>CM066168.1:13853011-15287178 GCA_033629205.1 Lithocarpus polystachyus | reverse complement strand
GAACTGACCTTCCTTTCTTTCGTAGGAAGTCTTTTCCTTATAGGATTGTCATTAATGGGAGTATATTGCGAAATCCTCCATATTTTTGGATTCTATTTCCATTGGGATTCTACAAACTAGAGTTATGCATGAGACGCAAGTTGTTTCCATTTATAATCCTTGGAGATTACTAAAGCGATGGTACGCATCCTTTAGATCCGTCCACCTTTTGCCCGTGCACCCTTGATCCGTCCACAAAAAGGTCTATAAGTTTCAATCACTGTCGCCTCTATTAAAATGTACAAGTCTCATTGAACTCTACCTTCTTCAGTTGCCCCCTCACTTTATGGGTCCATGACCTCTTAGGGGATGGACTCATGAAGTGATGGTTTGATTTGCCTTCTGAGAGATAGATCTAGCCTGACATGCTGGCATATGGTCATTAATATTGGGTTATTAATATTGTAGGGCACGTGTCATCTACTTAGTGGTTGTTCTCTTGGAATGAAGCGTCCCTTCGTCTTCTATGATGTTCCTTCTATATAAGCTTGCCTCTTCATCCTTCATTTTCCACTTTCCACAGAAATCATAAGATCAGAGCGCGTTCGTCATCCTTGTTAGACGATCAATTCGTCCAGTTAATTCATCTATCATCTGCACCTTTTAGCTACACATCCACAACTGGTAAGCACTCTTGTCCTTTTCTTAATGAATTGTTATTCATTTTTGTACCACCGTCATTCATTTTAGATTTGTCAGTGTCTTAGAGTTACCGTCACGTGTAGGTGATAGATGTCTAGTGCGTCGAGTAACCAGTCGTTTGTTCGCGACGGGGCGAGCTACAATGAAGTGTACCCGTCAGGTCAAAAAGATCCTAACACTTCAAGTGAAGAAAGGAGTTCGTCCGCCACCTCTACTTCCTCAAGGGATGAGGACTTGGAGACGGATAGGCTAGAGACTGACCTTAGTGACGGTCTAGATGGAAATGAGCCTCCAATCCAATCCGTTGTTGGTCCTGACGGAATGAGGAAGTTCATAATGCTACCCATATGGACGGTCAACGACTTTACATCCACAATCAAGGATCCTCACTTTAAAACTCTTAAGGATAAGTACCAAATACCCTTCAACATACCCCTCCATTTGCCCTTTATGTCAGAGAAATGTTATTACGAGGGGGTTGAAGGTGTCGAGGTCTACGAGCAAATGCTCAAAGCAGGGCTCAAATTTCCCTTGATTTCTCTCCATCGCTGTCTACTCCAATACTTGGGTCTGTCTGTCACCTAGATTTCCCCAAACGCCTAGAGGATCTTCCTCAGCGTAGAAGTTCTATATGGGGTGATGTCCGACGAGGCACGAAGGTTGGCGGTGGAAGAGTTTTTTCATTGTTACCGTCCGGCGGAGATCACAAAGTCTATGGGCATGTACATCATTGTGCCCAGGAGCCCGTTGTTGAGGCTCGTGTGTGATACTCCAGACTCCAACAGAAATTGGAAGTCTAGGTATTTTTTTATGGATGGTGATGAATGGATATGTCACCTTGGTGACACCGAATACATGCCTGTCGACACAACATGGGCATATTACCCTCGTCTGGTATGTATTGGTCTTGTCTTTGGATATGGTTAGTTTTTTTTTTAACTTGTCGTTATCTTAACCATTTATGTTTCTTTGTACAATTCGAGATCGTCCACAAGTTTCACTTAAGGAGTAGAGCTTTTTGGAGAATATTTTTCAAAAGACAAAGTTGGAAGAAAGAACTTGGGCCAAACTAGTCAATCTGGATACCTTACATTGGTGTTGTGACGGACCAAAACCAACAAAAGCCACCCGTCGTTATGAGAAACAAGTTCGCAAGCGTAAGCCCGTCATCCATTGCCTTCTGTTTATCATTAAATACACTTTTTTAAAAAAACATGTATGTCCATCCTTTGTTGCAATAATAGAAGCTAGCAAAAGAAGGGCTGTTATTAAGCAGCAAGCTACTTTAAAAAAGAAGCAAGAAGGTCAGATGGGTGCTGCGACAGGAACTTTGAACCTGTTTGTTATCAAAAGGAAACCACCCCAAGAGAAGGCTGATCGTCAGCCTAAGAAACCAAAAATTTTCTCTGAGATTGTCGTGGGGCTACAGGCTGAGGCAAAGAAGACGGTTCCTCCTGTTGGCCACAGGAGGGGGAAAGTCCTCATGACGGGCCAAGTTCCTTCAAAAGAGAAACCACCCGTCCTCTTCCATGAAGACTCCAGATACGCGTTGGAGAAGCTCTCGTCTATCATAACCCCTGATGATTATGAAGACCTGGGTAACCATGCGATGGAGGCAATGGGAGAGACGGGTCTCTTCAACATTGCACAGGTATCTCTACATCCGTCCTCTCCTATGTTTATTTCCGTCAACTTGTCCCATTAAAGATCATTTTGTTTTTCAGAAAATGTTAATAATGAAGGGGTTGATGGGACGCTACCTGAATCACGAGACATCCCTTGACCGTCTTAGAGCCAAGGTGAGGTCGACAGAGGAGGAGCTTGCAAAGTTGAAGGCCTAGAAAGTGATCCAAGAGAAGAAATTGGCAATTTCCGAGGAGGCGAGAGGTGAGCTCGAGAAGAAGACGGAGCTGTTGAGACGGGTTTTGGAAGATAAGGAAAAAGATAAGTACCGGCTCTGTCAGGCGAAGGAGGAGGCTATACTTGAATATCACGACTCCGACGCCCTTCTGTCAAAGCTTGGGAGCTCCTTTGCTGAGGGCTTTGACGATTACCTTCATCAGGTCAAAGCCTCCTACCCCGACCTGGATTTAACTCATGCCAATATTGATGACTAGGGTCAAACCTCTGTCCTACCCGTTCACTCTGAGTGTACGGACCAACTTTTTGCTGACGGTGGCGTTGTGGACGATCCTCACGGTGACGGCGAGTCTGCTCTTCAAGTCCAGACTGTTAAAATCGATATCCGTCAACCCGAGAATGTTGAAGCTGAGAAGAACGAAGACCACCCCGTCCAGTAGTTTAATTTTATTTTTACTTGTAAAAATTTGTTGAGAACAATTTATGTACCGTCATGAACAATTACCCTTCATGGTTTTTTATTGAGTAGTTACTTTCTTTAGTATCTGTTCACTCTTAATTTTGTTGAATTTTCATACTTGCATATGATTTGATACGTATCCGTAATCCGTCCATTTTAGGGACTTTATTCGTTCATGTGGATTTAATAATTACGTTCGTTCACTTTGTGGGCCTTAATTGTGTGAGCCTTATTTGAACATCTTTGTTGGATCTGTCTTATCTTGTAGGTCGTAATGATGGATCCGTCTAGCTACGGCCCTTATTTAGGTCCGTCCCTCATTTGGACATTTTGATCATGATGATTGATCCGTTAACATTACAATTCGTCCATTGGTGGACTTGGTAATTTTCATCCTTATAGGATGCATTTGTCCACCTGTGGACTTGTTAATTTCACCCTATTAGGATGTATTCGTCCACTTGTGGATTTGGCAATTTTCACCCTTATAGGATGCATTCGTCCTCTTGTGGACTTGATAATTTTCATCTTTCTAGGATGTACTTAGCAATTTTCACCCTTAGAGGATGCATTCATCCTCTTGTGGAATTGCTAATTAAGTAGCCCAACGCAAGTTATTTATCTGAATAAACTCTTATAATAAAAAGATTGTTCTTTAAAAGGGATAGAAAATTGTCCTGTGGGCTTAAAAAGCATTGTAGCAAAATCTAAAAGCAATAAACTTAAAATGAATTGTTGAATTTAAACTAGGGGTATGCTGCCATCTCTCTATATCTACTGCCATCTCTTTATTGGTAGTATTTTTTAAGATGCTCGGCATTCCATGGGTGGTACAACTTCCGTCCGTCCAGAGTCTTCAGGTGGTAGGTGCCTTTTCTTACCCATGAAGTGATTTTGTAGGGGCCTTCCCAATTAGGTTTGAGCTTCCCTTGGGAGGGTTCTCTAGTACTGCCCATCACTTTTCTTAAAACAAGGTCTCCTACTTTGAAGTCTCTGTGCCTAATCCTAGAGTTGTAATGCATGGCCATGAGGTCCTGGTATCGTGTAAGCCTTTGCTCAGCTGTCGCCCTGACCTCATCTATTAGATCGAGCTATACACACATAGTGTCGTCGTTCCACCTTTCATTGTGATTATCCACCCTATAGCTTGTGAGTTCGACTTTAGTCGGGATAACCGCTTCACTTCCGTATGTCAACCTGAATAGTGTTTCTCTTGTGGGTGTTTTGGCTGTCGTCCTGTACGCCCATAGCAAGCTTGGTAGTTCTTCTGGCCATATACCCTTTGCCCCTTTGAGCCGAGTCTTGATTATTTTTAGCAAGGATCTATTTGTAACTTCAACTTGTCCGTTGGCTTGAGGCTGTGTGAGGGAGGAGTAATGGTTATTGATTCCCAGCTGTGAGCAAAAATCTCTAAATGAGTTGTTGCCGAACTGCTTCCTATTGTCTGAGACCAAGACTTTTGGTATACCATATATGTAAATAATGTTCTTCAACACGAAGTTGCACACGTTCTTCTCCGTGATAGTAGTCAGGGCTTCTGCTTCTACCCATTTAGTGAAATAGTCAATGCCTACTACTAGGAACTTCAGCTGTCTAGCTGCTGTTGGGAAGGGACCCATGATATCCAAACCCCATTGAGCGAACGGCCATGGGGCCGTCATTGGGGTGAGTTCCTCTGTCGGTTGCCTTATGAGATTACCAAATCTCTAGCACTTGTTGCAGGCTTTGATGTACACCTAGGCATCCTTCTGCATAGTAGGCCAGTAGTATCTAGCTCGGATCATCTTTTGGACTAACAATCGCGACCCTGATTGATTCCCACAAATCCCGTCATGTACTTCTCTTATGACGTAGTCTGCTTCCTCGGGGCCTACGCATCTTAAGTACGGGCGTGAGAAGCCTCTCTTGTACAGGACATCCTTGGACCTTCAGCTTTCTTGCGGCTTCTTTGGTGTCTAGTACTATGCCATCCTTTAAGTAGGCAACTATTGGTGTGGTCTAGTTTCTTTCGGAACCTATCTCCTGCATGTCGACGACATCGATTAATGGTGAAAGTTGAACAAAGGAAAGTACATTGGCGGGGGTGATCATGTGATCTGCTGATGCAGCTTTAGCAAGTCAGTTGGCCTGCTCGTTTTCTACTCTTGGGATTTGCACAATCTTAGCCTGCAAGTCGTCCATCTTTTTCTTTGCCTGCTCCAGGTACTTCCTCATCCTCTCACACTTACATTTGTACTCATCGTTTACCTGATTGGTGATGATCTGAGAGTCACAGTGAATAACCGCTCTCGTGGCTCCTATTGCTTTAGCAAGGTCTAGTCCTGCGACCAAAGCTTCATACGCCGCCTCATTGTTGGTCGTAGGAAAGTTGAGGCGAACCACGCATTCAATCTCGTCACCCTCAGGAGAACGAAGTACGATGCTTGCCCCACTTGCCTATTTGTTGGACGACCCATCCGTGTATATATTCCATAGAGGACATTTTTTTGCCCCGTGGTCTTCTAAACTAGTAAATTCTGCAGTGAAATCAGTTACTACCTGTCCTTTAATGGCGGTACGAGGGCGATACTGTACGTCGAACTCACTTAACTCTATCGTCCACAGTGCCATTCGTCCTGCAACTTTAGGATTGCTCATTGCTCGCCTTAGGGGCTTGTCAGTCAGGACGACTATTGTGTGGGCTTGGAAATAAGGCTTGAGCTCGCGAGCCGCTGTGATTAAAGTGAAGGTGAGCTTCTCCATTGGTGGGTATCTTTCTTCTGCGCCACAAAGTGCCCGACTGGTGTAGTACACGGGCTTCTGCACCTTGTTTTCTTCTTAAATCAAGGCCGCACTGATGGTAGCCGAGGACACGGCCAAGTAAAGAAACAGTTCTTCTCCTGCTTTCGAAGGACTAAGCAGCGGTAGGGAAGAAAGATAGGCCTTCAAGTCTTCGAACGCCTGCTGACACTCAATCGTCCATTTAAAGGATTTCTTCAACATGTAGAAGAAAGGTAGGCACTTATCTGTTGCTCTTGCTACGAACCTATTTAATGCAGCAATCTTACTGTTGTGGCTCTGCACTTCTTTCACACTCTTCGAAGGTGACATTTCTAATATGGCACGGATTTTTTCTAGATTGGCCTTGATACCTCTTTGGAACACTATGAACCCTAGGAACTTTCCTGCCAGCACCCCGAATGCGCATTTGCTTAGGTTGAGCTTTATGTTGTAAGAGCGAAAGGTATCGAAAGTCTCCTTGAGATCCTCCAAATGATCGTCCTCCCTTTGGCTCTTCACTAACATATCGTCTACGTATACCTGGACATTTCTCCCAATTTGATGTGTAAATATCTTATTCATGAGCCTCTGATATGTTGTGCCTGCATTCTTAAGACCAAACGGAATCACTTTGTAACAGAAGAGGCCTTGGCCGGTGACGAACGAAGTCTTTTCCTGGTCTCTTTCTTCCATTTTGATCTAGTTATACTCTGAAAAGGCATCCATGAAGCTCAGCAACTAATGTTGAGTCGTGGAATCTACTAGGGTGTCAATTCGTGGGAGAGGATAACTATCCTTTGGGCAAGCTTTGTTCAGGTCTGTGAAGTCTACACACATCTTCCACTTCCCGTTGGCCTTCTTTACCTTCACCATATTCGCGAGCTAATCGGGGTAATACACTTCCCTGATGAAGTTTGCCTCTTGGAGCTTGCGAACTTCTTCCGCAATAGCTTGGTCTCATTCTTGGGCGAATATCCGCTTCTTCTGGAACGCCGGGTAGTAAAGGATGTCAGCGGAGCTTCCATTGTCGACCAGGATCTAGTGCATGTTGTAGTCTCCTACCCGTATGCTAACGACAAGTGCATCGTCATGTGGGTAGTGGAGGCATCAAGCATCATCTTCTGAGAATGGGGTATCGACCCGTGCCATCTTTGGAACGAAGCCCGTTAGCTGGATGTTCTGAACCATTCTAAGGTAAGTTTTTCGAGCTTTTTTGGATGAGCAGGCAGTTTCCGTCCCTCCCACGATCATCCTTATGTCTCCTATTGTCGGCCTTTGACGCTCACTTTTCTATTAGGGAGGCTGTTCTTGTGGATGGTCTGCTCTTTCTTTACTGACGAACCTTTGCAGCTTTCTTTGTCTAATGAGTGCTTCTATCTACTGTTTTAGGTCGTAGTAGTCGGCTGTGTCATGATCGTGGTCTCTGTGGAAACAGCAGTACTTGTCCCTAGACCTTTTGTTGGAGTCTCCTTTCAGCTTGCTTGGAAAAGTAAGGGCTCATTCATCTTTGATCTGCATCAAGACTTGATCTATCGGGGCTATCAGTGAGGTGAAGCTCGTGAATTTTCAGGTGGGAGGCTTAATGCGTCTATCTTCTATTTTATCTCTCGTCCTGGCTGTCTTTCGCCTCCTGTCCTAGTGCACATCATCCTGCCTTTTCCCTCTTCTTGGAAGGCTTTTTTACTCGGGCCAATAGCGCGTACTCCAAGTTCATGTACTTAGTTGCCCTGTAAAGCACATCTGACATGGTCTTTGGATCATTCTTATATAAAGAAAATAGAAATTTACCCTTCCGTAGCCCGTTTGTGAACGTGGCTACAAGTATTTTATCATCAGCTTCATCGATTGAAAGTGCCTCCTTGTTAAAACGGGCGATGTAAGACCTTAGTGTCTCATCCTCCCGTTGCTTAATACTCATCAGGCACCCAGTGGATTTTTTGTACCTGTGTCCTCCGATGAAGTGTGAAGCAAATTGAGCACTCAACTCCTTAAAGGTACTGATGGAGCCGAGTGTCAATCTACTAAACCAAACCCTTGCGGAGCCCTTTAACGTAGTAGGGAAGGCCTGGTACATAATTTCGTCTGCTAGCCCTTGCAGGTGCATTAACGTCTTGAAGGACTCCAGATGATCCAACGGATCCTTAGATCCTTCATAGCTTTCGACCTGCAGCATACAGAATTTGTGTGGAAGGGAGTATGAATTGACGGACACGGTGAATGGGGAGTCCGTTCGATGGACCAGGTCATCAAGGTCATTAGACACCAGTCCTTTGAGGGCGTTCATCATAAAGTCCATGCACTCTTTCATCATTTACGGATCTGTAGCTGATGGACGGCTCGTATCCTGTCGTTCCAGCCTGCTTGGGGCATTGCTTCCTTCTGGCCCCTCTTGATATCTTTTCTCAACACTGCTGGCCTCTTGGTCCTCCTTTTGGTTGTTATGTATTGCATTCTTTTGCCGCAACTTCTTCTCTAGGTCCTGATTTTAATTTGTAAGGCACTCTACTACTGTTGTGAGGGTTTGAACCTGCCTCTCAAGAGCCCTGGTGCATGGTTTGTCCCCCTGATTAATCGTGGTGGTTGCCATTGAACATGTGAGTACCATGCAACTTTTCGTCCAAGAAGTGTGAAAAATGGCCTTTCCTCGCGTTCCCCACAGACAGCGCCAACTGATGATGCCGAAAGATCGTCAGTAAGCTACAAGGTTCTCACATGCTCGAAACAACCTTAACAACACAAAAAAGGAAGACCTTAAGAGAGAACCAGTGTGGTACCGCTCAAAAACCCTCAGAAGGTTAAGTCAGAGAATACTCGCAACCCTAGAGTGCTAAAGTTGGGGAAGAAATTATGCATCCCTTGATTTGTGAGAGCCATTGGGTTTTTATAGTAGTGTAGAATTGACCTTCCTTTCTTGCGTAGGAAGTCTTTTCCTTATAGGATTGTAATTAATGGGCGTATATTGCGAAATCCTCCTTATATTTGGATTCTATTTCCATTGGGATTCTACAAACCAGAGTTATGCATAAGACGCAAGTTGTTTCCATTTATAATCCTTGGAGATTACTAAAGCAACGGTACACGTCCTTTAGATCCGTCCACCTTCTACCCGTGCACCCTTGATCCGTCCACAAAAAGGTCTATAAGTTTCAATCACCGTCGCCTCTATTAAAATGTACAAGTCTCATCAAACTCTACCCTCTTCAGGCAGAACCCTTAGTCTGCCTCCGATAATAGTTGATGACTCAACCAAGTTCTTCAACTTGATAGCTTACGAGATGTGTCCGGATATTGAAAATGACTATGGAGTCTCGTCTTACATATCCTTCCTGGATTCATTCATTGATGAATCCAAAGACGTTATAGACCTTAGGAATGTAGGCATACTCCGCAATTTCCTTGGCAGCAATGGTGAAGTGGCTCAAGTCTTCAACGAGATAGGCACCGACTTGGTTCCTAACCCTGAAATATACAAGGGCATCAGACGCCAAATCCAGCATTACTACGACAAGAGGAGGATGCTCTGGATAACTCAAGTCATTCACGACCATTTCAGCAGCCCTGGGACGGTAGTGGCTTTCATTGCCAGATTATTTGTACTCATTCTCAGTGTCTAACAGACCGTGTACTCTATGTTGGGTTAATATCATCCAAAATGAGACCAGAGGTATTGAAAATTTGTTATAGATTGTCTTTGGTACGTCCTATGTATGGCTATGTCATTCCGTTTGTTTACTTTCCTTTTGTCCAACTCCCATGTTCGTTTAAATAAGTCAGTGTGGACAATGTACTTGATTCTTAATTTAATGTAATGTGTGTTTGAGATAAACATGATATTTGTTTGCCAGAATTTATGTGTGAGGAGGGTTGAGAGTATTATGTAATAAAATTTGAAGATGAATAATTGATCCAATACATTACCCTATTTTATGATTTTGTTTAGTAGTTAAATTGTTAGCATGAATTCTCATTTCAGGTGTATGCTTGGAAATGAATTTATATATCAATATGCATTTCTTCATTTGTAAACTTTTGGATTAGAGACCTGATTGTCGTATTTGAAACCACAATTTATGTAATCCTTCTTGATTTGATATTTTTCCCAACGCCTATGGACGAAGTAGGATGAAATCATTCACAAGTTTTTGGTTTCACATACTGTCTGAACCCTTTAAAATCAGGTTTTGAAAAAGAAATAACTTTTGTTTTTTGCTTTTTAAATTGTTAAGAGAACCACATTCTTAAATTCTAACCCTCATCTATTTTCCATTCTCCCATAAGTAATTAAAATGATTCTTGTAGCTTCAAATGCCTGCTCAGCAAAACATGAACAATATGTTACACACTAGAATTAATATAATAAAAATAGAAAAAACATATATTGGGATATTTCACAATTCACTCATAAACTTTAAAATTGAGCAATTTTTCATTTAAGTGTGAGTTTGGATAGTGCGTTTGCGCGTTTCCAATGCATTTATGTTTTTGTTCTATGGGTCCTATGCACTGTTCACGAGACCTACAAGTACAGAAAAATATAAATCTAACTTTAATACTAGGTCTCACGACACTATTCACACCTTTAAAAAAATTGCTACAGTGTTTTCAGTTTTTAGTAATAAGCAGTATCCAAACATACCCTAAGTATTGGGAAAAAAAAAAAAAAACCCTTACCTTTAAATTCTAAATAAGTCTTTTATTGCACTAGGAGGTTGGAAGGAGAATTGTTATAAGTTTTGAATGGAAGCCCTAGTAAACAATGATAGTAACCCTAATTGTCCTAAGGTGGTGAAATTCCTTGTCACAGAAGTAGTAACCTACATGAATATTCTATTACGTAATCTCCGACATGGGCCCAATTTGATTTTTGGAATATTCTATTATGTATTGTCTAAAATAACTTAAACTAAATATCAAAATCTCAAAAATACCATATACCAAAAATAAAAATAAAAAAAAAAGCCAATTTTTTTGGGATAAACTTCCAAAGTGTTGTGAATAGTGACATGCTAAATCTTGGAAGTAGATAAAAGTTTTTTAAGTGAAAAACCTGTTGCCATGTGTTTGAGAAATGTGCAATAAACACTGAAAATGTTAATTTTGATTAAAAGTGCCATGAATGCCTCCATACCACAAGCTAGTATATGGTGTACTTGGCATATATGCCGGGTCACTCACACACTAGCGGGTCCCACAGTGTTTGAATATATCTATTTTTCTATTTACTCTCTTTATTATCTATTTTATCATTGTTTATGCTTCCATATTATTGCTGTGCTCTCTCCTGGGTAGTCATTAGTATTAGAGCATCCAGATCATAAAACACCTAATGAACAGTGAATAATTTATGCAGAAAAAACAGTGAACAATTTTTCAAATAATGCTAAACAGAAAATAATTTCATGCAGAATGCTAAAAATAGTTTATGCAGAAAACAGTGAACACTATTTATAAGAAAACAGTTAACAGTTTTAATTAATGCAGAAAATAGATTTTATGAATGCAATAAGCAGATTTGAATATACAGTAAACATGATGTAGCACCAACTGTGGCATGAGTAGTTTTTTGAAGACACATCACCAGCCCGCTACTGTAGCACCAATTGTAGTCATACGAACCACATGCGCCAATAGACGCCACTGTTTCACATATGCTGCTGAACAGCTCGGCACGATTTCACACACTGTCCAGTCATATCATCCACATTCACGTGAATACTTAAATATATGAATAATCATACCCTGGTGCTAGAGACCTAGCACTGTGTCAATTAAATATGATGCTCTGTTCAAGAACACTGAAACTACCGCCCACATCTTCAAATCTCACTGTGGCATTGGGAACATTTAAAATCCTATTCATGTAGTGTTTTTCTAGCCTGTTTTGACATAACAAGCCCTAATAACCGAAATTATAATGTTTAGAACATGAAATGAGGTTATAAATACACCACAATAATGATCTTATTTCGACCCCACTAACTTCGTAGATTGACTAAGGTATGAGTTGCAACGCCTCAACATCAAATTGTACAATGCGCAACAAGTTTGGATCTACTTCAACAAATGGATTACCACAAGTTCCAGCAGATCAACAACTACAGACATACACAGACCACTATGGAGGGAAATGGGTTGGAAAGAATAGAGATTTCCTTAATATGCCAATATACACGTACGAGAGTCTTGGAAACGTCGGGCACATCATGGTCGGCAAACCTACAAAACTAAGTATAGATACCACCGCAATAGAGTTCACTGTAGCAGAACCACCATGATCAACCCTATATAAGAAAAGGTGTGAGTTGGAGGTGTATTGTCGATGGCATGGGTTACGTGTTCCTGAGGCACGCTCAGCTGAGTTACCTAGAAATGAACCTGCCGACATACTTACTCGTCTTGAACAAAAGAACAATCAAATGGAAAGGCAATTAGACCATTTTCAAACAATCCAAAAAGTTAGGAAGCATCTAAAGGGGAAAGCGCAAGAGCGAGCCATCAAGTCTATTAATGAAGTTACTGCGTTAGATGATGAAAGAGATATTTCAGACTTCCCAGATTCAAGAAATGATGATTTCCAAAAATTTCTACCTACAAACATTAGACGTTGTTGTTAATGTTTACCATTGCTACATGATGTTCGCAGTGCTGCATGTGCTGCTCAACGATTTGGTACGTTCTTTGATTTTCCATTGAGTTTACACGATTTTGTTCATTCAACGATTTTGAATTTTTCAACAAATTCGGATGATCAATACATTAGTACATAGTTTTCCATTTAATTTTCACGATTTTGTACATTTAACGAATCCAAACTTTTCAACAAATACAGACTATCTATACATCTAATTTACACAATTTTATTTTGTACTTTCAAGATTTTATACATTCAATGAATAAATTTTGTTTTTTACAAATTTGAAAGATCTGTACATCTAATGTACACAATTTTCTCTTGAAATTTCATGATTTTGTACTTTCAATGAAATTTGATAGGCCAAAAATGTATTGACCTCTAGTGATTAATTAATTGATTAATTAGCCAAGTTTATTAATTAATCAAATCAATATGCAAAGCGCGTGGTAGCACAAACAAATCACCAATTAAATTAAGTGCAGCGGAAATTAAATTGACACGGTGATTTGTTTTTGAATGGGGAAAACTAACACGGCAAAAATCCCACCGAACGATTTTAAGGTCACCATCCCGAGAAAACAGTGAAAAATTTTTATGAGAAAACAATGAATAGTTTTAATTAATGCAGAAAACAAATTTTATGAATGCAATAAGCAAATTCGAATATACAGTAAACATAATGTGTAGAGAGCAAATTTTATTAATGTAGAAATAAATTTTATCAATGCAGAAAAACAAATTCGATTATTGTGAAATTTAAGCATGAAAAAGCATTTAGATTTGGCGATTAAATTTAGAAAACATGATTTCAGTAGGTGTTTATGAGAAAATAGTGAACAGAAAATAATTTATGCAGAAAAGAGAGTGAATAATTTTTTAAATAATGCTAAACAGAAAAAAATTTTATGCAAAATCGTGGAATTAGTTTTTGCAGAAAATAGTGAACAATTTTTATGAGAAAACAATGAAAAGTTTTAATTAATGCAGAAAACAGATTTTATGAATGTAGTAAACAGATTTGAATACACAGTAAACATGATGTGCAGAGAGCAAATTTTATTAATGTATAAATAGATTTTATCAATGCAAAAAAAAAAAAAAAAAAAATCGATTATTGTGAAATTTAAGCATGAAAAAACATTCATATTTGGCGTTTAAATTTAGAAAACACGATTTCAGTAAGTGTTTTACAAAAGTAGCTAGATAAACGTATATAATACCAACCCTGCTGCACAAAGATAAAGGTACAATCATCATCAGTTTATTGAAAAAGTACTTAAAATCTCAAATTCTAACAACCTTGTTTTGTAAAAGGTGAAATAGTTTTGTTCGTTCTTATGAAACTTGTCGTAAAACAAGTTACTAGTGCACAAAAGTGTTTGCATTTGATTCCAGACTTGGCATATGAATAAAGTTAAAAGACTAACTGCTTCAAGCTAACGTTTCCATTTTCACTTAGCATATATAATTAATTTTTAGTATTTGATCAATCGGTTATCATAGTAATAGTTACCTTGTTTTGGTAAACACTCACCAAATCCATAATGGAGCACGTAATTTCCATGGAGGAGTTTCATTCAAGAACAGTTGAAAGAAGAGAAACTGTTCAAGCAAGCAGAGGCCATGATCAACCTGTCAGTGTTGATGTTGCAACCGAGAAGCTGAGTATTACAATCCATGAGAATGAGATATATAGTACCAGTTTCGAGAAAGAGAACTTTAAGAAATCAAGGAGGCGCAAGTCAAAGGGAAGAATCGATGGACTACAAAACCAAAGATACAAAAGGTTGTGTTAATTTGTGCATTCAATTATCAAAATATAATGATTCTTTTATTAAAGTAGTTCTATATCCTATCAAAAAAATTGCATGTTGTCACTAAATTTAATATGAAACTTTTGACCCCATTATGTTACTAGTTGTTTCAAAAAAAAAAAAGTTGTTCTAAAAAAATAATAATAATAGTTGTTACAAAATAATATTCCCACTATCTTGTGACTTATTTCACCATCAGTTTGTCATTTAATTTATTTGTAATTAACCTATTTATATAAAAGATTTTTGACATTCTTGATGCATGTATACCAGCTCCAGGTATTGGTTACTTAGGCTTTTTCCTAAGGCAGACGTGGCATATAGGTCGGGTCATGTCGGGTTCAAGTCGAAAATGGTTTCAAGCTGAAAACAGCTCATCATAATTAGCAGGTCAGAAAACGAGTCGAGTTGAGTTTAGGTAGACCCGTATTTTTTCACTTAAAAAAAAATAGAAAACATATATATGCCACTTGGTAATATATTTAAACCATAAATATACTAGTATTAGTGTAGTGAACTTAAACTTTTTTCCTCAAAGAAGCAATTTTGGCCCTAGGTACTCCTGGATTTGTGTCCCTCACTTGTCTGTTGTCTTACTAGCTATCACATATATAATCACAATATGTGACGGCGTAACACATTGCAAGCCTCCAGCATTTTCTAACCACAATCTTACAATTCCATTTCAGAAGAAAAAATTATCAACACTCTTCAAATCCAAAAGCCCACCTATTTATCTTGAAATAAGTATCATTTTCGTTCCTATGAATAAAATAAAAGTTCCCACCATAGGGGGAAAAGCACAAGTAGGACAAAGTTCTGAAGAAAAAGAGAAGATTTTACTATGAACAATTTATCTTAGTCGAAAGCCAAATTATATTACAGAAGAATGAAAATAGATAGATGTTGGAATACGAAGGTAGAGGACAATCAAAATAGATAAATATTCTAATTCGTTTGCAACTACTTTGATGTGAAAAGCAATAGCTTTGGTCAAGGTCCACATAAATACTTCCACAATCATTATACAACTTCTAGAAAAGCAGATAAGAAAAGAACCCAAATACTCTCACTCTTTATAGAGTGAACCAAATGATAATAGTTTCATATAACAAGCTCAGCTGTTAGGATTGTGTATTAGTTCATTGAATTGAGGGCTGCTGTGGCGTGTAGTAGTGCTGTTGTATTAGTTTACATTGTATACTTGTGTTGATTGTGCTAGAATTGTATACCTGTATAGGATTGTGCTAGAGTTAGTTGATAAAGGAAGTTGGTAGGTTAGCCAGCTGTACAAGAGTTGGTTATGCACAGGTGGTTATGGATTGAGAGAGTTGGTTATAGAAGTTAGTTGTAGGTTGTATAAAGGGGACTGGCAGTACTGTTGTGCATGAATCCAGAATAATAACAATTTTTCCACTCTCTCTCTCTCTCTCTCTCTCTCTCTCTCTCTGTGTGTGGAGGCCCTACTGTCCTTGAATTTAGCTACAACATAAGAAAATACAATTGAATCCTAGCATTAGCTAAGTCCAAATTTAATAATCCTCCAACCTGGCGCCTTCTCTTTTAAGGAAAGAAAAAAGAAAAAGGTTGACCCAAAAAAAAAAAAAAAAATGGATTGGGTTACAAGTTAATTAGGTTGGGTCAGGCCACAGGTCTACTTGTTTTTGCTTTTGAGTAAAAATATTCCAGTTTAAGTCTGGTCCAATTTCTCCATGTCTAGCCTAAGGTCCCCACTAGATAAAGCTCCCAAAACTGTAGTCTTTATTACTATAAAATAGATGAGTTGTGCGCTCTCTCCACCACTCAAGAAGGTTCCCAAAATTGTGGCTCAGTAGAAATCCAATTAGTTTGAAACTCTAAGCTCCATTCGTTTGAAGTGAAAATAGGGAGGATGAAAAATATTGTTTTCCACTGTTCGTTTGAGGAAGGAAAATAGGAAGGAGAGAAAATCCGGAAGAAAGTTTTCTCTTCGGGCCCACATTTTTTTTTTCCTTCCAAATCGAAAAGAAAATCTAGAGAGAAAAGTGTTATAGTAGTACCTTTACAAAAATGTCCTCTTACCACCTATTTTTTTTCAACATTTTTTTTTACACGTTACTTGAGCATTGTCTTTTTTTTTTCTTTTTTTCTTTTTCAACGTTCAAGGGTTACTTGAACGTTGTCTTTTCTTTTTTTTTTTAACGTTCAAGGGTTACCTGAACGTTGTCTTTTATTTTTTTTTTTTTCCTATATTTTTTTTCAACGTTCAGGTAACATTGTCTTTTTTTTTTCTCCTTTTTTTTCAACATTACCTGAACGTTGTCTTTTTTTTTTTTTTTTTTTTCAACGTTACCTGATTGTTGTCTCTTTTTTTTTTTTTTTTTAACATGACCTGATCTAATTTTTACATTATAATAATAAAAATAATAATATAAATTTATATATATATGATGTGATAAATTTTAAATTATTTAATGATTACAAATAAATATATTTCTTACATATTATGTAACAAGGGTATAATAGTCAATTTATATAAATTACATTTTCCATCCTTCCCTTTTTCTCTCTAACCAAACAAAAAAGTTTTCCACCCTCCTACTTTTCCACCCCTCCAACCGAACGCACAAGAGGGAAAACTAAATATTTTCCATCCTTCCACAATTTTCCATCCTCCCACTTTTGCACTCTTCCAACCGAACAGAGCCTAAGTCATAGCAATATATATTGTAAGCATGTCGAATGATCATTGATTATCAATTGCATCTAACAATTTCAGGTTTCAATTTTTGTAAACCAAACTCCCACAAGGTATGTTGTCAATATATATAAGACATAAAATCTCCCATATGGTCACACACCAAATAACAGTTACTCTTTTTTTCAATTCAAAAATCAAAATTGGGAATTAGATTTCAGCTTTCTTTCATCATGCATCACCTTACTTGAGGTAATGAATATTTTTTTTTTTTGAAATAAATAATAATAATATTCATCTCTTTTGTTAAATTTTATACCAGAACCGTGTACTTTTGATTATTCTCTATCTAAAATTAATGTTGGCTTAATTGGTAGTAATTCATCATTAAGTTAATTATGTGTTGATTCGCCTTTACTTAGGCATCTTGAGGCCATTGGGTGATTCCATTTTTAGGTGAGGAAATAGTGCCTTTAATATATTAGAATATATTTTTCCACGCTTTAAAATTTATTTATCATTGTCATATTATAATTTTATATTGTAGATAGTGTTTCTTTAATTATATATTCTTTTTCTACTAGAAAAATAATCACAACAATGTTGAGACATGAAATGTCATAATTATTGGCTATATAAAAATATTAGATTTTTTTTCCAGATGTATCTATTGCTTGTAGAATTTTACTAGCAATACTTGTTACAGTATTTTTGTAAAGATTTAAAAAAAAATAAAATAAAATTGATACAATTGTACTTAAAAGTACTATTTCACAACAAGATTAAGTAGATCAATTAGAAAGATTATCAACTAAAAATTGAAAAATTGAATTATAATTTTTTTGCATCTCAAAAGGCAAGAATTTATGGATTTTAAATTTATATATATAATATTAAAAGTTAAGATTCAAATATAGAAAAATTCTTAACTTAAAGTTGTTGCCTTGAGCGGGAAAGTATATGGAGCCATCCCGACATACATAAAATGTAAAAGAAATAAAAGAAGAAAGATATAAAGAGTGGGTAATTCTTGTATATTATATATATTGTGGGGAAAATATAAATATTTATATATATATATATATATATATATATATATTTCTTTATTGAAACTTTTGTTGTTTGGTATAGTGTAGACTCATGTAGTTTTATTTTGGGTAAATTCCAGATAACTACCCTGAGGTTTTGGGTAATACCAAACACATCCAAGACAATTAAAAAGCAACCATTTTAGTCCTTAACACATTAACACCGTTAGCACCGTTAGTTCACTCCTACCAAAACAAAAGCAGCACAAACTTTTTTTTTCATTTCCAACTTCCAAGAATGACCGTTCAGACAAGTATCCCCTAACTCATTTCTTCCCGCCAGCCTAAATGCAAAAGAGCCAGGTTGCTAAAAGAAGAACCTACAAAAGAAGCTAGAACAAAAACTAAATAAACCATTTTTCAAGTAATTAATACTTCTTCCATTACAAGAAGTTTAGCTATATTCTGATTTCAAGAACTAATTTATACCTTTCTTCATATTAAAACTTGAACAGAAGCCCTCCTTGTCTTTGCTCAGTCCAAAAAGTTATTTTGAGTGAGAGTTGAAATTCTAACTTTGAAGAAGTCTAAAAAGAGCCCATTAAACCAACTGACTTGGTTACTTTCTTCTAGTTTATATTAAGAGCCCTTTGTTGTTATTGGGAAGAGCAAAAATGATGAAAACGTATTGGGCTCAAATGTGATGACTTCGGCCTGGCATAACAGATGGTATGGGTACATGTTCAGAACTTGTTGTCTTGGAAATGAAAAAAAATACTGTACAAATTTTGTTTTGGTAGGAGTGAACAAACGGGTGATAACGGTGTTAGTGTGTTAAGGACTAAAATAGTTGTTTTTTAATTGTCTGGGATGTGTTTGGTATTACCCAAAATCTCAGGATAGTTATCTGGAATTTATCCTTTTATCTTTTATTTTTTATTTTTTATTTATTGAATAAGGCTCTTGTAGAACAACATGTTATTTGTATAATAGGTGTGTTATTTACTGTAATTTACTATATTATTGTCAATTATTACTTCGTTAATTTCTAAACTGCGGGAATCATCAGGTACTATTGTTGCGAGATCACAAACATTTCAAAAAGTACTATGAGCCGAGGGTGGTATCAATTGGTCCTATCCAAAGTATCGATTAGCAGAGGAATTCAAGCTTACATTGGCAGAAAACTTCATTGAAAAAAGTGGCAAGACTGATAAAGAATTGTATATGGTGATTAAGAACAACATCGAACAACTGAGGGAATGCTTCGATGAGGAGGTGATTCACAATTATAATGATGAAGCTCTTGCATGGATGTTGATTGTGGATGGTTGTGCAACACTGAAATTCATAGACTCTATTGTTGAGAAGAAGGTCAAAGAGTTCCAAATTAAAAATAGTCAAGTGGCCTTTGTGCAACAGGATTTATTCTTGTTGGAGAATCAACTTCCTTATCGAATTCTCGACGATTTAATCAAAAATAGTAAGGAGGGTGAAAATTTGAGGAAGTCGGTCCAAAGTTTCATCGATATGCAAAGTATGAGAGCAGAAACAGAGGAAAGCCACCCAAAAATAATAAAGAGGGTGAAAAAACAGAGGAAACGCCACCCAATAAAGAACCATTTCATCTTCTGGATCTACTACGGAACAGACTTCTAGGCTGCACTTCCCCAAGTCTTGAAAATAACTCTAACCAGGAAGATTGGAATTCATTTGGCAACGTGCAGGGGCTTAAAGCAGTAGGAATTCATTTGAAGTCCAGCAACGATAGCTGCTTGTGAAACATAACCTTCATCAAGAAATGGAATTTCTACGGCGGAACCCGTAGTCTGCCTCCAATTATAGTGGATGACTCAACTGGACCCAAGTTCTTCAACTTGATAGCTTACGAGATGTGCTCAGATTTTGAAAATGACTACGGGATCACCTCTTACATATCCTTCCTCGATTCACGCATAGACGAAGCCAAAGATGTTATAGACCTCAGGAAAGAGGGCATACTCCGCAACTTACTTGGCAGCGATGAAGAAGTGGCCCTAGTCTTCAATGAGATAGGCACTGACTTGGTTCCTAACCCTGAAATATATAGAGATGTTAGGTACAAAATCCAAAAGTACCATGAGAAGAAGAGGATGACCTATATAAATGAAGTTATTCACAACCATTTCAGCAGCCCGTGGACAGTATTGGCTTTCATTGCCGCATTGTTCGCACTTATTCTCAGTATCGCACAGACGGTGTACTATATCTTGGCATATTATCAATGACAGCCAGAGGTATTGAAAATTTGTTTGCTTTATTCCCTTTTCAACTGCATCTAAATACACTGATTCTATCAATGTTCAGATTGTTGTTCAATAAAAGTATCAGTATGAGTTCTGCGCCTGTCAGGATTTCACATATATAGATCCTCTCTGGTCTGTCCTATATGGCTATGTCATTCTGATTGTTTACTTTATTTTTTATCATACTCCCATGTTCGTTTAAATAAGTCACTGGAAAATGTGCTTGATTCTTAATTTTATGTAATGTGTGTTTGAGATAAACATGATATTATCTTCCAGAATTTTATGTGTGAGAAGGGTTGAGTGTATTATTACGTAATAAAATTTGAAGATGAACAATTGATCCAATATATTACCCTATTTTATGATTTAGTTTTTGCAGTTAAACTGTTAAAAGCATGAACTCTCATATTAGGTGTTTACTTGGTTCTGAATTTATTTTTCAATATGCATTTTTTTTTCGTCTGTAACTTTTGGATTAGAGACTTTGTATTTGAAACTACAATTTTAATTCTATAAATAAATAAACCACAAATTTATGTAATCCTTCTTGATTTGATATTTGCCCAACGCCTATGGACGAAAATAATGTGAAATCATTTACTATGTGCTACTATCAACATCTTAGTCCATCAATAAGAAGAGCATGAGGGATTGAATAACGGATAGTAACATCAGGGAAGGTTTTTGGTTTTTGATGTTGTTCTTGGATCAGGTGGCCATGGGGTAAGTTGGTTGAGTAGGCACATCTGGTTGTGAGGTGTGAGAAGTTTGTATCGGTGAAGAAGAAAGGAGAGTCAAGTGATGTATCAAGTGGAAGACATCATGGGTTTATTTTTTTCGGTCTAATCCTTTTATGCTATTACACTATTCTCATGCTGCAGTTCCCACAAAACCCATTCGTTTCTTCAAAACAAAGCTCTACAAGAACCAAAAATCATAGAAAATGAACTCAAACTTAATGGCGAGACACATATAAAGCCTATTCAGAGACCCGAATCAGACCATCAACTCCATGTGTTTCGGGCATCGTAATCTTCCACAGCAGCTCCAAACAATGGAGGGGAATCAGAGGGAAGGTCTGAGACGGGAACCTAGAGAGCACTAACATGGATACAGCAGAAAATGCAGTCAAGTGGGATCGAACGACTAATAAGGAAGCAACAAATGCAACACATTAAGAACTCCGAGAAGCTCATTTTGGCCCAAAAGAACCTCGAGCATAAGATTAAATCCCAGGACCTCGCTAGAAAACTCAAGGCCATTCTTGTCAATATTGTCAGGTAATTACTATTTATTCACCTCCAAATTCTTTAATTTATGGCACGCTTTTCTTTTTTAAATGGTTTTAATATGATTTAACTTTGTGGTGTCCATTTTATAATGAATTCTCTTTACCATTGGAACAAAATACTAATTAGGTTTTTTTTTTTTTTTTTTAAATGTAAATGGGATTTGAACCCATGTCATTTATTCGAAGACAGGAGAGAAATTGATTTTTAATGTCAATGTGTTTAATTAGACAATAAGAGATTTTACTAGTTAAGCTAATGAAACTCATGATTACTATTTAGTTGGTTGTTACTAAATAGTTTAAATTTGATTTTTGGTAAAGCCAAGAACCAATCTTTATTGTGCAAAACTAATAATCTATGGTGTTTCATTCGACTGTAAATACATATAGCCAATGCTTATGCGTGGAGATTGAAAGATAGACATGGAATACTCATAGTAATGTTTTACTAGGTGCTACATTTTCTTTTTTTTTTTCTTTTATTGGGTGTGTTTGTGGGATTTTTTGATAGTTACAACAATAGGGAGGGGAATTTGAACCCTTGACTGCCCGTTTGTCAGATTTTGTGCATTTTATAATGTATATGCTAAAATTCTACCTCGACTAGTATGAAATCTGAATGATTGAGAGAATGATTTCATTAATTAGAAACTAATTATATCTAGCTATTTATAGCTGGGAAAAAGAAGAATCTAGAATCTAACCAACTAACTGAAAAACAAAAAAAGAAATCCTATTCTAACTGCACTAACACGTATGCATAACAAAATCTTAAACGTGCTTCTCATTGTCATTTAAATACACTGCTAAAACTACTTGTAGCTTTACATTTACACATCAAAACTAGTTGTCATTTTTAACTGAAATGACTTTCTTGCTCTGCTTTGCATCTCTGCTAGTATCTTTCTTCTTCTTCTTCACTTTGATGGCTTCCTGTGCTTGAGTAGTAGAGCTTTTCTCTTCATTACTGCTATTCAGACCATTGACAGCTTGATACTCCCCCTCAAGATGAAGCTTATTGTGTATGTTAATAAGGTTCATCTTGGACAAAAGAAAACTGAACTGCTGAGCACTAAGTGCTTTGGTAAGGAAATTTGCTAGTTGTGACTTAGTTCTGACATGAAAAAGCTTTATAACTCCTTCCTTCACTTTATCTCTGACAATGTGACAATCATTTTCAATATGCTTAGTCCTCTCATGAAACACAGGATTGGCTCCTATGTGCAGGGTTGCTTGACTATCACAAAATAGTAGAGCTACTCTAGGATGTTCTACTTGCAAATCTTGAAGAAGATAGAGTAACCAAATCACCTCACACACTGCCACTGCCTTAGACCTATATTCTACTTCAGCTGATGACCTAAAACAGTTTGTTGTTTCTTGGATTTCCATGAAATTAGAGAATCTCCAAGAAAAACACAAAAACATGTCATTGATCTTCTAGTATCAGGGCATGAAGCCCAATTTGCGTCTACAAAGGCTTTGATATGCAATTCTGAAGTGGCTGAGTACAAAATTCCTTGACTTGGTGTAGCTTTCAAGTACTGAAGAATCCTATTTGCTTCAAGAAGGTGAGGCTTTCTTGGTTGAGACATGAATTGACACAACCTATGCACAGCATAGGTGATATCCGGTCTGGTGATAGTAAGGTACAACAACTTCCCAATTAACCTTCTATATGAGCTGGGATCATCTAACTTTTGCCCTTCATACTTGCTAAGTATTAGATTTTTCTCCATAGGTGTCTTCATAGGCTTATTGCCAAGCATACCAGTGTCACTTAACAACTCTAATGTGTACTTCATTTGGCAAAGATTAATGCCTTGAGCTAATCTAGCCACTTCCAACTCCAAGAAATATTTCAACTCACCAAGGTCTTTCAATTTGAACTTCTGGTCTAGCATCACTTTCAACTCATCCACAGCTGCCTTGTTGTCACTTGCTATAAGAATATCATCTACATAAACTAACAAGGCAATCAAAGCACCCTTGGCCTTCTTAGTGAATAATGAATAATCAGATTTAGATTGTTGAAAACCCAACTGAAAAACCTAGGCAATGAGAAATTTAGAAAACCACTACCTAGAAGCTTGTTTTAAACCATAAAGGGATTTATTTTACTTCCAAACCAACTTTGTTATGAAAGCTTGGGGGAAAGCCATGTAAACCTTTTCTTTGAGATCACCATGCAAAAAGGCATTGTTGACATCCAATTGGCATAAAAACTAGCCTTTCATAGTAGCCACAGCAAGAGCACACTTAACTAAGACCATTTTGGCAACTAGAGAAAAAGTTTCTATATAGTCCAAACCTTCCTTTTGTGTGAAACGTTTGGCAACCAACCTTGCTCTATACCTCTCCATTGAACCATCAGATCTATGCTTGACTTTATATACCCATTTGCACCCAATGGGCCTCTTGTGAGAAGGCAGAAGTGTCAAAGTCCAAGTGTGATTAGCTTCCAAGGCTGCAATCTTAGCAACCATGGCATCCCTCCACCTAGGATCTAGAATAGCTTGGCCATATGACTTAGGTTCAACAGCAGTAGAGATCATATTGCAAAAGTGTTTATGATTAGGAGACAACTTATCATAAGATAGGAAGGAAGAAAGAGGATAGAGAGTACCTGAGGTGGATGAAGCAACAGGTGAAGGCATATGAACTTCATTGCAATGGTAAGAAGTAAGGTAAGAAGGCTTGTGGGAAGGCCTAGAAGACCTCCTAAGAGGATTAACCTAGTCAAGGATGGGAGCAGGAACAGGTGCAAGTTAAGGATCAACAGGAGCAGGTATGGGATTAACAGGTGCAGGTAAGGGTGCATTGGGTGTAGGGGCAGATTGAAGGATGGCTTTTGCAGAAGGTTTTGCAGGAATAAGGCCATCAACAGAAAAAGTAGTTTTTGCGGGATTGGATATATCAACATTGGACTTTGCAAAAGTAGGAACAACAACAGGTCTAGTAGAATTGTCAACAGGAGTAGTGGTTATAGGAATGGAGTAATCATGAAAATCAAAAGTGCTAGAAGGCAAGGGAATTGAAGGAGGCAGAGAATCAAATTTTGAAAAAGTTGGGGAGACAGGAAAAATTTGTTCATCAAAAATGACATCCCTAGAGATAGAAATAGCTCTAGTTTTGAGGTTGAGAAACTTATAACCCTTTGTATTAAAAGGATAACCTAGAAACACACAGTGAGAAGCTCTAGGATCAAATTTTGGCCTGTTAGGAGCCGTAGTTGATGTATAGCAGAGGCAACCAAATACCCTCAAATGATTATAGGTAGGAGGTTTATTGAAAAGTTTTTCAAAGGGTGTCAAATTATTGAGTAAAGGGGTTGGTAGCCTATAGATTAGGTGAATTGCAATGAGTATACACTCACCCTAGTATGCAATAGGAATGTGGGATTGAATCTTTAGAGCTCTGGCCACAGCTAAGATATGTTGATGCTTTCTCTCCACAACAAAATTATGTTCTGGAGTGTAAGCACAACTCTTTTGATGAATTATGCCATTAGCACTAAAGAAGTCAACAATACAAAACTCAAATGCATTTTCAGAACGTAGTGCCTTAAAACTAACACCAAACTGAGTAAGAATCATTTTATGAAAGGAGATAATGAAAGGTCTAACTTCAGATTTAGACTTCATCAAGAAAGCCTAAACCGATCTGGTTGCATCATCCATTATAGTCAAAAAATATTCATAACCATCATGAGTAGGATTAGAATATGGTCCCTATACATCCACATGAATCAAATCAAATGAAAAAGAACACATGTAATTATTGAAAGGAAAAGATAAACGTTTTTGTTTTTCCAAAGGACAAACAGTACAAACATCAGTGCATACACCAAAGAAAGAATGTAAAACACTCTTAAAGGGTAACATCTTATTGAATGAGGGGTGACCTAACCTAAAATGCCAGATAGTAGACATATCTAGAGTAGAATCTTTAGCTGAGAAAACATTGGTATGTTTAGACTAAGTAAGACATTCATGGAGAAAAGGGGGCAGCCTTACTGATGCAGAAGGATGCTGCAGCAAGTAAAGTCCATGCTCACTTCACTGACTCCAAGCATCCGTCCTATAAATGGTTAAAGTGGTTGATATATGAACAGATCCAATATGTGTAACTTGGGCAAACTCTCCATTGGGTAGTGCAAAAATACAATTGGTAACACAAGTAATTGAGTGTAACAAAATCATAGAAAACACAATATGATCACTAGCTCCTATATCTAAAACCCATGACTTATAACCTAAAGAAGTCTTATTCACAATTTTGGCAACAAAAACAAAATGTTTAAGACCAAAATTAGGTTGAGAGAAGATACCTGCCAAAGGGGTGGTCTGTTGTGGAGGAAGGGAAACATTGTTAGCCATTCCTAGAGAGGTTGAAGGTGCTTCCTGTCCACCAATCATTGCAAGTAACTTCTGGCACTACTCTGGTGTGAATGGGAATTGGAATTGATTCTACACACGAACTTGAGATTGATTTCCAAAAGGAAATTGAGGAAAGTATGGTTGAGATCCAAACTGAACTTGGGTTTGTGCACAAGAATCAAGTCCAAGATCAATGCTTGACACTTGATTAGCCAAAGCATTCTTTGATTTGGACTTATACCCTAGTGGATAGCCATGAATATTGTAGCATTTGTCCACAGTGTGTCTAATCACACCACAGTGACTACAGAAAGGTCTCTCTTTGCCCTTCTTCTGATTCTTGTAGAGAAAGATCCAGGTCCAAAACTGACCTTTGTAGCAAGAGCAGTAGACTTAACAAAAGGTCCATTGGAGTTTCCAGTGCAATTGACCTTTGTTTTTCCTCTTGAATCAACAAGGAGTAAACCTTATTAAGTGAAGGCAAAGGATCCCTCAATAGAATCTGCCCTCGGACTTGGGCAAAAGATTCATTGAGTCCCATTAGCAATTGCATGACTGAATCCTTGTGTTGAAGACTTGCAATCTTTCCATTGACATTGCATGTGCATTTACCACATGAGCAATAAGGAAAGGGACTAAAATTCTGGAGCTCATCCCAGAGAATTGTCAGTTGAGTGAAATAATCACTAACAGTGGTATCAACCTGTGAAATGCTAGTAAGATCTTTATGCAACTAAAAAACCCTAGGTCCATTGCCTTGAAAGAATCTCTCTCGAAGGTTATTCCAAACATCTAGAGCAATGTTGTGATATGTCACACTTGTAGCTGAAAGTTCACTTGGTGTATAAAACACTAATGAATGTTTAGACCCCCAATTTTAAATATAACCAACACAAACTTATACTTAAATAATATATGTGCGGAATAATAAGTACAAGCAAAAACTCAAACAGATAAACAACTCTACACCATAATTATTCACAACACAGTAGCAATTAAAAGGCAAGAGTGTCAGGACCTAAATTCAAAGAACATGAATTTAGATGCATGACTAACTTGCTGAACTTATATAACTCAATAAACATAATTAATTTAAACATAATTCAATAAACTCCCAATAAACAATGATCTTAAAAAAAATCCTTTACAATACTAAAATCCTCAATTTAGAGTAATCTCCAAAATAATGTGAAATCTAAAACAGAATAAAGAAAAATAACTAATAGTCCTTTAAGGCTTCAAGTATTATTGAGTTCACCTAAAACTCTCAAGCTCTATCTTGCACCTTACGAAGCAATCCAATGGTTCAGTTCCCCAACTAAACTTTAATCTGAAAATGGTAATTGATGGGGTGAGCCACACATCTAGTAAGTAATTACACAAAATACACAACGGAATAGAGTCAAGCAAAGCACGAGTTAATTTCACAATTTCACTCAAAATATTCGATATAAGTTTTCCAAACATGTAACAAATCACTTAATACAAATATAATCAAATCTTAAAGTCATTCGAAAATACATACAGATAATTGATCAGAGCACAGTGTCACATATACACATCACATATTCTCACATACAATCCTGTGAGCGGATACCAACATCTAACCCCTGCTGGTGAGGGATCAACACATATTCTCACATACAATCCTGTGAGTGGATTTACACATATATCTGATATATCTGATCAATTCTAAAAACACTTATTTTGAGTCATATATCACAAAAGCAAAGTTTATACAAAACAATAATAATTTACTTGATGTTAACAATTATTCCAAATACAGAAGTATATCAAAGATCACAATATCGAATAGAACATAAATTAAAGGATGTTTGACTCTCTTAAGGAATGAATAAGAACTGAAGAGTTTATGTAAATATTTTACAATTCTTGAGTAAGTTTGAAAACTCATTTTGCTAAAAGAAACATCTTAAATACCATTTGGAAAATAAGAATATGATTTTGGAATCACTTGGTTTTAACAATTTAAGAACAAGAACCTTTTTAGAAAACTTACTTTGAAACTCAATTATTTTCTAAAAAGAGTTTAGTTTAGAAATCATCTTTTTAATGAGATTCGAACATTCAAAATGTTATTTAAAATTCAAAGTTTCTCTTTAAAACATTATTTAAAAGTCGAAGTTTCTTTTTCAATGATTAAAAAAAATGCTTTTGATAAACCTTAGAAAACGTAAGCTTAAAAAATATAACTTTTGAAAACCTTTGACATCTAAGAACCTAAATGACGAAATTTGTGCATATTATGCATAATTACTTACTGCACTTGAATCAATCTGAAAGTTCAGCTGAAACACCCTCCAAATAGTCTCAAATACTTCTTAAATAGGACCTATAATCAATCACAGAAATATACTTAATATCTTCTACAAAATATAAAGTTTATAGAACTATAAAAATTGACTCACCAAAATTATACTTTGCTGAACTAATTACCCTTTTAACACTAAATTATTGTTTCTCTAACCAATAATATTCTAACCAATAATATTCCCTTGAATTACTCGAAACTCATATTGCCATAAGGAAGGTAGTAGCCAAAATCTCATTGACCTAGGATTTAATATTATACCCCAAAGAAAAACAATGTCAAAATCATCCTAATATATATAACCCGAAATGTTAATGCCATATTCATGACTAAGATTGGAATTCCATGATTTTGTTTTTTTTTTTTTTTTTTAAATACTAACCGTAAGCAACCTAGTGATGGAATCATGTATAGATTAGTTTCAATTTAACCTATTGTATATAGCCACAAAAGAAACCGTACAGCCATTCTAATATATATATATATATATATATATATATATGAATAACCACAATTGAAATTCTAGGCTGCCCTGAAGTACTCTATAACATCCTAATATATATAGATATATATATATATATATATATACATAAAGTATCCAGAGAAGATCTCTACCCGTAGTACCTAGCAACCCAAATCATGTATTGACTAAAACTTTTCTTGAAACTTAAAACAATACTATAGATTACAATAGAGTTAATGGTTCAGCACTAGTACCAGGTGGCGCTAACTCTAAGACCCTATGAGACTAAATCCTTTTATATAAATAAAAATCTCTATTCATGTACTGTTACGGGCATGTGGGAATTTTGTGTAAAATTCACTTAATAGCATAAAAACAAGAACTTTTTTTTTTTTTTTTTTTTGTCTCTAACAGTTTGAAATCATACCTTGAGCAAATTGTTTGTCTCTTCAATTGATGTGCTTTAAACTCCAAGGAAAAATCTCTTAGCTTCTTTGATAAAACCCTTTCTATGAAAACCCTAATTATCTCTTCCTCTACCATGTAGTTTATATTAGAGATATGGGCTTAGTGAGGTAGTGGGCTGTAGTTACTAAAAAAGAATACCTACAGCCCATCAATGATATTTAAAAGAAAATTCTAATAATAATCTCAAATAAAGTATGTGGGGTATTACACTCTTCCCCTCTAAAAAAAAAAGTTTAGTCCTCTAAACTTGACGTACCTCAATTAGAGAACAGATAAGGGTATTTTTCTTTCATGTCTTCTTCTTTTTCCCAAGTCGCTTCTTGAACTGTATGATTTCTCCATAACACTTTTACTAAGGATATATTCCTTGAACGTAGCACTTGATCCTTCCTATCAAGAATCTGCACCGGTTGCTCCTCATAAGACAAGTCCTCTCTAACATTGATCGGCTCATATTCCAAAACATGCGATGGATCAGGCATGCATTTTCGTAACACTAATACGTGGAATACATTATGAATATGTGACAAAGCTGGTGGTAATGCCAACCTGTAAGATACATTGCCCACTCTATCCAAGATCTCAAAAGGACCAATATACCTTTGACTTAATTTGCCTTTCTTCCCAAACCTCATCACACCCTTCGATGGAGACACCTTTAAGAATACATGATCCCCAACTTGAAACTCTAAGTCTCGCCTTCTATTATCAGCATAACTCTTTTGCCTACTTTGAGCAGCTAGGAGTCTTTCACGAATTAACTGAATCTTCTCCGTAGTCAATTGAACTAGTTCTGGACCAAGCAACTTCCTTTCACCCACTTCATTCCAACAAATAGGTGACCTACACTTCCGGCCATACAATGCCTCAAAAGGAGCCATCTCTATGCTGGAATGGTAACTGTTATTATAAGCAAACTCAATTAAAGGTAAGTGAGTCTCCCAACTACCTTTCATGTCTAGCACACAAGCTCTTAGCATGTCTTCAAGTGTCTGTATAGTTCTCTCTGACTGTCCATCAGTTTGAGGGTGAAAAGCTGTACTAAAATCTAACTTGATTCCCATAGCCTTGTGTAAACTGCTCCAAAACTTAGAGGTGAAACGAGGGTCTCTATCAGAGACTATAGAGACAGGAACACCGTGCAATCTCACTATTTCCATAACATATAATTGAGCCAATCTATCCAATGAAAATGTAGTCTTGATTGGTAGAAAATGAGAAGACTTAGTCAATCTATCCACTATTACCCATATACCATCATGACCCTTAACTGACTTAGGCAATCCAGTCACAAAGTCCATGGAGATATGTTCCCACTTCCACTCCGGAATACTAAGAGGCTGGAGTAACCCAGCAGGCCTTCGATGTTCAACTTTAACTTGCTGACAAATTAAACACCGGGATACAAAATCTGCAATCTCTCTTTTCATATTATTCCACCAATACACTTCTCTAAGATCTCGATACATTTTGGTGCTACGTGGGTGAACAGTGTATGCAGATTTATGAGCTTCCTCCATAATCTCCCTTTTTAATTCAGCATTATTGGGAACACATAATCGATTTCTAAATCGTAAAACACCATCACCATGAATTTCAAACTCAGCTCGATTACCTTCCTTTACCTCTTCCATAATCTTTACCAAATTAGGATCAGATCTTTGGGCAATCTTCACCTTTTCAACTAAGGTAGGTTGCACTCGACAATGAGCAAGAAGTACCCTTGGCTCCTTAAATTGGAGCTGCACATTAATCTCCTTCAACTCTTCAAAAAAAAGTCTTTTCCTCAAAATTATACTTGCCATCTTACCAGAGGATTTTCTACTCAAGGCATCAGCCACCACATTTGCTTTGCCTGGGTGATAATGTATTGTACAATCATAGTCTTTCAACAACTCAATCCATCTCCTTTGCCGCATATTCAATTCTTTTTGAGAAAAAAAATATTTCAAACTTTTATGGTCAGTGTAAATCTCACACGTCTCACCATATAAGTAGTGCCTCCATATCTTCAATGCAAAGACCACTGCTGCTAACTCCAAGTCATGAGTAGGGTAATTTTGTTCATACCTTTTTAGCTGCCTAGAAGCATATGCTATCACCTTTCCATGCTGCATAAGCACACAACCAAGACCTTTCTGTGAAGCATCACTGTAAATTACAAATCCTCCTAAACCCGTTGGCAGTGTCAAAACTGGAGCAGAAACCAACCAGTCTTTCAATTCTTGGAAGCTCTTTTCACATTCCTCTTTCCACAAGAATTTAGCATTCTTTTGGGTCAACCTAGTCAAGGGACCTGCTATACGTGAAAAACCTTCAACAAACCTCCTGTAATAACCTGCAAGACCCAAGAAACTACGAACTTCAGATACATTTGTTGGTCTAGGCCAATTTACCACAGCTTCCACCATTTTAGGATCCACAAAAATTCCATCCTTAGATATTACATGCCCCAAAAACCTTACTTCATCTAACCAAAACTCACACTTTTTAAACTTGGCATATAATTTTTGCTCCCTCAAGACCTGCAACACCATCCTCAAATGTTCTGCATGCTCCTCCTGAGTTTTGGAATACACTAAAATATCATCAATAAAAACAATAACAAACTGATCCAAATAAGGCTTGAACACACGATTCATTAAATCCATGAAGGAAGCAGGGGCATTAGTCAACCCAAACGGCATCACCAAAAACTCGTAGTGTCCGTAACGAGTACGAAAGGCAGTTTTAGGTATATCTTCTTGCTTAATCTTGAGTTGATGGTAACCTGATCTAAGGTCAATCTTCGAAAAGACTTTAGCACCCTGTAATTGATCAAACAAATCATCAATCCTAGGTAAATGATATTTGCTCCCCACAGTGACCTTATTCAACTGCCTATAGTCAATGCATAATCTCATAGACCCATCTTTTTTCTTTACAAAAAGAATAGGAGCACCCCAAGGTGATACACTAGGTCGAATATGGTGCCATGCGATATGGTGCCATAGAAATAGGTGCAGTTCCTGGCACTAAGTCAATGGCAAATTCTATCTCCCTATCAAAAGGTAACCCAGGGAGATCCTCAAGAAATACATCAACAAAGTCCCTCACAATAGGAATGTCATCAATTTTAATCCCTTCCTTCTGGTTATCCACCACATATGCAAGGTAACCTTTACAACCTCTTTTAAGTAACTTATTGGCATGAATGGCAGAAATAACATTAGGCACGAGGCTCTCTCTTAACCCATGAAAAACAAATTCAGGTTGACCCGGAATACAAAACACCACTTCCTTCTTGTAACAGTCAACATTAGCATGATAAGCTGCTAACCAATCCATGCCTAATATTACATCAAATTCTTGAATTTCTAAGAGAATCAAATCAGCCAACAACTCATTTCCTCCAATCTTAATCACACAAGACTTACATATAAACTCAACAACCATAGTTTCACCCAAAGGAGTAGAAACAGAAAGTTCAAAGTCCAACAATTCAGGCACACAATCAGCATATTTCATATAAGCACAAGATATAAAGGAATGAGTAGAACCAGGATCAATAAGAACTCGTGCGGTATGAGAAAATATGGGAATGGTACCTGTTACCATTGACTTGGATGCCTTAGCATCTTGCTCAGTAATAGCAAACACGCGTCCTTGAACTTTTGGCCTTTGCTTCACATCCGTAGGCTTAGCCACCAACTCACTCTTCATGGCTGGGCAATCTTTGATACGATGACCCATTTGACCACACTTAAAGCAAGCCCCGCTTTCACGATAGCAAACACCCTTATGCTTTTTACCACACTTCTGACAAACCTCTATTACTTGTTGCACCAATTTAGTCTCTGGTTCTGTTGTAGACTTCTTCTTAAATGGCTTATTGTGTTCATTCCCTCTATGGAACCCCTCAATCTTAGGCCTTTTGTTATTCTGGCTCCTAATTCTCTGATAGTCTTCACACTCCTTCTCAACAACCTTTGCAGTCTCCACAACCTCAGAATATGACTTCAATCGTAAGGCTGCCATCCTAGTTCTGATACTTGGTCGTAGTCCCCTCTGAAATTTTTTAGCCTTTCTAACATCATCAACCACCATATAAGGGGCAAATCGAGACAACTCAGTAAATTTAGCCTCATACTGTAACACCATTTTATTCCCTTGAATCAGCTCCACAAACTCCACTTCTTTCTCATCTCGTACACTTTCTGGAAAATACTTTTCGTAAAAGGCCTCAAGGAAAATACTCCAAGTCAAGATCTCATCTTCCTCAAGTGTCAAAGTCCTTTTGGTGGATCTCCACCAATGCTCGGCTTCCCCCTTCAGCATAAAGGAAGCAAAAGAGACTTTTTGCACTTTAGTACAGCCAATCACATCAAAAATTTTCTCCATTTGCATTATCCAGGATTCAGCTTCTGTAGGATCGGGTTGGCCTAAAAATGAAGGAGGACCCAATTTCCTAAGGGTGCGTTTGGTTTAATGTAAATTGATTTCTGAGTGTAAAATGAATGCAGGGGAAAGTGAATTCCCGTAAGTAAAATAAAACTTGGGTGTTTGGTTTTGTAATGGAAAATAGTCCAAAAAATGATTTACGGTGTTTGGTAACATTCTGAAAATGCTATTTCCCTACAAATTTTACACATTTTCTCATCAATTTTTTCAGTTCCCAAACAAATTTTATAACAAAAAATTTCAATCCATGAATCATTTACAACCAAAAATCAAAATAAAAACTTCATTTTTCACAATCTGAGGAAGAAACAAAGATCGGGAAAGAGAGAGCCTGAGGGAAAGAGAGATCGGAAAAGAGATCGGAAAAGAGGAGGACGAGATCGGGAAAGAGAGATCGGAAAAGAGATCGGAAAACAGGACGAGATCGGTGGCGTTGATCTGCCCCAGAGGAGGACGACGCGAAGGCGCGACCTCGCCAGTGCGAGATTGACGACGGAGCGATCTTCTTCGACGGCGCGATCTTTGACGGCGCGATCTTCTTCAACGGGGCGCGATCTTCTTCAACGGCGCGATCTCCTTTGACGGGACGATCTCACCGGCGCGATCTTCACGGCGCGAACTCGGTGGGACGATCGGCGGAACAGTCTTGGCGGCGCGACGTGGCGGCGCGACGTTGACGGCGCAACTCTCTCTACTCTCTTCTTGCTCTCTCTCTCTCCGGAAATGATTTGAAGGTAAAATAGGAACTGAATTCATTTTACGGGCTGGGAAGGAAATTTTCGGTCAAACTGAATTTGATTTTCAGTTTGACTTTATTTTCAGGCCTTACCAAACACAGACCCGGGTGTAAAATATTTTCCTGAATTCATTTACACCCAAAACAAACACAGCCTAAATTGCTCAATAATACATCCTTCAATCTCAGCATCTTTGGGCTTAACTGTTCCACTAGTACTAACATGCTTCTCCACCACCTCAGCAAGACTTCTGATAGCACTTAAAACACCCTCAAGGCTCTCAGATTTTGGCTCAGGATTAGAGGGGGTAGAATTGCGTGGTGGCATTTTCCTATAACCAACCAAACAACACCTTAGAGTCAAATAGATCACAATGAAAGTCATGATATACAAGATTTACTAAACCCTTTACTATTATAAAATTCTAAGCATATAAGCATATAGCTTCTAACAGTTATTAAACTCCCAAAACTACTTTTTGCTTATGAATAATAATTTAAGCCTATTCCTCCACATCTTATAAAAATATCGTAAGTCCTAATTGTCTACAGAATCATAACCTAGAGCTCTGATACCAAACTGTCAGGACCTAAATTCAAAGAACATGAATTTAGATGCATGACTAACTTGCTGAACTTACATAACTCAATAAACATAATTAATTTAAACATAATTCAATAAACTCCCAATAAACAATGATCTTAAAAAAAATCCTTTACAATACTAAAATCCTCAATTTAGAGTAATCTCCAAAATAATGTGAAATCTAAAACAGAATAAAGAAAAATAACTAATAATCCTTTAAGGCTTCAAGTATTATTGAGTTCGCCTAAAACTCTCAAGCTCTATCTTCAACCTTACGAAGCAATCCAATGGTTCAGTTCCCCAACTAAACTTTAATCTAAAAATGGTAATTGATGGGGTGAGTCACACATCTAGTAAGTAATTACACAAAATACACAACAGAATAGAGTCAAGCAAAGCACGAGTTAATTTCACAATTTCACTCAAAATATTCGATATAAGTTTTCCAAACATGTAACAAATCACTTAATACAAATATAATCAAATCTTAAAGTCATTCGAAAACACATACAGATAATTGATCAGAGCACAGTGTCACATATACACATCACATATTCTCACATACAATCCTGTGAGCGGATACCAACATCTAACCCCTGCTAGTGAGGGATTAACACATATTCTCACATACAATCCTATGAGTGGATTTACACATATATCTAATAAATCTGATCAATTCTAAAAACACTTATTTTGAGTCATATATCACAAAAGCAAAGTTTATACAAAACAATAATAATTTACTTGATCTTAACAATTATTCCAAATACAGAAGTATATCAAAGATCACAATATCGAATAGAACATAAATTAAAGGATGCTTGACTCTCTTAAGGAATGAATAAGAACTGAAGAGTTTATGTAAATTTTTTTGACAATTCTTGAGTAAGTTTGAAAACCCATTTTGCTAAAAGAAACATCTTAAATACCATTTGGAAAATAAGAATATGACTTTGGAATCACTTGGTTTTAACAATTTAAGAACAAGAACCTTTTTAGAAAACTTACTTTGAAACTCAATTATTTTCTGAAAAGAGTTTAGTTTAGAAATCATCTTTTTAATGAGATTCGAACATTCAAAATGTTGTTTAAAATTCAAAGTTTCTCTTTAAAACATTATTTAAAAGTCGAAGTTTCTTTCTCAATGATTAAAAAAAATGCTTTTGATAAACCTTAGAAAACGTAAGCTTAAAAAATATAACTTTTGAAAACCTTTGACATCTAAGAACCTAAATGACGAAATTTGTGCATATTATACATAATTACTTACTGCACTTGAATCAATCAGAAAGTTCAGATGAAACACCCTCCAAATAGTCTCAAATACTTCTTAAATAGGACCTATAATCAATCACAGAAATATACTTAATATCTTCTACAAAATATAAAGTTTATAGAACTATAAAAATTGACTCACCAAAATTATACTTTGCTGAACTAATTACCCTTTTAACACTAAAATATTGTTTCTCTAACCAATAATATTCTAACCAATAATATTCCCTTGAATTACTCGAAACTCATATTGCCATGAGGAAGGCAGTAGCCAAAATGTCATTGACCTAGGAAGGCAGTAGCCAAAATGTCATTGACCTAGGATTTAATATTATACCCCAAAGAAAAACAATGTCAAAATCATCCTAATATATATAACCCAAAATGTTAATGCCATATTCATGACTAAGATTGGAATTCCATGATTTTTTTTTTTTTTTAAATACTAACCGTAAGCAACCTAGTGATGGAATCATGTATAGATTAGTTTCAATTTAACCTATTGTATATAGCCACAAAAGAAACCGTACAGCCATTCTAATATATATATATATATGAATAACCACAATTGAAATTCTAGGCTGCCCTGAAGTACTCTATAACATCCTAATATATATATATATATATATATATATATATATATATAAAGTATCCAGAGAAGATCTCTACCCGTAGTACCTAGCAACCCAAATCATGTATTGACTAAAACTTTTCTTGAAACTTAAAACAATACTATAGATTACAATAGAGTTAATGGTTCAGCACTAGTACCAGGTGGCGCTAACTCTAAGACCCTATGAGACTAAATCCTTTTATATAAATAAAAATCTCTATTCATGTACTGTTACGGGCATGTGGGGATTTTGTGTAAAATTCACTTAATAGCATAAAAACAAGAACTTTTTTTTTTTTTTTTTTTTTTGTCTCTAACAGTTTGAAATCATACCTTGAGCAAATTGTTTGTCTCTTCAATTGATGTGCTTTAAACTCCAAGGAAAAATCTCTTAGCTTCTTTGATAAAACCCTTTCTATGAAAACCCTAATTATCTCTTCCTCTACCTTGTAGTTTATATTAGAGATGTGGGCTTAGTGAGGTAGTGGGCTGTAGTTACTAAAAAAGAATACCTACAGCCCATCAATGATATTTAAAAGAAAATTCTAATAATAATCTCAAATAAAGTATGTGGGGTATTACACTGTGATGCCCCAATTTAATTGATTGATTGTGTGATGTGTGTGAATGTGTGATGAGTCCCACATTGGGTATTTACTGGGTAGATCTGGGCTTTATTAACAACTACAAGGAGCCTCAATAGTGACTAGTTCTTTTGAGGTATAGCGCAGATGTGGCTAGCGCTTTTCCTTGGGTCGTTACAAAGAGTAAGGGTTAAAGAGATACAAACACAAAGATAACACCGACATCTGTTATCGAAGAGGAAATCGAAGAACTCGGCGAAAAACCTCTCCGTCGCACTCCAAATGGTAAAATGATCCACTAAAGAATAAAGTTGGAATACATAAATAGCAGTAGACCTTCCAAACCTAATTTACCCAATGTACCTGATCCGCAATAAGCCCACTACATCAACCAAATGAATTAGTCATCTCCAAACTGCTTCCTAAGCACCAAAATACATCCTCACTGATATGGGTATGGTGAGATAAGGATTTGGCAAATGAATCTCTCAAGGATATGTCAATAGAGAGGGTGAGAGTAGAGGAATTTGGAGAATCAAAAGTCTAAGATTGTGAATAAGTCAATCTTGGTTTTCTCTTGAGTTTCTCTCTCAAAATTCTCTCTAGAAGCTCTCTAAATTTCGTGGGTATAAGGATATTTATAGTAGGGTACGTGAGAAATGTGAAAAGTCATTTTTTTTTTGCAAAACAAGGCATTCTAGCGACTCAGTCTCTCAAGTAAGATAAGTCGCGAGTTTGAGTCGTGAGTTAACTGCCAAGCTAGACTGTCCATTTTTGACCTATATTGCTCCAGCTGTCGTGACCCTTCAGCTTCCTGCATGCTTCACACATGTGACATTTTGGCGAGTTGCTAGTCACGAGTCACTCGCAAGAAACCTCTTGAATGCTCACATACTTTAATTATTCACACTCTGCTCACACACAACCATTACATTATTCCTACCTAAATACAAGATATCTAATTGCTGAAATACAAACAAATTTGACGCGGAATAAAGTCATCACATGATTGAATAAATTCAACCTTACCGTAGCAATTCTTGGTGATACAAAATTGAGGATCCAAGTGACAACAATATTGTTGTTGCGAGTCCAGGCTTGAGCAACCAGTGGCTCCTTTGCCATGGAAGGAGTAAGAATCGATGTTCCATCGATAAAAACAAGCTTGTTCTTAACACTGAGTGCTTTCTCCATTAATCTTGCCCAGGCTGAGTAATTTTCACTTCCAATTAAAGGCTGTGAAATCAAAACTATGCCTGGACTTTCAACGTGGTGAAGAAAGAAAGGATAAGATACATCAATTGTGCTTAAGGAAGCAGAAGCAGAGGAATCAATGGAAGCCATTGAAGAAGCTTCAGAAGCTTTGGAATCGAAAAATCTAGGGATTGAAGAACATGAAAGAGGGAAAACGAAGAACTCTAAGCGAAAGCAATTTTCTACTCTGATACCATATGAAATCTGAATGATTGAGAGAATGATTTCATTAATTAGAAACTAATTACATCTAGCTATTTATAGCTAGGAAAAAGAAGAATCTGGAGTCTAACCAACTAACCAAAAAAAAAAAAAAAAGAAATCCTATTCTAACTGCACTAACACGTGTGCATAACAAAATCTTACACGTGCTTCTCATTGTCATTTAAATACACTGCTAAAACTACTTGTAGCTTTACATTAACACATCTAAACTACTAGTTTTTAACTGAAATGACTTTCTTGCTCTGCTTTGCATCTCTGCTAGTATCTTTCTTCTTCTTGATCATCACTTTGATGGCTTGCTGTGCTTGAGTAGTAGAGCTCTGCTCTTCATTACTGCTATCCAGACCTTTGACAGCTTGATAACTATTAAATAAGATAGAAGACCTCCCTTTAGGGAACGAAAACAATAATGGCTGACCCACTCTGAATGTGAGGAATTGATTAGGAAAGCTTGGGAGTAAAGTGTGAGTTGCTCAAATGCCTTTATACCAGTAAATAAGATACATGCAGTCAGGCGGAAATTGGTACTCAGGAACAGAGAAGTGTTTGAAGTTTTTGAGTTTGAAGTAGAAGCTGAAAAGGAAAAACTCAAATTCATTCAATCTCATATTAGCTTGGTGGATAACTTGTTGTTAGAAAGGAAATTCAGTGAGGATTTGGAGGATTTACTAAGGAAAATAGAGATTATATGGCCCCAAAATGCAGATGGGACCAAATGGGACCCCAGCAGCTTTCTTCCAATCTTTCTAGAATTATACAGGTATAAGCATGCTCAAACAAATTCAAGACTACAAATGGAGATTGGTCAAGTGCAAATATGGAAGATTACTTTTCCAAATGCGAAATCCTATTGTTGGTGGAGGGCAAAAGGAAGAAACAGGCAAACCAAGGGGGAAAAGATTTTCTGTAAGACTGATTGGGAAACAAATTATTTGTAGGATGCTATAGCAGAGTATTTGGTAGCAAGCTTCAAGAATCATAGCACTCAAGGAAGCTTTGAAGAAAGGAGCTGAGATAGGTTATAGAAATCTGATTATGTAGACACACAGAACAATTAAAAGAATGCTGCATAGATGAGGGAAGCGGTTGTGAGGCTGCTGTTAAGCCGCATTACTAATCGGTAATCACCAATAGAGCGTAGATGTGGATGAAATTAGTTGAAACAGCAAGAACTAAAATTTGTAGCTAGTGCAACCTGAAGCTTAGCGTAGGGATTCATCATCTTGGATTGATAATGTATAAAGCTTGCTAATGCTTGGCTGGAACTGGAAATCAAGGGTACTATGTGAAGTAACCACTAAATGATGAATTTGTTGTTTGATGGGTCTTAGGTGGATCATTTATTGCATATTGGGTGTAAAGGGATTGTTGAAGATGGTTTTATCACATCAATTTGGGAAATAGTTCAGCTTTTTGCCTCTCCTTGGGATTTGATTTTCTGTAAATGCAAAGGCATTTTTTTATCTTGGTAGTTTAGATATTGGAAAGGTTCTGCTTCCTCTAGGGATTTGATACTTGGGCTTGGTGCTCATTGGACTCTCTTAATCTTCCTCGAGTGGGGGTAAAAGTAATAGTATCATGGATTAATGGCAAAAAACATGTCAGTGTTTTCTTACCTGTATGCCAACTTGGAGAGGTAGGTAATGGTTCTAGAGTTTGGTTGCTTTGTTTAAGCACACACTGGGAATTTGGATAGGGATTTCCTGCCAAGAGGGGTGCTATCTTGATAAAGCATTATGGTGGGACTATCACTTGCATATATATAAATATATATATATATATATATATATATATTTGTCATTTTTCATGTTCTCTTTGTTATCTTCTCTTTCTTGAGCTACTCTCATCTGTTTGCTTTCTCATGTTGACATTTAAATCTTTGAAATTCTTTATTTATTTTTGCTCATGAGCACTGATATGCTTGATTGAATTTTGCAGGGGTCTATGAGATATCTTCAGAAGAGGATATCATGAGTATGTTTTTTAATTTGTAGGCATATCTTTCTTTAACAAGTATATTCTCTTTTTTAAGACTCGATACTTTCTTCAAAGATTTCATAAATTCATTCTCTTTCCAAATCAAAACGAAACCCAAAATTTGTTCGAAGGGGGTAAAGCTAGTTGGGCAATACACTTGGTATGGTTGCCACCAAAATAAATATTTTGGTGGCGGCCAAGGTCCACTTTTAGTACTTTGGGCCTCTAGTAGTGGGCTTTGGGTCTTTCATTTAGTGGAAGACAAAAATAGCGTATTCCAGCTATTGCTTTTTCCACCTACCACTAAGGCAAATTTTGGAATAAAACTTATTTAAAAAAAAAAAAAATTTGGGCCTGATTGATCCAATTAAATTCGATTTTTTAAATAAAATAATCAATTCTATAAAATTTGGACTAATTTTTGTTACAAATGCCTTAGCTTTCAATTTTGTAGGATTTGGGCCCAAAAAAAAAAAGTTATCAATCTTATAATAAAATTTCTCTATCTTCAAATTTCTCAATGGCATAGGCCACCCCAAAGCAACAAGGGATGAAATTGAAGGCATTATTGTAAAGGTATTATCCACGTCGAGTATAACAACTTCGCCCTCCTTGGAATTATTTTGAAGTGGAAATTTCAGGTTTGGGAGGGACAGGAGTCTTTAGGTATTGCTTGGCTTCATTATGGGTTGCATGCTATGAAAGATAAAGCAATAGGAGATTAAAATTATAAATCCATTATTAAAGTCTTTTATTTTTTAATCTCGAAATGGTCTTTATCTTTATCCATGGGTAATGACTTTCTGATATATTAGGTGTATCCACTATCTAGTCCCTGTTTACATACATTATTTTTGTACTAGCTTAATTGATATAGTTTTTGCATGGCAAAAAGGACATTTGGAATGGTCTTGTTGCCTCCTCAATATTTTGACAAGGTTGTTCAATTCCATTGGTTAGCTTTACAACCCCCCCCCCCCCCCAAAAAAAAAAAAAATAAATTGAGAATGGGCAATAAGTAAACCTATTAAAATTGGACTTGGACTTATTAACTTGCTTGAACATAGAATTAAAAAAATATGCACAGATTGATGATTTTTATAATAAAAGGATTGAACTAATGTAAACTCGTGAAAAAATGTGTCAACTCGTACATGGGCCAGGTTGGGTCATGTTTACCCCTTTTATTATTATTATTATTATTATTATTATTATTATTTTTGCTTTTCATTCTAAATATAATTTTTTTTTGTAAAACAAAAACTCTCATCATCTTCAATCTGAATTTTAAGGTGAAATTTAATCTATCTATAGAAAAATTATAGATATAAAATTTAATGTTATACCCTTTTGCGTTATATACTAAATATTATGACACAATTCTATATTATACATTAAAAAACTTATGACATTACCCTCTAAGTTGAGGTGAAATTATTAAATATGAAACTATTTTCAACATTGAATCTGCTATTATCATTGTGTAGTATTTCTTAGGTTTAGATATTTTCTTTTTACAATTTGCTTAAACTTTTTTACTTAACATGTTATATTTTATTTTCAAAACTCCATATATTTAGTTAATTTTAGATTTAATTTAATTTAATTTCATATTTTACATACAACAAATGATCTAATAATAGGATATTGAGTCACTTGAAATCTATGTAACAAATTTGCTAAGACCATAATTTTTAAAACAACTTGCCGCCATGGCAAATTATGATTGGTAGAGTAAATATAGTGGATCCATGTGGATTTACAACTCTACCACTCATAATTTGTCATGTGGACAAGTCATGGTAAAGGTTTTTTTTTTTTTTTTTTTTTTTAAATGAGTAAGTTGTAGTAAAGTTATGTTAAAAGTTGTGGTACTACTGGTATAACACTTTCCTCTTTGGTCTTTATTATGCAAATTTGAAAGTTGAAACCGAGTGGGCTATTAACTGTATTGGGCCATAGAACCCAATCAGATCTGGCTCAGAGGCTCCAACTCAAGACCGTTGCAGCTAGAGCACGCGTATTGGGCTTCAATTTCAAATTATTTGCTAAGCCCATTATGTATTTTCGACCGTTGGAAACCAAGTCGGTGATATATGGGTCTATTATAAATATGACCGGCTTAAGAAGACTGCTCTGTTTAGAATTTTGCTCTCTGTATAACTCTGCTCTGCTTTTACAAACGCGTTTTCGATTTCTAGCGGTGAAAGTTCTGATCATCTTGATCAGATAGTAATCAAAGGATGTCCAAGAATCAAAAATTTGCTGCGGAAACAATGGTGGAAAAGGGCAATGAAATCGAAGATGGGAATGTGTCTGGGTCTGGTTTACTTGAGATTGAGAAGATGATAGACACACTAAAACAAGCTGGGCGTGTGGGCAACACGCGCCGTCTCCAGGATTTTGCAGCATGTGATGTTTCTATTACTTTTAGTTAATAGTATCCACATTGAGGGAGTGGTATGAAAAGATTAAAATATTTGTACTTTTACTCTTTTTAAAATCCAGAATTTAATTTGAAATCACCTAAATCATATGGAATTATGTAGTTTATCAAGTTCTTTAATGAAGGGTAGCCATTTGGCATAAAGACAATGTGGCTATTTGGTCATGACCATGATTTTGAAGACCAAAATTTTATTATATTGTACATGATTTTTCATTATTCCACCAGCTTCACGGTTGATCCCTCGTGTATTGCATTTGTTCTCAATGTCTGAAATCTGAAGCAGCATCCTATGCCTTTACCTCTTTTTGAGAAAAAGATAACCGTGACTTCTATTTTAAGTACAATCGAACAAAACTTTTATTGTAAAAGAGATTATGCCAAACTTAGTAATAAGAAAGTGTAACATACTTTTCCTTTCTTTAGGAAATGCTGCTGTAAACCATGCCCGTTGGTAGTAGTGGTGTGTACTGTGGAGTAAAAAATTTATCATATAAGGACTCAAATTAAAATGTGATAGATTAGATATTTTTATTTCTTTATAAATAAATAAATAAATATATATATATATATATGTATATAGTTTAAAAAGTATGGATATAGTTCAAGATATATATGAGATATTTCATAAATCAACAGATGTTGAACAAAAAGCGTTTATCAATCTTAATAAATATGTGCTAAGATGTATCGTTAATCAATTATTATGATGTTACTAAGTAGGTATAAAAGGAAATAAAAATTTAAAAAATTAAATATCTCCAATCAAACTTGTAATTAACATTCTTTTAGAGAATTAAAATAATCAAGTATCAATATACATGTTAAGAGTTTTGTAGCACAATTGGCACATCTTGGCATTTCGAATTGAAATGTCTATGATCCAAGTTTATCTCCCCCATTATAACTATTAAATTTATTTAAAAAAAAAAAGAGTATCAAATATGTATATAAAGTGTTTAGCAATTTTCTTTATGTAAACAACTAAATTATTTACATTAAAACTTGTCCTTGGAGATCCTTAAGATGCTCTTAATTATGTTTTCTAAATTGCAACATCTTTATTTTAAATAAAGTATTAATAGTTCTTAATTTGAACAAGCTTAATTAAATTATAAAAGTTAAATTAAAATATGGATAAATAATAGATAATGTCTTTGAATTTAATCAAGGTACTCCACGTAGTATGCCTAATTTTTTTTTTCTCAAAAAAAAAAAAAAAAAAAAAAAAAAAAACGTCAAGCATAGTTGTGGCTAATTTCGAATTTTGACGTTTTTTTTAATATTTTTCTCCAATTGGCTTTTTTTCTTAATTGATGAGGCTTCTCCACATCTTGTAGGTTTCTGAGTTTGAGTTAGGTTCAACCCACTTAAGTTAGAGTCTATCCATAATCCATATCCCTTAGATAAAACCCATTAGCATGTAAAGCTTTTTTTTACCTATAAAACAAAGATAATTCATAATTAGTCACGAAATAACATAAAAGTAAAACTAAATATGCAAATATGAGTGTACTTTATTTTATATATTTTATGCACATTAGTGGCATGGCCACTTGGTCCCTTAGCCACTGGTCCAGGGGAGGAAACATAACAAATAAAAGTGTATCTATATCAAATATTAATAACGACCAGCCGGCTGCATAAAAATGAAGGCACAACCATTAGTTTATGAAAAAGTTTAAGAATACACACTTTGTCATAACTTGCATATGCATTAAGTGGTGATTGCATGGACATTCACAAAAATATTCTAACAGAGTAGATACTTTTCACCTAGTACCAATGATGAAACCCAAATGTAAGTGTTATAATCCAATTTTATGTTGATATATGTGTAAGTTGTGGCAAAATGTATGACTCTCAAGACAAATTGTTAGTTTATTGGAAAAGTGCACAATTTCAAATTCGTAAATCAAATAACAAGCTTGTTTTGTAAAAGGTGAGAAAATAGCTTTTTTCGTTCTCATGCACAGCTTCAACAAACTTGAGTCGTTATAGAAGTTATTAGTGCACAAAAATGTGTGCATTTGATTCCAGACTTGGTATATGAACAAAGTTAAGACCAAATGCTTCAAGCTAACGTTTCCATGTTAACTTGGCCTATATAAAGCTTAGTATTTGATCAATAGGTTAATCATACCAATAAGTTACCTTGTTTTTGTAAACACTCACCAGGGCCGGAATGGAGCACGTAATTTCCATGGAGGAGTTCCATTCGAGAAAAGTTGAAAGAAAAGAAGCTGGTGAATCAAGCAGAGACAATGATCAACCTGTCATTGTCGCTGGAGATACCCATAAGCTGGCCATTACAATCCAAGAGAGAAGCAGTATCAGTTCCAAGGAAGAGAAGTTTAAGAAATTAAAGGATGCGCAAGCCAAAGTGCGACTAGGAACAAAACCAAAGATACAAGAGGTTGTGTTAATGCATTTTAATAAAAGTAAAATAGTCCATTTGTCCATTTATTAATTTAGTCTTATTCATGTTTCTCAAAAAAAAAAAAAAAAAGTCATATTCGGCTTTTCATTTCATAATTTTGTTACCACAATTTTCTACGAAACTTTATATATCCCATTAAGTCAGAATAGTTGTTACAAAATATTTATTTCCACTAGTTATGATTTATTTCTCCATTCTCCAATGATTTAATTCCTTATCTGTAACTAAGTATTTTAAGTATATATAAAAATTTCTATACGTTTTTATGATGCGTATATACATAGTAGGGCTGTCCAGTCGGTCCAAGTTGGGTTTGTGCCTAACTCGAAACCAACCTGACTCCGTTAAGGTGGGAGATGGGAGAGCCTGTCGTCGACCGAAATAGTGCTCAGATCAGTTCGGGTTGAGCTGGTTTCGGTTGAAACTGAGAAGGCAGTGGCGTTAGAAGGGATCTCATCAGAATCTTCAAATCTCTGGCTAGATCGCCAGATCTCAGCAAGATCTAGGTGGAGATCATGAGATCTTGGCCAAATCTCACCGGAGATCACGTGATCTACACAAGATCTGAGCAGAGATTGTTGTATTTTCTCCAAATCAAGGCCAAACATGTGGTAGAAATGGAGGATTCTAACAAGTGTTCTAAGATTTTTGGGTGGAGGGACCGTTAGGTCAGTTTAATTTGGGTTTTAGAGGGAACACCTGACACTCGACCTACTCCCATCAAGTTTTGGAGGAGATCACATGCTGTTGACCGCCATAGGTGTCGGTTTAGGTGGTGGTAGGTTTGGTTTCAAGTGAGTAGAGCAAGTGCGTCGGGTGACCTGTTGTACACCCCTAATACAATGGATTGGTTCTAGGTTTTGCCATTTAGGTCACTTAGGTCCTTGCCTAAGACTCCCATTAGATAAAAGCTCCAAAATTGTGAGTAAAGTCAAATAATCATTGATGATTAATTTCCTCTAACAGCTAGAGGTTTTAATTTTTGTAACACAATCTCTCATAGGTTACGTTATCAACATAAGCCACAAAATCTCCCACACAATCACACACCAAAACAATATCTCTATCCCTCAACACCAAAATCAAAGTTGGAAATTAGATATTTCAATTTTCTTTGACTTGCGTCATCTTCCTCAAGGTACTAGAAAACTAAATTTATTTTAAGTAAAATTCTTCATTTATTTTATTAAATTTTATGCCTAATTTATGATATTGGATTATCTAAATGAAATTGATCTTGATTTAGTCAGTATTAGTTATGTTTTGAATTCATTTTTATTTGGCACAAGTTAAGGCCATTGAATCACTATATTGTTAAGTGAAAGAATAGTGCGTTCATAAATTAGATTCTATTTTTATATGTTGTAACATTTATCTTATCCTTATTATATTATAATTTTATATTGAGTTTGTGTTTATTTAACTTTTAAATATTTTTTAATTATAATTGTTTGCTAAAACTATATCAAGGGTAAATTACAAAATTGGTCCCTATCCTTTACACTATATCTCAATTTAGTCCTTTATATTTCAATTGTGTCAATTTAGTCTCCAACATTTTCAGGATTGTGTCAATTTAGTCTCTATCGTTATTTCTTGGATGGAAAAAGCTAATGTGTCAAACAAAATAATAAAAAATTATTTTCTATGCCACATCATTTACTAATTATACCTCCACATCAATTTTTTTTTTAAACAAAAACAAAATTAAAATTTAGAGACATCATCACCAAAATCCCTAAAATCATTAACTCATCTATCTCTTCTGACTTCTCCCTCTCTTTTGTTGGTGGTGGAAGATCTTCCTCCTGGCAAGGAACCTTGCTACCCCAACAACAACCATGCTAAGAGTAGACTCTTCCTTCACCATTTCTAAGAAAGGAGTGTAATCTTCTGGTGCTGGATTAACGACACATCCTGTAGCTATAGAATTCACAGGTGCACCTACTCCATAAATCCACTTCAATCTCAGAATTGAGACTTCAATTAACTAGGAGAAACTGGCCAATTCTCATAAGCATTTAGAAAACTAACTAAGAAGAATATTAAAAGAAGAACCAATTTTGATAAGGTTATTTAGTTCTCTCTGTGTATTGTACCACCAACAAACAAAACCGGTAGAACCAAAGACCCAAAACCACCAAGAATCCCACATCACGACACGACGACACCACCGAATACCCAGCGAACCACCATTTAGTTGAACCAAAGACCCTTCCAACCACCATAGCATGGCATCATCAGACACACACACACACACACACACACACACACACACACACAAACTCTCTCCTAAACCACCACAACGACACCACCAAAGACAATAAAACCCAAAAACAAAACCATATCAATCACCTAAATCCAACATCAAACCCATATTTCATTCACGTGGGTTGAAGAAGATCCATTTGTTGAGCAAAACTCCAATTTACACTCCAAGGCATAGGAGAGCGAAGGTTTTGAGATTGATCAAAGCGATAGTGCCGAGAACAATCTAAGCGACGATAAAGGTCTGTTGTGGTGGTGGTGGTTCAAGATAGAGTTTTTTTTTTTTTTTTTGGGCTGTGGGTGTTTGCTCTGTTGTGGCAAGGAATATGTTTCTTGGTGGTGGAGATGAAGATGAGTTAATGATTTTAGGAATTTTGGTGTGTACATGTCTAAGTTTTAATTTAATTTTTTTATTAAAAAAAACCAACATGGCGGTACAATTAGAAGATGATATGACATGTAAAATAATTTTTTAGTGTTTCATTTGACACATTAGCTTTTTTCATCCAAGTAATAACGGTAGGAACTAAATTAACACAACACTGAAAATGTTAGAGGCCAAATTGACAAAATTGAAAAGTTAGGAATTAAATTGAGATATGGTGTAAAGAATAGAGACCAACTTTGTAATTTATCCAACTATCAATTTGGAGAGAGAGAGAGAGAGAGAGAGAGAGAGAGAGATGATTTGAAATATGTATTTGTTAATATCAATATAAAAAATTAGATGAAAATCTCATACATAAGAAATAAATACATTAAAAATATATAAAATATTGAGTCAATACACCAAAAAATAATATGAAATAATCATAATGAATTAGGCATGTGATACCACAATTAATGATTATATAAAAAGACTAGATTCTTTACTAAATGTATGTATTGCTTATAAAATTTTATTGACAGCACTTATTACAGTTGTTTCTGTATAAAAAAGTTTTTCAAAGATTAACATTGATAAAATTCTAGTTATGATCGATTATTCATATAAGTGATTGAAAATGAGATGTTAGCATAACCTAAATTCAAGAATTTATTAGAAATTTTGAATCTCAAAAAGCACAAAGAATTAATTGATAATATATATATATATATATATAATACTATTCAATTGATATGTAAATATAGAAAATTTCAATTTAAAATTGTTGCCTTAGGTCTCAAACTGTATCTAGTGAACCCAGCATGTATAAAATGTAAAAGAAATAAATGAGGATTGTTATGGTGCATAAACACATGTTAAAATTGGGTTGTATCAATAGAATTGTATTAGGGTTAAGTCTAGGTCAGAAGGAGTACAAAGTTGAGAAACTTTTGATCACTCAAAAATTGTCTTATTGATCTTTTGGCTTTTGCCCATATCTTTGCACTATAATGAATTTCTGAGCAAAACTTGTTTTTTTGGAAAGTAGATATTTAGAGCCTTAAAACCGACACATATTTGACTATAACTTACGTGAAAAAGTTGTCCCTTCAGTAAAATTGTTGTGACTTATACTCCGAATTCTACTAGACAAAGGATTATTGCTCAATTTTAATTTTACTTGGTGCCCCTATATAAAGTATGAACAACTTGTTTCACATTTTTAGAGGCAAGAAAGGCAATTATACCAAAGTAGAAACCTTCAATTCTTGAAGCATTCTTCCAGAGCCTATATAGAGGAAAAAAAAAAAAAAAAGAACTCCCTTGTGCTGAGAGCAAAAACAAGAAAAAGAAATGTGTGATGATCGATAATACCTTGTGCCTTTAACCTTCCTTTGAAAGCACAGTGAGTTCATCACTGCAGCAAATATTCAATGAGGTTCATTGGAGTGTGCTAGAGGTTCTAGTTTATGTAGATAAGGAGTTCATGAAGGAAATCACCATTGAAAGATTCTAGAGGGTATTGGGGCTTGTGTGGTAAGAAAGCCAATGAAGCATTTGCAAAGGTTAAAATGAAGAGTCTAGTTATAGCACAAATTTTCGCAAGTCGACAGTTGTAACCGTTTTTTTATAGTAGATTTTCTAAGGGATTTGGTCTTAAATTGTTTTTCCGCTAAAGATGTTTTCATTGATTTTCTGCTTTATTATTAAATTTGTTTGTGCTTTCACTAATATTATTATTATTATTATTATTGCCTTAGATTTGGTGTTTTGATATTGTGCTTAATAGATTTGCCTATGTATGGAATTGAAAATAAACTTGTTGAATTAATCTATTCATTTGACTGCATAGTACACAAAGGTGTTAACCAAGACTTTTCAAGGAAAGACATATTGTGGGCAAAAAATTACTTCTTTAGTGGATGTTGTATGCTAAGATTAATAAGTCACTGGACTTGTTACATTGGTTGAGTCTTGAGACATATGTTAAATATTTAATCTGTGATGTAAAAGTCTAAAAGGAGCGAAGGTATATTCACAGTACTTGGTCAAGCTAGCTATATGCACACGATATTTATATCTTATTATTATAAATTAATTTATATAGCATTTCAATGTGTTGAAAAAACATATTATTTATAGCCAATTTATTATATTTTGTGTCTGTTATTGATTATGCTAATTTCTAAATTGCGGAACCATCAGGTTTTAGTGCTGCGAGATCACAAGCATTACCGAAAGTACTGTGAGCCGAGAGTGGTATCACTCGGTCCTATCCATCATGGTAAGCCTAAATATCAGCTAACAGAGGAGTACAAGCTTATGTTGGCACACAAATTCATTGGAACAGCTGGCAGGACTAATGAAGAATTGTATGGTATTATTGAGGATAATATCAAAAAACTGAGGGAGTGCTATGATGAGAAAGTGACAAAGAAATATAGTGATGAGGACCTCGCTTGGATGTTGTTCGTGGACGGGTGTGCAACACTGCAGTTCATAGACTTGTTTGTTGATGGAAAATTCAAAGATGTCAAAATTAAAAACGATCAAGTGGCGTTTGTGCAACAAGATTTGTTCTTGCTAGAGAATCAACTTCCTTATCAACTCTTCGACTATTTAATGGAAAAAATTAAAGAGAAAAATATTAAATTGGAGATGAAATTGAGGACATCGATCCAAACGTTCATCAATAAGCAAAGCATGCTAGCTGAAGGGAAAAAATCTACAAAAGCTCCAAAAGCCATCCATCTTCTTGATCTTCTGCGGAACGGACTTCTAGGTCTTGATGGTCAGAATAATGCAACTGTCAAGAAAGACGATACAACAGCTGAGCCTGAGGGAGGTTGGCATTCATTTCGCAATGTGCAGGAGCTTAGAGAGGTAGGAATCCATTTGAAGTCCAGCCCAAGTAGTTGCTTGGGAGAGATAGAATTCACCAAAAAATGGAATTACTACCCTGGAATCCTTCAGCTTCCTCCAATAACAGTGGATGACTCAACTATGCCTAAGTTCTTTAACTTGATAGCCTACGAGATGTGTCCTGATTTCGAAAATAACTTTGGGATCACCTCTTACATCTCCTTCCTTGATTCACTTATTGATGACCCCAAAGACGTTATTGACCTCAGGAAAGCAGGCATACTCCGCAACCTCCTCGGCAGCGACCAAGAAGTGGCTAATGTCTTCAATGAGATAGGCACCGACTTGGTGCCTAACCTTGATATATATAAAGGTGTCAGAGTTCAAATCGATAAGTACTACAAAATGCAGTCAATGACCTGGATATCTCAAGTCATTCATACACATTTCAGGAGCCCCTGGACGGTCATTGCTTTCCTTGCCGCATTCTTTGCACTTGGTTCCAGTGTCGTACAAACGGTGTACTCTGTCTTGTCCTATTACAAAAATAAAGGGTAAAAACACACAGCACCCCTATTATAAATAACCACACTGATTCTATGTCTTTTAAGATTGTTGTTCAATAAAAGTCCCTGTAAGAGTTCTGTACCTGTCAGGATTTCACATGGGGCCTCTCTACCTCTCTGGTACACATCCTCTATCGCTACTTTGTCGTACCATTTGTTTACTTTCCTTTTGTCGAACTCCCTTGTTCGTTTAAATAAGTCAGTGTGGACAATGTACGTGATTCTTAATTATTTGATGTAATGTGTGTTTGAGATATAAAATAAATAAATAAATGATATTTATCTGCCAGAATTTTATGTGTGAGGAGGGTTGAGTGTATTATTATGCAATAAAATTTGAAGATGAATGATTGATATAATATATTACCCTATCATATGATTTAGTTTTGTTGTTAAACTGTTAAAGCATGAACTTTCATATAAGGTGTATGCTTGGATATGAATTTATATGTCAATATGCATTTTTTTCATCTGTAAATTTTTGCATTAAAGACTATGCATTTGAAACCACAATTTATGTAATCCTTCTTGATTTGATATTTGCCCTACGCCTATGGACGGAAATAGGGTGAAATCATTCAAAAGCTGTTACCATGTGCTACTATCAACTTCCAAGTCCATTTGTTGGAGAATTTACTCAATCTTACATGTGGTCCTCCTGACCAACACAAATAATTGTGGTTCCATTTATTGTCTGAAAACTTTGAACTCTTTAAAATCAAGTGTTGATAAAAAACAATAATAAAAAAACAAAATTGGTAAGAGAACCACGTTGTTAAATGCTAACCCTAGCTAGTACACTTTGTAAATTTCTTTAAAATATTAATATTCCTTATCTATTTTTACTCTCCTATAAGTAATTCAGTTGATTCTTGTAGCTTCAATTGCATGCTCAACAGAACATAAACAATATGTTACACTCTAGAATTAATATAATAAAAGAAGGAAAAAGTATTTTCTCTGTTTGATTTTTTGGGTAGTTCACAATTCGCTCATAAAACTTTAAATTAAATTGAGCAATTTCTTCCCTTAAGTATTGGAAACAAACAAATACTCCCTTGCCGTTAAATTATCATTTTAATTCTATTTGAATCTTTTATTGCCTAATCCTAGAAGGCTGGAAAGAGAAAATGTTTTGAGTTCTGAAGAGAAGTCCTAGTAAACAACGATAGTAACTCTAATTGTCCACAAGTAGTGAAATTCCTTGTCACATAAGTAGTGACCTACATGAATGGTGTACGACAACCCCGTTATCTTTGCCTTGGACTCAATTTGATTTTTGAAATATTCTATTACGTAATGTCTAAAATAACTCGAAATAAATATTAAAATCTCAAAATTACCCTATGCCAAAAAAAAAAGGTAAATTTTTGGGATAATTTTCAAAGTGTGGTGAATAGTAACATACTAAATCTTGGGAGAAAGTAAAAAAAAAATTTTAAGTGAAAAACCATATGATGTATTTGGCAATGTGTATTTGCACGTGTATGCAATAAACACTAGCCTTTTTGTTTTAAACAATTGTGATGTTAGTTTTGGTTAAAAAGTGCCATGAATCCTTCTACCACGTCTAACTTTTCCAATTTTTTTTTTTGGTGTCAAAGTTTTCTTCTTGTGTAAGCTAGTAGGATTGTTTTTCGGATTTTTCTCAGGAGGCAAAGCAATTAAGAGGTTTTATATACGTTACTCATTAATTTTTTGAGGAGTAACCTCTGACTTTGCCTCTACCGACAAGTATCCGATTTTTACTACGTGTCCAAATCGTGTGGCTCCCAAGCAAGGTTCTTAAACCCGGACCAGATCGGGCGGTCCAATAGGGAAAACCGAAATCGTGTGGCTCCCAAGCAAGGTTCTTAAACCCGGTCCGGATCGGGCGGTCCAATAGGGAAAACCGAGAACCAGGCTGAAATCCGGTTTTTTAAGCTAGAGAACTCATAAAAATGCTGCTGCCAGGAGTTGAACTTGAGCTCTCACACCTTGAAAGTAAGACTGAAGTCTTGACCAACAGACCAATTGCTCCTCTTGGAAGCTAATATGCAATATTATTAAATTTATATTAAATTTACATGATTTATAGTTTATAACCTTCTATGTCATCTTTTTCAACATATTAAATATTACTAAATTAACTTTTTATTTAAGAATAATACCTATGCAATTTATGAATTTATTTTAAAAGTCATTTTAATTAATTGAAATGATTTCTCTTAAAGGATTATTATAAAAATTTCTTTTTATGCTTATTTATGTTTAACTATTTTTAATTAACCTTGTAACGTACTATTTTATGTATTTTGTTTCAATTTTTAAGATATTTTTAGTAAATTTTGCTAATATTTACAAATTTAATATATTTATTTATATTTAAATAATTATTAAATTAATTATGACATCATCATGGTTCGACCCTGGTTCGACCTCGGTTCGACTTCAAAAACTTTGAACCTCTCCTCTTTACGGTTCAATGAATGATCCGGGTCTGAAAACTTTGCTCCCAAGTACTAGAGAGCACTAAAGCCGAGCATTATCCGAATCTTATAGATATGCCCAAACAAATTAAATTATAATCCCGTACAAATATATGTCAGGTGATCGTTTATTCATGGATCAAAAAGGTTTATGCCAAATAAAAAAATAATAATTTATGCCATTCCGGTGGAAAAGTACTGTACGGTGACAAATAGAAATAAAAATAATAATACAATGATGCTGACGTAGCTGCCAAGTAGTATTAAAAAAATTAAAATTTTAAATTAAAAAAAAAAAAAAAAAAAAAAAAAAAAAAAAAAAAAGCGGAAGAGAATTTGCTTGCAAGGAAAAGAAAAGTTGTTAATTTTGTATATTATATCTTAGAGAGAGAACGTAACTCTATGAATAAAAAATGGGAAAGCAATTAAGCAAGCATCACCAAATAGCATGCTTTAGAAAAGGATGTGTTGCATAATTCACCTAGTTATAAGACATCCTCCTGCGTTACTGGCCCTATAGTATGGCGTTATGAGCGACTTAAAAACTTTAAGGACACATAAAAAATCCTCAGCAGAAATTACCACAGGAGGCTTCAGCGACTTATTCTAAGCTGGAAGTTCAAGCTTTGAGTATTGTAGTTTTATTATTTTATGCATTGTTCAATAATAAATGGACGTAATAAAATAACACTCAATATGTCATCTTTTATCATTTATGTCGTATTAAAACTCTTTATCTGTTGGTTTCCAAATGGAAACAATAATTTCAAACACTTTATAATATTTGTAATTTGGCAATGTTCTAGACACTAAAACTCTTTTCACTTAAAACTCTACATTGTAGAAGCTCTACCACTAAGGGTACGTTTGATAAGCTGTAATAGCTCCTATAATAAAATAATTATTTATATATAATATCAATTCGATCATTTGGTTGTATTTTTATTAATTACATGGATTAGTTATTATATTGGAATAACTATTCTTTAAATTGAAGAATAGTTATTCCTCTTTAAAATGGATGTAATAGCTATTTCTTAGTGCATATAATAGGTTTTAAAATTAATGTATTTTCAAAAATATAAAGTTTCCTTATACATTATCTTTTACAAGCTTTTCATATGTAACAACCAAACTTATGAATAGTAATAATTATTCTATTATAATGTCTTCTATTCCCAGTAATAAAGATTACTATTCTTAATGTAATCTACATTCAGTGTACCAAACATACTATAAATTAAAGCTCTAAATACTATAGCAATACCAAGTGAACTCTCAGAAAATTACCTAGTTTAAAGCTTTAAGTAGGCTAATAATAGTTCCATCCCTTGATATGCTGGTTAATGTCATAAAATTAATTGTAGTCAGTTGACTTAAGGAGAGTGCAACTACTTGGCACAACAAAAAAACTAGCCACTTGACAGATAAAAATAATGTTTATATTATATAGTACTAAATAGTCTAATATCATGCTTGTGCACAAATTATTCAAGCATTATATGTAAACTATAGAAATTATTTCAATGAATATATTGAAAAAAAAAATAGATGGTAAAAATAAAAGAAAAATTGCTTTATATTACATGACAAATGCGCGTCATGTAAGTGTAAGTTTTTCATAAAATAAAAATGATAATAGACTAGAAAATTCTTGAAACTGTTGAAGAGTTTTGGTTGAAGCAATATTTTGACATTTTAAAAACATTGGAAATAAATTTTCACTTAAACTAAATTATTTTAATGTACTTATGCGTCACATGATGAAATTACGTTTTACAACCAATGAAACTTATATTAATGATTGAGCTTAAATATTTGTAACAATTGGCAGAGTTTGATTTGTGTCTCCATTTTACTTAAGCTGTTGGGATTGACAATTAATCATTTTTCAGCATTTATGTTTTTAGAACTTGGTAAGGGGTAAGGCCTCTTAGCCACTGGCTGGTAGGAGGAATCATAGCAAAACTTTACAGAATGAAGTAGCTAGATATCCATATATAATACCAACCCTGCTTCATAAAGATAAAGGTACAATCATCAGTATTGAAAAAGTTCGTAAAATCTCAAATTCTAACAACCTTGTTTTGTAAAAGGTAAAAATAGTATTGTTCGTGTTGAGCACAGTCCTGCGTCTATGAAGAAGAAGCCCACAAAGAAGAAGAAGAAGAAGAATAGTAAAATGCGCCGTTTCACTTAATACAGGTGGCATCCAAACACAACATTTTGTTTAAGAGAAAACATTGGGTCCGGAGCTGGCGTAAAATTAGTGTTTTACGCCAGCCAATAGGGGGTTGCCACGTCATTAACTAGATATCTTTTCTCTTTCTCTCTTATTCTGTCTCTTGTCTTCTCCATTTCACAGGTCTGTCTCTTTTCTTTCTTTCTTACTTGTTCTCTTCTTCTCTCCAGCCCTCTCACCCATACCTTTCTTCTCCGTCTAAAATATCAAATCCAATTAAAAGCTTCAAGGCCATCAGCCCCTTCCCTTCTCCCTCTCAGCAAAGCCAGAGATTCCACTACACAAACCCAAACTCAGATTTACTAAACCCATATTCAGTGTTCACCACAACCCAACCGCCTAACACCACAAATCCACCACAGAGCCCGGACCTGACTCGCCGATTCATCGCATGGATCACCTCGGTCTTCCTGCTCTTCAGGCACACGGCGCCGACGAAGTTGACGTCGACAGACTGATCGGCGATGAGCTCCAATGCCGACTTCAGATTGCCGGAAAGCGAAGCTTCTAAAAGGCGTTGCAAGACTTCGGCCTCGTAGTCCACCGGAAACACCTATTTCCCAGAGAACACAGTCATTATTGTGTCAAAATGGACTTATCTCTTTGATGATCCTCCATTTTTGTTTCATTTTTAGTTTTTTCTGTATGGACTAGGAAAAATAATGAGAAAGAAGAGTTTTTTATTTTTGGTGTGGGAGGGGGGTGGGGAGCAAATGTGCTTTTGTTTAGTCATGGACATTTTTGTCTGCAATTAATGGATCTTTCTTGAAGAGAAAATGTGGTTTTATTTTGGATGATTTTTCACTATTTCTCTTCGAAGTTGCAGAAGTTCTTAGAAAAAACTGTTATCTTTTTTTCATTTTTCCCCATGATTTTGTTTTGATTCTCTGTGGTTTTGTTTTTTTGTTAACTCTTTGGAGAAAGGTATGGGTGAGAGGAAGAGAACAGAACAGGTGAGAAAAAAAGAAAAAAAGAGAGAGACCTGTGAAACGGAGAAGACAAGAGACAGTAAGAGAGAAAGAGAGAAGATTTTCTAATTAATGACGTGGCAACCTTTTATTGGCTGGCGTAAAACACTGGTTTTACGCCAGCTCCGGACCCAATGTTTTCTCTTTGTTTAATGAGGCTTATTTTGTTTTAAGTTAAACGGTGCGTTTGGTTCCGTTCAAAGGAACGTTGGCTTAGGTGCGAGAATTAGCTGGTGGGTTAGCTTAACGAGTTTAACAAACTTTCCCCTTCCAGGGGTTAGATCCGCATAATGTGGGCGATTAATTTAAATGATCTGGTGTATATAAACTGCTCTGTGAGCATTACTGTTCTTTATGTAATTCAATGTGATTAATACAAGTTTCTAGATTCATCTTCTTCCCCACTCTCTCTCTTTCTCTCTTTGTCTTTCTCTCACTTTCTCACACTTTCCCTCAGTTTCTCAAACTTTCTTTCTCTATGTTTTGAGCTTTATTTTGTGACTTGTATTCACTATAACTCAGTCTATGATCTACTAAGTTTTTCTTCATGGTATCAGAGCAAGCTACTGTTGCTGCTACTCAAGCTTCATCAATGGCGGCTTCAAGCTCAAATGTGGCTTCGTCCTCATCAACTTCTTCAATGTCAATTGGTTCAGCTGCTAATCTGGTAAATCAGCCTCTTTTACTTCTGTCTAATATGTCAAATATGATGATAGTGAAGCTAGATAATACCAATTATATTGTCTAAAAACATCAGATCACCATGGTTCTTGAAACCTATTATTTGTATGAGTTGCTTGAAGAGCCTTAACTAATTCCTGAGAAATTTCTCAAGGATTTATCTGGTTCATATACTACAATTGTGAATCCAGATTTCTTGGTTTTCTTACCTTTATAAGTTACCTTATCTCCATTTGTGCTTGCACTCACTGTTGGATATGCTCCTGTTGTGGAAGTATGGAAAGTACTTGAAAGCAGGTTTTCCTCAGTTTCAAGATCTCATATCATGAATCATAAGAGTGAATTGCATAACTTGAAGAAGGGAAGTGATACTTTAGATGTGTATCTTCAGAAAATTAAAGTTGTAAGAGACAAGTTGCTAGCAGTTATGGTAATTGTGGATGATGAAGAATTGCTCCACATTACAATTAAGGGACTTCCAAAAGAGTATAATGCACAATATTCTAAAACTTGACATTATTAAAAAAAAATTCTAAAACTTGACATTATTAAAAAGAAAAAAAAAACACCCAAAAATTTCAGCTAAAAAAAATAGCCAAAAGCCTAAAACCCGAAAATTTCCTTCTGCCTAAAACCAAAACCCGATTAAAAAAACACTCTCCCCCTTCAACACAAACACAATAACACAGACTCATCAAACTCCCTCTCTTCTTCTTCACGCAGTCCCATCTCCTTCTTCAAACAAACAATTTCCTCCATGCCTCTCTCTACATACATGTTCCCCTGCCTCCAGTATTTTTCCCTTCTCTACCTTCATGCCAAGCTTTCTTTTGTTGTTCAAACCAATATCCTCTGTAAAGAAAGGCCAGCCCATCAACATGAATCTATACCCTTCGTTCAAAATCTGTATCCTCTCTAGGTGAGTTTCTATTTAATAATATATGTTTGCAATCCAATTTGGCTATCTTATTTGATTATTCTCTTTTTTATTTTATTTTATATATAAACGATCTTCCTTTTATTCAAAACATACAAAGTCTTTCATATGTTATTCAAAATCCAAATTTTTTTTTTTTTGACAAATTCACTAGCTTTCTTGCTTTTTCTCTCTGTAATTTTTTCTCTTTCTAAGTTTTGTTGGTATAATGGTTGAGATAATAATATAAGAATTGATATCCTTTGTGAAAATAGGCTAACCCTAAGTGTCTGACAAAATGTCTCAATGATCTAAATTTGGCTATCTTATTTAGATTATTCTCTTTTTTATTTTATTTTATATATAAACGATCTTCCTTTTATTCAAAACATACAAAGTCTTTCATATGTTATTCAAAATCCAATTTTTTTTTTTTTTTTTGACAAATTCACTAGCTTTCTTGCTTTTTCTCTCTGTAATTTTTTCTCTTTCTAAGTTTTGTTGGTATAATGGTTGAGATAATAATATAAGAATTGATATCCTTTGTGAAAATAGGCTAACCCTAAGTGTCTGACAAAATGTCTCAATGATCTAAATAAAAAAAAAAAGAACAAAAATTTTGAGACAAATCCTAATGGCTGATAAGACTCAAATTCCCAAACCATGATAGACTCAAATTAAAAATAAAAATAAAAATAAAAAAAGGAAGAAGAAGGTAGTAGTATTATAATAGGACTCTTTTAACCCAAGTCAGATGATTTGCATTAGAATATATGAATAGAAAAGATCATGAGAATAGAAAGATTTCATTGGATCATGCTAACAAAGGGAAACTTTTACATCTTGAGAAAATTTTTGATGAAATTTTGGTTTGTGATAATTGGTTTTGGTTCAATAGGGGCCATATTTGAAGGCTAATTTGGGTTTGAATTTGAGATATTTCATCTGAATTTTGATTCTTTCAAATAACAATTCTTGATTCAAGTTTTGAATTAAGGCAACCTCTGCTTCGTTCTTTCCAACAGGTATCCTATGCACCAAATCCTCTAAGCATTTGGCCTGAAATAATACGTATTTGACTATATATATATATAAACTAAATTATTTACATGTATTTACTATTTTTCGAATCCCAAGGGCTAGCGTGGATGGATTTGCTTTCGATGGAATTTGCAATATCACGTTTGCATGTTGGTGGAGGAAAATTGTTCTATTAAAGGCTACCAACTTTTACGGACTACGTTAACAAAGGCTTTGTTAACCAGCAATGTTGGCTTGTTTTAGTTGTGATTGTTGCTCTCTTCATTGCGTCTGTCCTGCTTCTTTGTTATTGGTGTTGTTTTTGTGTGTGTGTGTGTGATTTTTTTTAATGAAGTATGAGTTTTCAGGCAAAAAAGGCCTTTGTAATAATTTATTATGTATCTGTCCTACTTCATTTACTTTGCTATGTTTTGGTGAGGCTTGAGGGGTTAATGGTCCTCTGTAGGCAAAGAAATTAGATCCAAAAAGTGATATTATTCAAGGCTGAAGTGATCCGAGAATCAGAACCCCACTGGATAGAAGATCCAGTGATGTATGACAATACGTCATCAAGAGGTGGAGACTCCTCGTAAGGAAAAACGGGATGGTCAACAATGAGCACCCCAAGAGCATCCGACACAACCGTAGGGGTAATGCGATACTCTACACCTCGTAACCAAACCTTAACCAAGGTGTTGGTATCATAGATGTGGATAGAGAGGTTCGAATAGAACTCTCTAATCAGGGTGGCTGGAGGAGGAGGATGCTCATACTCGAGCAAAGATAACCAACCCCGACGCTCAAAGTTACGTCTCACCTCAGGATCTACCTCATCTAGTATGACCCTACGCTCAGCCCAGATATGACGTCTAAGATTAAGGGTCTCATAGGTCACTTGGTTTGACTCACTAGAAAACCGATTACTATCAAAAGAAGGTGAAGGGTCAGAAGTCCTATGGGCTCTAGTTTTCCTAGGCATGATGCTAAGGAAAGAAAGGAGAAACACAAAAAGAGAAGAGCAAAAACAAATACCAAGGGCAGACTGCAAGTTAGCACAGCAAAAAAAAAAAAAATATATATATATATATATAGAAAAAACAAATCTATATGATGCATAAACAAAATATGCTAATGATGTATGAACTAATGCAGTGACAAGTTTAAATATAATCCAAATTAACAAAATTGGCTTAAGCAAGTAATTTTTATCAAAAATACCCAATTTGAAAAACTTAAGTTTTCAAAACACAACAAATTGATAAATTGATCATCACAACAGTTAATTGACACAATATAATGATCAAATTAATCAATCTAATAAGTCAATTTCATCAATTTCAATCAAATTGAACAAAAACCCCAAAATCCCCAATTTCAACCCTAGAAATTTAAAAATTCCACAAAGCACTAAATCAAACAAATTAAAACATATGTAGTACTTGGATAAGGTGTCCCCACAAAAACCCATGATTAAAATTGGAAAGAAACTCCCAAAATCAATTCCAAAATTAACAAACACCAAAATGCCGAAAATAGCCCAAAAATGCATGAAAAATGCATGAAACTAGAAAATAAAAACAAAGGAGAGGGCAAAAACGTCTTACCGGTCTGGGGAGAGAGAGATTATGCAAAAAGATTTGAAGAAAACGACAAAATCTCCAAAAATAGCTTTGACCGGTTGGTGAGGAGACAAAAGCGTTTGAAAAGAATTTGAAAAGGTGAAGAACGCGTGAGAAAAGATTCTTTATAAAATCACTCAGCCCGATTTTCGATCGATCGAAAAACAGATTCGATCGGTCGAAAATCTTTCGATTGATCCAGAATCAATCGAGAACCGATCGAAACACACAGAGAGTTTACTGAGATTTTAAAAACATTTTCGATCGGTCGAAAAACATACTCGATCGATCGAAAAACTGGAAAAATGAATTTTTTTGAAAATTAAAACAAATTAGCTCAAAAACTCCTCAAAGCATTAGATTTTAAGACAAAATGCATGAGTATGAGATGAAATGTTTTTCCAAAAACCCATGTTTTCAACCCAGATCTCTCAAAGAAGATTTTCTCATAATATCTCTCAACCAATCAGACAAGCAAACATGTTTTGCATCAATTTCCAAAAATACTCAAACTTGGTTGGTCAGGCCAAAAACACACACAATAACATGTACATAGTTTAGCAAAGAATAACTTGTGTAGTGTGTGCAACTAGCATAAGCTTGAGAAACATGTGAGGTGATATGCACATATTGATTAATCACAATTTCTACAAAATCCATCACATGAAATTAAAAGAGACTATTGCTTAAAGAGTTACATCATATAACTCTCACATCTCCTAGAATAAAAGCTTGCAATCATGTAAGTTTCTTGATTTGCCTCATTATTCAATTTAATTGATTAGAAACTTAATAATATAGCCGGGATAATGTACACACCAATTTTATTAGAGGCTACACCTTATGTTCTTTTTGTGCATGTGCTACACTTTCTCGAGCACAAAATCTTACGATATGCACTAAGGTGTTCATGATTGGCTAATAAACAGTGGTGAGATGGTTATTTATGCCTTTCTCAATAAAAACAAGTCCGACAATCAAAGACATGAGACTTCAAGATCAAGATCATGTGATCAACAAATATAACATCTTCCCACACAACATGCACAACAAAACTTTAGCTAGTAAAGTGCAATAGACATAAGTGCATCAAAGCTAAACAAGGTACATAAGGATGTCATGCAAAATTTGATTGACCAACCTTGTCTTCAGATTCAAAGAAAAATAGCAAAAACACAATTTGCAAAATTTTTTTTTTTTTTTTTTAATAAAAGAAACACACATCCTAGAATGAAATGCATGAATGGTATGCAATGCAAATTCTAGAAACAAAGGTCACAAAAGATAGAGTAATGAAGCACAAGGACCATGTCAGACAGACTCAATTAAGTTGAGCCTTTTGCATCCAAAACTTTTTAGATGCAATTCTTGCATTGGAGTTATGATTCACATTAGAATTCTGAGCAACTCTAGGATTGGAATAAAGGTTTAACACCTTTACTAATTCACCAATAAGTACCATAGGATCATGTGCTTGGGGCACAGGTACTTTAGGCTTACTTGCTCGCTTTGCAGCTTGCAACTTAAAACAATTTGGACGTATGTGTCCAGGTTTTCCACAAAAATGACAAACCCATGCAGGCTTATCATGCAACTTGCCCTTAGTAGAAGTAGAAGCTCTAGAATGAGAAGCTTGAAGATCAACCCTAATCTTCCTAGGTGGAGCAACATCTACAGATTTGACAGGTTAACTCACCAAGGGTTTGACAATCTCACTCTTAAGAGGTTCAGAAGAGGGAACAAATTTAGTGGAAGAAGATTCAAGCACAGAAATACTTTCCTCAAAACCTAAGCCGGTTTTATCAGAGGGAGACTTTTGAACACTCAGTATGTGATCAAGTTTGGAGCTTGCAGACCTATTAGTTTGTTCTCTAGCAACAGATAATTCAAGTTCCAAACATTTGACTTTATCAAGTAAAAGCATGTTCTCAGTTTTCACATTATTCAAAAGCTCATTTGCATCAAACAATTTCACAAGTAAATTTTTCTTTTCAAGTTCCAAAGATGCAATTTTCTTCAAGCCTAAATCAACATTCATGACATCCTTTGCAGCAACTTTGCAAAGTTTATTATAGGCTTCCTGTAAATCTGCATCCTCAGAGAGTTCCCCATCAGAAGGGTTCTCTTCAACAAACATGCTTTCATTAACTACAGTAGTAGCAGTGAAAGCAATGAAGTTTCCATCCTCATCACTAGCGGATTCATTGTCAGAAACTTCATCATCACTAAGGGTTACAGCCATAGCCTTACCCTTAGACCTCAAGTATGTAGGACATTCAGATTTCAAATGACCATACCCTTGACAACCATAACATTGTTGTCCCAAAGAATTATTAGAAGGTTGACCTACTTTCTCTTTAGGTTTTTCAGTGTTATTAACCTTAGTGGGATCATTCCTCCTAAAATTTCTAGGTTCAGCAGTGTTCTTGCCTCTTGCCCTTCTGTTATTATTCCTAAGAAAATTTTTAAAGTTCTTAGCAAGATAGGCAATCTCTGTAGCAGAGAGTTCATCATCAAATCCACCATCCTCAACATCATCAACAGATTTTAGAGCCATTGATTTGGATTTGTTAGTCTTAGGGAGGTCTAACTCATAGGACTGAAGAGATCCTACAAGTTCATCAACAGGGATGGAGTCCACATCCTTGCTCTCAGTGATGGCAGTCACTTTGGGTCTAAAATCCTCAGTTAAAGATCTAAGAATCTTCCTAACAATTTTAGGTTGATCATAGATTTCACCCAAATTATATGAAGAATTAACAATGTCATTCAGTTTAGCATAGAACTCATCAAAAGATTCATCATCATTCATTCTAATGCTTTCAAATCTAGAGGTTAATTGCTGCAATTTATTTATTTTAACTGCCTTTGTGCCTTCATGCACAGTCTGGAGGATTTTCCAAGCAGTATGAGCAACCTCAACATTAGAGATTCTCTTAAATTCCTCCATGGAAACAGCATTAAAAATAGCATTCATAGCTTTGCTATTGAAAGCGGCTGCCTCCTTTTGAGAAGTTTGCCACTCACTCACAAGAGTAGTGGGCTTCTCCCATCCGTACTCAACGGAATTCCAAACTCTCTCATCAATGGATTTCAGGAATGCTTTCATCCTTACTTTCCAATAAGCATAACTGTTTCCATCAAAGTGAGGTGGAACAACAAGAGAGTGTCCGTGTTCCATGACAACAGGGGTCAAGGATCAGCTAAAAGATCAAAGGATCAAAAACAAAAGCTACCCGCTCTGATACCACTTGTCAGTTCGTTTAGACCCCTTAAACCCAACAGATTAACCTAGAGAATTAGCCAAGTGATTAACTTAGGTAATTTAAACAAGTCTAGGTTAACACAAATAATCAAAAACAATAAAGCAGCGGAAAATAAATAACACAAAGATCTGATGACCCAGAAAAACCAAACCGGTAAAAAACCTGGGGAGGATTTAACCTAGCTATCCTCAAGGTAAACTGAATTCACTATGAAAGAATTGAAGTTTACAATAAGACTTAGACCACTAACATCCTATTGCTACCCAAGTGTAGGAAACTTACTACCACGACCCCATGATAGCTCCGAGATCCACGGACTCCTTCTTTCTTGAATTCTTCAGCAATCCACAAGCGCACCTGCTTGTATTTCTTTAAGATCTTTGATTCTGCAACTGTATGATTTACCAAGCTCTAAACATAAGTCTTGAGTTTGTAAACCCTAAGTGTATGTGAAGGTAACCACCTCTAGATCTCACAATGAGATTCACAAACACAGCAAAACAGAACTCTAAAAACGTGGCTAGGGTTTTCCCTTATATACTTAGGGCAAAACATAAAACCCTATACATTAAATGGACTAGGGCTGAGTTGGAAAATTCTGCAGAAAAACAATCTGCACGACTTTCGATCGATCGAGTCTAATTTTCAATCGATCGAGTCAGACAGAAAGTGCACAGTGAATTCTGCATAAAACTCGATTCCAACTTTACATGAAAAGCCATACTTTGAGCAAGTCTAACACACAACTTAAGGAATGTTTTGATCATGGTTTGCCAACATTAAAAATTGAAGTTCTAATACATTAGTTCCTAATTCTTAGAACCTAACAAATTTAATTCCTTATTTTATTTGTAATTAACCTGTAACTATTTTAACTTTATATAAAAGAGTCTTAACACTCTTTATGCTTGTACACCGGCTCCAAGCTTAGGTCACTTAGACCTTTGCCTAAGGCCCTTACTAGATAAAGGTTGCAAAACTTTAGATTTATCAATAAAAAAAATGGGTGAGCTGTGCTCTCTCCACCACCTAAGAAGGTTCTCAAAATTGTGGCTTTGTAAAAATCCAATCCAATTGAAACTCTAAGTTGTAGCTCCAAGAAATTTTTTTTATAAGCATACCAAATCGTCATTGATTATGAATTTCATCTAACGGTGTAAGGTTTCAATCTTTTAGTAAGCCATACTCCCACAAGGTATATTATCAACGTAAGACGGAAAACCTCCCACATGACCCACACACCAAACAATCACTCTATTCCTCAAGATAAAAATCAGAGGTGGAAATTAATTAGATTTCTTATCCAAGGTAAAGGAAAGAAACTTAATAATAATAATAATAATAATAATAATAATAATAATAATAATAATAATAATAATAATAATAATAATAATAGGCGTCAAAGGCCCAATTTTAGATATTGGGCCGTGGGCCTGTCCGAGGAGCCACATCCATCCGAGGACAGTAAGCTACTAGAAAGATACGTTGCCACGATCTTCGTAAGGGGGTGGCCAACATGTGCACTGAGAAGAATTGTTCGAGGAGGACTACCTCTTTGGGTAGTCAAAGAGGAAGCTAGAATGTACACCCTGGCACTTTACAAGATATTTTTTAGGATTCTTCTGGTACATGGGCACCCAGCAAGCAAATAAGACAGGTGGAAACTATCTGATACTATAAAGAAAGCTGCTACCACCACATTAATGACCCTGCATCTAACCCTCTGGCTGCATTAATGAGGAAAGGATGTCTGAACAGTGACTCTCCACCTTTACAGTTGTCATATAAAGACTTTAAGGGAGGTTGATGGGACAAGTATCAAGAGAAAGTCACCCAAATGGCACGTGAGAGAAACGGGTATATAAATGGAGCTAGAGGCAAGGAAAAGGGGCATTGAACAATCCGGAGATAAAGAGAGGAGGCAACTAACCGAGAGAGAGAAAGAGAAAGTTATAGATATTCAAATAACTGTATAAACACTTTTTCTCGGATCAAGCCGAGGACAGCTTTATATAACTTCAGCACTTTGTTTTCGTTGATTTGCTTATAACCATACTTGGGCCATCGATAATCTCACTTCAAGCCTAGTTTATCTGGCCCACTCTCCACAAATTCATTGCAAGGATGTTATTCATATTTTAGGCCTAAGTTCATCTCATTTGTGGGCCTACTCTACAAAACTTGTGTCCTTACAATAATAATAATAATAATAATAATAATAATAATAATAATAATTATTATTATTATTATTATTATTATTATTATTATTATTATTATTATTATTTCTATCCATTTTTGTCAAATTTTACACCTAAAACTTGGAAATTGATTTTCTATATTGATTTAATTGATACTATTAGGGTCATATTTTTTGTAATTGATTAATCTTTTGACAAAATGCACTTTACTTGTAATTTGATAAATCTAAGATGGGTTTAGTATTTCAAGTAACATGTTGCTCAAGTCAAGTATTATAGACATGAAGATTGATCTAAGAAACAAGTGAAGAAAAGCTACTCATTAATTCTCTATAGATAGCTGCTATCGAGACTTAATTCGAAGCTCGATAGATAGCTCGACATCAACTCGATTTATCGAGAATTACAATTTCAGAATTTCCAAATTTGAAATCCAACCTAAGCTTATGTGTATGTGTAGGGTTTCTTTTCTCACAACCCTAGACATATACAATGTTTATTTTAAAAGCCATCATATACGAATACAGTGACTAAGTGCTTAATTTCTTTGTAAGAAACTACTGCGTTTGTACACCGTTGGGTTACCAAGTGCTTCTTGATCTTCATTATTGATGAAGTGAAGAATTTTGCAACTAACAACAACTATTCAAGTTGTTGAAATTAGTCAAGTATTGGGATCTGTGCAAAGGAATTAGTCACAAATTGAAGGTTTGTGCATCAAGGGAAGGAACGCTACTACAAGATCAAGTCCAATTGGGTATTGGAATAAAGGTTCAACTGTAGGTTGGTATTTCAAGATAAGCCAGGGTAGTTGGTAAGATTTTTTATACTTGTAACTGCTTGATTATTGATTAGTGGATTCTTGGGAGTGGTGACCTTAAAATCACCCGGTGGAGTTTTTGCCTTGCGAGATTTTCTCCATTTGTCAACAAATCACCGTGTCAAATTTATTTTCTGTTGCATTTAGTATTTTTGGTGATTTGTTAGTGCCTCCACGATTTCCATGCAATTGAACCTAATTAATCAACTTAGTTAATTGAATTAATTAACCGGAGTCAAGCTATCTTAACCCAACAGATACTAATTCATTAAGTTATGTGTTGAATTCATCTTTACTTAGGCATCTTGAGGCTGTTGGGTGATTTAATAGTTAGATGAGCTACTACTTACTAATTCATTAAGTTATGTGTTGAATTCATCTCTACGCTTTAAAATTTATGTATCCTTGTAATATTATAATTTTATATTATAGATAGTTTTTTTTTTTTTTAAATTCTACTATAAAATATCAAATTGGTCTCTTGATCATATAGCACTTTACTAATAAAACTTGATATATTTAAACTTGATATATTTTAGAGAGAGAGAGAGAGAGAGAGAGAGAGAGAGAGAGAGAGAGAGATTAAAATTTTTTTAATTTCAAATAGGATAGTTTTTATCAATTTTTTACTAATACAAAAAAATATATATGAAAATCCCACAAATGTATATGAAATCCATCAAAATAATATTAAAAGATATTGAAATATTATAAAAAAAAATAACAATAAAAATGATTGTAATAATGTTGAAACATGTAATGTCATAATTATTGACTTTATAAAAAGATTAGATTTTTTCCCCAAATGTATCTATTGCTTGTATAATTTTACTGACAAAAATTGTTACATTTTCTTCTGTAAATAAATTTATTAAAATTAAAAGATTGACTATTTCACAAGAAGATAAAAGTACATATGAGATATATTATCAACTATAATTGAGATCTTAGCTTAACCTGAATGCAGTAACTAAATTAGAGTCGTTTTTGTATTGTTAGGATTTTAAGTCCCGGTTGTGAAGCAATTAATCAATTCTTACCAAGTAATTAATTAGATTAATTATATTTCAGATCTGAATTGATAAACATCACATAAACATGGATTACACATAAACAACCAAAATGATGACTCAAAAAAACCAATGAAACAAAGCCTTTCATAATAAAAACTTGGGGGGATTTAACCTATGATCCTTAAGGTAAACAAATCCACTAGAATAGAATGAGAGTTTATACAATAGACTTAACCCTAAATTTATTTCTACCTCATGTAATACTTACTCACGTTACTATACGTATCTCCTAATCAATGGATTATTCTATTTTGGATTTGTCCCACGTGAACTTTCACTCACGACCATGGTTTTAAAAATCGGACCGGACCGGCCGGTTCAACTAGGAACCGAACCTTAATCCTGTTCAGTTACTAGTTAAAACCGAAAATGAAAGAAAAACCAGATGAACAGTATAATCCGTTGGTTCAACCGACATAACCGGAAACCGATGCGGTTAAACCGGTTTTAGCATTTGTTCATAAATAATAATACTTCAACTGCTGTGTTTTTTAACCCCAAAAAAAAAAAAAGAATTAAAAAGAGAGATCTTGTTTTAGAATTAAGAAGAGAGATTTTGATTTTGAAAATGCTCTCTCAAGTATGAAGTGGTGAAGCCTAAGACACCCACAGTGAACCAAAAACATCATATTTTCTTTACTTACCTTTTGCTCAAAAGAAAAAAAAAAATATCAAATTTACTATATTGTGTTGAGGAAGAACCAAAGATAAGCAGATTTGTAATGATTTGTGTGCTTCAGTTGAGGTTTTTTTTTTTTTTTGCTACTCTTGCCTCTTGCACTGCACATATTCACGAGAGAGAGAGAGAGAGAGAGAGAGAGAGAGAGAGAGAGAGAGAGAGAGAGAGAGAGAGAGAGAGATGGGAACTAGTGTTGAACCAAAACATGTGGATGTGATTGGTCAAGAGGCCTTTGTGTTGTTCATAATCAAGCACAAAGGATGCGACCGTTTTTAATTTGGAACCTAACATGTATCTCAAAAAGCAAGAAGATTAGATTTAATTTTTTTTTTTTAATTATAATATTAAAAGTTCATATTTAAATATGGAAAATTTTCAACTTAAAGTTGTTACCTTAAGTCTCAAACTGTATTGGGTCATCACAACCTACATAAATTGTAAAAGAAATAAATGAGGAAAGATGTAGAGATTAAAGAGGTACTTCTTTGATATTATATTATGGTTGAAAATAAGGGGTAATTATAGGTTTATACGTTGTACTAGCAATATAAATCTTACATTGTAGATTAAACAATAATTTTCCAAAAATATGTTTCTTTAGTGGAACTTTTTCTGTTTGGTATGGTGTAGACTATAGACTCATGTATCTTTCATTTATTTTTATTTTATGAATATGCTGAGGTTAATGAGTTTGTGAAAAAAGTACAATAGGTTTTTTTTTTTTTTCTTTGGATTTTTTTTTTTTTGGGTGTTGTAACTCAGTACACTAGTTGAGATACACATTTTTTTTTTATAAAAATAGTTTTAACCTAGGGCATCTGCTTCTAATGATGTTTTTTATCGTCAGATCAAAACACCAATTGATTTTTGGTGTAAACAAAGATTGAACCTCATATATCTTATTTGATCACAAAAGACTATATCAGTTGAGCTAACTGAAACCCACTGAAATACTAGTTAGATATTCATCACATGTAGTGATGCAAATGTCTTAAGTCATATGTCGAGGATAATTATAATTTATTAATCTTATTTTTATAAATTGGAAAATGTTTGACTTTAAACATGTTTGGAGTCTTGGGCTCTAACCATCAATAAAAAGATGAAATGCACATTATTCACTTGGATTGTTAAGTTAAGTGAGTTGCACTTGGCAAGTACTAATATTATGTTAGTTTCCTATTGGTAGTTGGAGCCAAACTTAGTCCATATAAATTTATTAACATGTATCATTGCAATGAAAAGTGAAAAAAATATATTATTTATTGTAAATTTATTATATTGTTGTCAATTATTACTTTGTTAATTTCTAAACTGCGTGAACCATCAACTACTATTGCTTCAAGATCACAAAGATTTCCGAAAGTACTGTGAGCCGAGGGTGGTATCAGTCGGTCTTGCCATCATGGTAAGCCAAAGTATCGATTAGCAGAGGAATACAAGCTTACATTGGCAGAAAACTTCATTGGAGAAAGTGGCAAGACTGAAAAAGAATTGTATATGGTGATTAAGAACAACATCGAGCAACTAAGGAAGTGTTTCGATGAGGAGGTGATTCGCAATTATAATGATGAAGCCCTTTCATGGATGTTGTTTGTGGATGGTTGTGCAACACTGAAATTCATAGACTCTATTGTTGAGAAAAATGTCAAAAGGTTCCAAATTAAAAACGGTCAAGTGGCCTTCGTGCAACAGGATTTATTCTTGTTGGAGAATCAACTCCCATATCGAATTCTCGACGATTTAATCCAAACTAGTAATGAGAGTGAAAATTTAAGGAAGTCGGTCCAAAGTTTCGTCGATACGCGAAGTGTGCAAAGTATGACAGGAAAAACACAGGAAACGCCACCCAATAAAGAACCAGTCCATCTTCTGGATCTACTGCCGAACAGACTTCTAGGTTGCACTTCCATAAGTCCTGAAAATAACTCTGTCCAGGAAGATTGACATTCATTTGGCAACGTGCAGGAGCTTAAAGCAGTAGGAATTCATTTGAAGTCCAGCAACGATAGCTGCTTGCATACGATCCAAAGACGTTATAGACCTCAGGAATGCAGGCATACTCCACAATTTCCTTGGCAGTGATGATGAAGTGACTCAAGTCTTCAACAAGATAGGCACTGACTTGGTTCCTAACCCTGAAATATACAAAGACATCAGATGCCAAATCCAGCCATACTACAACAAGGGGAGGATGCTCTGAAGTCATTCACGACCATTTCAGCAGCCCGTGGACGGTAGTGGCTTTCATTGCCGGATTATTTGTACTCATTCTCAGTGTGTTACAGACCGTGTACTCTATGTTGGGTTATTATCATCCAAAATGAGACCAGAGGTATTGAAAATTTGTTATAGATTCTCTCTGGTACGTCCTATGTATGGCTATGTCATTCCGTTTATTTACTTTTCTTTTGTGGAAGTCCCATGTTCGTTTGAATAAGTCAGTGTGGACAATGTACTTGATTCTTAATTTAATGTAATGTGCGTTTGAGATAAACATGATATTTATCTGCCAGAATTTTATGTGTGAGGAGGGTTGAGAGTATTATGTAATAAAATTTGAAGATGAATAATTGATCCAATATATTACCCTATTTTATGATTTTGTTTTGTAGTTAAACTGTTAGAGCATGAATTCTCATATCAGGTGTGTATATGCTTGGATATGAATTTTTATATCAATATGCATTTTTTCATCTGTAAACTTTTGGATTAGAGACCTGATTGTCGTATTTGAAACCACAATTTATGTAATCCTTCTTGATTTGATATTTTTCCCAACGCCTATGGACAAAAATATATAGGATGAAATCATTCACAAGTTTTTGGTTTCACATACTGTCTGAACTCTTTAAAATCAGGTTTTGAAAAAGAAATAACTTTTGTTTTTTGCTTTTTAAATTGTTAAGAGAACCACGTTGTTCTGTGGGTCCCATGCACTGTTCACGAGACTCGCAAGTACAGAAAAATACAAATCTAACTTTAAAATTGGGTTCTACAGCACTATTCACATATTTAAAAATTATTTTGCTACAGTGTTTTTAGTTTTTAGTTTTTAGTTTTCAATTTTCAGCAATAAGCGGTATCCAAACTGACCCATAAATATTGGAAACAAAAAAAAAAAAAAAAACCCTTACCATTAAATTATGATTTAAATTCTAACAAAGTCTTTTATTGCACTAGGAGGTTGGAAGGAGAATTGTTATAAGTTTTGAATGGAAGCCCTAGAAAACAATGATAGTAACCCTAATTGTCCTAAGGTAGTGAAATTCTTTGTCACATAAGTAGTAACCTGCATGAATATTCTATAACGTAATCTCTGACATGGACCCAATTTGATTTTTGGAATATTCTATTACGTATTGTCTAAAATAACTCAAACTAAATATCAAAATATCAAAAATATCATATACCAAAAATAAAAATAATAAAAAAAGAATATTTTTTTGGGATAAACTTCCGAAGTGTTGTGAATAGTAACATGCTAAATCTTGGAAGTAAATAAATGCTTTTTTAAGTGAAAAACCTGTTGTCGTGTGTATGAGAAATGTGCAATAAACACTGAAAATGTTAATTTTGATTAAAAGTGCCATGAATGCCTCCATATTAATCTAGTATATGGTGTACCCGGCATATATATAATTTTCGCCATACCACCTGACTCTTTTACTTTTTTCCGGTGTTAGAGTTATTTTCTCGTGTAAGTAGAGATTGCTTTTTGGTTTTGTCTTAGTTAATAAGAGGAGGCAAAGTCACTAACAGGTTATATATATATAGACACACACACGTGCGTATTATACGGGTACTTAGCTATTTTAGGAGGAGTATTTTGCCTCTTCCAACAAGTGTCCGATTTTTGGGACATGTCCAACTTGTGACTCCCGTGCACTACTGTAACTAGAGCACTACAGCTGAGCATTATCCAAATCCTATAGATAATACCCAAACAAATTAAATTATGGGAGCAGCTCAACTCCAGTTTTTATTTCTCCTGTTTCCTCCCGTTTTTAGACAGATGAATGACATCTGGCACACCAACCATCCAAAGGTAAAAAAAAAAAAAAAAGCCCACACCTCTCTCTCTCAATTTGTGCGTTGCTTTCTCTTTTCTTTTTCTATCTCTTTCTACAGCTACCCATCCTTCTACGGAGCTTTTTGGGTTATTACCCACCTCAATCTCCCTTCTCTCATTTTCCCTTATTCTTTCTCTTGTTTCGCGCCTCTCTCTCTCTCTCTCTCTCTCTCTCTCTCAAAAATCTTTATTCAGATTTTTTATTTATGCTCCGTTGAAGATTTAAAGATTGAAGGGGTTTTCAAAATTCACAAATCTCTCAATTCCTCAAGTTGAACGTCATTTAAAAACTAGAGAAATAAACACAACAAGAAGAGTGAAAATCACTCGATTTTCACTATCTAAAAAGCAAAAAAAGAAATGAAAAAACACATGCAGATCTGAAAAATTTCAACGATGATAGATTTCGGCAGAGAGGGAGATGCGAAATCTGAAAAATTTTGTGGGTAAGCTTTTAATGAAAAGCATCTGAGATTTGAAACCTCAATGACGAAAAAGCTCACTGATTTCGAACTTGATTTGAAAATCGAAAATGGAAAACAATTGATTTTCTTGCAAGCACACGATAGGGTCGTCAATGGTGAAATTTAACTTTTCACAGATGGTTTGGATTTTAGTTTGACTAATATGGTCGATTTTGGGCTTACCATTTATGCTCTACATTTTTAGTTTGCCGTTGTGATGCTGCATATTTGCAAAGTGGAATGGTGATGCTGCACAATTGCATAGTGAGAGGAGAGCCAGAGAGAAAAGAAAGAGGCAGGTAGGTCACTGTTGTATTTTTCCAAGTTGGCTTCTTCTTCTTTTTTAATCGTTGGATCAGTTTGCTTCCAGGTGTCATTCATCTGTCTAAAAACAAGAAGAAACAGGAGAAATAAAAACTGGAGGTGAGCCGCTCCCTTAAATTATAATCCATATATATCAGGTGATCATTTATTCACGTGGATCAAAAAGATCTAAGTTACACTGGTGAAAAAAAGTGTACGGTGACAAATAGAAATAAATATAACTAGTCGTTAACCCGTGCGATGCACGGGAAAGTTATTTAAATAATAAAATCTAAGAATTTTAGAAATAGAAAATTGGGTCAATAATATGCATATTATAGACATTTTGCTAGTTAGCATTTAAAAAAAAAACTATCATAATTAAATAAAATACAATGGGAAGAAATATTTAACTTCTATGCTTTTCTATAGTTTAGAAGTGTTGTCTAACATAGAATGTTATTGAGTTGTAAGAGAGATTTTTATAAAATGTTAATACCATATATATATATGCTTATATTGTCAACATCTCACTACAGGTGCATTGTTACTGAAACCTACAAAATAATTTACAATTCTTAAATTAATAAAACAAAATTCCCAAAAGTTATATATATAGACACACACACTCAAACTAAGGCCAAAATTAGGAATTAAGCCCAATTTTCTAACTATTTAGTTAGTAAGCACAGTTTCAAAACTTTATATTTTACAAACATCTCGAGTGTTAAAGACTCGATTTTGGACTTATAAATCGGGTCTTTGAGACTCGATTTCAGTGTTTTGATCTGTCTGATGTGGCATCTTTTCCACGTGGCATCTACCTGAAAATAGAGTCTTAGAAACTCGATTTATAAGCCAAAAAATAATTTAAGTCTAAGTCTCTCGTACAACCCATTCCTAGAAACACCAAAAAAAAAAAAAAAACGAAGAACAGCACCCAGAAGAACAGCACCCATCGAAGAGGACAAACCCACAAGAACAAGGAAGCACCCAGAAACAGAACCCATTCTACACAGCTTTTTCAACCCGCAGCTAGCCACGACCACCGACAGCCACCCACGCCCCACGACCACACACGGCCAACGCCAATCTGAAGCCACCCACACCGATCTCGATCTTTGACGACGATCTGAACCCGACGGTGATCTGAACCCGACCTGATCTGAAGCCACTGACGCTGGTTTGAAGCCACTCTGATCTCGATCTTCGAAGTTTCTAGGGTTTTTTTTTTTTTTTTTTTCATTCTTCTCTGATGAGATAAGAAGGTGTTTTGTTTCTAGGTTTTTTAATTTTTCTCTCTTTCTCTCGTAAAGGCCGTTATTTCGAAGATTCTGGGTTTTTTTTTTTTTTTTTTCATTCTTCTCTGATGAAATGTGAAGGTGTTTTGTTTCTGGGTTTTTTAATTTTTCTCTCTTTCTTGTGTAAAAGCCATTGTTTCGAAGTTTCTGGGTTTTTTTTTTTTTTTTCATTCTTCTCTGATGAGATGAGAAGGTGTTCTGTTTCTGGGTTTTTTAATTTTTCTCTCTTTCTCGCATAAAGGCCATGTGCTTAAACATAATAGTTGTTTTGTTTATAAATCAAGTCTTAAAGACTCGATTTTCAAGTATTCACCACGTGAAAAAAATGCCACATCAAACTCACCAGACCATGAAAATCGAGTCTCAAAAACTTGATTTATAGACTCTAAATCGAGTCTCTTAGACTCGAGATGCTAGTAAAAAATATAGTTTGAAAACAGTGTCTAATAATTATATTGTTTGAAAATCAATGTTAATTCCCAATTTTGGCCCTCAAACTAATATAAACTACAAAGCTATAAAAAAAATCTTACTTAGTTGTAGTAATAACAATATAAACAATTCAAAACATGGAACATTATCAAAATTATAACACCTAATTCTATTATCTTTTACATTGAATCCAAACAAATAATTAATTGAAATTAATCCAAACAAATAATTAATCAATCAAAAATCATAGCTTTAATTAAGAAAACAAAAAATCACATGAACCCAAATAAAAATTCTCAATAAAGCAAAAACATATAAGGTAAAGAATTAAGATCAACCTACTGAGACGCAAATACCAAAAACTCCAAGACTTAAAGCTTCCAAATTTTATAGAATCCCCTAATTCTACTTCAAAACCAAACAAAACCTTCAAATTCAAAAAATTCATATATAATATTCCCAATAAAAATTTACCACTCCTTAGGCTGGAAGACATAGGTTGCAGCTTTGATTTTTCTCCAAAAAATGGAGATGCTTTATCTGCCATATACAATATAAAATAATTATTAGAAATTTCAACCCAAAAACCAAACCCACAAAAACACTGTCAAAATGTAGAGATTAACCCTGTCAAAATATAGAGATTAACCCAAATACTCAAAAGAAATCAATTTAAAACATAACTGTAAGGACACAAATAGCGCGATTGGGCCTGTTCGCAAGAGAGCTAGAGGCCCAGAATGTATTTAATATCCTAACAATGAATTTGTAAAGAGGGTGGATCAAAGATCACCGGAGTAGACCTGTATGGGTTAAAGGCCCAAGTATGGTAATGACCAGACGTATATTGATGATATGATCACGGATTACAATATTCTCTTCGGCACTGTCCGAGGAGGGTATTGGTACAAATATTGTTTGGGCTTCTCTTTTTTTTTTTTCCTTTCTTTTTTCTTCCGTCATCCTCCCTTTCCTTTTCTCTTCCTTCTATTTATATGCCCTCACCCATCGCATGGGCTTTTTTCATCCTTATCCCTTCCGGGGGCAGCTGTAAAGGAGGGGGTCACTGTTCAGGAGTCTTTTCTCATTAATGCGGCCATGATGTTAGCTGCAGGGTCATAAATGTGGTGGCAGCAGCCTTTTTGCTTAATATCTGATTTTCGCCATCTGTCCTTACGGTCAACACAAATCGGGGGATTCTCTGGGAGAGATAAGATTGAGGTTAGTGCACTGATTTGGGACACCTTTTTAATAGTCCGAGCAGAAGGTCTCCTCGGACAAGGCTTTCTCCCACGAGATTGGCACTTCAGCATTGGATCAGGCCGGGCAAATGCTTCATGAGGTGTAGTCTTCGGACGTATAGGTCTCCTCGGACGGACCCACGGCCCAGGATCTGATGTTGGGCCCTTTGCCCCTACAATAACAAAAGAATAAGATAGAAAGAAAATCTCAGACACATATGAAAGCAAATAAAAAAAAAAAAAAGAACATACGTTTGTCTGTTTGTTTTTTGTTTTTTTTTTTTTTTTTACATGAGTCTCTCTTCTTCTTCTTCTTTTTTTAATCTTAAAGTGAAGTTAAGTTTAGGGTTTTGAGATGGTAATTGCTACGGTTTTAAGGAGAGAAGAGAGAGTCCTACAAGGAGTCTCTCTCTTTTTTTCTTACTGCTAATTTTTTTTTTTTTTTTTTTTTTGACGTGAGTCTTTCTTTTTTTGAAACCTAAAGTGAGTCCCTTCTTTTAAAAAAAAAAAAAAAATCTAACGTGTTATGTGAGGTTTTTTTTTTTTTTTTTTTTTTGAAACCTAAAGTGAGTCATTTTTTTAATTCTAACGTGAGGTATCTTAAAAAATTATAATTAATTTTTAATCTTCAATTTTATATTATATATAGATAATAATAATGATATGATAAGCTCTGGAAAGGTCAAAAAAATATATCTAATAGATTTTTACTTAAACTAAATTATTGTAATACAACCTAAAGTGAGTCCTTTTTTTTTCTTTTTTTTAATTCTAACGTGTTATGTAAGTTTTTTTTTTTTTTTTTGAAAACTAAAGTGAGTCATTTTTTTAATTCTAACGTGAGGTATCTTAAAAAAATTATAATTAATTTTTAATCTTCAATTTTATATTATATATATAATAATAATGATGTGATAAGCTTTGAATGGTCAACAAAATATATCAAATAGAGTTTTGCTTAAACTAAATTATTGTAATACTGAAAAGATAATTACACATTGAAGAAAAATTATAAATATATAAAATATAAAACCTAGAATAAAAAGAATCTAAAATAAAAAGAAAAAGAAAATAGTAGTGACGTTGAAAATTGTGGGAGTTTCAGAGGTTTCGGTTTTATATATAAACTAGTTGCTAACCCGTGCGATGCACGGGATAGTTAAATAAAAATTAAAAGTACTTATTTTACTTAAAAGTATATGACTTAAATTTTAAAAATGTATAGTTTGAAAATGAATGAAAATAACTAATTTTTTCAATATAATGATTTAGAAAAATTCTTTTTCTTTCATGTCATTGGTTTCATATAACACATTCTAATGTGGGTTATTCTATAGTGATAACTTCACATAATACTCAACTGCAATTAAATCTACTATCCACTACTAATCTAATCTATGTTATCTTGATAGTAGATTTACAAATTGCATTCTCATATTCTTAGAGCTTGTCACATTATTATTATTATTATCTATATATAATATAAAACCTAAAATTTTAACTTTTTGAAAGACTTACGTTAGAATTAGGATTAAAATTTTTTTTTTTAATAAGACCTCATATTAGATTTTTTTTTTTTTTAAGGACTCACTTTAGTTTTCAAAAAAAAAAGACTCATGTAAAAAAAAAAAATTGGATTAAGGAAAAGAGAGAGAGAGAGAGAGAGAGAGAGAGAGAGAGAGAGAGAGAGAGAGAGAGAGAGTCCTAATAGGACTCTCTCACTATTTAGTTTAAAAAATTAAAATTTTTTATAAATTAAAATGATGAGAAAAAGAGAGAGAGAGACTCCTGTTAGGGCTCTCTCACTATTTAGTTTTAAAAATTAAAAAAAATTATAAATTAAAATAATGATGTGGTAATTCGTGGGAGATTCAGAGGTTTCAGTTTTATATATATAGTAGTGTTATGCCCGTGCAATGCACGGTTTAATCAAAATTCATATGCAAACTATTTTTTATATTAATTTAATTAAAATTAAATAATAAAATAGATAATAAAAATAAATGAATATTTTACTTTTACATTATATAATGAATGCAAATTGTGTGAGACTAATGTATTATAAAAGGCATATATATGTGTGTGTATTATAAAAGGCATATACATATATATATATATATATATATATATATATAAAATAATTGAATGGAAGATGGTAGATAGCTATATAACTAATATAAAGGGAGATACCTAAAAAAAATATAAAAGGATTTTACATAATATATTGAGATTTAAGGCTCAAGAAATACTTAAGTGGAAAAACCTTGAATTTAATAATTAAAAACTATCCAAAAAAATGATTGAAAGCATATTTAAGTGGAAACATTAATTCAATAATTAAGAACAGTCTAAATTAATAAACATTTAAGAATTTGAAGTAGAGAGACTTACATGAAAATTTAATTTTTATCCTTGAAAGCATGGGAGAAGACACCAAAACTTGAGTGATTTTCACCCTACCAAAAAAATATAATTAACAAAGAGGATATATATATATATATATATATATATATATATAAACTTCAAGCTTTTTTTTTTTGGTTAAGAAAAACTAAGAGTTAAGACATTGGAAATAAGTTTTCATCCATAATTGAAAAAATAGCATTGATATATGATGAGAATTGAGAACTTGTGAACAATAATCTCTATTTATTTGATCTCAACTTCTCTTCGTAATTATTAGCAAAAAAAAAAAAAAAAAAAAAACACTGCTTAGTGTGTTATTTGCTATCTAGTTCACCTAAATAAGTTTTTTCAAAGTGAGGATAAAGCTTTAACTACGAAGAGATACAATATGCCAAGCAATAGAGACTAAAACTTAAACTACAAAGAGAATAGTAGACCATTAAAACAAATGCAGTAGCTTCCTAGTTAACAATATGGGCAATACAATCTACTATGTCTTTTAATTAAGCTCTAAAACAATCCAAGTGTTGTGAATGCCATGCAAGAATGTGTGCTAAAAACTCTAATCTATCAAACTTGTTACAACCATCCTTGCATCTTCACTGATGTGCCCCATCTGTGATATGTGTTATAGGACCTCGCAGTGCATATATAAAAAAAGTTGATAATAACAATTAAAATTTGTGTCTATCTAAAACATTATCAAAGCATTAGGGTAAAGTTTTTGAACTGATTTAATGGCTGAAATTAAAAAAAAAAATTCCTGCAATGAGCACCACATAAAGAAAATAAGTCTAAAGCTTCTAACCACAAAATTAAACTTTAATTTTATGCATGCTTGCATGGGATCCATATAAAGAGTACGTATAAAAGAAGTGACCAAGGGAAAAAAAATCAACAATATATGCATAAACATCAAAAGATTAGGCAGAACACAAAAAACTATGAAAAAACTGCAACAAAATACATATAATAGATGACTAAAGCTAAGCAAGTTCACGTGCCACCTGATTGTTTTCTAAGATTGAAACCATGGCAAGCCATGAAAGATGTTCTATATCATGTGTCCGTTGATTCGTTGGTTTGACCGCTTAAAAAAGCAATGAGCTTCTTGCTCTTAGGTGAAATAGATTTCTACTTCTACTGCAAAAGCCTCCGTTCATTTTCTAAATAGAAATAGATAACTTGGTTTTCTAGTTTCAGAATAATTTTAGCGATAGTAGAGTTCTAAATATATTTGGAGATATTTATGATTTTAACATTTCGGATTGATTAGCCTCCATTGAATTGTTCTTGGAGATAAATATGATTTTAGTAAATCTGATTGATAAGCCTCCATCAAATAATTCTTTATGATCTAATCTAAAGTTGTTGATAAACTTGGAGACGGAAAGGAGAGTAAAAATTATTAATAATTCATAAACTCGAAAAAAAAAAAAAGGCTAAGCAATGCAAGAGATAAAATTGTAGTTTATGTAAGTATCAAATACATCCAATAAAAAAAAAGTGATAAAAACAAATAAGTGGTTGTTTTTATCTAAAAAATTACTTTATTTCTATTTATTTAATTTACTGCAATTTGTTTAATAAGTGATTACTGTTTTTTTTTTTATAATACATTTTTATAATACACTACGTTGCTAAGAAAATGCAGTAGACTTTTTTTTTTTTACACTATGTCTATGTTGTTGCAATTTAAGATGCATTAGACCTCTTTTTTTAGTATATGTCTATGTTGTTGCAATTTAAGATGCATTAGACCTCTTTTTTTAGTATAGTATTCGTTGCTACAATTTAAAATGCATTAGACTTTTTATTTATTTATTTTTAAATCTAAAAATCTAAAAAAAATTCTACAATATGGTAAAGCCACTTGGCGCAACCACGGCGTCTAAACCCAACTTTTATTATATATAATATGATATATATATATATATATATTAAAAAAATTTAATTAGACCTCAAATTAGATTTTTTTTTTTTTTTTAAGGACTCACTTTAGTTTTCAAAAAAAAAAAAAGACTCACGTAAAAAAAAAAATTGGAAGAGCGAGAGAGAGAGAGAGAGAGAGAGAGAGAGAGAGTCCTATTAGGACTCTCTCACTATTTGGTTTAAAAAATTAAAATTTTTTATAAATTAAAATGATAAGATAAAGAAAGAGGGACTCCTGTTAGGACTCTCTCATTATTTAGTTTTAAAAATTAAAAAAAATTATAAATTAAAATGATAATGTAAAAATTTGTGGGAGTTTCAGAGGCTTCGGTTTTATATATATATATATATATATATATATATATATTTTACAATATGATGCTGGCGTAGCTGCCAAGTAGAATTGAAAAAAAATAAAAAAATAAAAAGTTAAAAAAAAGCGAAACAGAATTTTGCTATATGATATCCTGGAGAGAGTAGATGTAAATTTATGAATAAAAAGGGAAAGCAATAGCTTCACCAAATAGCATGCTTTAGAAAAGGATGGGTTGCATTATTTATCTATAAGACATACCCTTTAGGGACTTATTCTAAGCTGGAATTTCAAGCTTAATTTTAGTATTGTGGGTTTTTTTTTTTTTTTTAATGCATTGTTCAATAATAAAATGGTCGTAATATAATAACACTCAATATGTCATCTTTTATAATTTTTAACGTATTAAAACTCTTTATCTAGATCTATTGGTTTGCAAATGGGAGCAACAATTTCAAACACCTTATCATTGTAATTTGACAAACTTTCTAGACACTAAAACTCTTTTCACTTAAAACTCTTTATCGTAAAAGCTCTACCATTAAAGCTCTAATTATTATAGCAATACCAAATGAACTCTCAGAAAATTACCTAGTTTAAAGCTTTAAGAAAGCTAATCACATAGTTCCATCCCCTGATATGCTGTTTATTGTCGTAAAATTAAGGGTAGCCACTTGACTTAAGGAGAGTGCAACTACTTGGCACAACAAAAAAACTAGTCACTTGATAGATAAAAAATAAATTTTATTATATAGTACTAATAGTCCAATATCATGCTTTTGCACAAATTATTCAAGTATTATATAAAAATATAAAAATTATTTCAATGAATATATTGAAAAATAAAATAGACAGTAAAAATAAAAGAAAAAATTGCTTTATATTACATGTCAAATGCGCCTCATGTAAGTGTAAATTTTTCATTAAAAAAAATGATATTAGACAAGAAAATTCTTGAAACTGTTGAAGAGTTTTGGTTGAAGTTTTGACTTTTTTAAAACATTGGAAATAAATTTTCACTTAAACTAAATTATTTTAATGTCACATGATGAAATTATGTTTTACAACTGATGAAACTTATATTAATGATTAAGCTTAAATTTGTGTAATAATTGGTAATTTATCATGGAATTAGAGTTTGAAATCCTAAATATGATCTCTGTATCCATTCTGCTTAAGCTGCTGGGATTGACAATCAATCATTTATCAGCATCTAAGTTTTTTGAACTTGGTAACTTGGTAAGGGGATAAGGTCTCTGGACCCTTATCCACTGGTTGGTAGGTGGAATCATAGCAAAACTTTACAAAAGTAGCTAGATATACATATATAATACCAACCCTGCTGCATAAAGATAAAGGTACAATCATCATCAGTTTATTGAAAAAGTACGTAAAATTTCAAATTCTAACAACCCTTGTCTTGTAAAAGGTGAAAATAGTTTTGTTCGTTCTCATGAAACTTGTCGTAAAACAAGTTACTAGTGCACAAAAGTGTTTGCATTTGATTCCAGACTTGGCATATGAATAAAGTTAAAAGACTAACTGCTTCAAGCTAACGTTTCCATTTTCACTTAGCATATATAATTAATGTTTAGTATTTGATCACTACGGTTATCATAGTAATAGTTACCTTGTTTTCGTAAACACTCACCAAAGCCATAATGGAGCACGTAATTTCCATTGAGGAGTTTCATTCAAGAAAAGTTGAAAGAAGAGAAATTGGTGAAGCAAGCAGAGGCTATGATCAACCTGTCAGTGTTGCTGTTGCCAACGAGGAGCTGAGTATTACAATCCATGAGGATGAGATATATAGTACCAGTTTCGAGAAAGAGAACTTTAAGAAATTAAAGGAGGCGCAAGTCAAAGGGAAGAATCGATGGACTGCAAAACCAAAGATACAAAAGGTGGTGTTAATTTGTGCATTTAATCAAAATATAATAATTCTTTTATTAAACTAGTTCTATATCCTATCAAAAAAAGTGCATGTTGTCACAAAATTTACTATGAAACTTTTGACCCCATTATGTTAGACTAGTTGTTTCAAAAAAATAATAATAATAGTTGTTACAAAATATTATACCCACTATCTTGTGATCTATTTCAGTATTAGTTTGTCATTTAATTCCTTATTTAATTTATTTGTAATTAAACTATTTGTATAAAACAGTCTTGAAATTCTTCATGCATGTATACCAGCTCCAGGTATTGGTCACTTAGGCTTTTTCCGTAGGCTTTTTCCGAAGGCAGACATGGCAAATAGGTCGGGTCATGTCGGGGTTCAGGTTGAAAATGGTTTCGAGCTGAAAACAGCTCATCATAATTAGCAAGTTAGAAAACGGGTCAGGTTGAGTTCAAGTAGATCCGTATTTTTTCACTCAAAAAAAAAAAAAAAAATAGAAAACATATATATGCCACTTGGTAATATATTTAAGCCATAAATATACTAGTATTTTTAGTGTAGTGAACATAAACTTTTTTCCTCAAAGAATCAATTTTAATTTGGCCCTAGATACTCCTGGATTTGTGTCCCTCCCTTGTGTCTTGTCTTACTAGCTATCACATATATAATCACAATATGTGACGGGGTAACACATTGCAAGCCTCCAGCATTTTCTAACCACAATCTTACACTTCCATTTCATAAAGAAAATATATATATATATATATATATATATTATCAACACTCTTTAAATCCAAAAGCCCACCTATTTATTTTGAAATAAGTATCATTTTCGTTCCTATGAATAAAATAAAATTAGTTCCCACCATAGGGGTAAAAGGACGAGTAGGACAAAGTTACGAAGAAAAAGAGAAGATTTTACTATGAACAATTTATATTAGTCGAAAGCTAAATTATATTACAGGAGAATGAAAATAGATAGATGTTGGAATACAAAGGTAGAGGAGAATAAAAATAGATAAATATACTGATTCTCTTGCAACTACTTTGATGTCAAAAGCAATAGCTTTGGTCAAGGTCGACATTAATACTTCCACAATCATTATACAACTTCTAGAAAAGCAGATAAGAAAAGAACCCAAATACTCTCACTCTTTATAGAGTGAACCAAATGATAATAGTTTCATATAAGAAGCTTAGCTAAGTCCAAATTTAATAATCCTCCATCCTGGCGCCTTCTCTTTCAAGAAAAGAAAAAAGAAAAAGGTTGACCCAAAAAAAAAAAGGATTTAGTTACAAGTAAATTAGGTTGGGTTGGGTCATGGGTCTACTTGTTTTTGCTTTGAGTAAAAAAATTCAGGTTCAAGTCAGGACCAATTTCGCCACGTCTAGCCTAAGGCCCCCACTAGATAAAGCTCCCAAAACTGTAGTTTTTATCACTATAAAATAAATGAGCTGTGTGCTCTCTCCACCACTCAAGAAGGTTCCCAAAATTGTGGCTTAGTAGAAGTCCAATTAATTTGAAACTCTAAGTTGTAGCAATATATATTGTAAGCATGTCAAATGATTATTGATTATGAATTGCATCTAACATTTTTTAGGTTTCAATTTTTGTAAGCCAAACTCCCACAAGTTATATTGTCAATATATGACACAAAATCTCCTATATGGTCACACACCAAACAATCACTCTATTTTTCAATACAAAAACCAAAGTTGGGAATTAGATTTCAGCTTTCCTTCATCAAGCATCGCCTTACCTAAGGTAATGAATATATATATATATATATATATATATTTAAATAAATAACAATAATAATAATAATTTTCGTCTCTTTTTGTTAAATTTTATACCTTAACTGTGTACTTTTTATTATTCTCTATCTAAAATTAATATTGGCTTAATTGGTACTAATTCATTAAGTTATGTGTTGATTCGCCTTTACTTAGGCATCTTGAGGCCATTAGGTGATTCCATTTTTAGGTGAGGAAATAGTGCCTTTAATATATTAGAATATATTTTTCTACGTACACTTTAAAATTTATTTATCATTGTCATATTATAATTTTATATTGTAGATAGTGTTTCTTTTACTATATATTCTTTTTCTACTAGAAAAATAATCACGACAATGTTGAGACATGAAATGTCATAATAATTGGCTGTATAAAAATATTAGATTTTTTTCCCCAAATGTATCTATTGCTTGTAGAATTTTACTTACAAAGCTTGTTACAATTGTTTTGTAAAGATTTAAAAAATAAATAAATTGACACAATCGTACTTAAAATCACTATTTCACAACAAGATTAAGTAGATCAATTAGAAAGATTATCAACTAAAAATACAGAAACTGAATTATAAATTTTTTGCATCTCAAAAGGCAAGAATTTATGGATTTTAAATTTATATATATAATATTAAAAGTTAATATTCAAATATAGAAAAATTCTAACTTAAAGTTATTGCCTTGAGCGGGAAACTATATGGAGCCATCCCAACATACATAAAATGTAAAAGAAATAAAAGAAGAAAGACATAAAGAGTTGGTAATTCCTGTATATTATATATATTGTGGGGAAATTTTTTTTTTCTTTATTGAAACTTTTGTTGTTTGGTATAGTGTAGACTCATGTAGCTTTTTTTTTTTTTTTTTTTTTTTTTAGAATCAGGCTCTTGTAGATCATGTTACATGTATAATAGGAGTATTACTTACTGTAGATTTACTATATTGTTGACAATTATTACTTCGTTAATTTCTAAACTGCGGGAACCAACAGGTACTATTGTTGCGAGATCACAAACATTTCGAAAAGTACTGTGAGCCGAGGGTGGTATCAATCGGTCCTATCCATCATGGTAAGCCAAAGTATCAATTAGCAGAGGAATACAAGCTTATGTTGGCAGAAAACTTCATTGAAGAAAGTGGCAAGACTGATAAAGAATTGTATATGGTGATTAAGAGCAACATCGAGCAACTAAGGAAGTGTTTCGATGAGGAGGTGATTCACAATTATAATGACGAAGCCCTTTCATGGATGTTGTTTGTGGATGGTTGTGCAACACTGAAATTCATAGACTCCGTTGTTCATAATAATGTCAAAAGTTTCCAAATTAAAAACGGTCAAGTGGCCTTTGTGCAACAGGATTTATTCTTGTTGGAGAATCAACTTCCTTATCGAATTCTCGACGATTTAATCAAAAACAGTAAAGAGGGTAAAAATTTGAAGGAGTCGGTCCAAAGCTTCATCGATACGCAAAGTATGACAAAAAAAACAGAGGAACCGCCACCCAATAAAGAACCAGTTCATCTTCTGGATCTACTACGGAACAGACTTCTAGGCTGCACTCATGACACAAGTCCTAAATCTAATGAGAAAGAATGGCAATCATATCGCAATGTTCAGGAGCTTAGAGCAGTAGGAATCCATTTGAAATCCAGCGACAGTAGCTGCTTGGGAAAGATAAACTTCACCAGAAACTGGATTTCCTTATATGGCGCAATCCTTTCGCTGCCTCCAATATTAGTGGATGACTCAACTGGGCCCAAGTTCTTCAACTTGATAGCTTACGAGATGTGCCCGGATTTTGAAAATGACTACGGGGTCACCTCTTACATATCCTTCCTCGATTCACTCATAGACGAAGCCAAAGATGTTATAGACCTCAGGAAAGAGGGCATACTCCGCAACTTACTTGGCAGCGATGAAGAAGTGGCTCTAGTCTTCAATGAGATAGGCACTGACTTGGTTCCTAACCCTGACATATATAGAGACGTCAGGTCCAAAATCCAGAAGTACCATGAGAAGAAGAGGATGACCTATATAAATGAAGTCATTCACAACCATTTCAGCAGCCCGTGGACAGTAGTGGCTTTCACTGCCGCATTATTCGCACTTATTCTCAGTATCGCACAGACGGTGTACTCTATCTTGGCATATTATCAATGACACCCAGAGGTATTGAAAACTTGTTTGCTTTTTTCCCTTTTCAACTGCATCTAAATACACTGATTCTATCGATTTTCAGATTGTTGTTCAAATAAAAGTATCTGTATGAGTTCTGTGCCTGTCAGGATTTCACATATATAGATCCTCTCTGATCTGTCCTATATGGCTATGTTATTCCGTTTGTTTACTTTCTTTTTTGTCGAACTCCCATGTTCGTTTAAATAAGTCAGTGTGGAAAATGTACTTTCTTAATTTGATGTAATGTGTGTTTGAGATAAACATGATATTATCTGCCAGAATTTTATGTGTGAGGAGGCTTGAGTGTATTATTATGTAATAAAATTTGAAGATGAATAATTGATCCATCCAATATATTACCCTATTTTATGATTTAGTTTTTGTAGTTAAACTGTTAAAGCATGAACTCTCATATCAGGTGTTTGCTTGGTTCTGAATTTATGTTTCAATATGCATTTTTTTCATCTGTAAACTTTTGGATTAGAGACTATGTATTTGAAACCACAATTTTAATTCTAAAAATAAATAAATAAATAAACCACAGATTTATGTAATCCTTCTTGATTTGATATTTGCCCAACACCTATGGACGGAAATAGTGTGAAATCTTTTACTATGTGCTACTATCAACATCTTAGTCCATCGGTAAGGTTTATTAAAAAAAGTCCATCAGTAAGAAGAGCATGAGGGATTAGATAACAGTAGACATGGCAAAACGGGTCAGAATTTTCTGACCCAACCCGACCCGACCTGAAAAAATCTGACCCAAACCCGATTTTTTTGACCTGAAGCAAAAACGGATTGACCCGTGACCTGACCCGATTTTTTTGCAGGTCAACCCGCCCAACCCGAATAACCCGTAACCCGACCCGTTAAAAGAATTCGCAAAAAAAAAAATATTTAAACTACGTCATACTTTGTGCTTTATGCACAAAGCACTAGAACCAAACCATTAGCAATAGTCAATAAATTAACAATAGCTTTTCACATGCAATTTAACTATTTGAGGGCTTCACAAATCACAACCAATAAAGGCTATAAACTTTAGCTCTGCCTCCACAGAGACATGACATGAGAAAGAATGAGACAAGACTTAGAGTCTTAGACAACACAACCAATAAAAAAAAGAAAAAAAATCTAATTTGACTAGCTTAGCTTAGCTGTAGTCCAAAGCCAAAATTATGATTCAAAACATGAAAGACAGAAAGAATGATACAAAACGTGACAATCACACATCCACAAGGGCCAAAGTAGTAAAGCTTCATCTGCCTTTCTTTTCTTTCCACACTTTTTATAGTCATAATTATACAATTTTAATTCTTTGTTGATTTACTTTCATAGCACATTAAGTTATATTAAAATATTATATTGTAGCTGAAGATGCTGACAAAATTGGCCAACTTGAGCTACAATTTGCAAGTATGAATATTTGCAGTACTGAATCTGCTAAAAACGTTGAGTAGATTGAGATTGAGATTGAAATATAATTCTTATAAAATATTTACTTATTCTTCTTTACTCAATATAATATATTTATTTTTAAATCTTTTTTTTGTTTATTTTATCTTTCTAAGTAATCTAACTTTACTATTATTTTAAATGCAACAAAAACATGTGCACTTAAGAAGACCGATAACTCACTACTCTGCTGGCTTACTTATTTTGTTTGTTTTAAAATCTATCTCTTTTTGAAGCTGTAAACTTGTAATTATATGTATTTTGACATTGAACTATTAACATTGAAGACTTTTTCCATCATGAATTTATGACTATAAATAATTTTTGTCATGCTCAAAAGTCAAAACTATCAGAATTGGAAGGATATTAACAAGTGGCATTTAGTGCAATTCATTTTCTTAATTGATTTTATTCATTCTCTCTAAACAGATTGTCATTGATTTGTTTTTCTAATTGGAAGAAAAAAAAAAAAAAAAAAAAAAAAAAAAAAAAAAAAAAAAAAAAACTTGTTTGAAAAATACGAGTAAATACGGGTAAATATGAGTTAACCCGACCCGACCTGCAACCCGATTGACCTGCAACCCAATTGACCCGTTTAAAAATGATCATTTTTGACCCGCGACCCGTTTGACCTGCAAACCCGATTGACCCGACCCAAACCCAACCCAACCCGCCCGTTTTGTCATGTCTAGATAACGGATAGTAACATTAGTGAAGGGTTTTGGTTTGGTGATGTTGTTTTTGGATCAGGTGGCCATAGGGTAAGTTGGTTGAGTAGGTGCATCTGGTTGTGAGGTGTGAGAAGTTTGTATCGGTGAAGAAGAAGGGAGAATAGATGTCGAAGGCTTAACGGTTGTGGGCTGGGCTGTGGATTGTAGGGACAGTTGAGAGTCAAGTGATGTATCAAGTGGAAGAGCAAGCCCAGTAGAGGAGCGGTTCATTGTGCATGGCCCAAGAGAGAGGCAGGGACTCTACTACTTGATTCTATTCCTAGAGTGGAGAACGAGTCTGAAGAGTGTTGCACAACAATGGTGGCAAAAGGAAAAACTAACTCCTCAAAGAGAACATCCCGAGAAATATAAAGATAGCCAGTGGAAACATGTAAAAATTTGTATCCTCTATGATGTAAAATGTTGCCAAGAAAAACATATTTGATGGAACGAGGCTGAAGTTTATGAGCATTATCAGGTAACAAATTTGGCCAACAAGCACAGCCAAAAACTCTTAATAAATTATAATTAGGAGAGTTTTGAAAAAAAATTTCAAAAGGGGAATAATTTTGTAAAATTTTGGTTCGGAGCCGATTAATTAGATAACGTGCAATTTGAAAGGCATCATCCCAATAAAGAAGAGGGACACTAACATGATAAAGCAAGGTAAGCCCATTTTCAACTAAGTGACGATGCTTTCATTCAATGGCCCCATTTTGTTGATGGGTATGGGGACAAGAAAAACGATGCATAATCCCACAATTTTCAAAAAAATTGGAGAGAGAGCAATACTAACCAACCCAATCAAACTGAACAGCTTTAATTTTAAGGTTAAAATATTGTTCAATATATTTCCTGGAATTTAATGAAAATAGGGAGAACATCACTTTTACTTGTTATTGGATAAAGCCAAGTATATCAACTAAAAGCATCTAAAAAGGAAACATATATGACCAGTGTTAGAGCAAATTGGATATAGTCCCCACACATCAGTATAAATCAATTCCAAAGGTTGTGTTACTGGAGTAGAGGATAAAGAAAAGGAAAGTTGTTTACTCTTGTAACTAAAACAAGCAAAACATGAAATTCCACTATTATTTCAAATACAGGAAGTTCGAATCTAGAAATAACATGACAAACAATATTAAAAGCAAGATGTCCTAAGCGATGATGCCATTAAGCTTTGGAAGTTTGTTCACCAATAAAAGCAATGGATGAAGGTGAACGATTATTTGATGAAGAAGGAAAGAGGTATAGCCCATGCCTACTCGGCCCGTGCAGTAGAATTCTCCCCGACACCTGATCCTTCACAAGAAAATAAGATGGGTGAAATTCAATGGAAGTATTTGTGTCATTAGTAAACTTTTGGACAAAAATAAAATTTTTGGTAATCTCGAGAACATGTAAAACATCATTAAGAATAAAAGACAAAGGAGTAGAAAGTTTGGTTGAACTAATATGCTTCACTAATAGTCCAATACCATTTCCAATACAAATCTGGTCAAAGCCAGGATAGTCTTCGGCTCTCATATTCAGATTAGCAAGATCATTAGTGAGATGGTGAGTGGCTCCAGAGATAGGAGATAATAGCATTGAGAATCATCTGGTCCTACAGATGCTAGTGTTGATACTCCAGATTCTGGAGAATTTTAGTAGCACCATTTGTTGCAATAATGATGGTTTGTGGTGGAAGAGGTGTAGTTCCATCTAGGTAGCCATAAAGATGTTGCCCTTTCAAATAGGGAACAATTTGAGCTTTCCATAACAAGTAGCTGTTACAGGTTAGCTTGATGGTAATCAAGTGATGAATGGAGGTGAGAGTAGTGGGAGGAGTGGTAGTGGCAGTGCTAGTGTTGGCAGTGGAGGTTGACGAAGATGATGAAGCCATTTTTTTTTTTAAACAATTAAAAAAAAAAGACGTATGTCACTTATAGCCTTGATACCACGTAAAAACATATAAGTGCAAGATAATGATTAAATTTTCCAATCTAACCAAATCAGTGTTGGCTGTGCTACGTATATATAATACGTGTTTGAATTACAAATTACAAGAGGATAATGTTACAGACAGAAGAAGTTTAAAATACAAAAGAAATCTATCTTGAAAAAGTTCTATCTTTGACAACTGTTCTAATTATCACTAACCTGTTTTGTTATCTGCACAACTATTTAAATTTTGAGTTTTGGAATTCAAAGACTCCTCTTTATCACAACCAACTTGGATTCATATTTTGGAGTTGTTGTTGATCTTATCCTTAACAATGAGGCCCTTGCATGGATGTTATTTGTGGATGGCTATGCAACACTGCAATTCATACACTCTGTTGTTCTTGAGAAGGTCCACAACTTCAAAATTAAAAGAGATCCGGTGGCCTTTGTGAAACAGTGTCTGTTCTTGTTGGAGAATCAATTTCCTTATCAACTTCTTGAGGATTTAATGAAAAATAGTAAACAAGAACAAAAATTGAGGAACTCGATCCAAATTTTTATGTATATGGAAAGTATGATAAAAATAGAAAAGACAGAAAATCAACCAATCCATCTTCTGGATCTACTACAAAGCAGGCTTCTAGGCTGCACTCCCTCAAGTCATGATGATAAGCAAATTGGCGAGAAAGATTGGAATTCATTTCGCAATGGGCAAGGGCTTAGAGCGGTAGGAATCTATTTGATGCCCAGTAGTAGTAGTTGCTTAAGAAACACAAGCTTCACCCAAAAAAAACTAGAACTTATTAGCATGTTGCAGTAGTTACTTATAAGCTTCACCAAAAAAGAATTGCACTTATTTGGCGGAACCCTTCGCCTGCCTCCAAATCGAGGGCTACAACAACTAGAAAAGGATGACCTGGATAGCTGAATTCCTTCATACCCGTTTTGATCAGCAGCTCGTGGACAATCGGGGGGTTTTTGTCGCCACCTTATTCGCAGTTTCATACAGACGCTGTATGGAGTCTTGGCATATGTACATCAAAATGACACGGGAGGTATTGAAAAACTATTTGTTTTTTCTCTTTTCAACTACGGTATCTACCAATGCCATGCTTAACTACATAAATTCTATGCATTTTCGGGTTGTTAATTCCAAATAAAAGTAACTTCTGCACCACCTGTCCGGATGTCGCAATGATAGATCCTCGATCTCTCTCGATATATCCTATGGTTATGTCATTCCATTTGTTTACTTTCCTTTTGTCGAACTCCCATGTTCGTTTAAATAAGTCAGTGTGGACAATGTACTCCATTCTAAATTTAATGTAATATATATAATGTGTGTTTGAGATAAACATCATATTTATCTGCCTAAATTTTATGTGTGAAGAGGGAAAATTTTGCCAAACAGTACAATTCTGGCAAATTTTTAGGCGGATGGCATGCATTCAAACTTAATTAGTTAGTTAGACTGTTTATGGAAGTCGATTATACCAAACTCGACTTCCCTCTGAAAATGACTACTGACGTGGATTAAAAAAAAAAGAGGAAAAGCCACGTAGACTGCTGAAAATTGAGTATAGTATACTCGACTTCTATTGAAAATACTTCAGACGAGGGTTAAAAAATTTAATGGGGTAAAAAGGGGAATCCAAGTATACCTAAATCGAGTTTGAGGGAGCCTCAGTCTTCTCTCTCCGGTGTCTCTCTCTTCCTACGCCGTTCGTCTCTCTCTCCGATGTCTTTCTTTTCCTACGCCGTTCTTCTCTCTCTCTCTCTTCGATAACGCACGTGCTTTCCTACGCCGTTTTCTCCGTCCATCAGCAATTTTGTTCTCTCTCTCTCTCTCTCTCTCTCTCTCTCTCTCTCTCTCTCTCTCTCTCTCTCTCTCTCTAATGCGATTTCTTTCTCTTTATTTATTGGCTGAAATGGGTTTTGAATTGCTTTTTAGGTTTAGTGATTTGGAGATTTGGGTTTCATTTTATTTGGGTTTAGTTTATATTTGTTTGATATTGTGATTGTGTTTACTGGGTGCTATGTTTAGTTTGTGTTTTGCTTGTAACAATGATTGTAGTTCTGTGTTAGATATTTGATTTTTGTGATAATGTTAAATGGGTGCTTGTGTTTGGTGATTGAGAAGAGTAAGGGGATAGAGAATGTGATTGATGCGTGGGAAATTGATGGAATTCATGTTTTAGGACACAGTGATATAAATTCCATTGCAGATTTCATTGATCCTCTTTCATTTAGATTGTAATATTACTTTTTGCATCTCTTCAGGACTACTTTGTGTACTCCGTGTATGTGAGATGTTCCTTTTTAATAAAATATCATTGTTTATCAAAACTCTTTTAAGGATTTCAGTCAAATTGTTAGCATAATGATAAAGCAACATATAGTGGTTCTTGTTCTACTGTTGTTAACTGCGATATTGTGTATATCCTGGAATGCTTTCATTGGTTTGGTACTTAGGTCAGATTAGACAACATAAGTGAGTTAAGATGAGTCACATTTCTCTTGCTATTGTTCTTGCTTGAAAACAATGAAAGGAAGCTGCTATTATGGCATTGAGAAAACGAATTGTGTTTTAACCAAAGCATGATGGCAGCACAGATCTAATCTGATAGCTAGAGGGTAGTTGTTTTCTGGCCTCATGTTCTTTTGGCTTTATTCGATTTCTTCTTTCTCTCTTCTTGAGGACATCGCTTTGTTGGGCTGGTGTTCCCCCTAGCTGAGTTTACTCTTAACTCATTTTTTACTTGTATTATTCCATAGTATGAATCAAAGTTTCTATCGTTTTTAGCTCCTAAATCTATTATTTATAACTGATATGACACAAAAACTTTTTGCAGCATGACGATAGATCCTAGACCCATTGATCGTAGTGTATTGACGAAACAAGCTAAACATCGATCTGAGTTACTGTGGAACCCTGGGGGACAGGTAATTGCATGAGTTTTCTTGTACTATGTATTCATGTCACAACTCTAATTAGCCATAAATACTAAATATTTGCATAAGACTTTTATCTATTGTTATAATATTTGTAGGATCCTCTTAGCACACTGGATTGTCGAAGTCGCCATGAAGAGTTGACACTTCGAGTTCCTATGGTAGATGATCGTGTCCTTGCCATTGTGAGGTTGCTTAGTCTAGAGGGTCTACACTTAATCCCATCCATACAGGTTGACCATGCATTGATCACTGCATTTGTAAAGTGATGGCGCCTAGAGAGTCATACATTCCACCTACCACATGGTAAGATGACGACCACATTGCAAGATGTGGAAGTTATCATGGGGTTGCCCATTGAGGGTGAGGCAATGGTTAGGCACACTAAAAGAACTTGGACAAACGTGTGTGTTGAAATGCTTGGAATTCAAATTCCAAATGGCCATCAAACTGTGCTAAAAGGTCAAAGGATTCTGATACCCGCACTTGTTGGCCGAATCAGACAACCACTACCTCTGGATGCCAATGAGATTCAAGTTCATCAGTATGCTCGCTGTTATATACTAGCCCTACTAGGGGATATGGTATTTCTTGACAAGTCCGGAGATAAGGTCCATCTCATGTGGCTAGAGTTCATGCAGAACCTTCGTAATCCACGCAAGTATAGTTGGGGTAGTGCATCCTTATCGTGGTTGTATAGACAGCTATGCTATGCAACCGACAAGAAGGTAAAGCAGATTGGCAGACCATTGATTTTGGTCCAATTGTGGATATATGTCAAATTCCCACATGTCCCCACAGATGGTGCCCCAACCCAAGGGTGTTTATGGTCCACCACTACCACCAATTCCTCTTGCTATGAAGTAAGTATATATTATCTACATCAGTGTGCTATTATGTATTATGCCACATTTTTATACGTAAACAACTAATGACCATGTGATGTTACATGCTTGTAGGAGGGCAGGGGCGATGTGTACAAAGAATGCTCCCATGCACATGCTTTCCGCATATTGCAATCAAATTGCCACGACACGGCCTGAGTAGGTATAATACTTGTATTTATACGTCCATAACATCTTATGTCCTTCAAAAAAAATTTCATTACCCACTATTGTGCTACTTGTTACGCAAACTATGGGAAATTTTCTAAATGTGGTTGCTTTATTTGGTGGCTTTTGTAGGTTAAGTGGGAGCCATATGAAAATGACTTGAGCCACCTTCCTCCTAGTTTTTGCATCGAGGGAAGTAACGTGTGGAGGTCGACCATTCCACTTATATGTTTTTGGATTGTAGAGTTCCACCTACCTGATCATGTCCTACAACAGTTTGGACTAAAGCAGGAACAACCCAGAGATGCTAATACCAATCGCAATTTGCACAAAAAGATGCGAGGGGCAAGATAAAGAAAAATTGGTCGGTGGTACATGCAGTGCATACTCAGAAATGGAATGATCGTGACGAGTACGTTTGTAATGCACTCAGGATGGAGGAGGTGATGTCACGTCATCATCCATATATGGTGTGGTATCATAGGATCACTCAACTGTATATCAACCGCGCTAGCGCTAAGATGGAAATTTTGGTAATGTGCATAAATTTATTTTGTTTTTCATGTTGTGTTTGACGTTATGTATGTGTCGTACTTAACAATGCCGGTGATTTAATGACAGCTTGCAACCTCAATGACTGTCCTCAACTGGTTCAGCAAAGAATCTTACGAATACAAGTTCATTAAGAAAGCCCTTGAGGATGTGAATGAGGTTGATCGTATCGATGTGCCAGCCAATGACGAAGCAGCAAACCAAACTGAAATACCAGATATAGGGCCCAGTACGAGCTCAACTGCTCCAGTGACACATCATCGACCTACCCCCACCCCTTCTCTGGCCACTAAGACCCCTGTTCCACCCGTGTCCACCCCTCAGGACACAATCAGGCCTCCCATGCCACTCATCCCTCCCATTGACACCGAATCTCCCTCGTGGTTTACCCATGCTGAATTTGAGTCCTCTCCACACACCACTACCATTGACCACAACTCACCCATGGCCCCGTCCTATAGCTCCCCCTAGATAGTTCTACCCACCCCTAGCCTTCAAACACCCCACATTGAGCTCATGTCTACCAGCCCAAGTCATACACAATCACCTCCTATGTCCTCTACCTTGATACATGTTCCACGCATCCACATGACAGTGACGTCGAGCAGGGGCAATGTGACCAAGCTGAGCAACCACAAGATGCAAACACTCACGCTTCACCCAAACAGAAATCGACTTGCGCAATCCAACCAAGGAGATGCGGCACAGGTTCCCGCTTGATATTCCAAGTGCTTTACTTTGATTTTAATTTCATATATTTTTTGTGCATGAATTTGTTTGTTTGTAAAAGATTTAAAATATAACATTATAAGCAAGTAACAGAGCATGTTCCGGCCAAACAGTACACTAGACGCAACCAGAAAAGAAGTAAATACTTGAATATAATAGTACCTGGTACGTCCCCGTTGATCAACCGAAAAGACACTTGTATACCCGGATCGCTATCCTTATATGCCAACAACTTTTGCAACTTTTGGTATGACTCCCCAATTCTCGTGTATGTTTGCAATAGCCTTTTATTTCGCATCTCATATCTTGTAGAACGATAAATCATGGTTAAACATTTCCTTCATCAGATTTTGGAGATCATTTATTTTGCTGGTGTGATCTGCAAGTACATATATATGAAGTTCTTTGGCAAGAAAATTTGAATCCATCATTCTGCAATCTTTGTTCACCCCAACTGACGGATAAGTGTGAGGACCGCCGTATACTGTGACGGCCTATAATCCGTTAAGCTTCCGTTGCGGGAATGCTTGGACTTTCCATGCAGATGACTCATTCGCGCACTTCACACACAATCTTTGCTGATTGGATCACTCAATTATATAATTCTTGTTGTTGTCCATAAAGTAAACTATTATTGCTTGTTTCACTGCCTCTTTATTAGGGAAAATCAACCCTTTGCTAAAATTCATTCCCCGCACCCAACTTGATGAAAATGGTATCTCAACATTTGAAGAATCAACTATATTATCCCAAGTGTTTGCATGGAATGACGGGCCATGAGCTTCATATGTAGGGACTGTAGTTATAACATGTTGCACACCTATAGCATCACCTATATTATCTTGATCATCCACAACATCATCATCATGATCATCCATGACATCATAACAGACATTGTCAACATTTTCATAGTTTATAGTATCCTTGTGAAAGTCATCTCTCCCAATCATCTCTTCATACTCATTTCTACCATGATCAACATCATCTTCATCTTCGTCTTCGTCTTCCCCCCTAGAGATTGAATACATTCTTGTTGATAACTAGATCCGCAAACCACAGTTGAGGTTGGTGTCTCTTGACATGGTAGTGTATAAACCCCAACTGTGGTACACGGGGTAAAAGTCAGATAACTATCCGCATGTAATGATTGGAATTCTTCCCTGCCACCCCCCTCCAAAGTTGTTTGTTGCACATCTTCACCGCCAACTACTTTACGAGGCTCCACACTTATATACAACTCGGCAGTTTTTAATTAGGGCATAGAGTCTATCCTTTTAAGCATAATCTTAACATACTTGTCTCCTTTTATTTCAATAGGCGTGAAGACAATACGGCCACTAAACACTACATGAGGAGCATGATATATAATTTTTATGTCATGCAACTGACGGTCTAAATCCAGCTCTTTCATAATTTTCTTTTTCAACTTCTTCAAATTGATCTCCAGCCGTTTTTTTAGTTGAATAATCTCTAACTTTTTACCAGGCCCTTCATATATCACTCCATAAGTCACATCACTGTGGGGCTCCCTACCATAATATAGATATAAATCAATCGAACTCATTACAGCCTATAAGTCAAATAAGTTTACCAAAAGTTAGTGACAAATGTAACACCTTTATTCGATATGAACTACAAAATATTGCCTCAAGGAAAATATAAAGATAACATTGTATAGTCCACCAAACAATTATAAACAATTTTTTAAACTCAAACAAATTTGTACATGGTCTCTAACCTTAAAAAATTAATATTTGTTACACCTTACAACTAACAAACCATTACACATTACAAGTTTACAACACATTGCAAATAAATAACATGTTGCTCATTCATTCACATTATACATAACAACACATTACAAAGAAAAACCCATTGCATATTTCAAATAACAACCCATTACAAAGCACAAATAACAAATGCAAAAAACAACAACAACAACAACAACAACAATAATAATAATAATAATGATAATAAATTACTATTACAAACAACACATTACTCATCAACAATATAAAATTGGTATCCCGTCAAAATTTATATATATATATATATATATAAAATAAACTGGTATGTGTGTGTGTGTGTGTGTGTATATATATCTCCCAAATGAAAAGGTGAGTATATAATATTAGCTAGGTCTATCAAAAATTAAAAAGGTTTGAACATTTACCTACAAATTGAAGAAGAAGAAACGCTTTTTAATTTGTAGAATGATCAATGTGTGTGAAAGGGAGAGTTTAGGCGTGGGAGAGAGCTGGGAGAACTAAGAGAACTTAGTGAGTTAGATTAGTCAATGTATCAAAAGAGTTTATATCTGAGAGGGTGAGGTTGGTGTGAAATTTATTGGAACTCGACTTTAGCATACTCGAGTTCCATTTAAAAGATTTTTTACTGTGCTCGCTTAATTGAGACAAGTGGGGTAGGTGCCTGTAATCACTACCTTGGAAGTCGAGTATAGGACACTTGACTTTCAGTGGAAGACGAGTTTCCTATACTCGATTTTCTATGGGTTATGTGCTATGCTTGAAGTTGAGTTCATTAAACTCAACTTTTAGGAGAAGTCGAGTTCAGTATACTTGACTTCCACATGCCTTTTTTCCCTTTTTTTTTAATCGACTTCAAACTTACAGAGGGGTCTATTTTGCCTAGAAGTCGAGTTTGGTAAAATCGACTTCCAAAAAGAGTCTAACTTACAAATTAAGTTTGAACGTATGCCATCCACCTAAAAATTTGCCAGAATTGTACTGTTTGGCAAATTTTTCCAAGGAGAGGGTTGATCAATGTATTATGTAATAAAATTTGAAGATTAATAATTGATACAAAACATTACCATATTTTATGATTTATTTTTTGTAGTTAAACTGTTGAAGCATGAACTCTCATATCAGGTGTTTGCTTGGTTCTGAATTTATATATCAATATGCATTTTTTCATTTATGAACTTTTGGCTTAGATACTGCATATTTGAAACCAAATTTTTGTTAGCCGAATTTCTTGATTTGATATTTGCCCAACATCTATGGATGAAAATAGGGTGAAATCATTCACAAGTTGTTATCATGTGCTACACTACTACTATCAACTTTTTAGTCCATTTGTTAGAGAATTTAGTCAATCCCACATGTGATCCTCTAGACCAAGACAAATAAACAATTGTAGTTTCAATCACTGTTAAGAGAAACACGTTGTTAAATGCTAACCCTAGTGCACTAAGTACATTTCTCTAAAATATTAATATTAATATTCATTATCTATTTTCCACGCTCTTATAGTAGTGGTGGAGTTAGAGAGAGGCCGGGGGGGCATGGCCCCCCTGACGTTTTGAAATTCTTACTAATAGTGCTATTAAAACTAAAAATTATCTTAAATTCTCACTAATTTTACTTATTGGCCCCCCCAGAATTTTGAAGATAAAAAAGGACTGGGTTTAGTTACTCATTTTGAAGAATTGCTCCTCTTTAAATCCACTGGGCCTCCCCCAAATTTTAAAAATTAATTCATATAAACTCTTTACCAAAAAAAAAAGAAATCCAGCCCATTCATTGCCCAAACCCCGTCCAAAATTATACAAACATCAACAAAAATTTCCAACATATCCCAAATCAGCAAATATTATCCCCCAAAAAGAAAAATCCTTTGTAAATTCAAATATCACCCGCTTACTTAAAATAAAAATAAAAATAAAAATAAAAAACCCCCAAATCTATTTGGAACTAAAACATATATCCCTTATGCCACTGCCGCCGTCTCTAACCCGGAATTGTTCATTTGCCTCAACAACTCGCGGGTTTTCCACTCCTAATAACTGCCTAAGCCGAAGCCAAACTCCATTTAAGCTTCTAAGATCCTACCCTACTATGCAGACTGCAGAGCTATCTCTTTCTCTGTGTTTATGTTTGAGATATATACGTGTTAGTCTAAAAATAGTTTATCAGTTTATGTTTTTGACTTTTGAATCTTCTACAACTTTCTATTAGTTTTGTTACGGTTTACTGGCCAAATTGGCCAAATACCATTGTTTACCAAAATATATATTAATCTACTACTGTTTTGAAAATATGTTGAAATATATCACCTTTTTGAAACTCAAGTTTGTCGTGTAAAACTCGAGTTCTTTGAAAATATTACCTTCAAAATTACTAGAAATATTTTTATGGAACTCAAGTTCATGAAACTCAAGTACCATAAAAAAATTTTAAAATTTTTCCATAGAACTCGAGTACCATGAAAAACTCGAATTCCCCAAACTCGAGTACCCAAAAAGTAATAAATCCTTACATATTTTCGAAATAGCGGCAAATTGATATATATATTTTGGTAAATAGTGTTATTGTGGCATTTTGACCATGGTTTACCGTTTGCACAAATTATAATATTATATTATTATATATAATTTTTAGCTTCAGTTTTTATAAATGATAATAGTACTATCTACATACTACAATTTTGATAGTTGTATATAGGTTTTTAAATCTTCCACTATTGTTATATTATTTTAACTTATATTTAGTTTTGATGGTTGTTTGAGTAATCAAACTAAGTTATTATTATTGTTAGATTAAAAAAAAAAGGTCATTATTGTTAATTGTTGTTTAAGATATATTAATTATATTTGAAATAGTAATATGCGTACTCATTTATAAATAATTTTAGTAATATAAAAGAAGGTAGGGTATAACCTTTTCATTTTTTTTTTAAATTCTTACGAAAGTGGTGTCATGACTTTTGATTAAACTGTTTCATTTCATACCTATGATGAGACACCCCAAAATTCTATGGATCAATAGTGTGGTAATTATGAAATGAAGACCACCACTTTTTTTAGTCATCAATTTTTTTTTTTGTTAGTTTAGTTTGGCTACCTCTAAAAAAACTTCTTGACTCCGCCACTGTCTTATAGTAATTCAATTGATTCTTGTAGCTTCAAATGCTTAGAAAATAATGAACAATATGTTACACACTAGAATTAATATAATAATAAAAAAAGCCCTTTATTTTTGTGGTAATTCATAATTCCCCCTTAAACCCCAACGAGCAAATGTCCCCTAACTTTTAAACTATCTGCTAAATCCTAGCGTAATCTTTAGCACCCAATGTTGGAAGGATAGAAGAAGAACTGATATAAGCTTTAAATGAAAGCCCTGGTAAATGATAGAAGTAACTTGAATTGTCCTAAGGTAGCGAAATTTCGTGTTGCATAAGTAGTGACATAATGAATGCTATGTTTTCCTCGACATGGACTCGTTTTGATTTTTGGAATATTCAATTGCATAATTCCAAAATAGCCCCAACTAAATATCAAACTCTCAAAAATAGCCCATACCAAAAAAAAAAAAAAAAATGCCAAGTGATTGTTGTATTAGCCACATAGGCAGTAATAAATAACACCCTGTTTTAAAAAAAAAACACTCATTCTTAAAACTCAAAAGGAAAATATTGTTCGCTCGAAACTTGAGGACCAAAACCAAGAGCACTAACTTAACAAACTTTGTTTTTTTTTTCTTTTCTTTTTTTTTCTTTTTTTTTGAGAAAGAAAGAACTTAACATACTTATAGGAACCGTATACACTATTCTCCTGCTGCAGTTCCCACAAAACCAATTCGTTTCTTACAAACAAGGCTCGACAAGAACCAGAAATCATAGAAAATGAACTCAAACTCAATGGCGAGACACATATCAAGCCTATTCAGACACCCGAATCAGACCAACCCTCCGTGTGTTCCGGGCATCGTTATCTGCCACAGCAGCTCCAACAATGGAGGGGGATCAGAGTGCAGGTCCGAGACGGGAACCTAGAGCACGCACTAACGTGGATACAGCGGAAAATGCAGTCAAGTGGGATCGAACGGCTAATAAGGAAGCAACAAACCCAACACATTAAGAACTCCGAGAAGCGCATTTTGGCCCAAAACAACCTCGAGCGTAAGATTAAATCCCAGGACCTCGCTAGAAAACTCAAGGCATTCTTGTCAAGAAAGTCAGGTAATTACTATTTATTCACCTCCAAATGTACCCTTTTCATTTTTAGTGGTTTTAATGTGATTTAACTTTTCATAATGATTTCTCTTTACCGTTGGTACATAATACAAATTGTGTTTTTTTTTTTTTTTTTATGTAAATGGGATTTGAACCCATGTCATTTATTCGAAGACAAGAGACAAATTGATTTTTAATGTAGGTAGAATTTGAATCAATGTGTTTAATTTGACAATAAGACTGTATAGTTGGTTATTACTAAATAGTTTAAATTTGATTTTTTGGTAAAGCCAAGAACCAATCTTGATTGTGCAAAACTAATAATCTATGGTGTTTCATTCTACTGTAATTACATATGGCCAATGCTTATGCGTGGAGATTGAAAGATAGACATGGAATACTCATAGTAATCTTTTACTGGGTGCTACATTTTTCTTTTTTCTTTTTTTGGGTGTGTTTGTGGGATTTTTTTTATAGTTACAACAATTGGGAGGGGAATTTGAACTCTTGACAGTCTGTTGGTCAGTTTTTGTGCGTTTTATATTGTATATACTAAAATTCTACCTCGACTAGTAAATAAGATAGAAGACATCCCTTTAGGGAACAAAAACAATAATGGCTGATCCACTCTGAATGTGAGGAAGTGATTAGGAAAGCTTGGGAGTAAAGTGTGAGTTGCTTAAATGCCTTTATACCAGTAAATAAGATACATGCACTCAGGTGGAAATTGGTACTCAGGAACAGAGAAGTGTTTGGAAGGTTTGAGTTTGAAGTAGAAGCTGAAAAGGAAAAACTCAAATTCATTCAATCCGATATTAGCTCGGTGGACTTAGAAAGGAAATTCAGAGAGGATTTGGAGGATTTACTAAGGAAAGCAGAGATTATACAGGCCCAAAATGCAGATGGGACCAAATGGGACCCCAGCAGCTTTCTTCCAATCTTTCTAGAGTTATACTGGCATAAGCATGCTCAAACAAATTCAAGACTACAAATGAAGGAGATTGGTCAAGTGCAAATGTGGAAGATTACTCTAAACCCAAATGAGAAATCCTATTGTAGGTGGAGGGCAAAAGGAAGAAACAGGCAAACCAAGGGGGAAAAGATTTTCTCCAAGACTGATTGGGAAACAAATTATTTGCAGGATGCTATAGCAGAGTATTTGGTAGCAAGCTTCAAGAAACATAGCACTCAAAGAAGCTTCGAAGAAGGGAGCTGAGATAGGTTACAGAAATCTGATTATGTTGACACAGAGAACAATTTAAAGAATGCTGCATAGATGAGGGAAGACTACCATTTGATTGCTCAGGAATAGCAGAGGAAACTAAAATTTGTAGCTAGTGCAGCTTGAAGCTTAGCGTAGGGATTCGTCATCTTGGATTGATAATGTATAAAGTTTGCCGATGCTTGGCTGGAACTGGAAATCAAGGGAACTATGTGAAGTAACCACTAAGTGAATTTGTTGTTTGATGGGTCTTAGGTGGATCATCTGTTGCATATTGGGTGTAAACGGATTGTTGAAGATGGTTTTATTGCATCAATCTGGGAAATAGTTCAGTTTTTTGCCTCTCCTTGGGATTTGATTTTCTGTAAATGCAGAGGCATTTTTTTATCTTGGTAGTTTAGATATGGAAAAGTTCTGCGTCCTCTAGGGATTTGATACTTGGGATTGGTTCTCATTGGACTCTCCTCTTAATCTTCCTCGAGTGGGGGTAAAAGTTATAGTATCATGGATTAATGGCAAAAAACATGTCAGTTTTTTCTTACTTGTATGCCAACTTGGAGAGGTAGGTAATGGTTCTAGAGTTTGGTTGCTTTGTTTAAGCAAACACTGGGAATTTGGATAGGGATTTCCTGCCAAGAGGGGTGCTATCTTGATAAAGCATTATGGTGGGACTATCATTTGCATATATATATATATATATATATATTGTCATTTTTCATGTTCTCTTTGTTATCTTCTTTTTCTTGAGCTACTCTCATCTGTTTGCTTTCTCATGTTGACATTTAAAACTTTGAAATTCTTTTTTTGCTCATGAGCACTGATATGCTTGATTGAATTTTGCAGGGGTCTATGAGATATCTTCAGGAGAGTTACTTGATAGATAGGGGACATCTTGAGTATGCTTTTTAATTTGTAGGCATATCTTTCTTTCACAAGTATATTCTCTTTTTTTATTCAGCAAAAAAAAAAAAAAAAGTATATTCTCTTTTTTGAGACTCGATGCTTTCTTCAAAGATTTCATAAATTCATTCTCTTTTATGAGACTTGATCCTCACATATATTCAAGTTGTTGTTAAATGGTATAACTCGATCAAGAAATCTTATTGTAATGTGCTTGTGGCAAAAACATGAAAATGAACTGCAAGGTAGAAATCATGAATTAGAATATGTTTAAACATTTATCTTGGATAAAAACATTACTATTTGAAGAATTTGACAAACTAGGCATTTAAGAAATATTGTAGTCAATATGCTGAAGAACACTATTAATGGAAGAGATGCCTTAGAGACTTTCAAGCTCAACACAGATTGATTTGGACTCCAGAACTTGACCATGAATTTTTTATCATGACAGATTAATTGACATGGGTGATCAATACAGATGTTTTTCATGAAAAATAGATTTTGCCTTTGGTTTGTAGGTAATGTAAACACATTTTACAAAGTGTTTTTGGTTCTTATTCTTGTGTCAGGGAGCTAAAACATGGAATTAGCACAGCTTTACTGTGCATAGTACCCAGCTTCCAACTCAAACCGAAGCCCAAAATTTGTTCAAAAGGGAAAAGCTAGTTGGGCAATCCTCTTGGTAGCCCCCAAAATATATTTTTTGGGCCTCTGGTAGTGGGCTTTGGGATTTCATGGAGTGGAAGACAAAAATAGAGTGTTCCGGCTATTGCTATTGCCACATACCACTAAGGGTAATTTTGGAATAAAACTTATTTACAAATTTTTTGGGCCTGATTAATCCAATTAAAATCAATTTCTTAAATAATAATAATCGGTTTTATAAAATTTGGACTAATTTTCGTTACAAATGCCTTAGCTTTCAATTTTGTAGGATTTGGGCCCAAAAAAAAAAAGTTATCAATTTTATAATAAAATTTATCTATCTTTACTTCAAATTTCTCAATGGCATAGACCACCCCAAAGCGACAAGGGATGAAATTGAAGGCATTATTGTAAAGGTATTATCCACGTCGAATATAACAACTTTGTCCTCCTTGGAACTATTTTGAAGTGGAATTTCAGTTTTGGGAGGGAGATGAGTCTTTGGGCATTGCTTGGCTTCATTATGGGTTGCATGCTATGAGAGATAAAGCAATAGCAGATTACAATTTCTTTTTTTTATTTTTTTGAAGCATAGCAGATTACAATTTCAAATCCATTATTAAAGTCTTTTATGTTTTAATATGGTCTTTATCTTTATCCATAGGTAATGAGTTTCTGATGCCTATCCAATTCATGTTTACATATATTATTCTTGTTAACTAGGTATCATACTACCCAAAAAGAAGAGAGTAGCTAATTCCAATTGGGAGGAACCTATTGTTAATTTGCGAAGGTCAATCAAAGCAAGGGTTGATACTAGGATGAAGTCACTCAAAACATGAGAAAAAACTTGGACATATAGATTATGACTTGTCTGTGGCCACACCTATGGGTGATTCTTTGGTGTGTAATTCTATGCTTAAGTCTTGTGTCATCCAAATTAAGAATAGGGAAATGTTAACAAATTAGATTTTGATGGACATGTATGACTATGATATAATTTTGGGAATGGATTGACTAGCGGCATATCATGCTAGTGTAGATTGTTTTGGAAAAGAGGTGGCATTTTGGCCTCCAGGAGAACCCGAATTTCAGTTTAAGGGCTCTAGGATGCATGGCAAAAAGGACATTTGGAATGGTCCTGTTCCATCCTCAATATTTAGACAAGGACAAGGTTGTTCAATTCCATTGGTTAGCTTTACAACCCAAGAAAAAAAAAATGAGAATGGGAAATAAGTAAACCTATTAAAATTGGACTTGGATCTATTAACCTGCTTGAACATAGAATTCAAAATATATGCACAGATATATGATTTTTATAATAAAAGCATCAACCTAATATAAACTCGTGAAAAAATGTGTCAACTCGTACTTGAGCTAGTAGAATGACAGGTTGGGTCATGTTGACCCATTTTCATTTTTCTTTTTCTTTTTTTTATTATTATTATTATTTTTTTTTTTTTTTTTTTTTTTTTGCTTTCATTTTGAATATATTTTTTTGTAAAACAAAAATTCTCATCATCTTTAATTTGAATTTTAAGGTGATATTTAATCTATCTATAGAAAAATTATAGATATAAAATTTGATGTTCAGCCCTTTTGCGTTGTATACTAAATTTTATGACACATTCTATTTTATACATGATAATACTTATGATATTACCCTCTAAGTTGAGGTGAAATTATTAAATATGACAATATTTTCAACAATGAATCTACTATTATCAGTATTTCTTAGGTTTAGAATCTTTAGATACTTTCTTTTTACAATTTACTTAAACTTTTTTACTTATCATGTTATGTTTTATTTTCAAAACTCCATATATTTAGTTAATTTTAGATTTAATTTCATATTTTACATACAACAAGTGGCCTAATAATAGGATATTGGGTCACTTGGAATTTATGTAACAAAATTGTTATGACCACAACTTTTAAAACAACTTACTCGCGCGTGGCAAACTGTAAGTGATAGAGTAAAAATGGTGGATCTATATAAATCTACAACTCTATCACTCAAAACTCGCCATCTGGACAAGTTGTAGTAAAGATATGTCAAAAGTTTTTGGTACTACTAGCATAACTCTTCACTCTTTTAGTGTTTATTAAGTAAATTTGAAAGTTGGAACTTGTATTGGGCCATAGAACCCAATCAGAACTGGCTCAGAGGCTCCAACTCAACACCGTTACAGCTAGAGCACGCGTATTGGGCTTCAATTTCAAATTTCAAATTATTAGCTAAGCCCATTATGTATTTCGACCGTTGGAAACGAAGTCAATGATATATGGGACTACTATAAATATGACCGGCTTAAGAAGACTGCTCTGTTTAGAATTTTGCTCTCTTTATAACTCTGCTCTGCTTTTACAAACTCGTTTTCTATTTCTGGTGGTGAAAGTTCTGATCGTCTTGATCAGATAGTAATCAAAGGATGTCCGAGAATCAAAAATTTGCTGCGGAAATAATGGTGGAAAAGGGCAACGAAATTGAAGATGGGTCTGTGTCTTGGTCTGGTTTTCTTGAGATTGAGAAGATGATAGACACACTAACGCAAGCTGGGCGTGCGGGCGACACGCGCCGTCTTGAGGTTTTTGCGGCGTGTGATGTTTCTATTCTTGAGAAGGTTTTGCCACACTGCAATGTTGATCAGTTGATGTATGTGGAGAAGTGTTGCAAATCCAGAGGGAGAGATCTGAGCCTCGTGACTGATCAGTTGTGGAAGAAACTCTACGAAAGGGAATTTGGGGTTTCAAAGGCTGATGTTGTGGTTCAAAGGATGAGGGAAAAGAAGGTTTCGTTTAAGTGGGTGATATTGTATGAGGCTAAAGTGAAGGAAAGGGCTGAGGCTGAGAACAAAGCGATTGATCGAGTAAAGCAACTTTACAAGAAAGAGAATGAGAGGAAACAGAGTAGGCAACTCAAGGTTTGCGAGGCGGTGAAACCCATCACAAGAAAGAGGGGATGTGATGAGATCTGTAACATAAAGAAGGGAAACTTGATGAAGAAGGCAAGAAAAGAGTTCGAAAATTGCAGAGAGGTGAAGGATCTTGCTGCTATCAACAGGATTGCCTTGCAAAGGAAATATCATCATCGTCCCTCTTTGTTCATTAAGTGATCTGGCTGTTTGGGTTTTCTGTAAAGAAGAGATTTTGTTGAATTACTCAAGGGAATTATTTTTTGGCTATTAGGGTTTTTATTAGGGAGGAGATTTCGTAGTATTGTTGAAAGGATTATTTTTTGGGATTTGTCTAATCCTTTTGCCACTGTCTGTTGGTCAAGTGAGTTTGGCTAATGGGTTTTCATTTTTGTATGTAAGAAACTTAAAAAGGGTTTGTTATTTTTGTTTTTAGTTGAATTTACAAATGTCAGCCAAGAGACCCTGGCTACAATTTCAAGAATACATTTTATTCTACTGAATTTGTGAAATCGTCTTCCTTGCTTCTTTGCATGGATTTGGATCAGGTGCAATTGCACCTGCTGGTGCAATTCACCAATTTTCTCTCACAATTTTTTTACTTTTTTTTACTGTTTAACACTTTTTTTTAATATATTTTATTAAATGGCTGAGATTGAAAGTTGCTTTTTCAACTTTTAATCTCAGCCATCGATTACAATTTCTTTGTCATTGAGACTACTGATGATTACTAATGATTTGTATGGAGACTACTAATGATTTTGACTAATGGTAATGCTTTGTCATTGAAGACAGATATGATGGGTTTCTAATACAGATCGAGGATGAGGCAATATAAAAGGGTTAAAAAGCTTTATAAATAAAATTATTTTCCCAACTCAAGTATATTTGTCAGGTTCTATGTCTAAAATTTTGAGCTGAAGTCTTAGAGTTGAGTGACATTAACAGTGTCTCACTAGTCTTGTTTCTTTAAATCTAAAGGAAAAATGCATATTTGAAATTTTACAATGGTACTTGGAACTAGGTCACCCCTCTAATGCATGTGGGTGATGGATGTTCAAGAAAGAGAGGAATCACAATAAGGACCAGTCAAGTAAAAGGGAGATTATGATTTTTCACTGATGGCCAGGATGCCTGTGGTTACACATAAGTCTACTTCCTAGATTGGGGATCAACCTATGAAGTTTGATCACACAACCTCTAAAGATTAAGTTAGAAGTCTATGTTTTGTGAGTAGAAAGAAACAAGACTAGCAGCTTTTATTAAAATCAATTTCCCTCTCTTTTTTTATTAAATTCGGCTTATTAGGGCTTTTATTAGAGAGATTTTCTGGTATTGCTTATGGGATTATTTTTTTTTCTAGGTCAGTTCTCATTCTCTTGATCCTATATTTTTTCTCAATGCTATCATTAAAATATGTTAATATGATTTTTTTTTCCTGCAGAATAGGCTTCTTTTTTTTTTTTTTTTTTTTTTCCTGATTAACGAAATGAACTCGACAATTGAAAAGAATAAAAAGTTATAAGAAAATATATAGCGAGAACCCTTTTAAGTGTTAATTAGGAATGTTATTTCACCTAATTATAGTCACGTACAAGTGAAAGTTACCAACTCAAGTCGTCCCTTCTACCTATTTTTTTGTTATTATTATTTAAAAAATAAAAAAAGAAGAGGAAGGAATGTAATCTTACCTTTTGCTTCACCATTGGCGCTTATAGAAACTGTTGAGACTAGACTGACTATACCCTTATATCCTTTGGCTACCGTGGTTCAATTATTAAAAGATTCACGCATAAAAGTGAATTAGCATATAAAATTCCAATGTGGAACATCTTTCTCTTTTTAACACCTGAATTTAGTAAAAACAGTTGCCAACTCAATCAATTATCTATTCTCTATAGAAACAAGGTGTATCCAAACTAGATTTGAATTTGTATATAGATGCATGCACAAGTTCCATTACATAAAAGGGAGTACAAAACATGTACATGTTATATTGTAGCACTTACATGTAAAATAAGCGCAAAATGTGCTCATAAAGACATGAGGACATGTAATATGTAGCACTCACAGTCTCACATGTACAAGCTACGCTCGAAAAGAGCTTATAGAGACATTAGGACGCGAAGATCTTCATAACCAATCTCCCTCCTATCCTTTGGACCCCTACCTCCAAAAGCTTCTCTTGCAAGTTTCTGCTTTCTCGCCTGTAACTCTAATATCCTCTCTTCAATGCTGTTTCGGGCTATCAACCTCACAATCTTCACATCCTCCTTCTGTCCAATCCGGTGAACCCGATCCATTGCCTGATCCTCAACAGCTGGGTTCCACCATGGCTCCAACAAGTAGACTCTAGAAGCCGCTGTGAGGTTTATACCTGTTCCCGAGGCCTTAAGACTTGCAAGCAAAACTGTGGGTGAATCTGGTCCAGGAATTGCAAATTCTTCAATTACATTAGCCCTTCTCTTTGCATTCATAGACCCATCTAAGCGCAAAATTTTGAAACCAGCCTCTTTCAGTGGCTTTTCAAGTAATATCAACATCTTTCGGAACTGTGAAAATACTACTGATTTAATAGCTGGGTTTTGATCTCTTGATTCCACAAGAAGTTTTAGAAGAGTGGAAACTTTCGAAGATGCTGTTGTTTTTGAAGAGGATACTCCAGCATCATCAGCATCAGAATTTTCTGGAGGGGCTGTGAACAAGTCAGACTGTTGCACAGGACGGCGACAAAGGGGGCAGCAGGTTTTGCGCTGTAGAGTTTTTAAAATACAAGCTTGGCAAAAAATGTGAGCACAACGTGTAATTACAATATTGGTTGGTGGTGACATGCAAATTGGACAGTCAAAATCTTCAGCCTCTTGCAGTACCTCAACCATCTTTTTCAGCAACTCCGGGTTGTTGGATACATCTGCTTATAATCAATTTTAAGTTGTCAGTGCAGAATACACACATAGAAAACAAATTGGTAGCAAAGATGTTTCTGTAATCTGCATGAGATAATCACAGCTCTACTGGATAATAATAATAATAATAATAATAATAATAATAATAAAATAGATAAATAAATTTTTTTTTTAAGAGCAAGCCACTGTAAAAAAGTGCAAGAACACAAGCGCAACATTCCACTAAGTGACCACTCCCATTGGTCACCTAAATAGCACTTTATTGGACAACATGCATCAAGGTAATTATCAAGATAAAGTGAAAAACAATCTTCTAATTCCAAGCAATACGAACTTCTTAAACTAAAATGCAAACAGAAAACTAATATTTAAATGAATATTGCACATATGCATATTAACATAATCTATCACAAGTAAAATCACCATCATTAAATTATTAGCCTATTAAATATGCCCAGAATTGCACGAGCACACTGATCTATCTCGTACCAAAAAATAAAAACATTAAATATTGATGTATTATCATCATGGAGTGTGGAAGCAAATCAAGAAACCAGACCACATGTTCCAGTGTTCCAAACATTGGGAACCAATATCCACAAATGTGAGAATTGCCCCCAGAGAGTCCCAGCCAATAACCTCAAGCCAATATAGCCAAGTGCCAAAGAATGGGATATGATTAATGAAAGATATCCACAACCATATCCTCTCTAGCAATATTCTCAGGCCAAGACCATCTTGTCTCTTGGGTTGATCAAATACATCCCAACTAACCAAATACTCCTGCCTACCTACCGACAACCAGCCAATAAAAAGTCCTGTATCTTCTCAATTCCTGTGATATTCTAACTGGAATCATACAAACGCAAAAGATTTGTAGACGAAAACTGCCACACCCTTGAAATACGACTCTTCCATCTGTCCACTCTGTCCCACCCATCCTTTCCACCACAGTCATAAAACTCTATTGCCAATGGTTTTCTTATAACAAAAGGCCCAAGTAATTTATAAATGACCGACCAACCAACCTGAGCAGGGTTAACAATATCTCCTTTCCACACGGTTGTGTAAGTATGCTGTATGTCTACCGAATACTTCACAAGTGATGGAAAGTACCCACAAAATACGTCCAGAACCAACAAACTGCACCTAATTCCATTTAAAATTGGTTTCCACTTTCCACCAGTTGAATATAATAATCAGCCTCACTCTCCTAGATAGCATCTTCTGAACTCTACAAGTACTTTGAGGTGATGATGTTGTCATATATGCAGCTCCTGCTTTACACCAATTAATTCTACCAATAAAGCTTCCCAAAATGGAGTCCAATGGCATTCAATCACAGTGAAAATGGTGGTGGGGCATAATTGTGAGGGTAGGCAGTCGAAGTTATTTCAAGAGCAGATTTGTTGTACAGTTAACTGAGATAGGTACGTTGAGGTATGCAGCTCAAACAGTTAGCTAATATGGTCAAAATACTCCCTCCATCCCAAATTGTTTGTCAGCCTTAGCAAATCCAACTTTCTAGGGGCAAATCATGTATCGCACTGTCTTCAAAATAAAAATCTACTGATTTCTTAAATTAGCCTCATTAAATTACAATTAGATAATGCATATGGAAAACAGATATTGAATTTTCCAATAAAATAAACAGCAATTCAGGATTATGAAATTGTGTTAGTTGACTTTTCAAACTAGACATGTCTACTACTATAGCTCTCTTTTTCCCTCTAAATCCCCAACTTGTGAATCTGCATTCTTTAAAGCAGTGCGCATGGTCAATGGTAAGCCAAGTCTCAACAACTCTAAATCATCACTTAAAAAATATGGCTTCTTAGAAATATAGGAGAGATTAATGAGCAGTTGGATGGCAAGGGATCTAGTCTTCAATTTCTTCAAACTGAATTGTAGATCTACACTGATCATCTACACCCACAAGAAGCAAGAACTCCCCACATGCCAACCCCATGGTCCATATCTCTATCTCTATCTCTCTCTCTCTACAAATATTTGACTATTCTACTTTGATGCTCAAATTGACCAGCTATATTTGACTAAGCTCCTTTGGCTTCGGTTGGTGGCCATCTCTTTAGTTTGGTGTCAATTCTCAATTTCCCAAAATTGGCAAGGTTGGTTTGGTGGAAAAATACCCTCTAAACCACACTTAGCATACTGTAAGCATTTTTGGGACCTGTAGGCTATTTGAGTCACTATTAGCCTATAAGATCTTATTTTTTAAATTTTAAAACCCAAAAGTAGCGAACTTATTTTTACTACAGTCCAGGTCCCCAGAAAAGGCACCCAAAACTATAGTTTTTCTTCCTTGTTTAAAATCCATCTCATACCCCTTTCCTCAACCCTTTTAGAAACACTAAATTCCCTATGGTTCCCCTAACCTTTGCCCTCTTTAAACCTTAACCCTAGCATCCAACAAGCCCAAATGCTGCTGCCAACACAACTATTACAACTTAATTTGTAGTCTCCTACAGCTAGGGTCTTCAAGATTCAAAATTTCCTAGTCCAAACTCCAAACTGAACCATAAACCTCTAACGCTAATTCCGTACTAACCCAAAATCTTCAATCTTTTCCTCCAGCTCACCCTAGTACTTACTCTGGAAAGGCTCTCTTTGCTGCGGTCTTACGTCAGTAAGCCATCCAGCCAGCCAACTTTTAATAGGCCCAAGCTTTGTTGATACTCAAATGGAGACAACCATAACTTCAAACCACACAGGAACTCTAATGTAATAAGGTATTCTAGCACTAATTTTTATGGCATAAAGACATAAATGTAATGGGCTTTTGATTCTCCTTCAACTGACAACGTAACCTCCGTTTGCAATCCAACAATGAAAGAACCCAAAAAGTCACTTTCTAAGAGACTATGATCTTTTGATAACTCGATAATTACAATGGGGGAAAGGGGATTTGAAACTTAGATATCTCGACTAAAAACACCAAAAGGTGCCCACCAGTCAAGCTACAAGACTCTTGGCGATATTACTTTCATGGTTTTTATGATAATAGTCATATTTTTAATATTCGTTTCCACATAGCTTGTCAAAAGGCCCACCAAAAACAATGAATGGCCTGAAAATTTTTCACATTTCCACCTATAATTTGCAACATTGCATCATTTGTGAGTATGTATTCCACTCAAAATTTCTCAAAAATCATGTATGAAATCAATTAGCATTTTTTTTTTTAAATACCTTTAGAGAGTTATCGTACAATATATACAACGTTAACGAGTCATCATACTCACTTGATGTTAACCTTTTCTTTTTGCTTTTGATATTTTTCCAAGCTATTAATTTTTAAACCTAAATCTTAGTTCAAACACAATAATTTTTTTGCATAGAAGACTAATAGTTTTCCATGCAACTCACTTTTAAGTCTTACACTATGTTAAGAAGGAATGGAGAAGAAAATGGAAGAGAATAGACTCAAATTCCGTTGTTTGGTTAGAAGGAAAGAGAGAGGAGAAATGGATTTCATAGGTCCCACGAATTTTTTACTTTTTACTTTCCCACCAAATCCATAAAATTATTAAAACTTTGGAAAGTTTTGCTTTTTGTGAAATTACTTTTATATCTGTTGATCACCTGCTAATTTCTTGTCTGGTTTCTCATTTTTTGTGGATGTATATGCTTCGGCTGTTTGGAATTGATTAGGTCATGCTAGGAATCGTTGCAGACTTATTTTTTTGTTGGTATCATTGGCTTGGGAAACACAATTCTGATATTTGGAATTTGGTTCCAGGCTGTTTAATGTGGAATATTTGGACTTAACGGAATCGGCGTTCTTTTGAGGATACGGGGAAATCATTGGATCAGTTGTTAGATTTATGCAAACGGACCCTCTTTGACTGGTTTCGGAGTTGGGGTCTCTCGGATTGTTCTACTCTCACGGATTTTCTTTTGACTCTTAGAATTGCTTAGATTCTGTTTGCTTCTTTTTACCTCTTTTTTCTATTTGTTCACTATCGTGAACCTTGTGTTTTTTTCATGCTATACCTTTTTCAATAAAACTTTTTCTTACCTGTCAAAAAAAAAACTTTATAATTTAAAAGGATAAAATTGTAAAATACATTTCATTTCTTTCCTTTCTCTTCTCCTTTACATCAAAACACATGTTTTCATTTCCCTTTAGTTTTCCTTCCGCTTCCCTTCCCTTCTTCTTTCTTCCGTCCAACCAAACATCGCCTTAGTGATAGCCTCGATAAGAAAGCAATATGCCATCATCCTCTCTCAGACTCACGCTATAATATAAATTGAGAAGCTTCACTAATGTATCAATAACAAAATACCTCTATTGCAAAACGGAGACGAGAAAACCACCAATAAAGTAATTCTAAATACTTAGACTAAAGAGTATGATAACACATTAATTTAGGAATGAGCAACCAAATGAAATCCTCAAGCCTAACAAAATTGACATTTTGAGATGGCAGATAAAACACACACAGACACACAAAGACAGAACTATCTGCTAAATAACAGTAGGGAGTTTCACGGAATCTAAGCAACTAAAATCTCAGTAACTTAATAAAATAAAAGGAAAAAAGAGAAGATAATTTTACATCTTTCATATTACCTTCAATATTGTGATCAGGAAGTAACGATTTGAGATCTGAAGGGCACAACGCCAAATCAATACATATCTGGCGAAGTCGTAGGAGTATACTAAGTACAGCTGAGTAGTTGGGCATCTGTCGACCAGCATTAAAATAATTCCGGAAAACACTCTTAGCTTCCCCTTCCATATTGTCATACAATTCACGTTCTTCTTTAGAAAGTTCCACATAACAAATCTCTATAGTTTTAGGTGGCAACCCAACCAGTCCCTTGTCTTTTGTTCTTCGCAAAGAAATGGTTGCCATTAGAACCTGAAATTGTAACCAATTAAATTCAATAAGCTGCATACGTATGAATCAATCTGCAGAAGACAACAAAATGAAATAAAAAAGCAGAAAATGGAACAATTCAAATTAATCACGACCACAAGACACTGTAAAAATTTCTGTGAAGGAAAAAGAAAAAGGCAGAGCATTCTCTAAATTAGAAGTGTTACAGCTTTTCATTACAACAATGAGCCTTGGCTCAAATGGCACTTCCTCCCACAAGTGTGCATGGAGGGTGTTGTTGTGAGTTCAAAACCCACTAGGTGAGCGTATCACTAACAAATCTAAAAAATAGAAATAAAACTTTCATTACCTTTTGATTAAACCTAAATACCTAATAGGATTCTTCTTAATACATGTTACCCACTTCATGCTATTAATCAGATATATTCACTGTTATTTACTTTTCCAATGAAATCAATTTGCTCTTCTCCAAACCTTTCATATAATCATTTTAAAAAATCTAATGCAGAAAACCTAGTCCATGCATTGCAAATTCTGCATATAAAGTTCATAACATGTACTTCCTTATAAATCAAAAAGGTTCTCTTTCATCAACATGAGACAATGAAACAACTAATTAGTCATGCAGAGGTATGCCTGCAAGAACTACCTGCGCTTTGGCTCAGGTGGTAAAGGATGTGGTAGGGTTGGAATACGTACTCTATTCAAATCCTACCATTCAATCAAATATTAAAGAAAGAAATAATCCATTTTAATACATTGCCCCACTTTGCCTTTTATGCAAGGTGGTGAAAGACAAGTTGATGGACAACTCATCCAATAATGACCTGAAATTTTACTTATAAATATATAAACAAATAAAGACCTGAACTCTGCCAAGATACAATTGTAACAAAAATGGATTTTCAGAGAAACTTTATGTGCTTCAATCTTTTGTTAAGATATATTCAGTAACATGGTTATAGTAATTGAAATTGAAATCTTTTTAGAGAACCTTCTATGTTCTATAGTGCTGTACAATACATGGATTTCATAATCTATAGCCAATAATCTTAACAATTTACTTAAATTTAACTGCTTAAATAGATACTCCTCACATCCCAGTAAGAGTCTTCCTTTCGATTTGATCTGCTGCAGGATATTGGTCAATTTCAAAAAGAGAAGATGTAATTTCTCTTCATTTCCTCAACAAACCCTCCATCCAACAATTTCTCTTCATAGTTCGCATGAGATGTTCCAATCAATTAGAAGCAGATTGGACTTATTTGGGATTTTTTTTATCAGAATACAGTTTTCTATTAAGAAACCGAAACCAAAAACAAAGGATTCTTGTGGCAAGGAAAATTTGGATTCCAATAGCTGAAATTAAAGAGAAAGAGATTGAATTGGACCTGTTAGGAACTGTTCTCTGAAAACAGATTTCTGTTTATAAACAAAAGACTCCTTTTTTACTTAAATATATATCTATAAAAATAAAAATAAAAAGACTCCTTTTACAAGGAAAAATTGTTTCCAAGTCATGGGAAACATTAAAAGAAAATCTCAAATAACCAAGAAATTGAAATCTTCAGAATGGAAATGCCAAAAACTATTGTGATTCACTTCTATAAAGGTCCCATTATTCTAAGTAGAAAGTGCAACAGAAGTCCAAAAAATAAAAATAAAAATCATTTAATCTTTGCAATTATATTTAAAATACACAACTGTTGTGGCAAAGAGCCAAAAACCGTATACTATCAAGCAATTGACTAAGCAAAGAAACAAAGTACTAAGGAAGATCAGAAAACGTTTCACAATAAAAGTAAAGCATTTAGCCATATAGAACAACAATTTCCAACCTACAAGAATGCATAATTCAGTAACACAAAACTAACATCCCTTTTTAGTAAAAAGTAAACAAAATCTGTAACATGAAATTACCTGTAGACGTGAGAGGCCCTTTTGGTCCCCCTGAGAAAGTGGACGCTGTACCAAGCTTTGCCAATAGCTCTTAATTGAAAATGGCTCAAACCGCAAGAATGACATCAAAGAAAACAAATCAAATGAGCCATTCTGAATTGGTGTTCCCGTAACAACCCACCTCCGCTTGGCTTTCAAATCAGTGACAGCTTCACTTTGTCGAGCATTCACATTCTTTATCACATGTGCCTCATCCAAAATGACCCGCCACCACTCAATCTTACTCACAGGGGACCATGGCCGTTGAACTTCAGCAGCCAGAGTACTATACGTCGTCAATACTATATCATACTTCTTAAGCTCTTCAACATCATTTGTTCTCTCCCCGTAATACATATACACTTTCAACTTTCCTCGCCAAGTATGCTCTTGAAGCTGCGTTACCCACGTCGAAAATACAGAAGGTGGGCAGACAATTAAAGTTGTCTTGATAACAAAATTACTAGAAGAGCTCTCACAAACACCAGCAGACTTCCCTATTACATTGGCATCTAATCTTGCATCATTAATTTTACGTTTCTTCCGTGACAAAGTACCCTTCTTACTTACTCTACCTCTCTTACCCTTCTTGCCACTATCCCCATCCTCCTCACCTATTTCATCTAAGTTTTCTAAATCTACACTACCACTACGAATTTCATTAACAGAAGCACTATCGAATTTATCGAATGCAATCAAAGACAGTAAAGTTAGAGTCTTACCCAACCCCATATCATCGGCGAAAATCCCACCACGCAAAGGCTCGGGCCGCACTTCAGTACTAAAATTCGTCAATATATTGACATAACTTCCATCTTTCTCCTCCCAAAACGGAGGCAATTCGTTCGAATTCTCTCTATTAACCAACCACCCCAACCCCTCTTTCTGATGCTTAAAGAGCTTCGATTTGATCACATTCTCGGGCGGTTCCAAACCTTCCAGACGACCTTTCTTGCTCACATTCTCGTCCACAAGCTTGAAAATTTCATCCACGCTCTTGAATTCCTCAACACCCTTCTTCTTCTCCTTCACCACCGCCGCCTCCGACAGAGTAAAAGACTGATCAGAATCCGAAATCAAGTGCAACCCACCCCGCGAAATAGCCGATTTCACGGTCTGAAACGCGTCGGCCCTCGCGAAAACGTGGATTTGGCAAGGAATCTTGTACCTATTACCAGGCACACGATTGTTCGGCACAATGCCTTCGACGTGAATCGCAAGAGAGTCGATCAGAGGCGCCAAGACCGAGGCGACGTTGCGTTCGATGTGGCCGACTTGGACGGTGCGAGTGTTGAGAACCTTGATAGCGTTTGGGTCATAAGTATTGAGAGGCTCGCGAACCAAACCCACCATTTCTCGACCGCTTATAGTGCCCGAGTAGTACTGGATTCCAACTATATTCGCGATTATGAAACCCACCATGAACGTCTCCGGCGGAGGCTGTGACGGTGGAAAGTCCTGCAGAAGTGAAAACTCATCTGGGTCTTGCCACTGCTCTAGACTCAAGAAAAGCGATACTGGGTCCACTTCGTCTTCCATGGAAGAAACACGGACAAAGCTTGTTTTCAACTTCTGGGTTTTTAGAGAGAGAAAGTTAAGAGAGAGATGGGGTTTTGGGGTTTGATGTTTAGGTCGCTGTTCGTACCGTTTCAGATGGGTTTGTTTAGTTTAAGTTTAGTTTAGTTTTTTTTTTTTTTTTTTTTAACTTTGAATGAAAACCAAAAGGCGCGTTTAGAGAGAGAAACAAACAGTAAAGAAGAATAGAATGGCTCTCTCTCTCTCTCTCTCTCTCTCTCTCTCCCTGCGTCATTCTCCATCTATATCATTTTTATTCCCTTTCTTCGAGGTAATTCGACAGGTACCATTGGAGAAGGTGATTTGAATCTTAAACTTTTTGTTAGCGATATCAGAAACTCTCTAAATATATCATTATTTTTTTCCTTTTCTTTTGGATAATTTGACTTTGATAATTTGACAGTTAAGACGTGATTTTTCTAGACATCTTTCTCTTCTCAAAAATATCAAAATTTAAGACATCTTTTTTTTTTCTATTATGGAATATTAAGACATGTTTATACAACCGTTCAAGATGTGAGGGGTAAAAGTTAAAATTCACACACATATACACTTAAATTATATTAGATTAAAAATATCATCTTGTATAAAAAAAAAAAGGCATGTCTATTGAACTATAAAAATTTCAGTTTAACTAATATATATCATGAGTTAAATGTTCACATTTTTTTAAAAAATAAATGTGAACACAAAGGAGTCTGTAGTAAATATTGTTATCCCAAACTTTCAATTCTTGAATTTTAAAAAGGATCACTTTTAATCCTAATATAAAGTAATCTTTAGTCAAAAAATATTATTGATCCCAAACTTTCAATTCTTGAATTTTAAAGGACCACTTTTAGCCCCCTAATATATAGTGATCGATTTTAATCTCTAACGTATTTAAAATGAATAACATGTCAATTTTGAATTCGGTCGCATTATCTAAAGAATTAAAAGTGATTACTTTAATAATATGGATTAGAATTTCTAGTCTAAATAAATAAATAAACAGGAACTAGAATGACTCGTAGCTGAATTTTAGGTATTTACCGCATATTTGAGACCTAATTTTCTTTTTCCTTTTTAATTTGAAGAATCCTTTAGAAAATATAAGTACGGTCTAATTGTCTATATGTGTTTGTCTATGACTCTATAATGTGTCGCTGTTTGCTAATTTGAGCCGAATTCAAAAGCAAAAATATAATTGGAAGATGATGGAGGTGGAGTCAGCACTCAGCAGCACATGTAAGCCATGCATTCTTGAGAAAGTGCTAGAAAAAAAAAAAAAAAAAATCTTGAGAAAGTGAAACCTTTTTGATGAAGGGAAAGTGGAAGTTTTCGTAACAATGGAATTTTCCGGTGAGGAAAATATAAATAATTGGCGCATATTTTTATGTTAGCTTTTTTTTTTTTTTTTAGTGAAGCATATTTTAGTTTGTAAGCTATGAAAATATGCATGAAAAAAGGTGTGTAGGAGAGCAAAAGTTGCAAAAAGAAATGGTAGCTAGCACACTCGTGCAAAGTCAAAAATATCCCAACCAGCAAAACGGCACTAGCTGATGGTAGAGTTGAAACATGGGAAACTCCTAGGAACTCACACTAACACTGTAAGTTACACATACATTTATTCAACTACCATTTTAGATTCGAATTTTTTTTTTTTTAAATCATTTGGCGACAACAAAGGAAAATGAAGAGGAAATTCTCCTCAATTTGCATGAACTTGTGAGGCTTGCTTCTTTGTAATATCAACTTCTTCTTTTTACCCATTTTTTTTAAGAGAATTTTTAATATATAGCGTTCGCTCTTAATAATAATTTTTTATTTTTAAATCAAAATACCAATCAATTTTTAGTATAGATAAAAATTAGACCTCCAAATCTTTTATTTAACAGTAAAAATAAAATAAATAAATAAAAACTTTTTTTTTTATAAATGAAAAAATTGGTTATTGTTTTACTTTAGTGGAACTTTGGAACTTGGAAGTATGAAACCTGTTTTATATATATATAGGGAAGTGTGAAACCTTAAATGATGTTGACATCAATATGCTAGTTTCCATCATTAATAAGTTGGATTTTTTTTTTTTTTTATGTAGACGTTGGATTTTGAACTTGTACCGTTATTTACAAGTATTAAAAGTAAAAATAAATATATTAAAAAGAATATTACAGGTGTGAAGCATGCCTTCACTACAACCTACAAAGTTTAAAACATTGCAGGCATGAAAAATGAGCGTTTCATCATGTTGAGTCAAATTAATTTAATTAATTCTTGTAAGCAAAAAAAAAAAACACTCAATTCACTTAATTAAATTTGCTTTTAACTAAAAAAAAAAAAAGTTCAAACCATTGCGAGCAAGAAATATGAGCGTTTCATTATGTTCAAAAAGTCAAATTAATTTTATCAAAAAATTAAATTAATTAATTATTTAAAAAAAAAAAAAACTCAGTTCACCTGATTATATTTGCATTTGACTATATTTCCTCGTAGAACTTTTTAAGATTAAGAAATGATGCAGAATTGTTTTCACGAAATGGGAACGCGTTAACCATATAATAATAACAATAATTGAGGCGAAAAAAAGGAATATGAGGTTAAATTCCTCCACTTAGGTGGACTTTTTTTTATAGGCTTTATAAAAGAGAATTTATCACACGAAATAAATTAATCCTTTTTTATTGGGAGAGGAAAATTTTGAAATAGATGACTACAAGAGAGTAGAGACAAGTGTGTGACTCAAAAAATAACGAGAGGAGTAAAGGCGGTGGCAGAACCGCATTAGCATTAGGCCCAAATTTTTATTATAAAATGCTCTAATTCTAATTATTATAATGTTTTTTTTTTAGAGTTTTAATCTATAGCATCTACTTTTGATCATAGTTATTTATTATTAGACTAAAACACCAAACAGTTTTTGGTATAGGCGAAAATTGAACTTCGAGTCTCTTATTCAACTATTCAAGAGTTAGGCTATTTTGAATATTCTCCACTATTAGTTTTTTTAAAACATTTTCTCCTCTCTTCATGTGTATATGTTAAAATACTTAATATTCTCAAAAAAAAAAAAAAACTATCAGAGACTTTATTATAATGTATTAAAATAGAAGCTCAATCACAAATCCAACTCATTTATATTAAAATAAAATCTAAGAAAAGTTCAATCAATAATCTAAATTAGATTTTAATTGCACTCCAATCTTGTACTAAGTGTCATTTATTATCCAACAAAAAAAAATGTGTCATTTATTATCCTACAATTTAATGTTATGTTTACTTTTTAAATATGATGCGGAATGCATGATAATTGTTCTTATTATCAAGCTATGACACCAATTTGTATTTTTGTGTAAATGAATTTCGAACCTAGATCTTTTATTTGATGACAAGAAACTTCACCAAGTTAAAACAACGATCATGCCCCTCAAAAAAAAGTTAAAACACCAATTTTGTGTCAATTATCTTTCCAATATATATATATATATATATATATATATAAAGTCAAAGTTGAGAGAAATCATTACATATTTTTAAAATCTATAACTTAAAAAAATGTATAAGTTGTAACTCTTACACCAAGTATAATTTGAACTTATATATGTATATAATTGTGATTGTTTTTAATTGTACCGGTGCATATGCATAGAATTATACACTAAATATACTTTAATAGTTTAATTGTGTGTCAATTATGTTTACATGCAAATTTATGTGTTTAAGATTAGAAAGTCAAAAATGAGAAAAAATCTTGTCAATTCGTTTAGACCCCTTAAACCCAACAGATTAACCTAGAGAATTAGTCAAGTGATTAACTTAGGTAATTTAATTATAACTAGGTTAATGCAGATAAGCAAAAATAACAAAGCAGCGAAAAACAAACAACACAAAGATCTGATGACCCAGGAAACCACACCGGTAAAAACCTGGGGAGGATTTGACCTAGCTATCCTCAAGGTAAACTGAATCCACTATGAAAGAATTGAAGTTTACACAACAAGACTTAGACCACTAACATCTTATTGCTACCCAAGTGTAGGAAACTTACTACCATGACCCCATGATAGCTCCGAGATCCACGGACTCCTTCTTTCTGGAATTCTTCAGCAAATCCACAAGCGCACCTGCTTGTATATCTTTGTACTCTATTGATTCTGCAACTGTATTGATCTACACAACTCTTGACATAAATCTCAAGTTTGTAAACCTTAAGTGTATGTGAAGGTAAACACCTCTAGATCTCACAATGAGATTCACAAACACAGCAAAACAGAATTCTAAAAACGTGGCTAGGGTTTTCCCTTTTATACTTAGGGCAAAACATAAAACCCTATACATTAAAACAGGCTTGGGCTGAGTTGGAATTTTCTGCAGAAAAACGTTCTGCACGATTTTCGATCGATCGAGTCTAATTTTCGATCGATCGAGTCATACAGAAAGTTAAAGGTAATTCTGCATAAAAACTCGATTCTAACTTTACATTAAGACCCATACTTTAAGCAAGTCTAACACACGACTAAACATTGTTTTGATCATGGTTTGCCAACATACAAATTGAAGTTCTAAATACATTAGATCCTAATCTTTAGAACCTAACAAACTCCCCCTTTGGCAATCCGTGACAAAACACAGACTTAACAAAAAGCTCAAAGTTACAAATTGAAATAGCCCATTACAATAAATAGCCACTTAACAATTCAACCTAAACTACTATCTAACAGTTGCAAAATAGACAGCAGCTCGACTGAAAGCAACCTGTATATTCCTGTAACACTTAACAAACACATAAACGCATGTGTGGAAAAAAAACAGGAAATACATAAATAAAAATTTTTTGATTTCACATGACACACAATAAAGACATATATCATGAATAACATCATCAATATAAATCAATAAGCAAAGTAGCATAGTGAAATAAGAAACATATACATACAAATGTATCTCAACAAAATAAATCTCCTAAACAAGAGCTAAAAATGAGAATACACAGTGAAGCATCTAGATACAATCTAATAACTCCACAAGCTCCGCAGTATCACTACCAAGTAAACAAAAAACTCCCCCTAAAATGTAAATCTCCACAAAAAAAACTAGATACAATGAACTATGTACTCCCCCTTTTTGTGATGAATTGCCAAAGGGCACTCACTCATCATCAAAAGGAGGCGGAGGAGAATGACGAGAGCTCGCCAAATCCGCTCGTAACGCACGTAGCTCATCAAGGATGTCCACCAAAAGCTGACCATGAGCCGCCTGAACGGTCACGACAGTATCAAGAGTCCGACGAAGGTCAGAAACCTCATCAAACGGTGGAGGAACATCAGCAGCAGCAGCAACAGCAGGATCAGACGAAGTCCCAGCTGCATGAGTATCTGTAGAAGAAGAAGGGGGTGGAGTGACACCGGAAGGCTCTACCCTAGGACGCTTAGAGCTAGCTCGAAGTTGAGCAGCCCTTTGCCTCAAAAAAGTAGCACCGATGGGAGCGATAACATAGACAGGCTCAAAGGCAGGAAACTCACCAAAACCAAGAAAAATGAGAATCCTATGAATAAAAACAAGGGAAAAACAAAGCATGAGCCGTAGAACTAGACCGATGAACCTCGTTCAAAGAACGAAGAAACAGATGCGGAAAACTGATAGGAGCATCAGTGACTAGGGCATGCAAAAAGACACACCTCTCAAGAGGAATGGTGTGGACATGCGAAATAGGCCACAAAGAATGACACGCTATCCTAAAGAAAAGATAGTGCAGCTCAGACAGCTCAGCAGAAGTGATCCGAGGATCAGAACCCCACTGGATAGAAGACCCAGTGATGTATGACAGAACGTCATCAAGGGGTGGAGACTCCTCGTAAGGAAAAACGGGATGGTCCACAATAGGCACCCCAAGAGCATCAGACACTACCGAAGGGGTAATGCGATACTCCACACCACGCAACCACACCTTTACTAAGGTGTCGTTATCGTAGACATGAATAGAGAGGTTCGAATAGAACTCTCTAATCAAGGTGGCAGGAGGAGGAGAATGCTCATACTCGAGCAAAGGTAACCAACCCCGACGAGAAAAGGTACGACGCACCTCAGGATCCAACTCATCTAAGATAACCCTACGCTCAGCCCAAATTTGACGCCTAAGGTTCAGAGTCTCATAGGTGACTTGGTTTGACTCACTAGGGAATCGCTCAGTGTCAAAAGAAGGAGAAGGATCAGAAGTCCTATGGGCTCTAGTTTTCCTAGGCATAGTGCTAAGGAAAAGAAATAGACACAGAAAGAAAAGAGCAAAAACAAATAACCAAGGGCAGACTGCAAGTTAGCACAGCATAAAATGTAGAAAAAATATCAATTCTATATGATGCATGAGCATAAACATTAAATGATGCATGTACTATGCAGTGACAAGTTCAATTGTGATCCAAATTAACAAAATTGGCTTGAGCATGTAGTTGGTATCAAAAATATCCAATTTGAAAAACCTAATTTTGCAAAACACAACAAATCGATAAATTGATCAATACAATAGTTAATTAACACAATATAATGATCAAATTTACCAAACCAACAAGCTAATTTCATCAAGTTCAATCAAATTGAACAAAACCCCCAATTATCTCAATTTAAAGCCCTAGAATTTCAAATTTCCTTCAAAACACCAAAATAATCAAATTAAACCACATGTAAAGCTTAGGTAAGGTGTCCCCACAAAAACCCATAAAAAATTTGAGAAAGAAACACTCAAAAACACTTCCTAATTTGCCACAACAATAATTCCGAAAATAGCAACAAAAATGCATAAAAAATGCATGATTTTCGAAAAATAAATGCAAAGGAAGGGGCATAAATGTCTTACCAGACTTGAAAAGGAGAGATTGTGCAAAAGAATTGGAAGAAAGCGACAAAAACTCCAAGAAAGGTGCTTGACCGGTTGGTAGGGAGACAAAAACTTTTGAAAAAGTTTGAAAAGTGAAAAGTCACGTGAGAAAGAGCCATTGTTAAAAACAGTCATCCCGATTTTCGATTGATCGAAAGTTACATTCGATCGATCGAAACTACCTTCGATTGATCCAAAACACGCTTGGATCGATCGAGCCAACCAGAGAGTTTTCTGAGCATTTTAAAACATTTTCGATCGGTCGAAAATCAGTTTCGATCGATCGAAATTCTGGAAAAATCATAGTTTTGAAAAACCAACATTTTTGATCAAAAACTCCTCAAAGCATTAGATTTTATGAGAAAAAATGCATGAGTATGAGATGAGATGTTTCCCAAAAACACATGTATTCAATCCAGATTTCTCAAGGCACCAATTTCTCTCAATATACCCAAAAAAAACAAGCAAACATATTCTGCATCAATTTCTAGAAATTCTCAAACTTGGTTGGTCAGGCCAAAAACACACACAATATCATGTACACAATTCTAGCAAAGAATAGCTTGTGTAGTGTGTGCAACCAGCAAAAGCTTGAGAAAAACATGTGAGGTGATATACACATAGAGATCAATCACAATTTCTACAAAATCCATCACATGAATTTGAAAGAGACTATTACTTAAAGAGTTACATCCTATAACTCCCACATCTCCTAGAATAAAAGTTTGCAATCATGTAAGTTTCTTGATTTGCCTCAATATTCAAATTTATTGATTAGAAACTTAATAAAAGCCGGGATAATGTACACACCAGTTTTATTTGAATTTGTGAGATGATTATAGCCCAATAATGTACACACCAATTTTAATAGAGGCTACACCTTATATTCTTTTTGTGCATGTGCTACACTTTCTCGAGTACAAAATCTTACGATATGCACTAAGGTGTTCATGATTGGCTAATAAACAGTGGTGAGATGGTTATTTATACCTTTCTCAATAAGACCAAGTTCAACAATCAAAGACATAAGACTTCAAGATCAAGATCATGTGATCAGCAATTATAGCATCTTCCCACACAACATGCACAACAAGACTTTAGCTAGTAAAGTGTAATAGAAATAAGTGCATCAAAGCTAAACAAGGTACATGCTTATGACATGTAAATTTTGATTGACCAACCTTGTTTTCAAATTCAAAGAAAAATAGCAAAACACAATTTGAAAATTTTTTTTTTTTTTTTTTTTTTTTATGTAACAAAGAAACAAACATCCTAGAATGAAATGCATGAATGTAATGCAATGCAAATCCTAGAAACAAAGGTCACAAAAGATTGAGCAATGAAGCACAAGGACCATGTCAGACAGACTCAATTAGATTGAGCCTTTTACATCCAAGACTTCTTATATGCAACTCTTGCATTAGAGTTATGATTCACATTAGAATTCTGAGCAACTCCAGAATTGGAATAAAGGTTTAACGCCTTTACCAATTCACCAATAAGTACCATAGGATCATGTGCTTGAGGCACAGGTACTTTAGTTTTATTTACTCGCTTCGCAGCTTGCAACTTAAAACAATTTGGACGAATGTGTCCAGGTTTTCCACAAAAATGACAAACCCATGCAGGCTTATCATGCAATTTGCCCTTAGTAGAAGTAGAAGCTCTAGAATGAGAAGCTTGAAGATCAACCCTAATCTTTCTAGGTGGAGTAACATTAACAGGTTTGACAGGTTCACTCACCAAGGGTTTAACAATCTCACTCTTAGGAGGTTCAGAAGAAGGAACAAATTTAGTGGAAGAAGGTTCAAGCACAGAAATACTTTCCTCATAACCTAAACCAGTTTTATCAGACGGAGACTTTTGAATACTCAGCATGTGATCAAGTTTGGAGCTTGAAGACCTATTAGTTTGTTCTCTAGCAACAGATAAATCAAGTTCCAAACATTTAAATTTATCAAGTAAGAGCATGTTCTCAGTTTTCACATTATTCAAAAGCTCATTTGCATCAAACAATTTAACAAGTAAATTTTTCTTTTCAAGTTCTAAAGATGCAATTTTCTTCAAGCCTAACTCAACATTCATAGCATCTTTTGCAGCAACTTTGCAAAGTTTATTGTAGGCTTCCTGTAAATCTGCATCCTCAGAGAGTTCCCCATCAGAAGGGTTCTCTTCAACAGACATGCTTTCATTGACTACAGTGGTAGCAGTGAAAGCAATGAAGTTTCCATCCTCATCACTAGCGGATTCATTGTCGGAAACTTCGTCATCACTAAGGGTTACAGCCATAGCCTTACCCTTAGACCTCAAATAAGTAGGACATTCAGACTTTAAATGACCATACCCTTGACAACCATAACATTGTTGTCCCAAAGAATTATTAGAAGACTGACCTACTTTCTCCTTAGGTTTTTCAATGTTATTAACCTTAGTGGGTTCATTCTTCCTAAAATTTCTAGGTTCAACAGTGTTCTTGCCTCTTGCCCTTCTGTTATTATTCCTCAGAAAGTTTCTAAAATTCTTGGCAAGATAGGCAATCTCTGTAGCAGAGAGTTCATCATCAAATCCACCATCCTCAACATCATCAACAGATTTAAGAGCCATTGATTTGGATTTGTTAGTCTTGGGGAGGTCTAACTCATAGGACTGAAGAGATCCTACAAGTTCATCTACAGGGATGGAGTCCACATCCTTGCTCTCAGTGATGGCAGTCACTTTGGGTCTAAAATCCTCAGTCAAAGATCTAAGAATCTTCCTAACAATTTTAGGTTGATCATAGATTTCATCCAAATTATAAGCAGAATTAACAATATCATTCAATTTAGCATAGAATTTATCAAAGGATTCATCATCATTCATTCTAATGCTTTCAAATCTAGAGGTTAATTGCTGCAACTTATTAATTTTAACTGCCTTCGTGCCTTCATGCACAGTCTGGAGGATTTTCCAAGCAGTATGAGCAACCTCAATATTAGAGATTCTCTTAAATTCCTCCATGGAAACAGCATTAAAAATAGCATTCATAGCTTTGCTATTAAAAGCGGCTGCCTCCTTTTGAGAGGTTTGTCACTCACTCACAGGAGTAGTGGGCTTCTCCCATCCGTATTCAACGGAATTCCAAACTCTCTCATCAATGGATTTCAGGAATGCTTTCATCCTTACTTTCCAATAAGCATAGTTGTTTCCATCAAAGTGAGGTGGAACAATAAGAGAGTGTCCGTGTTCCATGACAGCAGGGGTCAAGGATCAGCTAAAAGATCAAAGGATCAAAAACAAAAGCTACCCGCTCTGATACCACTTGTCAGTTCGTTTAGACTCCTTAAACCCAACAGATTAACCTAGAGAATTAGCCAAGTGATTAACTTAGGTAATTTAATTAAAACTAGGTTAATGCAGATAAGCAAAAATAACAAAGCAGCGGAAAATAAACAACACAAAGATCTGATGACTCAGGAAACCACACCGGTAAAAACCTGGGGAGGATTTGACCTAGCTATCCTCAAGGTAAACTGAATCCACTATGAAAGAATTGAAGTTTACACAACAAGACTTAGACCACTAACATCTTATTGCTACCCAAGTGTAGGAAACTTACTACTATAACCCCATGATAGCTCCGAGATCCACGGACTCCTTCTTTCCGGAATTCTTCAGCAAATCCACAAGCGCACCTGCTTGTATATCTTTGTGCTCTATTGATTCTGCAACTGTATTGATCTACACAACTCTTGACATAAATCTCAAGTTTGTAAACCCTAAGTGTATGTGAAGGTAAACACCTCTAGATCTCACAATGAGATTCACAAACACAGCAAAACAGAACTCTAAAAACGTGGCTAGGGTTTTCCCTTTTATACTTAGGGCAAAACATAAAACCCTATACATTAAAACGGGCTTGGGCTGAGTTGGAATTTTCTGCAGAAAAACGTTCTGCACGATTTTCAATCGATCGAGTCTAATTTTCGATCGATCGAGTCATACAGAAAGTTAAAGGTAATTCTGCATAAAAACTCGATTCCAACTTTACATTAAGACCCATACTTTGAGCAAGTCTAACACACGACTAAACATTGTTTTGATCATGGTTTGCCAACATACAAATTGAAGTTCTAAATACATTAGATCCTAATCTTTAGAACCTAACAAATCTAATTAGATTCTAAATTAAAGCCCAATTTTTCTCCACATATCCCATCTAATTTTTTTTAATTTTTGTGCCAAGTGAATTATTGGATGTAAAAATCAAAGAGCCCAAATCCAATTAGATTTCTAAATTAGAGTTTAATTTTACGTCACGTATCCCATTTAATTTTTTAATTTTGTGGCAAGTGAATTATTTGGTGTAAAAGCTAAAGAGTTCAAAACAAATTAGATTATAAATTATATATATATATATATATATATAATGACAAACCATTACATATTTTAAAAATCTATGACTTAAAAAATGTGTAAGTTCTAACTCTTACATTACCAGGTATAATTTGAACTTATATATGTATATAATTGTGTTTTTCTTTTAATTATACCCGTGCATATGAACAAGATTATACACTAGTTATAATTTTTTTTGAGAGAGTTTCAACCTATGGTATCCGCTCCTAATGATAACTTATACACTAGTTATAATTTTTTTTTTTTTTAAAGAGTTTCAACCTATGGCGCCCACTCCTGATGATAAATTCTTATCATTAGACTAAGACACCAATTGACTTTTGGTATAGACAAAGATTGAACTCTAGATTTCTTAGTCAACTATTAAAGACTTTACTAGTTGAGTTAACTAGAATCCACTACACTAGTTATAATTTAATTATGTGTCAATTATGTTTACATGCAAATTTATGTATTTAAGCTTAGAAACTATAAATCGATTCAATTTATATTTATCATACTTCTATGCAATACTATGAATGTGTATCATTTATTGCTTTTTAAGAAAAAAATGTTATATAAATCTTTATGTGCGTGCATGCGTTGTACCCCTCTACATATACAGAGGTTACAAACTAGTTAGATTTTAATTGCACTCTAATTTACCAGTTGAGTTAACTAGAATCCACTACACTAGTTATAATTTAATTGTGTGTCAATTATGTTTACATGCAAATTTATGTATTTAAGCTTAGAAACTATAAATTGATTCAATTTAAATTTATCATACTTCTATGCAATACTATGAATGTGTATCATTTATTGCTTTTTAAGAAAAAATGTTATATAAATCTTTGTGTGCGTGCATGCGCTGTACCCCTCTACATATACAGAGGTTACAAACTAGTTAGATTTTAATTGCACTCTAATTTTGTGTAAATATCTCCCAAATTGCCTTACAATTTGGTGCCGAATGTCTTTGTATTTTAAATCCTTCCAATTTCTTTTCAAATGTCATTTCAATTATAATTTAATTTTGCTTCAATTATATTTACATGAAAAAAAAATCATGCATCTCGATTTAAAAAATATAAAAAGATTCAATTCGATTCTATTATTCATGTATATATTTGTGGTTGTAAAATACAGTATATAGTAATATACAAGGTCAATTTGCCATTACAAGCAAACACAATTACTAGAGGATCACTAGGGCTTGTTTGGATTGAGGGGGGAGGGAGGGAGAGCGAATGGGAGTAGAGTAGAGGTGGCTAAAAATAAGCTAATTTTGGGCAAATTCTACTTTATTCTACTCCCCCTCTTTCCCCCTCAATCCAAACAGACCATAAAGAGCTTTTGTGGGAGTTCTCTCGAACAAAAGAAAAAAAAAAGGGCAAACGTACTACAATCCTCTCACAAATATCTAAACAAGTTGTCAAAAATAGTCTTAAATGATGAATGAGGTGGCACTTACTATAATGACAAATTTTTGTGAGGGAATGTAACTTTCTCAAGTGACGAGCTTGTGAGGATTTATCCTATTGCAAATGGGAAAATACTAGTGAGTTTTACACACATTGCAAAAATACATCGAAAACATCATCTTTTTTAGAAAGTTTCAATTTATGGTATCTACTCCTGATAATAATTTTTTGTCATCAAATCAAGACACATTGTATGCAATAAACACCGTCCATTGCAAACCATTTGTTGTGAGCCACTAAGTGGGCATGGGGCCATCTCCACCAAAAGCTCTTGATTTTTTTTTTTTTTTTTTTTGTTGAGAGAAATGATAGAAATTGTATTGATCAGATAAAACGTATACAATAGTCCAAGAAAAAATCTAGGACATGGGGGAACCAGCCAAAGCCAGTTTCGATCCTCAGTAGAAAAAACTTTAACAGTAGTTACATTATATTAGGCTACACTTTGGGCCAACAACAGGTACATTGGTTATGCTACACGTTGGGTACCTACTAGTTATTAGTACTCCTCAAACAGACCTCCAGCGCTGTCCAGTATCAGCTTCGGGTGGTATTGGGCCTTCTCAAAATAGTATTTACTCCTTGCATTCCAAATAGCCTAAGCTATAACCACCCACCTCTCAAGTTCCACTTTGCTCAACTTTGATTGCATCTGCTGGAATAAGAGGAAAAAATCACAAGCTTCATTACTGGATTTTTGTGTTTTTCCCTGGAATGCACGGACGCGGCGCCAGAGGCGCCACACCCGCTTCCGACGCGGTGCAACGCGGCGACGCCGCTGCCCACGCATCGGTGCCGTGTCGCACCGCGTCTGCCATGTGTTCACCTTTTTTTTTTCGCCGACTTACGCCGACGCGGCTGGGACTCGGGCCGATTCACCAGGAACCGGGCTGAATCGCCCCAACTCGGGCCGTATCGGCCAAAACCGGCGAAACGGCCGATTCAGGCCGAAATTCAAAAAAAAAAAAAAAAAAGGTGCAGAACGCACCATATCAACCTATATACAAAACCTAAAACTAAACTCTCACATAAGCTCTCTGATTCACGTTTAAAAAAAAATAAAATAAATAAACACTCTTCAGTCTTCTCTCTCGCTCGCCTCACGCACCGTCGCACTTCTCTCTCGCCTCTCTGTTTTCTCTGATTTTTGCGGTTTCAGTTCACAGCCAGTCAGCCACTCACTCACAGCTCACTCATTCACGTTTAAAAAAAAAAAAAAACACTCTTCAGTCTTCTCCCTCGCTCGCCTCACGCACCGTCGCACCTCTCTCTCGCCTCTCTGATTTTTGTGGTTTCAGTTCACAGCCACTCACTCACAGCTCACTCACTTCAACTTTGAGCCTGCCTCTCTCTCATGCACAAAGCACAGTTCACTCACTCAGTTCGCACCTCTCTCTCACACATTCTCTGGAGTTCGTCTCTCTGTTCAGTGTTCGCCTCTCTAGTTTGAGCTCTCTCTCACGCATTCTCAATTTCTCAACTCAGGTATTGATACAAAGCTTTCAATATTAGACTCTTAGTTTGATTTGTGATTTGTGATTTGTGATTTGTGAATCTATGATTGTGAATCTTAGTTTCTTTTCAATCTTAGTTTTATTTAGTTAATGGTTATTATTTATTGTGATTTGTGAATCTGTGACTGACTGACTGACTGTGCCCATAAAAAAAATTTGTGAATTTGTGAATCTGTGAACTTGAATTTGATTTATTATTAATTTATTTAGTTAATAGTTATTATTTGTAGGTTAAATTGAATCAATTGAATTTGCAATGGACGAAGTTACTAGCACAGAAACTTCACCTTCATCTAATCAAGAAGTGCCAAATAATGAATCTCCTCTTTGGCAGTATGTGACTAAAGTAGAAAAACCACCTGGTGCTTCTGTTAAATCAGGTGGAAACACATACTTTAAGTGCAACTATTGTGGTGTAATTTATATGGGATCCTATTCTAAGGTTAAGGCTCATTTATTAAAAATTCCTAATAAAGGTATTAAATCATGCCCTAAGGTGACACCGAGCCATAAGTTGGAAATGCAGCGAATGCATGATCAAGTTGAGAATGATAAGTTAGAGAGAGAACGGAGAAGTCGAATTCCCTGACCCCCACCTCCCCCAGGCCGTGGGCCTATACCTATTTCCCCATTTCGAAGACAAGAAGGGAGTGATAGTACAAATCTGATTGATGGTAAGAGGAGGAAGGTGACTGTGAATTCTCCTTTGGAGAGAGCATTCCAGAATAATGCTAGACATGATTTGAATAGCAGAATTGCTAGGATGTTTTACACCGATGGGCTTCCGTTTAACTTTGCAAGGAACCCATATTATCGTAATTCCTATGCATATGCTGCTACCCATAGCATTCTGGGTTATGTTCCTCCTGGATATAATGCCTTGAGAACAACACTTTGGAAAAAAGAAAGAGCTCATGTTGAAAGACTTTTGAAACCAATTAAGGATAGTTGGCTTGAAAATGGTGTGAGTATAGTTTCTGATGGATGGTCAGATCCATAAAGGAGGCCTCTTATTAATATTATGGCTGTATCAGATGGGGGTCCAATGTTTATAAAGGCAATTGATGGGTCAGGTGAGTTCAAAGACAAACATTATATTGCTGGGGTGTTGAAGGATGCTATAAAAGAGATTGGACATGAAAAAGTTGTCCAAGTCATCACTGATAATGCTAATGTGTGAAGTCTGCTGGAGCTCTTTTGAAGGTGAGTATCCTAAAATATTTTGGACACCCTGTGTTGTCCACACTCTCAATCTAGCTTTGAAGAATATTTGTGCAGTAAAAAACACTGAAAAGAATGAAGTTACATATGATGAATGTAGTTGGATTACACGTATTGCTGATGATGCATCCTTCATACGTGTTTTTATCATGAACCATTCAATGAGGTTGGCAATGTTTAATGAATTTTGTCCATTAAAATTGCTCCAAGTTGCAGATACTAGATTTGCTTCGGTTGTTGTAATGCTGAAAAGATTGAAGTTGATAAAAAGATGCCTTCAAGTCATGGATGGCTATTAGTGACCAATGAGCTTCTTATAGGGAGGATGATGTTGGAAAAGCTCAAAAGGTGAAAGATATGATTCTAAGTGATCTTTGGTGGGATAAAATTGATTATATCCTTGAATTCACAGCACCTATTTATAATATGCTGCGAGTAGCCGACACAGATAAGCCTTGTCTTCATCTTGTGTATGAGATATGGGATTCAATGATAGAGAAGGTGAAGGCAGCAATATATCCACACGAAGGCTTGGAAGATGATCAGTATAGCTCATTTTGGGGTGTGGTGTATGATATACTCATTGATCGATGGACTAAAAATTGTACACCACTACATTGCTTGGCTCATTCCTTAAATTCTAAGTAAGTACATTTCTTTTCTATTTTCCTTAGTTCATCCTTCTAGTGAAACACACGTTTCATCTATATTTGTTTTTTAATCTTTAACTAGGTATTACTCTATTGAATGGCTTTCAGACAATCCAAAACGCATCCCTCCACATCGGGATCATGAAATTTCTATGGAAAGGAGCAAGTGTTTGGATCGATACTTTGAAGATGAGAATGAATTAAAAATGGTGAAGTTTGAGTTTGCTAAATTTTCAGGAGGGAAGTTTCCTTCACCAGATGCCTTGACGGATAGGTGGGTCTTACAACCTTTGGTTTGGTGGCAATACCATGGCTCCGCATTTCCAACTCTCCAAACCCTTGCCCTTAAACTTCTTGGACAACCTTGTTCATCCTCATGTTCTGAGAGGAATTAGAGCACATACAAATTCATTCATTCCTTAAAAAGAAACAAAATGGCTCTTGCACGTGCTGAGGATTTGGTATATGTGCATTCTAATCTTCGACTCTTGTCAAGGCGCAATGAGGAGTATGTAAATACAGCAACAAAGATGTGGGATATTGCAGGAGACTCTTGGAATGAGAGCAACATAAATGGAGGAGCTGGAATTCTTGAGAATGTAGCTCTTACACTTAATGAGCCAAAGTTGGAGGCCATTGTTATTGGGAATGCTAGCACTAGTGTTATTACTAGTGAAAGTGAAGTTCAAAGTGAAGCTATTGATGTTGATGACGATGAAGTTGGTGTTTGATTTTCTTGTTGATTATCTTTTATTTTGTTTTAGTTTTAAACTTGTGACTTGTATTTTAATTTCCGAACATCATGGAATGTTTTAGTTTCAATCTTGTGGGTTGTATTTAATTTATGAACATCATGTTTTAGTTATTATCTACTATTGTTCTTAAATTTGGTATATTTTTATATAATGTGAAAAAGTATGCTTAGCAATATATTAAAAATATAAATAAAAATATTTTAAATAATTTTTTAATCACCGAGTCCCGCCGCACCCGCACCCATACCCACCTTTTTCAAAAATTGCCGAGTCCTGCACCCGCACCCACACCCGCACCCGAGTCCCGAAACGCACCCGTGCTTCATAGGTTTTTCCCTTGAACAAAGCTTAGACATTTCTTGCAAATGGGCATGTCCATAGCAGGTGACTAACTGTCTCAAGTTGTTGTATGCACAACTCACATGTTGGTTCCACTTTCACAGGTCTCCGGTGTAGATTATCTCAGGTAGGCAAGCAGTTTGTGCAAGCCCTACACATGAAATTTCGGACTTTCGGCGGCACCTTGAGGTTCCAAAGCTCCTTCCACATAGCCCTATGTATCCGAGCTACTGAGTGTTCAGCCCTTGGTTGGTCCTTTAGGCACAAAACAACTTGATAGGCTATTTCAACTGTGAATTGTTGTGCTCTATTTTCCTTATAAATCAAAGAGTCTTCTGAGTTTATGTTATTAAGTGGCACTGCTAGGATCTTAGTTCGGGTTTTATGAGCAAAGGTGGAATAGATTTGTCCCCGGTCCCATTGTCTAGTGTCTTGGTCAATAAGGTCAGTAACCCGCATGTTTAATGAGGCTTCATTCAAAGGCACGGGAGAGTGGGTAACCAATCATGTGTGAAGACCTTTATGCTTCTGCCATTTCCAACCTTCCACTGTGCATGTTCTTTGATGATTTCCCTTGCTGCCAAAAGACTACTCCAAACGAAGGACGGATTGTTGCCTAGTTCAGCCTCTATGAAAGAGCATTTTGGGAAGTAATGCGCCTTGTACACCCTGTAGAACAGAGACCGATTATCCTGTACTAACCGCCGTGCTTGCTTAGCTAGCATTGCTAAGTTAAACGCCTGAAGATCGCGGAACCCTATTCCACGCTCCTTCTTTGTCATACACAGTTTCTTCCAATTAATCCAATGGATCTTACGTTCCTCTTGCTTTTGACCACACCAATATTTGGCAACTTGAAGACGCTCATTGAGTATGTGGGGATTGCTTGTGCCACTGTTTTGATAAGTATCTCACGCCCTGCCTTTGAAATGAATTTTTCCTTCCAGTCCATCTCTCTCTTGGTAATCTTTTCCTGTAGGTCTTTAAAGGTGTTAACCTTTGATTTGCCACTAGCCATAGGCAAACCGAGATACCTATCACAATCTGCCATCACCCTTGTACCTAGCAACTATTGTATTGCTTGTCTAATCTCTGGTCTCGTGTTCTTGCTAATAAATAAGGAGGTTTTCTATCTATTGATGGCTTGGCTCGAGGCAGCTTCATACTGTCCCAAAAGGTGTAACAATCTTTAGCATTCACCTACTGTTGCACGGCAGAATAAGAGGCTTTCATCAGCAAATAGGAGATGAGAGACACTCACCCCATGTTCGCTAGACTTGATCCCCTTAAGCACCCTTATCTCCTCAGCTGTTCTCAAAATGGCAAATAAGCCTTTTGCACACAATAGAAAAAGGTATGGAGATAGAGGGTCCCCTTGCCTTATTCCCCGTGAAGGATTGATGAACCCTTTGGCTCCCCATTGATAAGCACCGAGTAGGAAGTTGTAGTAACTATCTCCATAGCCAGCTGGACCCATCTTGAATCAAAGCCTAGTTTCTCCATCATTTTTTTCAAGAATGTTCACTCCACTGTATCATATACTTTCCTGATATCCAGTTTGACTGTCATTTGCCCCACCTTTCCTCTCCTTTTGTTACGCATCCTGTGGAGCAGCTCATATGCTACAATAGTGTTATCAGTAATTAAGCGGTTTGGTACAAATGCACTATGAGCATCAGAAACGACATTAGGCAAAATGATTTTTAGGCGGTTAGCAATAACCTTAGATAGAATGCGAGAAACAACGTTACCCAAACTAATGGATCTATAGTTAGCCATGTGCTTTGGGTCATTTTTCTTTGGGATTAATACAATATGAGTGTAATTCATTTTTTTCAACATATGACCAGAATTCAAGACTGATAAAATAGTTGCTGTAACATCGGGCCCTACAATGTGCCAATATTTTTGAAAGAAAAAAGGAGACATACCATCAAGTCTTGGTAATTTGGATGAGTGCATTTGAAATAATGCAATTTTGACCTCCTCTGGTGTATACCTTTGGAGTATGATATCATTCATTTTGGGAGTGACTAATTTGTCCACTGAGCCAAGCACCACATTTGCATTGATTGGGTTTGCTGAAGTGAATAAGTGTTGAAAATAGGATTCAGCTATATGGGCAATACTCTCCTCAGTGGTGCCCCACACACCCTCATTATCAAACACCCTGAGATGTGATTTTTGCGTCGACATTGGCTAGCCCTCTGGTGGAAGAACTTGGTATTTTTGTCTCCTGCAGATAAACATATAAAGCAAGATCGCTCTCGCCAAAAAATTTCATCATGATGTAGTATGTTGTTGCCGCCTTTACTTCTTTAATTTCATCCAAGAGCTTGGCATTATTCAGAGAGCACAACTCCTCCAACCTACGTTGTTCCTCCTTCAATAAAGTTTTTGACCTTCCAAAGGCTACACAGCTCCACTCCACTAAGGCAAACCTACATTTTTTAATCCTTTCAAACTTGAATTCTCTTTATTATACGTATATATAAGCTAATTTTTCATATTAAATATTTTAGATGGCTCCTCCAAAATTGATTTGTGTGTACTGTGAAGATATATATATATATATATATATATATATATTAGAATTAAAGTGTAAAGATATTTTTTAGTATTTGGAATTGATGGTTTCTTAATTATCTCTTTTAGTCTTCTTCTGTAATAGCTCGTAACTCACAACCTTATTACAACTCTTAACTTTCCAATTAATTAAAATATTAAAATGAAATAAAACAAGACCTAAATAACATGATTTTCTCATGACTGAACAAAAAGGTCAAGCAAATCCACATTTTCTTTTGCACTATGAATTGGAGATAAAGACAAAATAGTTCATTTTTTTTCTTTTACACTTTACTTTTAATCAAAGATAAGTAAAAAGTGTAATGTTTTTCTTAATCCTAGCTTATATTTATTAATTTTGATAAATATTTTTTGTTATACATCAATTAGTTTTTAATCAATTAATAAATAAATAAAATTTCATTTGCAGGGTTGAACATATTGATTAACATTTTACACTATTGTTTCTTTATTTATTTATTTTGCTAACTTGGTTATCCAAAGCTCTTTTAGCATCTAACTATTGCTTCGAGTGTGTAGTCACCTGTCTCTAGGGACGGACCTAAGATTTCAAGCTAGGGGGGCTAGAGTATAAGAAAAAAAAACTCGAAATAGGCATCTATATAGTATTAACAAAATATAATTACACAAAATCATTGTTTCTTAATACATTAAGATGCAATCATCTACAAAAAAAAAAAAACAAACAAACACACACACACACAAAATAATATTGTTTTTTAATAATAAGGGTTTTTTTTTTTTTTTTTTATGTTTAAGGTATTGTTTTTGTTAAGTTTTCATGGGTTGGATGGTTGCTAGTTGAGCTAAGTTGACTAGGTTGATTGAAGAGGAGAAGGGCCTAAGGTTTTTAAAGAGGAGGGCTCAACTACAAAAATGAAAAATATAACCACTAAAAAAAAAATTATTTAGGCTAGGGGGGCCCAGATCCCCTTGGGTCTGTCCTTGCCTTTCTCACACACATACTTTGTAATTGTAGAGAGGGACCTTTTGGAATTGGCCCTAAAATAAAGGTTAGGATTTTTGAACTTAAGGCCTCATAGATCTCAAAAGACATTGGGAACCACTAAACTAATTCCCTAGGGTTTTCTACACTACTATTCATAATATAATATATTGTGTATATATAAAAATTAATCATCACATTTAATTTGACCTTTCAAAGATAAATTTTTGACTCCACTGTTAATTGTGAGGGTCTTTAACTATTACAAATAAGGAATTTGTGAGGGTATTTATCAATCACTAATAAAGTATTTGAAAGAGCGCTTACATATCATAAATAAGGAAATTGCCAGAAAATTATATTATAACAAATAGGTTTGTATTATTTGTTGTGTGCGTGTCATCATTGATAATAATTTGATAGGCTAGCTGTTGTGAACACACACACACACACACACTCAAGTTACAATCGAGGCTTCTAGTGTATTCTTGCACGACGTAGACTCATACAATCCAATCCAATCAAATCTACACAATTTGGGTATCTTAATCTCGCACATACTTAAATTTCTAATGTTCCTTGTCTGGGCTCACATTGTGTTCTAGTGTTCTTAAGCCACATGATGTTACCAGGTTAAATATGATACCATTTGTAACAACATGAGGAAATTGCTAGTCACATATGCGTTTATACCCATAAACAACTAGTTAACTTACAATTGAAGCTCTTCATAATCACTTAACTAATGTGGGGCTTAGCAAATGCTTGTACACCCAATTCAATTTCTAATGTCTTGATCAGGGTTTACGCTATGTTGCATTGTCCCTAAGCTACATAGTGTTACCAAGTTGGTTCTAATATCATTTGTAACAACTTAAGAAAAGTGCTAGTTACATACTCTATCACATTCACAACCCAAATCTATAGCGTTACGGACTTAATCATATGACCAAAACCTAGCAAATTACACATATACAAAAGTATTCTACATAAATATATATAAGACATGACCCAATCATATAAAAAATCAAAATAAAAAGCACTTCCATCAAAAGCCTCAATTACACCAATTCAATTCTAAAAATGTTCCGACTTGAATAATGTCATAAAATTTCTAATGAAGTCTCGAAAGCACCATAATAGTTCCAAACATTCCATAAATAACTAAAAACAACAAATCTGCGACAATCTGCTTACAATAGCTTTTCCTCAATCTAAAAATTTTGGAATGGGTAAGCTTGATAGTTCAATAAGCACATATGTTTTTTTTTTTTTTTTTCCCTACAGTGTTTCCTCAAAGTTTTCAACCAGAGACTAATCACTGTACACACTGGGTGGGCCCACGAAAGGGTAAAGTGCTGGCCCAGGGAATTTTTTTCAAAGTACAAGTAGTAGGACTTGAACTGGGAAGCACACTCAGTCAAGCCCAGTATAAACACCTTGAGACCGAGAACCCAACCAGCTCGGCCAACCCCCTGGGTTAGTAAGCACATATGTATAGTATAGAATTATACACCAAAACAAGATCAAGCTAATATTTTAATTTAAAAAAAAAAACAGAATATCCCTGTAATCATTCCAAAACTTGTCAACATAAAAAAAAAAAAAAATCAGTTCGTCAAAATAAATGGAATATGCTTAACAAACGATCAATCAAAATCAGAAGTGGAACTAGGACTTCAAGAATGAGGGGTCAAAAATAAATTTTAATTAATGAAGGTTATTATAGAAATATGAAGTATTTGGGATATATAAACTTTAGCTAAATATTAGGGTGAAAGATGAAATTTTGGTAAGTTTGGGGGGACAATGCTTTATTTGGTTCCGTCCATAATCAAAATACACATTTACTTGGAAAACATATTTGGAATGCAATTTCTATCTCAAAAAAATATATCTAGAAAGCAATTTTAATTTTAAAAAAAGGGACTAAAAAGGCATTTATTAATTGAAAATAGTTTAATGCAATAGAGATTCAGCAAACTCCCTATTGGCTTAGGGGCACCAAACTTCCTTGGCCATAACTATATTAGAAACAGATTCCCCTCTAAAGAGCACAGAGTCATTAGTCGTAGACTCCCTCCTAAATAGGGCACCAAACTCCCTTATAAGGGTCACATAGAACATCAGTACTGAAGACCAACAGACCCTGTTGGTTAGGATTGGACCCTACATATCATATCACAAAGTATTTTCAATTGAAAATGATTTGCAAATCTTTCATCAAACTTTTTCAAAAACATGTTTAGAGTTTTCAAATCATTAAATTAAGTGAAAATTCACAATTTTGATTTTAGAAGTCATAACTATTAAACTTCAGATAAAGGATTATTCTAAAATAATCTTTTCATTTCATTCTTTTTTATTTTATTTCGTCCTCCAAAATGGAGTCTTAGTGAACTTTTTTTTTAGGGGGAAATACTATCAATTTTATTAATCAAGAGTACGGAAAATCATACCTAGAAGATGATAAAATATTTGGTGAAACACACTTTATCCAGACTAGTAAAGGAAAAGAAAATCTTACTTTCTGAGCTAAGGCGTGAGCAACTTTATTACCTTGCTGTACAACACGAGAGAAAGAAAAACTCTGTGAAGAGTTTGCATAAGACCAAATGTCTTTTATAAGATGTCTCCCTTGGGCATGTTCCTTACCCCGGCACTGTAAGGACTTTACAACCGACTCAGAATCTCCCTCAAAGATATTAGCAGATGTGAAACCTGTTTCCACGGTGAAGCTTACTGCGCGCTCTCCTTGCTGCCAGTAACTCCAGAGCTTCCACTGAGGGTGGTTTCATGATCTTTTCGGAGAGGGCTGCCATAACAGCACCGTCAGAATCTTGAATGACCACTCCTACCCCTGCCTCATCCGATTCACTAAACATTGCGCCATCATAGTTTGATTTTACACTCCCTATAGCAGGTGGTGACCACTTTTTTTTGCAGCAGGTAGGCTTCTGCATATATTGGCTCCCTGTTTTTTAAAGTATCAGTATCGAATATACTCCTTAGCAAAAATTGGGATTCTGTCCAGAGGCAAAGGTTGGTCTTGAAGGCGAGTTTTGTTCTGGTGCCACCACACAGACCACACTGAAGCAGCAAATAAGGGGAGTAGAGCAGGCTTTTCACGGATCAAGTTTAGCAACTCAGGGAAGGATCTAGATTGCACCCGTGTCCTGTCCACCCAACCAAAGTCGACGGACCAGACAGATTGTAGATTATCACATCCCCAAAGCGCATGTAAAACATCCCCGTTTCCCTGTAGGCAGCGCTGGCACACGGATTCCTCCAGTATTTTTCACTTCACCAGGTTTTCCTTTGTAAGCAGAGAGTTTGTGCAGGCTTTCCAGAGGAAGTGTTTGATCTTACCCGGTACATTCATTCTCCAAATACTCTTCCAAAACAGTTCTGTGATTCAACTTCTACCTGATTACTCACCTCAACATTCTGGGATTCACAGAGAAGTTTATATCCGGATTTGACAGAATAAATACTAGATTTTTCCATTGGCCAAAACATGATATCGGCTGGGGGGTAGTGCACAGAGGTAGGGATTTTATGAGTTGCGCTTTAGGTGGGTAAAAGCAAAGCATAATTTGATTATCCGGATTTTATGAGTGCGCTTCAGGCGCGTAGTGCACTGCACATTTGAGTCTAGTGAACTTCAACTTGTATGTTCTTCTTGGAAATTTTTTAATTATGAGATGAATTATGAATTAAGAGCCCCAATTCCCAAATTATTCGAATGCCACATAATGACTGAATTTTGCGTGAAACCATAATGGATAACTTTGTGCATTACTGCATGACACGTCCTAATAAATCAAAAGACAAGTTGTTAACATGCTTTGGTAGAAATAACCGCAATATATATTTGGGCTGGCCCTTGTTCATTTTCCCATAAAAATATATTCGGCCTGCACTTAATTTTGAGTCCAAATATATGTAATAAGTACCTTTTTTCAGAAAATTTAAAAATTTCATAAAACAAATGGTAGCAAGTGACAAAATAACTTAGGCAATACTCTTCCATATGGAGGATATTCCAACTAAACACATTAGTTTGTCGATGATATCAGACCTTTAAAATAAAAATTCAATACCATACTTGCCCAAACATATGTATCATTCTTTTTTTTTTTTCTTTTTTTAGATCATCAAACATGTGTTTCACAGTGCAGTATAGTTTACAGTTTTATAATAAGAAAACCGCACCACACCACACCATCTTTTTATATTAATATATTTATTTTTTTAATATTAAATATATTATTAAGAGTTTAATAACCCTAATTTACCTATAAAAAAAAGTTTAATAGTTCTAGCAAGTGTTGATTAGGAAAGCCAACTCAAAATAAAGAAAGATTAGCTCTAATTTAAAACTTGGCCCAAAAAAAAGGGAAAATTAGTTTTGGACTGGATAGAAAAAGCCCAAAATTTGAAAAATATACTGGTTCAAAACCGTTTAAACTGCATTTTAAATACTGCATCGCACATATAACCGCAAAAATGAAGTGCGGTGCATAGGGTTGGCAAATGGGCGGGTTGGGTCATAAATGGGTTGGGTGTGTAATTACTCATTTATCCATTTATGACCCGTTTATATATAAATTAATTATCTATTACCAACCCAACTCATTTAACCCAATATGACCCGAATACCTCTAAAACAACTTGAATACCCTATTGACCTCCAAAATTACCAAAATATCTTTAAATACCTAAAATGATGCAAATACCCCTACACTTTCAAAATTACCAATATACCCTTGGACATCCAAAATTATCCCCCCCAAAATCTTTAAAATGAGTAAAATACCCATGAAACCTCTAAAATGACCAAAATACCCCTAATATCACTACAATCACAAAATATGCTTAAAAACCACTAAAATGACTAAAATCCTCCAAAATTTCTAAAATGACCAAAATACCTCCTAAAACCCAAAAAATGACCAAAATACCCCCAAAATCCAAAAAATGACCAAAATACCCCTAAAATCAAAAAATTACCAAAATACCCCTGAAACCTAAAAATGACCAAAATACTTCCAAAACCCAAAAAATGACTAAAATACCCCAAAATCTAAAAATTACCAAAATACCCCCAAAACCTAAAAAATGACCAAAATACCTCCAAAACCTAAAAATGACCAAAATACCCCCAAAACCTAAAAAAATGACCAAAGTACCTCCAAAACCCCAAAAATGACCAAAATACCCCCCGAAACCCAAAAAATGACCAAAATACCCCCGAAACCTAAAAATTATCAAAATACCCCCAAAACCTAAAAATGACTAAAATACTTCCAAAACCCAAAAAATGACTAAAGTACCCCCCAAAACCCAAAAAAATGACCAAAATACCCCCGAAACTCAAAAAATGACAAAAATACCCCCGAAACCTAAAAATGACCAAAATATCTCTGAAACCTAAAATTGACCAAAATACCCCCAAAACCCAAAAAAATGATCAAAATACTCTTGAAACCTAAAAATGACCATAATACCCCCAAAACCTAAAAAATTACCGAAATACCGCAAAACCTAAAATTTACCAAAATACTTCTAAACCCTAGAAATTCACCAAAATAAGCAAAAAAAATCTAAAAATTATTGAAATAACCCTAAAACTAAAAGATGACAGAAATGTCATCTTAACCTTAAAAATGACTAAAATACCCTTAAAATCTAAAAGAAGATCAAAATAACACAGAAACCTAAAAAATTACCGAAATTCTCACAAAACCTAAAAAATTACTGAAATTCCCTCGAAACCTATTAAATGACTTAAAGACACTTAGAACCTTTAATTTATCAAAAATATCCTCGAAACATCCAAAATATGCTAAACCTCTATTTCAGTAATTTTAGATGTTTCAGGTGTATTTTGGTCATCTTACATGTTTAGGGGTATTTTGGTCATAATTTGGGTTTCAAGGGTTTTTTATCGATCATTTTTTTTAGGTTTTGGGGTTTTTTTGGTCATTTTTTAGGTTTTGGTGGTATTTTGATCATTTTTTACGTTTCGGGGTATTTTGATAATTTTTTTAGGTTTCGGGGATATTTCAGTTATTTTTTAGGTTTTAGAGGTATTTTGGTCATTTTTTAGGTTTAGGGAGAATTTTGGTCATTTTTTAGGTTTAGGGAGTATTTTGGTAATTGTTAGGTTTTGGGGGTATTTCGGTCATTGTTTTAGGTTTTGGGGGTATTTCAGTCACTAGTTTAGGTTTTGGGGTTATTTTAGTAATTTTTTAGGTCTTGGGGTATTTCGATCATTTTTTAGGTTTCAGGGTATTTTGGTAATTTTTTAGGTTTCAAGGGTATTGCAGTCATTTTTTAGGTTTAGGGGATATTTTGGTAATTTTTTAGTTTTAGGGTGTATTTTGGTAATTCTTAGGTTTCAAGGGTATTTCGGTCATTTTTTAGGTTTTAGGGTATTTTGGTCATTTTTTAAGTTTAGGGGGTATTTTGGTAATTTTATGGGTTTTGAAGGTGTTTTAGTCATTTTTTAGGTTATGGGGTAATTTGGAAATTTTTTCAGGTTTCGGAGGCATTTTAGTTATTTTATAGGTTTCAGGGGTATTTTGGTCATTTTTTGGGTTTTGGGGGTATTTTGGTAATTTTTAGGTTTTTGGGGTATTTTGGTAATTTTTAGGTTTTGGAGGTATTTTGTTCATTTTTTTGGTTTTGGGGGTATTTTGGTCATTTTTTGGGTTTCAGGGGTATTTCGGTCATTTTTTGGATTTTGGTATTTTAGTCATTTTTTAGGTTTCAGTGATATTTTGGTCATTTTATGGATTTTGGGGGTATTTTGGTCATTTTTAGGTTTCAGGGGTATTTTTGTCATTTTTTGGGTTTTAGGGGTATTTTCGTAATTTTTAGATTTTGGGGGTATTTAGTTCATTTTTTAGGTTTTGGAAGTATTTTGGTAATTTTTAAGTTTCAGAGATATTTTGGTCATTTTTAGGTTTCGATGGCATTTTGGTCATTTTTTGGGTTTTAGGAGTATTTTGGTAATTTTTAGATTTTTGGGGTATTTTGTTCATTTTTTAGGTTTTGGGGGTATTTTGGTAATTTTTAAGTTTCAGGGGTATTTTAGTCATTTGTTGGGTTTTGGGAGTATTTTGGTCATTTTTTGGGTTTCAGGGGTATTTTAGTAATTTTTAGGTTTTGGAAGTATTTTGGTAATTTTTAGGTTTTGAGGGGTATTTTGGTCATTTTTTAGGTTTCGAGGGTATTTTGGTAATTTTTTGGGTTTTGGGAGTGTTTTAGTCATTTTTAGATTTCATGGGTATTTTGGTCATTTTCTAGAAATTTAGATTTTATGTTGTTTATTTAAATTTTAGATGGGTTTAGTGGGTATTAGTTGATTTATCTATTTAAACCCATCTAATTAAATAACCAAATGGGTCTTTACCCATTTAACCTAAATATTCAGATAGGTTGGATTAAAACTTATCCAAATAAGGTAGGTAATGGATGGGTTCATGGATATGGATAAAAATTAACCCATAGTAGTGCGGTTATGATTTTGACTAAACTCTAAACCACATCGCACAACGCTGCACATGTGACTACAAAAATGAGGTGTGGTATGTTTATAGTTTTGGCTAAACTGCATTGTAAAGTGCGGTGCTAAAAATGGTTCCAAACCACACTGCAAATACCCCCTATATATATACATATAAGTGATTGAACGATCTATAGCCGACCCAAATGTAATTGTGATTAACGCCGGGTTGGTTGAGTTTTAACGAAGCCTAATCTTATTTGTTAATTAATCATTTTCACAAGTATTTTTAACTTTTTTCCACATAATGAGACGCCCCACCCCTGACTCTATTAATAAGGACCTCACGTTCTTCTATCACAACACAAAGAGCTCTTGTTCTCTCTCTCTCTTCTTCTCGGTCGATCATGCAGTCTCAGCAGCAATGGATGGTCATGGGCATAATATGTGCATCTTTGGGGCAGATTTTTATGGCTGTGGAGTCTTTTCCCATAGCTGATAGAATCACAAGTCTGCCAGGGCAACCGCAAGTCAGTTTCCAACAATTTTCCGGCTACGTCACTGTGGATGAAAAGCAACAGAGATCTCTTTTTACTACTTTGTTGAAGCTGAAACTCAGCCTGCTTCAAAGCCCCTTGCTCTCTGGCTAAATGGAGGTAAAACTCTCTGGCTGAAACTCAACCTGCTCATAAGAACTCTAAGTTGCTTTTCATTTCCTAAATGTATTAATGCACACTCTTAAATTCTTGAGTTTGATTTACGAAATTATAATAGACATGTAACTTCTTTTTGGTGTGTAAATACGTTTGCCTTTTCTTTTGATGTAGGGCCTGGTTGTTCATCCATTGGAGCAGGAGCTTTCGTTGAGCATGGCCCCTCACTACAAGAAAAGAGTCTATTAGCGAGGGTAAAATGCCATCGCAAAAATTCAAATATCGTCGCAAAAGGCTATTAGCGAGGGCATGTGACCCTCGAAGGCCGTCGTATTTGCTCTTGTTGCTAAAAGAGATTTTGCGACTATGCCTTCGCAAATAAATAATTTACGAGGGCAATTTACTGTCGTTACTGAACAAATCCACCTTCACAAATATATTACCAAACGACGAAAAAAGTCGACCACTTATTTTTAGCGAGGGAAAGTAATCGTCGTTAACAACTATTTGTGAGGACCTTTATACCCTCGCAATTAGTTATTTATAAATTTCAAATTAACGACATACTTTTTAAAGAAAAATAATACCGTCGCTAAAATTTATTTCTGAGGGCTTTTAACCCCTCGCACTTAGTTAAGAGTAATAGTGACGACATTAAGCTGTTGCTTAAAATATTTTTGCAAGGGATTAAGTAGCATCGCTATTCTATAAATTGCAAGGGACTTTGTCGTCACTATAAAATTATTTATGACCAAATTTTTATGTCATCGGTGATAATATTTTATATATATTTTATATATTTTTTAATTATTTTATATAATTTTTTTTAACTATCATGTAATGATAGTCCAATAATTACTAAAAATTGATCAATTGAAAAATAAAAATTCATATAAGTTCAAACTTTAAAATATAAAATATACAAAGAAATTTTGAAATTAAACCTTGTTTTAAACTTAAACAACTAGAATTATGACAAGATCTATACTAGTCTTCCTCTGAGTTACCCTCCAAGCTGTTTTCAACCTCCCTCATGTTATTGATTGAGTTGTCCTCTTCGTCTCTACTAGTACCATCCTTAAAAAAATAAAACAAAACAAAACATTAAACATAATTCATACACGAGAATATTAGCTTTTATAAAAATAATAACAAATAATGGTTAAACAGAGTGCAAAAGAGATAGAGAGATTTCATGACATGTATTTCATTTATACTCACCCTCTAATCTCCGTCCATCCATTTATCTACCGTCTTTTTCCAAAAGAGTGTAGAAATGAAGGAAGGACCATTCTTATAATAATCTTCTTTCTCAGTGTACTTCTTAAAAATAGGATTTTTAATGTGAAACATTCAATCAGAATAACAACGTTTCACCAATTCTACAAATTCTTTCTTCACGTGCTCATCTGGTTGCTTATGCTTAAAATGTTGAGCTCTATAGCAAGCATATAGAGTTTTGAGCAAAGAACTTGCATATTCACTAAAAGTCGTTCAGGCACCATTCAGTTTTTGGTAAAAAAGAATAGTAATCTCTCGAGTAGCTTTTGGTGTGATAATTTTGTCTTTACTTTTACCTTCCCTTGCCATGTCTGCCTTTTTTTTTATAAGCCCTTGCCACGTCTACCTATTATTAGTTAGTATTCGTATAATGAGAGTATATAATATAAATATGTTTTTCCAATATAATTGTGTTAAAAACATAACCCACTAGTAAAAGATGATACTCTAGTATATGATGATACTAGACCTTATCCTTAATCCAACATACTTATTGCTACAATCAACACACAAATAATTAATTTTCATATCTTTATTTATTGAATGTTTAAATGCATACTCAAGAAAATTTTCAACCCCATTAAAATATCTAGTAGAATGATGCATCCAAAATTTATCAACTAACATTTTATCTACTCCCTATAAAGCATCATATTATATAACTAACAACAATAATGGTTGCTAACACATGTAAAATTATTCACTCTTAAAAATAACTAACACAGTTAACATTGGGTCTTGTAAAATAGAAATATCAAGGATTCACAAATCTTGCCACAAAATAGAAATATTAACACAACTTAAAGCAAATCTCAAGCCAAACAATTGAAATTGAATAAATATGTTGTCAACATCGTCATCCTAATTAACTTTTTCAAGTAATTTATAGATTTTCAGCTCACTACAAGTCTAATGCATTTAAAACTCACATCAGAGAACTCTACAAAATTTCCGCATTTAACATTCCTTATAGTGTTCTGAAAATTACCACAATATATATATTTTCAATAAGATACAAAAGTTTGTATTTGCCTATATACGAGGTAAAAAATAAATAAATAAATAAAACTAATTATAAAAACATATATAAATAAATAGCTTCAATCAATATCAGTATAGATATATATATATATATATGACTAATTATTTTATGGGTTTATTCTAAAATACCAAAAAAAAAAAAAGTACCCATTTGTCATTTGGTTCAAAATTAAATTTATACAATGGAAAAATTGTTCATAGCCTCCAAAATCCAAATTGCAGGAATTGGAAATGATAGTTGATGAATACAACAAAAAAGAACAAATACACATGGTGTACATTTACAAAAATCAAGCATGTCATATAAGAGAAAATGACTGGAACTCACATTGCAGTGTGTACTGAGGTAGGACCTGAGATAGGAAAGTAACTTCTTCAATTCCTTAACCGTCCTACCATTTGCACCTACAAGAGAGGCATAAGAAACCTTTGTTGAATGATGCCATAAGAGGAATCTGATCACTAGTCCATATTGTTCTTTCATCAAATTCCTTCATTATGTTCAACTTTCCTCTCTCTTCAATAAAAGTCAATTGACATTTTCAATAACAAAATTTATTAATCAAGAAGAAACATAGAACTGGAAAAGCCAAGTGTACATTAGCAAAAACAAGGGACCACGGGCACAAGTTATGAACATGGGACTCAGCACATACTATATATATATATATATATATATATATATGACTTATCAAAGCGAATATCGGAGTAACAAGAGTAAAACAGAAATCGCATACCTGTGGTTCCTCCAGTGGATCTTTCAGAATTAGATGTGAAGATATTGAACCAGTGTCTCCCTTATAATTATAATCAGATCCACTCAGAAAATTGAGATTATGTTGTGGGCAATGACTGGTCTCTCTCCTACGACGGTGTACATCATGTACACCTAATAAAGGACTTGAACATGAAAAAGGAATATGTGTTGGTGAATGCACTTCAGCTGCCTGCGGAAGTAATAAACCAAATGGAAGAGGCCATATTGATGCAATGGTACGAGGAAGCATAATAGATACTACCTCACCTATCCAACAAAAAAAGAACTCAGTTTCAACGTACTATGAAATGAATAAGGTGCTTACTAATATTATTAACAATTATTCTTATTATTAAATACCAAAAAAAAAGGCTTGAAATAATCACGCATTATGATTTACAAATAAACAAATTAGTAACATTCCCCATTGTTGTGGCAAATTGTTAGTATGATAAAATGATCTTGGCAAGGAGTTCAGAACTTTCACATACTGACTCTAGTCCTGACACATCAACAAGAAAAAGAATGAATTGCGACCCACCATTTGATGGGTTTTAACTAAAGCACCAACCAGACAGTCATGAGCCTGATTAAATAAATTTCATAAATCCAGTCTAATTTATTCTTCTCACAAATCATCATTCATCATTTCAAATTCTGATTTGAATTTCAAAGAGCAACAAATAGTGGATTTTTTAAGCACACTGGGACAATTAAACAGGATTCATGAAATAGTCCATCCATGCATCTCTATTTTTTTCTTGCCAAACTGGTTGAACATCACTGAGTTCCTATCATGTTATTGATGCTGAAGTGGCAAGAGTGCTAGTAATTTTTCTTTTTCTTTTTCTTTTTAAGAAAGAGTGCTAGTAATACTTATAAGAAACTTTGTAATTCTTTTAGGCTACAGAGAACTACTCATCGTGACCTGGCCATAACCTTTTTCATTAATAAATTATTTTGCTTATCAAAAAAAAAAATATATATATATATATATATAAGAAAGTTTTTCTTTTTACTGCAGAAAAGCAATGTCCTGAGAATATTATCAAGTAATTGAATTACCACTGAACAGATCCTGCCTGCTCACCTGATGAGTTGTAGATTGTTAAAGACTCAATTTGTAAGACACAGAGAAGAGCTTCAGCCATATTACCCAGACGACACTAGCACACCTAGAATTTTGATAAAATTATAGCCAAGACTAAAAATTCAGTGAAGTGAATCAAAATTAAACAAATACCATGCTATCTAAAAGACAAACAAAATGACAGATATAACAAAGTATGTTTATATACAGTACTAAGAAGAAGCTCTAATGAACAAAATGCAAAGAACCATAGCATTACTGCTTTAGCCGGACGTAAAAGGCAAATATAAAAATCATAGGAAAAAAAACAAAAACAAATGCCTTATAAAACATCCACATGGAAATATGCACTTGTTAAACAATAGTGAAACCCCATTCACACTTAAAAACAAAAGGCAATTCACAAAACTTCAACATACAAACACAACAAAATCCCTCGAAATACAATATCATAGCAACTCCAGGTTCTAAAAATCCAATCCCTAAAGAACCCAAAACAACAAACTTAGCCCCACTACTCAACATCTTAATACAACATTACAAAACACCATTTTTCCCCCTTCAGAAAATAGGGATATTGAATTTATGGTAAAACCTTAGGCTTTACAGCATCAGGAACCAAAGAGAACTAAAATCAAAATCAAAATTGAAAATTAAATAAATAACCTAATGTTAAGTATCCAAATCCAAACCCAAAATTTCACAATAATCAAAACAAAAAATCAAATAAATAACTTACCAAGCAAAATCGGAATGGGTATGGGTATGGGTATGGGTATGGTGAGGAAAATTGAATGGGTATGGGGGTGGTAAGGGGAGAGAGAGAGAGAAAGGGAGAAAGGATCTTGTGGTGAGGGAGAAAGAGCTGATGGGTATGGGTTGATGGTAGAGAGATCGAGGAGGAGAGGAGTCGATGGCTGGGCTCGGCCTCGTCGGCGTCGGCGCTGGGCTGGGCTGGGCTTTACTCATCGGCGCCGGCGGGTTGTGTGGGTGTGTGAATGTGAGAGGCCGTGTGAGAGATGGAGAGAAAATGAGAGAGAGTTTTGTGAGTAAAAACTGTGTGTAATAAATGAAGCTTTTGCGTGGGAAATGAAAATGTAAGTGGGAAAAAAAAATTTGGAGAATTTTCCGCGGGAATGGAAAGAAAAAAAATTTTGGGGGGAAATTTTCTTTTGTTCTTTATCTTTTTATTTTTGCCACTCAACTACCCAACTCCTCATATCTATATCTTGAGCAGTGATCTAGTAATAGCATTTGGTTAAGTATGCCCTTGACAAGTGACGACATTACCATCGGTCAAATTGATAACGTGTTGTACACCACAAATACTATTATTATATTATTATTTATTAAATAAATCAACTAAAAAACTATCAATTGAGTATTTATTAAATAGATAAACTATCTATTATTATTAAAATGAGCTAACATTTTATGTTTTTAACTAAAGTTTAGCATATTAATTAAGATATAGACTTATAATTGTAAATATTTTTAATAAATTATATGGATTTTGACTAATGAACTTATAAATAAGTAAATAAATAGTTATATATAAATATATAAAATTAGCGATAATCAACGATACACTGGTATTAACCGGTATCGAAATATTTCATTTATTTGATCAAACTGAAATAGTCTCCAATACGGTATTGATTCCCTTGTTTTTGGTCTCTAAAATGAAAAATGCATTCCATTTTGGTTCTTATTGTCATCTCACTGATGAAAATTGCTTACATGACAAACGGAGTGCATTGTTTGCATACTAAATGCTGACATGACCATTAAAAAAATGGTCCTGAGGTCATTAGACTTGGTGAAATTCATATTCAAATCTTGATCAATAAGATTAAAGAGTATGGTAACATAATGGTGTTGGCGAAATTTGAGACCAATTGGATAGTCAGATTGAGTAAACAAAACTATACAAGCATACAGCACATGTCCATCATGCGCTATACTTAGATTTGAAATCTAACTGTTAGATTTGAAGAATATAATGAAATGTTAATTCTAGTAAATTATGATCACAAACAAACAATTGGATTTAGAGAAATGTATGGTCAAAGTTTAGTCAAAATTGGTCAAACCCGATCAAACTTAATAGATGGTGCCGATACCACTAGACTTGGTGAAATTTATTTTCAAATCTTGATCATTAGGATTGAAGAGTATGGTGACATATTGATGTTGGTGAAATTTAAGACCAATTGGATGGTCAGATTGAGAGAATATATATAGTCATATAGGTACACAACACATGTCCATCACGTGTCATACTTAGATTTGAAATCTAACAATTAGATTTGAAGAGTGTAATGAAAGATTGATTCTGGTAAATTATGGTCACAATTAAACAGTTGGATTTAGAGAAAAACACAGTCAAAGTTTAGTTAAAGTTAGTCAAACCTGGTCAAAGTTGATCTTTAAACTCATCTATTATGCGTTATTTTAAACTACAAAAACTTGAATTTAGACAATTGATTGATGACATGCCTATTAATTTTTGATCACCATGAAATTTTGTAAGCATGAAAAATATATGAAGATAAAGTAATCTAACGGTAGATTTGTCAAAATTTATATCTAATTATGAAATATAGGGTTGAGTTCAAGTTACACCTGACGTAATTCTAAAAAATGTTACACCACCCAATAACTTATTATTGAATTCATATTTTGAAAATCCAACAGTTTGATTACATTCTCTATATGTTCTTAACATGCATGCCAATTTTCATTCCAATCGGATGTAATTTACCGTTTGATCGATAAACTAATATTTTATGTATTATTTTAAACCACTAAAACTTGAATCTAAACAATTAATTGATGACATGACTATTAAGCTTTGATCACCTTGAAATTTTGGAAGTATGAAAAATATATGAAGATAATGTAATCTAACGGTAGATTTATTAAAATTCACATCGAATTAAGAAATATAGGGTTGGGTTCGAGTTACACCTTACGTAACTCTAAAAAAATTTTACACCACCCAATAACTTATTATTGAATTCATATTTTGAAAATCTAACCGTTGGATTACGTGTTCTATATGGTCTTAATATGCATTCCAATTTTCATGCCAATCAGATGTAATTTTCCATTTGATCTATACACTCATCTTTTATGCATTATTTTAAAATACTTAAACTTGAATCTAGACAATTGATTGATGACATGACTATTGATCTTTGATCACCTTGAAATTTTGTAAGCATGAAAAATATATATAAATAATGTAATCTAACGGTAGATTTGTCAAAATTCATATCGAATTAACAAATATAGGGTTGGGTTCAAGTTACACTTGACGTAATTCTAAAAAATGTTACACCACCTAATAACTTATTATTGAATTCATATTTTGAAAACCCAACAGTTGGATTACATGCTCTATATGTTCTTAACATGCATGCTAATTTTCATGCCAATCGGATGTAATTTAACATTTGATCTATAAACTTATCTTTTATGCATTATTTTAAACTATGAAAACTTGAATTTAAACAATTAATTGATGACATTACAATTAATATTTGATCACCTTGAAATTTTATAAGTATGAAAAATATATGAAGATAATGTAATCTAACGGTAGATTTGTCAAAATTTACATCGAATTAAGAAATATAGAGTTGGGTTCAAGTTACATCTGACGTAACTCTAAAAAATATTACACCACCCAATAACTTATTATTGAATTTATATTTTGAAAATCCAACCATTAGATTACACGTTCTATATGTTCTTAACATGTATGCCAATTTTCATGCCAATTGGATGTAATTTACTATTTGATCTATGAACTCATCTTTTATGCATTATTTTAATGAAAATAAATTTTTATTCACTTTTGAGAGAGAGAGAGAGAGAGAGAGAGAGAGAGAGAGAGTACAAAAGGGTGAAATTCTTGAATTTTAGGCTACCATTTTGATGTTGAAAGTGCTATCAATTTTTTTTATAGGTACAATTGTTTTAAAAATAAGGACAGATCTTTCTTATATAGGATGTATACAAAATGTTTTTTTTTTTTTTTTTTTTTAGAATGTAAACAAAAGGTTCATCTAAAGAATACAAAGTGCAATATGTTTATGCATTTCTTTTTATTTTTCTTTGAATTTTAGAATAACCTTTATCTCCAAAAACAATTAACATTTTAATGATTTTTTGCGAAGGTCAATTATGGCCCTTGTAAATAATTTAGTATTTGTAAGGGCATATTTTTAACCCACACAAAAAATAAACTTTTTGCAAGGGATTTTTATTGTCCCTCGGAAATAATTTGGTGGGAACATTTCCCTCCAAAAATTTTGACATTTTAATGATTATTTGTGAAGGTCAATCCTAGCCCTCGCAAATAATTTAGTATTAGTGACGGTTTTTTTTAACCGTCACAAATAATACACTTTTTGCGAGAGATTTTTAATTGTCCTTCGCAAATAATATGGAGGGAAATTTTCCCTCCAAAATGTTAGTATTTGTGACGGTTATAACACATAATTGCGACAGCTTTTTTTGTTGGTCACAAATATTTCACATTTTACCAAGTATTTGCGAGGGCTTTATTTTGCCATCGCAAATAAGATTTTTTGAGAGGGCTTTTTGGGTCCGTCAAAAATTCTTGGTCGCTATTGAGCATTTTTTTTGTAGTGCCTTTAGACCTAATGGAGACTCAGGCAACCTAGTCAAGAATGAGTATAGCCGGAATAGAGGTCTGCTAATATCCAATTTTTATCTTTTTCTTATATTATTAAAAAATAATTTAACCATATATATATATATATATATGTACACACACATATTTATACATACACATTTAAATTTGGATACAATTGTCTACCATGACCTCTCTCAAACCTGACAAAAATAGGAGTTTTATGCACTAGGTACGACTCTGTTCGGAGAGGGCATATTATCATTTTTAAGATTAGTTTATTTTATGGATTGTGGATGATTGACAAATGGAATTTAAGTGAGCCATTAATTAATTTCCTTAGTTTCGCTTTGTTGCACCTACAGAAGCAAATATGTTGTACTTGGGAGTCACCAGCAGGAGTTGGTTTCTCTTACTCTGCTAATGCATCATTTTACACGCACGTGAATGATACGATAACAGGTTTCTATTCTTTGGCCTTCTTCTTATTATGATCATATGTACCAATCAGTCAATTTCTACTTAATGAATTTGTTTCAACTAATTTTACAATATATATTATTCATAGTGAATAATACTACATGCATGCAAATAGTTTGCGAACATACGTTACTACTAAAGATTTTAAAGGTAAAATAAAGATGTAACAACTGTGAGTTGATATTAAAGATGTACAAAAAGCAATTTACATACATTCTCTGCACAACTTACATTACATTAAGGAATTAACTTACCTAAAACTAAAAAAGTTTCTCTGCTGCTTGAGAGGGGGGAGTGGACGCTCTGTCTCTCTTGCACTGTAGAATAGTTTGTCCCTTCTAGTGAAGGTGCTGTTGGGTTCCTGGGAATTACCAAGTGTATTCCTAGGCTTGTGGGGGTTTTTTCTAGGGGTGTGGGAAACAGTTTTTCCAAGTGGGGTGGAAAAAGTTCAAACAAAACCAATGGAGGATCTTGCACAATCTTGGAAGCGTCTATTCTTATCAGATAGGGAAGGACCGGGCTGCTGCCTCACTGAAGATGAGAGTGTGCACCAATTCTCTATTGCTGCAAAATTCACAACAAAGAGAGCCATTAATGTTGACTCAATAGTAAGGACTTTTAACCCATTGTGGCGGGCAAAGAAGGGCTTCAAAATACAAAAGATTGGAGATCATGAGATGCTCTTCTCCTTTGAGACAAAGGAGGATGTTGACAAAATTCTAAGCAGTGAGCCTTGGACTTTCGACAAGCACTTGATCATCATGCAACGTTATGACCATGAGCAACCATTTCAGGACGTTAAGTTTGAAAAGACTTCCTTCTGGGTGCAAGTCCATGGACTCCCAATGAAGTACATGACAGCTGCAGCAGCGGAAAAAATTTGCGGAGTCGTGGGAGATGTTATCAGCAATTCTGAGCAGAAGCTTTACGATGGGGGTCATTTTATTCGAGTGAGAGTTGTAGTAGATGTAACAGTGCCTTTATGTCAGGGTCGCCTGGTTTCTTTAGGCGATAATAAGCAGGTGTGGGTGTCATTCAGGTATGAAAGATTACCGAATCTCTGCTATTGGTGTGGTAGCCTCTTACACGATGATCGGGACTGCGAGAGGTGGATAGAAAGTGAAGGAACTCTTAAGGCTGATCAAAGGGAGTTTGGACCTGGTTTACGAGCACAGCCATTCATGATTTCGAAGAAGAATGTAGTTTCTGTACCAGGGTGTTATTCCACTAGGAAGAAAGATCAATCTGGTAAGGCTTGCCAACCAATGGCTGAGACGATACCAGTTCATCAAAACTCAGAGCCAACCACCAGACCGGAGGGAGCAAAGGAGGCTGATGTCCGTTACAATTCAGGTTGTAATCAAGATTTAATGCGTAACGGTAGCGGTTTAAACTCCATTAAGACCACCGACCCAATAATCACGCCCTTAAATAATTCCATAATATTTGGAATTCCAGAAGACTCCACTAATGTGGAAACGGTGCCAACTAAGGAAACTTACACAGCTGAAGTGTCAGGAGAAGAAAAAGAGGTTGAAGTGGAATCAATGCCACGTGATGGAGCTAGTTGTATGAACCCAATTCAGAAGTTTAATAAAAAAAACCCTCACGTGCCTTCTAGGGTTTTAACACAAACAAAACGTGTTCTACCATCTTGGACATGTAAAAGCAGGCCAACCACACAAACACAGAAGCAAACGACACCAAAAATCTCAGGAAAGAAAAGGGAGCTTGTAATCTCAAAGGACCAAGTGGAATCAACCCCAAAGCGTATTCAGCTTTCTCACAATGTTATTGAAATTCCGATCATATTGGCGGAGGCTGATCATCAACCCCGCCAGGGGCAATGAGTTGTTTAGCTTGGAACTGTCGTGGGCTTGGGAACCTACGCACAGGAAGAGAGCTTGTGGAAATCACACGGGCAAAAGATCCCTCTGTAGTGTTTGTGGCTGAGACACTTACAAATGATGCAAGGCTAGAGATTGTACAAAGAAGCATTGAACACGATCATAGATGGGTGGTCCAAAGGGAAGGGCGAGGGGGTGGTTTGGTTCTGTTTTGGAAGTCTTCCATAAATCTGACGGTTATAGGATCGTGCAAGTACTACATTGATGCAATAGTAGATAAGGATTCAGAAAACGAGTGGCGTTTGACTGGTTTTTATGGGGAACCTGAAACTACAAGAAGGGTAGAGGCATGGGAGAAGCTCAGGAATCTCAATTCCTTATCTAATATTCCATGGCTTTGCTTTGGGGATTTTAATGAAATAATTAGACAAGATGAGAAAGTGGATGGTGCTGTTAGGCCCTTCAACCAAATGCAGCTTTTCAGAGAAGTTTTAGATGAATGTGGATTTATGGATTTGGGTTATGTTGGACCTAAATTCACATGGGCTAGGCATTTTGATAATGGTAACTCAATTTGGGAGAGATTAGATCGAGGTTTGGCCACAAATAATTGGTTTTTGAAGTTTCCTGGCACGAGGGTTCACCACTTACGTTGTGATTCTTCAGACCACGTCCCGATCCACATTGTGTTTTCGGGTTTGGATCCTCCTATAAAAAAGAAATTGTTTCGGTTTGAAGAAATGTGGTTGTCGAATCCCGGATGTTCTGAAATTGTCCAAGCCGTATGGGATGGAGGTGGTTCCATGTTTGAGGAAGGGATTTTGCATAGAGTGGAAAAATGTGGTAAAGAGTTAAATTGGTGGAATAAAAATGTGTTTGGAAATGTGCGAAGGGAACTGGAAAAATTGGGGAAACTACTCCTCAAGGCAGAAAAGGAAGCTATTCAAAGGGGTGACAATACTAGGGTTAGGCAATTAAAAAAAGAAATTGAAGAGTGGCGTGATAAGGAGGCTACTATGTGGGCACAAAGGTCAAGACTATTATGGGCAAGGCAAGGAGATAGAAACCCAAAGTACTTTCATAGCTGTGCCACGAAAAGACACCGAAAAAAATTGATAGAGGGAATTCGAGATGAAAGGGGCTCATGGATAACAAATGTGGAAGAGATTACTGAAGTTCTTATAAACTATTATCATTCTCTTTTCACTTCTAAAGGGCAAGTGGATGCTTCTAGGGTGCTGAAGTATGTGCCAAATGTGATTACGGATGAAATGAATGGTTTGTTAAGCTGAAGATTTGATGTCCATGAAGTGGAGGTGGCCTTGCAACAAATGGCTCCACTAAAAGCACCGGGTCCAGGCGGTATGCCACCACTATTCTACCAACACTTTTGGTGTACGGTTAGCCAGGATGTTACCTCCTCCATCTTGATGTGGCTTAACTCAGGTACATTCCCACATGCCCTTAATCACACTTTTATCACTTTGATCCCTAAAAATGACTCCCCTGAATATGCCTACCATTATCACCCTATTAGTTTGTGTAACGTATTGTACAAAATTTTCTCTAAAGTTTTAGCCAACAGTTTAAAGAAAGTCCTACCCTCGATCATTACAGAACACCAATCAGCCTTTACAAAGGATAGACTAATCTCTGACAATATATTGGTGGCTTTTGAAACCCTACATTGCTTGCAAAGATTTAATTCTGGGTCCCATGGCTATATGACTGTAAAACTTGACATGAGCAAGGCTTACGATAGGGTGGAATGGGCTTTTTTAGAAGGGGTTATGAGGAGGATGGGCTTCAATGAAGGGTGGATACATCTAACTATGTTGTGTGTAAAAACTGTTACCTATTCAGTTTTAGTGAATGGAGAACCATGTGGCATGATTCACCCTACAAGGGTATAAGACAAGGCGACCCTATCTCCCCTTTCCTTTTCTTGCTTTATACTGAAGGGTTGAATGGGCTGATTAAAAAACCAGAAAGGAATGGGGATATTCATGGCTTCTCCCTTTGTAGAAGGGGCCCTAAATTAACACATTTGCTTTTTGCAGACGATCGTCTTCTTTTTTGCAGGGCTACAATGGAGGAGTGTGGCAAGGTGTTGGATATATTGAGTGATTATGAAGATGCTTCCGACCAACAAATTAATAAGAGCAAAACGGCACTTTTTTTTAGTAAAGCAAAGGACGGTGCTATAAAAGATCAAATCAAAGAAGCGTGGGGTGTACCAGAAATCATGCAATATGAGAAGTACTTGGGGCTACCATCCTTCATGGGAAAAGGGAAAAAAGCAAGCTTCAACTATATAAAGGAGAGGGTGTGGCGAAAAATCCAAGGTTGGGAAGGGAAGTTACTTTCCTAAGCTGGTAGAGAAGTGTTGATAAAATCAGTCATCCAAGCTATTCCCACCTACATAATGGGATGTTTCAAAATTCCAATGGGTCTATGTAATGAGATTGAAGCAATGATAAAAAAATTCTGGTGGGGTCAAAGAGGTGATCGAAGGAAGATCCACTAGGTTAAATGGGATGAGTTGACCAAGGCCAAAGACGTAGGTGGTATGGACTTTAGAGATTTGGCCAAATTCAATGACTCCCTATTAGCAAAGTAAGCATGGCGCCTTTTGCATAACCAAAATCCCGTTTTCTACAAAGTTTTTAAGGTCCGGTTCTTTCCTAATTCAACCATTATGGAGGCAAAGGATTCAATGATGGGATCTTATGCTTGGAGGAGTATACTTGTAGGAAGGGATGTTATTCAGAGGGGGGCTAGGTGGAGAGTGGGTGATGGGAAAAAAATTAGAATCTGGCAAGACCACTGGCTGCCAAGGAAGCACCCTCCACAGGTGATGTCTTGCCCCTTGGCAAACGTTGAAAATGCTATGGTGGATGTCTTAATCGACCCAAGAAGCAGACGGTGGAATGAAGATATGGTAGACGGGCTATTCAATTCTGAAGAAGCAGAATTAATAAAGAATATTCCCTTAAGCCAGGAAGCAGCTGAGGATATTTTATTTTGGCCACACTCTTGTGATGGAAGATATAATAGCAAAACCGGGTACAGATTTCTGAAAGAAGAGGAGGAGTTGAATGTTGAATCAAGAGAGGCAACAAACGAAAACAAGCAAGTTTGGAGGGAGATATGGTCTTTGAAGGTTCCACCTAAGGTAAAATCTCTGTTATGGCGCGCTTGCCGTAATGCCATGCCCACAAAGAATGCTCTGTTTCGCCGCAAAATTTCACCGGACCATCTCTGTGTCAGACGCCACGCTTCCGCTGAAACTCCATTGCACGCTTTATGGTCATGCCCAGAACTAGATTCGGTGTGGAATGATGTTGAGCTATGGAGCAGCAGGAGTTTGGTGCAATTTGTGGACTTTAAAGAGCTCTTATCATGGCAAATAAAAAATAAAGGTCAGCTTGAGCTATTCGCTGTCACAGTTTGGACAATATGGAATCAAAGGAACCGGGTTTACCTTAATAAACCTGCGGACGCTCTTCACCAGCTTGCCCACCTCTCAAAAGCTTGGTTGGAAGATTACCAAGGCAGGTAAGTTACCACAGCAACTCCGGTGTAGCAAGTTCATCAATCGGTGACCCGCTGGAGACCGCCACCATCAGATCTTTACAAAATTAATTTTGATGGTGCGGTTTTTCCAAACGAGAAGAAAACAGGTGTAGGTGTCGTGATTAGAGATCACAGAGGCTGGGTAATTGCATCTTGCTCAAAACTGATACACCAACAGCTCGACAGTAGCGAGATTGAGGCGTTAGCAACAGGTTGGGCTCTCTCTTTTGCTCTTGATGTTGGTGTTAACCGTGCTGTCCTGGAAGGAGACTCCTGGAGTGTTAGTAAAGGCTTAATAGAGGAAGAAAGGCTGCTGACCTCACTGGGTTTATTAATTGAGGATGCAAAAAAACTGTCACATTGTTTTGTTGAATTATGTTACTCTCATACAAAGAGGGAATGTAATAGCTTAGCTCATAATCTGGCTAGATATGCCGTATGCATACCAGATTTTTTAGTATGGATGGAAGAAGTTCCATCACAGTTCCAAAATGTACTTCAAGCCGATTCTGTAGGCTAGCTTATTCCAAGAAAATAAGTTCCATGGTTTTCCCCTCAAAAAAAAAAAAAAAAAAAAAAATACATTACATTCAAATATGTCGTTACCCTTTACATCTAGAATTATGTTTTTCAATGCAATTATTTATGAGGATGTTTATTTAATCATTTCATACATGGACATTTTGAAACTACCACTAGTTCTGCTTTTCTGAAGCACAAGACAATCTTATATTCCTGCAAAACTGGTTCGCCAAATTTCCAGAATACCAAGACAACGATTTTTTTATCACAGGAGAGAGTTATGCAGGTAAATTCTTTTTTTTTTTTTTTTAACCTCTATTTAATGAAGACTATCTATCTATTGTAGTGCAAACAGAACATGAAGCATAATACAATATTATTTTGTACAAATAAAACGAAACCCTTTTTATTGATTTTTTCTAATCTTGTGATATGAGTTTTTAAAGATTTATATTTCTTCTTGTTATTATTTAATATTTATTTTTCAATTCATTTCAAATTAAATAAGGATTCTTTTTACATAATATATTTATAAATTATGATCTACTCTAATATTAAAATATTAATATTTATACATGTGTGTTTACGCATATGTTTGATAGTTTTTCTTGACTCTTGCCTAATTTTTGAGTACCATAATTTGCCCCTCAAATAAAAATCCTGCTCTACTATTGACTACATAATAAAAAATTGTGCACTACATGTTGTGCTTGCACTATATCCAATGTCCCTTGTCATCATCATTATTATTATTAGGGTAAATTCCAATAAATTATCCTGAGGTTTGGGCTAATACTAAGTCCAAGACTTTTAAAAAATGACAAACTTGGTTCTCAAAGACAATTTAGTCCCTAACACCGTTTATCACTGTTATTTTATTCTCACATTCTTTTCTCTCCCTTCTTTCTTGTCTCAAAACCCCCTCTTCACTCTATTCTCTTCTTCCACACACACCCACTGCCATTCTAAATATTGCCGGAGCTTGAGGCTTCTTCTTCTCTCTTTCTCATAAAAGACTAATCATCTAATGGCTCATGGTAAGGTGTGTTGTATATTGCTTGTCTACTCTTTTATCTGTAACAAATGAATGCTAATGAGTTTTAATTTTTATATTCACTTGATTTTGTGGATCTGGAACAAGTTTTTTCAGCATTTAATTGCCTTGGACAAAGCTCAAAGAACTTCCTTGTGCACACAAATATGTTAAAATGAGTGTAAGAATTCATTAGAGTAGAGATTTGGGTCCGCGATCTAGCTTGCTGATCTTCCTACCATTGTTTTGTAGATATATGGCCATGTTTGTAAGATGCTTGCTGATCAATTTATTAGAGGTTCAATTATTGACACGGATAGCCAAAACGCTCAAGAGTTGGTGAGAAAGACACCAAGAAAATTATTCCATAGACCCACTTGGCTTTCTACTGCTAACACTCAAATGCTGCATCTTTGATTTGGGCTGAAGCCAGGATGAAGTACCAAGCCATCAACATTGGAGAGGGGTTTGAATCTGAGATGAGAAAGAGGAGTGATAATAGAATGTGCATAAAGTAACAGTGATAAACGGATTTTGGGACTAAATTGTCTTTCAAGGACTAAGTTGGTCAATTTTTAAAAGTCTTGGACCTAGTTGGTATTAACCCAAACCTCAGGGTAGTTTATTGGAATTTACCCTTATTATTATTTTCATGTCTTTCTCCTTGTGCATGTAGCGTACTATAAGTGATCAAAAATAATTAACACATATGCTCTAAGTGAAACAATATTTCCAAATTTTAAAAAATATTGGTCAAATTAAAAATCTACCATATCAAGATTTTTTTATAATTTAGACAAATTAAGTTTCAGTATTTATTTTATATTATTTTAATAAACTACGAAAAGTACTTTTTTTTTTAATAATAAAAGTTGGATCATACATGTCTTGCTTGCACTATGAAGTCTAATGTAGATATTAGAAGTTAATTTTATGACATAACTCAGCATATTTTACTCAATGTAAGTGCATTAAATTATTAACACATAGTTTACTTCAATTGAAAACTCTGCTACCAAAGCTTTCAAAACTTTTAAATACTACTCTAATTGAACTCAATTATCACAAGCGTTAAGATATTTATAAGGAAAATCTTAGAGTTACAAATTTTGTTACAAATTGATGATGTAATGAATAATTATTGGTAAGTAAATAAGTGATGTCAATAGTAGACTCAGATAAAAACTTGTAAAAAATGTTCCACATCAACAGTTTGTAAGAGAGAGAGATTTTATATAAAACTAATGATAGCTAGACCTATTTCTGTAATAGGTCACTATGTGCCACAACTTGCTCAGCTCATTATTCAGTCCGGATTGAAGTTCAACTTGAAGGGAATAGCTGTGAGTAGAACATAAATAGTAACCATATATATATATATATATATATGTATTTTATGATATGTGAAATAGAATTGAATTAAGTAAAATGTTATTAATTTGCATGTACTGTATATTACAGATAGGGAATCCTCTTCTGGAATTAGGCATTGATTTCAACTCTGGAGACCAGTATTATTGGTCTCATGGCGTGATATCTGATGCCGCATATGCACTTCTTAATAGAGTTTGTAATAGTTCTGAGATGTTCAGAAAGGCTATAAGAGGAACTATTTCTCCTGCTTGTGCTTTTGTAAACATCCAAGTTTCAAAAGAACTCACTGATTTCATCGACCCATACAATGTCATTGGTGACGTTTGTATATCAAATGGTCAACCAGAAATGGGCTTGTTGTATCAACCTTTCAGGTCTAGGTTTCAAACTTTGTCATATCCCCATTCAGAATCAAATCCTCCTACTCAGCAGGTAAGTTTAATTTGTGTGTCAAAACTCATGTGATGTGTGTACGTTCATTGCTTCTTTTGATTTTTAAAACACAACGTCTTCTTTCTAGCTATAGACATTAATTGACCTTTAAAAATAAAAATTCTCTCTACTTACAGCAATCTAATGAGAACGAAGATGTCTGCGCAATAGAAAACACAATCAAGTATTTGAACAGGAAAGATGTTCAGAAGGCTCTCCATGCCCAGATCATTGGATTCGACGTCCATTGGTCTATATGCCGAAGGTAACGATATGCACAAATTTAAAAAATCTTAGTTATTATTATCATATTTTAACTTATGTTTTAAGGATTAGAATGACATGATATTTACTTATCTCATATGATACTGTGTTTTATCATAAACTAGTCGCAGACCCACGCGATGCGTGGGAATAAATAATTATTTCTTAGTTATAGTATAATATATAATTTGTTCTCTCTAAATTTTGTGGAAAATAATTTTTTCTACCCAAAAATTAAACAATTTCTAAAAGCATATTTCATTTATCTATCTCAAAAAATATATCATCATTTTATTATTTGGATTCTTTTAGTTGATATTATTCATTTTTAGGAGGTCCGTATTTTTCTAAATTATGTTATTGTGCATTATGTTATCTTAATTTTTTTTGTACAATTAAACTATTTAAGTTTCAAATATATTATTCAAATTTTTGATTTTCTTAAAAAATATTATTATATTTATAATTTTTCTTATCCTAGGAGTAGCTTCGAACCATTAACTGGGTTTTGTTTACTAATATAGATACATGAGATTGGAACTGCATATTTCTTAGACATCCCTAAAAATATTTAAAATAATATGTAGAAAAAAAATGGACTTTATATCTAAAATTGAACATTTCGGTCACTTCAAAAAAAAAAAAAAAAATTAAACACTTCACCTATCGAAATGAAATAAAACAATTTGTATAACAATATAGAGAGAACGTGATCAGACAAATAAAAATTGATTACATACACTTTCAATTATTAAGATTAATTGCCTTTAACTGGACATTTATATTGCATTTATTCTTACTACACTCTTGTTGAGCTTCATCATCTTCCACGTTATTATCTTTTTTATTATTTATTTTTTGCTTTTAGTTTTTTTAACAATATTAAATATATAAATATATTGACTTTACAAATTCATTTTAGGCCGTTTTAACTTTAAATGTTCATTTACTTTAATTTTGATGTTATAACTAAATAATAAATCAATGAAAAATAAAAATAAAAATATTGTCTATACATATTCATCTTGGGTTGTTTTAATAGTCAATAATCACATTCAAATACATAGCCAAGATTATATTTTGATATAAATTCAAAATCTCACTTTCAAAATAACTAAGTATTATGTCAAAAAAAAAAAAAATTCAAACAAAAGCTATAAGCAGAGGGAGAGAGAGAAGACTTGTGTTGAAAAAAAAAAACACTATAAATTGTATTAACCCAAAATAATATTATAAAAAAATACAATGATTCATCAATCTAAAGTAAAATTTTGCAAGAAAGAATAAATGAATTATATATTTACATATATATGAGATGAGTTCAAGTTACAACATTTTTATACCATTAATTCAAAATAGATCCAAAGTTTAAAAATACACTACAGGCCATATCATCAATTTTATAAAATTAAAGTTTTATCTCGAATTTCCCATTAACTTCTAAATGCCCCTCTCAATTTCTCATAGTCTCTTTCCATCCCCTTTTTCTCTACCGTTTCCTCAACCCTTCATTTTTTTTTTAAGGTTCTAAATAATTCCTGTCACTTTTTTGCAAAAGTGTCAAATGGTATAAATCCATGAGAGGAGCCAGCTAGTTTGAAAAATAATAGAATTTAAAGTTCTCTACATGTATCAAATAAAATTCTCAGCTCTATCCTGTGCTCACTTTTTTCTTTTTAATGTTCGCTTTGATTTTTTTTTTTTGGGTAGAGTAGAGGATCAAAGTTTAGTGTTTGCTTTGATTTTTTTCAATGGACTTAGAGAAGTTAGTCTTGGATGTTCTTCTTCAGTAAACCCCTTTCCATCTGTAAAACTCACACATAAATAATCATATCCCATATATGCAAAGTCCACCAAATTTGGGACGGAAAAAAAAATCAAAGATACAACAATTTACAAAGTTTTCAACCAGTACTCCTAAAACTAATTCCAGTCAGCCAACCAAATTAATTAAAAAGAATGGAAAAAACAGAAGCAACAACAACAACAATAACATAGAAGAACCTAAAAGGCTAAACCAAAGACACCCATTAATCCTATGATCAAGAAAACAACCAGCAAAAACCAAAAATAGCAAACCTCATAATATTGACAATGTATTCACTCCCACACTTACCGTCACATTGCCCATTAAAACTAACTCACTATAAAAAAAATGCAACTCAAGAACAACAACACAATTACAATTAATCTTCTAATACTTTTCTGATTCATAGGTTGTTTTCAAATTTGTTATTGTACTAAATTAATGTATTAGAATTATTTAAAAATAATAATAGATTAGATTACAATCAAAGAGAACAAAAAAAGAAAAAAGAAAATAACAACTTAAATACAAAATTATAGTGCATCAACCAAAAGTAGAGTTCTAAAGAATACAAAAATTTATCAACCTAAAGTAGAGATGCAAGAAAAATAAAAAAATCAACCAAAAAATTGTGAGAGAGAGAGAGAGAGAGAGAGAGAGAGAGAGAGAGAGAGATAACCTTTTATTTGTGAGGAAAAACTATGCAAATAAAGGAAGAGAGTGACAAATTTATAGTAAAATGGTGTGAATAAAAAGAGACAAAATGAGGGAAGATGTAGAGAAAGATGAAGAGTGATATTAAAGTAAGGGGTAGTGGGGAGATGAAAAGGTAAGAGAGGGTAGTGGGGAGATGAAAGATTGGACAAAGTCTAAATATTAAAAAAAATGAGAAAATGTAAAAAAAAAAAAAAAATTGGAAAGAAATAGGATAATGATGTGGACGCTAATGTGGCTCAACTGGAGCGTAGCAACAATAAATGCTACGCTTCAGCTTTTAGATATATATAGATTTAATTAGTGAGATTTATCATTAATGTGAAATAATAAAGTACCACGCTATTGTATTATGAAAATACTGAATAATTATTGTTTTTCGAGAAAAATATATCATATAGATTTCAAAAGAGTATTATACAATGCGGTTGCGCTTTTTCCTTTTTTAAGATTTGTTTATTCATCTACAAATTTATGACTGGCATAAATTAAACTTGAATTTTTTTTTTTTAAAGTAATGACACATCAAATTATAAAGTTTATGCAGTAAGATATATTTGTAGTGTCTCTATCATTATTCTATTATAATTTCTTCTTTACTCTGACAACAGTTAACTTAAATTGTTTGGGTTCTTTGTTTTACTGTTTTAGTAACGACGTTCTAAGATACGATCTCAAGAATTTTGAGATACCCACAATTGTTGTCGTGGGCTCACTTGTCAAGTCTGTCATCCGGGCCTTGGTAGTTGGTATATAGGTAAAATATTTTTCAAGCTTTTTCTTTTATTTTTTATTCATTTATTTTGCTGAAGAGGGTAGAACGTAGCCCTCAAGTACTGATTAGGAGATTTGAACTCAAGAGTCAAGACTTCATCTTCCTTTTTGATAAGCTCAAGACTTTATCTTCTATTTACTATACACTAGTTAATTTTTAGTCTTAAAACATTTGTAGGAAGTATTTAACATTAGTTATTGTTTTTTTTTTTTTTTTTTATACACGATAGAAATTCTACTATATGTATGTAAAGCTTCTCTTACACTCCATAAGCATTTATATTTGTGGAGTAATCATTGTACCAAGGGTGCGCAATGATATTATTGTAATTTTTACTTTGTTGATACCTGGTATCATTAACATTTTAAAAAATCAAAAAATGAGAATTGTTAAGAGTATTATAATTATTTATTTATTACACCAAGAATGATATATTGTTTTAATGAATTCACAATTTGAATTTATAATGATTTAATTATTTTGATGACATGTTGTGAAACTGCGTGGTGTTCAGACTAAAAGTTTTTATTTATTTATTTATGACCCTGTTGTGAACATAGCATTGCTCAACATATTGTCAGATCAAGAGGTTTTTTTTTTTTATCAAAATAAAAATTTGATAGATAATAAAATTATTTAATATAAAAAGTGAAACTTAATTTAATTTTTTGAAAATTTGATAATAAAGTTTTAATTAGAATAGTATTTAAATTTTATGAAACTTTAGTAATTAGAGACTTAGAGTTATACTTATAATAAATTATGTGAAAAAATTCATTGGCAGATACATTATGGAAGCTTCAGGACAACATCTATATAAAAATTTACTATAATAAATGTTTTAAAAATTATATTGTAAGGACACAAATTAAGCGATTGGGCCTATTAACCAAATAGCTGGAGGCCCAGACTGTATGTAATATCCTAACAATGAATTTGTAAAGAGAGTGGGCTGAAGATCACTTGAGTGGACACGTATGGGTTGAAAGCCCAAGCATGGTAATGACCAGATGTGTATTGATAAGATGATCGAGGGTTACAATATTCTCTTCGGCACTGTCCGAGGAGTATATTCATACAAATATGGTTTGGGCTTTTCTCTTTCTTTCTCTCTCTGTCTCTGTTGCCTTTGTCTTTCTTCTTTTTTCCTCCTCCTTTCTCTTGTTCTTTCCTCTTCTATTTATATCTCCTCCCCCCATTACGTGGGCTTTTTTCTTGATCCTTATCCCATCCGCCCCCCCCATCTTGAATCTTCATGGGACAGCTGTAAAGGATGGAGGTTACTGTTCAGGAGTCCTTTCCCATTAATGCGGCCATGATGTTAGCTGCAGAGCCATAAATGCGGTGGCAGCAGCCTTTTGCTTAATATCTGATCTTCGCCACCTGTCCTTATGGTCAACACAAATCGGGGGATTTTTTGGGAGAGTTGAGACTGAGGTTGGTGCACTCGTCAAGGACAACCCTTTTATCATCCGAGCAGGTAGTATCCTCGGACCAGGCTCTCTTCCACTGGTCAAACTTCCTTCAGCATCGAATCAGGCTGGGCCAACTCTTCAAGATATGTTGTTCTCGGACGCACAAGTCTCCTCGGACAGGCCCATGGCCCAGGATCTGATGTTGGGCCTTTTACCCCCACAATAGCCCCTTAAAGTTCTGGTTTTCTCCTTTTATCCAAGGAGAAAGGTGGGACTTTGATTTCCACAGGGCTAAAACCCATCAAGCGCCCCTACACATCCACATGGATGCGCCGTTTCGCGAGACCTCCACTTTCCAAAGACGCTTTGGGAGTTGTAGCGCAGCCTTTATTGCTCTGGGTGGCGTTCTGTCTCCACGATCAACGGTTGGAGGTAGATCGTGCGGTTGGGATTTCCCTATGAAATTTTGAGCGGGATAGATTTCACCACTTTCGCCTGCTATATATATAAAAGGCCGTGAAAAAGTGAGTTTCCTCACTTTGCATTCGTTCAAGCACTCCAGTATTCCAAAGCATCCTACCGGTACACATTTCATTGTTTTAGGCGTTCCGAGGAGATTTTTGTAAAGATTCCTAGGTGTCTAAGAGATTTCCGAACTTAAAATACCACCCTCTTTCGTAAGTATCCGCTTCTTTTGTTCATTCCATCTCGGCCGAGCACCTCGGCCTCATTCTTCTTCTCCAGTTTTGCTTTTAGGGGAGTCTCATAGCAAACCTTTAGATATCGATATGGGTAGGTTTAAAAACTTGGTCGATACCCCCGTAGCCATAGAGCATTTTAAGGCGAAGTACAATATTCCCGAGGGGGTTGGTCTCCGTTACTGTCCACCGGAGAACATTTTAACCTCTAGAAGGACCGGGGAGGTGGTCATCCCTGTGATCGCCTTCTTAGAGGGGGGAATGTCCATTCCTATGGGTAATGTCACTAGGGAGTACCTTGGGAATCACAGATTGTGTCCACACCAATATGCTGCCAACATGTTTAGGATTCTGGGGTGTGTAGACGCCCTTAACGAAATGATGGGTTTAAGACTCACCGGGCATGACGTCGTACACATGTACGAATGTCATTCCCTGAAGGAAGGGGGATACTATTTGAAGTCTCGATCTCCGGTTGTGAGGATGATATCGTGCCTCCCAAAGTCCAACAAGGGCATGAAGGACGATTACGTCATCGTCTCAGGGGCGTGGCATGACGGTCTCCATTGTCCGACCACCGAGGGGGAGCCAGGTGGGGTACTCTAGGATTAGATTAACATAATTGTAGGGTTTGTAGTTTGGATTTCTCTTTATTTTACTGTATATACCTATGGTCGTTGAAGTATGATGATTGATTTTATGTTTTCCATTTGGTTGTTATCGCAGATAGACAGTTTGTCGGCCCTAAGCTCAGTCTTGTGACGTGCACAGCCTGAATCACCTGCTGCGCTCGGAGGTATTCGCCCATTCGGACAGCCAACTGCGTGCTGTTCACTTGATATTGGATTTCACTCCAATATCAGATAGCTTCCAAGACGTCGGGGATTCTATCCGAGCTGGGGACAAGAGGATTCGCCTGATAGACGTTTCTCGGCCGGGATTCTTGGCCAACAAAGATCTTCCCCCGGTTCCTTGGCCGCTTCAACAAGTCGCCCCTCAAGAAGTTACACAAAGGGGAGACTCCGTTTCGACTCTGCCATCTTTGGAGGCAGAGATAGACCAATTCCACTTCGAAGAGGAGGAAGAAGTGCAGACCAAACCCCTCAGCTCTCAACGTTCCGAGACCTCGGAAGACACAGAAGAGATGCCTTTGCAGCAGAGGAGGGGATTGAAAGCCCTAATAGCAGGGCGGAACGAGGGGACATCTTCAAAGGAGACCCCTAAAAAGAAGGATACTGGCAAACTGCCTCCTCCTCCTCCTCCACCCACCACTGCAACCGGTCTCCTTCCTATACCCGATTTGAAGAGGAAGAATAAGGTTGTGGACTTGGACGCCGAGGAAGGTGAAGTGTTTCCTCGGCAGCAAAGAGGGGGGAAGCAGCAGAGGAAGGACGATAGGAGGGCTTCTCCGCCAAGGCATAGGGGTGACTCCCACTCCTAGGAGGTTCAGCTGCCACAAGTTTGGGCTCCTCGGCTGGACCTGGACGGGACCCCAATCACTATTAACGCCTCTATACAAGAGTTCCAAAATGGCCATTCGGGCTACGTCGCTGAGGCTTTGGAGCGCCCGTTGCTTCTCCCTCGAGATATGGACACAATGAGGTCCTGGAGGCAGGCCGACCTCTTTATGTCCATGAAGAAGGACTTAGCCATGGTGAGTTCCTGATCACTTCTACATACATAAGATTTATTTATGTTTGGACTGTGTAATTTCAATCTCGGTGCTAACGTAATTTTTTTCCTCTTTCCGCGCAGCTCACCCAGCAAGTATACGTGGCCGAAGATTGGGTTAGGGACGCCCGTAATTTGGCCAGGGCCGAGACCCAATCTCGCAAGGAAGTCTGGGGGAACTGAAACACCAGAAGATGGAGTTAGCCAAAAAGCTAACTACTGAAGAAAGAGAGAGAAAGAGTGCGGAAGCCGGGCTAAAAAGCGCCCAAGATCAGGCCGAAGACCAGCGGAAAAGGCTGCATATGACGGAAATAGAGCTGGCCACTGAGAGGAGCCCGGTCTTGGAGTACAACGCCCTAGCCGAGAGGGCCGAAAAGGCTAAAAAAGAGGCCCGTGAGGCGTTGAAGGCTGCTAAGGCCGCGAGAGAAACTGAGTACCTCCGCGGCATAGAAGAGATTGAAAAGAGGCTGGCGGAGGAGGTCGCTGAAGTATGCAGGGAATACTGCCAAGTTTCTTGGCTAGAGGCCTTGAACTCGGCTGGAGTCCCTGCAGACTCCGATCTTAGGCAGCCGGGGAGGATCTATTTCCATCCGGATATAGCGGAGAACTCGGCTGATCCTGCCCCTCCGCCACCTCGAGCCCTGGAGCAAACGAGCCAGGAATTTATTCCTTTTGAGGCCTGCCATGAGACTCAGGAGGAACAAAGTGCTCCCCAGGGCCGAGCTGCTCCGGAGGCCACTTCTGTGACTGCGGATCAAGAAAGGGCCGATGAAGCAACTACTTCAGCAGCCGAGCCGAGCTTGCCTGGCGCAATACCTCCTCAGACTGATTAGGCTTGAGGCTTTGGCTTCCGTACTTGTAATTATTCGTTGTTTCTTTTTCTTTCTTGTTAATGTAATGGTTATTTTGGATTACAAACTCATGTACCCTAACTTTCTATTTAATGAGAATGTTTTGCTCGCTTATTCTGTTTCCAATTTCACTACTCTGTCTATTTTACTTTGTAGTTTCTAAACCTACAAAAAGTTTTAAGTCCACAGCATATTATCATGGTAGAATCACATCTCTACTTACACATACTGAAGAGGCTATCGTGGGTAGGACAATAGTATTCCGCGGTTAATAATAAGAAAACCTTAACGTTTATATGGAAATCAATTCAGTTAATTCGATCTTGTCTTAGCAAATATGGATGAATTCGAACAGACATGACCCGTGGCTGACTAGTTAGAAACAATAAAATTGATTGAGAAGACTAACTCGGAGTGTGCAATAGGTAGTCGCAAGCTTGAAATGGTGTTCTGGTTTTGAACGAATGAGCCGAGGGGTCTGGAATGTTTGGGGTCCAAGATGCTACTTCAGATTAATGTAGAGGAGTGCTAATCCACCCTAGGTAGGTGGTCCGAAGGGCCACCCATGACTAAGGCTCTGTTTAGCACTTAGGAGTACTAGTTTACCCAATGTATGCGGTCCGAGGGACCAGACACGACCAGGGTTATGTTTAATATTTAGTGGTGTTAATTTACCCAAGGTAGGTGGTCCGAGGGGCCAGGCCTGACCAAGGTTCTGTTTAACACTTAGTAGTATTAATTTACCCAAGGTGTGTGGTCCGAGGGGCCAGGCACAACCAAGGTTCTGTTTAATACTTAGTGGTATTAATTTACCCAAGGTGTGTGGTCCGAGGGGCCAGGCACGACCAAGGTTCTGTTTAATACCTAGTGGTATTAATTTACCCAAGGTGTGTGGTCCGAGGGGCCAGGCACAACCAAGGTTCTGTTTAATACTTAGTAGTATTAATTTACCCAAGGTGTGTGGTCCGAGGGGCCAGGCACGACCAAGGTTCTGTTTAATACCTAGTGGTGTTAATTTACCCAAGGTAGGTGGTCCGAGGGGCCAGGCTTGACTAAGGTTCTGTTTAACACTTAGCAGTATTAATTTACCCAAGGTGTGTGGTCTAAGGGGCCAGGCACAACCAAGGTTCTGTTTAATACTTAGTGGTATTAATTTACCCAAGGTGTGTGGTCCGAGGGACCAGGCACGACCAAGGTTCTGTTTAATACCTAGTAGTATTAATTTACCCAAGGTGTGTGGTCCGAGGGGCCAGGCACAACCAAGGTTCTGTTTAATACTTAGTGGTGTTAATTTACCTAAGGTAGGTGGTCCGAGGGGCCAGGCCTGACCAAGGTTCTGTTTAAACACTTAGTAGTATTAATTTACCCAAGGTGTGTGGTCCGAGGGGTCAGGCTTGACTAAGGTTCTGTTTAACACTTAGCAGTATTAATTTACCCAAGGTGTGTGGTCTGAGGGGCCAGGCACAACCAAGGTTCTGTTTAATACTTAGTGGTATTAATTTACCCAAGGTGTGTGGTCCGAGGGACCAGGCACAACCAAGGTTCTGTTTAATACTTAGTAGTATTAATTTACCCAAGGTGTGTGGTCCGAGGGGCCAGGCACGACCAAGGTTCTGTTTAATACCTAGTGGTGTTAATTTACCTAAGGTAGGTGGTCCGAGGGGCCAGGCCTGACCAAGGTTCTGTTTAACACTTAGTAGTATTAATTTACCCAAGGTGTGTGGTCCGAGGGGCCAGGCATAACCAAGGTTCTGTTTAATACTTAGTGGTATTAATTTACCCAAGGTGTGTGGTCCGAGGGGCCAGGCACGACCAAGGTTCTGTTTAATACCTAGTAGTATTAATTTACCCAAGGTGTGTGGTCCGAGGGGCCAGGCACAACCAAGGTTCTGTTTAATACTTAGTGGAATTAATTTACCCAAGGTGTGTGGTCCGTGGGGCCAGGCACGACCAAGGTTCTGTTTAATACCTAGTGAATACGCAGTATAATAAACTTTGATAAGAGAATTGAAACTTTCATTAGTAATAGTACCTTTTTAGGTTATTTATATTCCAGGGGTGTGGTACAGCCTTTTCATCTAAATCTTCTAGATAAAAGGCTCCTATTCCAGCTACTGATAGAATACGATAGGGGCTTTCCCAGTTAGGTCCCAGCTTCCCCCAGGCCGGATTCTTCGCGGTGCCCACGACTTTTCGCAAAACCAAATCTCCTGGTGCTAGTGGTCTTAGTTTGACATTGGCATCATAACTCTGCTTGAGCTTGTGTTGGTAATAGGCTAATTGAACTGCAGCGTTTTCCCTATGCTCAGCGATTAGGTCCAGATTGCTCCTTAGCTGTTCGTTATTGTTGGCCGAGGTGAATGAACTGGTTCTAAGTGTGGGGAACCCAGTCTCTATGGGGATAACAGCCTCAGCACCATACGTCAGGGTAAAGGGGGTTTCTCCGGTAGATCTCCGAGGAGTGGTCCTGTAAGTCCAGAGCACATGTGGTAATTCTTCCACCCACTTTCCTTTGGCGTCGTCCAACCTCTTCTTAAGACCGCTCACTATGACTTTATTAACTGCTTCAGCTTGGTCGTTCCCCTGAGGATATGCAGGGGTAGAGTACCTATTAGTAATGCCTAGTCCACGGCAGAATTTTCTGAATGCTTTACTGTCGAACTGAAGGCCATTATCCGAGATGAGGGTATGCGACACTCCGAACCGTATAACGATATTCTTCCATACAAACTTCTGGACATCCACATCCCTGATGTTGGCTAACGGTTCGGCTTCAACCCACTTGGTGAAGTAGTCTGTTGCAACGACCAAGTATTTCTTACTTCTGACTGCCTTAGGAAAAGGACCAACAATGTCTAGGCCCCACTGAGCGAAAGGCCATGGACTTGACAGAGGATTTAGAACTCCTCCCGGTTGATGTATATTCGGGGCAAACCTCTGGCACTAATCACACTTTTTCACGTATGCCTGTGATTCTCTTTGCATGTTTGGCCACCAGTACCCCTGAGTTAAAGCCCTGTGTGCTAGGGACCTTCCTCCTGTGTGACTGCCACAAATCCCTTCATGTAGCTCCTCGAGGAGCAACTCTGTGGTATCAGGGTGCACGCATAACAGATAGGGTCCGGAGAAAGAACGTTTGTATAGCTTATTGTCCCCTGATAGCCAAAACCGAGGAGCCTTTCTCCTCACCTTGTCGGCTTCAGTGTTGTCTACCGGCAAGATATCTTCTCGGAGATAAGTCACCATAGGGTCCATCCAACTTGACCATACCCTGGCTTGACAAATACTAGGCCCTTCAATTTCCTCAGAATGCCTTTGGACATCTTCCACTAGGATAAGCCGGGGCAGCCCCTAAGCTGAGGTGGTTGCGAGAGTAGCTAAGGAATCCGCATGCGTGTTACCACTCCGAGGAACATGTCGCAAATTGAATGACTTGAATCGCAGTTGCAGCTGTTTGACCTGCTTCAGGTATTTCTGCATTCTTTCATCTCGAGCTTCTAATTCTCCTCGAACTTGGCCGACGACCAAAGCTGAGTCTGAGAACACTTCCAGGATGCTGCCCCCCATTCTTCTGACCATAGCCACCCCGATCAGCAATGCTTCGTACTCAGCCTCATTATTGGTTGCCGAGAAGTTTAGTCTTAGGGATTTTTCGATGACAACGTCCTCGGGGGATATTAAAACTAGCCCCACTCCTGAACCTCGTTGATTGGCTGCACCGTCCACATATAATTTCCAGGATTCGGACTCCGGCACAGCGATGAGGCCAACTGAATTTTCATCCATGGGCATTGCTCCAGTTATCCCTTCCAACACAGGCTCAGCAAACTCAGCCACTAGGTCGGCTAGTACCTGCCCCTTGATCGAGGTGCGGGGCATGTACTTTATGTCGAAAGCCCCCAGTATGGTACCCCATTTAGCAACCCTTCCCGTATAGTCTGCACTCCGGAGCAGTGACCTGAGAGGGAGTTGGGTGAGGACCACAACCGTATGTGACTGGAAGTAATGAGGGAGTTTACGAGTGGCATGAATTATCGCAAAGATAGCCTTCTCAAGTGGCAGGTAGCGGACCTCGGCCTCATGAAGAGATTTACTCACATAGTAGACAGGCTTCTGGACGCCATTGTCGACTCGTACAAGTACTAGACTCACAGCATGGGTGGCTACCGCAATGTAGGCGAATAGGACCTCATCCGTTGTAGGGCTAGACATGACGGGTGGCCGAGCTAGGTATTCTTTCAGCTGTTGAAAAGCTAGAATACACTCTTCATTCCATTCAAATACCTTCCACTTATTCAGCAGCTAGAAGAAGGGCCGACACCTCTCTGCGGATTTGGAGATGAACCGGTTAAGAGCAGCAGTCATCCCGGTCAACTTCTGTACTTCCTTTGGGTTCCGAGGAGGCTGCAAACTGTTAATCGCCTTTATTTGATCGGGATTCACCTCGATTCCCCGATGAGTGACCATATATCCCAGGAACTTTCCTGACCCAACGCCGAAAGAACACTTCGAGGCGTTGAGGCGCAATTTGTGTTTCCTTAAGATCTCGAAGATGTTCTCAAGGTCTCCGACGTGGTCGGACTCAAGCTTGCTCTTGACCACCATGTCATCAATGTAGATCTCAATGCATTTCCCTAGCAGTGGTTCAAACATTTTGGTCATCATTCTCTGGTAAGTGGAGCATGCATTCTTCAGACCAAATGGCATCACCTTGTAATGGTAGTTCCCTATGGGAGTCACGAAGGCTGTTTTCTCTTGATCATTCAGGGCTAGAGGGATCTGGTGGTACCCTTGGAAGGCGTCCAAGAAACTCATTCGTGGATGCCCTACGGTTGCATCCACCAATTGATCAATCCGTGGCATGGGGAAAGGGTCCTTTGGACAGGCTCTGTTTAGATCTGTAAAGTCCACGCATACGCGCCATTTCCCGTTCTTCTTCTTCACCACCACCGTGTTAGCCAGCCATTCTGGATAGAACACTTCTCTGATAGCCCCTGCCTGCTTGAGTTTGTTCACCTCATCTTTGACAGCGTCAGAATGTTCCCTGGATGAGCGCCGAGATGGCTGCCTTCTGGGAAGTGTAGCTGGGCTCACATTAAGGTGGTGACAGATAAACCCGGGATCTACTCCTGGGGCTTCGCAAGAATTCCAGACAAACACATCCACGTTTCTCCTAAGGAAAGACAACAGCTCTTCCCTTTCCCGAGGGGGTAGCTGATCCCCAATCTGGAAAAACTTGTCTGAATCTTCCCCGATGACAACTCTCTCTAACTTTTCACATTGCTCCTCGGACGGATCCTCGGCTCTGGAGGGAACCGGAAACGTTGATTGCTATGAATGCCCGACCGAGGTGGTTGTCAGCTCGGCATCCTGCTGATGTGAAATGGCAGCTATAAGGCACTGCCTTGCCATAGGTTGACTTCCTATGATCTCCTCTACTCGTCCCCCAGACGGAAACTTAACCTTTAGATGTAAGGTCGAAGAAACGGCCCCCAAAGCATGAAACCAAGGTCTGGCTACGATGGCCGTGTAGGGGGAATATGCATCTACAACAATGAAGTCAACTTCAACTACTTCAGACCCTGCTTGTACGGGCAGCCTAATTTGACCCTTAAGGATGACGGTCTTCCCATCAAAGCTGACTAGGGGCGATTCATACGCAGTCAGATCTTCAATCCGTAGGCCCAATCCCTTGTATAGGTCTGGATACATGATCTCAGCTCCACTCCCTTAGTCAACCATCACCCTCTTCACATCGTACCCTCATATTTTGAGGGTGATGACCAAAGCATCGTCATTGGGCTGTATTGTCCCCACCTTATCCTCGTCCGAGAAGCTCAAGGCTGGTCGGGCGTCCATTCTTGCCCGTTTCGTTTCTTGATTGTCACCCCCAGCGGATGTCCTAGAGATAGACATTACCCTGGAGGGGCAGGATCCAGTTCTTTCGGGGGCCACGAAGATAACGTTAATCGTGCTCAAAAGGGGCCTTGATGAGGCAGTCCCCGAAACCCCTGGCATAACATGATCTCCCTGGTTGTTTGGCCGGTAAATGAACTGCTGCAACTTTCCTTCCCTCGCAAGTTGTTCCAAATGGCCCTTCAACGTCCTGCAATCCTCTGTGGTGTGCCCCCACTCTTGATGATACTGACAATGAAGGCTCTGGTTGCGCTTCATGGGGTCACCTCCCATCTTGTTCGGCCATTTGAAGTACGGCTCGTTCTGAATTTTCTCTAGAATCTGGTGAATGGGTTCTCGGAATACAGTATGAACAGCTTGCGATGCAGCAGACCTGGACTGCACACTGTAGTCTCTCCGCGGCCTGCTGTTGCTGTACTCGTCCGACCTGAAGTCCCTCCTCTCTTGAGGGACAACCTTCGCCTTTCCCTTTCCAAGCAACTGGTCCTCCTCGACCCGCTTGTACTCGTCTATGCGATCCATTAGTCGGCGAACGCTCCTCACAGGCTTCTTGGTCAGAGACTTCCTCAGGTCGTGCTCGGCTGGCAAGCCGACCTTGAACGTTCTCACCGCGACGTCATCAAAACTCCCTTCGATCTCGTTAAACATCTCCCAGTACCTGTCCGAGTAGGTTTTCAGTGTCTCTCCCTCTTGCATGGACATGGACAGCAAGGAATCCAATGGCCGGGGGACCCTGGTATTCGTCACAAACCGAGAGCAGAAAGCCCTAGTGAGCGCCCGAAAGGATCCGATAGAATTTGCTGCGAGACCATCGAACCACCTCATGGCCACAGGCCCCAGACTGGAAGGGAACACTTTGCACATGAGGGTCTCGTTCTGAGAATGGACAGCCATTTTCTGATTGAAATGGCTCACATGCTCCACGGGGTCAGTCCGTCCGTTGTATGCGGTGAAGGTAGGTTGAGTAAAACGCCGAGGTAGGCTCCCTCCCTCGATGCCGCGTGTAAAGGGCGACCTGGAAATTTGGTTGAGTGCCTTTGTCATGGCATCACTCCCGGTACCCCTCGAGTACGTGTTTCTGCTCCTGCGATCACAGTGATGCTCTTCCTCGTAGGAGAAAGACTTGCTTGGTGGTGTCCTGGAGCGGGGTCTATAACTAGCATCCTCATCATCAACGTAAGAATCATCCGTGAAGGATGGACTGCTAGACAGACTGCGTCTCCTCTGCGCACGACGCAACTTCCTCTCGAGGTGATCAATTTTGCGCTGCATGGCCTTATGAGTCTCGTCACCGTCATTCCGGCGTTGACTCCCCGCAGTACGGTTAGTGTGCATGCTCCCTTCACGGTCCCTTTGGCGCTCAAGATGCAAAAAGTGGTCAATATGCTGAGAATCAGCTGACTCCGCTCTGTCTGATCTAACCATAGTTCAAGCTATAACACACAGGTACAATCGTAATCTTCCCACAGACGGCGCCAATTGTAAGGACACAAATTAAGCGATTGGGCCTATTAACCAAATAGCCAGAGGCCCAGACTGTATGTAATATCCTAACAATGAATTTGTAAAGAGAGTGGGCTGAAGATCACTTGAGTGGACACGTATGGGTTGAAAGCCCAAGCATGGTAATGACCAGATGTGTATTGATAAGATGATCGAGGGTTACAATATTCTCTTCGGCACTGTCCGAGGAGTATATTCATACAAATATGGTTTGGGCTTTTCTCTTTCTTTCTTTCTCTGTCTCTGTTGCCTTTGTCTTTCTTCTTTTTTCCTCCTCCTTTCTCTTGTTCTTTCCTCTTCTATTTATATCTCCTCCCCCCATTACGTGGGCTTTTTTCTTGATCCTTATCCCATCCGCCCCCCCATCTTGAATTTTCATGGGGCAGCTGTAAAGGATGGAGGTTACTGTTCAGGAGTCCTTTCCCATTAATGCGGCCATGATGTTAGCTGCAGAGCCATAAATGCGATGGCAGCAGCCTTTTGCTTAATATCTGATCTTTGCCACTTGTCCTTATGGTCAACACAAATCGGGGGATTCTTTGGGAGAGTTGAGACTGAGATTGGTGCACTCGTCAAGGACAACCCTTTTATCATCCGAGCAGGTAGTATCCTCGGACCAGGCTCTCTTCCACTGGTCAAACTTCCTTCAGCATCGAATCAGGCTGGGCCAACTCTTCAAGATATGTTGTTCTCGGACGCACAGGTCTCCTCGGACAGGCCCATGGCCCAGGATCTGATGTTGGGCCTTTTACCCCCACATATATAATATAAAAAATAAAGTTCTTTAAATTTATTGAAACTTGAATCTGATCTTAAGTAATCTATTTTAGTAATTTTAATTACATAAAGTAAGTTACATGATAAAAGAATGCCACACAATCTATAACACTTGCATTGAATCATATGGGCATGGGCATGGCATGAACATAGCATGCAAGCCCCAAAAGAAAAAAGTCTAATAATATAAATTAACCAATAAAATAAATTGTAAAAATAAGAGAAAATTTTAATTTTAAATTATGTGGTCCAAAAATATAATAAATTTTTACAAATTTTCAAGTAAATATTAATATTTTATTTAATTTATTTAAACTTTTTGTAATAGAGTTTAATTAAAGTAGTATTGTAAATTTTTGGAACTTCACTAATAGGATTTCACATAGAGAAAATTATGTTAATAATTTTAATGTACTCAAGATTCAAAAAAAGAAAAAGAAAAAAAAAGAGATACACTTAAACATTTTTATGAGAAATATATATGGTAAAATATTACAATAATTTAAACTAAATAATAAAAATTCCCATAAATATTTGGATACTTTTGGCAAAAACAAGTTAATTAGAATCCAATTTTTGCTCTTAAAACTTTGTCAATAGAGTTTTAATTGGAGTCAAATATGTTAATAATTCTAATATACTTATAGTTTATCACATAATTATGTATAACACTGGCATTTAGCCACTTTATGAAACCATAACATATAAGACACAATTTTTATATACAAAATATATTAGTCATAAAACAAATAGATATCCTTATTGTTCATATAAAAAAAATTAGATATCCTTATTTAATTTCATTTGAAGAAGAGATAAAAAAAATGTCATGCTAATAATTTATATGATTTTGATGTAATTTGACAGTGGAGAGCAAGATTCAGTTATCCCATTTTTCGGGACTCGAACATTGATAAATGGATTAGCAAAGGAGTTGGGACTAAATACAACTGAGTCTTACAGAGCATGGTTTGAGGGAAAGCAGGTAAATGTATTATATTCTTTTTGGTTCAATGATTGGTGCCAAATGGGTTTTTTTTTTTTCTTGATTTACTATTGCTTGTAGGTTGGTGGATGGACACAAGTATATGGTAAAACCCAGCTATCCTTTGCATCCATAAGAGGAGCTTCCCACACAGCTCCGCTAGCCACACAACCAGAGAGATCATTAGTGCTATTTAAGGCATTTCTTGCAGGGCTACCACTACCAATAGCATGAACACATCAAAATAACCATTAAAGAAATAATAATGTAATAATATTATCAATTTTAATTTTTCAGGCTTGGGAATTAGCCACTCCCTGCATACCAATTATCTCTTTTAATAAAAGTGAATGACTTTTATACTAGATACGGCTTTTTTTTTTTTTTCTCGCTATTTTTTTAAAATAAATATATTTAATATTATTATTCGTGAGCACCCCTCGAAGCACCTTATCGACTCTCGGAATGCCGCTCTGATCTTGCCATGTGACTGATTGTGCTTGCATGTAGTATGCTACTCGTTTTAAAAACCAATTTTTAATTAAGTTTGGTCTCTTGTTAATATTTACATGTTAGTCGAAGTGAAACTTGAGATGCAAAACCCAATTTGAATTAAAATATGACTTTTAAAATTAGGGTTTGGGGTAGGGGTGTCAATTCGGGTTAGCGTGTCGAGTTCGTGTCGTGTCGAGATAGGGGTATTCGACTAAATGGCTCAACCCTAACCCGACCCATTTAATAATCGTGTCAGGATCCTTCAACCCTAACCCGACCCGTTAATAAGGCGGGTTGACTTGACCCAACCCATTTGACACGGTTAATAAACGAATCGTGTTGGGTTGACACGAATATAACACAACCCATTTCAACCTACATAATATTAAATATAACATCCATCTAGAAATAATTTTTTTTTACATCCCAAAAAGCAGTGCATACACTTTATGTCTTGAACCCACATTCAAAATAATATAGTTCAACAAAAATATAACATTCATTTAGAAATAAGTTCTTTACACTCCAAAAAAAGTGTAACACTTTAACCCAAATTCAAAATAACATAGTTTAACAAAAATAAAATAACATAGTTCAACAAAAATATAATATTCTTGAAACTCGCCAAATGCTAAATATCAATATTAAAAGAATTTGAGCAAACAGTATTCTAATCCTGACTATGACCACGATTATCATCCATAGATTCTTTGTTGATGTCCAAATTCATAACATCTTTCACAAGCTCATCCAATTTCATTTGTGTAAGTTTTATGCCAAAAAAATAAAAATAAATAAGTATTAGTAGTGTTACAAAATATGATCATGCCTCAACAGTTTTATAAGAACTAAATAATAATAATAATCTAAGAATAATAATAACTAATGAAACAAATAAAAATATATGGATGTTATGTTATGCGAGTTAAACGGGTTGTGTTAAGTTGGTCATTTCGGGTTTGACACAAATAAATTGGCGTGTCAAACGTGTCTATTGCGGGTTACGCGGGTTGACCCGCTTATGACCTGTTTCTTATCGTGTCGCTTTCGGGTCGACCTGTTTATGACCCAAACCCATTAAGGCCTAACCCTAACCCGAAAAAACTCGTGTCGGGTTCGTGTTGTGTTCACGGGTTGGGTTGAACATTGACACCCCTAGTTTGGGGTTCAAAAATGCCGCAATTAATGATATTTTTTGAGGGAATGCAAGTTAACAATGAAAGATGAAATACCTATATAAAGTGGAAGAGCCATGAATTTTTTCTAGGGGGGCCAAACTAAATATAACAAAATTATTGAATTAAAAAAATTCAAGACCCAATAGGAAATTTTATTTTATAAATTAATTTTTTAACTTAATATTGTTGTGTCCTATGTTTTTTTTTTTTTTTTTATTGTATCAAACTCATTTATTATTTAACCACTCAAACCAATATATAAATGCAAACAACACTACAATGTAAAGACTAATGATATATAACGATATTTTATAATCTTATATATTATTATATAACATAAACTCAAAAATATTATAATATATTATATAATTAAATTAAAGGACAAGAAGCCACACTTGCCAAATTTACTACCACAAAACGTCATTCTCACACTTAGATACAGTATATTGAAGTGTTGTACAGAAGTAACACATCACACAGAGTTATAGAAAACACTAGTTATAGAAAAAAAAAAAGAAAAGAAAGAGAAGGTAACAACACACAACAAGAGAGCGAGATAGAAAAGAAGAGAGATACCAGTGATTCATAAAAGGGCTACTGGTATCTGATGGTGTGGAGGACTGTCATGGAGAGGTGGTGTGACGAGGGCATTATACTCTTAGTAAATGTAAGTAGGGGTGTGCAGAAAACCCACCGACCCGCCAAACCCGACCCGACCCGACCCGACCCAACCCGCCGGGTTGGGTCGGTTTTTTAGGCCTGGTGGGTTGGGTTGGGTTACAAAAAATTATTTTATAGCGGGTCGGGTTGGGTTTGAGTTATAAAATTACAAACCCGCCAAACCCAACCCGACCCACCCATATTTAATATATATTTAAAATATATTATATGTTTAATAAAAAAAAATTGTTAGACATATTTATCTCATTTAGACATATTTTGTTTACAACTGAGTTTGAATATTAGTTTATATAATAATGTATATTTTGTTTATCAACTCAGGTGGCAAGTGTGATATATTTTTGTATGCTCAATTTAATAATAATAGTAAAGAAAAAAAATTTGTTCAACTCATGGGTTCAACTCGACCCAACCCGACCCATGTGGGTTGGGTTGGACATATGTGATGGGTTGGGTTGGGTCGAATTTTTTTTGACCCACCATGGTGGGTTGGGTCAAAAAATTCCCTCAACCCGACCCAACCCGACCTATGCACACCCCTAAATGTAAGACAAGATTTGTTTTGCTCTTTTTTTTTTTTTTTTTTAATTGGTGATTTGGAATTTGATGGAGGAGAATGAGTTTGTTTGTTTTTTTTTTTTTTTTTTTTTGCATTTGGAGGGTGGGTTGAGGAATGAAAGGTGTTGGGAAATTTAGACCTCTGGTTGATAGAATTAATAAGTTTTAAATACAAATTGTTAATTAGATTTATTATGAATAAATCTTGTTCAAACAAACAAATATCAATATCATGTCAATATTATACACAACGAAGAAATAAATAAGACAAGATATGATAACTCAGGAAAACTAATGAAACAAACTAGTTTTATAATAACAAACCTGGAGGGAAACCTTCCCAAAAAGTAATCCACTATAATGAAGAGAAGTTTTAGATCTAGTACAAAACTTTTGTCCCTAAATTCTACAATCCTAGTAAATGAACTTACAGTAGAAACTTTTAATCGCTTCAGAACCTTTGAACTCTCTAGTATATGAACGCCGCCAATGATGCATGGATCTTAGCACGTGATTAACTTCAGCAACTTGAAGAAGATATTGTTGGCTGCAAAGTTCTTCACTTCATCAAAAATGAAGATCAAGAAGCACTTTGTTACAAAACCCTAAGGCGCAAAAACGCAATAATTTCTTGCATAGAGAATAAGGCACTAGGTCACTTTCTACATGTGTTCTCCATATATAATGGCCTTTAAAATAAGCCTTATATATGTCTAGGGTTATGAGAAAAGAAACCCTACACATACATGTCAGCATATGTCAGCATGAGCCAAAAATCAGATCTGAAAATTCTGATTTTGTAGATCTCGACAAATTCAGCTTCTGTCGAGCTTCGTTTTTAAGTCTCGATAGATACTGTTTCTGTCGAGGTATCTGTCGAGATTTAATGAACAGGTTTTATTCACTTGTTTCTTGGTCCAATCTTCATGACTTTAATACTTGGTTTGAACAACATGTTTCTTAAAGTACTAAACTCATCCTAGATTTACCAAATTACAAGTAAAATGCATTTTCTTAAAGGATTAGCCAATTACATAAAATATGCCCCTAACAAAAAGGTTAGATGGAGTTTTTTTTTGGGTTTTCTAATATCAAAATTAATTTTTTTCACCTAATTGATTTTATTGGGATTTGCTTTTATTGGATTACTTCTGAAATTTGAGAATCAAATTTATATTTTGAGATAAAAAATTCAAAATCTTAGGGGGGGGCCTAGTAGGTAAAGTTTTATGTAATTTATAATTTTTATACTGCTTTTAATAGAAGATTAGGAAAATTTTTAAAAAGTTAGGGGAGCCATGGCCACCCCTAGCCCCTCACTAGCTCTACTATATATGTTGCAATTCCTAAGTCAAAGTAAATTTCCAATGACATAAATTCAAAATAACTTGATTTGAAGTGAGTTATTCCTAAATAGACTATTATGAAGTGCATTGAGAGGAAATAAATTAATTTGAAGCACACTATATCGAAGTAAACTAAGGTTGATTAAATCTTAAGTCATGATTCTAACATCAAATTGATTAACGAGCATAATTCTAGATCAAACTCAGACTAACAATAAAATATTGCACTAAACTTGATTAAATAAGATCACAATTTACAAAGGAAGCATATACAACCATAAATATCTACTTTTCAAATCATAGGAACTAGAAGATCTCCTAAGAAACAAAATATAAATTATCTCAATAAATTCTTTGGTGTGTTTGCAATTCCATTTTCTTGCAAAATGAGCCTCTATTTATACTTGAGACTTTAATGGTTATCATCAGTTATGCTTTTCATGTGTTCCTTCCTTGTAGAATTTTTGTGCCCTATGTTGTACATCTAACAGATCTTAGTAACTTGTTATAATTGCTTTGAGGCAATTGTTCCCATGTTGCTTGTGTCTATTTGGCACGTCTTTTCCTCCATCTATTCTCATAATCGTTCAAGGTAACTACCTTTGACTTCATTAAAGTAACTATTTCATTTCTTCGTAATTGCTTCAAAGTAGGTTAAGTTAATGCCACTTATCATTAACTTAGGCATTGTTGTTGACTTTGGCTTATCCTATTTGGATTGCAATGTTATCCTTCCTTCTTCTATATGTCTATTACCAGTCACACCATGTGTATAAATTATTTTGGCCTTAACACTACTATCTTGAAGGTTAGGATGGAAAATAGGAGTCAACACCTAGTTTAGGGTCTAGAAAACACTTTGACCTATGGGCAAATCTCTAATGTAACCAATTTATGAGTCTAGAGTTAACGTATGAATTTGGGAAGGTGTAAGGAATCCAAGTCCACTAGATTGAATGGATCAACATCTACTCTTGACCTCCTAGCAATATTTGAATTCTGAAGGTGATGTGTGAAAATGCGACGAGTTTCACATCAAATGTTTATTATTATATTGATTTAGACTCTATAATTATAAGAAGAATTAATCATAATTTGATTAATCATTTCAGAGTATAATTTAAATGTGGCTAACGCTTTCTTTTGTCATGATAAATGCTATTAGTGTTGTTTGTTTGTTTAGACCCCTTTTAAACTAGATTAGTTTAACCTAATTAATTAATCAAGTAGTTACTTAGGTTGATTATTTAGATCTAGGTTATACACATGCAATCATATTACACAGTGCAGAAAATTAATCATATTTTGAGTCTCTTCAGTTTTAATTGCAATTTTTATATATACAGAATCGAAATAACTCATAATGTAGAGGTAGAGATGTCATCAAACTCAATCCCTAAATGTTGGAATGAAGATTTTCGCCTACTAGTTACTAAACATGTTAATAAACATAAACATATCAATAACAATATTTGTTGAAGGTGAACAAAAGAACAAATATTATTTCTATTCTAAAATTTAATTTTTAAATTTTCTCAATTTCTCATATGATAGCTAAAAAATTAGAAGGTCAATAGAGTTGAGAAAAGTTAATTTATAAATCTTCAACATGAAATGGATTTCGTTGACTACAAAGCAAATTACAATGATTATTTTTTCTAATTTAATATGTTGTATATTTAATAATTACTCATTATTATTTCACACACTAAATTATATTATATAATGCGGTATACACTCTAATTGAAATCATCAAGACACTATTTTCAATTATATTACCATGTAATTGTAAAGTTGAGCTTTTGAGTCTTTGTCTCATGAGAAGTGAGTTGTGATGTGTGAATATGAAACCTACCTTGCAATTGGGTCGTCGCCCTCAATAGCTTATCAAAATTTCAAAATTATAGGCTAAGTTTTCGAGCCCAATCAAAACTTCATATAACCCATTTTGCCAAAAAATAAAAAACAGAACAGCCCGAGTCAGCGGCGGCTTAATGTATTTGGAGGCCTAAGGTAAAAATTGAAATTGAGGCATTTATATATTTAAATATGATTTTTAATTATTTAAATATTACTTAAATTCAATTATCTTATTTTAGATACAAAATTACCACTAATTAACATAAATAATGTATTATTTTTTTTTTGAAAGTCTATAGACAAAAAATTTGACAAAACTTTTCACACCTATTGACGTGATAGATTGATAATTTGATAGTGGTAAGTAAAAAAGTGATGTTACAAGTTCTTGTTGGTGGCAGGGGCGGCTTAATGTATTTGGAGGCCTAAGGTAAAAATTGAAATTGAGGCCTTTTATATATTTAAATATGATTTTTAAAAATTTAAATATTACTTAAATTCAATTATCTTATTTTAGATACAAAATTACCACTAATTAACGTAAACAATGTAGATTTTTTTTTTTTTTTTGAAAGTTTATAGACAAAAAATTTGACAAAACTTTTCACATCTATTGACGTGACAGATTGATAATTTGATAGTGGTAAGTAAAAAAGTGATGTTAATGGTGGATTTAGATAAAAACTAGTAAAAGTTTGTTAACTCAACTTGTGAAAAATGTTGTGATTTTTTTTTATTGCTCTTTTTTTTTAAAGTGCTATATTCATAATATTTTCATAACAAATCTTAGGTTTGTTACTGGTTTTAATTTGAACTCATCACTAAAATTAATTTTTTATCATCAATAATACCCTGTAACAACCTATCTCTTAGGACTTATTTTGAAAGTGATGTGAAAAATGTTGTGGATGTAACATTTTTTTTCTTATTTTTCATTTGATAAAAAATATTATTTTATTCATTGGCTAACATTTGGACTTAATTAATACTATTATAATATTTTAAAAAAACCCTATTGATTAAAATTTAGAAACTTTTTTTTTCTACTTGAAGCCTTAGACAACCGCATCAATTGCTTTATATATTGAGCCGGCACTGGCCCGAGTCACTGAGCATTGTGAATCAAACAAAGCAACCTTAAATATTTTATCTTTCGGATTGAGATCCTATGCAATACCTAGGGTATTGCATGGTGTGCAATTGCTCAAATCTCAACCTTCCATTAAATTCAATGCTTCAGAAATTGACACACCATTCAAGCCACGTCAGCGATCTGTGTGCACCTTCCACTTCACTTTCTGGTTTCAACTTTTTACGCTCTCCTCTCAATTTTCAAATTTTCAGTATCTCTCTCTTTCATTCCACCAAATCTATCTGGGACATCCATGGCCAAACTTCCATGGCTGCAGCTAGCAACCATTGAGTCCCACGCCACCGCCACCGGCAGTTCATGCCGGTGTGGCCTTCTCCTTTCTTAAAATTTCTTTGTCTCTCTCTGTTTTCTTGTTCTTCCAAGCCCAGTCGTGGCCGAGCTTCTCCTTGCAACCACTGTCTCCGACTTGCTATCACCACCTTCATCGTGCCACCAGTATCCGTAGATGGATTTGTCAACACGATATCGAAATCACTTTCGCCCAACTTGTCCTTCTTGTTATTATCTTTAGAAAAAAATATCTTTCTCTTTTATTTTTTCTGTATTTTGACATTAACTGTTTTGTAAATTTGGTTTTTTGTGTATATTTTGTATTTTTTTTTTCTAATTGTTATAATTACTTGTTGAGGGTGAAATTAATGTGATTTTGCTGTATTTTGGGTGGCACCGAAGGTGTTTGATGAAACTCTTCATAGAGTTTTAATTTATCTCTTTGTATTGGTTTTTTTTTTTTTTTTTTTATGGGTGTGGATTTTCATGTCAGTTTGGTGCTAAGACTGTGATTATAAATGTATGGAAATTGTCGTATCTTTGAGAACTTGACTTCTTTCGTTGATTATTCTCTATGGATTTTTTTTTTTCTTTCCCTGATTTATTTGCAAAGACCATCCCTTTGTTTCATTTATAGTACTAACGATAATCCCTTTCTGAGTTTCTTCCATTGAAACATAACTACGCTTTCTTAGCTTAATAATAATTTCTTAGTTTGAAGTTTGTTACAAACTCACAATGTATCCGTTCTATCTTATTCCATTTTTTTTTGTTTTGAATATTTGTTTGTTATTACTATGGTTTGAGTTTGGCAGAAGTTGATTATTTTATTTTAATGTTGATTTTAGAATTGCATAAAAGATGTTTGTGAAAATACCTCTTAGAGAAACTATGAAATGATAAATTATTTTATATGCATGTTATGCAGTCTTGAGGGAGATTCATCATGTTAAGAAATGCGCTAGGCTACTCTGAATTTCTAAAGATTCATCTTATGTAATGGAAAAAACCAAAACAAATTGAAGAATGAAATGGACTTTGTCTCGACCATGGGATCATTCTTTTTGCCTTCCATTGTAGCTACTGTAATTGCTAAGCAAGTTGTTAGATCTTGATGTTGAAGCAAATTTTGTGTTGAATGGATGTAATCTAAACACTTTTTTGTTGTTGCAAATAGCATGCTGTGATGGAGTTATGTTATTAGCTTTTTGCGTCTTGGCTTGAAGCAAGTACTAAAAATTGAAGATGACTTGAAAATATGAATTTTAAAAATTATCCACGTAGCCTAGTTCTGCTCTTGGAAGTGCTATTAATTAGTGCTCTAATTTTTGGTTAGCTTACAACCTCTTGACCAAGCTCAACACATTCTCATAAAAAAAAAAAAAAAAAAAGACTACAAGGAATGTACATCAAGAGTCTTCCAAGGATAGAAGTAAACAAGAAAATATCTCTATACAAAAATGAACAAAATTTTATTAAAATACACACTTTGATCACAAGACCATAATAATAAGAGTTCTATTGAAATATATTTTTTTGATTGGGCATAGTAACATGATAGTAGTTAACAATGAACAGTTTTTTTCCACCATCGTAATACCTTCCTACAAAATAACCCAAAAAATATAAGTCTTGTATGCTTCAAGACCAAATGCTTCAACAAAAAGTATCATGGCTCTGCTCAACTGCAGCCAAAATATCACATGCACTCATTTAATTCCGTACTTGGTATGTAGTCTCTTGCTTCTTGACTATACATTTCATCCAAAACTTGCAATTTTTTCAATCTACCCTACAGATAATTGTAACTACGTTAAACGTCAATGATATAAGTTAACATCAGTCTAAGTTTAAGAGGATATCACTAAATTTTTTCAACCTATCATATACAAGTATCTATTAAATAAATATGGCAATAACAATAAGAAGAAAATGCATAATATCTCCCTGTTTGGAGCTTCTTAAAAGTAAAGTTATTGAAAATCTGTCAGCAACAAATTATTTTGGATAATAAGCCATAGAGAATAATCAAGAATCAAGGAAAGAAGTTCAAGTTATCAAAGATACACACTAACATAAATTATATATATATATATATATATATATATAATATTACAGTTTTAGCACCAAACTAACATGAAAAATCCAAAAATCCAAAAACAAAACAAAACAAAACAAAATACAAAGAAATAAACTAAAACTCTATGAAACATTTCATCAAACATCTTCATTGCCCACCCAAAAAATAGCAAAATCACATTAACTTCACCCTTAACAAGTAATTACAACAATTAAACTAGAAGTAGATATATAATTGCAACCATTATTTAACTTCAATCTCATGTCTTTTACCCGAACCAACTTTATTCAACTTCAGCTTCTATCATTCTTAATCATGCTTTACTAGTAGAATAATTATTCCAACAAATAGTTCAAGGTGGTGGTATCACCTTAAATAAAGGAAAAGAGTTCACTGTGATACTATACCAAAAATAAATACAAAAAATAAAGGTGGAAATGCACTTTTCGTCCTTACTCGATTCTCATTTTGGTCCATACTTTTTTTTTTTTGAGAGATGGTCCATACTTTTTATTTTTACTACATTTAATCCCTATTTTGAAAAACACCATCTGTTTCAGTTCCTATCGTCAATTCCCTAACAGATTTGTCGTACGTGGCTAACAGAGCGAACTGTTGGCACTCAGAATGCTTATGTAGCCATTAAAATAATAATAAAAAATATTAATTAACATTAAAAAAAAGTCCATGTCAGCTTTTAAATAAATAAAAAAAACATATTAGACATAAAAAAACAAAATTGAAAATTTCTTATTTTTTAGAAATTAAAATAAGACAATTAAATCATTTTTTTATTCCATTCATTAATTTTTTTGAAGAACATCATCATGTTCTTTGAACTCTTCCCCAATAAATGACTTATATTCTTAGCAAATTAACCCTTATTTTCTTATCTTCAATTTTTTTGTTTTTTTACTTTTCATTATTTTATTAAGTATTTTCTTGGCATCCAAACAAATTCTTATTCAAAAACCCAAAAAATTCTCACACACTCTCTCTCTCTCTCTTTGGGGAAAACTTCAAACCCAACACTTCCTTATCAAAACTGGTTTCCCTACTCTTCCGAAATATTCTCAAACCTTCTTCTCTCTCTCTCTCTCTCTCTCTTCCAAAACTCTCACAAATATCTTTCGAACTCCATGGCCGGCCTCCTTCACTCATCACCGCTGCCACCACCACAATCGGCGGTGGTTCTTTCTTTTCTTTCTCTAACTGACCCTCTTCTCTACATTTCTTGATTCACTCAAACTCATACCCAAATGGCTCAAACTCAAACCCAAATGGCTCAAGCTCATCCTTTCTAGATTTTATCTCACAGATCGGTGTCTCTCTCTCTTAGATTGGTGTTTTTCTCTCTTAGATTGGTGGGTCTGTATCAAATTGGTAGGTCTTTCTCTTTCATCTCTCTATCTCTCAGCTCGGTGGTGCAGATCACGGTTGAGATAGATGGTCGTGTATTCTGATGATTTGGGTTTGTGGCGAATTGGTGAGTTTGTGGGTTGTGATTTCGATGAGTGGGTTTTCGAGTTGGAGATTTGGGTTTGTGGTGGAATGGTGGGATCTGGAGGATGGTGGAGATCAGTGGGTTTTCGAGTTGGAGATCAATGGAGATCGGTGGGTTTATGGGTTCAAATTTTTGGGTATGCAGATCGGTTTCTAGTTTTGATTTTTGGGTTAGATTTTGGTTGGTGTATGTTGTTGGATATATATTAACAATTTACTTTTGCGATAAAGTAAAAGGAATCATACACAAATCTAAAATTAACAATAACACAAATAGATATGATAGGCAAAAGCAATAAAAAAATACTGAATATATATAAGAATAAATCTGCAAATAATTGAAAAACTCACAGACCAAATGCATGAAAGGATGAACAATTGAGATCAAGTCTTGTGTTTAACACAATCTCCTTAAAGCAGGTTTCGCCCCTCACTCAATCACTGTGGTGCTTTGAAACTCGTGGACGTCTACCTCTCAGGATAAAATGATCTACAGCACGAAAACGAAGCACACAAGGTTGTGCTCTGCGAACTACTCAATGTCTCTTTCTCTCTCTTTGACACAAAATGAATGCAGAAAATTATTCTCTCTAAGAATTTCTAAGAGGTTTTCAAAAAGTTAGTTTTCGTGAATGAGGGATTATGAATAAATATACGTTACTGAACAGATACTCTGTTTGAGTGATAACTACTGTGCATAGATTAACTGACTCAAAAATTAAAATAATAAAATATTATTATTTGGACAAGTAGGCCCAGTTCACATATGCCAAATGCCCAACCCAATGTCCGACCCAATGTCCAACTCATGAGCATATAAACTCATATATTATCTATTTCCTTTCCTATGTGGGACTCAGAATTTTTATCACTTTTAATAACAACTAAGTGAACATAGAAAATATCAATTTCTTATTCACTCTATGCTATTTTTCCAACATATGTTGATTTTTGAGTTTTGAATATTGGTGGGTGTATGTTGATTTTTGGGTTTTGAATTTCGGTAGGTGTATGTTGATTTCTGGGTTTTGGTTGGTGTATGGTTATAAAGAAAATACTAGAAAGACAAAGAAAAGAAAAGAAAATAAGGATTAATTTACTAAAGATGGGGAGAACACATAGAACATAAACACAGACATGAGAAGAACACAAAGAATATAAACAGGATTTTTTTTCAAAATAGCACTAATTTGCAAACAATTTCGTTAGTTAGCACATTTTTAAAACTATTTAGCAGACTAACATTTTGAGTGTAACAGAATCGATTTTGGAGTACTAAATCAAGTCCGCTAAACTCGTTTTCCTATACAAATCAAGTTTGTAGAACTCGATTTCTCATCAAACCCAACCAACCCGAGGAAATCCAAAAAATCTAAATGCAACAACACTCTATCAACAACAACAACAACAAACCCAACGAAATCCAGACGCAACAACACTCTATTAACAACAACAAACCCAATGAAATCCAGAGAATCAGAGAGAAATATTAACAATCAAGAAACCCAAAGACTTAGAAAGAAACATCATCAACAAGAATCAAGAAACCCACCTAAAGATCTAGAGAGAAACATCAACAAACTCATCACTGCCACCTGAAGCCTTTGCTGCTGCCTCCTAGAACCTTCGTTGTCACCACTGCCTCCTGAGCCTTCGCTGTCACCGCCTAGGTTTGATCTCTAGTTTGTTTTTTCAGCCTTCATAGTTTGGGTTTGTTCTTCGTGGGATGAAGAACACCGAAAATCAAGCCTTACAAACTTGATTTGTATAGTCCAAAATCGAGTCTCTTGTACTTGAGATATTAGTTTGCTAAATAGTTTTGAAACCATGCTAACTAACGAAATTGTTTTCAAAATTGTGTTATTTAAAAAAAACAAAAATCCGCATTTTGACGTTTAACTGTTTTGTATGTTTTGGTTTTTAGTGTTTATTTATTTTTTGGTGAAAATGCACTTTTCGTTCTTATATTTTAACCTGATTCTCGTTTTGGTCTCTACTTTTTATTTCATCCGTTTCAATCCTTACCGTCAATTCTCTAATAGAAACATCTTATGTAGCTAATGGAGAACACTATTAGCACTTAGAACGCCTACATGGCCATTAAATAATTATAAAAAAAAAAATTTAATTTGACATAATGCCACATCAGCATTTTAATATTTAAAAAAGTCAAGTCATTTTTTTACTTTTTTTTTTAATTATTTTAAAATAAAATAAATTTTTAGTTATTATTTAATTATTTAAATAATAACTAAATAATTAAAATAAAATTTTCCATTTTTTTTTCTTTTCTTTTCTTTGTTGGAAGATCACGTGTTTATATGGATTTTTTTTGAAAATAACTATAAAATTCAATCAATTTAATTAGTTTGACAAGATTTGAAACTAGTAAAATCGAGTCTAACAAACTGGATTTTTTGGTACCAATCCTGACTAATAAAATTGTTTGAAGATTTGATTATTTTCAAAAAAAATCCGGGCGAGTTGGGCGAAAGTGATTCTGATTACGTGTTGAAAAATCCGGCGACGGAGACTGGTGGCAGCAAGTCGGAGGTGGTGGCTGCAAGGATAAGCTCGGCCACGGCTGGGGCTTGGGAGAACAAGAAAACAGAGAGACAGAAATTTTAAGAGAGGAGAAGGCCACACCGGCTTGAACCGCCGGTGGTAGTGGCGTGGGACTCAATGGCTGCTAGTTGCAGCCATGGAAGTTTGGCCATGGATGTCTCAGATAGATTTGGTGGAATGGAAGAGAGACTGAAAATTTGAAAAATGAGAGGAGAGTGTAAAAATTGAAACCAGAAAGTGAAGCGGAAGTTGCACACGGAACGTGGCTTGAATGATGTGTCAATTTCTGAAGCATTGGATTTAATAGATGGTTGAGATTTGAGTAATTCTCAATCCTTATCTTTCGGTGGCACTGGCAGGCTGTGCGTGGGAGTGGAGCTGAAACTCAGACGGTTTTCCTTGTAGTGTTTCTGTAAGTTCAAAAGCTTGTTTGAGTTTCTTAAAACTTGAATTCTCATCAGCCTCCTTTTGTTGTTGTTTATGCTTTTTGCAATGGTATTTTAACGAATGCGCAAATGGGTGTCTCTTATTTCGAAAGAAACGGTATTTTTGCTTCAAATTGTACCTGGAATTCGTTTTCTTTCAATGGGGATTCCTCGGAGACCCATCTTCCCTATTGGTCTAACTGTGAAGAAGGTCCATGTTTTTGGTGTTAAAGTACAAAACTATAGAGCAATTAATACTTTGTTGAAGGGAGAGTCTGATAACGATAATGGGTTGGTGGGTGGTGGGATTCTGGAGAAGGAGCTTCAGTTTAAGCCGTCCTTCAATGAGTATTTGAAGGCTATGGAGTCTGTTAGAGTTCGTAGGGAAAGGAAGCAAGCTGATAATAATAATTATAAGGTGAAAAAACAGAAGCCCAATGATACAGAAAAGGGTCTTTTTAGGACACCAACAATGGAAGGAGATAAAGGAAATGTAGAATTGAAGGAATTTGAGAAAAAGAAAAGTATTTTGGATCAAGAAAAGGTGTTAAAAGTTGTAAAACATGAAGGGTTATCTAAGAAGGATTATGGGATCACGAGCAAAGAAAGTCAGGTTAGAAGGGGTAAGCTTGGTTAAAAAGGGAAAGCAAGTAAAGAATTTGTTGATGAAATTGATGCCAACGAAGGCCATATAAGTGGAAAATTAATGAAGCAATATCAGACTAGTAGTATTCAACAGAAATTGGAGGACTCCAACTTGGGTAAAAGTACAAAGGCTTGGACGGTACAAAAAGTGTCAAAGGCATTAGTTCCTATTCAAAGACAGCGCCATAGTATCAAACTAGAAGGGGAAATTATTAGTGATGCAAGTTCATGGGGCATGTTGAGACAGAACAGGACTGATAATAGCCTGTGGGCTGACAAATCAATCAATAAAAGCTTGAAGGGAGAGAAAACTGGTGCTGGAATTGATAGGCATGGCAGACATGAGAGGAAGTACTTGCAAGTTGAAGAAGTTGCTAATAATGGGGAAATTGTTAGTGATGCAAGTTCCTGGGGCATGTTGAGACAGAAGGGGACTGATAATAGCCAGTGGGATGATGAATCAATCAATAATACCTTGAAGGGAGAGAAAATTGGTGCTGGAATTGATAGGCATGGCAGACGAGAGAGGAAGTACTTGCAAGTTGAAGAAATTGCTAATAATGATTTTGTGCATGAAAATGGAACACTAACCAGAAGAGGTCACTCTTTCTCTGAAAGAATTGATGGTAATGGGGCAGAGGAGGAAAGAGCCTGCCTTCAAGAATTTTGATGAATTCAGTGACGTTGTGGACAAGCCACGAGTTTCACGGATGGAGATGAAAGAGAGAATCCAGAAGCTAGCAAAGCAGTCTGTTGCTCTCCTTTTTTTTCCTCCTAGTGTCCCTAGTTTGGATGAATTTATTTCTATTTTGTTTTGTTTGCAATATAATGTTTAACTCATAATTAGACGTAATATTAACAACTTTTGTTATGTCTTGCAGTTTGGTTTTAGTTCCCTCTAGTTGGATGTAGACCTGCATGCTCCAAAATATTGTAATGGGAATATAGTCTGGTCTTTTGTTAGATAATAAGGTCCATCATGTGTATCTTTATAAAGTTTTGATACGTTAATGTCACTTTTATCATGTGAATCCATGAGCTTCCTTATATAGACTGAATTACAAACTATCTGTGAGTTCTTTGCGTCGTGAATTGGAATTTTTGTCAACAATATTATGGTGCCATGTTTAAAGGACCAGTTATGAATACTAATTATGGTGGACTGGTCACGGAAACTTTTGTGATGTTGATATTATCTCACTAATTTTGGCAAACAAAATTTAGGTGTTATGAAGAGTTATGTATATAATTTTGTTTGATAATGTGATCCAGAATCTGAAATGATAAAACAAGAAAAATAAACTTTTTGGGTATTTGTTAAGATTTAGTACTTGTGTGGAGAAAATTTACTGCTATGAAGCTTGATTTTTCAGAAAGAAATCATTGTAATTTTTAAACAGTATTCTCTGCAGTTTGTACCCCTCAAAATGCATATTGATGACATTTGCTACTTTGCTTGTCATTTCTTGGATAAGTCTTATCTTTCTTTGATTTATGTACCAATCTAAATATATCATTATCTAATTCTAACTTATCTTAAATATTGATTCTCATGATTTGGTTAATGTTAAAGTAGTTTATTTTAACAGGTTGAATGCTGCAGATGTAGACATGGCTGAATGGATGTTTACAAAGACAATATGAAGTGCAAGGATCCGATTCTGTGATCATTCTATTTTGAGGGTTATCCAGATATTGGGAAAACTAGGAAATTGGAGGCGGGTGCTACAAGTCATTGAGTGGCTTCAGATGCGTGAGCGCTTCAAATCCCACAGGCCCAGGTATCTTTTTCCCTTTTTCTTGTCTCTCTGATGAACATTACACGTTTTAAAAGAGCATTTTCTTTTCTTTTGTGTAATATTTTTTTTGATACTCTTCTTTTCTGTAATTAGTATTATGAATATTAAGCATTTGAGTAATGAATTTTTTTGTAGGTTACATGTGTTTTGAAAGGGCATCACAATTTCATTGAGCTTCAAACTTCCTTTAAACAATCAAACTATATTGTTTGAAATTACTTATATTAAAAGAAGAACTACATTGTTTCAAATCATTTTACTGGTTGTACATAAATGTCACGACAGAATTTCTAGAGAAACTGTTACAATTAGATGATTTAGCTCTAGCTCTCTTAGAGAAAAGAGTCAAGCCTTGTATTTAATGCATCACAGGACATTAATACAAAGTTTTGAAGAACTATGTATTTGGATGAAGTGATTGATTACAGAGTATGTTCTAATGGGTTTAGAGTAGGTAGAATGGATTAATTGGATCTGGTCAGGGTGGGATTGATGATCTTGTGTAGTTAGTTGCACCTTTTGTGGTTCTGTCAACTGCATCAGAGCAGGCCATGGTAATTGTTGTCGTGGTGTTAGGATTTACTAACACTAGCCCTGGTTGATGATGTTACTGTAGCATAGAAGTTGCAATATTGATGGTGAAGGTGGTAGTGGCTTTGGTGGTAATGGTCCTCATGGAGGTACCAATCAAAACTTGAATCTTCAGCAGTCATCTTTAGGAAGCTACATCTTTTTTTTTTTTTTTTTGGGGATAAGTGTCATCTTTAGAAAGCTATTCCTTTAGAGATTCCCTTTTATTCATGAAAATCTTTATTACTTATAAAAATATGGAGGTACCAATAAAATAAAGGTCTTGATGGAGGTCCTTACATATTTATGAGGAAAATCTGTTTTGAACTTGCTTCAACCAATTTTTGGCTTGTTTGAGTATTTATAATTTCAAAGTAGTTAATCAATATTGTAGAAGCTCTAAGGTTGTTGATCAAACAATACATATTTCAAAATATTTTATCCATGGTACTTATATATAAAATCTATGGTTCCAGAAATACTATTTTGCTCTAGTGACTTAAGACCATGGTTGTTGTACAGAAAGGGTCTTTTGACTACATTTCCTCTTCATTTTGTAGATTTATATACACGACTGCACTTGATGTACTTGGAAAGGCGAATAGACCTGTGGAGGCACTCAATGTCTTTCATTCAATGCAGGTATTATACATTTATTTTTATTGCATATAGCATGCTTTTTGCTTGTGCACTACACCTTGCTAAGAGGAAAGAGAAATCTTTGAGAGAAAATACAATTCTTTTATTTATTTTTGTTTAATTTCTCTCCAGCAACAAGTGTCTACATATCCTGATTTAGTCGCCTATCAATGTATTGTTGTCACTCTTGGAAAAGCGGGTATTTGAAGGAACTTTTTGATGTAATTGATAGTATGCGATCTCCTCCCAAGAAGAAGTTCAAAACTGGGGTAATTGGGAAGTGGGACCCAGAGTTGGAACCAGATATCATGGTTTACAATGCGGTGAGTAATACTTGATTGAACTCAATCTGGAAAAGATAATGGTCTGTATTCACTTCATTGGTGTTTACCTGCATGATTGGATAGTTTCTATACCTGTTACATGACATACTTTTGAAGATAGAAATTAAAAATTAGAATTATTTTAGAAATGGTTAAATCTGTGAGCTGCAACTAAAGTATGACAGAATTCTTGAAATTGTCAGATGGTAATTTTATTTCATTGATTCTACACTTTCTAATGTGTAAGGATTTTTTTTTTTTTTTTTGGGATAAGTAATCAATTTTGTTGAATCAATAATATAAAGACATGGGCATAGCCCAAGTTTTTATTTATTTTTATAGATAAAGTAAATGATAATATATTGAGGCATAGCCCAAGTTTATAGGGAGTATAGTGAAGTTATACCCACAATTAAATTCTAAAAGTGCAATGATCCATCTGATCTAAGAGAGTAGAAAAAGACAATGCTGTATGCAACCATCCACTCAAATAAAGTTTGAAGAAACATCAACTTTTGCAGCCCTCAAAACATATGAAATTCGTCTCCCGCCAAAGACACCACATCAAATAATGAAAAATCGCCTTCCAAATTTCTATGCACTGATTGGTCTTTTTGATAGGTCTCGGGCTTGGGGACTCACGACTAGTGATTCTCTCCCTTCTTTTATTAGCTCTCTTTCTCTTTTGTAATTATTTTGTTGTTTGGTTCTTTTTTGTTTTCTCACTGTTTTTTTTTTTCTTCTTGTATTCTTTGGGTCTGCTTTGTGTTTTTCATGCATAGAGTAGCCGTTAGTATATATAGCATTCTTACTCATCAAAAAAAAAAAAAAATTCCTATGCACTGATACTGCCACAACCAACCTACCAACAAGCTAGCAGCTCTGTTACTCCTTTAGGCATTGCCCACTGAATTCAGAAGAGGCTAAATACCATAGACCACAACTCTCTAGCACTAGAGCAATGTAACACTAAATGATCTACCATCCAGGCACTCCTCTTACACATACAACACCAATTTATCACAAGAACATGTCTTTTCCTCATATTGTCTACAGTTAAAATCTGCACCAAAGCTGCAGTACGCAAAAAGAATGCCACTCTTTATGGGACCTTAGGCCTCCAAATACTTATCCAAGGGAAACACACCCTGCCATGTGGGGCTAGAGCTTTGAAATAAGATTTAACCTCAGACCTCCTTTGTTTAGAAGGGGTTCAACACAATTTATCCTCTTCTCGGCCTATCACTTAAATAGAGTAAATATTGTCCAAGAAAGGCTATACTGACTCCAACTCCCAATCTTGAACAATTCTAATAAAGTTCCAATCCTAGTAAATAATGTCATTGCTTCACTGCTTCACTGCTGATGCATCCCTCTTCTTTTTTTTTTTTTTTTGATAGGTAATAGGATTTATTGATATAAAAAAAGGGCCACCCTAGTAGTGAGGAAGTGAATAGGGGTTAACAGATCAAGTATAAAAACTACATAATTCAAGTAAATCAAGAAGAGAAGAAAATGATTGGTTTCGCAAAGCTGACAACCAATCCAATAAGATTCTAAAGAAAAATAACTTGAGGTCTGTCATAGATCTCTCGTTATCTTCAAAGCATCTACTATTTCTTTCCCACCAAAGATGCCAATGTAAACAATGGGGAATAGTTAGCCATATATGTCTATTTCAATGACGATCAAACCGACCTTGCCTCTAATTCCCAATCATTGACAACTCAACAAAAACTTACATCCCAATGAAGGAAACCATTAGTGAACTTCATTAACTTAGCCACACTTTCCTTCTTATCTCGGTAGATTCTAAATAATTCGGGATAACTATTGAAGAGGTGTCTCCCCACATCATCGGTCTTGCCAAAACTTCACCCTCGACCCATCACCAATTTCATACAAAATATAATGAGACAAAGAAGGACAACCTTGACTAATATTTATTCCAGAAACTTACACCATTGGGACCAGATACTGCACCAGTACACCAGACACCCCGCACACATCCATACTTTGTCTCTATCACTTGCTGCCAAAGACCATCCCTTTCAAACCCAAATCTCCACAACCACTTCCCAAGCAAAGCTTCATTAAAAAGTCTTAAATTTCTGATCCCCAAACCACCAGAAGAAAGTGGAGCATAAATAGTAGCCCATGTAATTGAATGAAATTTGGGTTCATCCGCCATACCACCCCTAAGAAATTCCACTGAAGTTTGGGTTCATTACCCAACCTGCTTCATGAAAAATTGCGCCATATTTTTCAATATGATGACTCACACCAGCTGGAATAGGAAACAGAGATAAGAAGTAAGTGGGTAGATTTGAAAAAGTTCTTTTTATTAAATTATCTCTACCCCCTTTCAAGAGATACAATCACTTCCATCCTGTCTGTCTTCATTCCAACTTTGACTTGCCTAGATTAACCTTCAAACTGGAAACAGCTTCAAACCAAGTGATTTTAGGTTTTGTAATAAAGCCAGGGTTTTTTTATTTATTTATTTGTTATTATTGTTTTTGTAATTTTTAATGTATGGTTTAGTTAGATCTGAAGCTAGTACATGTAGCTTGTAATAGGCACTAGGGTTTTGACGGTTGGTTTTATGAATTTGAAGTTTGGTACTCTTAGCATCTTTTGGTATTGTTGTAGGAAGTAGAGATTAAGTAGAGTTTTGGGATAAAGAGCTTTATCTGAAAAGATTTTTGGCATTGTTTGATTTGCTTTTATTATGTTAGGGAGGAAAAGCTTTTATTTGAAGGGGTGGGGATATCCTTGGTCAAGGTTAAGATGACATATTTGCATTCTTTTTATTGCACGGATGATTAAATCTGCCTTTATCTATCTTTTCTCTTTTCTTGAGTTTAACAATTCCTTGATTTTTGAAATTTCCACAGTCTAAGGTGGTCCTCTCTTCATACTCATGGATCAACCCCTTAGCATTGCCTAAACGAATTTCTTTAGTTATAAAATAGTTTTACCAAAATATCTCACTTATATGATTTATGTGTCTCTTCATTACAGGTCCTAAACGCCTGTGTCCAGCAGAAAAATTGGGAAGGAGCATTCTGGGTTTTGCAGCAATTAAAGCAACAAGGCCAAAAGCCCTCTTCTACAACATATGGACTTGTCATGGAGGTAATAGCTGCCATAAGTTGCTTTCTTGTGGTACTTTCTTTCACTATTAAAGTAACACTTTAATGGCATGGTACTCAGTTTACTTCTTTCTTGTGAAAATTGTTTTATTAAAATACTAAGATGATTGTGGTTTTTCAATTGATTTCCTGATAATCATGAATATATATCCTTCCAGCATGCAATTTCTGAAGTTGCCATGAGGGATATTTTTTTCTGGTAGCATTTAGTTATTTTACAAAAGAAATGTGTGGAATTGCTTGCTATTGGCCCAAAACTATATAAATGTTGTTGAACTAGCTCTTCCATTCAAATGAAATTGACCATTTTCACATCCTATACAATCTTATATGACTTATCTTTTGTGCTCCATTTGATATCTTATTTTGGAGCTCAAACATAATTTGACACCATGATAGTCTGGGTTCATAAAATATGCGACTGAACTGCAACTTCTGCTTGAGAAATAAAAGTATTATTCTGAGTTTATGAAACTAGCTGAAATCCTCTTTTATAAGAACATTGTTAGACTGGCTCCGTGTTTTGGGCCCTGGTGAGATACATTCTATTTTAGATTCCATTGATTCTCTTTCTTTTAGATTGCAACTCTGAATAATTGCTGTTCTAGGAGCACTTTATGTATGTTTCCTGAGCACATGAGGTAGATCCTCCTCTTTCATAAATTTATACTATATATGAAGATATTTTGCAGCTTTATGTTGAATATCCCTTTTAATTGTTAGTGTTAACCTGGAAAATTCTATACCTGAAGCGTTTTTGCTTGCACAGGTGATGTTTGCATGTGGCAAGTACAACTTAGTTCATGAATTTTTCAGGAAATTTCAGAAATTTTCTATTCCAAATGCTTTAACATATAAAGGTATTTTACTTAGCTTCTTTTCTTTTATATGCTATCATGTTGGGTTACATTATGACAATGACTTCTGTTGTAAACAGTGGTTGTGAATACACTTTGGAAAGAAGGTAAAACAGATGAAGCTCTTTTGGCTGTTCAACACATGGAAAGGCGAGGAATAGTAGGTTCTGCAGCTCCTTATTATGACCTGGCTCGCTGTCTTTGTACTGCTGGAAGGTGCCAAGAAGCATTGAAGCTGGTACTTTTGTTAAGCATTATCTTACATTTACATTTTTTATGTGGACGTTCCTTTTATGTATTTAAGCTTTGGTAGGCTGGTACTTCATCTTGCTTTAGTGATAATGTAGCTATTAGGTGCTAAAATGCTTGGACAAAGCTTCTCTTAATGCTCTGGGAATCGTATGACTAGAAAAGTTGGTAATTCAAGAAGATAATGCTACTTAGGAAGTAGTTAGTGCTCTCTCTCTCTCTCTCTCTTCATTGCTGTATTTCTTTAGTTTCAACCAAAACTAACACTTCTTTGCTTGGTTTTCAATTACAAAACTAATGTAGGACAAACCAGGGGATTTGTCTTTTTGTTCTTGTGGTCAGAAAATTTGTGGAGTCAGGGTTAGAACTTTTAGAAAGAAGGGTTAGGCTTCAAGAATGACTAGGGTTGTAGTAAATAAGGGAGAATATTTGATTTAGGGTTGCAAAAGAAGTGAGAAAAAACTAAAATTGAATCTGTCAACATTCTGTGAACAATAACCTTGAAGGTCAACATGCCTCAATGGCTCAATGCACAAAACATGCATTATTAATTCCATTTATCTCTTAGTACATTGAGAACAAATAATATAAAAAGACTTTTTATTTTTATTTTTTATTATACTAGTAGTTTTAGTAATCCCTGGCTGCTATGTGATCTTTTGCATAAAGTAGTCTTTTTTAATAATTTTTTTCTTACTTATCCCAAAAAAAAAAAAAGAAAGTAGTATTAGGAATCCCTAGTTTAACTAGTAAACTAAAAACCTAAGAAAAGATTAACTGGGACTTAAAAAAAAAAAAAAAATTCAAAGATACTTAGGATCTCCTAGAATTGACTTAACTACACTACCAAGGTTGGATGGCACTTGCCGCCTCAACAAAGCTCGACTTCTACTCAGCTAACTACCAAAATACCCTTACTTCGCCGCAGTATTTACAATTTTGACTGTAACTTGTTAAATAAAACTCAAATTAAAAACTTTCCTTTTAACCCTAAGACACATACTTTAAAACTACACGATTTTTACTTCAATTGGACATTAAATGTGGGTCCCGTAGAATAAATCTTGAATAGGAAAATTGGTGAAATAGTAACAAATTTATGTTCCGTGGTTACATCAGTGGATTTCAGGTTAGACAGGTTTTAGGTATGGGTTTTGATGAAAAATTGGATTGAGCTATGCTCTAATACCAAGTTGATGTAGCATGGGTTGCAAACCCTGGCTTCACCATCTAGAGCTGCCTAATACCTTAGGCTTCACCACCTAAGGGTGCTTGGAATCATCACCAAGATAGAGAGAAAAATCAATTCCATTTTATTCTTTAAATTCAACGTATCAATAATGTTTCCTTTGGGGCCCATAAATCAATTAAAACTAAATTGAATCCATAATCTAGACCAATGGAATCAATCAACATTAATTTAGTATCCGCATCGTTGTTACTTCTAAGGAGAAGGTTCTTACTACCATACTAGTATTCCCTAGCTCTACCTGTGAGCTTAATTGTGGCAAACCTGGCCTTCTGTTCTTCTAATAAACCTATCTGTTCAAAGAATTGCTTCATCTCATGTGACGAACATCAAGAGTAGGTTCTTCTAATATAACACCGTGCACTAAAATAATAAGCTTCAACAAATTGTAATAAGAATTGGCTTGTTGATCTGGACTAGGCAGGGAGAGTAACTGCCCTTACGCTGGTTGTGAACCTGCAGTGTACAAGGTTTGGCATAACATGTGAAGACCACAGGATGATTAAGTGTCTCCCACAATGTGTCACTGAATGAAAATAAGTGTGTCTCCCACAGCGAGCTTATGGTCCAGCTGGAGATTCCAATTGTATTGAGCAGGGGTTGAGAAAGTTTGGTCACTGGTTTGTAGCAATAATTGAAAGCTCATGGAGTTGATTGGTGCCTGAATCGGATTATGGGTGTCCAATTAACGTTTCTCTCTCTCTTCCTGTTTGGTTCTTGGTGAGGGTCCTTGGTCATGATGTCAATGTGTTGGTTGGGGTCTCCGGTCAATTGCAATAGTGGTTAAATTGGCATTTTGGCAGTGTTCTGGTTCAGGGTAGGCAGCTTGGTTGGGGTTCAGTGGTGGCTAGGCTTTGAAGCTTTTGAGTGTTTGGATTTTGTTATTGTGGCGGTTTGACTTGTTGTAATCCGATTATGTGCTTTGAAGGTTGGTTCACAACGGCTTGTTGGTGGTGGGTTCTCATTCATATGGTAGGTTGCTGTTTAAGGGCTAGTCTATTTTGGAAGGTGATGGTTGTGCCGTTGTGGTGATTGTGATGGTAAATTTTGATGGTTTCTAAGGATGCTTCTTGAATTAAGGTCAATTTTTTCTTTGATACCAAGTTGATGCAACATGGAGATTGCAAGACTATGAAAGAAGGGAAAAACCTAACAACTCTAGGTTTCACCACCTAGAGCTGCCTAAAACCCTTGGCTTTATTGTTTGGAATCACCCCCAAGCTGGAGAGAAAAATCTTAATTCCATATTATTCCATCAAATTCAATGTCTGATAATGTTATCCTGTGACCTTAAAGTAGAGCATCCTGCATCCAGAAATTAAATTTTTCCTTCTCCACACCTTGCTGGACTGGAGTACAGTTTTTAATCTTTTTCCTTGTTCTAACTTTTTTCGAATGCTTGATCTTTGTAATGTAAGAGTTCGATGTACAGCCCATGTACAGCCCTGGTGTACCTGTATCTTTGATTAATACAATTTCGTTATTTATCCCAAAAAAAAAAAAAAATGTTACAACAAATAAGGAAAAAAACAATATAATCAATTACATTAAATTCAGAAATAAAATCAAATGAAATTCATACCAAATAAAGTCAATTAGCTTTCTTCTGGCTGCGCTTCCTGCATCATTATGTCTTGGAATTCTTATTATGTAAGCTTGTACCTAAAAGCAACAAAAAAATGTGGCAACAAAAAAACCTTGAACTATAACACATGCAACATAAGAAATGAGCCTTTAAGCTTTGACTCAAGTGGTAAGGGGTGAGGTGGGAATTGATTAGGTGTTAGGTTCAAGTCTTAAATAATAAATAATAAAATGCTATTTAATAGTGTAAACCACTAGAACATTACAATGGTTATAGTCAAGACAGAACTAAGTGTCCTAAAATTATTAACTTAGATTTGAGCTAATCTTATCACTAGGCGATTAATGTGATTATTTTTATGTCAGAGTGACAATTAGTGTGTGAACTAGAGGTATCACGAACGAGTTTGCTGTCCTGTCAAAATAGGTATACATCAAGTATTAACATTGAGTCCTTATATTTTTTTTGATAAGTTATGTAAAACGTATTAGAAAGAGAATAACCCTAGTACACTGGCGGTGTACTAAGAGAGAAGTACAATCATGTCAAAATACAATGATCAAAGGAGAAATAAAAGCAGCACTCCAATCCTACAAAGTACGATAGAAGAAGGCCTTAATTTCAAGGATGTTCCGTTCACATTCCTCAAAACTTCTGGAATTCCATTCTTTCCAAAGACATCACATAATGCAATGTGGCACAGCCCTCCAAAAGGCTATGTTCTATGCTTGCCGAAGGACCCCTTCCAAGCTGCAAACATATCAATGACTCTTTTTGGCATAGCCCAATGAAGGCCAAATAAATAGAATGCCAAAGTCCATAGCTCCAAAGTTGTAGGACAATGAAGGAGCAGGTGATCCATGGACTCCCCCATTTTTGCACATGCTGCACCAACCCAAGATCAAAATATCTCTCTTCCGGAGATTGTCAATAGATAAGATCTTCCACAAGAAGGACAGACCATTAGGTGAGGATAGGGAACGATAAAAACATTGAGTCCTTATCTCTTTGCACTAGTTAAAGATGATTTTATTAGATCGATTCAGGATGAAATTCCTTTGTATATGTTTTTGGCAGATGATTTCGTGTTAGTTGATGGTACTAGGGTAGGGATTAATTTCAAGTTGGAAGTTTGGAGACTTCGGAATCTAGAGGGCCTTAGGTTGAGTGGGACTAGAACCGAGTATGTAGAAAACCGGTATTTTGGATTAATAATTTACACGGATAAAGAAATTGAGGAGGGCATGATTCATATAATAAGAGGGGGAAAGATTACATATAACCAATCCCCCATTGGTTAATGAGAATCCATGGCCAATTCCAATTTATTGGGATTAAGGCGTAGTTAAGTTTAATTGAATTGAGTTGAGTTGAGTGTGAGCTTTCTTAATTAATATTATAGGATTTCATTGTCTTGAGTGTTGATGGATCATTGGCTAATCTATATAATGTTTGAACTATTGTTCTCCCTTGTCTACCTTTCATAGTGGTTCCTCTCTCTCTCTCTCTCTCTCTCTCTCTCTCTCTCTCTCTCTCTCTATATATATATATATATATATATTTTGCATAGCATACACTCTTATCACTTATAATTTATTTTCACAGTGTGCTTTTCTAGGACACCCGGACACGGACATGGGTATAGGTATGGGTATGGGTACGGGTACGATATGACGACACGAGCAATTTTTGAAAGATTATAACATGATACGATAGATTGGACACCATTACGACATGGGTACGGCACCCCTAATGAAGTGTGGTAGATGAGCAGCATTACCTCTGGATCAAGCCACTTAAGTTCTTTTTTTTTTTTTTTTTTTTTTTTTTTTTTTGTGGGGGGTGGGTGGGTGTGCTGGTCAAAATATACAGGTTTCTTTCTGCTTCTTTGATCTACAAACTAAATATAGCATATAATGGTGGACCTTTGTTTTTTGTCCTACCCAGTACAACATTCCTATAGTACTCTTGGCCCTTTTCTTGGGATTTTCTGTTAGCTGTAATTTTATTGTCAGTCATCTACAAGAAAAGTGTATGGATGATTACAATATTAACATTTGGTTTAGCTATTTTCCTAGAATGTGTGTGTGTGTGTGTATTCATTCATGGTTGCAGCTGAGAGTTTGATCACATTTTTCATGTTCATTATTTTGACAGATGGAGAAAATATGTAAGGTCGCAAATAAGCCTCTAGTAGTGACTTACACTGGCTTAATTCAAGCTTGTATTGACTCAGGAAACGTTGAAGATGGAGCTTACATTTTCAAAGAAATGCAGAACTTTTGTTCCCCAAATCTTGTTAGTTGTAATATAATGTTGAAAGCTTACCTAGAACATGGGATGTTTGAAGAAGCAAAAAAGCTGTTCAATATGATGTCAGAGGATAGGAACCATATCAGCAGGAAATCTGATTACAGGGCTCGTGTGATACCAGATATCTACACATTCAACGCCATGTTGGATGCATGCATTGCAGAAAAGAAGTGGGATGATTTTGAGAATATTTACAGAGGGATGCTGCACCATGGTTTTCACTTCAATGCAAAACGTCATCTTCGGATGATATTAAATGCTTCTGGAGCTGTAAAGGTATCTTCCCTTCCCCCCCCTGTTATTTCATTTCATGGCACAAGGTTAATGCTTAGGATATAATTGAATGGTGGAAAATAATCTGTGGCTAACTCTGATTAGTTGATTGAGGATCCATAGCCCGCCCTGAAATTTTGAGGCTAAGGCATGGTTACTGCTGTTGTTTTTGATGGGGCATAATACTTGTTTGGACATCTTATGGAAAGGAAATGTTCATGTGTTATGGTGTTTATCCATTGGAGCGAATGGAACATTTTCCATATATAAATATAATAGTAAAATCAAACAAATAATATTTTCAAAAAACCCAAATCTGATCCTCTACGTCCAATATATTTAGATTTAGTTCAGATTCTATTCTAAGCAGAGTGTATGTTCATAAAGTGCTATGAAAGGAACAGTGAGTAATTAAACTTTTAGGGATATCTAGATATGCTGCCCTTTATTACTTATCAAAAAAAAAAAAAAAAAAAAATCTAGATATGCTGCCAATTAAAATGGAAAGAACAAAGAAACTTTAATATTGGACTTCAACACTGAAAGAATAGAAAAAGTGAAACTGATAGTATGGTAATGCAAGGGTCTAAACTTTGGTTTTGGGTTATGTTGGAAATTTATTATCAAAGATATTCCCTAGTTTACAAACAATCATGCACACCCATGCACAAACGTACATGTTTGTTTGTTTGTTTTTGTTTATAATTTTTCTCCTCTGAGCATCGTGACATCATCCGCCCTGCTTTGTCCCCGTTGTCTAAAACATTGACAATCCATACTCATCTTAGTGACGTCCCAAGGATTCAGTGTTTTTGAAAGATAATCTTTTAGCGATATCATACCAGGAAAAAAAAGATCTCTGATTATATACACTTCATACATATACTTACTCTTAAATATTTTACCTATATGTTTCTCTCAAAAAAAAAAAAAAAAAAAAAAAATTACCTATTTCATTCAAGAGTGTTTATGGAGTTTTACGTATGTACTTGTGTGTCTCTCGTGGCCTTCTTATTTATTTTGTTCTTATTTTTGTGCACATGCATGCATGCTTACACACAGATGTGAGTTCCAGAATGAGATGTTTAATCATCATCCAGAATCTCTCAAATGGGTCTGGCATAACTAGAATCTCCAAAATCTCTCTCGCACTGCATGTCACTTTGTGTCTCCCTTCTGTAGAATACTAGGAAAAGAAAATCTCCTTGTTAGTAGTTTAATTTAATCTTCAGTTTCTATTTTTATTCATTGGTGGGAGCTATGCATAATTGCCAGGGAGTGTTACTGGAAACAACTTGGAATCACTTGGCCAAGGCAGATAGGACTCCACCACCTGCCCTCGTCAAAGAAAAGTTTTGCATGAAGCTAGAGAACGATGACTATATGGCTGCTCTCGCCTGTATAACTAGTCATTCCATTCCTGAGTTGCATGCATTCTCTAATTCGGCATGGTTGAATTTGCTTAAGGAAAATGCTCACAAGTTTAGGAAGGATGCTCCTTTTCGGTTGATACAAGAGGTTAGCATCCATACTAACAGAACTGAATTGTCAAACCTAGCAGTCCAGAATCTCATATCAGCTTGTAAAGAATTTTGTAGGACTCATATGACATTAGCTGAGATTAAAGAAATCGATACTGTTTGTAGTGCTCAAACTGATTTAGCTTTTAAATCCTGATTAACTATTATATGTGTTCATCTTTACCATTATATAACAGAAACAAGCATTCCTACTTCTTGGAGAACCTAGTGCTTAAGAGAGTGTTTGTTTGGAGGTGAAATAGGGTGGATTGAAAACTTTGGAAAGAAAATGGGAAAGAAAACTTAGAGTGTGTTTGGTTGGGTAGAGAGGAAGGAAAATAAATAGTAGGGTCCGGGTGTTTTCTCTCGGGCCCACCAAAAAGTTTTCCTTAAAATGAAGAAAAAATTAAAGGGTGAAAATTGGGCTACTTAATGGACAAAAATGCCCATGTACACTTGCACATGGGCAATTTATCCAATTCTTTTTTTTTTTTTTTTTGGTTTGTCACTTTTTTGTTTTAATTGGCCATCATTTTTTAACAAATGTGTATCTATCAAAAAATTTTTTTTTTAACAAATGTGTATGAGTAAATTTATATAAACTCGCTTTTTCCATCCCTCCAGTTTTCCACTCCCAACCAAACAAAAAGGAGAGAGAGAGAGAGAGAGTCACCTCTAGGTGTTTGATGGGTTTTCCTATCATCCTAAATGCAGATTTGTTGGTGGTGTATTTTTTCAAGCACGAAGAAGAAAATTGTATGGAAACACAACCTCCTTCCTACTAAAGTAAGAATGAGAAGAATTTCATTTTATTTTTTCTAAATGGAGAAGAGCAAAAATTTAAAATCCTTTTGTAGACAACTTATGTTATACCGGTCAATAATCTTTAGTTTCTACCTCAATGATGAGCTTAAAATATGTTAACCTAGGGTAATTGAAGCTATTTCGCTATTTTGGAAGTAATCACAGCGCAAAAACACTCAAAACCGCTTTGAAAATGGTGTTGAAAAATGATATTTGTTCATTATTTTGATCGTAAATTTTTAACTACAATTTTTTTTGAATGAGGCTTTTTTTGCATTGGAAATTAGACATATAGGGGCTTCAATTTGAACAAAAATTTGGCCAATTTGTTTTATTTAAAATGAGTAAGTTGTGACAGTTTGAAGCCAGGACATCAGTTCTATTAAATTTTAGGGTTCTTGGTGAGTCTACGTATGAAAACCTAAATTAAATAAATTTGAAAGTTAGAACACTCAATTGAACGAAAATAAAGTTAGCGGACTGAAATGCATTTCAATTGAACTTAGAGGGTGTAATTAACATTTTTGCCTATATTATTTTGTTGGATAATTTATATTATTTTGATGAGTTGTATGTTAAAATAAAATGTGATATATGGTGAATTGTAAAATAGTATGTTAAAATAGATAAAGTAACTTTTTAAAAATATAAAATATGTAATTTTATAAATACCTGGATGTCAATGCTCTTAAAGTCTTCATAAACTTGTTTGCTCTATTTTTTTTTTTTTTTTGAAACTAGCATGTAACCCAAGGAAATGCATGAATGATGTCAATGCTCTTAAAGTCTTCATAAACTTGTTTGCTTTTTTTATTTGAAACTAGCATGTAACCCAAACAAATGCATGGATACATTTAAAATTAAACACAATTTTTATTATAAAAATATAATAATTAGTCAAAATATTAAAAAAAAAAAAATAGCATGTAACACATGATGTATTCATTTAAAATTAAACACAATTTTTATCATAAAATATAAAGAATTAGTCAAATTACTTTTTTTAAAAAGTAAACATAATTAGTCACATATTAAAATTCTTACCCAAATTTAATACTACTCATGATCATTTTTTTTTCTAATTTTTAATAAGATAGAATGTGTGGTGACCTTTTTTGTGTGGTGATTTTTATTGAGTATATGTGATTAGTTCTTTTTTATTTTTTATTTTATAATTTTTATAGTTCTTTAATATGAGATTCTTAGTATTTTGCACTCATTAACTCACTTAATACAAATATTAAAAAGTTTAAGTGGACACATGATACAAACTTAAAGAGATAATTATGGTGTGGTCTTCACATAAATTTAGACACATGGCGCAAAATTAGATTCTAATTTCAAATGCTAATTGAACTTTCTCTGAGTTTTGCCTATTAATATACTAGCATTTAGTCTGTGTTTACGCACGAAAATATTAACAATTGTGATGATAAGATGTTCATTTTGGTAGATTTAGTTTCCACATTGAGCATTATGAATAGAGGTAACTTAACACCAACATTTAAGAATCAAATTGGACACACAGCACAAAATTAAATTACAATTAGAAATTAGACACATAGTACAAAATTAACGAAAAGAACTAATCATTGAGCTTGAAATCTTCTTGGAGGCGGCAATGAAGCGGTAATGTATGAGAGTGTGAAACTGGAAGAGTGGGATTGAACATTGTATTTGAACCCAGCCTTGCTCTTAGAAACCCGAAAAGAGGAGGAGAGGATAGTATGTGGATCTAGTTGGTAGAGGTTGAGAGAGAAGGAGGAGACATGGGTTGATGATATGACATTAAGAGAATATGATGTTTTACTTTTATAGTCTTTTTCGTTGGAGTCTTTGGTTCTAGTAGTGGGATTAGAAGAGTTTCAAACTTTATTGAGGTCACCCATCAAAGTGTGCAGGTGAGATATTCTTGCTTAAGCCAATGAGTATTATCATTGTGGTTTTCTTGGCTTCCGTGTTAAATGTTAATGCATCATTTATTTGGGCACAAAAATTAGAAAATTTAGATAAGATACATGACACAAAATTGGAGTCTAATTTATAATCTATTTAGATTTTTTTTTTTTTTGGAGTTTTGGTTAGGACGAGTGGTGTAAAATTGAGAATCCAAATCTAGACACATAGTACAAAATTGAAACTCTAATTTGAAATTTTATTTGAGTTTTTCTCTGCTTCACCTATTATTATATATATAGACTAGCTTGTAACCCATACAAATGCATAGAAGCATTTAAAATTAAACACAGTTTTTATTATAAAAATATAAATAATTAGTCAAATTTTTTTTTAAGTAAACGTAATTAGTTACATATTAAAATTCTTACTTAAATTTAATTCTATTTATGATCATTTTTTTCTTCTAATTTTTTTACTAAGATAGAACATGTAATTTTTAATAAGATAGAATATGTGGTGATTTTTATTGAGTATATGTGATTGATTTTTTTTAATTTTTTTTTTAATTTTATAGTTCATTAATATTAGATTCTTAGGGTGCGTTTGGTAGACTGAATGAGGATTACGACAGGAATTGTAATTTTTATGACTAGTAATAAAGTGTGTTGTAATATAATAACTAAAGTTATTCATTAGTTTGGTTGTGAGTTATAATATTAGAATAAAACTTAACATTTATTTTAGGAAATATCTTACTCATACAATTATATCTCCTTAAAAATTGTTATTTTTAAATTTAAGAGAGATATGTGTTATTTTTTATAATTTTTTATTTTTATAATTGTTAGATGTATATGGAAAGTTTGTTTATTTGGAAATAAATTAAGTTTTGAAATTATTACACTTACTAAGGAATAGCTAATACAACCTTTTAAAAAGGAATAGTTATTCCTCATTTTGAAGAATAGCTATTCATAAGGAATGATTATTCCTTGTAATAAAAACATAACCAAACTAAAGAATAACTAAACCATAGGAATAACTATTACATTACAACGTCTATTACAATCTACCAAACATGCCCTTAGTATTTTGCAGTCATTAATTTATTTGGTAGTTGGCACAAAGATTAAAAAAACTTAAGCAGACGTGCAAATTTAGATTCTACCTGCAAATTTAGATTCTAATTGGCTTCAAGGAGATTTTTTTTTGCAAATTTAGATTCTACCTGCAAATTTAGATTCTAATTGGCTTCAAGGAGATTTTTTTTTTTTTGGTAATAACTCTTTATCATCAGATCAAAATACTAATCAGTTTTTTGGTGTAGGCAGAGATTGAACCCCAAATCTCTTATTCAATTATCAAAGACTTTACCAGTTAAGCTAACTGAAACCCACGGCTTCATGGAGATAAATGCAATAATATACATTTGGACCGGCCCTTAATTCATTTTTCCCATAAAAAAAAAAAATCGACCGGCACTTATTTTTTTAGTCCAGATATATGGGCTTGGCTACTTAGATCAGGAAACAAATTTTTATGAAACAAATCGAAGAAAGTGACAATAAAACTCTGGCAATACTCATTCCATGGAGATTTTCCCAAGATAACACATGCATTTTCCATTTGTTTTCAAATAGGTCGTATACTCGAGTCCAGAAATCAGGCCTTTCAAAAAGAAAAAAGAAAAAATTAAGGATAAAAATAAATAATAAATAATTAATAATACCGTACTTGTTCAATAAGAAAAATATGAATCATGGGTGAAACGGAAGCTTAATATAAAACTGGTAAAAATAATGAAGACTAATATGTTAATTAGATATGATTTTACCTAGGGTAGATCGAAGCCAATTCTTTTTTTTTTGGTCAATCATTTTAACTAGGACTGCTAACATTTTCCACATAATGATGAGACAACACCCCTAATTCTATAAGAATAAGTATCATCCCGACTCTCAGTCTTCTATCACAACACAAAGAGCTCTTGTTCTCACTCTCTTCTTCTCAGCAAACATGCAGTCTCAGCAGCAATGGATGGTCATAGGCATAATATGTGCATCTTTGGTGCAGATTTTTATTGCTGTGGAGTCTTTTCCCATACATGATAGAATCACAAGTCTGCCGGGGCAACCACAAGTCAGTTTCCAACAATTTTCTGGGTGCATCAATGTGGATGAAAAGCAACAGAGAGCTCTTTTTTACTACTTTGTTGAAGCTGAAACTCAGCCTGATTCAAAGCCCCTTGTTCTGTGGCTAAATGGAGGTAAAATTCTTATAACTTTTTGCAACACTTTGCCCACTGGAGAAGAATTCAAAGATGTATTTCATCAGTTCCTAAATGCTTTAATGTATACTCTTCAATTTCTTGAGTTTCATTCTATGAAGCACGGGTGCGTTTTCGGATTCGGTGCGGGTGCAGCGGGACTTGGCAATTAAAAAATTATTAAAAATATTTTTATTTATATATTTTATATATTTATACTATTAAAATATTCTTAAAAAATTGAGGAATGACAGATTTAGGATGTTTGGGCCTCATTCAAAGCCGATTTCGGCTGTTCCGACGTGATTCAGTGTATATTTCGGCTTGTTTCTGCCATTTTAGTCGCTAGCCGATACGGCTAATACGGCCCTATTCTAGCTGATATTGGCTCGGTTCGACGCGAATCTAAGCTGATTTGAAGCGAATCGAGCTGAGTCGACGCGAATTGAGCTAAGTCAGCACGAATCCGTAAAAAAATAAAAAATAAAAAATAAAATAAAACTCAGACGCTGCACCGACGCGCGGATAGCCGCGTTGGACTCCAGTGCGGCACTCTCCCAACCGTGTCCGTGCTTTCTTGGTTTCATTTATGAAATTACAATAGACATTTTACTTCTTTTTTGGTGTGTGAATATGTTTGCATTTTTTGTCGATATATGTAGGTCCTGGTCCAATATCCCATTTTTTTATATTTGGTCTGCCTCTTTGTGTGAACCATGATAGAAAATGGCTTGAATTGAGTGCGTAGATTGGCATCACATAGGAATTAACCCAAATCAAATCTGCCTTTGTCTTGTACCGCTAGAAAACCTAAGGTGTTGTTTGGTTAGAGAAAAAAGTAGGTGCACTATGTATTCAATTTTAGTTTTTTTTTTTTGTTGGACTCATTACTAATCTGCTTGTTTGGATTAAAGATTTTTATTCATTTTTTAGATTCAATATCCTAAAATTATGGTTTGAATACAAATTAACACATTTTGAATGTTTTTATTTTCATAGAATACAAGTAGAGTGGCATTTTTGTGAAAGTGACAAGGGGCCCACAACCTGACGTGAGTCGTGATGTATATAAGTGAAAAAAAAAAATTACTTTCTCTTAAAATAAAGAATAATGCCTAATCATGAAGAGGTGTATTTTATACACAAATTATTTATTCAAAACAAGTTATCAAATACACTTAAATGTAGAAATGTGTCATTTTTTTCTATATTCTAATTTAAGATTTATATAAAAAAAGAGAAATAAAAAGTAAATACACCATTTTTTGGAACCAATCAGCCTCTTAGTTTTCTTAATTTTTCAGCTAACTTGGATTGTAGCCACCTTATTTGACAATGGATTTGCTAAATTGAAAAGGTAATATAAGTCAAATAGTACTTGCATGTGAATTCTATCTTTTGCATTGCATTGTCAACACAGTTAATAGCTGAAGGTTGTGATTTTGGTGCATTGTCAAGAAATAATATCACATCTACGTTACTTAAATGCAAGCAAGAATTTTTTGCATAGGGATTGAGATTAAGTGCAATACCTAAGTTATTACAGCTAATGCAATTCTTATAGAGGGTTGAGATTGATAGTTGCAAAAAACAACTTTCAATCTCATCCATTGATTAAAAAAGTTAAGGAAAAATATTGAAGAAAGTAAAAAGTAAAACTTAAAAATATAAAAAGTAAATTTTTTTTTTTTGTAAGACATGGTTGGGTGAATTGCACCCGGTGCAATGTCCTAGGTATTAAACCGGATCTTAATCCCTTACATGGATGCACAATAGTGCTTGCCGACAATTTGGTTATTTTAATATATATATATATATATATATATATTTATTTATTTATATTTATATATAAAACCCTTAGTTTTGAATTCAACCCCTACATTGAATTAAGAGTAGAGAGAACTTTGTATTTGTGTGGGAGAATAATTTGGTGGTATTGTAATTGGGTATTGTGAGAGTGTCATTACACCATTTTGTATTCTTCATATTTGTTGGTGAAATTTCTCTTAGTCGTTGCCTGTGGACATAGGTTAAAAGTCAAACCACATAAATTTTGGTATTCACTCTTGTGTGTGTTTGCATTTATTTTTCTTGTCAAGTTATATATCTTTATTCTTATTATACATTTGGTGATATCTTTCAAATCCATAATATTTCTACCATTAATCTTGTATGGAAGAACTATCCAAAAGCATTTTTCAACAATAATTTGGTAATAGAGCTTCCGCTATTTACAACAAACCACATTAACTGCAGCAAAACCAAGAAATGTTGCATAGGGGTCGCCGGCCTATGTCATTCAAAAATAAAATACTTGTATGTTTGGACATACATAGTTATATGTTTGCTTGGAAAGGGTAAGCAAGTTTGTTTGAAATATGGATAAAAGTAAGACTACGAAAAGATTCTTGATTATTTCTCTATCATTTTAGCTTGATAAGCTTTAATTATATATCATCATCCTTCCCCTTCTTGTACAATTTTTTTTTCTATGTGCATTTTTTTTGTTTTATTTATAGTCCATGATTGACAGAGCAATTTTAAGTAAGTTATTATTAACTTTATTAGTTCCTCTTTGTTACAGAAGCAAATATATTATATTTACACATATATGAACGACGAGATATCAGGTATATAATCTGTGGCCTTATATTATATTATCAAAGACATGTATCAGTCGGTCAATATTCTACCTGTTGAATTTGTTACAAATACATTTTACTATTTGAGTATTATTTGTAAGTTTGATTTTCTAAAACATTATAACTTATTTAGACCCCCAATTCTTAATTATGGATTGATTAATTTTAAGCTTAACACACTTAATGCGGAATATATGTGATTAGCAAATTGATTAATCAAAGCTGCAATAGTATAATGTAAAGGGCAGTAGGGAAAAGGATAGCAAACCCAAGATAACACGGCGATGTGTTATCGAAGAGGAAAATAGAAGAACTCAGTGTAAAAACCTCTCCGCGGCCATCCAAGCCGAAATGATCTACTCGTGAATAAGTTGGAGTACAAGGATATTAAAAAGACCCTCTAAACCTAATCTACCCAAAGAGCTTGAGCCCTCCAAGCTTTAACTATCAACAGACTTCTCGGAGTCTTGTCTTTACTAGCTTCCCGGATCCCGCAATATCGCCCAATTGCGCTGCCAAGCTTTTCCGGCTTATTTTGAAAAATACCCAATGCTTCTCAAGCTCCAAAACACTCTCTACACTCTAAATAGGTGTGAGTTATGTTTAGATACAAATCTCCTCTCAAGGTATAACAATGGGAGAGGGAGGAGAAGAGACTACAAAGATTCTCTTTCGAGGACGTGTAGCTCTCTCTAACAAGGTGGACGTTGTAGAAATCTTTCTAGGGTTTTCTTCTGAATAGCCTCTTTTTAATTTTATAGAAAATGAGGGTATATATAGTATAAGTGAAGGGTATAAGAGTCATAATTAAAATCCTAGTTGTCAGTGCATCTCACGGGTCATCTCGAGAATTGGCCAATTTGCGAGATGAGTCGTGAAATACACCGACTCTTCAGCTTCCGGCATGTGCTTCTCATGTGACCTTCAACTGTCTTGATCAAATCTTCATCACTTAAAACTAAACCCATTACAATTAAATCCTACAAATTATAAGAAAATAAATTAATGAAATTACAACACTTTTTGTCATGGACTAAAACCTATATACATGATACGAGAAAACCATAACTTAACAATGAAAAATACTACATGCGAATGGCAATTCTCATAGACATTAGGTGATTGACATTAAGTTCAATTTCATTAGCATTTTGAAACTAATTAAGGGGATTTTTTTCCTATCATTTTAACATTATTATGTGAAAAATATTATTATGTTTTGAAATTTTATTTTCACGCAATTAACTAAGGGGATGTTTTTCTAATCATTTTAAGATTTTGAAACTTACACTAGTTCTGCTTTTCTTAAGTACAAGACAATCTTATATTCCTACAACGATGGTTTGCCAAGTTTCCAGAATACCAAGACAAAAAAAATTTTTATAACAGGAGAGAGTTATGCAGATAAATTCTTTTTATCTTTTTTTCCACTATTATATGAAGACTATATATTGTGGTGCGAAAAAAATAGAAAAAACCTTCTATTCATGCACATGTACACGCACACATTGTGAAGGGAAAGTGCATGAAAGTATTTGACTTTTTCCAATATTGCACTTAAAATTTTGAAATATTACATTTTCTTTACATTTCATTTTTTATTATGCATTTTATTTATTTATTTTAAATTCCTGATCGATAATGTATAAAACTTTCTATATTTATATCTTTATTAGAATATTACCACATTATATTTTCTTATAATGGTAAAATAGATATCCATATACAAATAAAATCTTAATAAATCTCTATTATTAACTACATTAAGAATTATCAAATTTCATATTTTGTTGAACTTTTTCATGTATTACATGGGTTACTTCGAGAAATCCTCAATACAAAGGTTTGAGTTTCCGACCTTATGCTGCACCACTCTTGGCCTGTTGTTTCATATGTCTAATTTTTTTTTTTAAACTTTGATTATCTTATAAGAAAAGAAAAAAAAATGTACGACAAATTGTAATTGGTGAAGTATAAAATAGAACACTCAAAGATGATGATTATATAATAAAAGTTAGGTCTTAGAAGGAGGGTTTATGCCAAGTGGCTACCCTCTCTTAATGCCAAGGAATTAGTCTTTATTAACAATTTGAAAAATTACATAATTCCCCTATAACTTGGGGTGGTTTCCAAATTAAACCCTAAATTAAAAAAAAAAATCATTAAATTTCAAACTTATTATTCCAAACCATGCCCTTAATAAGTCTCTAAAAAAAAAACTATCTAAATACATATGAAACTTTAGTACTCTGGTACATTATATGAGAATGCGAAATTATATTTTTATGATAGTAAGTCATTTACTTATTTTCATAAAAATATAATTTCGCATTCTCATATAACGTACCAGAGTACTAAAGTTTCATATGTATAAATTGTCATAAACTCTTCCCAATAAAATTGTATATTATATACCAAAAGTTTTGTAACCAATACCATTAATTGGCATCTTTCCTAATTAAGGAAAACTAGCGTTCAAATTCTCCTTTGATCTCCACTTTTTGTAACAATTGATTATATATATATATAAGCTTAAGCTCTAGTCAAAATAATATCCTATCATGTATTATATAATAAACTTATGTCATATACATTAAAATAATTAATATATTTGCTCTAAGTGAAACTCTTTTTCTAAAATTTATAAATATTACTTCAATTAAAATTCTATAACCATTGATTTTTAAAAATTTAAATTGAAGAAGTTTAACCTTGATGGGAATATCCTCCTATAAGAACAAGATGTTTTGAGGGCTGAACTGTTGCCCATTCATCCGTTTCCCATTCTGGAATTGTACTCCAGCACCTGATGGAGACAAAAGGGCTTTTAAACTTGGTGACAGTTTCCTTGATAATCAAAGGGAGTTGGCTGACTTGGTTGTGACTAGTGAACTTTATGAACCTGACAATACCATATTCAAACGTGCAATAATAGTGCATGTCAGGATAAGGTTCACATGCACCAGGACGTTTTCAAGACCCCCTTTTTTTTTTTAATTTTTTTTAAGTGTTAGAAATGTCTAGTCCCATCCATCTCTTTCTTGGAACCATTCTTCATCAAAGTCAGCATCTGGATCATGGTTGTGGTAGTAGGGGTCATCATGTCCAATAAGAGGATTAAGAGGATTGGGCTTTTTCCAATGATCTTCATGTGGCTATTGCTGTCTACAGACCTCTGTGTCGTAGTGATACACTCATCCTTAGGCCAAAGGCTTATAAGGCATTAATGGGAGATGTCTCTCCCCCGATGTGGGATTGAGCAAATCCGTGCGGGTGGCATCGGCCTCCTCGACCTATTCCCAAAGCAGACAATACCTTCTAAGGGAGAGATTCCCTCCTCCACAATTGTCATAAAATGATTCCATTCCATTCCATTCCCTCCATATTACTCCCAAAGAAGATTACTTACATTCCATTCATTTTCATTCCTTTCCATTCATTCATTTTAAAACATCCAATCAATGTTATTTAATTCCATTCCATTTCATTCTTTTCCCTTACTTAAATACATTCTTTTCCATTTCCTTATTTTCCATTCCCTTATAATCGTTCCATTCCATTCCCTTATGAATTCTCAAGCGAAGCTTAAGGGTACTCGTTAGCATAACCCATATATATATATATATTTTACCTTCTTAGCTACAGTGCACAACCATCTTTGGCTGTACACTGTAGCTCGACAGCCACATTCTTTGGCTTTCCTTCTACCATCACAGCATGCTTTTTATTATTGGTGGTGCTAAAAATAACAATACAGCTTTTTAGCACCACTAATACCAATACTAATATGGCTTTTTATTAAGGTTCACTTTTTCGACTTGATGATGTCAATAACCTCCTCAATAAGCTACAGGGCCCTCACTTACTCGAACGAACCTGCACAAGGCAAAAGAACCTCCAAAGGGGAGTACCGGCGTGGTACCGGCCAACGACCCTCCAATGGTTAAGTTAGTAATGTTCACAACTCTAGAGTGCCAAAGTCGGGGAGAGTTATGCGTACCTCGATTTGTGAGCAGGGAATCTTAACCATGGCGTGTTTGGGAAGATACTTCTTTACCGAAATTACTCTCAATTAGCGTGGAGCGCAAGATATCTCTTGGTAAACAAGCGTGTTGGGCAAGGTATTTCTTCATGAACAAGCGTGCTCCGCAAGATATCTGCTCAGGCATAAGTGCATGCGACAAGACATTTCCTCATGTGGAAGCGTGTGGGGGCAAGACATGTTTGCGCCTTCAGCTTTTATTCCGTCACTTACTTATCCCGTCGGCGTCTTTGGCGTCCCTTTATCCCGCTTCGCCAGCGTACTCGTCAGCTTGCATGGAAGGGCGTCCGTCTCGTCTCGCCAGTATAAAGGGCCGTCGGCTTGCATGAACCCGTCAGCTTTAGAGACTCGTCAGTATTTCCTTAGACAATTTCGTCCCCATCAGTTGCCCCTACTCCTCAACCCCATCAGCTTTAGCTGCCGGTTTAGGGAGTATATCTTTGCGTGGTAGACAATGTTAGGATATGTGCCCTTAAATCCTATTGTATGATGCTATGTATGATATTATGTATGACATTATGTGAGAAATGATGTATGACTTAATATTGTGTTTAATTAAGTTGTTTTATTCTTATCTAAAATAATGGTAACATGAATATTCGGACATTATCAAATAGTCCATGAGATGCATAGTATGTGATTTATGTGATTTAGTCACAGAAGATATAGATCACAAGTTCTTTGTAAACTCAGAATTTTGGTTCGTAGTCGGTGATGAAATTGGGCATTTCATCTGCGAAGACTATAACATATTAACTACGATGATTTGTCTTGATCATGGAAGTGGTGACTTCTAGTTAATATGTTGATATGTTTTAAGAGTTACGACATATTGAACTGGACCGCTGTGAGATTTATTATTCTCCTAACGACTGTCAATTGAATAATAAATCTCACGACTTGTATTCACATGAACTCTTAATCCTGAGAGAATAATGGACCTGATTATAAAATGTAGGTTACTTTGATATATCAGGAGTGAGATCTAAAGTAACGGTCAAAACCTCAGTATGTTGGGCAGCCACACTTAGTGTTGATGGAACATATATTCTCAAGATGGAATTCATAGTCTCTTAACGGAGATATAAAATGTTCCCTTGAGATAAGTTTAATGGGTACATTTATTCAGAGAGTTAGGCCTAACCACTTTAGTAAGACTAAAGTATATATTTATGAAATTAGATTTCATAAATATATGGTGAATAACTCAAAAGGATTAAACCGGGTACTCAAGGATTAAGATGTAGTAATTTACAAAGTGGCAGTCTATATTCATGACTTTGTATTACTACGAATATTTTATGAAGGGGTTGCATGTATAATAAAGTCTTGGGATATAATTTATTAATGAGGCCTAGAGTGCAATTATATTTATATAGTGGTATTAAATATAATTAATGGTAACTTTGGACTTGTCAAGAGTTGACAGAAAAGCCCAAGGCCCATTGGAGCTAGTGTCTTATTTGTTCCCTTTTGGTCCCACTCCAAGCCACACACTATAGCCCAATTAGGAAGGCCCAAAAGGTTAGCCCAATTAGATAATCAGTTATGTGGAGAGAAACATACAGAATTTTATATAGAATAAAATGATTTGTATGTTTAATAAGTGTAATAATATATGATATAAGGAAGAGAGACACTCTTTCATATTCTCTCTAGAAAACATAGAACTGATTGAGAGACCACACATCTTGGGCATCAAGTGGAATTGGAGTGAAGATTGAAAGTGTTCCCGAGTACTTCTTCATTTCGGTTTTGAATTTCACCGCATCAAGGTACACTCTCTTGTTCTCATATTCTAAAACCTACATAGTGCATGTTATCAATTGCGAATGAAGTAGATCCGTTTATTTTCCGCTGCGTATGTTTTGTATTTGATGCAAACATGATGATTTCCTAACAGACAAGACATTAATGGCTAGTCTCCTCGAGCAGTTTTGATGTCAGAACACGTGTCCTGGATCAACTGGCCTCGTGCCCAGATAGGGGTGTCGCTTCGTCTTCTGCGCCCATATCCTTACCTATGTATATATGTCCCACTTCCCTCATTTCTCTCCTTTATTTCATTCCTGCTGATTAGAGAGAAACTGTCAGCTTAAAGAATCCGAGATCATTAACGTGTTTTCATCTCCGTCCGCTTATTGAGACCGTCAGCTTCATCGAAGCCGTTTCCATAACTTGGTGAGTTATTCTTGCTCTTATTGTCTTCTGTTTGTTCGTATGCTTATTTGAAAGAGATTTTATTAGAAAAGTCGTCACTTGGGCTCTTAGACCCCCCCCCCCCTCGGTCGCTTGTAGGTAGTAAGATGTCTAGGGAGGCGACGAGTGAGCAGTCGTCAGTCTGCGAGGGAGCAGTCTACGACGAGGTCTTCCAATCAGGCCATGAGCCCGAGGAGGGTTCTTCTTGGTCGCTGGAGGGCAGATCGTTAGTCCAGTCTTCTGACGGGGATGTGGAGACTTATAGAGGAGGTAGATGGCCGGTAAGGGAGAGGTTGATGGTGACGGGGCGGAGGAGAGTGGGAGTGACGAGAGTTCGACTGGGGGCGACGACGCCTTGGAGAGTATGTCTAGAAGCCCTGGGGACGACCGTCCATTCATTCTCCCTAAGGAGTGGACGGTTAATTATTTTATGTCGACGATGACGGATAAAGTGTTCAATTCCTTGCGAGCACGTTACCAGATCTCGGACGACATCCTGATCCGTCTTCCTTTAGAAACAGAGAAGTGTTATCCCGGGAAGACCGTGGACGTTGGCATGTACGACGCCATGTTCGCGGCAGGATTGAGGTTGCCTCTGACGGCTCTCCACCGTCAGCTGGCCTACTATCTCGGGTTGTCTGTCAGCCAGATTGCCCCCAATGCTTGGAGGGTGTTTATTGGGGCCGAGATCCTGTGGGGTAGCTTAAGTGAGGGAAACCGTCAGCTAACTCTTGACGACTTTTTTTGGTGCTACTGTCCTCACCACATTGCCTCGTCCCAGGGGATTTATCACTTCTCTGCGAGGAAAAAGGAGTTGAGGCTAGTGTCGGATATGCCTGACTCTAATAGAAACTAGAAGGGCAGGTATTTCTTTGTAGAAGGGACAAATTAGGTGTGTCATCAGGAGGAGTGGGAGACGATGCCCCAAGATTTTGACAACACCTGGGCCTTCGTCAGAGAATCAGGTCGTCGCCGTCAGCTTCTCTTTAGACTTATTTGTTCCAAACTACTCATCCGTCTGCCTTTTTCTTTTTCTTTTTTCTTTTTTTTTTTTTTATTTCAGCTAGCGCCGTCCGGAGATCACAAAGGAGCAGGAGGCTTTCATTCTCAAGGTGACGGAGATACCTTTGGAGGAGTGGAAGTGCCGTGACCTTATCACACTCGACGCTCTTCACGCTTACTGCGAGGGGCCTGAGCCTACAGAAGAAGCCCGCCGCCTAAAAAATTTCTCCCGTCAATGTAAGCTTTGATAATCTTTTCATTCCCGTCACTTTCACTAGAGGCCGTCCGTCATCTTTTTACATTTTTTGCTCGTTTGCCTTGCAGAAATGGAGTCTGCCAAGTTGAGGGTGTAGATTAGGGCTGCTGCCACGCGCAAGAAAGAGGAAGGGAAGGGAAAGGAGAAGGAAGGGGCGTCCTCGTCCCTTCCCAAGGTCGTCATCAAAGGCGCACCAAAAAGGAAGGGTGATGGGACTGAAGACCGCCCGTCAAAAAATCAAACTGTCACCCCTGGGGGGCACCCCATGAAGCCTCCGTCTCCTAAACATGGGGCCGGGAAAGGGCTGATGTCGGCTCATGGCCCCGTCAGCCAGGAGGCCGAGCGTCGTCTCCTTACCCACAAGGGGTATGCACTGGAGATGCTGGAGTCCATCTTCAGAGAAAAGGACGCCGATCCTTGCGTCGACCAATCCTTGGGGGAGTTGGGGGACTCGAGTCTTTTTGACCTTGCCCGGGTATGTATTTTTTTCTTCTGCTTTATACTTCGTTTGTTTTTATGCTAGTGGGCTGACGGAGATTTTGTCCCGTAGGCCATGGTTCACATGAAGGCCATGCAGGTCAAAGGAGCTAAGAGCGAAGAGTTGTTGGCTTGTCAACAGAAACGCATCAAGAATTTGACTGACGGGCTGGAGCAATACAAGGACGCTTGCCGTACCTTGAACGGGGAGGTGAAGGAGCTGAAGGGAAAACTCAAGGAGGGAGGCCGTTAGATAGAGAAAGAGCGGGAGGCGAGGGTGACGACGGAAAAAGAGTTGACGGCTCTTCTGGGCTAGGTGGAGACGGCCAAAGCTGACGCTGTGGCCGAGTTCAAGATGTCGCAGACGTTTGTCGACTCCTGCGCCGAGTACTATGGTGACGGATTCGAAGATTGCCTTAAGCAGATCAAGTCTCTTCATCCTCACCTTGACTTGTTGAAGGTTTCGATGGACGACCCCCTGCAGTCAACACCCGTGGGCGACACCGTTTTTGTGGACGATGACGACCTCAGCAAGTCTGGGATGCATTCAAGGGGTGACGGTGTCGTCCTCGCTCAGCCTGCCCTAGACAAGTCCGTCGCTCCATCGATCCCGTCAGTCGATCCTCCCAGCTTTGAAGGCTTCCCTGCCCGCGAGGTTCAAGACCCTTCTAGGGGTGACGAGATCGTGCCGGATGCTCCTACCTCCTGAGTTTTCAACTCTTTTTTTTTTCTTTTTTGTAATATTTCTTATTAATTTTTGGACAAGATGCCCCGTCGTTTTATGGGCTTTATTTGTAAAGACAATATTTTTATTTCCGTCACTTATAATGCATTGCCTGTTTTTATTTGTTTAGCTTTGTGGATGATTTCCTCTGTGGGTTGAATGATCTTCTTTGCTGAGCCTGTCTGCTTTTTGCTATTTTGTGGTAGTTCCGTTTTGGACTTTTAGTGCTTTTAGGATGAAGTCATTGCCTTCTGATGAGGTCGTTAGCCTTGGACTGACCCTTTATATGTTTTGAAGTTATTAACTTTAGATCGAGGTCGTCAGTTTTGGACTAACCCTCAATATATTTTGAAATTAACTTTAGAGTGAGGTCATCAGCTTTGGACTAACCCTTTATATTTTGAAGTTAACAACTATAAAGTGAGGTCGTCAGCTTTGGACTAACCCTCAATATATTTTGAAGTTAACAACTTTAGAGTGAAGTCGTCAGCTTTAGACTAACCCTCAATATATTTTGAAGTTAACAACTTTAAAGTGAGGTCGTCAGCTTTAGACTAACCTTCAATATATTTTGAAGTTAACAACTTTAGAGTGGGGTCGTCAGCTTTGGACTAACCCTCTATATTTTGAAGTTAAAAACTTTAGAGTGAGGTCGTCAGCTTTGGACTACCTCAATATATTTTGAAGTTAACAACTTTAGAGTGGGGTCGTCAGCTTTGGACTAACCCTCTATATTTTGAAGTTAACAACTTTAGAGTGAGGTTGTCAACTTTGGACTACCTCAATATATTTTGAAGTTAACAACTTTAGAGTGAGGTCGTCAGCTTTAGGCCATCAGCTTTTATGCTTAACTGGCCTTATGCCTTGCATCCTTTTAGGATAGAGTCGTCAGCTTTAGGCCGTCAGCTTTTATGCTTAACTGGCCTTATGCCTTGCATCCTTTTAGGATAGAGTCGTCAGCTTTAGGCCGTCAGCTTTTATGCTTAACTGGCCTTATGCCTTGCATCCTTTTAGGATAGAGTCGTCAGCTTTAGGCCGTCAATTTTTATGCTTAACTGGCCTTATGCCTTGTATTCTTTTAGGATAGAGTCGTCAGCTTTAAGCCGTTAGCTTTTATGCTTAACACTTAGCAAAGTATAGAAGAGACTTTGAATAAACTTCTGAATCTTGCATAATTTCAAGAAGGGAGGAAATATGCCTTTTGGGTTCCCAAAATACATTAAGGCAAACTAAAAGTAAGGGGTTGTTGCTTTTAATGCCATTCTTTTTCACTGGTAGTACTTTCGTAGATGTTCGGCATTCCATGGATGGTGTAGCTTCTGTCCTTCTAGCGTTTCCAGGTGGTAGGTGCCTTTTCTTTGCCATGACATGACTCGGTAAGGTCCTTCCCAGTTGGGGCCGAGCTTCCCCTGGGCATGGTCTTTGGTGGCGCCCATGATCTTTCTCAGAACAAGATCTCCAACTTGGAAGTCTTTGTGTTTGACTCGGGAGTTGTAATATTTGGCCATGCGATCTTGATACCGTGCGAGCCTTTGTTCTGCTACTGCTCTAGTTTCGTCGATTAGGTCAAGCTGTAGGCGCATGACATCGTCGTTCCTGCCTTCATCGTGGGCGTTCACCTTGTAGCTTGTGAGTCCTACTTCGGCCAGGATGACTGCTTCACTTCCGTAGGTTAGCCGAAATGGTGTTTCTCCTGTAGGGGTCCTTGCTGTTGTCCTGTATGCCCATAGTACGCTAGGTAGTTCTTCAGGCCATATCCCCTTTGCCCCCTCTAGCCGAGTCTTGATGATCTTAAGCAAGGATCGGTTCGTTACTTCTACTTGGCCATTGGCCTAGGGGTGGGCGGGGGAGGAGTAATGATTTTTTATTCCTAATTGCGAGCAGAACTCTCGGAATGGGCTGTGGTCGAATTGTTTCTCGTTGTCCGAGACTAGGACTTTAGGAATCCCAAACCTACATACAATGGACCTCCAGACGAAACTTTGTACGTTTTTCTCTGTGATAGTAGCCAAAACTTCAGCTTCTACCCATTTTGTGAAGTAGTCTATGTCTACTACCAGGAACTTTAGCTGTCACATGGCTGTTAGGAATGGGCCTATTATGTCCAGCCCCCATTGAGCGAACGACCATGGGGCTGTCATGGGGGTCAGCTCTTCGGACGGTTGTCTGATGATGTTGCTGAACCTCTGGCACTTGTCGCAGGCTCTGACATACGCCTGGGTGTCTTTTTGTATCGTGGGTTAGTAGTACCTCGCTCGAATCAGCTTGTGTGCCAATGACCGCGACCCCGAATGGTTTCCGCATATTCCCTCGTGGACTTCCCTCATGACATAGTTCGCTTCCTCGGGACCTAAGCACCTTAGGTATGGGCTAGGGAAACTCCTTTTGTACAGGACGTCCTTCATCAATATGAACCTTGCCGCTTAGACCTTTAGTCTTCTGGCTGTCTCTTTTTCGTCCGGTAGGCCGCCATCTTTCAAGTAAGAGACTAATGGCGTGGTCCAATTACTTTCGGAACCGATTTCCTGCACATTGACAAAGTCTATTAGCGGAGAAACTTGAACAAAAGAGAGCACGTTGTCAGGGGTGGTCATGTGCTCCGATGAAGCGGCTTGGCAAGGCGGTCGGCTTGCTCATTTTCTTTTCTGGGGGTCTGGATTATTTCTGCCTTCAGCTTGTCCACCCTTCTCTTTGCTTGATCGAGATATATTTTCATTTTGTCGCCTCTACACTCGTAATCTCTGTTTACTTGGTTGACGACGACCTGGGAGTCGCAGTAGACTACCACTTTCACGGCTCCTGTTGCTTTGGTGAGATCAATCCCAGTTATCAAAGCTTCATACTCCGCTTCGTTGTTGGTGGTGGGGAAGTCGAGGCGGATCATGCATTCGATCTTATCTCCTTCAGGGGAAAGAAGTACGACATCTATTCCTCCGGCCCGCCTATTCGACGACCCGTCTGTATGTATACTCCACGGAGGGCATTCGTTTGCCCCTTGGCCCTCCCTCCTGGTGAACTCAGCTATAAAGTTAGCAACGGCCTGCCCCTTTATGGTAGTGCGTGACCTGTATCGAATGTTAAACTCAGTCAACTCTATCGCCCATAAGGCCAGGCGACCAGCGGCTTTGGGGTTGTGCATCACCCGCCACAAGGGCTTGTCGGTTAAAACGACTATCGTGTGTGCTTGGAACTACAGCTTAAGCTTGCGGGCTGCCGTAATCAAGGCGAATGCGAGTTTTTCTATGGGTGGATACCTTTCCTCTGCTCCGGAAAATGCCCAACTGGCATAGTACATGGGTTTTTGGACCTTGTCTTCCTTTCTGATCAAGGCCGCGCTAACAGCTGCTGGGGAGACCGCTAGATAGAGAAAACTTTCCTCCCCTGGTCGCGAAGGACTCAGCAATGGATGCGAAGAAAGATAGGCCTTCAGTTCCTCGAACGCTTTTTGGCATTCGTTTGTCCATTCGAAAGTTTTCTTCAGCGTGCGAAAGAAGGGTAGGCATTTGTCCGTCGCCCTTGACACGAACCTGTTCAGGGCGGCCACCTTTCCGTTTAAGTTTTGTACCTCTTTCGCGTTTTTCGGGGGGGCCATCTCCATTATGGCTCGGATTTTTTCTGGGTTGGCCTCGATGCCTCTTTGAGACACCATGAAGCCGAGAAATTTTCCTGCCGTTACTCCGAACGCACACTTCGACAGGTTGAGCTTCATGTCGTAGGAGTGGAGGGTGCCGAATGTTTCCTCGAGATCCTTCAAATGGTCCTCCTCCCTTCGGCTTTTCACTAACATGTCGTTGACGTATACCTGAACATTCCTCCCTATCTGGTCGGCGAACATCTTGTTCATGAGTCTTTGATACGTGGTGCCCACATTTTTTAGTCCGAACGACATCACCTTGTAGCAGAAAAGACCCTGATTGGTGACGAATGAGGTCTTCTCTTGATCTACCTCGTCCATCCAGATCTGGTTGTACCCTGAAAAGGCATCCATAAAGCTCAGCAACTGGTGCCGAGCCGTAAAATCCACCAGTGTATCGACTCGAGGGAGGGGGTAGCTATCCTTGGGGCATGCCTTGTTCAGGTCCGTGAAGTCTACACACATTCGCCACTTCCCCCTAGCTTTCTTGACCATCACCACATTGGCTAGCCAGTCGGGATAGTATACTTCCCGGATGAAACCCGCCTCCTGTAATTTGCTGACTTCCTCTGCTACTGCCCATTCTCGCTCTGGGGCAAACACCCGCTTCTTCTGCCGGACGGGCTGGAAGGTGGGTGACACGTTCAGCCTATGTACTATGACTAAAGGGTCAATTCCCGGCATGTCTTCATGACTCCAGGCGAATACATCTTGGTTTTCCTTGAGGAAAACCACGAGTGCTTAGTGAGTCGTAGGGCTGGTGAGAGTGCCGATCCTGGTGGTCCTGTCTAGCCTAAACTCATCGAGGGCTATCTCTTCGAGCTCCTTTACGGGTTCTGCCCCTGCACACTGTTCTATGTTCATTGCTTGTAAGGGGCTATTCATCTCCACCATCGCGACGTAGCATTCTCGTGTGGCCACCTAGTCTCCTCGCAGCTCCCCCACTCCGTACTTGGTGGGGAACTTGACCATCGGGTGGTAGGTCGAAGTCACAGCCTTCCATGCATTGAAGGTGGGTCACCCTATGATGGCATTATAGGCGGAGGAGCAATCGACGACGAGGAAGGTAACATCCCTAGTGGCTTGCCGGGGGTACCCCCCAATTGTGACTGGCAAGGTGATTGCACTGAGGGGGTATACTCTCGTTCCTCTAAACCCGATGAGCGGAGCGTTGGTAGGGACTAGGTGTTCTTTGTCGATCTACATCTTTTGGAATGCCGGGTAGTAGAGAATGTCTGCAGAGCTTCTGTTGTCGATCAAGACTCGATACGTGTTATAGTCCCCTAGCCGGATGTTGACGACAAGGGCGTCGTCATGCAGATGATGAAGACGTTGGGCATCTTCTTCTGTGAACTCAATAGTGGGGCTATTGACTTGCGGCTTCTTCTGGACAGCGCCCGTGGTCTGGACGTTCTAAACCGCTCTGAAGTAGGATTTTCGAGCCTTTTTTGTCGAGCCGACGGCCACCGCACTCCCAATGATCATTCTTATATCCCTTATGGGCGGTCTAGGACACTCATTATCTCGACGGGGAGCGTGCTCCTGTTAAGGTGCATCTATTCTCTCTCAACTGACGAACCTTTGCAACTTTCCTTGTCTAATCAGGGTTTCGATCTGTTGCTTCAAGTCGTAACAGTCGGCGGTGTCATGGCCGTGGTCTCGGTGGAAGCGGCAATACCTGTCTTTGGGTCTTCTGTTGGGATCTCCCTTCAGCTTTCCCAGAAACGTTAGGGACTCTTCGTCCTTGATCTGCATCAATACTTGGTCGATCGGGGCTGTCAGCGTGGTGAAGCTTGTGAATTTCCCAACGGGGTGTCAGTTCTTTTAGACCCCTGTAAACTTAACGGATTAACTTAGAGAATTAGCCAAGTGATTAACTTAGGTAATTTAATCAGAACTAGGTTAACACAAGTAATCAAAAACAGTAAAGCAGCGGAAAATAAATAACACAAAGATCTGATGACCTAGGAAAACCAAATCGGTAAAAAACCTGGGGAGGATTTAACCTAGCTATCCTCAAGGTAAACTGAATTCACTATGAAAGAATTGAAGTTTACATAAGAAGACTTAGACCACTAACATCCTATTGCTACCCAAGTGTAGAAAACTTACTACCACGACCCCATGATAGCTCCGAGATCCACGGACTCCTTCTTTCTTGAATTCTTCAGCAATCCACAAGCGCACCTGCTTGTATTTCTTGAAGATCTTTGATTCTGCAACTGTATGATTTACCAAGCTCTAGACATAAGTCTTGAGTTTGTAAACCTTAAGTGTATGTGAAGGCAAACACCTCTAGATCTCACAATGAGATTTACAAACACAGCAAAACAGAACTCTAAAAACGTGACTAGGGTTTTCCCTTATATACTTAGGGCAAAACATAAAACCCTATACATTAAATGGACTAGGGCTGAGTTGGAAAATTCTGCAGAAAAACAATCTGCATGACTTTCGATCGATCGAGTCTAATTTTCGATCGATCGAGTTAGGCAGAAAGTGCACAGTGAATTCTGCATAAAACTCGATTCCAACTTTACATTAAGAGCCATACTTTGAGCAAGTCTAACACACAACTTAAAGAATGTTTTGATCATGGTTTGCCAACATTACAAATTGAAGTTCTAATACATTAGTTCCTAATTCTTAGAACCTAACACGGGGGGTTTTGGGCGTCTACTGTCTCAGCCTTCTCCCGTCCGAGTTGCTTTTCGCCCTTTGTCTTGTCGTGCGTCCTCTTACCTTTCCCTTTTCTTGGGAGGCTTTTCTTCTCGGGCCAGTAGTGTGTCTTTTGCATTCATGTATTTAGTCGCCTTGTAAAGCACATCCGACATAGTTTTTGGGTCATTTTTGTATATGGAGAATAAGAACTTACCCTTCCGCAGTCTGTTTATGAATACGGCGACTAGTATCTTATCGTTCGCCTTATCGATCGAAAGTGCTTCTTTGTTGAAACGGGCTATGTAGGCCCTCAGTGTCTCATCCTCCCGCTGCCTAATATTCATCAGGCACGCAGTGGATTTTTTGTACCTGTACCCCCTGATGAAGTGCGAGGCGAACTGGGCGCTCAGCTCTCTGAAGGTACAGATAGAGCCGGGTGTCAGCCTACTGAACCAGATCCTGGCGGGTCCCCTCAATGTCGTCGGGAAGGCCCTACACATGATCTTGTCTGGTATACTTTGCAAGTGCATCAATGTCTTGAAGGACTCCAAATGGTCTAGTGGGTCTTTGGACCCGTCGTAGCTTTCCATCTGGGGTATACGAAACTTCGGCAGAAAGGGGAATGAATTGACGAGTGTAGTGAAGGGAGAATCCGTACGCTGGACGAGGTCGTCGAGGTCGCTAGATACTCATCCCTTGAGGGCGTTCATCATGAAATCCATGCGCTCCTTCATCACCTGCATCTCTGCGACCATGTGGGACGAGACATGATCAGTGGCCGACGGATGAGTCGTCTCCTGTCTTTCGGGTCGGTTCAAGGCATTGCTTCCCTCCGGTCCTCCTAGATTTCCCTTCTCGGCGCTACTCGTCTCCTGATTTTCTCCTTGGGTGTCGATTGTCGCGTTCTTTTGTCGCAACTGTTCTTCTAGGTCGTGATTATGTTTTGTGAGGCGTTCTACCGCGGCCACTAGAGTTTGGACCTATCTCTCAAGAGCTGTGGTGCGTTGTTCATTGCCTTGATCGTTCACGGTAGTTGCCATCGAATGCGTGAGTACCATGCAACTTTTTGTTTGGAAAGCACGAAGTACAGTTTCTTCTTACTTCGCTTTCCCACAGACGGTGCCAACTGATGATGTCAATAACCTCCTCAGTAAGCTACAGGGCCCTCACGTACTCAAACGAACCTGCACAAGGCAAAATAACCTCCAAAGGGGAGTACCGGCATGGTACCGGCCAACGACCCTCCGATGGTTAAGTTAGTAATGTTCACAACTCTAGAGTGCCAGAGTCGGGGAGAGTTATGCGTACCTCGATTTGTGAGGGTTTGGGGGTATTTATAGTAGCAGGGAATCTTAACCATGACGTTTGGGAAGATATTTCTTTACCGGAATTACTCTCGATTAGCGTGGAGCGCAAGATATCTCTTGGCAAACAAGCGTGCTGGGCAAGACATCTCTTCATGAACAAGCGTGTTGCGCAAGATATCTGCTCAGGCATAAGCGTATGCGACAAGACACCTCCTCATGTGGAAGCGTGTGGGGCAAGACATGTTTGCGCCTTCAGCTTTTATTCCGTCACTTACTTATCCCGTCGGCGTCTTCGGCGTCCCACTATCTCGCTCCGCCAGCGTACTCGTCGGCTTGCGTGGAAGGGCGTCCGTCTCGTCTCGCTAGTATGGAGGGCCGTCGACTTGCGTGAACCCGTCAGCTTTAGAGACTCGTCAGTATTTCCTTAAACGATTTTGTCCCCATCATGACTCATCAATATATTTCCCTCTAACTTTACGTTTGAGACATTTCATTTTTTATTCTTTGAGATTACCATTCATGCTAGCTACAAATAATCGTATGACCGACTAACCATACGAATCTTAAGTATCCTCGTCAGTGACTGAAGGAAATTGTTTTGGAATTGAGCGGTGCGCCATTTTTTTTTTTTTTTTTTAATTACTCGAGATCCTAATTGTGAAAGAGGGAAGTGAATTCTTCTCCTAAAAAATACCAATCAATATCACTTAGCTACAAAAGTTTCAATAATTTCATCATTTTGTTGGCATTATTCATCTATTATGAACTTAGGGGTTGACCAATCCAATCCATCTTTACTTTCCTCTTGTTTTTCTCTCCCACCCTGTTACGGCGAAAAGAAAAAATTCAATAACTTTTTCAAATATTATTCACATAACATTTGAAAATTGAAATAGTACTCTGAGTGACTATGTCTAAAACACCATGAATACATAATGTGTAGGAAGCGGTGAAACTCTCAGTGTCATAAACTATTCCTTCTTATCTTTTAACAAGTTGTTTCTTTCACAATATACTGAAATCGTGAATTCAACTCATATTTTTATTTTTTTTAGCAATATTGCATTGTTGTTAGGGGCTTAGGACAATGAATAATATAAGTCCGCCTGAATGCAGCTAAAGGCTATCACGAGCCAGGAAACCACCACTTATATTGCTATTTTACCTTTAATTAAGCAAAAAAAAAATTTGATCACATAAAAAATTACAATTTTTAACACAATTATTTACATAAAAAATTAAAAAAAAAAAAAATATATATATATATATAAATAATAAGCAGCTAGTAATTGGTAAAAAAAATGTATGACAATTAAAGTTAATTATGTCACTCTCCATTTTTGTTTGTTCTATTTTCTTTTCTCTTTTCCCAAAAAAATGACCTATAAAATGATGGTGAAATAGTTTCTTTCCACCGCACGACTCGTGAGTAGGACTAGGACTCTATGACTTTTACCTGATCACTAATACCGCCTTGGTAGGTGGGTAGGGATGGAACTAGCTTCTTGAATATTTGAATATTCACTACTAAATGGCAAAAATATTTTATTCATAGTTTCATACTATAGTCCCTTTAAGATTAAAAGTGGGTTCCATGCATGACTTCCGTCCTTAATCCCATATAAATAAATAATAAATAAAAAAAGAACGTCATATAACAAATATTATAAAATTAAGATTGAGATCAGGCTTTGGATATAGGAAGATGTAGATTGAAAATTATCTCTTTGAGAAGAAGTCGCATTTGTCTCTTTTGGGAAAGAAACCTAATACTATGAAGGATGAAGAATGGAGCCTTCTTGATAGACAGGTATTGGTAGTTATTCGATTAACTCTATTAAGATCAGTTGCACATAATGTTGTGAAAGAAAAGACCAACAAGTGGTATCAAAACTAAGGTTAAAGTGAAAGCAATGGCCAGAGAAGAAGACAAGGCTTCAGGAATTGAAAAGTTTGATGGAAAAGACTATGAGGAGGGAGAAAATAGAGCATGAAACCAAAAGAGAGAAAAGAGGTTTTTGCTTGGGAAGAATGCAAGAGGAAGGAAATAGTAAGGTACTGCCACATTCGAGAAGACACAAAGAGAGTATGTGCAAGAGCAAAGAAAGAAGAAGCCACACAAGAAAAGAGAGAGGGAGCAGCCAAGAGTGAGCGCTTAGAGAAAAGAAGATAGCCAAGAGAGAGTTGTGTGTGGAGAAGAAAATAGAAAAGAGAGAGCAAAGTATTGCGTCTTTGAGAGAGATAATTTGTGTGTGTGTGTGTGTGTGTGAGTAAAGAAAAACAAAAGAGATTTTTCTTTAGCTGTGAAACATATACAAGAATTATTGTAATTGATTTGATAATAGTGAAATTATTCGGAGTTTGTCCCGTGATTTTTCATTCAAAGAGAAAGGGTTTTCCACGTAAACTTTGTATTCTTGTGTGTGATTGTTATTTTGAATTATTAATATTGTTGATAATATTATTTGGGACCCAACATTCAGTTCTATATAACAAAGTATGGATATTGAGATAGGTGATAAAGGAGAAAGAAATGACTAATTATACTACCACACAAACGCTATTCTTTTGAGTTGTTGTATTTACAACAAACCAGAACAAAGAATATGAATGGTGAGAATTAGGTAGAACTAATTGTTGTGAGTTGATTTTGTAAGGTTGAAATTTATCAACAATTTTGTTGGCTTTATTCCTTGCCAATTTACTTGTAATTCAACACTTAGAAACCCTGTATTTAGGTGGGAATCATGTAAGGGTAGTGTGTGAAAGAGTGTGAAGAAATGCTCAAGACTGTGTAGTGAAGTAGGGACTCACGACTGGATCTCGCGGGTGGCTCGCGACTGGCAAGCCGCCAGAAGATGCACATGAGTGAAACGTACAGAGAAGCTGAACAGTCTGCCAGCTGTTGCACTACACGACAAAAAGTCCAGCCTGGCCATTCAGTTAGCTTACAGCTTGTACTCGCGACTCAGCCAAGTCGTGAGGCCAAGTCGCTAGTTAGCTCTGTTTTGGAAAAACTGACTCTTTGCATTCCATTCTCACTCTAGTATAAATACTCTTTATACCCACGAAATGTAGAGAGTTTCCAGAGAGAATTTTAAGAGAGAAACCCTAGAGAAAACAAGATTGACTCATCCACAATCTTTACATAGTGACTCTTCAAATTCCTTTACTCTCACCCTCTCCATTGTTAGATCCTTGAGAGGTACATTACCCAAAACCTTTTCTCACCTTACCCAAATCTGTGAGAAGGCAATTTGTGCTTGGGAAGCAGTTAGGAAAGGACCAATTTCATATTGGTTGATGCTATGAGCTATAGTAGAATCTGGTAAGCTAAAGAAGAAATAGGTTCGACGTAACCTTGTTGGAGTAGGAGTTTAGAGGGCTTAGGTACACTAGGTAGATTAGGCTTGGAGGGTCTTCTGCTATTCATGTATCCCAACTACATTCTTTAGTAGATTATTGATCGCTTGGAGGGCGGCGGAGAGGTTTTACGCTGACAGCTTCGGTTTCCTCTTTGATAACACATCGCTGTGTTGTCCTTGTATTTGTATCTCTCTTCCCCTAATCTTTCCCATTTAATTTCTTCTGTGGATGTGATTTTATTTGGTTCAGATTGTTTATCAATTCTGTTATAACCTTATGTTCATTTTCCGCACATAATTTGTTTGATGTTAAGCTTGAATTTGTAATTTGGGAGTCTAAACGTTCATAGTGTTTTTCACACTATTTGAACATTCAATTGGTATCAAAGCGGGTACAATTGTTGTGATTTAAATACTTAAGTGTGATCCTTGACCTCTTGTGTTTATTAGCCATGGATTGTGATTTGTATGCTTCCTTGGTTGTTGATGATTGTAGCATGCCACGTGTTTGTGAAAATGCCTCTATGAGTGATAATCCTTATGATTGTGATGCTATGTTACATGAATCTTTGGATGTTGTTGATATTCCTAACATCAAACTCTTTAAGAAAAAGGCAAAGAAGTTTAATAAGGATTTGAGCAAGTTATTTTGTGAAAAGGATGATTTGACTGCTAAGCTCAATGAATCCAACAAATTAGTTGAGAAATATAAGAAACTTGCTGAAAATTCTCTTGAAAAGCAGAAAGAGTTTGAATGTTTGAATATGGACTTGGATGCTAAACTTGTTTTGTCTAACAAACTTGTTGATGAGCTAAAATGTAAAAATGAATCTCTTAAAATGCTTGCTAAGTGTTTGATTGCTGAACCTATTGCTAAAAAGGATGAAAATATTTGTTGCAATCATGTTGTGGTACCCGATTTCATGCTTAGTGTGTGTTCAACCTCAAAGGAGAAATCGGTGTACATTCCTCCACATAAAAGAAATCAAAAGGTGGAGAGAAAGACTCTTAAGCCAAAGCCTTTGTTTAGGTCTCAGTCTAAGGTTTTGAATGGATCTAAATTTATTCCAACTTGCCACCATTGTGGTGTGATCGGTCACATAAGACCTCAATGCTCCAAGTTGAAGAGAAAACAAACCATGTTACTAGATCCCTTCCCAAAAAGCCTAGTGGACCTAAACACATTGTTTGTCACCATTGTGGTGCCTTTGGTCATCTAAGACCTCAATTCTCTAAGTTTCATGCTTTTAAAAGAATCAAAAGAAAAGAGAAACTTGAGCTTCTTGAAAGTTGTGCTAAAAAGGGTAAACCGGATTTGAGTGGAAATAACATGTTGTTAAAGAAAGTGTTCAATGCTCTTAACTCCTTGTCCATGCGCATTTTTGGTTCTCATTCTTCCAACCCTCGTCTTACCTCTCATGAGACACTTATTCCAAACAATCGCTCTGTTTAGATGAGGAAGGGTTCCTATGGTTGAGTTTTTGCTCTTTTGGTCCTTGATCTAATTCTTTCGATCTTTGTTGGACCCTTCATGCATTAGATGCTTCATTGTCATGCATTTGTGCATCTTGTATCTCTCTATATGCATTGTTTTGTTTTTGTTTTTGATCTTACTTTTATATTTTAGTTTTGTGTGAGTAAAAATCCAAAACCACATAAAAAGTGAAAAATTCAAAAAGTTTGATCGTATATGTTTGAGCACATATCTTATGTGAGTTTTCCCTTATACCTTCATATAAATGGCTTTGTGCATTTACAAGCTTAGCTTGTTCTTTATGCACTCATATCATTGTGGGAAAAATCTTGACATCTATGTGTGATTGTTGTAAATCGATCTTCAAGCTTGTCATGAATGATTAGTAAATATCTTCCCACTCTTTTATATATTTTTTTTGCTTAAAGAGCTCAACCAATTTAAATCTCAAAATGAAAAGAGATAATGAGCTGCAAAAACCGTCGCACATACTAGTATTTGACTAGGAAAAAGGGAAAGCGACTTTTATGAAAATGTATGATGCCCAAAAAGCCAAAAGCTTGTTCATCAAATTGAAATATAAAAAATTTTAGGCATCGATCTCAAAATGAGATGTATTGATTCAAAATGATCAAATGTTGAGAATTGTAAAGAAGTCAAATGAAAAGCTTCAAAAGTTATGTAATCATTTTCTTGTAGGAGATCATATATGTTCATTTTTATAATTGAGATAAACCATTTGTCTTAGCACTAGTTGTGTATGACTTGATTGAATTGATCATTGAAACTTCACTCTAGACTAAAGACTACTCCACATTTGATACACACACACACACACACACAACACATATGCCTAATGTTCAATGAATGCCTTATTCATTTGTTCGATTGTACTTGTTTAAATGTGATGTGTGTGTGCTCAACAATATATGGATCAATCCAAAAGATTTTTAATCGTTTTATATGTATTTGGAAGTGATTTGTATCACTCTTTGTGTTCATGTTTAGTACTTACATTGTTTTTTCATTGTTTAAACATCTTTTGTGTTGAAAAACAGGTGTCAAAGTTTTTCGTGACTCACTCACGACTGACTCGCTAGTTGCGAAATTTTTCGCAACTCATCTCGCAACTCACCAGTCGCGAAACCCCAATTGTGAGTTCATCCAGAACCTTTCACGACTCATCTCATGACTCGCTAGTGATTTACTCGCGACTCGCGAAAATTTTCGCGATTCGCCCAGTCGCGAAACGCCCAGAAACAACTTTTTAAAGGGCTTTTCGTGGGAAACCTGTTTTAAATCTCTCCAATCCTCTCTTAAACCCCTCTTTCAATATTTTTTACATCTTAACCCAATCAATTTGAATGGTTTTTCATTCCATTAACATCTCTAAGGTATTTCTAAACTATTTTCATTGATTTTGATCCTTAGATTATGTTTTGGAGAGTTTTTTGTACTCTTGGTTAGGATTCTCATCATAGGGGTTGGGGAAACTTAATTTTTGTCAAATTTTTGTATGAGATTAGTTTCTTTTGATGATTTGCTTTGGTTATTGGCCCCTTGTGGCAAACAGAATCTGTATTAAGGGTGGATTTCATGATGTTCATGTATTGTTTCACGTTGTTGTTCATACTGTGCATGCTAGGTGTTTGATAAAATGCCTCTTAGGCATTTTCTCGCTTGTTTGGACTCTGATGAGTACCAAACTTTGGGGTTTCTCATGTTTCCTTATTAGGAACATGTTTGCTTCATTAGTTGGGTATTTAACACACCTTGCCCCACACATGCATTTTCCATGCATTGGTCATGCATTGCACATAGCCACCTCTTGCACACACCTTTGCTACCCTTGTCATGCATTGGTCTATACCTTATTTCTTCATCCTAGTATGTCATGTTTACCTTATGCTTTGTAGTATTTTGTTTTGTCTTCTGTTTGAGTTTCATTTCTTATTCATCTTGCACTCCTCATGCATCATTCTCCTTGTTCATACCTTCATCTCTTGCCCTCATTTCTCCTTGACCCTTTGTCTATTCATAACAAAAAAGGGGAGAGTATACTCTAGAGAGTATACCAGAGAGTATATGTCATTTCTATATGACTCTTGTGCACATTCTTAGGGGGAGAAATTCTATTTCTTGTGCACATTTGTAGGGGGAGAGATATTTCATAAGGGAGATGCATATACCAAGGGGGAGAAGACATTGTGCTAATAAGAAAACTTTACTTTGTTTTGTTTGTGTTTCTTTATGTTTGTTTTCTTGTTTGTTTTATGGTGCTTTAAGTTATGTTTAGTATCTATGCTTTGTTATTCTCAGTGCATCGTGTTTGTGTGTTGAACGTGCATACATCTTTATGCTATTGTGCTTATTGAATGCATGTTCAGATGATCATTTGCTTTGCTTTTCTTTGTGATCATTGCAGTCATTTCTATATGACTGTTTTGGTATATGATCAAGTTGCTCACATGTTTCACATCATGTTTACTTGATCGTATTTTACTTATTACATTATACTTGTCCTTTTATCACTTGATTTACCTTGAGAGTCTAATGTGTTTTATGCAAGTGTTTCAAGTTACAAGTATATATGTTCCAAGTTTATCACAGCTCTTATGATTCATGATAGGAGGAGTGATATGATAAGGGAAGAAAGAGAGAAAGAGCTTTGTGTTATATTAACTATATTTTTCATTTGTACCTTTGCTTTTGTAGCCGTTAATTTGTACACTTGCTTTGTAGCTTAAGTACTTGTTGCTAAATGTTATGCATTTTCTTTTAGTACATCATTCTTGTGCCCTTTGTTGGATTATCCTTAATGCAATTACCTTGTGTTGTTACATTGGTTGAGTGTTAGACATGCAAATGATACTTTGCATTGAGCTTTCTAGCTTGCATGTCTTGATGTTCATTCCTTGTGCGAATGAGCATTGTGGTCACTATTTATAGTGATTGTTTGTTTTTGGTCAAGTTATGCTTTATTTGCTTTATTTTATTTTGCTTGATCGCATTGTGCTTGTTTCATATGCTTTACAAGTTTTTCTGCATACAATGATCATATTATATGGTTGTTTTTCAGGAGATACTTGTGCCTATGTTTCAAGAGCTTCACAGATTCTAGAGTTAGGTGTGAGTGAGTTTTGTTCAACTGTTCCCAACTCACGTGTTAAGTCTAGAGTTTGTTGTAGAATTTTGTCACGGAATAGCCAAAGGGGGAGATTGTAAGGTTGAAATTTATCAACCATTTTATTGGTTTTATTTTGTGCCAATTTGCTTGTAATTTGACACTTAGAAACTCTGTATTTAGGTGGGAATCATGTAAGGGTAGTGTGTGAGAGAGTGTGAAGAAATGCTCAAGATTGTGTAATGAAGCAGGGACTCGCGACTAGATCTCGCAGGTGGCTCGCAACTGGCAAGCCGCCATAAGATGCACACGAGTGAAGCATGCAGAGAAGCTGAACCGTCTGCCAGCTATTGCACTACATGACAAAAAGCCCAGCCTGGCCATTCAGTTAGCTCACGGCTTGTACTCGCGACTCAGTCAAGTCGTGAGACCAAGTCGCCAGCTGGCTCTGTTTTGGAAAAACTGACTCTTCGCATTCCATTATCACTCTAGTATAAATACCCCTTATACCCACAAAATGTAAAGAGTTTCCAGAGAGAATTTTGGGAGAGAAACCCTAGAGAAAACAAGATTGACTCATCCACAATCTTTACATAGTGACTCTTCAAATTCCTCTACTCTCACCCTCTCCATTGTTAGTGAAAGTTCAAATAGCGTATAAAACACTATGAACGTTTAGACCCCCAAATTACAAAATATCAATTCAAGCTTTAAATCAAACGATAAACGTGTGAAAGATGAATTTAAGCTTAAAACAGAATTGATAAACAATCTAAGTCAAATAAAATCACATCCATAACAGAAATTAAATGACAAAGATAAAGGGAAGATAGATGCAAACACAAGGACAACACAAGATGTGTTATCGAAAAGGAGATCGAAGCTCTCGGCGTAAAACCTCTCTGCCGCCCTCCAAGCGGTCAAATGATCCACTAAAGAATGTAGTTGGGATACAAGGACAGCAATAGACCCTCCAAGCTTCTTGCTCCAATGAGGTTACGCCGAACCTATTTCTTCTTTAGCTTCCCGGATCCCGCTACTAGTCCATAGCAGCTATCAATATGAATTGGTTCCTTCCTAACTACTTCCCAAAGCACTAAAGAGCCTTCTTACAGGTATGGGTATGGTGAGAAAAGGATTTGGGTAATGTATCTCTCAAGGATGTAACAATGGAGAGGATAAGAGTAGAGGAATTTGAAGAGTCACAAGGTAAAGATTGTGGATGAGTCAATCTTGTTTTTCTCTAGAGTTTCTCTCTCAAAATTCTCTCTGGAAGCTCTCTACATTTCGTGGGTATAAGGGGTATATATATTGGTGGGTGTTTGGAATGCGAAGAGACAGATTTTTCAAAACAGAGTTGGCTGGCGGCTTGGCCTCGCGGCTTGACTGAGTCGCGAGATCAAGTCGTGAACTAATTGAAAGGCTAGACTGGATTTTTTTGTCTTGTAGTGCAACAGCTGGCACGATGATTCAGATTCTGGCGGCTTTCCAGTCGCGAGCCACCCGCGAGATCTAGTTACGAGTTCTCCTCTACACGCTTCACTCGTGTGCAACATCTGGCGGCTTGCCAGTCGCAAGACACCAGCGAGATCCAGTTGCGAGTCCCTGTTCTGTAGCACAGTCTTGAGCATTTCTTCACACTCTCTCACACACTACCTTTACATGATTCCCACCTAAATACAGGGTTTCTAAGTGCTGAAATACAAGTAAATTGGCACGGAATAAAGCCAACAAAGTGGTTGATAAATTTCAACCTTACAATCTCCCCCTTTGGCTATTCCGTGACAAAACCCTACAACAAACTCTAAACTTAACGCGTGAGTTGGGAACAGTTAAACAAAACTCACTCATACCTAACTCTAGGATTTGTAAAGCTCTTGAATCATAAGTACAAGTATCTCCTGAAAAAACAACCACACAATAGGATCATTGTATGCAGAAAAACTTATATTGTATATGAAGCAAGCACAATGCGATCAAGCAAAATGTATTAAAGCAATAGAGCATGGCTTGACAAAAAACAAACAATCACTATAAATAGTGATCACAATGCTCATTCGCACATGGAATGACCATCCGAACATGCAGGTCAATAAGCTCAATGCAAAGTATTATTTGCATGTCCAACACTCAACCAATGCAACAACACAATGTAATTGCATTAAGGATACAAATCCAACAAAGGGCACAAGAGTGATGTACTTAAAGTAAAAGCATAACATTTAAACAATAAGTACGAAAGCTACAAAGCAAGAGTACAAAATATGCTTACAAAAGCTAGGTACAAAACATAACCAAACGCCACAAAAGCAAACGGTACAAATTATACTGAATAACATCTAATATAAAAACCAGAGTACCAACAAAGAACCATAACCAACAGTTTAAACCAAATGTATTTAGCAAAGAAATATGATGATATCAAGACACATGAAAATAAACATATAATAAGTTGCTGAGTCAAAGTTTTTATGCATACTCCCCCTCGACAAGTGCTCCCCCTCAAGAGCTATCCTTCACAAAAGTCTCCCCCTTTTTGACCGGAATGGCCAAAGGGTCAGTGCTGTGTGGTGAAGCTGTCAAGCTTTGCTGAAAGAATGTTCATTTGATCTTGAAGTGTAGCCAGCTTGTCAGATTGTTTATTCTGTGTATCTCTGAGCCGATAAATCCTTTCAAGGATGATTTGGAATGCATCTGGAGGAACATCTGATGAGGATGATGCTCTGCTCCTCTTTCCTCGTCCTCTTGAGCTTGAAGGTTGACCTATAGCCTCAGTCTCAGTCTCCATGGCTTCACCTTCTTCTTCATCACCCGAAAGACGAACTCTTATCCTTGTGATCGTTAGCTTGTTAATGGCTGAAGGAGTAGTTAAAAGACTGACATCTTGAGGAATTTCTACACCTTTCTGCCTAAAAATCCTCATAAGAAGACTGGGGAAAATCAGCTTTGCCCTGGATGTTGTTCTTGTCTCATTAACAATGGTGTAGAATATGTGAGAACTGATGTCTATGTAGGTCTTCTGCTTGAGCTCCATGAGGAAGATGGCTCTAGCATTATTGATTGTGGTAAGCTTCTTCACTAGATATAGGTTGAACATTATTATCAAAGTGAGGCATCTCATATCTGTTGGAAAAGTATTGGTGTTGAGACATCTTCCTTCTCGAACTCCACCAATATGTGACTGAACGGTTTCTAAGGACAGCATCCTATCCTTATAGTGTGTGAAATCATGGTCATCTAAGCTGTCAAAGCCTAACACTTCATCGATGTCATCTACATCTATGGTGAATTCCTTTCCCTTTATCCAGCAGTTGATCTCATGCTCTCTCAATAGAGAATTAGCATAAAATTCCCTGATTATGGGTTCACATACCTCAAGCAAGTCACTTAACAGTTTCTCTTAATTTCTTTCCTCAAAACAACTTGGAATTAAAGTGTTCTTCAGATCCACCAAGTCTACAAACCTCTCTTGAGTGATGGGTACTTTCATGTAATACTGGGTGTATCTCTCAAAGTGTTGAGGAGACCTAAACTTTGTATTGTCCATCTTCATCCTTCTATCACCTCTTTTGGCAGTAGATTTCTTCTTTGTTGGAGTCATCTGCAAAAGCATGACAGCAACACCCACAAAAACAGAGCACAATAGATGGAACAATAAAACATCAGAAATAGATTAAGAGTACTATGAGAGACTGAAATTTGTACCAAAGATTCTGACCACACATGGTATAGGAAGAATCACAGCAAGATATAACATACTATAGAAGAGCACAGTATGGAAATATCGCGAGAAATAAAAATAGGCTACAAAGTGACAATGTTCACAAACAAGACAAAAACAAACCTAGGTCACAAAACTACACACAAAAGTAGATGTGCAATAGGAAAAATTGTTGAGCCAAACACAACACAAAGCCAAACCAAATCATAAAAACCCTTAAGACACAAGCATATTCCAACAAAACATTTCACAATGGGTATGATATGCACAACAGGAGACAAATCCACACAAAGACACAATGAAGAGAAACAAGCATGAGAAAAGACATATCAAGCATTAGATTAAAGGGATCAACAAAACCCATTCAAGCAAATCCAACAAAATGATTCAAACCCATAGAAAAAATCCAAAATAACTCAACCGTTCAAAACAACATCCAAGAAAATAAGGCTTAAAACATGAAATAGGTAATAAAAATATGAAAACTCATACATTTTTCTTGAAGATTGATGAAGAAATGATGAAGAACAAAGAGATTTTTGTGAAGAACATGGTGAGTTTGAGAGAGAAGAACACAAACAGGGTAATGAACAGTCACAAATATTCGAGGAAAAACTAAAAAGTTTTAAAAACCGACTTTATACATGCAAAACACGCGTTTTTCGCAACTGAGCCAAGTTGCGTGCAAGTCGCCAGGTCCAACCGCCAGAACGCTTCAAAGAGAAATTTTGAAAAATTTTTCTAAGTGTTTTTCGTGACTGGAAGTTCAAGTCGCGAGCTGAGCCGCGAAACCTTCTATGTAATTCTCGCGACTGAGCCTTCACTCGCGACAAAGCTGTCAACTAGGGCATGCGACTGGACAGACTTGGGTATTGACCCGCTTGAAAGACGCGAAAACTATCTGTATAGAGCTCGCAACTAGGGCATGCGACTGGACAGACCCACGATTGAGTCGCCAAAACAGGACACAGCAGATTTTGAAAAAATTGACATTTTGCAAAAATAAAAGACTTTCCAAAAACTACTAAAAACGCTCAAAAATCCTTTTTGAGCTTGATCAACAAGTAGATGAGCATGTGAAACACATTTTATTAAGTACAATCACACAAATGAATAAGGCATTCATTGAACATAAGCATGTGTGATGTGTGTATATATCAACAATGAGATAGTCGTTGGTCTAATGTGAAGTTTCAATGATCAATTCAACCAAGGCATACACAAATAGCACTAGATAATGTGATCCATCTCAATTATAGAAATATGCATATATGACCTCCCACAAGAACTTGATAACATAACATTGAAGCTTTTCATTTGGCTCCGTATTCAACAATTCAATTGATCTTTTTGAAACAAAACATCTTAGTTTGGAGAACAATGCCTGAAATTTTTTTGATATTTCAATTTGATGAGTAAGCCTTTAGCTTTTTTTTTTTTTGGCATCATATAATTTATTTTGAGTCGCTTTGCCTTTTTCCTATTCAAATACTAGTATGTGCGACAGGCTTTCGCAGCTCATTATCTCTTTTCATTTGGAGATTTACATTTGTTGAGCTCTTTTAAGCAAAAACAAAAATGAAGAGTGGGAAGATATATAGACACAAGTCTATGCATGTCTCAAGATCAACAAAACCATTGGCTAATCATTCATGACAAGTTTGAAGATCGATTTACAACAATCACATAGATTTCAAGATTTTTCCCACAACGATATGAGTGCATTAAGAACAAGCTACGCTCGTGAATGCACAAAACCATTAGTACAAAGGTACAAGGAAAAACAAGTTTAAGACTAAAGCTCAACAAAGCTGATCAAACCTTTTAGATTTTCTACTTTTTATATGTTTTAGAATTTTTGACTCAAAAAAAAAAAATTTATCAAAAACAAACCATGTAAAAACATTTAAAGCAGGAACACAAACAAACAAGCACAAAAACAAACAACCAAGCAAAGTCACAGAAAAATAGGAAGTATTGATGCATGGACATGTTGTAATGCTTATGCATGAGTACTCTTTTTCAACCACACGTCACATGCGTTTGGGGCGATATCCTTATAGGATTGGGTACAACAGTTAGAGTTTTCAAACCTTCTAGTGAAGCTTTCCAAGCAAGTGGTGAATGCACCAATCATCTTCATCACATCCATCACTCTGGAGTCACCATCTCGACCTCTTGATTGCTCAATAGCCAAAATTTTCATGTCATTTCTTGGTCCTCTTGGCCTTTGATTACTTGCATTCTTCAATGCTCTCAACTTATGACAATTTGGTCTGGTGTGGCCTTGAAGTCCACAGTTATGGCAGAAATGTTTCGTTCTTGGACCTCTTTGTGATCTTGGGAGTGATTTCCTTCTAGCTTCAGGTCTGACCTCTGAGTGGTTACGGGACTTATTGAATACCCGTTGATTCGCTACATTCTTCTTCTTCTCAGGCTTCACTTTCTCAAAAACTGGTATTTCCATCACCGGCTCCTTTGCTTTTACAAACTTCAAGTCCTTGGAGATTTTGACCACAGAACTACTTTCTCCGGTATATCCCAAACCTGATTTGTCTGAGAAGTGTTTTTGTGAGGAGATTACATCATCTAGCTTCTTTGTGGAGACTCTCTCTATCTTGGCATTTGCTTGAATCACCTCGAGCTCAAGAAATTTCACCTTTGCATAAGTTTCAGATAGTTCTCCATTAAGCTTCTCTATCTCACACTTGGCCTCCTTGCGACGCACTAGAAGACTTCTATAGTCCTCCTCAGCTTTCTTCATCTTTTTCATGGCTGCCTTGGCCACACATTTATAGTCTCCAAATTTTTCAAGAAGTAAGTTGTAGTTCTCTTGAAAATTATCAATACACTCATCTTCTTTACCATCTGATTCTTCAACAATTCCCATTGATTCCTCATCAATTCCCATTGATTCCTCATCAATTCCCATTGATTCCTCATCACTATACTCTCCAAGTTCTTGCACAAGCAAATTCAAGTCCTCCGAAGATTCAGCGTGAGCAATAGTCATAAAAGCGGAGTAATTCCCTTCTTCGTCACAGCTTTCCTCAGAATCAGAGTTGGATGAATCTGAATCATTAAGAGTTGTGGCATAAGCCTTACCCTTTATTTTCAAATAGTTGGGACATTCTTTCTTGATATGTCTATGTCCATTGCACTCAAAACACGTGATTCCTTGAGAGGATTGAGACTCCTTACCATCTTTCCTTTTAAAATCCTTTTTCTCCTTTCCGAAACTTGAAAATTTTCCTTTCTCAGCAAATTTTCCATTCTTTTTGAACTTCAAGAACTTCCTGAAATTCTTCACAAGATATGTAACATCTTTATCGACAACATCTTCATCAGATGCATCATGAGCTTCCACCCTTTCATCAATTGTCTTGAGAGCAAGAGATTTGCTCTTCCTTTGCGATGGCAAAGACAGCTCATAAGTTTGAAGTAAGCCAATTAGTTTTTGAACTTTGATATCATCCAATTCTTTGCTCTCTTCAATTGCAGTGACTTTTGCACGGAAGCTCTCCGGCAATGATCGTAGGATTTTTCTTACAATCTTTGAGTCCTCTGTTTTCTCACCTAAGTTGAACTTGCCGATCACCACTTCATTCAGCTTGCTATAGAAAGAGTCAAAGGACTTGTCCTCACTCATTTTGAGCTCCTCAAAGCGAGTGGTCAGCATCTGCAACTTAGTGTCTTTCACTTTCTTGGTTCCTTCATATATGGTCTCCAAAATTTTCCATGCTTGCTTAGCAACTGACACATGAGATATCCTGTAAAACTCATCTGGAGACACACTACAGAAAATAGCATTCAAAACTTTACTGTTAGCGTTAGATGTAGCAAGGGCTGCTTTATCTCAAGTGGATTTTTCGGCCTCTGGCCTAACTCATCTAATATCAATAGCATCCCACACACTTTCATCAATAGAACATAAAAATGCCCTCATCCGGACTTTTCAAAAAGCATAGTTGCTACCATCAAAATATGGTGGTGCATTCAAAGATTTAGACCGGTCCATCTCAATATGGGGTCAAGGATCGCACAAAGGCAATTAAACCACAGCAAGTGCACCCGTTCTAATACCAATTGAAAGTTCAAATAGCGTATAAAACACTATGAACGTTTAGACCCCCAAATTACAAAATATCAATTCAAGCTTTAAAACAAACGATGAACGTACGAAAGATGAACTTAAGCTTAAAACAAAATTGATAAATAATCTAAGTCAAATAAAATCACATCCACAATAGAAATTAAATAACAAAGATAAAGGGAAGAGAGATGCAAACACAAGGACAACACAAGACGTGTTATCGAAGAGAAAACCGAAGCCCTTGGCGTAAAACCTCTCCGCCGCCCTTCAAACGGTCAAATGATCCACTAAAGAATGTAGTTGGGATACAAGGACAGTAATAGACCCTCCAAGCCCAATCTACCCAGTGTACCTAAGCCCTCCAAGCTTCTTGCTCTAACGAGATTATGCCCAACCTATTTCTTCTTTAACTTCCCGAATCGCGCTTCTAGTCTATAGCATCTACCAATATGAATTGGTTCCTTCCTAATTGCTTCCCAAAGCACCAAAGAGACTTTTCACAGGTATGGGTATGATGAGAAAAGGATTTGGGTAATGTACCTCTCAAGAATGTAACAATGGAGAGGATAAGAGTAGAGGAATTTGAAGAGTCACAAGGTAAATATTGTGGATGAGTCAATTTTGTTTTTCTCTAGGGTTTCTCTCTCAAAATTCTCTCTGGAAAATCTCTATATTTCGTGGGTATAAGGAGTATATATACTGGTGGGTGTTTGGAATGCGAAGAGACAGATTTTTCAAAACAGAGTTGGCTGGCGACTTGGGCTCACGGCTTAACTGAGTCGCGAGATCAAGCCGTGAACTAATTGAAAGGCCATACTGGAAGTTTTTGTCTTGTAGTGCAACAGTTGGCACGACGGTTTAGATTCTGGCGGCTTTCTAATCGCGAGCCACCCGCGAGATCCAGTCGCGAGTTCTACTTTGCACACTTCACTCGTGTGCAACATCTGGCGGCTTGCCAGTCGTGAGACACCAGCGAGATCCAGTCGCGAGTCCCTGTTCTGCAGCACAGTCTTGAGCATTTCTTCACACTCTTTCACACACTACCCTTACATGATTCCCACCTAAATACAGGGTTTCTAAGTGCTGAAATACAAGTAAATTGGCACGGAATAAAGCCAACAAAGTGGTTGATAAAATTCAACCTTACAGTTAGATCCTTGAGAGGTACATTATCAAAAACCTTTTCTCACTTTACCCATATCTGTGAGAAGGAAATTTGGTGCTTGGGAAGCAATTAGGAAGGGACCAATTTCATATTGGTTAATGCTATGGGCTAAAGCGGAATCCGGTAAGCTAAAGAAGAAATAGGTTCGGCGTAACCTCGTTGGAGTAGAAGCTTGGAAGGCTTAGGTACACTAGGTAGATTAGACTTGGAGGGTTTTCTGTTGTTCATGTATCCCAACTACATTCTTTAGTGGATTATTGACCGCTTGGAGGGCGGCGGAGAGGTTTTATGCCGAGGGCTTTGGTTTCCTCTTCGATAACACATCACTATGTTATCATTGTCTTTGCATCTCTCTTCTCTTAATCTTTGCCATTTAATTTTTGCTGTGAATGTGATTTTATTTGGTTCAGATTTTTTATCAATTCTATTATAAGCTTATGTTCATTTTCTGCACATAATTTGTTTGATGTTAAGTTTGAATTGATAATTTGTAATTTGGGGGTCTAAACGTTCATAGTGTTTTTCACACTATTTGAACATTCAGATTTATTCTTGCCTCACTCTTTGATATTGAAATTCGTTGTTAGTTGGGTAATAGGGTTAGCTGCTTTAATGATTGTTTTGGGAAAACTTTTAACCAGTCTCATGTTCTGAGCTTTGTTGAAGGGAAACAACCCTCTAGGAAATCTACTAAATTTGTGGGATGTAGTCAGAATGCATCATATGCAGCCTACCTTTTTATTTTAGCTTGGAAAAACCATTCGAATTTTGTAGCAAATGCAATAACTTTAATTAGTGTTTTTATTTTTTGTGTGTTATTGGCTAGCACGTGGGTCTTCTCATGGACCCTCAGCTTCTATAATTGTTTGAAGCTCACTTTGTGGAGTCCAAGTTTAGGTTCATAAATAAGCCCAAATAAGATCACTCTTTACCTTCAAACTGCATTCCTTCAATTATAACATATCTGTAAAAAGAACTGATCAATACAGGTCACGTTAGGATTAAGAGATTTTGATATATTATGGGTCGAATAGGAAGTGTAGCTAAGGTAGTCAATTAGAAAGTGATATGTTGCTACAAATTGTAAAGAGGTGCTTTCACACAGGACGTGTACCTTTTTTTTTTTTATATATAGGAACGTGTACTTTTTTTTTTTTTTTTTTTTTTGAGAAAGTATAGAACGTGTACCTTAATTTATCTTTTCCAGAAAAAACGTCACCGCTATTATTGTCCTATAATTTTATGTCATCTCCTTTACCTTTTCGTCTTTTTTTCCTTTCTCTTTTTCCAAAAGTTGATTATTCTCCTAATGTCTACTATACTAAAGTCTATAGCTAGTGCCTCACTTACCTGTCCACTCCAAAAGTTGATCTAGATATTCGAATAAAAAAATGAAGTTGAGCGTGAAAATGATAGTGAAACCAGAAATTGTTTCTTTTCGCTTGAATAGAACGGTCCTCTGAGTCTTTAAATATTTTTTTTAAAATATTATATTACCACAATTATTGATTATTTTTATCTTTATGTCATTTCCTCTTTCTTTCTCGTTGATTTAGAAAATATATATATATATATATATATAAAGGATTATGCTCAAGTTACATACATTATCTTTATATATTCTCTATACTTAAGAAATTTAAAGAAGATGAAAGATTAATAATCATGTCATCAATCAATTGTTTAAATTCAAGTTTTTGTAATTTAAAACAATGTCTAAAAGATGAGTTTATGAATCGAATAGTAAATTACATCCGATTAGCATGAAAATTGACATGCATGTTAAAAATATATAGAACATGTAATTCAACAGTTGAATTTTCAAAATATAAATTCAATTACAAGTTATTGGGTGGTGTGACATTGCTTAAATTCAAGTTTAAATTCAAGTTTTTGTAATTTAAAACAGTGCATAAAAGATGAGTTTATGAATCGAATAGTAAATTACATCCGATTGGCATAAAAATTGACATGCATGTTAAGAACACATAGAACATGTAATTCAACGGTTGAATTTTCAAAATATAAATTCAATTACAAGTTATTGGATGGTGTAACATTGTTTAGAGTTATACCAAATATAACTTGAACTTAACTCATATATATATATATATATATATATATATGAAATGGACTCTTTTCGCTTGAATAGGGTTGGAACTATTTTACTAGACTAACGGCCCCCTAATTATTCTAAATATCCACCTTGTCCACCTTAGCACAAACCACGCTACACCTCTTTTAATTTTTTTGAAAGAGTTTTAACTTATGACATCTATTTTTGTTGATAGCAATTTATTATCAGATTATGACATCAATTGGTTTTAGGTGCAAGCGAGGGATTGAACCCTTGTTTAATCTTGATAACGATATAAAATTCCCCACCAGATTTGATGCTCAAGACTACCCCAAAAAAATAATTTTATTTTTTATATTTTTTTTAAAAAAAACAGCCACCTTACCCTTGTGTTGCTGTCGAGATTGGAATCCGGTAACATGCAAACAACCTTAACAAAATAGACAACCACCATAACCGCACTCTTGCCGTTCTCCAAAAGAAAAATGTTAAAGTCTTAAAATATTTTACAAATTATATATATATATATATATATTACTGATATGGTGTGTAGTAATTGATAAATAAAAATGTGAGGTTAATAATGACTCTAAAAAACTGATAAAATTTTACCACATTAACAATTTGTAAAAATATTATAAAATAATTTATTTATGTAGTACGATTAGTATTCCCAAAACCCAGGACATATGCAATCAAACAAATTGAATAATGTTTCCCATTGCCGTTAATTCAAATTTGGATTGTTTGCAAATCAACGCTATAGATAAAATAAAATAGACAAACAGATCAAGCACTTGTATTCTTGTGAATACTAGTTTTGAACTCACGCCTTGCATGGGAGACATTTTGATAACAAAGAAAAGTCGAGAGTTATGTAACTCTCCTATCCAAAAGAAAAAAAAAAAAAAAAAAAAAAGAGAGCCTTGTAGTTCAATACAATTGATTGGTTCTCTTCACGGGAAAAATTTGGATTTGAACCCCTTCTCACTTGTTTTAAGTGAAAATAAATGAATAAAGAGATAGAATTCCTAAAAAATCGAAAAGACTTACATAAGCAACATTACGATTTTTTTCTATCACTATTGGCTTTGTAAGTTCGTTTAGACCCCTTAAACCCAGCAGATTAACCTAGAGAATTAGCCAAGTGATTAACTTAGGTAATTTAATTAAATCTAGGTTAACACAAAATAAACAAAAACAACAAAGCAGCGGAAATTAAAGAACACAAAGATCTGATGACCCAGGAAAACCAAACCGGTAAAAAATCTGGGGAGGATTTAACCTAGCTATCCTCAAGGTAAACTGAATCCACTATGAAAGAATTGAAGTTTACACAACAAGACTTAGACCACTAACATCCTATTGCTACTCAAGTGTAGGAAACTTACTACCACGACCCCATGATAGCTTCGAGATCCACGGACTCCTTCTTTCCTTGAATTCTTCAGCAATTCACAAGCGCATCTGCTTGTATTTCTTTAAGATCTTTGATTCTGCAACTGTATGATTTACACAACTCTTGACATGAATCTCAAGTTTGTAAACCCTAAGTGTATGTGAAGGCAAACACCTCTATATCTCACAATGAGATTCACAAACACAGCATTCAGAACACTAAAAACGTGGCTAGGGTTTTCCCTTTTATACTTAGGGCAAAACATAAAACCCTATACATTAAATGGACTAGGGCTGAGTTGGAATTTTCTGCAGAAAAATGATCTGCCCGATTTTCGATCGATCGAGTCTAATTCTCGATTGATCGAGTCAGGCAAAAAGTGAATAGTTACTTCTGCAGTAAACTCGATTCCAACTTTACATAAAATCCCATACTTTGAGCAAAGTCTAACACAAGACTAAATATTGTTTTGATCATGGTTTGCCAACATAAAAATTGAAGTTATAATACATTAGTGATCCGAGGATCAGAACCCCACTGGATAGAAGACCCAGTGATGTATGACAGCACGTCATCAAGAGGTGGAGACTCCTCGTAAGGAAAAACGAGATGGTCAACAATGGGCATCCCAAGAGCATCAGACACAACCCGAGGGGTAATGCGATACTCCACACCACGTAATCACACCTTTACCAAGGTGTCGTTATCGTAGACATGGATAGAGAGGTTCGAATAGAACTCTCTAATCAAAGAAGCAGGTGGAGGATGCTCAAAATCAAGTAGAGGTAACCAACCCCGACGCTCAAAGTTCCGGCTCACCTCAAGATCAACCTCATCTAAGATGACCCTACGCTTATCCCAAATTTGACGCCTAAGATTAAGGGTCTCATAGGTCTCTTGGTTCTGGGCACTAGGAAACCGATCACTATCGAAAGAAGGTGAAGGGTCAGAAGTCCTACGGGCTCTAGTTTTCCTAGGGTGGTGCTAAGGAAAGAAAAAAGAAACACAGCAAGAGAAGAGCAAAAACTAAAAACCAAGGGCAGACTGCAAGTTAGCACAGCATAAAATATAGAAAATAACAATTCTATATGATGCATGAACTAATGCAGTGACAAGTTCAAATATGATCCAAATTAACTAAATTGGCTTGAGCATAGAATTTTATATCAAAAATACCCAATTTTGGAAAAACCCAATTTTCAAAACACAATAAATTGATAAATTGATCATCACAACAGTTAATTAACACAATATAATGATCAAATTAATCAATGTAACAAGCCAATTTTATCAATTTAAATCAAATTGAACAAAAAGCCCAAAATCCCCAATTTCAAGCCTTAGAAATTCAAAATTTTCACAAAACACCAAAATAATCAAATAAAACCACTTGTAGTGCTTGTGTATAGTGTCCCCACAAAAACCCATGAAAAATTTGAGAAAGACACACTCAAAATCAATTCCAAATTTGCCAAAATAAAAATTCCGAAAATAACCCAAAAAATGCATGAAAAAATGCATGAAACTTGAAAATAAATGCAAAGGGAGGGGCAAAAAGGTCTTACCGGCCTTGGGAGAGAGAGATTAAGCAAAAAGATCGGAAGAAAACGACAAATCCAGCAAAAATGGCTTTGACCGGTTGGTAGGAGACAAAAAGAGTTTGAAAAGTTTTTGAAAAGGTAAAGAAATCACGTGGAAAACTCCTTTTTAAAAACAATCATCCCGATTTTCGATCGATCGAAAATTACATTCGATCGGTCGAAAACAGCTTCGATTGATCCAAATTCAGCTTGGATCGATCGAGTCAACCAGAAACTTTTCCATTGATTTTGAAACATTTTCGATCAGTCGAAAATCAATTTCGATCGATCGAAATTCTGGAAAAATTAATTTTTTGAAAAACACACCAATTTCAGTGCAGTCACTTTTCAAAGCATCAGATTTTAAGAGAAAGATGCATGAGTATGAGATGAGATGTTTTCCAAAAACACAAGAATGCAACCCAGATTTCTCAAAGCACAATTTTCTTTCTATACCCCCAAAAAAAACTTAAACAACAAACATGTTCCGCATCAATTTCCAGAAATTCTCAAACTTGGTTGGTCAGACCAAAGACCACACACAAACATGTACACAGTTTAGCAAAAAATAACTTGTGTAGTGTGTGCAGCTAGCAGAAGCTTGAGAAACATGTGAGGTGATATGCACATATTGATTAATCACAATTTCTACAAAATCCATCACATGAATTTGAAAGAGACTATTCCTTAAAGAGTTACATCATATAACTCTCGCATCTCCTATAATAAAAGCTTGCAATCATGTAAGTTTCTTAATTTGCCTCATTATTCAATTTTATTGATTTGAAACTTAATAAAAGCCGGGATAATGTACACACCATTTTTATGAATTATGTGAAATTATTATAGCCCAATAATGTACACACCAATTTTAATTAGAGGCTACACCTTATTTTCTTTTTGTGCATGTGCTACACTTTCTCGAGCACAAAATCTTACGATATGCACTAAGGTGTTCATGATTGGCTAGTAAACAGTGGTGAGATGGTTATTTATGCCTTTCTCAAAAAGTTCAAGTCCGACAATTAAAGACATACGACTTCAAAATTAAGAGCATGTGATCAACAAATATAGCATCTTCCCACACAACATGCACCACAAAACTTTAGCTAGTAAAGTGCAAAAAGAATAGTGCAACAAAGCTAAACAAGATACATACATATGATATGTAAAATTTGATTGACCAATCTTATCTTCAAATTCAAGAAAAAATAGCAAAAACACAATTTGCAAAAAGAAACCTTTTTTTTTTTTATATATATAAAAGAAACAAACATCCTAGAATGAAATCCATGAATGTAATGCAATGCAAATCTTAGAAACAAAGGTCACAAAGGATAGAGCAATGAAGCACAAGGACCATGTCAGACAGACTCAATTTGATTGAGCCTTTTGCATTCAAAACCTTTTAGATGCAACTCTTGCTTTGGAGTTATGATTCACATTAGAATTCTGAGCAACTCCAGGATTGGAATAAAGGTTTAACACCTTTACCAATTCACCAATAAGTACCATAGGATCATGTGCTTGAGGCACAGGTACTTTAGGTTTATTTGCTCGATTCGCAGCTTACAATTTAAAACAATTTGGATGAATGTGTCCAGATTTTCCACAAAAATAACAAACCCATGCAGGCTTATCATGCAACTTGCCCTTAGTAGAAGTAGAAGCTCTAAAATGAGAAGCTTGAAGATCAACCCTAATTTTTCTAGGTGGAGTAACATCTATAGGTTTTATAGGTTCACTCACCAAGGGTTTGACAATCTCACTCTTAGGAGGTTCAGAAGACGGGACAAATTTAGTGGAAGAAGTTTCAGGCACAGAGATGCTATCCACAAAACCTAAACCAGTTTTATCAGAAGGAGACTTTTGAACACTCAGCATGTGATCAAGTTTGGAGTTTGCAGAACTATTAGTTTGTTCTCTAGCAACAGATAAATCAAGTTCCAAATATTTAACTTTATCAAGTAACAGCATGTTCTCAATTTTCACATTATTCAAAAGCTCATTTGCATCAAACAATTTCACAAGTAAGTTTTTCTTTTCAAGTTCCAAAGATGCAATTTTCTTCAAACCTAAATCAACATTCATGGCATCCTTTGCAGCAACTTTGCAAAGTTTATTATAGGCTTCTTGTAAATCTGCATCCTCAGAGAGTTCCCCATCAGAAGGGTTCTCTTCAACAAACATGCTTTCATTAACTACAGTAGTAGCAGTGAAAGCAATGAAGTTTCCATCCTCATCACTAGCGGATTCATTGTCAGAAACTTCATCATCACTAAGGGTTACAGCCATAGCCTTACCCTTAGACCTCAAGTATGTAGGACATTCAGATTTCAAATGACCATACCATTGACAACCTTAACATTGTTGTCCCAAAGAATTATTAGAAGGCTGACCTACTTTCTCCTTAGGTTTTTCAGTGTTATTAACCTTAGTGGGATCATTCCTCCTAAAATTTCTAGGTTCAACAGTGTTCTTGCCTCTTGCCCTTCTGTTATTGTTCCTAAGAAAGTTTCTAAAGTTCTTGGCAAGATAGGCAATTTCTGTAGCAGAGAGTTCATCATCAAATCCATCATCCTCAACATCATCAACAGACTTAAGAGCCATTGATTTAGATTTGTTAGTCTTAAGGAGATCTAACTCATAGGACTGAAGAGATCCTACAAGTTCATCATCAGGGATGGAGTCCACATCCTTGCTCTCAGTTATGGCAGTCACTTTGGGTCTAAAATCCTCAGTTAAAGATCTAAAAATCTTCCTAACAATTTTAGGTTGATCATAGATTTCACCCAAATTATAAGCAGAATAAACAATATCATTCAATTTAACATAGAATTCATCAAAAGATTCATCATCATTCATTCTAATGCTTTCAAATCTAGTAGTTAATTGCTGCAATTTATTTATCTTAGCCTTTGTGCCTTCATGCACAGTCTGGAGGATATTCCAAGCAGTATGAGCAACCTCAACATTAGAGATTCTCTTAAATTCCTCCATAGAAACAGCATTAAAAATAGCATTCATAGCTTTGCTATTGAAAGCAGCTGCCTCCTTTTGAGAAGTTTGCCACTCACTCACAGGAGTAGTGGGCTTCTCCCATCCGTACTCAACGGAATTCCAAACTCTCTCATCAATGGATTTCAGGAATGCTTTCATCCTTACTTTCCAATAAGCATAGTTGTTTCCATCAAAGTGAGGTGGAACAACAAGAGAGTGTCCGTGTTCCATGACAACAGGGGTCAAGGATCAGCTCAAAAGATCAAAGGATCAAACACAAAAGCTACCCGCTCTGATACCACTTGTAAGTTCGTTTAGACCCCTTAAACCCAGCAGATTAACCAAGAGAATTAGCCAAGTGATTAACTTAGGTAATTTAATTAAATTTAGGTTAACACAAAATAAACAAAAACAACAAAGCAGCGAAAATTAAAGAACACAAAGATCTAATGACCCAGGAAAACCAAATCGGTAAAAAACTTGGGGAGGATTTAACCTAGCTATCCTCAAGGTAAACTGAATCCACTATGAAAGAATCGAAGTTTACACAATAAGAATTAGACCACTAGCATCCTATTGCTACCCAAGTGTAGGAAACTTACTACCACGACCCCATGATAGCTCCGAGATCCACGGACTCCTTCTTTCCTTGAATTCTTTAGCAATTTACAAGCGCACCTGCTTGTATTTCTTTAAGATCTTTGATTTTGCAACTGTATGATTTACACAACTCTTGACATAAATCTCAAGTTTGTAAACCCTAAGTGTATGTGAAGGCAAACACCTCTAGATCTCACAATGAGATTCACAAACACAGCATTCAGAACACTAAAAACGTGGCTAGAGTTTTCTCTTTTATACTTAGGGCAAAACATAAAACCCTATACATTAAATGGACTAGGGCTGAGTTAGAATTTTCTGCAGAAAAACGATCTGCCCGATTTTCGATCGATCGAGTCTAATTCTCGATCGATCGAGTCAGGCAGAAAGTGAATAGTTACTTCTGCAGTAAACTCGATTCCAACTTTACATAAAATCCCATACTTTGAGCAAAGTCTAACACAAAACTAAATATTGTTTTGATCATGGTTTGCCAACATACAAATTGAAGTTCTAATACATTAGTTCCTAATTCTTAGAACCTAACAGGCTTTAATATTAGGCATTATTCTTTGGGGATATAGAAAAATGAAAAATGAATATTAAACATTGTTTCAACAAAACTATTTCATTAATTACTAAATATTATTTTTTTTATAAATAATAAACTCCAAAAAGTTTCCTTTAGAGTAAGAAGGCTAACTAATTCCACCAAGAAAAACTAACAAAAACAAACATAACAACCGGTATATCAATTTTGATAAAACTGAAGTAAACGTTTTCAATTTTCAACTCATATTTTCTTTTCTTTTTTTTCTTTTTTTTTTGGTAAACAACTCATATTTTCTGCTCCCATATCCATTCCCTCTCTACTTTAATTAGTGACAAGAAAGCACGTAAAAGCATTCCCCAAACTTCAAGATGCCAAAACCTGCTAGGAGTGATCACTGGGTAGTTAACTAATATACTTGAGAACAAAAAGACTACAAGATCCTTACAATTTTTTAGCCCATCCATATCTCTAGGGGTAATACCGTAATAGAGTAATTTCAAAGGAAGTACCACATAAAAAGACTAAAAACACCATTAACTTTCTTTAATTTATAAATGCTTTTAGTGGCTTGGGTAGTGGCTTGAATTTTCTGATGGTGGCTGGTGGTATTGGAGAAGATGTTTTTGTTTGGGAGAAGACAGAACAAAGAAAGAGAGTGGAAGAGTGGAAGACGCATAAGAATAAAAATAGAATTAAAAAATAATAAAGAAATAATATTTTAATGATATGGTAAAAGAAATATAACTTGTAGGGTGTATTATAAAGTATGGTGTTAAAATAGATAACGTAGTGTTTTGAGTTGCTAAAAATGATTGTGAATGCTTTTATGGAGACATGCTTGTTTGAATTTGTCCTTTTGTGTTATTGTATTTATTTAGATGACCCACTGACTCAGCCTTTAGGGTCCGTTCGTTTGGGGTGAAAATAGGGAAGATAGAAAATAGAGAAAAGGAAATAAGGTGGAAAATGTTGTTTTCCACTGTAAGGACATGGATTAGTGAGCCAGCTCAAACTGGATGAGACGGCCCAAGTGGTCCCTAAACAATGAATTTGTAGAGAGTGAGATGCGAAAGTTGGGCTAGGACGATTTAAACATCCAATCCAATAGGTTGGGGTTTCCAGAAAGAGAAAATAAGAGACACAAGGTTTGACAAACTCTCCTCCACAAAGGTCCGAGGAGATAAATTCTACTATTAATACTTCCTTTCTTTCTTCTTCCTTACAAAAAGTGCCCCCCCCCCCTTCTAGAGGGGAATTCCTTCACATTATATAGCTCCCTTTAGACCATCTCCACCTTACACTTGTTATCCATCTCATTCTTCACTTGAGTGCATGTCCAATCGTGTATCCTTTTTTGCATGCTGTGAGTCACAGTGGCCAAAGTTGCACTGTTTATGGGTCTTCTCCACATAAATGCGGCTAAAAGAGTTGGTGCAGCACAATTAATGCAGTGGTGGCAGTCTTTCCTTAGGTATTTTTGGGGATTCCCATCTCCCCAAAGGTTGAGTCACTCCTCGGACTGCTTCTCCTACTCCAAACGTAACAAACCGCAATCTGAGGCTTTGCATGTTCATTTCCTCCTCCTTGGACCATACCACGCCCTCGGACATGGCCGGGGGCTCAGTATACCGTTATGGGCCTTCAACCCTACGAGGCCCACTACACGATCTTGGGGTTTTCAGCCTCTTCATGGCCCGATGCATGATCTTGGGCTCCTGTCCCCACAATAGCCCCTCAAACTCCGGATTTTCCCTTTTATCCGAGGAGAAAAGGTGGAGTTTTGACTTATAAGGGAGGCGTCAGTTGACCCCCTTGCTAGCACGTGCCAGATTGAGGTTGCGTGCACTTCGCGGGGAATAATGACGCTTCGGAACTCGCAAAGCGCGATTGATTTCTCCAGGCAGCGCTTTGTCCCCCTTATCCAACGGTGGGACGTTGATCTAACGGTGCACATTGCTCCAAGAATTTCGAGCAGGGTAACTCCCACTCATTCCACTCTCCTATATAATGCCCCTGTGGGGATTATTTTACTCGTTTCTTTAGCCTTCAAATTCTTTAGAGCTTCAAAGAGTTTAAGAACCTGAAAAACTCGAACGTTCGTCACTTCCTTTTCGATTCCTCGACTGTAGCTTTAAGGATCTCAGAGTCCATCACTCACTAGTGTTAGTAAGTTGTCGAGTCTTTTAGATTTTTTGTTTTCTCCTTGGCTGTTCTCCTCGGCCGTTCGAAGGAAGAAAAGACTTCCTCTCTTCTCTTTTTTTTTGCTGCTCCCTTCTAGCTCATCCCTTATGGGTAGGTTTAAGTACCTGGTACATTCCTTGGCGAAGATAGAGCTCTTCAAAGATAAATACCAGATTTCGCAGGGGGTAGCCCTGCGGTACTGCGACCCGGATAGGATAGATCTCGATAGGAAGGAGGGGGAGGTGGTTATCCCGATGATAGCCTTCATTGAAGGAGGGATGACACTGCCCATGGGACATATAACGTGAGACTACCTCTTCAACCACAGACTCTGCCCCTCGCAGTGCGCATCCAATGTTTTTAGAATCCTAGGGTGCGTCGATGCCTTGAATAAGCATTTGGGTTTGGGGCTCACCTGGCACGACGTGGTGCACATATACGAGTGCCATTCACAAGCCGAGGGGGGATACTACCTTAAGTCCCGCTCGAACGTAGTCAGGCTGATCTCATGCCTTCCTAAATCAAACAAAGGCATGAAGGACGACTACCTGATAGCCTCAAGAGCGTGGCATGACGGCGGTCACTGCCCCGTTCGAGAGGGAGAGCCAGGTGGGATGCCTTAGAGTTAGGTGTCTTAGCAAGAGTTTAGATTACCCCCTTTTCTACCAGTTGCTGAGCCATTTTTCCTTTTATTTCTGTCTCTCCATTGATGATAGCTTCTGGCTCCCTCTTACTAATTATACCCCTTTACTTGGTATGTTTGTAAATAAGAATCACGTGGCCCCTTGGCTTAGCCTAAGCAACGTCCCAGCACTCAACTTCCTCCTCAGATCAGAGATCTTTGTCAACGAGGACGGTCAGCTGCGCGCAGTCCATCTCATCTTAGGCTTCGAGCCCATTTCCAAAGTGTTCCAGGAAATCGGCCACAGCATTAGGAAAGGTGACCCTCGGATACGCCGTGTAGACGTATCTCGTCCAGACTTCCTAGCTCAAAACGACCTCCCCCTGATTGTGCTGCCAATCCGCCAGGACACCCCGCAGTTTATGGTTCCCTTATAACAGCTTCCACCAGCGGCGTTGGGCGTAGTTGAGGAGGAGACCGGCTCATCCCGTCTGTCTCTTGACGAGGAGATAGACCGATTCCAATTCGAAGAGGAGGAGAGCCCGGCACTAGAGCCAGTCCGAGCTTCCGATCCTCAGGCCGAGGCCGGCGACTGTTCAAGTGTGCACGCCCCCGCAGTTGTGGTGACCTGCTTGGACAGCTAGGGATGGCAATTTCAGCCCGACCCGCGGATACCCAGTCCGGTCCGACCCTAATGGGCCGGATTTTACCCGGTCCGATAAGAAATAGGGTCGGGTTTGGATTTTTTTTTAAAAAACCCGAATCGGGTTCAGGTCGGGTCCGGATTTATTTAAAAACCCGGCCCGAACTCGGACCCGACCCGACCCAGTTATATGTATATATATAATTTCTAAAATACCCTTATATATATATATATAAATATATATATATATATATACACACCTTTATAAACCCTAAGATTGCTATTCTCTCATTTCTTTTCAGCTCACAGTGCACGCCTCTCTCATCTCTATTCTCTTCAGCTCACAGCCTCACACAACACGCCTCATCTCTAGTCTCTCACCTATAAATCTGAAATCACTCACTCACTCACTCGCTAATCAAAATCTCACTCACTCACTCCGGTCCAGCTCTCGCCGCAGCCACAGCCACACGGCCATAGCCTCACCGCCGGCCTCACAGCCTCACAGCCTAATATGTTCTTCTCTCTTTTTTTTTTTTTTTTTTTTTGAGAATCTGGTTTGGGTTCCTTCTGTGTTTGCGTAACGTGTTTGTGATTTTGAAAGGGGAAAGTATAAATCTAAAATTTTTGTGTTTGTGTTTGTGTTTGTGATTTGAAAGGGAAAATAAAAAATCTGAAATTTTTGTGTTTGTGTTTGGGGTTTTAGTGGCTGGGCTACTCTGCCGATTGAAGAACATGATCTTAGGATTTTTGTTTTTGGGTTTCTGAATTCTGATCTAGTTTGATGAACACGATTTTGGGTTTTTGTTTTTGGGTTTCTGATCTGGGTCCATTTGGGGAGGTTTATGGCTTCAGGAAATTTTTTTTTTTATTGGGCCCTGAAGTGGCATGGGCTAGGCGGGGCCCGCGGGGCCCGATGGGGCGGGTCTGGGCCCCGCATAAAAAACCCGCTTATTAAACGGGTCGGGTTCGGGTTTTAGGAGCAGACCCGCGGGTCATGTTCGGGTATTAAAAAACCCGGCCCGAACCCGACCCGTTGCCACTCCTATGGACAGCACTTCCAAGGAAGAGATGGCCTCTATCCAGAAGGGCAAGGGCCTCAAGGAGCTGCTGGCTGGAAGGACGAAGGGAGGGACTTCAAGAGGAGCCCCCAAACCCAAGGTTCCTCCTACCCTTCCCCCTCTTCCTCCTACTCCGGTCCGCCCGGGTCTGACGCCGTGCCCGGACTTAAAGAAGAAGAGGCCAATCGTAGACCTCGAAGAGGGGGAGGTTGGTCAGCAGAAGGGGGCCAAGTAAGAGAAGACGACCAAGGACGCGCGGGACAAGAGGTCCTCCTCCGTGGACAGCCGAGAAGACCAGAACCGAGCTGATGTGCGCATAGCATCACAAGTTTGGGCTCCTCGGCTGGAGGTAGATGAGGCGGCCATGCCTTAGGACGCCTCGGTCTGAGAGTATCGCAAGGGCCGGGCTGCTTATGTGGCGGAGGCACTAGAACAGCCCCTCCTCCTGCCCAAAGATATGGAGGCTGTGAGGAACTTGAGGCAGCAGGACCTCTTCTTGTGCCTGAAGAGGGACCTCGCAATGGTGAGCCTCAAACTCCTTATTCTTTACTTGCGTCAATTTTTCTCCACTCATACTTCACTAACGTGGTTGCATTATTTTTGCGCAGATCACCCAGGATGCCTTCGTGGCCGAGGAGTGGGTGAGGGAGGCTCGTGGCGAGGCGAAGAACGAAATTCTCCTTCGCCACGACGCCGAGAAGGCCCTGGGGGCTGCCAAGGCCGAGAATAAGGAGTTCCATGCTAAGCTGGTGAACAAGGAGAGAGAGAGAGAAAGAGCGCAGAGGCAGGGTTGAAGAGCGCCGAGGCGCAAGCTGAGGACCAACGCAAGCTGCTTTATAAGACAGAGCTAGACTTGACTACATCTAGGCAGCTTGTGCTTGACCTGAAGGCGCAGCTGCAGAAGGCGAAGGAGGCCGCTCAACTTGCCAAGGAAGCGTCTGAAGCCGAAAAGCAAGCGTCATATCAGCTTGGAGTTGAAGAGACGCAGGCCAGACTGATTGAGGAGCTGGCCAAGGCATGTAGGGAGTTCTGTAGCATGACTTGGGACGAAGCTCTCAATGCTGCTGGAGTCCCCGCCGACTCGGCCCTGAGGCATTTTGAGAACATCTACTATCATCCTAATATCCGCGAAGTTCCAGATGCCGATCTCCTAGAAGTCACTAGCGCCGAGGAGGCCAAGGATGCTGAGGCTAGTGGGACCGACCCTGGGGCCCAAGGAGTTGCTGCCGAGGCAAAGGAGACGGAGGCCAAGGTAAAGGAAGATGATCCCAAGGCTAAGGAAGTCTCCGCTGCTCAACCGGCTCAAGAAGAAGACGCCTCTGCCCTCAAGGACAAGGCTTAGAACCTAGGGTTTTCTTACTTTTTTGTTTTTGTAGCTTCATTTTTTGTTTTCAGCTTGGTGGTATATACACGTTATTTCGAAAAGGAATGTAATATGTGTTTTGATGAATGAAAATATCTTCCTTCCTTTTGCCCGTGTGTTCGTCCTTTATATTCCATATTTTATCGCTTCCAATTGAATTGCATTTCCCCATATATTTGTCATAGGTGCAGTTTACACTTAGAAGAATTCCAAAGCAGATGGTCCGAGGATCCGGCATAGCTTAGGATCTGTTTAACACTTAAAATAAATTAAGCTCAGTGTTAATTTTTCCAAAGTAGATGGTCCGAGGACCCGGCATAGCTTAGGATATGTTCAAAACTTAAAATATATTAGGTTCAGTATTAATTTTTCCAAAGCAGATGGTCCAAGGATCCGGCGTAGCTTAGGATTTGTTCAACACTTAAAATAAATTAGGTTCAGTGTTAATTTTCCCGAAGCAGATGGTCTGAGGACCCGGCGTAGCTTAGGATTTGTTTAACACTTAAAATAAATTAGGTTCAGTGTTAATTTTTCCAAAGCAGATGGTCTGAGGACCCGGCGTAGCTTAGGATTTGTTTAACACTTAAAATAAATTAGGTTCAGTGTTAATTTTTCCAAAACAGATGGTCCAAGGACCCGGAATAGATGGTCCGAGGACCCAGCGTAGCTTAAGATCTGTTTAACACTTAAAATAAACTAGGTTCAGTGTTAATTTTTTCAAAGCAGATGGTCCGAGGATCCGGCGTAGCTTAGGATCTGTTTAACACTTAAAATAAATTAAGTTCAGTGTTAATTTTTCCAAAGCAGATGGTCCGAGGACCTGGCGTAGCTTAGGATCTATTTAACACTTAAAATAAATTAGGTTTAGTGTTAATTTTTTCAAAGAAGATGGTCCGAGGACCCGGCGTAGCTTAGGATCTGTTTAACACTTAAAATAAATTAAGTTCAGTGTTAATTTTTCCAAAGCAGATGGTCCGAGGACCTGGCGTAGCTTAGGATATGTTTAACACTTAAAATAAATTAAGTTCAGTGTTAATTTTTCTAAAGCAGATGGTCCGAGGTCTCGACGTAGCTTAGGATCTGTTTAACACTTAAAATGGGTTTACGCATAACCGTGGTTTAGCTGATTGTTACAATTTTAGAGTAATTGAACATCACCCACAACATAACGAACACAAAAGTGTGATGAAAGCATATTCTCATTAATAATTGTACCTTTTCAGGTTGTTTACATTCTAGGGGTGCCATGTTGCCTATTTTCTAAGTCTTCCAAGTAGTAAGCCCCTATTCTAGCCACCGAGGTAATCCGGTACGGTCCTTCCCAGTTGAGTCCCAGCTTTCCCCAGGCTGGATTCTTTGCGGATCCGACCACCTTTCTTAGTACAAGGTCACCCTGCGCCAAAGGCCTCAACTTGACGTTGGTGTCATACCCACGTTTGAGTTTATGCTGGTAGTAGGCCAATTGGACCATGGCGCTTTCTCTTCACTCTTCAATTAAGTCCAAACTTCTCTCTAGCAAGCCGTTGTTGCTGGTCGGAGTGAAAGAGCTCGTCCTTAGCGTAGGGAAGCCGGCTTCCAATGGTATCACCACCTCGGCGCCGTACGTTAGTGAAAAAGGGGTTTCGCCAGTGGATTTTCGAGCAGTAGTCCGGCACGTCCATAGGACATGCGGCAGTTCCTCGATCCATCTTCCTTTGGAATCATCCAGCCTTTTCTTCAACCCGTTCACTATGACCTTATTCACAGCCTCGGCCTGCCCATTTCCCTGGGGATAGGCTGGGGTGGAGTATCGGTTGGTTATCCCTAGCCCACAGCAGTATCTCCGGAAGGATTTGCTGTCAAATTGGAGTCCGTTGTCTGAGATGAGTGTATGGGAGACTCCAAACCGGGTGACGATATTCTTCCAAATAAACTTCTTCATGTCTACATCCCGAATGTTGGCCAGTGGCTCTGCCTCAACTCACTTGGTGAAGTAATCTGTGCCGAACAGGAGATATCTCTTGTTTCCCGCTGCTTTCGGGAAGGGCCCCACGATGTCCAAACCCCATTGGGCAAAAGGCCAAGGGCTGGATAGGGGGTTGAGCTCTCCTCTCGGTTGGTGGATGTTTAGAGTAAACTTTTGGCATTGATCACACTTTTTTACATATTCCAGGGCTTCTCGGTGCATGTTGGGCCACTAGTACCCCTGAGTGAGAGCTCGATGGGACAAGGATCTTCCCCTCGTGTGGCTTCCGCAGATGCCCTCGTGTAGCTCCTCTAAAAGGATTTCAATAGCCTCGGGATGCACACACAACAGATATGGCCCAGAAAAAGATCTTCTGTACAACTTTTGGTCCTCGGACAACCAAAAACGAGAAGCCTTTCTCCGAATTTTGTCCGCCTCTAGCTTGTTTTCCAGTAGGGTGTCATCCCTGAGAAACTGAATGATAGGATCCATCCAGCTAGGAGCTGCCCTCGCCTGATGGACTTCGACAACGATTATCCTCGACAGGCTTTGCGCCGAGGAGGTTGCCAATGTCGCGAGCGAATTTGCATGCGTATTCCCACTCCTGGGAATTTGCGTTAAATTGAAGGATTCGAATCCGGATTGTAACTGTTTGACCCGGCGCTGGTATTCCTACATTCTTGGATCCTGAGCTTCTAATTCCCCTCGGACCTGACCTACAACGAGCTTGGAGTCCGAGAATACGTCCACGGCCTTTGCTCGCAGCTTTTGGGCCATGGTCATTCCTACCAGTAAGGCTTCGTATTTCGTTTCGTTGTTGGTGGCCGAGAACCCGAGCCTCAATGACTTCTCGATTATGATGTTCTCGGGAGAGATCAGGACCAGCCCCACTTCGGATCCTCGGAGATTCGAAGCGCCGTCGACATAGATCCTCCAAGGTGAAGGCCCATTCACGGACATTATCCCAACTGAGCCTTCCTCTGTGCCCTACCTCCCTGCGCTTTCCTCTACAGGGGCCTTGGCGAATTCAGCTAGAAAATCGGCTACGACCTCCCCTTTCACAGAAGTGCATGGCATGTATTTGATGTCATATGCCCCCAGCTTCGTTCCCCACTTGGCGACCCTTCCGAAATAATTCGCACTTCTAAGCAAGACCCTAAGCGGCAGTCGGGTCAGGACGACGACGGTGTGAGGCAGTCGGGTCAGCTTGCGTGTGGCATGTACTACCGCCAGGACAGCCTTTTCCAGTGGCAGATATCTAACCTCGGCCTCGTGTAGGGACTTCCTCACGTAATATATGGGCTTCTGTATGCCGTTATCGTCTCTTACTAGCACCAAGCTCACCGCATGGGTGGTGGCCGCGATGTAGGAGAACAGGACCTCGTCTGCCTCGGGTTTCGACATGATAGGTGGCCGAGAAAGGTACTCTTTTAATTGCTTGAATGCCAAAGCACACTCTTCTGTCCACTAGAAACCCTTCCACTTATTCAACAGCTGGAAGAAGGGTCTATACCTATCTGCAGACCGGGACATGAATCGATTCAGGACCACGGTCATTCCTGTCAATCTCTACACTTCCTTAGGATTCCGAGGTGGCTGTAAGTTATTAATGGCCTTGACTTGGTTCGGGTCGACCTCAATCCCTCGATGGGTGACCATGTATCCTAGGAACTTCCCGGACCCTACGCTAAAGGAACATTTGGAGGCGTTGAGTCGAAGCCTATGTCGTCTCAAGATTTCGAAGGTGCTTTCGAGGTCATCTATGTGCTCGGCCTCCTTTCTGCTCTAAACCACCGTGTCGTCAATGTAGATCTCGATGTTTTTTCCTAGCTGCAGTTCGAACATCCGCGTCATCATCCTTTGGTAAGTAGACCCCACATTTTTAAGCCCAAACGGCATCACCTTGTAATGGTAGTTCCCGACGGGAGTGACAAATGCCGTTTTCTCTTGGTCTTCCAAGGCCAGAGGTATCTGGTGGTATCTGGTGGTAGCCTTGGAAGGCGTCCAAAAAGATCATTCGAGGATGTCCCACAGTCGCGTCGACTAACTGATCAATTCGAGGCATGGGGAAAGGGTCCTTCGGGCAGGCCTTGTTCAGGTCTGAGTAATCCACGCACACCGGCCATTTACCGCTTTTTTTCTTTACCACTACTGTGTTCGCCAGCCAGTCGGGGTAAAACACCTCTTTAATAGCCCCAGCCTGCTGCTGGTCTTCTTCGACCCTTTTTATATTTGTCAATCCTGTCCATGAGCTGACGCACGCTACTAGCGGGTTTCCTAGTTAAAGACTTCCTCAAACCGTGCTCGGCAGGCAGGCCGACCTTGAAGGTTCTGACAGCCACATCATCGAAATCACCTTCTATCTCATTGAACACCTCCTAGTACCTGTCGGAGTACGTCTTTAAGGTCTCTCCCTCTCGCATGGACAGGGACAATAGGGAATCCAGGGGCCGAGGGACTCTGCTGCAGGTGATGAAGCGGGATCCGAAGGCCTGAATAAGCTCTCTGAAAGAATCGATGGAACCCACCCTCAAACCATCGAACCACCTCATTGCCACGGGCCCCAAGCTAGACGAGAATACCTTGCAAATCAAGGACTCATTCTTAGAGTACACTGCCATTTTCTGACTGAAATGGCTAACATGCTCAACGGGGTCTGTGCGGCCATTATAGAGGGTGAATGTAGGTTGGTTGAACCTCCTGGGAAGCTGTCCGTCCTCGACCCTACATGTGAAGGGGGACTCAGCGATTCAGCTTAGCGCCTTGCTCATAGCATCGTTTCCCAACCCCTTTGAGGATGAACCTCTCCCCCTGCGTTTATGATGGTAGTCCTGCTCATAAGAGAAGGTTTCGCTTGGAGGTGTCCTTGATCTGTGTCTGTACTCGTCATCCCTCTCATCATCAGAAGAGAGGTCAGAGACAGAGAGGCTTCATCTCCTGCGCTCCTGGCGCAACCTCTTCTTCAGGCGGTCAATCTTTTCCTGCATGGCTCTTTCCCGTTCATCTCGAGAGGTGCAGCTACCGCCCCTAGAATGGCTCTCGCCAGTATGGGTGGTATGCACGCTTCCCTCCCGATCCTTCTGAGTACGGTTTTCACCCTGAGATGCCATAGACTCCAACTGGTGTGTCCCCGAACCCACCATGACTGAAGGTTTAAAACTCTAAGCAATCCCAACTTCCCCACAGACGACGCCAATTGTAAGGACACGGATTAGTGAGCCAGCCCAAACTGGATGAGACGGCCCAAGTGGTCCCTAAACAATGAATTTGTAGAGAGTGAGATGCGAAAGTTGGGCTAGGGCAATTTAAACATTTAATGCAATAGGTTGGGGTTTCCAGAAAGAGAAAATAAGAGACCCAAAGTTTGACAAACTCTCCTCCACAAAGGTCCGAGGAGATAAATTCTACTATTAATACTTCCTTTCTTTCTTCTTCCTTACAAAAAGTGCCCTCCCTTCTAGAGGGGAATTCCTTCACATTATATAGCTCCCTCTAGACCATCTCCACCTTACACTTGTCATCCATCTCATTCTTCACTTGAGTGCATGTCCCATCGTGTATCATTTTTTGCCTGCTGTGAGTCACGGTGGCCAAAGTTGCACTGTTTATGGGTCTTCTTCACATAAATGTGGCCAGAAGAGTTGGTGAAGTACAATTAATGCAGTGGTGGCAGTCTTTCCTTAGGTATTTTTGGGGATTCCCATCTTCCAGAAGTTGGAGTCACTCCTCGGACTGCTTCTCCTACTCCAAACGTAACAAACCGCAATCTGGGGCTTTGCAAGTTCATTTCCTCCTCCCCGGACCATACCACGTCCTCGAACATGGACGGGGGCTCAGCATACCATTATGGGCCTTCAACCTTACGAGGCCCACTGCACGATCTTGGGTTTTTCAGCCTCTTCATGGCCCGATGTGTGATCTTGGGCCCTTTTGTGTTATTGTATTTATTTAGACGACCCACTGACTCAGCCTTTAGGGTCCGTTCGTTTGAGGTGGAAATAGGGAAGATAGAAAATAGAGAAAAGAAAATAAGGTGGAAAATGTTGTTTTCTACTATTCGATTGAGGAAGGAAAATATGAAGGAGAGAAAACCCGAGAGAAATTTTTCTCTCCGGGCTTACATTTTTTTTCCTCCCAAATTGGGAGGAAAATCTGAGGAGAAAAGTGCTAGTGTAGCACTTTTACAAAAATGCCCTTCCTCCCAAGTTCTCTTCTCTTTTTTCTTTTTCTTTTTTGTCCTTTTTTTTTTCAACGTGATGTTCTCTTCTCTCTCTCTTTTTTTTTTTCCTTTTTTTTTCAACATGACGTTCTCTTCTCTCTTTTTTTTTTTCTTTTTTTTTTTTCCAACGTGACCTGATCTATTGTCCTCATTATACTCCTCATTAATCTTTTTTTTTCTTGTTGATTTTTTGGTTTTTTTTTTTTTCATATGACATTAATTTTTACATTATAATAATAAAAATAATAATATAAATTTATATATATGATGTGATAAATTTTATTTTATTTAATGATACAAAAAAAATCTATTTCTTACATATTATGTAATAAGAGTATAATAGTCAATTTATATAAATTACATTTTCCATCCTTTCCTTTTTCTCTCCAACCAAATAAAAGAGTTTTCCACCCTCCTATTTTTCCACCCCTCCAACCGAACACATAAGAGGGAAAACTAAATATTTTCCATCCTCCTACTTTTTCATACTTTCAATTTTTCACTCCTCTAACCGAATGGACCCTTAGGCTTTTGTATTGTTTTCATTTGTTGTTTGTCTCTTGAGTGAGGGGCGGGTTGGGCAATGCGTTGGGCAAATTGGGGTAGTGGACTAAACTGGCGGGTGGGTAGTAAAGTAAACTAGTAATTATAAAAGACAAGGAATATGTGTGTGTATAGGATATCCCTTAGCCAGCAATCAATATATGCTTACTTGACTTTGTCCTTTTGTGCTATTGTATTTCTTTAGGTGACCCACTTACTTGGGCAAATTGGGGTAGTGGACTAAACTGGCGGGTGGGTAGTAAAGTAAACTAGTAGTTATAAAAGACAAGGAATATGTGTGTGTATAGGATATCCCTTAGCCAGCAATCAATATATGCTTACTTGACTTTGTCCTTTTGTGCTATTGTATTTCTTTAGGTGACCCACTTACTTAGCCTTTCGGCTCTTGTGTTGTTCGTCTCTTAAAGTGGGTGAGGCATGCGTTGGGGTGGTGGACTAGACTGACTAGTGGGTCGTTAAGCAAAATAGTTATTATAAAGGGCAAAATTAAACTGCACATGGCAGTGGAGTAGGGCAATTTATTTTCAACCTTTACATTGTGCGAGGTAGCAGTGTGTGGGTTAGACTGCCAGTGGTCATAAAAGAAAAATAATGAAATAGCTGAACAACAAAAATTTATATTGGGCTAAATTGTTAGTCATGTGCAGATGCATTGTTATCGTGAAGTCAACAAATGTACAAATGCTCTAGTAAGAATAGGAGCCATTGCAAACCAAGATCTTTTGTTATTTGATAGTCCGCCCTGTGAGCCTTTCTATGCTTTTGTTTTATGACACTGTTGGCATGTATTATGAGAGACCCCGATCTCTGTATGTTAACTTTGGGTTACATACATATCTGGAGGATAAAGAAAAAGAGTGGATAGTGGTTGTTATGTGTGAAGAAAAATTTTTTTTTTTTAAATCAACAAAAATTTGTAATATGGACAATCCGGATATATATGATATAAATTATATACAAATTTCAACAATTAATATTTGTGAATCTAATTTTTATTAGTTCATAAATTAATGTCATTTTTTTTTTCTAATTTGATGATTAGTTTGAGCTTGAAATAAAGTTAAATAAACAATGCTAAACTTTTAATACTTGGCTACCCTTGTAGGAAAATTCAGCTAACAAGCCCCAATATCACACTACGAATTCAATATAAACCCAACTATGTATTCTTTTGTCCTCGGTTACACTACACATCCATCAAACCCGTTCTTTTGTCCTTTTGGTATAGGATGTAAATAAATCAAGTAGTTTGAAATTTGAAACTTAACTACAAAAACACTGGTTTATTTTCTAAATTTGTGAGATGAAAGTGTAGAAATTTGAGACATATTTAGGGATAAAATATATATATTTTTTAATGATACGCATCTTGAATTTGATAGTTATATTAGATTTAGCTGTGTCTTTCCTTATTCACAATTAATAATATTATCCAAAACAAATAAATAAGAAAGATTTTTTTTAATATATATTTTTAAAGGAAAGGCAATGGTGAAGAAGAAGAAAACTACCAATCGAGCTTATTCTAGTCAACTTTTATCTATGGTCAGTCTTCTCTCTTGTCCGTTCTCTCTCTTTCTCTCTCTCATGGAGAGATTGTGACTACTAAGTGCAAAATCAGGAGAACAACTCAATTATTACACAAACCCTTGCTCCATATAGGATTGTAACCCTTACACATGAATTCAAGTGTACCAAGTCCAACAACAAATAATCACAAACCGATAAGTGGGTTATTTGGTCTTTTTTCTTTATTTATTAAAAATTCGAACTTCTTCGATATTATTTTACAAATGTAAATAATTAAGTATTAAGGCTAATAATAAAGCCACTGAACATCCCTGCAATCTTTCTATCTGTCCCATTGAATAAAATTGAGAGGTTTATTACTCCATATACCAAGATCAAAAGGGTGTTGGATATCTATTGAAACCACATAGCTTTCATCCTAATTTTCATGTTTTTCTTTTTAAAAATAAAAATTGTGAATAACCTGTGTTTCCCAAGTGGAAGAGACTAGGATTTTTAACTTAATGGTAGGCAACATAATCCTTAATTATTTGCATTTGTAATATAATATCGGATTAATTTGAATGTTTAAAAGATAAAGAGAGAAGACCAAATAACCCACTAATTGATTTGTGATTATTTTCTTCATTGGGCTTGGTATGCCTCATTTCATGTGTATGGGTTACACTCTTGTATATATGGAGGAAGGCTTTGTGTAAAAACATAGTTTTTCTCCTTTTTTTACATTTCGTAGTCCACAATCTCTCCATGAGAGAGAGAGAGAGAGAGAGAGAGAGAGAGAGAGAGAGAGAGAGAGAGAGCTTAGCCAAAAAAAAAAAAAAAAGGGATAGTAGAGAAGACAGGCCCACACATAAAAGTTGACTAGAATAAGCTCGACCGGTAGTTTTCTTCTTCTTCATTTTGCAGTTAACTTACAAATTTTAGATGACATGTTTTTTTTATATCCTGTAACAAAATATCCTAATTTAACACAAAAATTTGGAAGGGAAAAATAAAATTATCCAAATTCTTTCTTATTCCTTAAACAAATATACAAATCACCATCCAGTACAAGCCAAAAACAGCAACACCACACCCAAAAAAAAAAAAAAAAAAAAAACAAAACAAAAAAGGATACAACTTTATATAGACACAATAATTCAATTTTCAAATTGAATATGTAATGGTTTATTTTAGGCTATTAAGTGATTAAAATTATCAACAAATAACTAAGCAAGTCTCTCAAAAGTAAATCAAGGAAATTGTTCAAACATCATCTATTGACTTAGAAAGAAGCTTATGCATGATTGGGCGTGCTTTACACATGGCCTCCAATGGCATGGCTTTAGGCATAGTGAGCCCACTACCTTCATGTATATCAACTTCTTCTGTGGTAACCCTTTCCCACTCAAAACTTTGAATCAACGAACCCAAAGTCAGGCTCACTGTTCGTTGGGCGAGGCCCGCCCCAGGACAAGTCCTCCTCCCAATCCCAAATGGCATTAGCTTATGTCCTTCACTCTCACCATTTTCAAACCTCTCAGGCTTAAAACTAGTTGCATCATCCCACACCTTAGGATCTCTATGTATGGCCCATGCATTGACCAATAACATTGTGCCACTTGGTACATCATATCCTCCAATGGTGCAATCAGCGGAGGACATATGGGGTACTAACAATGGTGCTGCCGGATACAATCGAAGGGTTTCTGAGATAATACTCTGAAGGTAGTGTAATTTGGAAACATCTGATTCCTCAGTCAATTTCTCTTCTCCAATTTGACTATCTATCTCATCTCTAGCTTTCTTCAATATATTAGGATGATTAAGTAGATTAGTCATTGCCCACTCTAATGTGACTGCTGATGTATCAGTCCCGGCAAGTAACAATTGCTGTGCATTATATATGAGATGTTTAGAATAGATTAACAATATATTAAATAAAAACGGTTTGTTCATATGTTTTGCAACATTCAACACGATGATGATGATATGTAACTAGTTAGTCTAATGTTACTGTGGATTTTTTTTTTTCCCCCGAGACTTAGAATGTCACTTTTTCGCACTAGATAGCAATTCCGATGAAGCTATTAAAGAAAAATAAAACAGATAATTGCTTTTAAGATGTAAGAATCAAACAAAAACATGATTTCCTAGTTTTCTTAGTAAGAGATGAAGAATTATTGAGTGCACTTACCAATATAAGCCCCTTGATGATTTGGTCCGTGTAGTACTCTGGCTGTGATTTTTGCAAAGAAAGCATATGGTCAATCATAGTGTTACCCACTTCCTCCTTATGCCTTTTCTCATCAATGAGTGCTTGCAAGAACTCATCCATCCTCTTGGAGAGACTCTTCAACTTCTTCTCCAAACCTCCATAATCTATCCACCGCAAGATGGATACAAACTCTGCTGGATTTGATGCCCCTCCGAACCTTATTAACTCTTTAATTATCTGCCTAAACTGTCTCGCTTCTTCCTTGTCCTTCACGTCCTCTCCGTACCTGTAGTACCGTTTCCCTGCCACCATTCTCATTATGTTGTTAAATGTCATCTCCAATAGCATTGATTGTAGCTCCACCTTGGCGAAATCGTGGCGAGAGTTGCGTGACAAGTTTCGTAGCAAGTTCTTGATCTCGTCCTTTCGAATGCCTATGAACTTGTTGAGGCGATGGTTTGAGAATATTTCGAGGGTACTAATGCGGCGGAGGTTGCGCCAGTGATCGCCATATGGGGATTGTCCTAAGGTGGTGTTGTTGTAGGCAAGGTGCTTGCCTAAAAGGAAGGGAGGACGGTTGGCTAATACAATGTCATTCTTTGTGAAGCATTCTTCAACTGCTGATGGAGATGAAACAATGACCACAAATTGTGAACCAAATTTAAGTGAGAATATTTGACCATATTTTTGTGAGAGGGCATAGAAAGTACGATGGAATGGTTTTTTAATGAGATGGAGATGACCTATAATTGGAAGAGAAGGTGGGCTAGGTGGGAGGTGTTTTGGTCGAGTAGTTCTTGTTTTGAGGATGAGCTTGAAAGCAACAAGAAAGCTGAGAAGAGTGAGAGACAAATATAGTAAGATGGCTTCCATATTTATTTTTATGATATTTTGATACTGAAATGATTTCTGATGCTCTATGATTGAAGATGCATGTGATCACTACATATTTATAGGGACTAGCTAGTTAGTGTTAGAATATTATTTGTTTCAAAGGTAAATCACACGACAATCTTCAAGTAAGCGGAAATCAATTTTGTGTACACCACATTGAAGACCACGTTTTCAATGATGACGTCCTTTTTGGCCCATAGCGGACATAATACTGATGCCTTTTTGTTCCTCTCATTTGATTTGCGTCACTGAGTGCGTAACAGTTTATGAGAAAAGGACTACCGTGGCAGGTTAGAAAAAGAAAAAAAAAAAAAAAAAAAAAGAGTCAGGAATGAAAAGATAGAAGATTCAATCATGAACTTATTTTCTCGCCCAGTGTCTTTTTGGCCCAAAACGGGAGGAAGTATACCCTGTTACGGGTGTATGCTTCCTCCCTCTCACAAGCTGGTGGGACCCATAGCCGGTGGGTCCCATCAGCTGTGAGAGGAGAGAAGCATACACCCGTAACAGGGTGTATTTTCTCCCAAAACGGACATTATAATGATGCCTATCCAGTCCCTCACGTCACTGACTGCGGATATTTGTTTCTCTCTTTTGATTTGCGTCACTGAGTGCATTATCGCATTTGGCTTTGCATGCGTGATTGTGGACAACAGGCAATAATAGTTGGAAGAGAAATAGAAAAAGAGAATTGCTATGTTGACAATATTTTTTATAAAATTTTTACAATAAATTTTAATTAACAGGTTGTTATAGATTTTAAATTTAAATCTAATAATTTTTTACCTACTAGTAATAGTAAATAATAACTTACCAATTAAAATTTGTTATGAAAATATTATAAACCTGATATTTCTCTATATAATATCAAAAAATTAACATTTAAAATGCCACGTAAACATTTCAATAACAATAGAAATATCAGATCAAAAACTAATCTAGAAAAATTAATTTAAAAAAATGAATAAAATGATTTTTTTAATAAAAAAATCCTCAATTTCTTTAATTATTTTTTTTTTGGGTGTATTCTCGCATTTTCTTAGCTACTAAACATAGCCAATAATACGCCAATCAATAAATCCCTACCAAAATAACATTTCCATCTTCTAGGAATTACCTCTTTCTCTCTGATCGAACCCTGACCTCCATGGCCTTTTCCTTCATTTCTCACTGTGAAGCTCTCTTAGCAAACCTCTCTTTCTTTCTCACTCTAAAGTTCTCTCTATCGCACTTTCTCTTACGCTCTCATTCACACAACCCAAACCTCTAATCGGGCCTCCATAACCGATCTAGCAAGCTCACACCACTACCATCTCTGATGGTGATTTCGTTCCTTTGCCCTTCCTCACTCTAGCCTTAACTCTCTATCTGTTTCAGCTAAACATTCTACTCTCTCTCTCTCTCTCTCAAACTGGTGTCTAGAGGAACATCTATGTCGCGTGGCTCGAGATATGTGAAATGGAGGTTGTCAAGGTTTTAGATCAGAGAGTGTGAAATGGACGTTGTCAAGGTTTCTAATTTGTGTAACTAGGCGACAAGTTATTTGTGAATAGAGGAATTTATTTATGGGTTGCGATTTTGTGATGTATGTGTTTGATCGCTGAGAACTTGTTCTTGAGTTGGGGTTTGATTGGGTTCTTTTTGTGTGTTTAGTTTTGTGAGGGCCGGGTTGGCTGGGATTTTGTAAATAATTTATGGTATGAGTTGCTAATCTGTAATGTTTGTAAGGGATTTTATTTTGGTTTGGATTTTTAGATTGGTGTTTTTAAATTGTGTTTGGCAGCTAAGAAAGTGCAAGAATACACCAGAAAATTAAAGAAATTGAGGATTTAAAAAAAATTGTTTTTTTTTTTAAATTAATTTTTTCGGCTTATTTTTTGGTCTAACATGACATTTTATGTTTTTATTAAAGTGCTTACGTGGTCTTTTAAATGTTAATTATTTGATTTTATATATGTGTATATATATATATATATATATATATATTGGTTATGTGTATGACAACAAAACACACTGTTAATTATGTAGGCATTTTTTGTTAGTGAATTAACAATGAGGACTAAATTAATTTTAATTTGATAACAATATAGACCAAATTTACTGCTATAAAAATGTAAGGATTTAAATAGTGTTTTTACCCCCTTTTTTTTTTTTTTTTTACGTGTTTTGTTTCCAAAGAAAATTTATGTGTTTGTTGATAATGAGATTTTTGGATTTGCTAATTTTCTAGGTTTGTTGATCTTTTGTATTTGTAAAATTTATGGGATTTGCTGGATTTTGGTATGGATCAAAATGGTGTTTTCGCCTTTTTTTTTTTTTTTTTTTTTTTTTTTTTGTATGTGTTTTGTTTCCAAAGAAAATTTATGAGTTTGCTGATGATGAGATTTTTGGATTTGCTAATTTTCTAGGTTTGTTGCTCTTTTGTATTTGTAAAATTTATGAGATTTGCTGGATTTTGGTATAGATTGGTTTGTTAGATCCTCCGTTTGGGTGCCAAAAACATTACTAAGAAAATGTTGTGAATCTGTGATAATTTTTATTTTTATTTATATAAGTTTTTTATATTTAGATAATTATTTTAATTTTTAAAATATTTTTAAAATTATTTAAGAGACATGTCGCAACTAATTGACATGGCACTCTTTCATTGGATGAAATATACTAAAGTGACAATTTGACTTGGCATTTAACGGCCATGTCAGTAAAAATAGATGAAAGGGCTACTGATGCAAACAAAAGGAAACTTTAGAGTGTAAATTCAAATTCTGAAACTTCAGATGTAAAATTTAAAGACCCTCAAACTTTAAGAGTGTATATTGCAATTTACCCAAAATATCTTTAAAAAGTGATGTCGCTATTTTTAAAATTTAGACACGGCAATATCTCATTTAATATTTTAATATTAGACATGCCAACAATGCAAATTGTTTACCACTTAAAAACTTTCTTGTTAGTGAATTAACAGTAGGGATCAAATTGACTGTAAGTTAAAAATAATATGAACCAAATTGTTTGCTATCAAAATATAGGGACCAAATTGAATCTAAGTCCAAATTATAAGGACAAAAATGGTATTTTTGCCTTAATTTTTTTCAACTTTTTTTGGCTGACATGGATTTTTCTTTTTCACTGAAATGCTTATGTGGTTTTTTTAATGTATGATGCTATGTATAATATTAAGTATGACATTAAATATGACTTAATGTTGTAATTAATAAAGTTCTTTTATTATTATCTAAAATAAAGGTAACATGAATATTCGAACATTATCATATAGTCCATGAGATGCATAGTATGTGATTTATTTGAAAAGTCATAGAAGATATAAATCACAAATTCTTTGTAAACTCAGAATTTTAGTTTGTAGTCGGTGATGAAATTGGGCATTTCATCTGCGAAAACTATAACATATCAATTAAGATGATTTTTTTTAATCATGGAAGTGGAGACTTCTAATTGATATGTTGATATGTTTTAAGAGTTAAGAGATATTGAACTGGACCACTGTGAGATTTATTATTCTCCTAACGACTGTCAATTGAATAATAAATCTCACAGCTTCTATTTACATGAACTCTTAATCCTGAGAGGATAATGGACTTGATCATGAAATATAGGTTGCATTGATATATCAAGAGTGAGATCTAAAGTAACGATCAATACCTCAATATGTTGGGTAGCCACATTTAGTGTTTAATCATTTGATTTTATATTATTATTATTTTAGCCATGTGTGCACCAATAATGTAAATCATTTGTCACATAGGTATTTTTTGTTAGGATGGGATCAAATTGGTTGCAAGTTAAGAATAACAGGGACCAAATTGAATGCCACTAATATGTAAAGATCAAATTGACTATGACACTAAAATGTAGGGACCAAAATGATACTTTTCCCTAAAATAATAGCTTACTATTACAAAAGAACATCTGGATGGTTTTTTAGTGATTAGTAACACATTAGTAGTAAAATTGTTGTATCACTTGAAATAAAATAATAAAACATAAACAAGGGAATCCAACTTTGTGCAATAGACATTGCCCTTTTAAAAAACCCAAGGTGGCCATGACTCTCCCCCTTAGCATTGCTAGTGATTCAATGTATGTTAAGAACAAAAAAACAAGTAATTTCATTGTGGAATTTTCAAATTTTTAGTTTTTTCTAGAATCAAAATTTTAATTTATTAAGTGATAATATTGTTGAAAGCTACTAAAGGTGTTGAGAAACTATAATATAACCAACTGATAACTTTTGCTTGTTAGAGGCTCTAGATATTATTAATAACATTTGACATGAAAAAAAGTCTCACGAAGTATAACATTCAAGTTTGAAGTTTGGAATAATCAATTTTTTTTTATAAAATATTGAGTAGAATTTATGCAAAGATAAAGAAGTGATTAAATTACAAAAATTATAATATCCTAGTTTGGAATGATCAAACTTTTAAAATGATTAAGTAGAATTTATGCAAAGATAAAGAATTGATTAAGTTATTCAAACTATAACACTCAAGTTTTGAATAATCTATTGTTTTAAAATGATTGAGTAGAATCAATGCAAACTTGTAAAGATAAATAAGTCAGTTTCTAAACCCAGTTTGAAGTTTGGTTATGGAATGTATTATAAATCTGGTTTAAAACACTATTATTACTATTTTCGTGTGTATTCTAATAAGTATTACTATTTACTCCAAAAAAAAAAAAAAAAAAAATCAGTTTCTTTAAAGTATCTTTGCCTTTACATTGTTTTTTATTTTCTTGGTTATTAAGAAGGAATATATGAAGAGATGGTAAGAATTCTTACAGACCATAATTTCTTCTTTTTTTAGTCTTCTCTCCTTCTCTTTTCTACGACAATCTAAAGTTTATATTTTTAAAAACAGAGAAAATGGAAAGGGGAAACCAAAAATAAAAAATGGAGAACAAGCTTCTAGTACTAAATTATTACTCCCAACAAAGCCTTGAATCAAAAGCATTATATGTACTAAATGTTCAAGTTACAAATTAATTACAATTACTAATCTACTTTTCTAAAAGAAATTAGTTAAATTAATTAAATTACATATTTAGTATCTAACCTTTATGCTATTTGTTAATTTTGTCTCTAAGCTTTTAAATGTGTCAATTGAAAATTTCTTAGAGTTCTTCTAGTGCCACAAAAAATGGCACAAAAAAAGTAACAACTCGCCACATGGCGAGTTGTGGTTGGTGGAGGGGTGGTCCCACCACTACCCCTCCACCAACCACAACTTGCCACATTTTTTGTGCCATTTGTTGTGGCACAAGATTTATCCAATTTGTTATCCAAACGATTTGAACAAACTATTGTTAAAAAACTATTCTAATAAATTCAACTTTTAAAGATGTATAAAACCCAAAACTCAATTACTTGCTACATTATCAATAACCAAGAAAATTTTGTGACAAAAAAGCAAAACCTTTTAGACCAAAGTCTACAATGTTCATTAAAACCAAATTTATTCTCCATCAGCCTCTTGCAGACCGCAACTTCTCCAATGCTATATGATACTCCAAACGCTTTGAATACACCTTCAACTCCTTAATCTTTTGTTCCCTCCACCAACTCCCATAGAATCGCTAGTCTTCACTCACTTGACTCTCGTCCCTCACTACTCTCTTTAGACAAATTTAAGGTGCCCTGAAACAATTGAGAACTAAGTAATTTGGGATTTTGATCCCAAATCTCCCTTGCTTGCACGTGAGTGAGTTTTTGAGTTATCAGGTTCTTTGCGTTTTCAAAAACCCAAAAATTTCACAAAAACCCAAAATCTAGGTCTAAATGCATGAAATGCATGAAGAAAGAGAGAATAGAGAAGCATAACAGAGGGACCAAGCAAGGATTAGACTGAAATCCAAGTGAGGAAGATGACTGGGTTGAGGGAAAAGTGTTTGGGAAAGAAAAAGAAGTGTTTCTGCCAAGAGAAATTGAAGAAAATGAGATCAGATTTCGCATTGGATCTATTTATAGAAAACACATCTCGATGGATCGAGGATCTATAAATTCTGTTAAGCACTAATTCTCGACAGATACATCTGTTGAGGTGGTGTCAAGATTCTGTCGACGATGTAAGTGTCTCGATGGATCGAACAGCTATCGGCTAGGCAGAACCTTTCTCAATGGATCGAGAATCTGTCAAGAAGCTATCGAGACTGATTCTAGAAAGCTTCGATGGATCGAAGATGTGATAAGATTTTTCAAGAAAAGAAGTCCAAGGGTCTCAATAGATAGCTAGCTGTTGAGATTTGTCGAGAAGCTATCAAACTTGATAAAAACAGGTTTTTCAAAGAGAGGAAAAACACAGCAATGAATGCAATCAAGCAAGCTACTTAACCAAAGATCCAATCAACATATTAAGCTCTCAAAAACATCTCTCAACAAGAAAAATGCAAAACATTTAAGATCCACACACACACACACACACACACTAGACAAGTCTAACCAATTTTATATTTCAAAAACAAGTCAAGACAATTTAGTGAGTATACATTAACACATGTATCCCTTGTGATGTCCAAATCACATTGTACTGCACGTGTATCAAGAGTAGCAAAAATTTGCGTGTTGTGTGTGAAAACATCACAAGATTGCAAAGTGTCTCATGTTATGACAATTTGAGATATGAGAAAATCCATTTAACTCACACACAATCATAATTGCTTGATAGGGACTATCACATTCAAGGTACATCTTACAACTCCCACATCTCTTAGAAACTCGCTTGCAACCATATTTAAAAGTATTATGATTCTTTTTGCTTTTGATTTTTCTTTGCATATTCTTTTTCTTTTTGAGCATATCATGCATGAGAATTTAAGAGAGAGAAAAGAAATACCCAATTTTGTAAGCTTAAACATCAATTTTGCTATGTCGAGGCATACAGATGTTATTCATAATTGGCGGACTTTAGAGGCGATATGGTTATTTATGCCTTTCTCTTAGGATTTTTTAGTCATTCCCATTAAAAAGAGTGATATGAGTGTTAAGTACAAGAGATTACTTAATTGTATTCATCACGATCACGAGTCACAAAGCTCCCTTGCTTAGTTGTGCATTAATATGTTCATCTAAGTTACAAAAGATACAAAGTTTAGAAAACTTTGTTTTAATGGCCATCCAAAGTACACAAGTACCAATGTACACAAAACACACAATGTTTTTATATTTTTTTGATTTTTCAATTTTTTTTTTATGAAAAACAAAATAAAGCAAAACTAAAAACAAACAAACAAACAAAAACATGTTAAACAAAACATAGCATAAAACTAGATTGACTCAAAACAAGAAAGCAAAACACACAAGTAATGCATAAACAGAGAGAGAGAGAGAGAGAGAGAGAGAGAGAGAGAGAGAGAGAAACAGTGACTAAATCACTTAGAACCTTTTTCCTTCCATACCTTGGAAAAACCTTTCTGTTTGGCGAACCCTTGATCCGGCGATAAGGGGGAAGACTTGAAACTGTTCAAATTTAAAAGGAACATGAGGGCCTTAAGAAGATCTCCAAGATGAGCAAAAGAGGATGGAAACTAATTCTGGTTTCCAGATGAGGTCATATTGTTGCTTTGTTGAGTGGCTAACCACTTGTAGCAATTATGTCAAGTATGCCCTGAAGCTCCACAGTGATGAAAAAGATGATGCTTCTTCTGTTTTGACTTTTGATTATTTCCCTTCTTAGTCCTAGGGTTTCTAGTCTCTTTCTCATCAAGCTTAGGGGGTTCTCCTAAGATAGATTTTCGCTTGTTTATGTTCTCACTAGCTAAAATAGTTTTAGCATCATTGTTCTTAGAATTAACATTCTTAGCAGGTGAGACAAACACAGTAGTACTATAAGAAGCAATATTAGGGGAAGAGAAATCATACTCCAAACCAGTTCTATCAGAAGCAGATTTCTGAAAGCTAAGCATCTCATCAAGCTTTGCACTGGAAGTCCTCTCCAATTGAGCTCCGACTTGAAACGTTCCGCTTCAAGCTTCTTGGTCTTTTCAGCTAAGAAATTGTTCTTAAACCGCAGTGTTCCAATAGTTTGATTAACCTCGTCAAACTTTGTAGAAAGCTCTTCTCGATCAAGTTCCACATCACTTAGCTTCTTGGTGGCCAGCCTATATAGTTTCTCATGCTTCTCAGAAACCTTGTACAATTTTTCATACGCTGTATAAATGTCATCTTGATCGTCCATTTTCTCAAACTTAGAGTCCACCAAGTCCTCTTCATCATCTACTGTTTCTGAAACCCCATCAGTAGGATCAGCTGTAGCAGTGAAGGCATTCAAGATTCCCTCGTTATCATTGTCATCTGAATCATCCTCAAGCTCGGTGTCACTTAAGATAGCAGTAAGGGCCCTGCTTTTCCCAATATTCTTGAGATACATTAGATATTCCTGTTTTATGTATCCAAAACCTTGACATCCGAATCATTTTGGTTCGGGGAGAACAGTGTATTAACCGCCATCCCTAGCATCATTCTTCCCTTTATCTTGGCTCTTGAACTGTGAAGAACTAGATTGCTTATAGTCTTTGCCGAATCCTTTCTCATTGGCATTCTTCTTGAACTTTTTGAATTGCATTATGATATAGGATTTCATCTTAAATCTTCATCATCAGAAGACTCTTCAATATCATTGCTTTTGGCCTTCAAAGCCATGCTCTTGCTCTTGCTCTTGCTCGATTTCCCGATCCTAGTCAAACCTAACTTATGGGTTTGCAAGTTGCCAACCAGCTCTGTTAAAGGAATTTGGTCAATATCCTTTGATTTCTCAATGGTGGTGATCTTGGCATGGAATCTCTCCAAAAAAGATCTGAGCACCTTTCTTACAATCTTGAGTTTTGAAATGGTTTCTCTAAGATTAAATGTAGAGTTCACTATGTCCTTTAGCTTGACATAGAACTCATCAAATAACTCATCCTCCATCTTAATCTCTTCAAAGCTTGTGGTAAGCCTTTGAAGTTTTGAATCTTTGACAGCCTTAGTTCCTTTTAGGTAGTCTGGAGGATGGTCCATGCTTCCTTATCAGTTTTAGTGGAGGATATCTTCTTAAACTCCTTATTGGTGACAGTACTGAATAAAGCATTTAATGCTTTGCTGTTGAAGTTTGCCGCTTTGATCTTAGCATCATTCCAATCACCTGATACTTCCATTGGCTCAATCCAGCCTATCTCCACAGCTTGCCACACTTTCTTATCTAAGGACTGTAAGAAAGCTCTCATGCGTACTTTCCAGTATGCATAATTAGTGTCATCAAATAAAAAATGGATAATTAAAAATTGTCCTTTATCCATGACAAATAGGGGTCTATGGATCACACAGCAAAGATTAACCCTAATTAGAGTATGCCCGCTCTGATACCACTTGATAGGCCAAGAATGTATTGACCCCTTGGGTAAATTAACCAATTAATTAGCCAAGTAAATTAATTAGGTTCAATTACATGCAATAAACGTGGTAGCACAAACAAATCACCAAATAACTAAATGCAGCAAAAAATAAATTTGACACGGGTGATTTGTTTATGAATGGGGAAAACCACCGAGGCAAAACCCTACTGGATGAATTTAAGGTCACCACTCCCGAGAATCCGCTATTATCAAAACAAACGGTTACAAGCAAAGGAATCCTAGTACCTTATGCTAACCTATAGTTGAACCCTTACCACAATACACAATTGGACTTGTAATGTAGTGATAATCTCTCCTTGCTCCAAGTATGTGACTAACCAATCGATGCACGGATCATAGTACATGACTAACACACTAACTTGAGAAAGATGTTGACTGCAAAGTTCTTCAGTTCATCCACAGGATGAAGATCAAGAAGCTTTTTGGTTACAAAACCATTGGCGCACAAATGCAGCAACTTTTTCAACAAAAAGATGAACTAGGGCAAATTGTCTCTGGTCACAATTTGAGTGAATAATCACTTTGCATTAAGTTGCATCACCTTAGACGTTCCTTAAAATAATCCTTACATATGTCTAAGGTTGTGAGAAAAGAAACCCTACACAAATAGCTTGAATATGCATGAAAATAAGATCTGGAAATTTAAAATTCATAATTCTCGATAGATACAACTTCTGTCGTGAGCTATCGAGAATCACATATTAAATCTCGATAGATACATCTGTCGAGCTATCTGTCGAGCGTTAATGAACAGCACTTCTTCACTTGATTCTTTGACAGATTTGCATGGCTTCAATACTAGACATGAACTCTTGTTCCTTGAAGTATTAAACACATCCTAGATCTACCCTATTACAAGCAAAGTGCATTTTGTCAAAGGATTAGACAATTCTATATGACATATGCTCTAACAAGTTCTACATAAGTCCTAACACAGTTCACATTTTATCAACTTTAAGTTAGAACAAAATTATGTACAAAGTTGGCAAAATCCTTTATATGTGACTATGCACAACTATTGGCATCAAGAGGCTTATGACTTAATAGCATTGTCTAGTTCTTTTTGTAGAGTGAATATTGATTTGAATCCCTTTTAATGGTTATATTTTCCAATTAAAACATGAGTATATATATGAAAAAGAAAAAACATAAGAGAGAGAGAGAGAGAGAGAGAGAGAGAGAGAGAATATTAATTGATTTCTTAGAATTCTATGCTTTGAAAGATTATTCAAATGCGGCTATGTTTAACAAAAGCACTAGGGTTAAAGGAAGCAAATTCAAGGAGCCCCTTACTATGTTGAAATATTTCCGTCTCTCATTCCTCTAATGTCACCCAAGCTTCTATGCCACCACCTTCTTTTGTATCCATCAAGACAATTAAGTTCTCGAAGTAATTGCTTGAATTATTAGTGATCCACACGGGCTTTCCCCACCCAAAATTCATTTCATATAGTGGCAACTTGCACAAGCTTGTATATCTATAAATGGTAATGTCCATTCTCTTCATTAATTCACCCCGCTCCTTGAGTGACTCACAAAGCATTTGGAAGCCTTCATCACCTCTGAATTTATTGGCCTTCTCATTGCAAAGTCTGTCAACCCTTCTCTCATTTTAGCTACTAAATCGTGTAATTCTAACTCGCTGTCCTTAGAAAACACTAGGAATTGCCAAATGAGATTCCCTATGCTGTTTTCAGGCAAGGGTGTCACCATTCTTTTGTTCAAGTCCACTGCTTGGGACAATACCAATGGCCCTAAATGGCTTGATATTGACTTAGAAGCAGCCATAATACATTTCAAGATGAGTTCCATCACTATTTCTACGTTTGTGGGGGATCGCTATCCAATTGCACCAGCAATTTTGGCATTGAGGCTAGCTATCTTTGAGGCATCAAAGACAAACCTCCTTGTGATGCTTTTTTCAGCTTGGAAGTTCACCTAGGATTGGACATGATGGGCTAATCTCTAGGCGACAACACCTCCAATGAATTCCGAGATCACTACTTCACCATATCCATGACTAGTGGCTGTCCAACTTTTGAGAAATGTGAAGAGAGACGATCCATCCATGATCTTGTGTGAAGGGCATACAACTATGGCAATTCCACCACAGCTGAAGGTAGTGGGTTGAATAAGCAACATAGAATCCGACGCTAATTGAGTGGTATAAGGATCAATGATGGGACTAAAATGACTTAGTAACTCAATGTTAGGTTGGATAAGGAAGTCTACAAGTGAGCAGCTAACTTGAGCTTCCATAAAATAAGCCCCTTGGTCATTGCTTTCAATGGAGGTAGTGTCTTTGAGACGGCCAGCCATTGGATAGAAGTGAACCAAGGTTTTAGACAGTGAGTTTTGTAGGAAAGAAGATTGCTCCAAGACTTAAGAGGTGATACTATTACCTTTTTCATTGGGGTTTGAGGAATAGAAGAAAATGGTTGAACTATATATCGGGGGAAAGATTTGGTCCAAAAGGGAAAGGCTAAAGGTTCTATGTTGATGAGGAGTTGGAATTGATGGTTTAATTGTCTTTCTTGACATGTTTCAAACTTCATTTCTGTCACCATCTTCTCCTTTGGCTTGCACTTCTAGTTTTCTTCCGTAAATTTGTCTCTTTTATAGACTTCTACTAGAATAAACAAGACAAATAGAAAATATAGAAAAACCTTATTTATTTTTAAAGAATGACAGCTTTAGCTTTGGGTGAATGTGAGTGTTCATATGCAACCTATAATATATGCAAGTAAGACTCACGTTCTGAATAGCTCTCACTTGCGTGGAGATATAAAATGGTACATTTCTTCACTAGTCTAGTTTCATTGGGAACGTGGAATTGTTAATCCATCATATTCATGAGAGTGCCAAATTTTTTATTATATCAAAGACATTTGGAAGAAACAAATAATTTTATCAATTATTAACAAAAAAAATTATCCATGATGATATGCCTCACCATCCTTCAATAAAGAAACAGCTAAGCTTTTTTTTTTTTTTTGGGAGAACAAAGTCCACTACCCCAAATTATCGTTGGTGTATTTGGACAATGCCCATTTGATAATAGTGTTTAAATATTGGTGTTCAGAATGAAGTGAAAACATGTGTATAAAGTACTTACAGTGCAAAAAATGTGTTTAGTATACCATGTTTTAAATAACATATTTTAAAATGTGAAAAAATAAATGTATGTTTAGTATGTGTATATGTAAGTGTGTTTATATATATATTTATTTATTTTTAAGTGATAACTCATTGAGTTTTACAATAAAAGCATACTATTTTATTAAAGGAGAGAGAAAAAGAATGAAAAGAAGAAGAAGTTGAAGTGTGATGAGAGAGAGTTTCAGTTATGTTGGTATTGTCAAGTGGGTCTCACAATTTTCGAGTTATATATTTACAAAAGGGTCACTTACTAATGTTACTTGAAAACTAAAGTTGATATGGATGAGTTTTCAAAATACATGTTTTAAATACCATAATTTGAGAATTGTAACTCAAATATTCTTAATAAAACATCTTTGTCAAAACACTTTTTCTTTTCTATAATTTTCAGTTTTTAAACACTTGGATTAAAACTATTATTTGAAATCTGCTACCAAACAAACCCTATAATCATTTGCAGGGAGTATTAGGACTTAAGTTAAATTGGTTACATATTCAAGAAAAAAAAAATCATATCCCTCGTACACCCCCCCCCCTTCCTTTCTGAGTTCTGTGCTAGTTAACAACTGAATTTTGGCTTCGAAACTCACTAAAAGAAATTTGGGTTTAGGCAAACGTCGCTAAAAACCCAAAAAACGTCACTATAGACACAAATGGTCTATAGCGATGTTTTTTTTTTTTTTTTTGCGATGTTTAAAAACATCGCAATAGAGCGGTCGCTATATGTCTATTGTGATGTTTCTAAAAACGGTGCCATATGTGACTCTTTAGTGGCGTTCAAAAACTTTTAGTGATGTTTTCTAAAATGTCAATAAATAATATAACATTTTCGTACGTAATGTAGAAAAATACATTTAGCGACATTTTAAAAACGCCGCAAATAATCAATCCTATAGCGACATTTCAAAAACGTCGCTAAAAAGTAAGAGGAAATCTTTTTTAGCGACGTTTTTAAAATATCGCTATAGGATAGATTATTTGCGGCGCTTTAAAAGCGTCGCTAAAAAGGAGTTCCTCTTACTTTATAAAAACGTCGCTAAAACATGCTCTTTTTAAAAAATATATATATATATATATTAAAAATGCTATATAAACGTGCTCAAAATTCAACAATAACTAACATTAACTTGTAGTAGATCAAATATACCTATTGATCATCAATATTCCACAATAACAAATGCCCAAACTAACACATTAACCATAGGTTCGAATAGATATATATATATATATATATATATTTTAATAACTATGACAATATTATAAACAAAGTAGAATACTTCCAAAATAAATGCAGTTGTTAAAAACAACTACGTAATAGCCCATGGAGTCCTTAAAACACTGCATTTACTGCTATATGCTAGTTTCTTGATAGGATGAAGTCTGTAATCTATGAGGATTTGGAGATTGATGTCTAAACTGAAACCACCCTAAATACAAATTAAGAGTATCTAATAAGTTCATAAAGAAATCATTTTGAGTAACAAAATTATAGTTGCTATACTTAAAAAATTTAAACGCCATGGAAGTAGAATTACACATTCACTTAAATATAGTGCACAACATATTCAAAACTATATAGTTTCATAAACATGCAAATAGGATTACATATAATCTTAAATATACTAAACAAACCATATCAAGTCTATCAATATCCTCATTCACACAAATGGACTAAGTCTTAAAGCTTTACAAACTTAAGCAAATACTATGGATGTAAAATTACACATACACTTAAATATAGTACAAAACTTATTCAAAACCACATAGTTTCATAAATATTCAAGTAGGATTACACATAATCTTAAATATACTAAACAAATCATATCAAGTTTATCAATATCCTCATTCACACCAATGGACTAAATCTTAAAACTCTACAAACTTAATCAAAAACCATGGAAGTAGAAAACAAACCTATGTTTCTAAGAAAACAAGGCAAAATTTCCAAATTTGAGAAAATGACTTGCAAGTCACACAAAGGTCCTAGGTGTAGGCATAAGGAGTCTAAATTCATAAGTAATTTTCAAAAAATAATAAACATTCCCAATATGAATGTAAACTGCCTTATAATACCATGCAAGCCACTCACTTACTTTAACACAACAATTCTCCCAATACGATTATCATAATCACAAATATAGAATGCTTACAAGTATTGAAGTCCAAAAAGTAATCAACAATTATAACTCAAAAATATCCATCCAAATTGTCAAAAAAATAATAAACACTTCCAATATGAATGTAAACCGCGTTATAGCACCATGCAAGCCACTCGCTTGCTCCAACTCAACAATCCACCCCAATACAATTATCAACATCTCAAGTACAAAGTTTTAAGTAAAAATTACTTACTATGCTCAAGCCAAGCATGCACCTTTCCAAAAAAAAAAAATATCTGAACTTATCACAATAAATGTGTGGTTAACCTGAAAAATAAAAGAGGATACTTAAATAATGTGGAGGGCAAATAAGGGTGTCATTGCAAAAAAAAAAATTAATAAATCGGGACTTGGTACAATTAGGCAGAAAAATTAAGGACCGCTTTGCACACAAAACCCCATATACACTTAAAGAGTAAAAATTACCAGTTTGAACTGACATAAGGCAAGCAAAATGCATAACAATACTAAAAAGGCCCATGCTTGCATGGGTGGCCACTTCATTAATTTGCCATAGATTTAAGGTAGACATGTTTCTTGGGCTCTAGGACAAAAGCCCAGACTTCATAATCACACTACCTTGGCAAACAATTTTTTATGGCTGACCAGTAAAGAAATGGTTTTCTAGTTTTTCCATAACTGAAAATGTAATAATCTTATTGAAGTTGAAAGTAAGCTTAATTAATAAAATCATTCAAGTCTATAAACTTGTTAACACGTTTTGGGTTTGACATTTGCATATAAAATAATTAGGGCTTTTCTGAAGAGCTCTTTGAAGTTTTATTTTAAAAACCAGCGTGAAAACATTGCTCTTTTAAAAAAAAAAGAAAAAAAAGAAAAAAGAAAAAGCAACACACTGTTTTCCCAAAATCTTAAGGGACACATCGATCTAGAAAAGGGTCTAATTGTTTAATAGTCTAGTCGATCAACACATTCATTCAATTCAAAGCACCTGAGATTATAAAAAATACACACGGCTTGTCAATATAAAACTCTCCTATATATATAAATACTAAATCCAACTAATATTTATGACAATGCCTCATATGAACATTATGGTTTGGTATTAATCCCAACAATGTGTTACTTTGCACACGCGCAAATAAATTTTATTGCAACAAAAGGATAAGTACTTATCCAATTACTTTCTCAATACATCGATCTTGAGGAATCCATAGTCCAAGTCCCTGTTTGCAGCCATTAGTGGGCAGTTAGCTCTTTTAAAAAATTAATCTCAAACTAGCTAAACCATAAAACCAATTACAAAAAATTCAAAATCTACAAACTATAGAAAAATTAAGTAGAAAAAAAAAATAAATACAAGATTTACAAACTTGTACATAAACTAGAAAAACACTGCTAAAACTATACTTATTATGGCGTTTTCAGAAACGTTGCTATTGTTTTGAGTTACAGCGATGTTTTTTAGAAAATGTCGCTAAATGCTCACTCTTTAGCGGCGTTTTTCAAAAACATCATCGTAAGGGTGGATTTTGGATCCTAAGCGCAAAAGGTAAAAGAATTAAGGACTAAAGAGCCCAATACAAAGAATTTGTATAGAGTGGGCTAAAAACTAGGTTTCAATGAATTGGACAATGCTCACAATGGATTAAAGATGGACATAAAATAAAGAAAAACAAGATTTATATGAAGAAATCCTTTCTCGGAAAAGTCCGAGGAGAGTAGTTCTTGAATATATTTCTCTTAGATTTAATTACAATTACAGTTTTTAGTGCTACAGTCCTTTCTTATGTAGATTCTTCGATGCCCCCTTTTATAATGGTGTCTTTCTTCCCTATATCCCCCTCTTTTGCTTCATCTCCAACCTCCACGTGTAAGTCAAGTGGTTTGCCTTGATCCCTGTCCCATCAGCATCTTCCTCAAGTCTTTGGAGGTAGCCGTAAAGATGTATATTACTGTTCAGGTATCACCTCCACATTAATGCAACCAGAGAGTTAGCTATAGAGCATTTAATGCGGTGGTAGCAGCTTTCTCTTAGATATTTCTTAGCTTCTCTTTATCCTATTCCCTCTTGATGTTTATTCTTACCAGTAGAATTGCTTTGAGCGTTGCTCTTGATGGCATGTCAACCTTTCTGACTTCTACTCTGTTAAGCTGATGAGGCATTTCTCCTCGGATTGCCTTCCCAAACCCTTATAACCATAATTCATCCATAGCTCACTAACTCGTACTTCCTCGTAAACGTATACCTATCCTCGAACCACTAAATGTCCTCAGATAGGGCTCACGGCCCAATACACATTCTTGGGCTGTTCATCCCTATAGTCACAATATACCACTTATAGTGGCGAATTTAAAAACGCCGCTAAAGAAAATGCTGACTAAACTCAGATTTCTTGTAGTGACACATGAAGCTCTTTACATATATATATATATATATATATATTATTAATCCCTTCCAAATATTTTCAAAAGTCAACTAAAAGACTTGTTTCTGCTAATGGTTCTCAAATGAGAATTAAATATGAATTGAACAATGCTCATATTTACCATGATAATGTTTGTTTCAAGATTCCTTCTGTTCTTATTAAAAACATGAATGATAAAGTAATTCTTGGGCTCCCATTTATCAATGCTTTGTATCCCTTCCTTGTTCAACATGATGGTATTACTACTGATCCTTTTGGACAGAAAGTAAAATTTAAATTTGCTTCAAAACTTGATATTGATATTGATCATGCTTTTAACCTATCTAATGTTACAGATTTGTTTCTTTCAGAAAGATTAATGCATCTTGCCAAAGGTTCCACTGGAGCTTCCAAAAAAACAATCTGCTCTAACATTCTTGATCCTTCTTGGCAGGAATACAACCTTGTTGACAAGCACACAGCTGATATAGATACCACTAATAAGTGGATTAAACATATCTATACCACTAGCAAGTGGAATATTATGTCTTCCTCAGCAGTGAGGAAAACCAAGGGGAAAGCACCTGCACAGGGCTATCCTTAAGACAAAAGACTCCCAGCGGGACAACCTTTTGTAATGCATGAAGGCGCATCTTCTGGCTTAAAACCTAGTAGATCGACATCCCTTCAGGAATTTGCCCCAGCAGAGGTGGCATATTCCAGTGGTGATATGGTTATTGCTTTGCAGGAAGTTTTGTCTAAAACACTACAGTTCCACAATGGATCTTACAGTGAACTACTTGCTCCTGTTAAATTCTTGCTTGATAACCTCTAAGCTGCTTTTACTTTAAACCACCGCAATCTTTTCAAGAAAACCCTCCAGGCTCTTGAAATCCATATTGTTAACCTTGTCGGTTTTTAGACCCCTTAAACCCAAACAGATTAACCTAGAAAATTAGCCAAGTGATTAACTTAGGTAAATTAAACAAATCTAGGTTAACACAAACATATCATATCATGCAAAAGTGCGAAAAATAAAGAACACATGATATGATGACTGAGGAAACCAAACCGGTAAAAACCTGGGGAGAATTTAACCTAGCTATCCTCAAGGTAAAACCGAATTCACTATGAAAGAATTGAAGTTTACACAATAGAGACTTAGACCACTAACATCCTATTGCTACCTCGTGTAGGAAACTTACTACCACGACCACGTGACAGCTCCGAGATCACAGACTCCTTCTTTCCTTAAATTCTTAGCAAAGCACAAGCACTCTTGCTTGTATATCTTGAAACTCTTTGATTCTGCAACTGAACGATTACCAATCTCTTGACATTAATTTTGAGTTTGGAAACCCTAAGTGTATGTGAAGGTAAACACCTCTAGATCTAACAATTAGATTCACAAACACAGTATTCAGAACTCTAAAAATGTGGCTAGGGTTTTCTCTTTTATACTTAGGGTAAAACATAAAACCCTACACGTCAAACGGGCTTGGGCTGAGTTGGAAATTTCTGCAGAAAAACAATTTGCATGACTTTCAATCGGTCGAGTTTAATTCTCGATCGATCGAGCCTGACAAATATGCACAGTAACTTCTATAGTAACTCGATTCCAACTTTACATAATGAGCACATACTTTGAGTAAGTCTAAAACAAGACTAACGATTGTTTTGATCATGGTTGCCAATATTACAAATTGAAGTTCTAATACATTAGCTCCTAATTCCTTAGAACCTAACAAACCTTACTGCTCAAAATGAGGTTTATGAAGGCCTCCTTGTTGATCTTGTTCCAGATAACCCTACTATCCAAAATGAATTCGACTAACATGTTAACTCCCTTCCAAAAAATGAGGCTTTTAAAAGCCATTCTGTTAATTATGACCCCCTCACTAGTCAACTCTTTGGCAAAGAGGAAATCCATTCAATGGATAAAATGACTATAATGAGCACTGATTATGCTCAATTGAGTCTTAAGACCCAATCTCTATTAAGAATTGTTGTTGCCAACTTGCCAACTGAAATACAAGTTAGTATTTTAGAAAGCAAGGTTATGTTTAGGTCTTTCGACCTATGGTACAAATATTTCAAAAAACTTTTTACTGCCACTATTCTTGATCCCAACGATCTAGATATTGACAACAATGTCTTTGTTCAACTAGACTGGGAAGAACACTTTGGGAGTAGCCTTAGAGTGTATGAGAAGAAACATCCTTTTCCAGGCCTCTTGATCAATTATGAGGACAATGAATTAAATAAAGAAGACAGGGACCCTGATTGGTTGTCCCAAATGTTCAAATATGGTTTCATTCGGTTAATCAGGCTATCAAATCGAGACCAGATTAGCCAACTCCCACAGATTATTCAAATGGCTGTTTCCCAAGTTAACAGTCCTTCTGTTTCTATTAGATGTTAAGGCACTCTTCCAAAATGGGAAAAAGATAATTGGATGAATGTACAGCCTTCCAAACATTTGATTCTTATTAATGGGTATACTTACCAAGGACAATGGTATGAAGGAGATTCTCGCCTATCCTTCAAAGATCCCTATGCTCTTGCTGAATGCTAGGGAAATTACGTCAATAACCAAACCCTTGAGGTCATTCAACACCTATGGAAATATTATCATTTCATAGGAAATACAGATAGAATTCCTGTGTTTGGAATCAGACCTTATGGTACTGCTATTCGGCATCTCTCAATGGCCGATTATGTTAATCCAAAAGGCTTCATCAACCCAGGAAAAAATCCTGTTTATGAACCTTTGCTATATTGCGGATTCTGCAACCAGTATGCTACTTACCATGAACATGAGTGTAATAATGATCCCTCATAGGATCCTTATGGTGGTTGCCCATCAGATTTCTATGATACTGACTAGTTATCTGGCCTACACAACGGTTAATCTGCTATATTGTTTACTCTTGGATAAAGCTCCGACTATTGCTCTGCCTGTCCCCCATGGGAATCTATTGACTACTTTGTTGACTACTTTCGGCACAAAATGCCAAAATGTTATCTCCTGGCTTTTGATAAAGCTCCTGATGTCCCTCACAGGTCCTGATATGAATAGTAAAAAATTCACTGTTCATTTTACTATTCACTGTTGAACTTTTGCTTTATTTACCTATATAAGGGGGGATGTCCCTTATTGTTAATCTTAGAAGTTTTTAGAGAGAGTTCAGAGATATTCGAGAGTATTCTCCCCTTCTCAAACTTTCTTCTATCCTTCTCACTATTTACAAAGCTTGTAACTTGAATTAGTCTTCAAGCCTTGTACTGCTTATCTTGTTTACCTGTAATCCTATAACTATTACTACTGTAAGTGTTTAACTATTTTCAATAATAATCAAGTACTTTCTTATTCATTTATTGTTTTAATGATATATTGCTTGTCTGGTTCTACCGCCTTAATACTTGTTTTAAATTGTTTTGATTATTAATTGTGCTACCGCCTTATTGGCTGGTTCTACTGTCTTACATTCAGTATATGACTGTGCTTCTGGTGCTTCCGCCTCCTGCACCTTGGTTCCCTCCCTTTGTTGGTATATATATATATATATATATATATATATATATGTAAAAGCTTTCTTCATCCTAATTATGTGGTGTTGGATCTTCTCTTTAAATACTAGTTAATTGTTCCCAAGTAAAGGTCTTTGAATTAATACATATTTTTAATTTAAAGATAGAAAAATAAAAGACCATTTAAAATTTTAATAAAAAAAGGTTTTGAATAAAAAAAATGTAAAAAAGTTATTATATTTTTTATTCTTTCCTTTTTTTTTAAAAATAATTCAATTCCTTCCTTAAAAAAATAATATATTGATTCCTTTTTAAATATATATATATATATATATATATATATATTACCATTGGCTAGCTCCACCGACGATTAGAAGAATTCAAAATTCTTTTTTCCAAATTCTAGGTAGGATGTAGATATTTTGTAGTGATGCAATTATTCTCACTCTAATATATTCATGAATATTTTTATAAAAAAAAAAAAAAAGTCATGAATACGTTATTGTACTTATTTATTCCAATCAATATAAGCTAATCAATGATTTATTTTATTTTTTAGTATATTTATTAGTTCAATTTGGAAATTTGTGTTTAGTAATAAAATATAATTATAATTTTTGATAAGCTGACTTGGTGTCGTGGGCTCACTTGTCAAGTCTGGAATCCGGGCATTGGTTTACAGGTTTTGTAATAAGCTCTTTATCAAGCTTTTCCCTTTTATTTCTTTTATTTCTATATTTATTTATTTGTATATCATGGGGAAAAACCCAATCTCCTATTTACTTCACTAGTTGATGTTCAATCTAAAAACATTTTTAGGAAGTATTTTATCAAATGTATGTGTCATATTTTTATTTTCTAATTTACGATGTTATTAAAACTTAAATAAATATAAGAAAGTGGGAATGTTAAAAGTAATATAATAATTTCAAAAATATATTGAGAATGAATATAGTGTATTTCTTGCAGGGCAACCTCTACCAGAATCATGAACTCATCAAAATATATTTTTAACTATATCAATTAACTTAAGTGCATTTTTTAAAAATATTTTTATTGCGTGTGTTACTTTTCTTTTTTGGATTATCATTATCCATGAATAGTTTCTACTTATCATATTTTTTTATTTTAAGAAAGTTTCTTCTTGTCGAAGGAAGGTAAATTACCAATAAAGAATAAGGGTTATAATGTCCAAATACTATCACATAATGATGTGTAACACTTTTGTTGCCCTACTTAATTAACCGCAATATAAGATATAATACAGTAAAAAATAGGACAAAATGGGCAAATGCCCTTTTCAAGCAAAAAAAGTAGTATTTTGCCCTCATTCTCAAACTAATTAGGGAAATGTCCCTCTTTTGAAACTCGATTTTCTCAAAATCGAGTTAAATTTTTTTTTTTTGAGTTCTATAATGGCGTTTTAAGGAGCCTATAATGACGTTTTTAGGACATATAGTGACGTTTTGTAACTCAACCTTTATGAAGTTGAGTTATAGGCAATTTTTTTCATTTTTTCTGCCTATAACTCGTAACTCAACCTTTATGAAGTTGAGTTATAGGCAATTTTTTTCATTTTTTCTGCCTATAACTCGACTTCGTAAAGGTCGAGTTACAAAACGTCACTATATGTCCTGAAAACGTTATTATAGGCTCCTTAAAAACGCCACTATAGGGCTTAACTCGATTTTTAGAAAATCGATTTTTAAAAGAGGGGCATTTCCCTAAATAGTTTGGGAAGGGAGGCAAAATGCTGCTTTCTTTGCTTGAAAAGGGCATTTGCCCATTTTGTTCGTAAAAAATATATAAATATCATTACCTCATTTTTATGTAATTTGATAGTGGAGATCAAGATTCAGTTATCCCATTTATCAGGACTTGGACATTGATAAATAAATCAGCAAAGGAGTTGGGACTAAATACAACTATGCCTTACAGAGCTTGGTTTGAGGGAAAACAAGTCTGTATTTATATTGTTGTCTTCATTGGTTCCAAATGGTCTTTTTCCTGATTTATTTTATCTTGTAGGTTGGTGGATGGACAAAAGTACATGGTAACACCCAACTATCCTTCGCCTCCGTAAGAGGAGCTTCCCACCAAGCTCCGGCCACACAACTAGAAAGATCGCTACTTCTATTTAAGGCATTTCTTGGAGGGCCGCCTCTGCCAGAAGCATGAACGCATCAAAATAATGAAACAAAAAATAATTACTAATTTGAATTTTCCAAGTTGGGAAATATTTGGCCTCTTCTTGTCTATCAATTATCTCTTCTAGTAAAAGCGAGAAAGTTGTATTTTTTTTTGGGTAATAATATGACTGCATTATATTTGACTCGCAAATCAATGTATTATGCAATTGCATTAAAAAACAATACACTAACATATCAATGTGATATAATATTTTCCAGTAAGGGTGGAGCTGGGAATTTTGATTTGGGGGCCGAATACACATTATACATCAATAAAGAAAAATTAAAAACACATGCATATATTAACACACGCTGCCCAATTACATATATATATATATATATATATATATTTTTTTTTTTTAAATCAGGTTGGTTAGGTAATTACTACTCAACAAGCTCAAGGAGAGAAACCCGCCTCGAAAGCAAATGTGACTAATTATTTTACAAATCATGACATGTAATATTAGAACTAACTTGGTAACACCTAGTTTGTGCATTCAATCATTATTAGTATTTTTATAATTTTAGGGATTTGACTTGAGGGTGGTAACAATAAAAAATTCATTTTTGAATCAACATGTTTCAGTTCACATTTCATCAACTTATAAGTTTTTTTTTTTTTTTTTGCTGAATCATCAACTTATAAGTTAGAACAAAAGAATGTATGCACAATTTGGATGATTTCTTCCTTGAATTTGCTCTTTCATAGACTTATACTTGTATGGGCATAGCTTTGGATGATTTCAACATATATAAAAAAACCTTTTTATTTTTATTTTTATAAAGAATGACAAATATAGCTTTGGATGATTTCAACATATATAAAAAAACCTTTTTATTTTTATTTTTATAAAGAATGACAAATATAGCTTTGAACGAGTGAGAGTATTCATACAATTGGAAAAAAAAAATTGCACCTTCAATTAGAGTCAAGTTCTGAGTAGCTCTCACTTGCGTGGAGTTGATAATCCATCATTTTCATGAGAGGGCCAAATAATTATCAGACAAAGAGATGCTTGGAAGAAACAAATAATTCCATTAATTATTCACAAAAAAATCTATCCATGATATGCCTCACCTTCCTCGGATAAAGATAAATATGTCTTTTTTTGGGGTAAGGCGGGGGATCGGATTCTTGACAAAGTCAACTACGCTAATCGTTTTCCAGGGCGGCGTTTTATTATTATTTTTTTTATTTTTTAAGAGAAGAAATTTTATTGCAAAAACAAATAGAAACTACAAACAAAAACTACAACCCAGCCTCATCCTAGTAGTCAAGTAACTTTGATTTGTTTAAAAATAATAATAATAACCCTTGGACATTTTTTTAATTAAAAGGTAGAAAAAAAATGGTTAAACCTTTAATTTAAAATTTTAAATAGATTTTGATTGAAAAAAAAAAGATGTAAATAAGCTTTAATTCTTTCTATTAAAAAAAAAAAACATTGATTCCCACCTTTAAAAAAAAAAATTTGATTCTTTTCTTAAAAAAATATTTTACTGTTGGCTATGCTCCACTAATGGCCAGAGGAATTCAGATTTTTTTTTTTTTTTTATTAAGTTAGGATGTAGACATTTTGTAGTGATGCAATTATCCTCACTCTAAAATTTTAAACAAAATAAATAAATTATTTTCTTAATAAAATATTTTACTGTTAGCTGGGCTCCACCAATGGTCAAAGCTAGGAATTCAAAAAATTTTTTTTCAAGTTGGAATTTAGACATTTTGTAATGATGCAACTATCCTCACTCTAATATTTTCTATAATATATATTTATAAATACATCAATTTACTTATTTATTCCAATCAATATAAGTTAATCAATCACTAAAATTACTTTTTTACCCACCAATAACAACCTGTAATACTCTATCATTTAAGATTTGTTGTAAAAATATTATGGAGCACATTTCTCTACAATATAACCATAATTTTTAATTAAATTTTATAAGCCTATTGAAGGCCGTTAAAAGCTCACGAATAGTCCATTAGACCCCACCTATAAGGCCCAGACAGCTAAAAATAAACAAATTGGGTATTGCCACAGGTCCATGGGTACAGATTTTCACTTCCGGCCTGTCCCAACCTGGCCTATGGACTGGTCAACAGCCCACTAGGCCCATGGGCCAAGTAAAAAGAAGCCCGGCCCATTGCTGACCCTAATTCCCGAGTACTTATTCATGTTTGCAGGTTGCCAAAATAGCGTCCTTGTTCCAAGTTTTCAAGGCTGTTTTTCAAGCTATTTTCTTTCATAGTCTAAATTTTGGAGAACCTTGCACTGTGATTTCCTTGTTCTACTACTAGAAGAGTCATCTCTAATCCACATCCCCAATTAAAAGGACGAGGAACTACCACCTGTTCCCTTCAGTGTTTAAATACTATAGGAAAGTGCTATGAAGCAAAAGAGGGAATGAGCATAAGCCACCGGCCATTAACAAAGCTCCCATTGCTACCAAAATATTACAAAAATCACTATATCCGACCATACTGACAATACTACTCAAATCTAAGCCCATAACCACAATTCAGAACCCATCCAAGCCACCAAAAATTATCCAAACATCATCATTTACATGGACACAACACAATTGCCCCCACTTGCCCACACAGCTTACCAAGCATCAAAACCTACACTTGGCTGAAAGCCTGAAACCCAAAAATCATTACACACCCAAATCAAACATAAAAACCAAACCTCCACAGAATTTCACCCACTCACCCCCTCAGCTGAAACCCATACTGCCAGTCCAACAAACAACACTAACTCAATTAAACAAGAGTCAAGGGCTCACTCACAAAACCCATTAGCTACTGCTTGTATTTACTTAAAAACTCAAACAAAATTCTCCATAAATGCCATTTTCTCCTAGGGTGCTCAACAGATCCACAAAACCGATCCATATGTCTGATCTGGCCTAAACTGAAAGTTGACAAGCGGTGTCGTAACAAGGTGCAAGGTTGGGTAGCAGGTTTGGAACTCAATAAACATGTGGTTCGGTGGGTGGCGGGTCTAACATAAAATGCACCTGAAATAGTATACATGTTATGTTTTTGTCCCTGAAACTTAATAGAAGTTGAGGAAAGAACAAAATGTTGAACATTTTAAAGTTCAACGAACAAAAATATAACTTTTTGAATTTGAAAGACAAAAATAGAATCCGTGCTACTTTTTTTTTTTTTTTTTTCACAGAACTCCTATATTTCAGTTTTCACTTTTCCAAAGCCCTCCCCGTTCCACCCTCACCCCCTCCTTGGCCTAAGGGGAATTCAACAAAGGTTGTCTTCGTCACTACTACAAGAACAAAACTGAATCTCGAGATCACAGCATAGAGCAGAGTTCCAAAAGATGTGCTTGCATGCTAGGAAGAGTGGGAACAGGGATGCTGAAGTTCAACGGACTATAAATATAGATAATCTGGAAGGAGGAAGCCACAAGAGCATTACCACTTAACTAGCGACGGCAACTACTCTCTACAATATGTGGAGAGAACAGAATGATAGAGGTCATGGTGGGATATTAAGATTTCAAGGGTGGAGAAGAAATCTTGAAAACAATTACAAATGATGTCATGTATTGACTACTGCAAAAGAAGAAAATTAAGAGCTCAGTTCAAAATAAAGTCATCTGGTTCATTAGGTGGTCGGCAATCCCCCGCTGGATAAGTTTAGCAGTAAAGCACTTATCAAAAAGAAAATAAGTTTAGCAGTTAAGCTGTGTTTGAAAGATAAGGGGGTACTTTAATAGTTTGACTAGGTTTGGTCTACTGTGTTCTAAATAACAGCTATCGTATCTCATTTCTTATGTACTTCTACAAAATCTAATATCTAACAACACACAGATAGTGTAAATCATCAAAGTTGCAATTAAAAAAATTCTCAAAGAGGTTCTACAACAGCTCTGCACCTGGTAGGTGCTAAATTCTGCAAAAGCTATTAAAAAACACATGATCTAATGCGGTCTCTTCTCCTAATTAGGTTATCCAACCTATTATCAATCTAATCTGTGAAAGGTAAACAATCTGAATAGAAATCTACATTTCTTATTTTTACACAATTACATATGAAAGAGTAAAATCATAATAAGATCATTAATATTTTAAAGAATGAAATGGATTTTTTGCATAAAAGAGATTCTGCCATCTCACAAGCATTTCATTCACAAACTAAGAATTAGACTAATAAGAGTATCACAAATCATGCAAGAGACAGAGCTAACCCAATGTCAAGCCTCAAGAATAGTTACAATAATGCCAACCGTGATTAGGTGCTTTTCATTGAACAAAAGATAATCAACCTAAAACTTTAAACACAAATGTACAAGCCATCTGAACTACTAATTCTACCCTGAGAGGTTTGGCATATTTGTACTGATCTTACATACTACAAAAAATGGAAGACTGCATTTTCTCTGAAGAGATTAATTCAATCTTTGATATCCAAATGGCCTGGGTAAAACCATAAAATAGTTTAGTCAAGGCACAATGTGACAACATGTAAAGAATCTACAACGGAAAGTGTTCAGAGATAGGTTAAATAACAATATTATTGCAACTCAGGCCAAAGGAAAGATCGTGAAACTGTACATACTACATAGGAAAAACATAGTTCCCTAATAAAATCCAAACCACTCTTACAAAACCTTCAAGCACAATATGCCAACCAAAGTCTGCAAGGAATGCATAGACATTTTTTTTTTTCTTTTATTCTTTTTCCAACAAGATGTCCAAGGTTCTTTGAGAGTATGATCGATCCCAAGATATGCAGTCCCATCACACATTCACCAGGCAATTATACAGATAAACTCCAATGGGCAAACCCAAGTGGTTGGTCTCGTGGTTCCCAAGACCACATTTGATCCATGAGGTCCCAGGTTCAAAACTCCTAGTCAGCATTTTAGGGCCACCCCCAAGGGATTTCTCAATATTATCACTGTAGAACGGAGGGATTGCACACATCCGAGTAAACAGTCAAAAGCTCAAAAAGTGCTGGAAAACCTCATTAATAAAAAGAGACAAAAGAAACATACAATCTGATTAAAAGAAAAGTAGAGAAATCCCAATGGGTAGAACCAAAGGGAGTGTTACATGCTAGTAAGGAGGGTCAAAACTCAAGACCCCATGTTGAGAAACCATGAATTCGAGGAACCACTAAACTAAAACCATATTGAGGTTAGTGGGAAAAGCAACGAGTCTCATGACATAAAAATTAACAGGTGCTCTTCGGACATTTGTAATTGGACCATTTTAGGAAGATTTTAATACCACGTTAGAAATATAAAAAGCTGTAAAAAAAAAAAAAAAATCAGTTCTTTTTTTCTTTTTCTTAACAAGCTATGAAAAAAATTGTGCCACAGTAACACAAGCATGCCAATTTTTGGAATGGCATTCTCAATCTTAAATGGACTCAGCAACGACAGTGAAGGTAAAAAATAATGCAATATGTCATTTACGTGACTTGCTAGGCATTTTAACAAACATTTAACGAACACACTTATAATAACTAAAGAATCTATCACGCCGAGCAAATAAGGCACCTGCTCAGGGAAGAAACGACGGAGCAGTAGATGTTGTTGGGGTTGCGGAAGAGGGCGGCGGAGGCTCGGTTCGGAGTTCTTTGACGACGGCGGCGAGTGACTCAGGGTTGAGACCGAGGTCGCAGAGAGCTATGAGGACGGAGAGGGTGTGGCGGTCGAGCCCAGTGTCGAGAATGTTCGACATGTGGAATGCAAGGTCGAGTGACTCCCTCGCCGTTCGAGCAGCCTCCGGATCCATTGATCTCTCTCTCCAACAACAACCTATTAGAATTGGACCCCACTTTGCCTCGAATTGAACAGTGTCACAAAGATATCTGAGACCTTAAAAAGTTTGAAATCGATCTGAAATTTTTAGGGGAATTCGAAGTCCTAATGGTTGGTGGAGCTCTCAATTAGAGAGTGGGGTTCCAGTAATCGAGTCTCTTCTCTCTTCAATCTAAAATAAAAAATGCCTTAAGTAAATCTTTCTGCAACGGTATTGAAAAAGAATAGTACAATAATTTTTTTTTTCTTTATGCAAATTACAGTTTAAACCCATAAGGTGGTTTCAATTTTCAAATTAAGCCGTATTGGGGGAAAAGTTTGAAAGTAGATCCTCAAGCTTAAATGAATTTCAAAATTTATAGTTTCATTTGTTTTACATTGAACTCTCTCGACTTTTGAAATTATATCAATTTAAATCCTCCAACCAAGGCTCAAAATCGAAGAAAAAAACTTCTAGAGGTGACAGTTGGCATTATAATTGGTGCTCAATAGAATGAGAATCAGTTGTTCCTTTCCTATCCCTATAAATAACTCCACCACTCACGACTAACTACATGATCATGGCAAAGTGAACCAACTAAAATCATCAACAAAACTCAAATAATAGCATGAATCATTTATTGAAGCAATTGGGTAAGGTCCTCCCACCAACATTTAAAAAGTCCGAAAGAAACCTAGATCTAGAATCAAATGACCAAAATAACATGAACCATTAAAGCAGTTGGGTAAGGTCCTCCCATCAACAAATAATAAGTCCAAAGGAAACCTAGATTTAGAATCAAACGACAAAAATGGAAGTATTTCATTACTGACAAAAGGAAGTTTGAATTAAGAAATATCTCTAATTCACTATGTATTATGCGAATGGCTAGGTGTCCAAATCTACTATCCCAATCAGGGAGTAAAGCTCATTCAGCAACATAGGTAGTATAGGCTCGACGTGTGGAAGATGATGGAAAGAAAGAGTAAAGGCCAATATTGAATATTCTTATTTCTTAGTTATTTGAAAATAAAAGTAAGGGAAGAACCAATGTCAATGTAAGTGATAGTCATACTTGTGCATCTGGCTTCTGTACTTGATCTTTGCTATTGTACTCTCCTTAGATTGCATATTCAAATTGCTCATATCAGGTATGAGATGGTTTGTGACTCCAGTGTCAGGATACAAATTTAGTTTAGAAGATGATTATGGACCAATATGAAAGCAGCCATATAAGAATTCCTAGTCTTACCATGATAAATTGAACTGATTGCAATAGCTAGGTATATATGTATCGTGTGACAAGCTCTGTTGCAAACATGTCAAGCTTTGTGCATGATTTGAGTGATTTTTGGTCGGGGGGTTTTCATTATGGAACGATGCATCAAATACATTATGGTATTATTCATCTGTTCTTGCGAGCAAGTAGATGCCCATAGAAATCATCAACTGAAAAGGAGAGTAAAGGTTTCTTGAACAAAAGAAAAGAAAAGAAAAGGAGAGTAAGTAAGGGCCGGACCAAACAAAGGCCCTATCACAACAAAATTTTTACCCTTAGCGAAAAAGCCCCCTCCTCCATTGTCAAAGGCCCAAAATTTTATGAAATTATATATAATTTTAATGGTTGTCCAACGAGCAGAAGCTGGGATAGAGATGTTGTGACTGGCTTCTTTGCTCCATTGGAAGCTGACTTGATACTAAAAATTCCACTTAGCCCCACAAACGTTGAAGACAAACTCATATGGCCTCATGTACCCAATGGAGTGTATTCGGTGAAGTCGGGTTATAGGTTCCTTGTTCAAGAAAAAGCTGATCTACGGCCTTCTCATCAAGCTCAGGTTGATTCTCCAAGCATTTGGCGTCGGATATGGGGGCTCTCGGTGCCAAACAAAGTAAAAAACTTCCTCTGGAGGGCATGTAAGGAAGCTTTACTAGTGAAGACCAACCTGGTTCGTAGGAAAGTCCTAGTCGAAGATATTTACTGCCACTGTCATTTGAAAGCAGAAGATGGACTTCATGCGCTGTGGGACTGTGCTGAACTTTCGGCCATTTGGGAAGCTGAAACGTTATGGTTGTTTTGCAGGTCAAAAAAGTTTACAAACTTCTATGAGCTGGCATGCTTTGTTTTGGAGAATGGTCGAAATCCTGAACTCTTTGCAGCTTTGGCGTGGACAATCTGGTCTCGGCGCAACCATCTTAGAACAAGTAACAAGCCATATCCGCTCACTCAAGTCATTCCTTCAGCCAAGCAGATGATCCAAGATTTTACTCAAGCACAACCACCTGCTTCTACTCTCCTACCTCGACCACAAAGGGAAACACCGAAGTGGGAACCTCCTCTTTCGCCATCCCTTAAGATCAATTTTGATGGAGCCGTTTTTAGGGACAAGGGAGAAGCTGGATTGGGAGTGGTTGTCCGTGATTCTCATGGGATGGTAATTGCCTCCTTGGTTGAGAAAATTCAACTCCCATCCTCCTCAGATGAAGTGGAAGCACTAGCAGCAGTCCGAGCCATTACTCTAGCATTAGACCTCAACCTACCCTCTTTCATTGTCGAGGGAGATTCCGAGGTGGTCATCTCTGCCTTAAGAAAGGAGGAGGAATCTCTCTTCTTTTGGCCATTTAATTTTTTCTGCTAAGCATTATTTACATCTTTGCAATTGTATTTCTTTTTCTCACATTCGTAGATCGAGTAACTCAGTTGCTCATGCTCTAGCAAAGCAGGCGAGACATATTACTGGTTTCTCTGTGTGGATGGAGGATGTTCCACCACAAGTTTATGATGTTCTTTTAGCCGATTTTGGCTGATTTTTTATTTAATTCAGATGCTGGTTTCTCAAAAAAAAATAAAAATAAAAGTAATGTTAAGGATACTACAAATTTTACTATAGACTTACAAACTGGCATGTCACCGATCACAAAAAGTAATTTAAAAATTCATTAATTAGATTTTTGAAATTCATCAATCATAGTTATTGTCACATTACATTGTGAACATTTTGTAGTGTTTTTATCACATTTTTCCTTTTCATTACTATCAAAACTCCCAAAGTGTGAGACCAATAGAAATCTAACCCAATTAAAAGCCTAAATTGTTTCAAAAAAATGTTTCAAATATGTTAAATCATCAATTATAGATTAATCTCTTCCAATAATTTGAGACTTTAATTTTTGTAAACCGATATCGTACAAAACCATACTCCAAATAATATCTATCTTTCTTTGTTAAAAACAAGATATAAAATTAAAAATTAAATTACAACTTTACTTAACTATGTATTGTCATATATCCAAAATAAAGTATCTTTTTTTAATCATAATATATTTTTATTTCTTTTTATTAAAATTTATGATTCAACTATATGAAATCAACTAGTTTAGTTGGTATTTTCATCAAATTATGTATTTAATGTATCAAATTAACTTTTATTTGATTAATATTAAATAATTTTATTTAATTAATATTTATACATAAAAGGCCTCCACATAGATTTTTTGTTTTAGGCCCCAAATTCTGTTGGGCCGTCGTAAGGTGTGCATTAGTCATTACTAAGTAATCTGCTGCAATAGGTTAATAATTATGTATTTATTATAGTCTTTTTTTTTTTTTTTTTTTTTTTTTTTTTTTTTTTTTGAGAAACATAGTAGAGTCAATGGTGTATGTGGTTTTTTTATAATTGTTTTAGTTTTTTTTTTAAATGTGGGGAAGATTACATTTCTTAAGGTACACCCTCTCTATATGTATAATAATAATAATAATAATAATAATAATAATAATAATATATTCACTTGGTTTGAAAAATGCATATAATGGATACTTGAATTAATATTAATCTTATGCATTAACTTTCTTGAAAGTTGCTATTCTCTAACTGTGACCCACACACAATATGGCAAGTGGCAACAGTAGTCCAAAACTCCATATGGAAAATAAAGTGAGATATTATGTTTATGAAGACAACTCCAATTCTGTTTCCACTCAAATCGACAATCAATGTCGACCTTGATCTTTTGTTGTTTAAGAGCATCCACATTAATGGATATAAAATTTTTGTCTATTTTGCAAAAAAAAAAAAAAAGAAGCTATTTTTATTTTAGACATCCACTTTTAGAAAACACCCACTTTAGTTTGTCTATTCTACACATTTATTTAATAAATTATTCATTCTTGAACCATCTCACTCAATACCTCTCTCTCTCATAGACCCACACTAAATTTTATGAAATTATATATAATTTTAATGGTTGTGCACTTAAAAAAAAAAATAGTAATGTTAAGGATACTACAAATTTTACTATAGGCTTATAAACTGGCATGTCACCGATCACAAAAAAGTAATTTAAAAATTCATTAATTAGATTTTTGAAATTCATCAATCGTAGTTATTGTCACATCACATTGTGAACATTTTGTAGTGTTTTTATCACATTTTTCCTCTTCATTACTATCAAAACTCGCAAAGTGTGAGACCAATACAAATCTAACCCAATTAAAAGCCTAAACTGTTTCAAAAAAATGTTTCAAATATGTTAAATCAACAATTATAGATTAATCTCTTCCAATAATTTGAGACTTTAATTTTTGTAAACCGATATCATACAAAACCATACTCCAAATAATATCTATCTTTCTTTGTTAAAAACAAGATATAAAATTAAAAATTAAATTACAACTCAACTTTACTATGTATTGTCATATATCCAAAATAAAGTATCTTTTTTTAGTCATAATATAATTTTATTTCTTTATATTAAAATTTATGATTCAACTATATGAAATCAACTAGTTTAGTTGGTATTTTCATCAAATTATGTATTTAATGTATCAAATTAAATTTTATTTGATTGATATTAAATAATTTTGTTTAATTAATATTTATACATAAAAGGCCTCCACACAGATTTTTTGTTTTAGGCTCCAAATTCTGTTGGGCCATCGTAAGGTGTGCATTAGTCATTACTAAGTAATCTGCTACAATAGGTTAATAATTATGTATTTATAATAGTCTTTTTTTTTTTTTTTTTGAGAAACATAATAGAGTCAATGGCGTATGTGATTTTTTTATAATTGTTTTAGTTTTTTTTTTAAATGTGGGGAAGATTACATTCCTTAAGGTACACCCTCTCTATATGTATAATAATAATAATAATAATAATAATAATAATAATAATAATAATTATATATATATATATATATATATTCACTTGGTTTGAAAAATGCATATATTGGATACTTGCATTAATATTAATCTTATGCATTAACTTTCTTGAAAGTTGTTATTCTCTAACGATGACCCACACACAATATGGCAAGTGGCAACAGTAGTCCAAAACTCCATATGGAAAATAAAGTGAGATACTATGTTTATGAAGACAACTCCAATTCTGTTTCCACACAAATCGACAATCAATGTCGACCTTGATCTTTTGCTGTTTAAGAGCATCCACATTAGTGGATATAAAATTTTTGTCTATTTTGCAAAAAAAAAAAAAAAAAGCTTTTTTTTTATTTTATACATCCACTTTTAGAAAACACTCACTTTAGTTTCTGTATTCTATACATTTATTTAATAAATTATCCATTCTTGAACCATCTCACTCAATACCTCTCTCTCTCTCATAGACCCAACACTAAATTTTATGAAATTATATATAATTTTAATGGTTGTGCACTTAAAAAAAAAAAAAAAAGTAATGTTAAGGATACTACAAATTTTACTATAGGCTTACAAACTGGCATGTCACCGATCACAAAAAAGTAATTTAAAAATTCATTAATTAGATTTTTGAAATTCATCAATCATAGTTATTATCACATCACATTGTGAACATTTTGTAGTGTTTTTATCACATTTTTCCTCTTCATTACTATCAAAAATCCCAAAGTGTGAGACCAATAGAAATCTAACCCAATTAAAAGCTTAAACTGTTTCAAAAAAATGATTCAAATATGTTAAATCATCAATTATAGATTAATCTCTTCCAATAATTTGAGACTTTAATTTTTGTAAACCGATATTGTACAAAACCATACTCCAAATAATATCTATCTTTCTTTGTTAAAAACAAGATATAAAATTAAAAATTAAATTACAACTTTACTTAACTATGTATTGTCATATATCCAAAATAAAGTATATTTTTTTAATCATAATATATTTTTATTTCTTTTTATTAAAATTTATGATTCAACTATATGAAATCAACTAGTTTAGTTGGTATTTTCATCAAATTATGTATTTAATGTATCAAATTAACTTTTATTTGATTAATATTAAATAATTTTGTTTAATTAATATTTATACATAAAAGGCCTCCACATAGATTTTTTGTTTTAGGCTCCAAATTCTGTTGGGCCGTTGTAAGGTGTGCATTAGTCATTACTAAGTAATTCTGCTGCAATAGGTTAATAATTATGTATTTATAATAGTCTTTTTTTTTTTTTTTGAGAAACATAATAGAGTCAATGGTGTATGTGGTTTTTTATAATTGTTTTAGTTTTTTTTTAAATGTGGGGAAGATTACATTTCTTAAGGTACACCCTCTCTATAATAATAATAATAATAATAATAATAATAATAATAATAATAATAATAATAAAAATAATAATAATAATAATAATATATTCACTTGGTTTGAAAAATGCATATATTGGATACTTGTATTAATATTAATCTTATGCATTAACTTTCTTGAAAGTTGCTATTCTCTAACTGTGACCCACACACAATATGGCAAGTGGCAACAGTAGTCCAAAACTCCATATGGAAAATAAAGTGCGATACTATGTTTATGAAGACAACTCCAATTCTGTTTCCACACAAATCGACAATCAATGTCGACCTTGATCTTTTGTTGTTTAAGAGCATCCACATTAGCGGATATAAAATTTTTGTCTATTTTGCACAAAAAAAAGCTTTTTTTATTTTACACATCCACTTTTAGAAAACACTCACTTTAGTTTGTCTATTCTACACATTTATTTAATAAATTATTCATTCTTGAACCATCTCACTCAATACCTCTCTCTCTCATAGACCCAACACTACCCAAAATAACCAACACCCAGCTACCATCAATGAGATCAAGCACCATCATCAACCCGCTCAGCCACATCATCAAGCACCATCATCAAGCAATCAGCCTCCATCAACCTACCCAACCACCATCATCAAGCTAGCCTCCATCATCAACCCACCCATCAAAATCCCAAAACCACTGATTAAATTCATCAAAACCCATCGATAAAAATCATTAAAACCAAAGCGATCAAAAATCCCAAAACCATCAAACAAAGAAAAAAGATTGCAGCGACGATTGGTGATTGGTGAGAACAGCGGCGAATGAGCTTCGGTGGCAATCGATGATGTCACGGTGAGAGTGAGCTTGCTTTGGAGATTAGTGGCACAGCGAGAGTGAGGGGGACCAGAGATAAAAAGAGAGAGAGAGAGAGGTGAAAGTGAGAGGCACCAGAGAGAAAAACCAAAGAGAAAAAGAGAGAGTAGGTGAGGTCAAGGAGAGAGAAAAAAAGAAGTAAAATATTAAATGCAAAGCTACAGTAACTATGCATATATACACAGTTACTGTAACACTTTTGTATATATGCACAATTTTGCAAGTACTGATATAGTTGCTCTAAGATAATCACGCCATACCTCATCAATCATACCTATATACGTGGAACACTGCAAGACTCAGATCTGACTTGGAAGAAGAATGCAAAGCGAGAAAGGAGCCTTTTTTCATAAGGTAATCGGTCTATGTCGTTTGAATAGCACACGCAGCACATCATGTGGTCAAATGCGCAGTGGCGATATTTTTAAGGATCATTTCATTTGAATATTATCTTGAATATACCATCCAAAAAAATTAATAAATTAAAACATTCTCTTGAATAAAAGTATGTGAACAGAATATAAGGCAGGGGATTTTTCAATGGCAATTATTGCAAATATGGATAATTATTAGCTTACACTTTTTATTTTATTTTTATTTTTATAGAGAGTTTTAATTTATGACGTTGGCTCCTGATGATAGCTCTTTATCATCAGACCAAGACACCAATTAGTTTTTGGTATAGGCGGGATTGAATTTAAAATCTCTTATTCAACTATTAGAAACTTTACCAATTGAGTTAACTAGAACACACAATTATTTGTTTACATAAATAATAGAATGTAAAGTTTATATTGTAGGGAATTGAATTTACATTCTTCTTATCTACAATGTACATTTTACATTCCACTATTTATATAAACTAATAATTTTCCTTGCAAACTTATTTTCATCTCCTTTTCCACTATTTATCAAGCGAGTTAATCTCGTACTTGAGACTGTACCGGTTTGACCAGTGGAACGATATATTTCGGAACCAGTGTACCATTTCAGGTTTACCGTTATTATATATATATATATATATAAAAGTTTACCATAAAATATTACCTCAATTCAAAACAAATTATTCATGGTTTTAGACTTTAGTATCAATTAAAAGAAAAAAAAAATACAATATAAAAAATAGAAAGCTTAATTGTTCATTGCATTCTAAGAAAACAAATAATACTAATATATTAATGCAAATAAGTTACCATTCCGTCATTGCACAAATTCAAAAATTACAAAACTTAAAAAAAAAAAAAAAGGTTTTTTTTTTTTTCTGTACTGGCCGGTATTGCTCGAAATTGGTTGATATGGTCGGTACGGCCAGTATTTAAACCGGTACGAAATGTTGGTGTTTCGATATTGGTATACGTACTAGTATGATACATACCAGCCGGTATAGTATTGACTACCTTGCTATTCATGCAAACTAATAATTTTCCTTGCAAACATATTTTCATCTCCTTTCCAAATTCAAACCGCATTGCTTATGTTAAGAGAAAACAACCCAAGGAGAAGGAGGATATTCCATTGAACATCAAAATTTTGTGCTCTTATTTCTCTCTCTCTCTCTCTCTCTCTTCCAAAGTATTAAATGGTTCCATTTTCTTAAAAAATTTTGACTTTGCCATAAATCTAATATTTGGTAAGTAGCACTATGAAGACAAATGCTTCAAAAATAAATGAATAAATAAACACTAGGGCACAACATTTTCCACAATATTTTTGAAGAAGTTGTTACTTATTAAGTTGGTGTGTTTTGATTAAAATAATATTGCTTTCACATAGTTACCTTATCGACATTATTTTATTTTATTATAATCACAACAGATCATGTTAACAGATGTTAAAAGTTTTATTTCTAAACCAATATATTAAGCTAGTTTGAAATAAAGTTTAGTTTATACAAGGCCGCAAGATGCTTGCCAATCTAGAAATCATGATGGCTCCCAAATTCACTCTGATATGGAACAGAAAATAGTGCATCGTCTAGAATGTCATCTAAGCTTTGGATATGCCATCTTTATTATTGTTGTCCAAAGATCGTACTCGTCTAGAAGAAACAACATTCAACATTTAGAAAGATTTAAGCCACATTTGCCAGAATTGAGATTTGTCACATAAGTCTTCTACTTTGGAACGTGGGAGCAGTTTTGTCAAAACTTGCTCCAACTATCTCCGCTAAGCTAACATGTCTCTCATTGGAAGAGTGGCATGAAACAAGGAAACTCACTCTCATTCAAGCTCTCCTATATAAGGACTAGACTTCACCAAATTTGAGGTATGTAAGAAATTTCCTAACTCTTACATTTTGAGAGTTTCGAAGATCTTTTAAGAAGTTCTAATCTAACTATCGAAGGGTTCTTGGTGGGCATCATACCGGTGCACTTCGATCACATTTCATGCTTCATTTCAAGCCTTCCGTCGCGGCTTGGTTTGAACGTTTAGCCCACTAATTTCTCGCACTTAATTAAATCTAAAATTTATAAACAGCTTCTTGCGTGTTTTTTTTTTTATTGGAAATAGTTTCTTGTGTGTTATATCTTAGATTCCCTATTAAATTAAAACACAAGGATTGGACCACCAAAATAACCAAATTATTTCCAAAATGTACAAAATGATCGATATACCCCAGAATTGAACCACCAAAATAATCAAAATATTGGTACAAACAATGGAGGTTCTAACGGTATTTTGATCATTTGGGGCATTTCAAGGGCTTTTTTAAAATAATTTTTTTGGGGTTATTTTCATAATTTTGGAGTTTATGGGGAGTGTTTGGATAATTTTAGAGGTTTTAGGGCTATTTTCACATGGAGGAAAGGACCTTTCATTTCTAACCCTATCACAATTTAATTAATTAAAAATTTGGGAAAAACTTAATTAGGAGTTTCATTTATATAATAATTATCTTCATGAAGTAAAGTATATGTTTAATTAATTAGAGTCACAATGATACACAGTTTGTCAATAGTATTAAAATTTTTTTCTCCCTAAAAAATAAAAAAAAGTATTAATCACCTTACACCCTTGGTGCAATAGTCACTTCACAAGTATAAGTGCTTGTGGGATGTGAGGAGCAAGGGCCGGGGTTCAAGGGCCGGGGTTCAAATCTTTAGCAGAGAGTTTCACGCATATATACACTTAGATTAGACTATAGTAGAATTCTATCTTGTATTAAAAAAAAAAAAGTATTAGACTTTTCCCCCCTTAAATGCTGTTGTACAAGCAAGATTGTTGTATCATGGATTTTCTTTTTTCTTTTTTTTCTTTTTTTTGGGCAGAAACTTATTTGAAGGGAGTAAGTATTAAGCCCAAAAGGGGGGCGTCATGCCAAGGACGTTGGCTAAGAAAAACTCAGTGACTTTAGATGAATGATTCTTTATAACTTAAAAAATAAGTCGAAGACTAAAAATACAAAGAAATGGTAATTAAAAACTCATAGTTAAAATCAAAACAATTTCTTTATTTATTTACTTATTTGTGGATATATAAGATAGAACAACAAGAAAGAGAATATGTGTGGTTACTCTTGATTAATTGATAAGAATCTATGAGTATAACCAGACTAAATTTAATAGAGATTTAAAGTCTGCATTGAGTTGCGTTTATAATAGCTCAGGGTCATATTTTTGTCAAAGTCAAGTCTATTTGGTTAATTAATCAATTTTACAAGCACCACCAACAAACTTTTATTTTCCACACAAGACGCGCATTCCTCACTGTATAAGAACAAGCAATTTCGTGGGGGCTCTTCTATTCAAACCAAATTGAGAGCTCAAGTTCTCACTCTCCTCATCTTGCCCAATGACTCAGTCTCGGCAGCAATGGATGGTGATGGCCATAATATGCGTATCTTTGGTGCAGATTTTCATGGCAGTGGAGTCTGTTCCCATAGATGATAAAATCATAAGTCTACCAGGGCAACCTCAAGTCAGTTTCCAACAATTTTCTGGCTACATCACCATTGATGAAAAGCAAGAGAGAGCTCTTTTTTACTACTTTGTTGAAGCTGAAGCACAGCCTGATTCAAAGCCCCTTGTTCTTTGGTTAAATGGAGGTAAAAATTCTTTTTTCATTTCCTAAAAATTTATGTTTTTGATGTCCATTTTACTTGGTTTAGTTTATGAAAATTGTGAAACATTTTGCTTGTTTTTTGGTGTATCAATGCCTTTTCTTTTTTGTCTACATGTAGGGCCCGGTTGTTCATCTATTGGTGCTGGAGCTTTTGTTGAGCATGGACCCTTTAAACCGAGTGGAGACAATCTAGTCAAGAATGAGTATAGCTGGAATAAAGGTCTTCCAACATCCTTTCTCTTTATCTTTTTTATTTGTGTGCGGTGGGTAAATATCCATTTTGAATCCAACTTTTTGTTGAAGCATATATCCTCATATTTTTAAAGTTCTTTTCCTAGATAAAGTAAATTTTCAACTTTATTTCATAATTTTTATTTTTATTTTTATAAAAAATATTTGTTCTATAATTATTGTTCTTTAATATGTTTTTTATTTATTTATAAAGTTTATTAAAGTATACTTGTATCTTACAAAATAAGTTCATAATTACAATGAAAGTTGCATATAAACTCACCTATAAATATATAAAATTATTAACACAAATATATACTTAACATGTGGCATACATTGATAAGTATTTATTTGCTTAAAAAGTGTAAATAATAATTTTTATGTTATTTGAAAAAGAACTAGATTAGCATTATGAGTGTTATTGATTTAATTCATTTCCATGCACTTTTCTACATGATTTGGTTTACTTAGTTATCGTCATTAATTAGTGTAAGATATAGTATAAAATAAAATAAAAATTCAAAATGTTTGGTTTGGGTTGTTCAACGAGCCCGCAATTAAAACTTATGTGACGTTGATTTTTTTTTTTTACTCCTTCATTAAACCAACATTTGGTTATTTATTTATTTCAATGATACTTTTTTTTTCCTTTATAAATTTTTTTTAAAACAAAGTTATGTAATAAAGGAAAGAAAGTAAATTTATTCAACCTACGTTTTTTATCATTTCACTTTTTCACTAGCTTTACATTTTTTATCCTCCATTTTTCTATCTTCCAACCAAACAAAACCTAAAGTTATAACATTTAAGAAAAAAAAAATTGAATGAGAATTGGATTGCACTGTCCTTTTAGTTATTAATTTATGGAAAAAAAAATTCTTCCATAAAGTCTCACAAAACAAAAATTAATTTTTAATTATATGAAAATTTAATAAACATTTAAAAATTTAAAGAGCTTGTGGACACAATTTTTGTGTTACAATTCTGATATCAAAGACTGTGACTGATTAAGAAAACCTGATACAAGCATAACAACCATTTAGGAATTTAAGGGTGTGATACTGTGATGCATTTCAGTAGTCGTGCGGGACCTGCACACTATATCTGCCGAGAAAATCTCGGCACAATAGACAAAAAAGTCATGGGAATAAGTCGGTGCATCTTATCTCTTACTATTTCCTTTTCTTCTACTTGGCAATCATTTCAAGTTCGGAAACCTCCGAACTAGATGTCATGTGCGCCACGAATTCTGAAAATTGAATAATTCTCTTTATATAAAAAAACAGTAATTATTTTTATTTTTTTTTTATTTATTTATTTTCACTTTGATGCTTAAAATATTTATGGGCTACCCCACTAAAAAAATTAAATATTTTAAATTGAAATGAAATAATCTAATAAATAAATGAGAAGAAATCTATAAATATATTATATAGATAAGCAAGGTCATCATTTTCATTCAGAAAGCTATAAATAAATATATTATATAGATAAGGAAAGTCGCTACACTTGTTTGCCCGCTTAACATTCTTCAAAAAAAAAAAAAAATCATTTAGAAATTTTTTTTTTTAAAGCTTCTATATATATATATATATATATATATATATATATATAAAACACAAAATTTCTAACTTACATTAATTTTTTTTATAACATAAAGTTATATATTTAAAATTTTAATATTGTATGATAATTTTTCGTTGGGTTTTATACAATCCTCAATATATATATATATATATATATATATAATAAATTTGATTCCTAATTATAATTTATAACATGCCAAAGTCTAAAGGAAAATTTGAATTACCGGTTTTCATGTGACTTAACTCCTTTCTCAAAAGGATAAATTTCTCATTGAACTTATTTAATTAAGAGAAAGTTTATATACACAAAAAATTTAAAAACTACTAATATGACAGATAACTAGTGATAAGTAAAAAATGATATTTATGATAAGCTTAGATGAGATTCAATAAAAGCGTACCAACTCAATCGTTGTGAAATTTTTTGTGTTTTTATTATTACTCTTTAATCAAATGTATGTGTATATGTTTATGTTATTTTCATTCTAAGTTATTGTGTATGAGTTACAATCTAGATTGAAGTGGATATATAGTTGTTATTTACATTTTTAGTTCCTCTTTGCTGCAGAAGCAAATATATTGTATCTGGAATCACCAGCAGGAGTTGGTTTCTCCTACTCTGCTAATAAGTCATTTTACAACCATGTGAACGACGAGATAGCAGGTATATGTTCTCTAGCCTTTATAATCAGTCAAACTTTTTTTACCTACTGAATTTGTCTCAATACTTTTGTAGCATGATTCGTATTGAATTAATACTATATTCAAATAGAATGTGCATAAACCTTCCCTTTAGCACTGATTTAAAAATAAATTACAAATGTGACAGCCATGATTTGAGAATGAAAACAAGCGAAAGGCAATTTGCATAACTAATGTGCACAACTTTTACATTCAAATAGCATTGCCATTTGTATAATCATTTTATATATGGACCTTTTGAAACTGACAATGGGTTTGCTTTTTCTTAAGCACGAGATAGTCTTACATTCCTGCAACACTGGTTTGGAAAATTTCCAGAATACCGAGAGAGAGATTTTTTTATTACAGGAGAGAGCTACGCAGGTATTTTTTCCCCCCCTTCTAATTGAAGGCAATTTTTTTTTTTTTTTTTTTTTTGGTGCAAACAACTATAGATCTTCTTTTCATGTGCATGCACACATTGTTGAGAGAAAGTGAGATAGAGAACATGAATTAGAATCAATATTTTGGTCTATAACATCACATTGATAAATTATTGGATCATTGGGAAGACTCAATTAATTATGATGATTAGGGAGCCATTATAGGCCTGGTTTAAAAATAAAGGTGTATTATATTTTTCATTTTCAAGTAGCCAAAAAAAAAAAAAAAGAATCTGTTAATTTCTTATCAAAGAGAGATTTCTTATAAAATTCATGGTATTTTTTCTTTAATAGGTCACTATGTGCCACAACTTGCCCACCTCATTATTCAGTCCACAGTGAAGTTCAATTTAAAGGGAATAGCTGTGAGTATAACTTGGAGATATGACTTCAAGAAAACTTGAATTTTTTAATTTAATTGTTCCTATTTATTTTATGTTATGCTTATGCCAAATAACATTGAGTGAACAAAATTTTATAATGCAGATAGGGAATCCTCTTCTGGAATTCGCGGTTGATTTCAACTCGCCGGATGAGTATTATTGGTCTCATGGCTTGATATCTGATGGTGTTTATGAACTTCTCACTAAAAGTTGCAATAGTTCTCAGATTATGAGAGGTGCTATAAGAGGATTTCTTTCCTCTACCTGCATTTCTGTATATATTGAACTTGCAAAAGAACTTACTGACTACATCGACCGATACAATGTGATTGGTGACGTTTGTCTATCATCTATTCAATCACAAATGGACATGCTTTATCAGCCCCTCAGGTCTAGATTTCAATATTTGACATCTCTCAATTCAGAATCAGATGCCCTCAGTCAGCAGGTGAAGTTTATATACCTTGTCAAAACTCATGTTATGTGTGCTCATTACTTCTTTTGATTTAAAACACAACCTTTTGTTTATGGAGATCACATTTGACTTTGCCTTTACATTTACCCTCTGCTTACAGGAAAGTATACAGGAGGTAGATGTCTGTGCACAAGATAACACACAAAAGTATTTAAACAGAAAAGATGTGCAGACGGCTCTCCATGCCCAACTCGTTGGAATCAAGGAATGGAGTTTATGCAGCAGGCAATGACATGAGCTTCTTTTTTTTTTTTTTTTTTTTTTTTTGAAAATTTTAGAAATTAGTGCCATCTTTAACTTAAGTTTTTAAGTATTTTTTTTTTTCAAGAACAATTTATATATCATAAGCATCTCAAATACTACGAAACAAAATTAATAGCCACAATGTTAAAATGGTAACTTGTAATTAAAATGCAAAGGATTCTTGCAATCTCAATTAATAGTTCATGATTTTTCTTCGTAAGTTCTTTTTTTTTTTTTTTTTTTTTTTTTTTTTTTTTTTTTTGTTTCAGAATGAGTCCCATCCACGATCTAAAGAAATCAATTTTTTTCGTTTTGCTTTTATAAATTAGAATTTCTTCCTCTTGGTGATACCACAACTCTTGGGGTTCCTTATTTTACCATTTAAATCTCAGAGTTCTAGAGTATGATGATGAAAACCGAGAGATACCTACAATTGGCGTCGTGGGCTCACTTGTCAAGTCTGGCATCCGATCCTTGGTTTACAGGTATGGTAATTAAACTCTTTACAAAGCCCTTTACATTTTTGCTTCCCATCTTTTATCACATTTGTAGAAGACAGAAAAGGGTATTGCTTACAATTTAGTCGATTTTGATGTACTATGACAGTGGAGATCAAGACGGAATCATCCCATTTACTGGGACTCGAACACTGGTAAATGGATTAGCAAAGGACTTGGGACTGAATTCAACCGTGCCTTACAGAGCATGGTTTGAGGGAAAACAGGTCAATATATTTATATTCTTGTCTCTTTATCGATTGGTGCCAAATGGTATTCTTTTTCCTCATTTATTTTTTCCTTTAGGTTGGTGGATGGACACAAGTATATGGTAACAATCAGCTATCCTTTGCCAGCATAAGAGGAGCTTCACACATAGCTCCGGCCACACAACCAGCGAGGTCATTACTTCTGTTTAAGGCATTTCTTGACGGGAAGCCACTACCTGCAGAAGCATGAACTAATCAAAATCATGGATAATTAAGACATGAATTTATTGCAATTATTTATTTTCACATCATTAATTGTATTTGACTTGCAAAGTTATGTATTATGCAATTGCATTAAATAAGAACTTTCTAGTTTTGTTAATCTAAAAATACTACCAGAATTATGTCTTTTACATTTATGTCAGATGGGCTTCTTTGCTTGAACTTCTTAGAGCATGCAGAGAAGGCCGAAAGTTTAATAAAATTTGTTCTTCAGTGTGATCGTCATAACAAATTCTTTTACGTAAATATAGAGCGATAATCCTAACATAGTACACCAATATATATCGGTACCAAAATATTTTGTCCCAGCTACCAATTTGGAGTGGTCTTTGTTTGTTGAATTCGTTATCTATTTGTAAATAGTGTTGTTACTATTATATTTTGGAGTTATCTATATATAGGTAAAACTTAGAAAAAGTTTAATTAAAATTTGAAATTAGAATCCGATTTTGTGCCGTGTGTCTAAATTTATGTGGGGATAATCCTAACGCAGTACACCAATATATACCAGTACCAAAATATTTTGTCCCAGCTACCAATTTGGAGTAGTCTTTGTTTGTTGAATTCGTTATCTATTTGTATATAGTGTTGTTACCATTATATTTTGGAGTTATCTATATATATGTAAAACTTAGAAAAAGTTTAATTAAAATTTGAAATTAGAATCCAATTTTGTGCCGTGTGTCTAAATTTATGTGAGGACTACACTATAATTATCCACTCAAGTTTATGTCATGTGTCCACTTAAGTTTTTTAATCTTTGTGTCAAGTGAGTTAATGAATGCAAAATACTAAGAATCGAATATATATATATATATATATATTTATAACCAATCACATTAACTCGATAAAAAACATCACACAACAAAGATCACCACACGTTCTATCTTATTAAAAATTAGAAAAAAAAATTATTATATTTAATATGTAACTAATATGTGACTAATTACGTTTACTTTTTAAAAAAAATAATTTGACGAGTTATTTATATTTTGATGATAAACATTGTGTTTAATTTTAAATGTATCTATTAGAATGCATGTATTATATGCTATTTTTTTAATAATTTGACTAATTATTTATATTTTTATATTAAAAATTGTATTAAATTTTAAATGCATCCATGCATTTCCATGAATTACATGCTAGTAATAATAATAATAATAATAACAATAACCATCCACTTTGTGTATCCTGTAATAATTCGGTAACTTATTTACTAATTATTAATTTAGTTATTTTATTTATGACTTTTCATCTGGACCATTCATTGATAATTATATTATAAAAATTCAATTCCTTTTTTCATAAATATATAATTCTTTGATAGCTTTTGATATTTGACACAAAATAAAATTTATATATTTTTATCTCATATTTATTTAATAAACTACCAAATTTTAAACTTTAAAAGTACCCTAACATGTTTGTTTATTTACAATCAAACCATAACTGAATTTTTTATCAACAAATCAGATGACTTTATCGGTTGATATCATTAATTTATACCTTTAGCTTAATAATATACTTTGTGTATCACGTAACGGTTTAATGCCTTACTTTGTGTATCACGTAATGATTTGGTAGCTTATTTTCTAAATACGAGATAAAAATATATAATTTAAGTTTACATCAAACACTAAATATTGGTACAAAATCAAGGAATCCACCAAAAATCATCATTCACTACAACAAATCTGACATGTTTTGACGCAATTATTTTAAAGGTTTCCTGAAAATCGTGGAAACAAACATTTGTCCTTCGAAATAATCCATTCCACCCATTATAAAAACCTGGCAGCCCAGTTACAGCTCTCCCGCACAAGATTGAGCTCCAAATATTACATTTTTCGACGTAACTTTAACACACCCCCCAAAATAATTGTTCCCAAATAGTTCACCCTCAAAGTAAAGGCCAAAGCTCAGAATCAAAGCATAAAAATGAGTTTTCGTTCAGTGAGAAAACTCATTTTTGTTGATTTTTAGCTCTCTCTCTCTCTCTCTCTCTCTCTCTCTCTCTCTCTCTCTCTCTCTGAGAAAACTCAAAGAGCTGAGGTGCGGTGGTTGACAATCAGCTTCGACAATGATCTCACCAGCGATCTCATCTCCAACGACTAGCAGAGGCGCGTTTGTTGGTGATCTCAGCTCCGCCACTTCTTCATTGGATTACAAGTCTCTCTGATCTATTTAACTCTCTGTTTGTTTCTCGAGAAAACTTTTGAATGAAATTACATTTCCTATTACTAATTGTTTGTTGATTAATTTATTGATTTACTGGTTTAATTGAGAAAATTTTGTGTGAATTCAATAGATTTGTTCATTACATTTGAGAAAATTTTGTGTGAATTTTACATTTGTTAATTACACTGTGGAGTCAGTGAATTTGGGGGAACTCACATTGCTCAAGGTAACTTTTCTCTTTTTCTCTGTTTGTTTATTGAGAAAATGAATGAAAATTTCATGCTTATGGGGAAGCTTAGTGGTTAATGTCTATATGCCTTTGATTTCAGAAAGAGCAGCAATTTTACCCTAGAAAATTCAAGGAAAATTAAAGAGGAACAAATATAATACGAGAATTAAAACTCTGAATTGTTTCTTATTGAAGAATCGATCTCTGATTGTAGCATTCTATTGTCCATTGGATATTAGAATAAATGTGTTCTTGCTATGAATGTCTCTTTGTAAAAATGTCTCTTTTAAATGGTAAGTCTTTCCAGGCCACTTACCAAAGAAAATTGCTGATTACTTAAATAAGATGGGTGCAAGGATACCAATCAAAAAACCTGGTAAGGCTACCGTAGAAGACCTCACAAAGATTCAGGCATCAACTTGTTTTTGGAGTAAGTATTTCTTTCAAAGAGAGAATTTATGAGGTATAGTCTGTAGATGTGTAATAATATGTTTCTTCATTATTCTAGTATGAGTGATATAATGTTCACTATTCTAGTTTTTTAGCAACACTATTTCTCTCTCTTGTATTTATTTATTTATTTTGTTGATGGGTGCAGAATTCTTGGTAACAATTCGCTGAATAACCAGTTGAGTGATATGTTTGGAAAACTTTCAAAACGAAAAGAGATATAAGTATTATTAACATGGCAGATCCTAACTCTGTTTGTTTATAGGTTCTTTCTCTTTAACTTTGTTTGTTTCCCAAGAAAAAAAAAAGTGAACGTTGTACTGTTTTGATTTATTTTTTGTGTATTGTGGTATCTAAGGTTCTGAATTCTTTAAAATTGATGCCTCTCAATGTATTATATGAGTTAGTATTGATGCAGATTTTGTGGTTTTGATCTGAGAGTTTGATGCTGATTTGAAAATTCTATGTTTATGTTTAGCTAATTTGATAATTAGTAAGTTACAACAAGGAGCCTTTTGGTTAATTTCACCTGCAATTGGTGGTTCTTGGAATTGGAGTGAATAGGAATATATGTTTGTTTCTCTGTGCAATGACTAACATATTATTGGTTTTGTGAAAATGCAATTCATATGCATATTTTTCATTACAATAACTTGTTGCATGCTTCTTAGTCATTTGATTCCTTAAGAGTATGTTATAGTAATTGATTATGAACATTTCTTGAATGTATGATTTCTAATTTAATGCATTTTGGAAGTTTAGAGGAGTTCTAGGAAGAGTTTAAGGATATCAATCAAGAGGAGCAGAGTTCAAGCTATCAATAAAGGGGAGCAGAGTTCAAGTAGAGGCCTATGATGAACAAAAGTTATTATATGAATCACCATCTAGAGTTTTTATGGTAGCCTTATATTGCATTTCCTTCTAACTCTTCAAGGACAATGACTTTGTCATGCAGGGTGGTTAGGATAAGTTGAATGTGTGAAGTAAATTAGGAAGTTGTTCTTCAAGCATTGTGCTCAAAGCAATTCAGCCAAGCATAAGGGCACGTGTCTTGTTTGCAGTTTAATTTTATCAATTCTTGAAATACACTTTGAACTGATTATGATTATAGATAGCTTTATGCAATATCCATTATAGATAAAATTTTCAGAGACACTTTAGTAGCTTATGGTGCATTTACTGTGTTAATTGGAATGCCATAGATGCGGGTAAGCTCTAGATGAATTTGCTTACACGACTCTGGATGAAAGTTTTATATTGCTTTTTTTGGGTTAAGAGGGAGTTAAACAATGATATGGCTAAGTGTGATTTTGTCTGTAATGTCGCTGTACAGATCCATTAACTCTTTTTTCTCTCCCTCCTCTTATTATCAGTTTTTTAGTTAAACAATGATACGCATTATGAGTTTTTTAGTTTGTTTATGGTGTTTTCTTGGTTGTGTTTTGGCAGATCCTGCTACTTTTCTTAATGTTTTCCTTCTAATTGATCCATTCTATGGGATCCATTCTATGGCCCTTTTTTTCTAGTGAAGATGTCTAAAGTGGGGCAAAGTACTGATTTGTGTTATAAGGTATGTTTCACTGGTATTTATGGGACTAACTTTTTGTGGTATGGGGCAAAGTACTTACTTTTGGGTATTTTGTGTTGCTTCTCTTGATTAAAGTTTTAAACCACTTTTTAAATTTATCTGAACCTGTATGCCAAAACCCAATATGCCACATTTACATTCCTTTATTGTCTGAATTTGTATTATAAAGTGCTTTGAATTTGCGAGAAGGATCACTGTCACATCAATCTTATGGTAGAATTTGACTGTCTTGAGACATAGGATATCTAATTTTTATTAAATATATAAAACTGCACCTTTAAATAGTGGTACCTTCTATTGAAATAAATATTTGGTTGATATGGGTAATGGTCTAGTCTATTTTATAATCTATTGTCAAGAGATTTTAAAGTTGAAATTCGATTGCAATGTCCAAATTTTGGAAATTATTGTGCCACTTCATTCGAACCTTTGGGGCACAAGAAACAAAAAATCAAATTTGTTCCTAAACTAAATAATACTTGTTTTATATGCCAGGCAACAAAGGAGAGGTACAAAACTAAGGAGGCATACATCATCCTGGAATCTCCTAACTTTGATAATCAAAAGTTTCTCACATTTGAAGCAGTTACTCCAAAGTCAAAGGTATGGGATATTACTTATATTTACAAAATTTGTTAGGATTTTGGAACTGTTTTAGATTTTATATGTGGGCTTTTGTTATTTATTTTTTTTTTTTTAAGTATTAAGTTTATCATGTTAGGATTTTGGAATTATCATGGACTTGATAAAAAATCTGTTTTCAAATAGTGAAATTGTTTAATGTAGGTTTTGATAGTTTAACAAGACATGAAGATGAAATCAAGAAAGATTGCATCTCAATGTGCTTAGCAAGTGGCTACTCTACACTTTCTTCTTTCCTCGTAAATTTTTTTTTATACTTTATACACCAAGCATAGCGTTAGTGGGTTATTAGGTTCAAAAAGTTACATATTGTAATTATATTCTTGCTGTCAATCAATGTGCTCATACAGTTTATCATTTTAGGATTTTGGAACTATAGTGGACTTTGTAATATGTAGTTCTTTGAAGTATATTTGCATGGTTGTGGTATTTTTTATAAAAAAATAATTAAATTTTGTTTTAATATTTGTGTTCTGGTATAATACAGATTTTGTAATATATGGTTCTTAAAAGTCTATGTGCATGGTTGTGATTTTATTTTTATTTTTTAAGGAGAAAAACCTTATTTTGAGGGTTGGGAGACCCTTAAAAAAAAGGTTATTAAACTTTTCAAGGGTTGCCAATCCTCCATAAAATAAAAGCAACTGTTTCAATGGGTTTCAAAATTTTTGTTTTGAGGGTCACAAAGGGCTTCAAAATTTCTCTTTTGAAGAATTTGTTTCCAAGGTTATCAAGGGTCATCTAAAGCCTCAAAATAATTTTTTTTGAGGGCTTTTCATACATATTTCAAGGGTTTTGACCCTTGAAAAAAACTAACTTTTTTGTAGTGATTATTATTATTATTATTATTTTTTTGCAAATCTAGCTTTGAAAATATTCATGACCAAAAATACTTAATTATTTCATAATTGTAACAAAAATTGAAATAGTAAAGAATTATCATTAAAGGAAATAGTATTAACCATGTAAGTTGAAAATTATATTAATTATCATTATACGTACAATTAATATTCTTCTGGGTAAAAAAATCCAATTATTTTTGTTAAAAAATTAAGACATACAAACACATGGGTGCAGTGCGGCTTGATTGGTATCAGAATTGGTGCAGTGGGGCTTATGTTTAGATTTATTGGGATGTGTCATGCACAAAGCTATACAATTATTGTAGCCTTGGATACTTGGCGCAGTGGGCTTGATTGGTATCAAAATTGGAAAATCTCATTTAAAAGCAAACTTTATTAAAACGGAAAGAAAAGGAAACAAATTGAAAGGGAAGACAGCCAGCAGACAGATATGAGTCAGAAAAGGAAGATGTTAATTGTAGGGTGGCTGGTTGGCTAAAAATCTGTCTCACCCCACGCTTTTTGTCTTTCTATATTGTTTATTTATTTATTTTTTTTTTTTAGGTTTCTTTAATTGGTTTTGTTTTTTCTTAACGGTTTGATTGGATTTGGTTTTTGCAGTGTATAATCGGTAGCCAAGAAGCTGAAATAAATAAATAAATTATTACGTAAATTAGTCAGATATGTGCCAATTGTGCGCACGGTAGGGTCCTTGGACCCAAACGCACGGTAGGGTCCGTTTTGAATACAATTTATTTTACAGAAAATTGAAAATAATAAAAAAATAATAAAAATTACTATTCATGCACGTTGCCCTGTTTATATGTCTAAATGTGCTGTTCATGTCTCATGAATAGTGCAAGAGACGCTCAACTAAAAAAAAAAAAAAAAAAACTCAAAACGTGGCCGCAAACGCACTATCCAAACGCTACCTTAATGTCTGTTTAACTAGCTTATTTTTTGTCAACTTATTTTACTGTTCCGCTTATTTTTAGTACTATTTCGAGTTTTACAGCACTTTTTGATACTATTCATGAATTTTATTGTACTATTTCAACTAACATTTACTTTTATTTATAATAATTTAAAAAAAAAATTTTAATTTCAACAAAATAAGCGTAATTCAAAACTGACCATAGGTTCAAAATTTCAAAGACTAATTTGAAAGCGTAAAAAACATGAGAACTAAAATAAAAACAGCCCAAAATATATATTTGGGACCCAAATTAAAAAATAACTATTTTCTTACTTAAAAAAAATAAAAAAATAAAAAAAGAATTATTAGGCTTACATTGCCAGAGTAGTGGCTGAAAGGTTTTCCTCTAGCGGTTTTCCTATCGCCTCTGCCACAGTACACTAAAAAAGTAGAAAAATCAAAACATTAGAGAAAAACCCACAAACACAAACACGTAAAGATTGGTAAATGGGTTACCTGAAGGGACTGTGGGTGAAGTAACTGTAGAGACTGAGAGAGAAACAGTGGAGAAGGAGAGAGAGTTGGCTAAGGTTGGGACTTTGAGAAGGAAAAGCGAGAAGAGAGAGTGAGTGATTGGGAAGAGGTAGGAGGGGGAGGAGAAGGAGCTATGAGTACCAGAGACGCCATGGTCGAGCTTGAGTTTGAGAGAGAGAGACTGAGAGAGAAATGGATGGATAAGGTTTTAATCAACGAGGAAATTGTGGTCTTTTTGGACTTGTCTGGGCCCATTATATTTGGGCTGATTCGATGGTATGGGATATTGGTTCATGGTAAAACTCACCGTTTGGCTTTTTTTTTTTCGTAATTAAGATTATATATTTTTTTATTTACCTATCATATTTGACACGTTATATAAAACCACCCGCTAAAGTATAAACTAGCCTCTGAGGTTCGCGTTCACGCGCGTGCTTAAAGGCTCTTCTATTTTTTAGGTAATAGTTAATAACTTAAATTCATTATAATTTGAGAATACTACATTTTCTAATCATAAAATACCTAGGGTGTGATGAAAAAAAATTTTCATTCACAAACGCATAACACTCATCACACCCCTAAGTATTTTATGATTAAAAAATGTAGTAATCTCAAATTATATGGATTAAAATTATTAACTAATACCCAAAAAATAGAAAAGCCTCACGTGCATGCTCAGAGGCTAGTATTCTATAATTATCACGTGCTTCTCAGATGCTCTTCTATTTTTTTGGAAAAGATTAATAGTTTTAATTCATTATAATTTGAGATTACTATATTTTCCAATCACAAAAAAATTTAGAGGTATGATGACTCCTGTAATGTAGTCACTAATAAGTACACATCCGTAACAAAAATTTCAATACCTAATAAACCAAAAATAAAAAATAGGAAAATCTCTTATGTTATTTTGTTGTGTTATCAAATTATTTTAAAAAAAATTTTATTTAAATGAGAGTTATCAAGTTTTTTTTTTTTAATCCTAAAAGATAGCCACTTAGTTCTATAATGTAGCCACTAAGTACACATCCTTAACCAAAAAAAAAAAAAAAAAAAAATTCAAATACCTAAATACCAAAATAAATAAATAAAAAAATTCAAATACCTAAAAACCAAAATAAATTAAGTAAATAGGAAAGGCTCTCACAGTCTCAACTCTAACGTTGTTTTGTTTTTGTTTGTTTGTTTTTTTTATTTTTTATTTTTATAAATGGGAGTTATGAAGTTATATTTAATCCTTAAAAGAAAAAATTATAAGAAAGGCCATCAACATTAGCATGTACTATTAATCACCAATAATATCATTTAATTAAAAAAATGTGTTTTCTTGAAAAAGAAATTGTAGTAAAAAGACAACAATTGTTAGGGATAATTTCATATGGAAAAGATGGGATTGAGAAAAATGGAACAACTATCACTAATAACAAAAATATTATTACGTTAAGAGTATACATATGATAAAGTCAATAATGTAGTCGTATAATGATCCAATCAGAGGATTTAAAAAAAAAAAAAACATATTGCACAATTTGTGTTTCTTAAACACAATTTGGTATTTATCCAAATAGCAAAGTTTGTGTTTTAATTGTACAGTTTGTGATATTGTAATCAAAGAAAATCACTGTAATATTGTAATCAAAGGAAAGAAAAACCATGAATAAGCTTTAACCCACAAACGTCTAGTAATTTTTTTTTTTTAATGATGATATAAGGAAATAAGAGTCCAAATAATTAGAATGTCGTTGATTTCTTTATAAAAACAATATAGAAAAGAGCAATGTAAATTGACATACATGTTGAACTGGAACAATTAAAACTGCACTTTTATTTTTGTAAGTAAAGTTTTTATTCTTTTTAGGATTTTGAATTTAAAAAAATGATGATGATAGTGTAGAGAAAAAGAATATAGAATTGAGAGGAATTGAGGAAGAAATATTTTTGAGAAGTTGAGATTTAAAACTAACGTGACTGTTGTCCTATTTTGTAGACAGTGTTTTACATGGAAGTTAGAGATTATTTTTAGCATACTATCCTCAAGTTTATCTCTACTTTTTAGTAGGTTTTTTTTTTTTTTTTCAAATTCAAAACAAATATATTTAAGGAAAAGAAAATAAACCTAAGATGAGATTAAGGAGCAAGGGAAACCGGTTATTCAAAAAAAAAAAAAAAAAGTGAGTATTTGCTAGGAAAATTGAAAGAGTGCATCATTCTTGAAAAGAAAGTTGATAGAGTTCAGGCCCGAATTTTGTATCAATAGGACTATTTCATCTACACTGCACATTAGGATTACCACGTAAATTTTTCTCTCATGTTGTTGCTTCTATTTAAACACACGAAAGCATTTATGAATTATGATACCTAAAAAAAAATGTAACATAGATTAGCATCATGTCTAAATTTTGCAATTATATTTCAATGCAATAACAATTATCAAAAGAAAAACAAAATAAGAAAGAGGGATGAGAAATCCCCAAAACACTTGCGATAAGTAAAGGACAGAACTTTTGAATACCTTTCAGAAAATTATTTAATAAAATTTGGAAAACTTGATAAGAAACAAAGAAATTGTGATGTTTGTCAGATCAATAAAACAGTTAAACATTGATATGATCCGAAGAGAAAATAAAAACAAAAATAAAGTACCCAATAACCGAAATCAATGAAAGAATAAGAAAAAAAAAATTGTTGGTGGAAGAAACAAAAAACTTACCAACGACTTTGTTGGGTTTGGAGGCAAACTTGGATCAATGAAGAGAAAGAGAGCATGAGCGACTGAGAGAGAGAGTGTTTGTTTTAATTTTTTAATAATACTTTTTTAGGACTTAATTTATAAGTGGATAGAGCTATTTAAAAACCAACTGGAGAGTGGTTCTATTTTGTAGGTAATGTTTTAGTTGGAGTTATTTTTACCAAATTTTACCCTTACTTAAACATAGGCTGTAGGGAGCATGAGCGACTGAGAGCATGAGCGACTGAGAGAGAGAGTGTTTGTTTTAATTTTTTAATAATACTTTTTTAGGACTTAATTTATAAGTGGATAGAGCTATTTAAAAACCAACTGGAGAGTGGTTCTATTTTGTAGGTAATGTTTTAGTTGGAGTTATTTTTACCAAATTTTACCCTTACTTAAACATAGGCTGTAGGGATATTTTGGAACAAAAAATATCCAGTCCAAACAAGGGAAGCCCCTTAAATAATAGTATAGATAGATATAGACATACTAGGCTCAACCACCCATTCCTCAAAAAAAAATAAAAAATAAAAAGGCTCAACCACCCCCATAAAGATATAAAACCATCATGCTCAACAAATTTAAAAGGTAGCTCATCCACTATAATCATCCTCGCAATAGCCATTTGAATTCTCTCAATAGAAAATTTAGCAACAACAAGCTCATTACTAAACTCTCCCTCAATATCACCAATTTTTTTTGCTTGGAAACTCAAAGTGGTTTGGCTCATGTCAATGACACCCCGAATCTTCTTACATTTTAGCAAATTAGCCCGCATGGATGAGGTCCCATTCCTCCTAGTAGCATTGTATTGCTTCTTACAATAATTGCATTCTGACTTTTCACAACCTAACAAAATGCTCCCAAACATCAGATGGCTCTCTAGTGGACTGATTCTCATTAACTCTAGCTTTTTTTGGCAGGGGTTCATCATCCACAATCAAAGGGTCATTAGAGCCATTTGGTGCTCGTGAATTTGGATTTGAGGGAGCATCCATCTAGGGCCATTGAAAAAAAAAAAAAACACACACACACACACACACACACATATATATATATATATATATATATATAGGTTAGAAAAGGAGTTTCAAGGGGAAAAAAAAAAAAAAATATATATATATATATATATTGAATGCAATTGAAAACACAGTAATTATGCCACATTTGTCTTTCCAGAAAGATAAAATAAAAAAATACTAAGGAAGTGAGTCCCATTCATCCACCGGGGGGGGGGGGGGGGGGGGGGGGGGGGGGGGTGGGCAGAGACCAAATCTTCAAAAACAGAACTTGCGACAAATATGATAGAAAGAAAAATGACATAGTAGGCTTTATGAATTCTTTTTTCCTTCACAAAAAAAGCAACATAGCACGGATGAACAAGTAAATGAATAAGAAGAATCTTGAGAGAGGTAACTTAGGTTCTAACCCAAAGACAACAGTATGGAAGGCAAAATTTAAAAACAAATTAAAAATCTCTATTAGCTCCAATGAATGTGACTCATTAGAAAATCTCAAAGTTTAAACTACAATCATTTAAAAGCCCCAATATAAAAGCGAGAACAAGAGTGAATTGACAGAATTTAGGATGAGAAAAACTTCAAGAGAGAAAAGCATTGCCCTTTTCTTATCAAATATAAAATAAAATAAAATAAAGGCATTGCTGTTTTTGACATTACAAACAGTGAATAAATTCTCACTTCGTTGCCACTTGCCATAGAATATATAAAATAACACATTTCTTGAAGATGGAAATTGATCATAGCCTATAGCTTCTAGTCAAACATATATCATATGTGTCCCTGCTAATTCTTTCCTAGTGAAACTTAGAAAGAGAAGTCAAGTCTCAATTTGCCTTTTCCTAGTGAAACATATATCATATATCACATTCTATCATCGCTAGCCTCCCAATCTGCCTTTTCCTCTCATTCCTTCTAAGCAAAAAGCAAAGGTTATATATATATATAGATTCAGTACCAAACAAAAACAAAGAAAACCCACAAAAATTAAACTTAAATATTTAACATAGGACCCATTAATAAAAAAAAAATATATCTAACTTAAATATCTAACATAGGAAGTGACAGTATACCAACGGCAACACAGCAATCAATAAAAAAAAATAATATAATTATCAATTTTGTCCTATACAACTACTTTGTCCTAAGTTAATAGTATAATAGGCAACTAGATTAATTTTAACAAAGAAAAACTTGAATTGAACACATGAATACCTTAATAGTAGAAGCAACTGGTGCAGGTGAAAGTGTGGCAGTTAGGGTCTGACTTCTAGGGCTGAGAGAGTGATAAGATTTTTATTTTTTATTTTTATTTTTACAACAGAAGAATAGCAAGATACGGCTAGGGTATTAAATTATTAATGTATTGATCTTTTGTCCTTATTATATATATATATAATCCTTATTATATATAATATTAAATAAATAAATATATTAATATATATATATATATAAAAAGTGGGACAGCACTACATCATGCAGTGCGGTGCACTGTTACTTGCAGTGCGATGCAATTATGCCATTGCAAGCAATTTTGGTACAGTTTTTGCGGTTTAATGAACACCCCTACTTACAAGTAAAGGCCTTAAGCGGTGGCCTAAATAGCCTATAGGTTCAGCCGTCACTGCTAACACAGTTTTTATCAGAATTCTTAGTTGAATTGAGTTGTAAGTTTTTATATTTGAGTAAAGCCAAGAAGATTTGAGTTGAGTTGATTATAGTTCAAACGTGTCTTTTTTTTCTTTTTGCTAAGCACCTTTAAACCTGTCTTATCATTTTCGGAGTCAAGTCTTTTTTTTTTAATCATTTTCAAAAGGCCTCTTTTTGCTCACAGGACTGTTCCAACTCTATAAGAAGAAGCACCAATCAAGCAAGCCTTCTATCACAAACCAAAGAGCGATTGTTCTCAATCTCTTCTCCTCAGTCAATCATGCAGTCTCATCAGGAATGGATGGTCATAGGCATAATATGTGCATCCTTGGTGCAGATTTTTATGACTGTGGAGTCTTTTCGCATAGATGATAAAATCACAAGTCTGCCAGGGCAACGACAAGTCAGTTTCCAACAATTTTCCGGCTACATCTCCGTTGATGAAAAACAAAACAGAGCTCTTTTCTACTACTTTGTTGAAGCTGAATCACAGGCAGGTTCAAAGCCTCTTGTTCTCTGGCTAAATGGAGGTAAAATTACAGTATCATCTTTAATTATATCACCTAGATCACTGAATGAACTCATAACTCTAATTTTATTTCTATTTATGGTATACATTTTACGTCTTTGTGGTGTCTGACCATGTGCTTCTTCTCTTTTCTTAGGGCCTGGTTGCTCATCTCTTGCATCGGCTTTCCTTGAGCATGGCCCCTTTAAAGTGAGCGGAGACAATCTGGTCAGGAATGAGTACAGCTGGAACAAAGGTATTCCTTTTCTCCAAGTCCATGAGAACTCTTGTTTATCTTGTTTCATTTCCTTTTTAACTGGCTACGATTAATGTTTTACTTTGTTTATAGGTGCGTCTGACTATTCCCAGACTAAACCTGCTTATTTATTCATTTGTCGAGGATTAATGAAAAACTAGATTTAAGTGAATTTATAAAAATTATTTAAACCTCAAAGGGTTGGCTTAATAGTTCCTAAGATCTCATGATATTCATGAGATTTTGAATTCGAAACCTCTTGCTCTATCTTGGGTCACCTCTAAAAGATCCCTCTTTATAATAATTTGGTACGTGGACGGGGAACTACACACCTCCGAGGAAATAATCAAATAGGTCAAGATACCCTTGCTTGGCAAAAAAACTTACTTCTTCATTTAATCTTTGTTTCAGAAGCAAATATGTTGTACCTCGAGTCACCGGCAGGAGTTGGTTTCTCTTACTCGGCTAATAAATCATTTTACACCCATGTGAACGATGAGATTACAGGTATATTTATAATAACTTGGTACGTGGACGGGGTTACACACCTCCGAGGAAATAGTCAAATAGGTCAAGATTGTTTGGAAAAAAAACTTACTTCTTCATTTAATCTTTGTTTCAGAAGCAAATATGTTGTACCTTGAGTCACCGGCAGAAGTTGGTTTCTCTTACTCGGCTAATAAATCATTTTACACCTATGTGAACGATGAGATTACAGGTATATATTATTTGGCCTTGTTTCCTATTATTCAAAAACATACCAATCAGTCAAACTTTTTCCTAATTAATTGATTTTAAGTACTTCTGTTATATTATTCCCAGTGAATACTATATACTATAGTTCGTGCACTTGCCTTCTTGCCAATGATTTTAAAGACAAAATACAGATGCGACAACCGTGATTTGAGAACAAAGATAAACAAAATGCAATTTACATAAATTACAACTTACATTCAAAAGTCAATATTCTTTATATGTGGAATTTTTTTTTCCACGCAAATTACTATAAAGATGTTTATATAACCAACCATTTTATACATAGAGATTTTGAAACTGACGACACGTCTATTTTTGCTAAGCACGAGACAATCTTATATTTCTGCAACGCTGGTTTGCCAAATATCCAGAATACCGAGATAGAGATTTTTTTATCGCAGGAGAGAGTTATGCAGGTAATTTTTCCATTTTAAACGAAAGCTATCAGTTTTGGTTCAAATTAACAACAGTAAGGTTTTGTGTTCATGCCCACATACACATGTTGATGAGAGTTCTGATAGAGAGCATGGACTAGAATCCGATATTATGGTGTATATTGAATAAATAAGATTCATTTCAACATGATGAAAAGAAGTTCTTATAGTGTTAATTAGTCTAGTATTCAAAAATAAATAAATAAATAAAATAAAAAATAGATTCATCCTTCTACAAATTCGAGAGAGATTTCTTATAAAAATCATGGTCTTCTTCTTTCTTTCTTTTTTTTTTTTTTTTTTTTTTTTTTTTTTTTTTTTGTAATAGGTCACTATGTGCCTCAACTCGCCCAGCTCATTATTCAGTCCAAGTTGAAGATCAATTTGAAGGGGATAGCTGTGAGTAGAACATAGAAATATAACCTCTGAAATAGCTTGAAAAAAATTTCCGTGTCAAATAATATTGATCAATCAAAATTATTATTAATTTGTACTATTTTGCAGGTAGGGAATCCTCTTCTGGATTTCACCATTGATATAAACTGGCCATACGAGTATTACTGGTCTCACGGCTTGATATCAGATGACATTTATCAGCTTGTCACTGAAGTTTGTAATGGTTCAGCTCAGATCATGAGAGGAATCATAAACCAAGAAGGAAGTGAATCAGCTTGTAGTGCTGTAACTTTACAAATCAAACAACTTACTGACACCATCGACCCTTTCGATGTCACCGGTGACATTTGTCCATCACCTGTTAAGTCACAAATGGACATGCTATATAAGGCCTTCTTGTCTAAATTTCGAACTTTGCCACCTCTCCATTCAAAACTAGATGCTCTCAGTCAGCAGTTAAAGTTTTTACACGCCCTATCAAAACTCTTATATAATGTGACTTGTTTTTGTTAGAGATTATCACATTTTTATGTTTTAAAAAGGGTAAAAATTAGATACCATTTCTTAGGAGCTATATATTGGGTTTCTTAATTATGTTCAAACACATAGTTTCATTGAATCTAATGGTCCTTCGAAAGGATAATTCAATTTGTAATTTATTGGTCAATATAACCATGTGTTTGTATTTAATTGAACAACACTTAAAAAACTGTATATAAATTTTATCCTTTGAATTGCAACATTTTCTTCATGTAGATTTCAATTGAGAATTGCTTTATTCATCTTCCCTCTGCTTACAGCAAGCTGAAAAGAAGGAACTTGTCTGTGGAGAAGGTATCACAGAAAAGTATTTAAACAGGAAAGACGTGCAGAAGGCTCTCCATGCCCAACCCGTTGGATTCAAAGAATGGGGTATCTGCCAAGAGTAATGATCGATCGATAATCACTGTTTTTTAAAATCTTAGTAATTATTTGCATCTTTAATTAAATTTAAGTAATTTTCTTTCAAGAACAATTTAATATCATCAGCATGTAAAGACAATTAGGAAACAAAACTAATCATTATACCATGAGGCTTTTCATAACAAGTCCCAATAGTGGTGCGAAGAAATCGAGTAATTGTTTTGTTTTAATAAATTATAATCCTTCCTCTTGCTGACATTGTAATTCTGGGGTTCTTTTTTACAATTTTAGTGTCAAAGTTCTACAATATGATATGACAAATTTAGAGATACCTACAATTGGTGTCTTAGGCTCACTTGTGAAGTCTGGCATCCGGGCTTTTGTTTACAGGTATAGTGATACAATCTCTTTAAGCTCTTTGCTATTTAATTACTTCATATCCTTTATCACATTTGAAGAACAGAAAAAGGTCCTGCTTATAATTGATTTGATTTTGATGTAATTTGATAGTGGAGATCAAGATTCAGTAATTCCATTTACCGGGTCTCGAACACTTGTAGATAAATTAGCAAAGGAGCTGGGTCTGAAAACAACTGTGCCATACAGAGCATGGTTCGAGGGAAAACAGGTAGACATGCTCATATAGTTTTCAGTTGAATGGTTGGTGCTAAATGGTATTCTTTTTCCTGATTTATTTTTCACTGCAGGTTGGTGGATGGACGCAAGTATATGGTAAAACCCAGCTATCTTTTGCCATCATAAGAGGAGCTTCACACACAGCTCCATCAACGCAACCAGCGAGATCATTTTCTTTGTTTAAGGCATTTCTTGCAGGAAAACCACTGCCAAATGCATGAAGCCATGAGCTTATCAAAATCATGAATAAAATAAGACTGTACCATACTATATTATTGATGTGGACAGTTGTATTTGACTAGCAAAGGCATGTCTTCATGCAATCGCTTTCAATAAAAATGTACTAGTATTATTAATCTGAAAGAAAATTATTACCTTACCTTCTACTATTAAGATTAGATTTCTATTGTAGACTAAACAAATACCTACAATATTTTACTCTATTTGTAAATGTGTACAAACAAATATATACAATATTGTACACATAGTCGACCTTATAATGAGAAAAAATTTTTATAAATAACTAATAATAATTTTAATAGAAAATTATAATTTGATTGAAATAAAAAATTTAAGGTATAGAACAATAGAATTTGTTTTATTAAAAGAAATTTTGCAATTTTACTAAACTAGTCGTAGACCCACACGATACGTGGGAATAAATAATTATTTTTTATTATAATATAATGTATAATTTTTTCTTTAAAATTTTTTGATGATAATTTGTTCTCTCTAAAGATTAAACAATTTTTATTCAATCCAATTAGGTCTACTTCGGTCCCATTCAATCCAATTTGATCCAATTAGGTCTACTTTAATCCAATTCGGTCCACTTAGTTCAATTTGATCCACTCGGTCAATTTCAGTTTCCCTTCAATCCATTTAAGACTAATTGGGTCTTAAATTGATTCTTTTTTTAGGTTTTTCTTTTCAAGTTTAGCTCAAAAATTCAATTTTTTTTCCTTAAATTTTGGGTTGAAAAGTATGAAATTTTATTATATTTGGACTAAACTCTTTACTTTTGAGTTAAAAATACCAACACAAAAAAAAAAAAAAAAAACCTAAAGTAGACATTAAAAATTAGAAATATGAGCCCTAACAATGCAATAAAAATGATAAATATTCAAAAGTCTTATTCAGTCCCATTGGTTCTATTTGGTCCATTCTGTCCTCTTCGGTCCAATTTGGTTCGTTCGATCCATTTTGTCCAGTAAAGTTCTATTCGGTCCATTAGGTCTTATTCAATCCAAGTCAGTTTGTTTGATCCATTTTGTCCAGTAAAGTTCTATTCGGTCCATTAGGTCTTATTCAGTCCAATTCGGTCCATTCAGTCCACATTGGCCCTATTTGGTCCACATTGGTCCTATTTAGTTCACTTCGGTCTTATTTGGTCTATTCTGTCCACTTTGGTCTCTTTAGTCCATTCTGTCTACTTTGGGTCAATTTGTTCCTATTCGGTCCATGCTGTCCACTTTGATCCACTTTAGGCCTATTCAGTCCACTTTGATCATATTCTGTCCAATTTGGTCTCGTTTAGTCCATTCTGTCCACTTCAGTCCTATTTGGTACATTTGGTCCATGATGTTCCTATTCTGTTCATTTGGTCCACTTTATTCTATTTGGTCCAATTCAATTCATTCGGATCACTTCGGTTCATTTTGATCCATCTTGATCTATTTTGTGTACTTACATAATGGGAAAAGACATATTTAAATCCAAATTTATTTTAAAATATTTAAATCTTAAACTTGTAATATCTAAAATATTAAGCATAGTATTTATTGTTACTACGCTTTTGTTGAGCCACATTAATGTAGCATTTCAGTCCACTTTGGCACGGCTAAAGTTAAGTGAAAGTCTTTCTAAACATAGAGGTTATGAATACACAAAATTTAGGGTAGTCATTTATCTGTTTTAATATCGTTACTTCTAAATGAATTACATGAGGTTGATTATATATTTAAGCAAAACAAATAAATATTTACATATATGTATGTATGTATGTATAATGTTTATTTAAATAAATTATCCAAATTATTCATTCTCTTAAAAGAAATTATCATGATAATCAAAACTTACATTAAACTTATACTGCGTATGTATAATTTATTCTATAAATTTATGAGAGAGAGAGTGAGAGAGAGAGAGAGACTCCTTGTGATGAAAAACTAAAAATTTCAACACCAAAACGTATGAATCCAAAATAAAATTTTAAAAATCACAATATTTCATCAATATAAAGTAGTGTTGCAAGAAAGAATAGAAAATCAAGAGAAAGATAATAACCACTTTTTCAAGAGAGAATGATAAGAAATTTACATAAATATGAGAAGAAAAAAGTGTTTTTAAAAAAAGTAATAAACACCATGTGAGAGACTGCCAAAGTGACTCTCAAAAAAGAGATATTTTTGGGTTGCTTTTAAGGGTACCTCTTTTTTGGATAAGTGGTGTGGAGTCGCCACTTTTTTTTTTAATACAAAAAAATAAGAAAAAATAAATATAAAATTACAAAAAAATAAGAAAAAATAAATATAAAATACATGAGTAAATAGTTCTATTCTCATTGATTGAATAAAAAAGTACATATTTGAATAATTGAAAATTTACATGGTTTTGGGTCCTAGTTACAAACTACCAAATAATTACATGGCTTTTTGTCTTAGTTACATTCTACCCAAAATAAAATAAAGACAAGGCTTAGATCTACTTATCCAAAGACCTAAATTAGGAGGTTAGGTTACGGAATGGGAAGGTGTTAGGCACCAATTCCGCCCAAATAGAGTTTAGTTTTCTAAACTCTTGTGATTGATAGGCCACAAATGTGTTGACCCCTTGTGATAAATTAACCAATTAATTTAACCAAGCTAATTAATTAAGTTAATTAACATGCAAACCACGTGGTAGCACAAACAAATCACTAAATAACTAAAAACAGCGGAAATTAAATTTAACACGGGTGATTTGTTTACGAATGGGGAAAACTACCGAAGCAAAACCCCACTGGGTGATTTTAAGGTCACTACTCCCGAGAATCCACTATTATCAAAACAAGCGGTTACAAGTGAAGAAATCCTAGTACTTTATACCAACCTATAGTGGAACCCTTACCCCAATATGCAACTGGACTTGTTTTGTAGTGACAATCTCTCCTTTTATTGTACAGCTCCCAGTACGTGACTAACCAATTGCGTGGATCCCAGTACGCGACTTGATCACCAACTCGAGAAAGATGTGGGCTACAAAGTTTTTCAGTTCATCCAAATGATGAAGATCACGAAGTTGCTTGGTCATAAAACCCTATGATGTACAAACACAGCAGCTTCTTCAAGAGAAAGATGAACTAGGACAAATTCTGTCTCAAGTCACAATTTGCACGAACTTAGGCAATTGTGTGACCTGTGACAGCCCTTAAAATAATCCTTATATATATCTAAGGCTATGAGAAAAGAAAGCTCAAACATATACCCACGAATTGAATTGAAATTAGCTCTGAAAATATGAGTTTCATAAACCTCGATAGATAGCCATTTATCGAGCTAGCTATCGAACCACGGGCTTCAGCAGCTTTTAAACCTCGATAGATGCTAGCTGTTGAGCTTTAAAATCCAGCACTTCATTACTTGATTCTTGGACAGACTTGCATGGCTTTAGCACTTGAACTTGAAATCTTGTTTCTTGAAGCATTAAACGCATCCTAGATCTATTTAATTACAAGGAAAGCGTGTTTTGTCAAAAGATTAGCTAATTACATAAAGTGTTGACATACATTCCTAACATTGAATCACATATGTCCTAATAATATTTCCTTTTGGCAATCCGTGACAAAACCGCAACAAACAAATGAACGTATGAGAGAAGTCTTAAATCACTCAACTCATACTCATACTCATTTGTTGAATACAATAAAATCTATCCTAACACAAACTCTTAAAAAACTTTGCAAGAAGAGAGTTTATTGCAAGAAGACTTTGTCAACATGTATTTCTAAAACACTTTAAACAAAACTCATCAAAGCATCTTAGTGTGAAACAGAAATAATAGATTGCATACATTAAATAAGAAACATGTGTATAAAGGAAGAAAAGAAATAACACATGGAGAGATAGGTGATAACATACATCAATATATATATATATATATATATAAGCCAAATATAAGTACAATGTATGTCAAATGGTTGAAAGACCAAACTACATGAGGTAAAAGCAAAAGAAAAGAAAAGAAAATACATAAGAACCTCACTACATCCCTCAACAAGAATAAACACTCCCCTAACAAAAATCTCCTATACTAATCCTCCCTTATGAGTATGACTACTCTCATATCCAAAACTATTCCCCCTTTTTTGTCACGACTGACAAAGGGTAAGTATATCAAGTAGACATCTCATCAGCTCTGGAAGAGCTAGCATCATCATCCTCAGCATCAGTAACATTAGCATCACCATTATCGTCCTCATCCTCAGTGGCCTCTAAAGTAGGAGGAGGAGAAGCAACAAAGCCACCCATGACAGCCTGTCGTCGTACAATACGACTAATACGAGTGTTCACCTAACACAACTCATCACTGAGAATGTTGAGGCGAGCATCCATGCGCACAAGCTGTGCCATGATTTCCTTGAGAGTCACACTGCCAGCAGAAGAAGAGGGAGCGGATGTGGATGGTGCTGTAGAAGCTGGAGGAATCGCTGTCTCGGGCTGCCTTGATCGTAGCTGCGCCTCAATCTATTTAACAATAGCGGTGTCTATGGCACACATAACATGGAAGTGGTCGGAAACGGGAAAGGGGACAGAAAAATGGCGTAAAATCCTCGTGATAGCTAAAGGAAAGATGAGTTTATCACGGGTCGCCGTATCCCTATACACGTCTATGAGGGAAAGAATAAAGTGAAAGGGGAAGTCAATAGTGAGATGCTCTAAGAGGGAAAGCAAAAATCTAGTCCAAGGCTCAATAATGGAGTTATAATGAGATAAAGGATGTAAAACAAAAGTCATAACCATGTTTATGAACCTAGGACCTTTAGCAAAGACCGTACAAGGAGTGAACTGACGATCACCCCAACAAAAGGACACTCACAAAAAGATGACATGAGGTCGTCTTGGGTAGGGCTGTCCACGGGTCGGGCCGGGTCGGTTTTGGGCCCAACCCGGACTCGACCCGCCGGCGTCGGGTGGAGGGCAGAGCAACCCGAAACCGACCGCCGGAAAAATCGGTCGAGTCGGTTTCGGGTGAGGGTGAGCTTCGGTCGGGTCGGTCGGTTGCCGGAGTAAAAAAAATCTTCGAAATCTGAAAAAAAAAATCACCGGAATCTGAAAAATGTCGCCGGAATCTGGAAAAAGTTGCCGGAATCTGGAAAATCATGCCGGAATCTGGAAAATCCTGCCGGTATCTGCATTTTTTTTCGCTGGGATCTGAAAATTTTCACTAAAAATTGCTGGAATTGGCCGGATCTGGCTAAATCCCACTAGATCTAGCCGGATCTGGTTGAGATCTCACCAGATTTGGTCGAGATCTTGCCGGATCTGGCTTGATTTTGCAGGATTTGGCTGGATATTTTATAGAACTCCGGTCAGGTTCGGGTTGCTCGGGTTTTGGAGAAGCAAACCCGCCATCCGACCCGCCGGTGTCGGTTCTTGGGAACGGCAACCCGCCGCCGACCGACTGGGCCTTCGGTTCGGGCCGGAATCGGGTTGGCGTCGGGCGGGTTTGCCGGGTTGTCGGGCTCCGGTCGGGTCTGGACAGCCCTAGTCTTGGGACACGATCCTCAAATGCTCATAACCAGGGTAGTTAGGATACACTACCCTAGGGACGTGGAGCACCTTGGATACAATATCTGGTGTGACCACAATGCGCATACCTTGAACGCGAGAGAAGAAGTGAGGTACTAAATAATCAAATCCGTGCATGTTAGAGTAGAACTCCTATATAAGCACGGATGGACAAGTAACTAGGATGTCACACAGTGACTCTCAACCCCTACTGTGAATGACAGTGGGTAGGTCAATGTCGGAGAAGTCCGACAAGATGACTTGACTTTCCGAATGAATGCCTCGTCTAGAAAAGTTCTCCGAGAAGTCCTTTCGGGCTTCATCATCACGGAACCGAATATGGGAGGGAGTAGGATCAGAAGAAGAAGATGCTCCGAAACGAAGAAGGTTCCGGGACGGAGTAGATTTGCGTTTGGGTGCCATGACGCAACTAACGCAAGGAAGAAAGATAGAAGGAGAGAGAAAGACATGCAGAAAAGCAATAATTACAATCAATAGATAAGAATATAAAGAATGTAAGGTACGTATGCATGAAAGTGCATGAGCATGTGATATGCAATAGCAAAAACATCATGGGCTCAGCCTAATCCAATCCTACCAGCACACAATCAATTCAACAAGGTAACCACACATCTAAAATGCATGAACATTGTTATAATGCAAGTGTGATGCAATGCATGATGATTCAAAACTATTTTCACAAAGCCCATCCCAAAAATTTCACAAAAAATCCATTAATTTTGAAAAATCTCAAAGTATATCAAAAAATCCCAAAAGTTAGGTCAAGTGCCTGAAATGCATGAAGAATAAAGGATTTAGGACCCTTGCCAGTGAAGAAAAACTTGATCTAGGTCAAAAAACTCTTAAGAATGAAGTTTGGAGTGAGAAGAGTGTGTTTAGGAGGTGAAAAGACAGAAAGCAATCGAGAGAGATCGAGGAGAAATGAAGAAAAATCGCGCGAACCCTATTTATAAAACCTCTTAATCCTCAACAGATCGAGAGGTGTCAGCTTTAAAGGCTTGAATAGATCCAGCAATCAAGCAGCTATCTAGAGGTGTCCATAGCAAAAAGAGCTCGATGGATCGAGGAGCATCGAGCATCTATCGAGGAGACAGAAACTTTCTCGATGAATCAAGAAGCTATCGAGATTGTGATAAAAAGAAGCTAAAAAGCTCGATAGATAGCCTAGTTGTCGAGAGGTGTTGAGGAGCTATCGAGATTGCTTAAAAAAAATATTTCAGAGAAGAGAAAAACACAGATATGAATGTAATCAAACATGCTACATCACAAGATTGCATAAGTGTCTACATGTTATGACAATTTGAGATATGAGTAAATCACTTTAACTCACACACAATTATAACTATTTGATGGGGACTATCACACACAATTATAACTATTTGATGGGGACTATTACCTTCGAGGTACATCCTATAACACCCACATCTCCTAAAATACACACTTGCAATCATATATAAAACATATTTATTCTTTTTGCTTATATTTTTCTTTGCATATTTTTCTTTTAAGCAAACCATGCATAGGCATATAAGAGAGCGAAAAGAAATACCCAATTATGTTGAGCTTTTTGACATTGCACTTTTGCTATACCAAAGCATACAGATCTCATTTCATGATTGGCGGGCAACAGTGGGAGACGGTTATTTATGCCTTTCTTTTAGGATTTTCTAGTCCTTTTCGTCAAAATGAGTGATACGAGTGTTAAGTACAAGAGATTACTTAATCTTACTCATCACAAACACGAGCCACAAAGCTCACTTGCTTAGTTATACATAAAGATGCTCATCTAAGCTACAAAAGATACAAAATTTAGAAAACTTTGTTTCAATGGCCATCCAAGGTACACAAGTACCAATGTACACAAACACACACTGTTTTTGTATTTTTCAATTTTTTCTTTATTTTTAAATGAAAAACAAAATAAAGCAAAATTGAAAAAAATAACCTAACAAAAACATGTTAAACAAAACAATGTATAAAACTAGACTGACTCGAAGTAATAAAGTAAAACACACAAGTAATGCAAAAACATAAACAAGAAGGGGAGAGATATAGAAAAAGTGACTGAATCACTTGAAACTTTTTTCTTTCCATAATTTGGAGGAACCTGTCCTTTGCATGAACCCTTGAATCGGCGGTGAAGGAGAATAATTGAAACCGTTCAAGTTCGAAAGGAACATGAGGGCTTTGAGAAGATCTTCAAGAGGAGCAAAGGAGGATGGAAGCTGATTCTGGTTTCTGGACGCGATCATGCTGTTGCTCTGTTGAGTGGCTAACCACTTATAGCTATTAGGTCGAGTATGACTGGCTGCTCCACAGTGATGACAAAGATGCTGCTTCTTTTGTTTTGGCTTTTAAGTATTTCCCTTCTTAGCCCTAGGGTTCTTAATCCCTTTCTTATTAAGCTTAGGAGGTGCTCTTAAAATAGATTTACCCTTGTTTATATTCTCACTAGCTGATTCATTCTTAACATCATTGTTCTTAGTTTTAACATTATTAGCAGGAGGAACAAAAACAGTAGAACTAGAAGTAGCAATAATAGGAAAAGAGAAATCATACCATAAATCGGTTCGATCAGAAGCAGATTTTAAAGACTGAGCATCTCATCGAGCTTAGCACTTGTAGTCCTTTCCAGCTGAGCTCTAACTTGAAACAGTTCTGCCTCGAGCTTCTTGGTCTTCTCAGCCAAGAAATTATTCTCAAACCTCAGTGCTCCAATAATCTGATTGGCTTCATCAAACTTTGTGGAGATTTCTTCTTGCTTAAGCTCCACATCACTAAGCTTCTTGGTGGTCAACCTATACAACTTCTCATGCTTTTTTGAGATCTTGTATAACTTTACATAGGTTGTATGGATGTCATCTTGTTCATCCATCTTCTCAAATTTAGACTCCACCAATTCCTCTTTTTCATCCACATCTTCAACAATCCCTTCAGTAGGATTGACAAATCCTCATTATTGGAGTCATCCTCAAGCTCAGTGTCGCTCAAGTTAGCAGCAAGTGCCTTACTTTTTTCGATGGTCTTAAGATAAGCAGGGCACTCTTGTTTCATATGATTGAAACCTTGACACCCAAAGCACTTTGGTCCTGAAGGTACAATGTACTGATCGCTATCTCTAACATCCTTCTTCCCTTTGTCTTGGCTCTTAGGCTAAAAAGAACTTGACTATTTATGGTCCTTGTCGAAGCCCTTTGCATTAACATTCTTCATGAACTTCTTGAATTGTCTGGTGATGTAGGATTTCATCTCAGAATCTTCATCATCAGAAGATTCATCAGTGTCACTGCTTTTGGCCTTTAGTGCCATGCTCATGTTCTTTCTCGATTTCCCGATCCTAGACAAACCCAACTCATAGGTCTGCAGATTGCCAACCAGCTTTGTCAAAGGAATTTTGTCAATATCCTTTGATTCCTCAATCGCGGTGATCTTGGCATGGAATCTCTCAGGTAGAGATCTGAGCACCTTTCCACAATCTCGGATTCATGAATGGTTTCCCCAAGATTAAAAGTTGAGTTCATTATGTCTTTAAGCTTGGCATAGAACTCATCGAACAACTTATCCCCTTCCATCTTGATCTCTTCGAAGCTTGTAGTGAGCCTCTGTAGCTTCGAATCCTTGACAGCCTTGGTTCCCTCATAGGTTGCTTGGAGGATGGTCCATGCTTCCTTAGCAGTTTCAATAAAGGATATTTTCTTGAATTCCTCATTCGTGACTGCACTGAATAGAGCATTCAATACCCTGATGTTGAAGTTTTCAGCCTTGATCTTTGCATCATCCCAGTCAGCCGGTGCTTCCATAGGCTTGGTTCAGTCTATTTTCACAGCTTGCCACTCTTTCTCATCTAAAGACTGTAAGAAAGCTCTCATGCATAATTTCTAGTATGCATAGTTAGTGACATCAAATAAAGAAGGTATAATAAGAGACTATCCTCTATCCATGACAAATATGGGTCAATGGATCACACAGCAAAGATTAACCCTAATCAGAGTGTGCTTGCTCTGATACCACTTGATAGGAAACAAACGTATTGATCCCTTGTGATAAATTAACCAATTAATTTAGCCAAGTTAATTAACATGCAAAGCGCGTGGTAGCACAAACAAATTACCAAATAACTAAATGCAGCGGAAATTAAATTTGACATGGGTGATTTGTTTACGAATGGGGAAAACCACCGAGGCAAAACCCCACCGGATGATTTTAAATACACTGATTGAATTGAAATCAGCTCTGAAAACTGAGTTTCATAAATCTCGATAGATAGTCATCTATCGAGCTAGCTGTCAAGCCACGGGCTTTAGCAGCTTTTAAACCTTGATAGATACTAGCTGTCGAGCTTTAAAATCCAGTACTTCACTACTTGATTGTTGGACAGACTTGCATGGCTTTAACACTTGAACTAGAAACCTTGTTTCTTGAAGCATTAAACACATCTTAGATCTACCCAATTACAAGTAAAGTGCGTTTTGTCAAATGATTAGCCAATTACATAAAGTGTTGACATATGTTCCTAACATTGAATCACATATGTCCTAACAGTGACCAATGTACCATTTTATGCATGTTATGAATGATATGTTGAACATTTAAAAAAATTAAATCACATAAATTTATTTATGAATGAAGACTCTTCTTTTGAAAATAATCAGATCTGTCTTGGTTAGTAAAAACAAATGATTTTGATTTGTCAAAATACCAAATCTGTTTTGTTGTATGTAGAAAAAAGTGGTTTTTGGAGATAAAAATTCAAATCTGTTTTTATTACATGAAATAAAGCCTTTTGATTTGAAAAAAATCAGATCTGTTTTTTTAGAATTTAGAAAAATGGTTTTTGATTTGTAAAACATCATATCTGTTTTTGAAGAATAAATAAAAAAAAAAAATTGTTTTGGATAACAGAAAAATCAGATTTGTTTTTTATATGTTTTAAAAGAATTAAAAAAAATTAAGAAGAGAGTTTCACTCATAATTTAATTTTATGCAAAATGGACTAAACACAATAAATAACAAACACAATCATGTTTTATTTTTTTCTTTATTTCAAAAATCTGCATATGTTAAAGAAAAATTAGATTTGTATCTAAGAAAGATACAAATCAGTTTTTGATTGAGAAAAATTCAGATCTGCATATAATGAAGATGCAGATCTATTTTTATTTTAAGAAAAAGTCAGATCTACATCTAATGAAGATGCAGATCCGTTTTTATTTTAAGAAAAATCCAGATCTACATCTAATGAAGATCTAGATCTATTTTTATTTTAAGAAAAAGTCAGATCTACATCTAATGAAGATGCAAATCTGTTTTTATTTTAAGAAAAATCCAGATGTACATCTAATGAAGATCTAGATCTATTTTTATTTTTAAAAAAAGTCAAATCTACATCTAACAAAGATACAGATCTACATATAACGAAAAAGTCAGATCTAGATCTATTTTAAGAAAAAGTCAGATCTACATATAACGAAGATGCAAATCTATTTTTATTTTAAGAAAAAGAGTCATAAACTTTCAGTTTTTTTTTTTTTTTTTTTTTTTTGAATTACTATTATTAATGAATTTTTGAAAAGCCAAGGGACAACCCTGGCCAATGGCCACCTAGCTTGGTCTGTAATGGAGAAGTTAAGATAAGTATATGGTGACACTACCCACTTGATTCTAACACTTAAACCTATAGGTTTTGTCCAATTTTGTTACATAAACCAAGCACTTTTGTCATTATTACACTATATGGGGACTTCATGACTACTGAACTAGTCATGCTACTCATGCTTGAATAGTCCAACGAGAGCGTCACCTCCAAGATTCAAACTCTACTAATCTATTAAAGAAATAAGAACAAAAGTCTATTATCTGAAACTGAAGAGCAAGAGCTCTTGTTTTCACTGTCTTCATCTCGCTAAATCATGTACTACTCTCAGCCATGGATTGTCATGGGCATAATAATATGTGCATCTTTTGTACACATCTTTGTGCCTGTGGAACCTTATCCCATAGCTGATAAAATCACAAGTCTGCCGGGGCAACCTCAAGTCAGTTTCCAACAATTTGCCGGATACATCACCGTTGATGAAAAGCAACAGAGAGCTCTTTTCTACTACTTTGTTGAAGCTGAAGGGCAGCCAGCTTCAAAGCCACTTGTTCTCTGGCTAAATGGAGGTAAAATTACGTTGATTTTTGATTTGTCACCTAGCTCACTGAATGAACTCTTTGGCTCTAATTTGTTTTCCATTTCCTGAATGTAAAATTTCCGAGTTTGATATACAAAACTATGTGAACCTGTGCTTCTTCTCTTTCCGTAGGGCCCGGTTGTTCATCTTTTGGAGCAGGAGCTTTCCTTGAGCATGGCCCCTTTAAAGTGAGGGGAGACAATCTGGTCAGGAATGAGTACAACTGGAATAAAGGTATTCTAATTTTTTTTAAGTCCGTGAGTACTCTTGTTTATCTTGTATCGTTTCCTTTTTAACTGGCTATGATTAATTTTTTACATTGTTTATAAGTGCGTTTGACTATTTCTAGACCAAATCTGATTATTTATTATTATTTATCCGGGATTAATGACAAACCAGATTTAAGTGAATGTATAGCTGTTATTTACTTCTTAAGTTAACCTTTGTTACAGAAGCAAATATATTGTATCTGGAATCACCGGCTGGAGTTGGTTTCTCTTACTCTGCTAATAAATCATTCTACACCTATTTGAACGATGAGATAACAGGTTTATATTCTTTGGCCTTATTTCTTATCGTCAGAGGCATGTAACAATCAAACTTTTTCCTACTGCATTCATTTGAAATTACTTTTTGTTGAGTTTTATGCAAAAAGATTGTGCAGATATCATCTTTTTGCCAATCATTTTACTTTAAGATAAAATACAGATATATCAACCCGTAATTTCGGAACAAAGATAAACAAAAGCAATTGACATAAATCACAACTTACATTCAAATATCAGTGCCTTTTATATGTGTAATTCTTTCCAAGCAAATTACTATAAGGATGTTTAAATATCCAATCATTTTAATATATATGGACATTTTGAAACTGATGACATGTCTGCTTTTGTTAAGCACGAGACAATCTTATATTTCTACAACGCTGGTTTGCCAAATATCCAGAATACCGAGACAAAGATTTTTTTATCACTGGAGAAAGCTATGCAGGTAAATTTTCATTTTAAACGAAGACCATCAGTTCTGGTGCAAACAGTAGTAAGATTTTGTGTTGATGCCCATGTACACATTGCTTAGAGGAAGTCTAATAGAGATCATGGACTAGAATACAATATTATGGTCTACATTATACATACGCAAGATTTAATTCAGAATGAGGAATAGGAATTCTTATAGTAGTCTAGTTTTCAAAAAAAAAAAAAAAAAAAAAAAAAAAAAAAGAATCATCCTCCTATAAATCCAGGTGTATTATAATTGTTCATTTTATTGATACAACACACACACTCAGAAAGAATTCTTATAAATTAAAGCCTTGAACCTGTTTCTGTAATAGGTCACTACGTGCCCCAACTTGCCCAGCTCATTATTCAGTCCAATGTGAAGATCAATTTGAAGGGAATAGCTGTGAGTAGAACATGAACTTTTTACTTTTGGAAAAACATATAAAAAAAAAATTGTCATGTCAAATAGTCTTGACTACGCAGAGTTCTGGGAATTCTAGCATTTTGCCCTTATTTTTTAAAAAATTTAGTAATATGTCTCTGTTTTGAAAATATTTAGGTCCATGTCTCTGTTTTGAAACTTAATTTTAATAAAATCGAGTTTTAATGTAAAACTCGATTGCCCCATACTCAATTTTGAGAAAATCGAGTTTCAAAATAGAGACATGAACCTAAATAGTTTCAAAACAGGGACATATTGTCAAATTTTTTAAAAAATAAGGGCAAAAGGCTAGAATGCCCGCAGAATTCTATTAATTTGTACTATTGCAGGTAGGGAATGCTCTTCTTGATTATTACAGTTTTATCACCTCGCCTGGCGAGTACTATTGGTCTCATGGCTTGATATCTGATGCCGATTATCAACATTTCACTAAAGCATGCAACGGTTCTGAGATCATGAGAAGCAGAATAAACAGAGAAGTCGGTACTGCTTGTCATAATGCATCTGAAGATCTCTATGTAAAAGTTTCCCTTACAACCGGGATCGATCTATACGGTGTCATTAGTGATGTGTGTCTATCACCTGTTAAGTCACAAATTGACAAGCTACATGAACACCTCCTGTCCAGAATTCAAAATTTATCATCTCTCCATTCAAAACTAGAGGCTCTTAGCCAACAGGTGAAGTTTACACACCATTGTAAACACTCATATTGTGATATGTCTTTATCATTTTTTTGTAATTAAAACTCAGCTTTTTCTTCCTGTAGATTTCAATTGATTTTTACCTTTTCTTCCTCATTCTTACAGCAACTTAAAGCGAAGGAACTGATCTGTGGAGAAGGTATCACACACAAATATTTTAACAGGAAAGATGTGCAGAAGGCTCTCCATGCCCAGCTCCTCGGAGTCCAGCAATGGACTTTATGCAGCGAGTAATGATATGCACTAATAATCATTGTAATTATTTCACTTTAGTCTAAGTAGAGGTTGGGCCTTAATGCGTTGATTAGTGTCTTCCATCCAAAGCCACACGTGGCGATGTTGAGTATGAGAATCAACCTCTCCAAAAATAAAAATAAAAAAAGACTAAGACAACTTAACCAATCTCCTATTCCAAATCCAGCAAAACTGTACGTTTTGACAACTGGGTATGACCAATGTAATCATCTCAAAGATAATGAAATGAAAATAATCACAACTTCATGGTTCTTTTCAAAACTAGTCCTGATAGTGGTGCAAAGAAATGGAGTATACATTTTGTTTCTATAAATTAGTAATTCCTTCCTCTTGTTGACATTATGGAATTGTTTGGGTTCCTTATTTACTTTTTCAATTTCAGAGTTCTACATTATGATTTTGGAAACCGAGAGATACTAACAATTGGTGTTGTGGGCTCACTTGTCAAGACTGGCATCCGAGCCTTGGTTTACAGGTATGGTAATAAACTCTTTACAAAGCTCTTTACTATTTTACTTCCTATCCTCTTATCACATTTGTAGAAGAAAGAAAGGGTCTTGCTTACAATTTAGTTTATTTGGATGTAATACGACAGTGGAGATCAAGATGCAACAATCCCATTTACAGGGTCTCGGACACTGGTAAATGGATTAGCAAAGGAGTTAGGTCTGAAAACAACCGTGCCATACAGAGCATGGTTTGAGGGAAAACAGGTCAATATGCTCATATGGTTGTGTTGAATGGTTAATGCCAAATCGCATTGTCTTTTCTGATTTATTTTTCACTCCAGGTTGGTGGATGGATACAAGTTTATGGTAACAACCAGCTATCTTTTGCCAGCATAAGAGGAGCTTCTCACACAGCTCCATCGACACAACCAGCGAGATCATTTTCAGTGTTTAAGGCATTTCTCTCAGGAAAGCCACTGCCAAACGCATGAACTTATCAAAATCATGAATAAAATAAGAATGCGCTAGTATTATTAATCTGCACGTCATTTATTTGAATAGCAAAGGCATGTATTCATGAAAGGGCGTGGCTTCTATTGTCCAATGCCTCCAGTGCACTGGACCCGCTACGATCATAACATGTATCTAAAAATAGACACGTGTCATGATCGTAGTGGGTCTAGTGTCACAGTACACTAGACAGAAGCCATACCCTTCATGAAATTGCATTAAATAAATATGTATGCACTTGTATTATTAATCTGAAAATATTCCCACAACTGTGCCATTTGCATTTATGTTTGGTAGACTTTGCTTGGATTGAATTTCATATAACATACATTGAAGGGGAAATTATTGTGTAGTTCGGGACTACATGATCAGCAAATTGACCTTGTAGTCCCAGCCAATGAGAAAAAGACACATCATTAAAAACTAATGACATCATCTTACCTGCCAGGTCAACCCAAAAAATCTAATTCTTCTAACGCTCCATTAACCTGTTAAAGCCAATTCAAAGTTTTTCTAAATTTTAGATTTGAATTGAGTAGGCAGGTCTCTTTAGGGCCCGTTTGGTACGTGTGTTTAAACAATAGTTTTCAATTTTTTTGGAAATACATGCGTACGGGTGTTCACTAAATCGCATAAACCGTACAAACTGCATAAACCGCACCAAAACCGCCTGCAAAATAGCATAACCGCACCGCATTGCACCACACCGCATAGTGCAGTGCGGTTTGCGGTTTTATAATAAGAAAACCACATAAACCGCACAGCATCGCACCCTCTCTATATATTAATTTATTTATTTTTAATATTAAATATATTACTAATAGTTTAATAACACTAGTTTTTAAAAAAAAAGTTTAATAGCCCTAGAAAGTGTTAACTAGAAAAGCCAACCCAAAATAAAGAAAAACCAGCTCAATAATTTAAAATTTGGCCCAAAAATAGGGAAAAATTAGTTTTAGGCTAAGTAGAAAACCGACTTCAAACTGCATTTTATATATAGTATCGCACATGTGACCGCAAAAATAAGGTGCGGTGCGGTTATGGTTTTGGTTAAATTCTAAACCGCACCACACCGCACCGCAAAGTGCGGCGCTAAAAATAGCCTAAAACCACACCGCTCCGCATTGCAAACACCCCTATACGTGTGGGTGAAAAAGTGTATAAAAATACGTATAATATTATTTAAAAAGTGAAAACATGTGTTTAAAATGATCTATCAAATAGGCTCTAAAACTTTTGGGAATATAAAAATTCTTCGTTTTTCATTTTTTTCCAGTTTTACCTTTGAATCTAGCAATTGGCAAATATATTATATGGATGAGGCTTGCCCACTAGAACACCCAACCCCACCGACTCCGACGATGACCTCTTCTTCAGCTTCCGTTCATCCTCGCCAAAAATGTTCAGCCGCAAATCGCCCTATCCCTATCTTCCTACTGCAATAGCCTCTCGAGCTCCCTCTTCATCTCGGCTCCCATCGCTAGGAATTTTAGGGACTAGGTTTTTTTTTTTTTTTTTTTTTACCAAAACTTCTTTGCCTCGATTTATTTCATTTTGCTTTCTCCTTTCTGTTCAAGAAATTGTCTTCTTTTTTCTTTTCTTTTTTTTGGCCTAGATGGAATTGTAATTTAGTTCTTTTACCGATCTGTGGGTTTAAACATCTTGTAATTAAGTAATACTACATTTCTGTAGTTTTAATATTTGGTTTGCTAGCTATCTCAAGTGGAATGTTGTCTTTAACGTGAAACGAAGCATTTGGATTTACAAATCTAGGCCTGGTTAGAAAATACCTTTTTTTTGGTTATCCACTCTACATAAATTTTCATAATTAATAAACCATAGCTATCCTTTTTATCAAAAAAAAAAAAAAAGGAAAAAGAAAAAGAAAAAATGTTCTAGCCAATCTTATTGGATTGAATTAAGCGGACCTACCATCTTGCGAAATGTTGGAATTACTTGCTGTTGCTGAGGCTGAGGTTAATGTGATTTAGTATGCGTTTAGATATAGCTTATTTTACTGAAAAATGAAAACAATAAAAAAATAATTTTTTTTACTGATTATTACTGCTCAAGCACTGTTTATTGGCCTAAAATCACTATTAATGGCCAATGAACAGTGCATAACACGCTGTACTTCAAAAAAAAAAAAAATGCCCAAAACACAGACGCAGTTGCACTACCCAAACAGAGCTTTAGACGTCTCTTTTTCTTTTCTTTTTTGGGTAGGCACTGAACGTGTCTGTTAAAATGCTTCATAAAGTTTTAGTTATCTACTGAATCGGTGAACACTTTTCCATTGTTTTCTCTTTTATTGTTCCCCTTTTCTTTTCTTTTTTCTAGTTACAATTTTGAACTTTTTTTTGGTTTTGGAAATTGAAAGCTTGAATAAGTTTCATGCCTCTTTGAACTCGTGTTCCTCTAAAACAAAAGTGTTTGGAATTTTATTTTGCTTCTTACACAGTTTCATTTCAAGTAGAAGGTATGTTTAATAGGCCTAATTCTATATTGAAATCATGTAGTCATTGTACTATGTTTAGCACTTTGGTTGCCTTTTTCTTAATTTCATAAGATTTTTATAAGCTATATTAATTTTTAACTAAACACTTAGTGTTGGATTATACTTGGCTAAGATGTCATGAATGATCTTGTATTTTATGCTTACTATGGAACAATTTTTAAATCTTTTTGCTCAAGACATACAGTAAGCTTTGGATGGGTTGTTATAGTTCTAGAAATGACTAGTGCTGAGAATACTAAGGGAAATCAACTTGGGAATAAGAAGCTGCAATTCCAAAGACAGTTGCTGCAATATGAACTAGCATCTTGAAATTGTGAGCGAAAATGAATTTGATTGTTAATTTTCTGGTTCCATCTTTATTAATTTGTTTCCCTTTAAATAGCATACAGGACACGACATATGGGAAATACAACTTATGATAAGCCCCCAACTCATAAGATAAACTTGATATCAACTAGCAAACAACCCAATCCTATCCTCTACACTTCAAAAAGTCTAGGAAACAAGCTATTAATAATTTCTCTCTAACTAACTAATCCTTCTGGCTAAGGAGACCAACCAGCCTTCAATCTCGAACTTCATCACTTATCCAAAGCTGATAATAACAGCTCTTTCGTGTTCAACTTGCTAATCCTCATCCTTGGCCTGTTGCTCATCCTCATCTTCATCCTTGGAAAAAGTACATTAGAACACACACAAGTTTGCTAATACAATATCAATTATTATTACTGTCAATCAGATTAACAAGCCTTTATACTATCAAATATTACATTTGGTTGTGAAAATAAGATTTTGTTCATGGTAAGGATAACTTGAACTTCAAACCCAAAGAGAGATCTATGAATCTATTACCAAATATCAATAACCAAATGTGACAAATCTATAATAGTTTGGAAATTTTATAAATGGAGAAACAAAAAGCACTTGGAAGATTTTAATCATAAATCCAAGAATAGCATGCATTTGATCAAATAACTAAATGAGATATCCGAAGATACAAGAGAAGAACCAAATGTATGCAAAATTTCTAGTTAGATTCACTTTGCACAGCATAGTGGCCAAGATGATCACAATACTCATAACCAAAGAATAAAACTTATAGCATGGTCAGAGCACTAATCTTGATCTAGAATAGAGCATTGCACCTTAGACCTAGCAGCTAAAATTACTTGCGAATTAGAGTTAAATGTTTATGGCTAAATAACAGCATTCAAGAGTACACATGATAACATGATCAAGAATGAGACTTGATGACTGAACTAAGCTTTTCTCACGGAAATAAACAAGTTTCCTGAAGTCTATACCCAAATTCTTTAAAGATGAAAGTCTTTTCATTGGGGCATTTTATCAAACACGTGGAGCACAATGACAGGATGAATGAACATAGGTTGTGATATCAATTGGCCTTAAACCCCTGAATACCCAAAACAAAAATCATTCAAGATACATTATTCCTTCAAAGACTAACCATAATCATGAAAGTGATCAACAGGGTATCAAAGGAAACCAAAGAAAAGCAAAATGAAAATAAAAATAAAAGAATATCAAGAACATCTATGGCAGAAAATTTCAAGGGCTAAGAAATACGGGAATTTCATCTTACAAAAGGGAAGGGAAAGAAGACTCAAGATTTTTCATTGCTTGAACCTTGAAGCAAGCATTATCATCCGTCGATAGAAGGACAACAAACCTCTCAGATCTAAAAATTTGGATTACCCATCAAAGCATTTGTGTATCCAGGATGAGGAGGCAAGGGAATACGATGGAGGAAACATGGAGGAGGCATGCGTTGATGTAAGGGGCAGTGCTGAGGTTGCCGTTGAAATACATTTTGTTTGGTGTTGGGAAAAATGACTCATTTTCCCACGAAAGTGACGAAAGACGTGTTGTGAATCTGTGATATTCCATAAAAACAAATTTTGAAAAAGAGTTTTCAGATGCCAAAATATCAGTACCTGCCCATTTATTACTTCTAAATTTTGAATTTGATCTCAAAAACGAAAATTTGAAAACTCTAAAAGAACTGATGGAATCAAGGGGACGTTAGGCTAAGCAAGACATGGTGGGTAACGTGGCAAAGTAATATGATGTCATCAATTTTTAATGATCTGTCTTCTTCTCGTCGGCTGGAACTACACAATAATTTCCCACGTATTTCAAACAACAATTTTCAGTTTTTAAACAGTATTTTATGTATTTCTACACACTTGTTCACCTACATATATTTCAAAAAACTACAAACAACAATTTTCAAACTATTTCACCAAACACCTCCTTAATCTTCAAAACAGATGCTTTCCAGAAAATATGCACTTGTATTATTAATCTGAAAAAATTCCCACAACTGTGCCATTTGCATTTATGTCTGGTGGACTTTGCTTGGATTGAATTTCATATAGCAAACATTGAAGGACCAAAGCCATATCTTCAGAACAACAAAAATTATCTTCAAAACAGATGCTTTCCGGAAAATCTGAGAGCACCAAGCAAGAAGAAAAAAAATGTCATTAAAATTTAAAATTCATAAATTGCAAAGCTAATGAAACAAACAAGGTTGACTTCTATCAATTACTAATTTAGCCTTCGAACTATTACAAAAAATAGCGTGAATTCGGAATTTCATAATACTTTAACATCTTAGGTGGAGTCCAATTAAGACCTTACTATAATCTTAGTTTCTTTTATCCCATAGATTTTCACTTATTTCACCTCGACACTGCGTTAAACTTATGCCCCTTTATTGAAAATGATGTGATTCTTTTATGCATGTAATGTGGCTAGAATGATCCCCTTAGAACATTCTTATCAAAGGTGCTAAAAATGCTAAGTGCTATTTTTTAGCATTTTTAGCACCTCAAATGATAAAAACACACTTACATCAAACATGCTAAATTTTAAAAAATTTTGCACCGAGCTATAGTGAGCTGTTATCAATAACAACTCACAGTAGCTGAATTGTAAAAAAAAAAAAAAAAAAAAAAAAATTGTTGTTTATTCACCCAATGGCTCTTTCTCATTTGTCTTTCTCTTTCCTCTCTCACTTCTCTCTTCTCTCTTCTCTCTCCCATGGTTCGGCGATTGTGGTTCGCTGATGATTGTGATCTGGCGATTGTGGGCTGCCGATGGTCGTGGTCCGGCAATTGTGGGCCGCTGATGGTTGTGGTTCGGCAATTGTGGGCCATCATGGGTTGTGATCCGATGGTTAGGGTCGTGGGTCCGATGACTGTGAGTTTTGATTTTGGGTTGTGGGTCGTGGTCCAACGGTCATGGGTCGTGGGTAGTGGTGGCGATGGTTTGATGGTCGGCGATTGTGGTCCGATGGGCATGGGTCGTGGGTTCGACGGTCCAATGGTCGTGGTTTTGGTTCCTGTGGGTCGTGGGTCACCGATCTACTAGTCCGAGTCTTCACTAATCTACTGGTTAAGGGGTGTGAGTCGAATCTGGTGGCAGCGAGATGGTGGGTTGAGGGTCAGGGTCATAATGGGTCATGGTGCAGTAGATCGGTGTGATGAGTTTGCTTTGTGGAGGTTTGCCATGGTGGGTGGGTGTGTGTGTGTGTGTGTGTGTGTGTGTGTGTGTGTTTTGCTTGGTGGTTTGATTGGCAATGGCGGATTGGGATGTGGGTTTTTGCCTCTCTCTCTCTCTTTTTCTTCTTTCTTCTCACCAATTTGGGTTTTGTGATTGTGATGGTGGTTGTTTTGCGATTTGGAAGAGGATTTTTTTTTTTTTTTTTTTTTTTCGTGTGGTGGATTTTGGTTTCCATAGTAGAGGTTGAGGCTGGTAATGCTATGGTGGAGGTGACTATGACCATTGTTATTGGATTTTGTGAGGTTGTTTTTATATTATTTTAAAGTATTGTATATATTATTTTAAATGAAGTGGTTAAAAAAATAGAACTTTTGATGTATGGTGTATTGTAAAATGAAATGTTAAAATCAATAAAGTAGGTTTTTGAGATGTTAAATACTAAAATTTTTGAATCTTTGATGTGAATGCTCGTGACCTCAATGAGTAACCTTCAGAAGTAGCCAAAAACATATCTTCAGAAGGCTGGTCTAACACATTTTAATGTTAGAAGGGTTCGAAATACGAAAGTCCACATTAGATTGCGCCTTACAAATGAGGGCTCGCTGAATACATTTTTTTGGTAGAAGTGTTCGAAGTGTTAAAAACTAAGGTCCACTTTCTTTTTCTTTTCTTTTTTTTTTTATTTATTTTTTATTTTATTTTATAGAAGAACTAAAGTCCACTTAAGTTCAAGCAATTCAATCTCATCAAAAAAAAAAAAAATTCAGGCAATTCGAAGTTACACGTAAGTAATGTTATACTACCAAAACATTATTCACTAGATTAATATTTTAAAATTTTCACCATTAGATTACATGTTCTTTATGTTTTTAACATACATGCCAAATTATAGAGAATATAAAATCTACTTAATGCAAAATTTGGCATGTGCGTTAAAAAGATAGAGAATATAAAATCCAACTGTGAGATTTTCAAAATATTAATCCAATAAAATTTTATTAAATCGTGCAACATTACTTATAGTCTCTCTCTCTCTCTCTCTCTCTCTCTCTCTCTCTCTCTCTCTCTCTCATATATATATATATATATATATATATAATTTTTCCACATATCTGGTCCTACCTATATACGTTGCTACCACAGAGTTCTTTCTAACCAAATAATTTAGGCTTCATTTCTTAAAGCAAAATATTAATAATAATTAAGGCTTCATTTTATTGGGGATGGAAAAGTAGGCAATAGAAAATGGTTTGATTGGGGGCTATGTCTTACAAAACAAAGTTTTTTTATTTATTTTTTATTGGGGATCCAGTCCATTGCAACCCAACACCGTGATGCAATTAATTTACGGAGTCCCACCACCGTAGATTTGAGAGAGAGAGAGAGAGAGAGAGAGAGAGAGGTGCTATAGTGCATGTTGTATATTTAGATCTTACTCTAGTAAGTTTGTAAAAATTTTCACGCTTTTGCTCTCCAAATATTGTTTTTTTTTTTTTTTTTTTTTTTTTGGTTCCAAGAATTCTCTAACTTATGTGTTGGTACTTTTAGGGGGATGGAGAAACTTTATTAAAAAAAAAAAAAAATCCAATCAAATTGTGAGGGACACACAAACAAATCCCAAGTAAGGGGCTCAATTTATTGATTGGGGGCATATGTCTTACAAAAGAAAGTTTTATTATTCAGGGTAAATTACAAAAGTACACCCTTGAAGTTTGAAGTTGTTTGGATTTTACATTCAAACGTTTCAGAAATTTGATTTTACACCTTGAAGTTTGGTTCTGTTAGCAATTCTCACGTTACTTTTTGTTGTTAAGTGGCATATAGGATTGCTGACGTGTTTGTTTTTTTTTTTTTTTTTTTTTTTTTGCCAAATTAGCCTTTAAACCATGGTTTTGAAATCCGGACCGTTCAAATAACCTGATAAAGGAGAGGTTCAAGATTTTTAAGGTCCGACCGAGGAAGAACAGAGGTTGAATTGCGATGATGTTATAATTAAATTAATAATTATATAAATATAAATAAATAAGTAAATAAGTAAAACATTGAGAAGGTATGTTTTTAAATTGAGAGGTGCTACGTTAACAACATTGTCAAAACAAATTATAGGTGGTTAGTTGTTATTGGTTCAAATTTGAATCTAACATTAAGATTACTTTTTTGCTCCAATACTAACAACCAGTAACAACCTACCACTTAAAATTTGTTATAAAAATGTTATGAAAATACTGTGGACATCTCATTTCCCTTTTAAATTTCTTATACTTTTCAAAGAGAAATGATATGTCTACAACATTTTACAATATTTTTACAACAAATCTTAAATGGCAAGTTATTACTGGTTGTTATTGGTGAGTTAAAAAAGTAATTTTAGTGCTAAATTTAAAGAGAAATGATATGTCCAGAACATTTTGACAATATTGTTACAACAAATCTTAAGTGGCAGGTTGTTACTAGTTGTTATTGTTGGGACAAAAAAGTAATCTTAGTCTTAGGTTCAAATTTGAACTAATAACAACTAACCACTCATAATTTATTATAAAAGTGTTGTAGTACTTCACCTTTTCAAATTGCCTAAGTACAATCCGTTTTTCCTTTTTCTGTTTCTTATATTTTTTTCTTCCTTTTTTCTCCACCGTTTTTAATTCTACATCTTTATCTCTTTCTTTTTTCTTTTTCTTTTTTACTAATATCTTAAAATTTTCTCATCCACCCATTTAAAAATTTTACCTTCCCAATGCCTCTTTTACTTTCCCAATGACTAGTTGTCTACACGTTTCTTCAGTGTTCCCTCTTTCTCTTTTTTGATGAACCCTCTTCTCTCTTTCTTCTTCACAAATCTTCTCAGTCCTCACAACACTTCCTCTGCCTCCTTCTCAGTCTCACTCACTGAAACAATCATGTTTTTTTTTTTTGTCAAAAACTCTTGCAGAGCATTGCATTGTCACCGTGCAGTGGCTGCTCCTTTCTTCTTCTTCTTCTTTTTTTTGTCAAAAATTTTTTTGTAGAAGCACTCATTGCCGAAAAGAATTTTCGCCTAAAACTATCCAAAACATTGATGCGAGTTCAATGTTTGACAGAATGTTATGGTTGAAGCTTCAACAATGGTGATTTGGTGCTATGAGTCTGTAATGATTTAATTTTTTTTAATAAAAATAGCTTTGACTTGAACCGCCAGAACCGCTCACGGTTCATAGAACCGGGCGGTTGGACCACGGTTCGTACGGGTCTCTGCTTTTTTTGTATGGAGCAGTTTTTGATGTTAAACGGACCATAATTTTGAGCGGTTCGAGGTTTTCGCAGTCGGACCGTATGGTCTGGTGCGGGTTTAAAAACCATGCTTTAAACCACTTCTAAAAAATTCAAGGGCTTCTCCACACAACCCCGTTTCACCCAAAATAGAAACACAAAACCCACAAACATAGCTCCCTAACACGTACAAATCAATCATGAACCCAAACCAGCTCCACCGTTGACAGCTTCAAATCAATTCCAAGGCGACGACCACGCCAACAATGAACTGCTATTCCAGCTTAGTTTTTCTCTCTTTTGGAATTGGTTTACTTGAGCCTTCATTACAATTTTTGTCGCTGAAAAGATTTGGATTTTGGGGGGTTTTTGTTGCTGGATGAACAGCATGATTGGGTTTTTGTTGTGTATTATAGGGCTACGATGACATCCCAAAGGAAATTCTTGATATTGATGCCAAGAAGATAGTCATGAATTTCCTGCTATTTAAATATTGATGATGAAATAGTTATTGATTACATTTTACTTGACAAGGATTAGAAGTGAAGTTACTAATAAGGTGGTTCGTTTCCGCCTCAAGATTGGGATGATGAGGAAGATGGTGTGTGGACCCTCCCACCTCCGTGCAGAAAATCAAAAAATATAAACCCCAACTACTAGGGGAAGTGGAAGGCAACATTGATTGATTGATTGATTTTTTTTTTTTTTTTTTTGAGAAAGGCACCATTGATTGATATATAAATCTACATATCGCCTAATGTAATATCAAAAATTTTAAGCTTTATGATGTGCCTTGACACCCCACTAGTTTGTTGCTGTTAATGGTATTCGGTAATGCTTAGTTTTTTTTTTTTTTTTTTGGATGAAATACTTAGTAGTTTTTGTTGGGGTTTATGCCCTAAAATCTAATTTATTGGCATGTCATAAATAATTAAATTGTTTAATTATATGAGACTATTTATAAATAAACTAATGAGACATTATCTTAATCCATGAGATGCATAATATGCGATTTATGTGAAAAGTCACAAAAAATATAAATCGTAAGTTCTTTGTAAACTCAAAATGTAGTTCGTAGTCGGTGATGAAATTGAGCGTTTCATTTGTGAAGACTATAACATATCAACTAAGATGATTTGTCTTGATCATGGAAGTGGAGACTTCTAGTTGATATGTTGATATGTTTTAAGAGTCAAGACATATTGAACTGGACCGCTGTGAGATTTATTATTCTCCTAACGACTGTAAAATGAATAATAAATCTCACGACTTCTATTTACATCAACTCTAAATCCTGAGAGAATAATGGACCTGATCATGAGATGTAGGTTGCTTTGATATATCAGGAGTGAGATCTATAAGTTACAGTCAAAACCTCAGTATGTTGGGCAGCGGCATTTAGTGTTGATGGAACATATATTCTCAAAATGAAATTCATAATCTCTTAACAGAAGTATAAAATATTCATTTAAGATAAGTTGAATGGGATTGGTTATTCAGAGTGTTGGGCCCAACTACTTTAGTAAGGAATTATTAAAGTATATATTTACAGAATTGGATTTCATAAATATTTGATGAATAACATAAGGATTAAACCGGGTACTCAAGAATTAAGATGTAGTCATCTTCAAAGTGGCAGTCTATATTCATGACTTTGTATTACTACAAATATTTTAATGAAAGGGTTGCATGTATAATAAAGTCTTAGGATATAATTTATCAATAAGGCCTAGAGTGCAATTATATTCTTATAGTGGTATTGAATATAATTAATGGTAACTTTGGACTTGTCAAGAGTTGACAGAAAAGCCTAAAGCCTAATGGAGCCAGAGTCTTATTTGTTCCCTTTTGGTCCCACTCCAAGCCACACACTAGAGCCCAATTGGAATGGCCCAAAAGGCTAACCTAATTAAATAATCGGTTATATATAAAGAGAGAAACATATAGAATTTCAAGAAGACTTTTCATAAGGGTCTTTCATTAAGATCATAAAAGAAATGAAATGATTTGTATGTGAGTGTTGGACACTCTCCTATTTTCTCCTTAAAAACTAATTGAGAGACCACACTTCTTGGGCAATAAGTGGAATTGGAGTGAAAATCAAAAGTGTTCCCAAGTAGTTCTAATTTTTTGTTTTGAATTTTACTGCACCAAAGTATGCTTTCTATTCTTTGTTCTATATTTCAAGGTTATATGTTATCTCTCAAGAATGAAGTAGATCCATGATTGTTTCTTCCGTTGTGTGTTTTGTATAAGATGCAAAACCAGTTTTTTCCAACAGTTTTGTTATTAAGTAGATTTCAAGGATGATCCAGACCTATACCTCTTCCCCAAATTGAAGTAGTTTGGTTGAAGAAACGGTGTCATTTGAAGAAGCAAGCTCTTGGATTTTTTGAAAGTGGTTTAAGGGTTGATTTGGAAAAAGAAGAAGAAGAAGAAGAAGAAGACAAGTCAGCAATTCTATCTGTCATTTAACAGTAAAAACTAACTGGGGGTGGGTATTGCTAATGAAACCAAACTTCAAGGTATAAAATCAAATTTCTGAAACGTTAGGGTGTAAAATCCAAACAACCCCAAACTTCTGGGGTGTTTTTTGCAATTTACCCTATTATTTTCTGCAATGCTGGTTTGCCAAATATCCAGAATACCAACCAAAATATTTTTTTATCGCAGGAGAAAGCTATGCAAGTAATTTTTCCATTTTAGATGAAGACCATTGTTTTTAGTGCAAACAGCCGCAAGGTTTTGTGTTCATGCACATACAAGTACAACCGTAACCAAGAGATTTGATAGAGAGCATGGACTAGAATACAATATTATGGTCTACATTACATAGATAAGATATATATATATATATATATAAATATATATGTATGTATGTATATATATATATATATATATATATATGAAGATTCATGGCAATATGATGAATAGAAATTCTTTTATTGTATAGTTTTCGAAAACAAAAATCACCCCCCCCCCCTACAAATTTAGGTAGTATTATAGTTGTTCATTTAATTAATAAATCACACGCACACGCAGATTTCTTATAAAACTCATGAATCCTGTTTTTGTAATAGGTCACTATGTGCCCCAACTTGCCCAAATAATTATTCAGTCCAATTTGAAGATCAATTTGAAGGGGATAGCTGTGACTAGAACATGGAATATTATTTCTGTAATAAATTTAAGAAAAAAAATTCCCATGTCAAATAATATTTACTAACCAAAATTTTATTAATTTGTACTATTTCGCAGGTAGGGATTGCTCTTCTGGATTTCACCATTGATTTCAACTCGGCAGACGATTATTACTGGTCTCATGGATTGATATCAGATGAAAATTATCAATTTCTTTCTAAATCTTGTAGTGGTTCAGCCGAGATCAGAAGAAAAGCCATGAACCAAGAACCTGATACTAAATGTCTTGCTGTAAACAAGTCAATTAACAACTTACTAACAGTATAGACCCATACGATGTCAACGGTGACGTTTGACTATCACCTGTTAAGTCACAAATGGACATGCTATATGAGCCCTTCTTATCTAAATTTCAAACTTTGTTACCTCTCCATTCAAAACCAAAGGCTCTCAACCAGCAGGTAAACTTTTTGCACACCCTTGTCAAAACTCTAATATATTGTGACTTGTTTTTATCACATTTTTATACTTAAAAATGGGTCAAACTCAGATTCCATTCCTTTTAAGTGCTATACATTAGACAATTGTCCTTAGAAAGGACAATTCAATATGTGTTTTATTGGTCAATCTAACTATATGTAATTCTCCTGTTTCTATCTTGTCTGAGGAAACCACGGTGGATTAGCTGATTGATAGAGACTTTTGGTGGTGGAACTCAGCTCTGGTGGATGCGATTTTCATACCCTCTAAAGCGCAATTGATAAAATCCATTCCGATTTGCCACTCTAATCAGAGGGATTTTTTGGCTTGGCCTTATTCTCGGACTGGTATGTATTAGGTTCATTCCGGGTACCATCTACTTTGTGAGTCACTTAATAATGAGGTGGCTTCATCTTCGGATACAGCTGGGCAGAAAAAGTTTTGGAACAGCCTTTGGAAGTTAAACATTCCAAACAAGTCCATGGTTGCGGGCTCCTTTTACTCCAAATCGTAGGCAATCAATGGTGGTAGTACTTGGGTTTTATGAGACCAGAAAGAAGAATTTTGTAGGTAGATCTCAAGCTACGGAGGTGGATATTGATCCGATAGCCAGGCCGGTTCATTCTGTTCCTCTGGCATCAGTTCAAGTGCAGCCTCTGGAAGTTACGAATAGTAGAGTAGGATTGCAAACTCATTCGGATTCACTGATCAGAGATGATTCTCAGTTGGGGGAGGGGGGTGAGTCAGTACATGAATCTCGTGGTCTAGCTGAAGTACAGGCTCCTTGCTTAAATCCTGTGCCTCCAACTGTACAGGGGGAATTTCTTGAAAAGCAAATTGAGGAGATTGATCGTGGGCTTTCTTGTTTTGATACTAATAATGGTGAGGCACCTACTGGTGCCGGGCTAATGTGATTATTCCTATCGGACAGGATTTGAGGAGTGATTTGGCTCCTTCTTTTACTCCTTGTGACTCTATTTTAAATTGTTTTTTTGCACCTAACAATTCTTTAGTTGTTTCTAGTGATGTTGTTGATTCAGGTTCTCTTTCAGGGGGTGATAAGGTGGTTGTTACAAGACGGAGAAGGGTTGTGAGAACAGTTTCTGATTTTGTCATCTCTAACGAATCTGGTAAGGCTCCTGTAAAACGTTCTAGTGAAGTAAATACTCTTGACGGGCTACCTAGGAAGAGGAGAATGGTTTCTCGAATAGAAAAAGATGGTGATTTGTTAATGGCAGAGGCTGGTGGCCAACCCCGCCAAGAGCCATGAGTCTCCTTTGTTGGAACTGTCGGGGGCTTGGGCACCCCCAGACAGTTCAAGAGCTCGGTGGTTTAATTCGGGCACAAGATCCTGCAGTTGTGTTTGTAGCCAAAACATGGCTAGTTGAAGCAAGGCTAAAAGTTTTTTTGAAAGACTTGAATTTTGGGAATATGCATGTTGTTCCCAAGGCAACACAGGGAGGAGGGTTGGTGCTCTTATGGAGAATGGATGTTCAACTTAGGGTGGTGTCCTCTTCTATTAATCATGTGGATGCCATTATTAAAGAGGGTAAGGAAAATACTTGGAGGTTTACTGGGTTTTATGGCGCTCCTAAAACTTCAAACCGCATTATTTCTTGGAACCTTCTTTGTAATTTGAATACTGAATTTGATTATCCTTGGTTATGTGCGGGAGATTTTAACGAGATTCTTAAGTCTCATGAGAAGTTGGGTGGAAGGCCTTGGCCTGTAGTTCAGACGCAAGAATTTAGAGATGTGATTGATGAGTGTGGATTCTGGGATCTTTGCTTTATAGGTAATAAGTTTACTTGGCACAAGAATGTGATGGGTGGTGATACGGTTTGGGAAAGACTTGATAGAGCTGTTGCAAATAGGGATTGGGAGGCTTTATTTCTGGCTTCAAAGGTCTCTCATTTGGAGTGTGGATGTTCTGACCATAAGCCCATAGTTATTCATCCTTTGGGTGTCCCCATTAGGCATAGCAAACCTTGGCGATTTGAACAAGTTTGGTTACAAGATGAAGGCTGCCATGTGACTGTGGAAGGGGTGTGGAGTTCGATTCAGGGCAATATGTCTCCTTTAGTTTCAGTTAAGACAAAATTGGAGAGGATTCAGGCGGGCTTGAAGCATTGGAGTAGAAGTTCCTTCGACAACATTACAAAACAGCTTGCCATTGTTCGAAAAAATTTAAGGGATGCTGAAACAAAGGTTGTGATTAACGGGAGAAGTCAACCGGATCTGATTCTATCTATTAAGGATGAGTTGCGGACTTTATTGGAGCAAGAAGAGAAATTATGGCAGCAAAGGGCGAAGACAGTATGGTGGAAGGATGGTGATCAAAACTCTAAATTTTTCCATAGTAGGGCCTCGCATCATTTTAGACGGAATGAGATCTTGAAACTTCAAAGGGTCGATGGTAGTTGGTGTGAAAGGGAGCTTCAAATCGCCACTTTGTTTGTGAATTACTTTACTTCTTTATATCGGTCAGATGATCCTAATATTGGCAACATAGATGAAGTACTTGCTGCTACTCCACGGGTTGTGACCCAAGAGATGAACCATGGGTTGTTGGCTGAATTCACGAAAAGTGAGGTTGATATGGCTTTAAAGCAGATGTCACCTTTAAAGGCTCCTGGACTTGATGGCTTGCCTCCTATTTTTTATCAACATTACTGGGACAAGATTGGTGGGGATGTGGCGAAAGCAGTTTTGATATGGCTTAATTCAGGTACTATTTGTCCATCTTTTAATCATACTTATATTACCTTGATTCCTAAAGTAAAACGCCCTCAACAATTTATGGAGTTTCGCCCTATTGCCATATGTAATATCTTGTATAAGCTTGTGTCTAAGGTTTTGGCAAACAAGCTAAAGAAATTGTTACCGAATATTATTTCTGAGACTCAAAGTGCCTTCCAGTCTGATAAGGCGATTTCTGATAATATTCTTGTGGCTTTTGAATCTCTCCATCATATGAAGCATAAAAAGGTGGGCAAATCGGGCTTTATGGCTATGAAGCTTGATATAAGTAAGGCTTATGACCGTGTAGAATGTAATTTTTTATGTCGGCTTATGGAGAAGATGGGTTTTGAGGACCCGTTGGATCCAATTAATTTACGATTGTATAAGTTCTGTTTCTTACTCTATCTTAGTGAATGGTGAACCCCATGGTGATATTAAACCTACAAGGGGACTTAGACAGGGCAATCCTTTATCCCCCTATCTATTCCTTTTAGTGTCTGAAGGTCTTAATGGTTTACTCCAGCAAGCTGTGGTAGCGGATAATATTAGAGGCTTTTCCCTTTGTCGTAATGGCCCTTGGATATCTCATTTATTTTTGGCGAAAATGCACTTTTGGTCCCTACATTTTGGGTCAATTCTCATTTTGGTCCCAAAATTGATTTTGTTGCAAATTTCATCCCTAAAAAACGAAAATCGTTTTTAAAATGGTCCTTGCCGTCAGCCAACCAACAGAAAAATCCTACGTGTCTAACGGAATGCACTGCTTGCTGACATGGCACTGACGTGGCCATTAAAATATTATTAAAAAAGATTATTTAGTATTTTCTAAATGCCAGGTCAGCATTTTTTAATTAAAAAAAGCCACGTTAGTTTAATTAAAAAAATTAAAAAATTTTATATTTTTCAATTTCAATTTAATTCAAACTAATTTAAAAAAAAAACTTTTAAATCTAATTTTATTATTACTATTATTATTGCCAGAACATGAAGAACACAGGAACTTGTTCTTCATGTTCTTCCCGAACCCAGAACAATCAATCCCAGAAAAATCAAACCCAAACCCACATGAGAAAACCAACCCAGGAAAATCATCAAACCTCCAACCCAGAAACCTCCAACCCAGAACTCATTCTTCATTTTCTTCTCCAAATCAAGACAAACCCAATTGACTATCCCACTCAAAATCAATCTCAGCACAAAAAAAGAACAGAATTAAGAACTAAAACTAATTAATCCAAGAACACACTCAATCCCAGATCCAAGAACAACAATAACAACAAACCCAGAAATTTAAAAAAAGAATAGAAAAAAAAGAACACAAATCCAAAATATTCAATCCACGAACCCAGACAAAACTTCAACCCAAAACTTCCTTATCAAGAACCGATTCCCCCAACCCTTCTAAAACATTCTCCATTCTTCCTCTCTCTTCCAGAACTAAAAGCTTCCGTTCTCTCTTCCAAAAAATGGAGATCTCTCAAAGCTTCCTCTCTCTCTTCGGTGCTTTGCTCTCTCTCGTAGAGCAGATGAGATCGAAGGTGAGCCGAGTGGAGCGGACGAGATCGAAGGTGAGCTGAGTGGAGCGGACGAGATCGAAGGCGAGCTCCAAACTCAAAATTTCTGGGTTTGTGATCTGGGTTTAGAGAGAGGCTGAGATCGGTGTGGTGGTAGTTGTGAAACAAAAATCGGAGGTGGTGGTTGATGGTGGATTTGTTGTTGGACTGGGTCGTGGGGTGGGTTTGCTGCTTTGTGTTGATTATGTTGAGGTGGGTTTGTGTTGGTTGAGGTGGGTCGATCTGGGTTTGTGTTCTTGAAACACAAATCGACGCCGGCCGGAATCTGGGTTTGGGCTTGTGTTTCAAGAACACAAACCCAGATCTCTGGCCGGCGTTTGATCTCGATCTGGGTCTGTGTTTGTGTTTGATCTCTGTTTCTTTCTCTCTTTTTTCCATTTGAGTTGTTGTGATCTGGGTGTGTTTGTGTTTGTGTTTGATCTCTGTTTCTTTCTCTCTTTTTTCGTTTGAGTTGTTGTGATCTGAGTGTGTTTGTGTTTGTGTTTGTGTTTGATCTCTGTTTCTTTCTTCTTCTTTTTTTCGTTTGTGTTGTAATCTGGGTTTGAGTTATTGGTTATTAGGTTTGTGTTCTTGTAAACTGGGTTGAGTTCTTTGTTGCTGGGTTTGATTGGGAAGAACAGGAAGAACAAATGTTCTTATGAAAAATTAATAATGATAAGTAATAATTTTTTTAATTAAATTAGATTTAAGGTTTTTTTTATAATTTAATTTTTTTTATATAAATTTTCTGACGTGGTTTTGTTTTAAAAAAATTAAAATGCTGACATAGTATTAAAAAATGCCAAATAATTATTTTTAATAATATTTTAATGATCATGTCAGCGCCACGTCAGCAAGAAGGGCACTTCGTCTGCCACGTAGGAGGTTTCCGTCAGTGGGTTGACGGTAGGGACCATTTTAAAAACGATTTTCATTTTTTAGGGATGAAATTTGCAACAAAATCAATTTTGGGACCAAAATGAGAATTGACCCAAAATGTAGGGACGAAAAGTGCATTTTCGCCTTTATTTTTTGCAGATGATACTCTCCTTTTTTGTAGAGCCGAGCTTAGGGAGGTTCAGACTATTCAAAATATTTTACGGAAGTATGAACTTGCTTCGGGTCAGAAGATAAATCGGGATAAGACCACTCTATTCTTTGGATAGTCTGTCTCTCTCTTGTCAAAAAATGCCATTATAAATCTGCTTGGTGTTCCTGAGATTAAGGAATATGAACGTTACTTAGGGCTTCCGGCTGTGGTGGGGAAGAATAGAAGGGCTAGCCTAAATTATATTAGAGAGAGGATTTGGGGTAAGCTTCAGGGGTGGAAGGAGAAATTACTTTCTCAAGCAGGTAGGGAAGTGTTGTTGAAAGAGGTTGTGCAAGCTATTCCTACTTTTGCTATGAGTTGTTTTAAACTCCCTGTTGGACTATGTAATGATATCGAAGCCATGATTCGAAAGTTTTGGTGGGGTCAACGGGGTGATCGTAGGAAAATACATTGGAAAAAGTGGGATATTTTGTGTCAACCAAAATCCAAAGGGGGCCTTGGTTTTCGAGAGTTGGGTAAGTTCAATGAGGCAATGTTAGCTAAGCAAGTTTGGAGTTTGGTTCATGACAAGGATTCCTTATTTTATAGAGTGTTCAAAGAAAATATTTCCCTACGGGTACCATTTTTGATGCCAAGGTAGGTTCGGGGTCATACGCTTGGAGGAGTATTCTCAAAGCCCGTAAGGTGATTTTGTTAGGTGCTCGATGGCGGATAGGTGATGGGTCCTCGGTAAAGATTTTCAAAGATTCTTGGCTCCCCGGTGTCCACTCTAGTAGAGTTCTTTCTCCTGTTTCTGTCTTGTCTAAAGAAGCCACCGTGGATCAGCTGATTGATAAAGACTTTCGGTGGTGGAACTCAGCTCTGGTGGATGCGATTTTCATACCCTCTGAAGCGCAGTTGATAAAATCCATTCTGGTTTGCCACTCTGATCAGAGGGATTTTTGGCTTGGCCTTATTCTCGGACTGGTATGTATCAGGTTCGTTCCGGGTACCATCTACTTTGTGAGTCACTTAATAATGAGATGGCTTCATCTTCAAATACAGCTGGGTAGAAAAAGTTTTGGAACAGCCTTTGGAAGTTAAACATTCCAAACAAGGTGAAATTTTTCCTTTGGAGGGCGTGTACAAATTCTATCCCAACCATGCTTTATTTATACAAGCGAAAAATTGTTCCATCCTCGATTTGTAACCATTGTCATGTAGGGGAGGAATCAGTTCTTCATGCTCTCTGGTCTTGTGAGGCTATCTGTTCGATGTGGGGCTCCTGTTTTACGTCTTTACCCTCTGAATTTTCCAGGGTCAGTTCGTTCAGGGACTTGCTTGAGTTGGTGTTTTGTTCTTCACTCCATTCTGAAGTTTTTGAGATGGTTTGCTGGACTCTATGGAATCGTAGAAACAAGATGCGGGTTGAAGAGGTGGTCTAGCCATTGAATAAGATAGCTGGTGTAGCGCGTTGTCATTTACAGGAGTTTCAGCAAGTCCGGCGTTGTCCCAGCAAGAAGGTTTGTGCACAGCGACCTCAGTGGAAACCTCCTGATACAGGTTTTGTGAAGGCAAATTTTGATGGGGCAATTTTTGAGGATTTAAGTGTAGTGGGTATTGGAGTGGTTGTTCGGAATGAGCATGGAGAGGTGGTTGCAGCTTTGGCTGAGAAAATTCCCATTCCGAATTCTATTTTTACTCTTGAAACTTTGGCAGCTAGGCGTGCGGTTCTTTTTGTTCAGGAACTTGGTCTTCGTAATGTTGTCTTCGAGGGTGATTCGGAGTCTTCCATTCAAGCTATTAGTAATAGACTTCTTTCTCATTCGTCTTGTGGTCATATTATTCACGACATTTTATTGTTTGCAAGCTCATTTCTAAGCTTTTCTTTCTCTCATGTGTGTAGGCAAGGTAATGCTCTAGCAGATGCCTTGGCTAAGAGAGCTAGGTTGTCTTGTCCATTATTGGTTTGGATGAAATCTGTTCCTCCGGATCTGTATAACTGTTATTTGTCGAATTTTTCTTTATTTATTTAAAGTAGCCTTCTTGGCTGGTTTCTCAAAAAAAAAAAAAAAACTATATGTATGTTTTTAATTTGACAGCATACAGAATTTAAGGAATTGCACTTAAAATTTTCCCTTTAAAATGCAATATTTTCTTCTTGTAGATTTCAGTTAATCATTGCTTTATTCATCTTCCCTCTACTTACAGGAAGCTCATAAGAAGGAACTTGCCTATGGAGAAGGTATCACAGAAAAATATTTAAACAGGAAAGACGTGCAGAGGGCTCTCCATGCCCAACTTGTTGGAATTAAGGAATGGGGTCTCTGCTGAGAGTAATGATATTCACTGTTTTTTTTTTTTTTTTAATCTTAGTAATTATTTGCATCTTTAAACACAATGCCATAGGGCTTTCCAAACAAAAGTCCCGATAGTGGTGCAAAGAAATAGAGAATTTGTTTTAAGACATTATAATCCTTCCTCTTGCTAACATTGGAATTGTTGGGGTTCTTTGTTTTACTATTTTAGCTCCAATTTTCTACAATGTGATGAGAAAAATAGAGAGATATCTATAATTAGTGTCATAGTCTAACTTGTGAAGTCTGGCATCTGAGACTTCATTTACAGGTGTAATAATGTAATATAAACTCTTTAAGCTCTTTTGCTATTTAATTACTTCATATGTATCACAATTTCAAAGAAGACAGAAAAGGGGTCCTGCTTATAATTTAGTTGATTTTGATGTAATTTGACAGTGGAGATCAAGATGCAACAATCCCATTTATCGGGTCTCGGACGCTAGTAAATCAATTAGCAAAGGAGTTGCATCTGAAAACAACTGTGCCATACAGAGAACAGTTCGTGGGAAAACAGGTAGATATGCTTATACAGTTTTCTATTAAATAGTTGGTGCTAAATGGTATTAAGGACATATTTTATATAATTAGCTAATCTTTTGACAAAACACACTTTGCTTATAATTGGGTAGATCTAGGATGTGTTTAATGCTTCAAGGAACAAGGTTTCAAGTTCAAGTGTTAAAGCCATGCAAGATTGTCCAAAGCATCAAGTGAAGAAGTGCTGGATTTTAAAGCTTGACAGCTAGTATCTACGAGGCTTAAAAAGCTGTTTTAGCCCTAGGCTCGACAGCTGCTCGATAGATAGGGTGTCTGTCGAAATTTATGAAAAATAGTTTTTTAGATCTAATTTCATTCCAATTCGTGAGTATATGTTTATACTTTCTTTTCTCACAACCCTAAACATATATAAGGATTGTTTTAAAGGCTGTTGCAGCTGAGGCAAATAAATGCAAAAGTTTTTCACAAGCATATTGTAAATCGAAGACATATGCCCTAGTTCATCTTTTCTATTCAAGAAGCTGCTATGTTTATACACCGTAGGGTTTTGTAACCAAGGAGTTTCGTGATCTTCATCGTGTGATTAACTAAAGAATTTTCCAGCCAACATCTTCTTCAAGTTGGAGATTAAGTCGCGTACTAAGAGTCGTGCATCATTGGTTAGTCACGTATTGGGATCCATGCAAAAGGGTGGTGTTCATATATTGAAGAGTTCAGAGTTTTTGAAGCGGTAGAGGTTTCTGTTGTGAATTCATCTACGAGGATTATAGAGTCTAGGGACAAAGGTTTTTTACTAAATATGAAACTTCTCTTTACTATAGTGGATTGTTTTTCAAGGAAGTTTCCCCTCAGGATTTTTTACTGTGAAACTAGTTTGTTTCATTAGTTTTTCTAGGTCATTATACCTTATCTTATTTACTTTTCCGTTGTGCATGATGTTAATGTTAGTTTGTTTTAACAAGGTTTATTCATAATAAATCTAATTAACTTGGGTTTAAAACTTGTTAATTCTATCAACTGGCGTCTAAATTTCCCAACAAATGGTATTCATTTTCCCTTAATTATTTTTCACTGCAAGTTGGTGGATAGACACAAGTATACAGTAAAACACAGCTATCTTTTGCCAACATAAGAGGAGCTTCACACACAACTCCGTCAACGCAACCAGCAAGAACATTTTCACTGTTTAAGGCATTTCTTGTTGGAAAACCACTGCCAAGGCATGTACTAATATTATTTCATGAATAATAAGAATGTACTAATATTATTGATCAGCTAAATGTTGTATTTGACTAGCAAGGCATGTATTCTTGCAATTGCTTTAAATAAGAATTTACTAATATTATTAATCTGAAATTATTTCAAAATTGTACCGTTTGCATTTAAGATTTTAAGTCATGGGGACTTCTTCCTTGAAGTGAAATTAACATACCATGCAGTGAACGCTAAGAGCAAAGTTTTTAGAACAATAATATTCGTTCTACAATGTAATCTTTAGAAAATATGCTTTCTAGAAAATCTTACAGCACCTAGTGAAAAAAGAAAGCTCTAAAATTTGCAGGGTATGGGAGAAGTGATAGTAGGCAACCATACCCCCGATTTTGTTTTGGAGGGATTGATTCCCGAATACGATCTCTATTTGAAACTATAAATATTGGTTTATGTTCATGATTTGCTCGTTTTAAGAAACAAAAATGAAAAAGATCTCCTTTATTTGAAATGAATCAATTCCATGATCACTACAAAAAAAAGGCCTATTGCGGCGATTCTTCCTGCCACTGTTGCGGTACCGTTATAAATCTATTGCGGTAATAACAAAAAGCGCCACTGTAGATACACCTTTTAGCGGTGGTTTTGGTTTATTGCGGCGGCCATAACACCGCCGCTATACAACGTTCAAATTCGTGTCAATTGACTTTTAGCAACGGGTTATGTATCTATTAGTGTCCACCTTTAACAGCGAGCACACGGCACCGCTATAGGCAGAAACGGACTAATTGGACTTTTAGCAACGGGTGAAAGCACCACTATATGTGCGTACCTTTAGCAATGGACGATCAACGTTGCTATAGGATTTCATTGAAAACCTAAAATGTGCACCTATTGCGGCACTTTTAGACCGCCGCTATAGGTTCTTTTTTTTTTTTTTTTTTTTTTTTTTTTTTTTCTAGTGGACTTTAAAACCACTATATACATCAAATATATTGTTCAGACCTGTTACAGAGAACTTATAATAGTTTTAGCTCTACTAACACAATACCACAAATGTAATTAATAAACACCACCACAAATGTCTCCAAATTAACGTAATATTAACATAGAAATATATTATCAAATACATAACGTTGTCTATAACTACCATCATAAGATTAACAAAAAAAGATGTGGTCCTTTAAATAAAACAACCGCTCAAATTAAGCTAATACTATAATCAAAGTTCCAAAAATGTTTAAAAATATCCTTCAACACTTGCAAAAAATGCGGTTGTTCTTCCGTAGTTCTTTGTTCACAAAAAAGTCCCAAACACCAAGATAAAACTTATACGTTGCTTGGTTGATAGGATCCAAGCCCAAGTGATCGAAGTAACAAGAGTGCTCTCACGGACATTGAAATACACTCAAGTCAAGCAAGGGACAATGAAGTTACACAACTGAAGGCTTCCTTGGCTACTATGGAGGATAAACTAGCAAGTTTTGTCAAAATGAAGGAAAGACTTAGCCAATTCGAAGAAATGGAGCAAAGAATGACTCGCATGCTTCAACAAATGCAACAAATTTCTTCCCAATGCAATCAAGTATATTAACTAAGTCTTTGTTAATATATTGAAACAAGTTAAATGAAGACATTGAAACAATCCCAATCACAAAAGAAATCAAGCACTCACAACAACAACGAAGTGCTTACAAAGAGAAAAACATTGACTAAGTCTTTGTTAATATACCTGATTGCATTGGGAAGAAATTTGTTGCATTTGTTGAAGTATGCGAGCCATTCTTTGCTTCATTTCTTTGAATTGACTAAGTCTTTCCTTCATTTTGACAAAACTTGCTAGTTTATCATCCATAGTAGCCAAGGAAGGCTTCAGTTGTGCAACTTCATTGTCCCTTGCTTGACTTGAGTGTATTTCAATGTCCGTGAGAGCACTCTTGCTACTTCAACCACTTGGGCTTGGACCAAATCCTACCCTATAAATACGACCTTTGCGCTCCATACCTATCACTTTGGCAAACACATCATCTGTTGACCATGCAATACTACCACTTGTATTAGATGACTGCAATTGATTCGAAGGCTCAACCAACAATTCCTTCATTTTGTCCTGATATTTGGGTTTGAACAAAACAAAAAAAGTCAGAAATCATATAGTTAAAATGGCCCCACAATATATATATATATATATATATATATATTTATGGGACAAACAAGCACTAATATGTATCAGTAACCCTCAAGAGAAAATTGACAATCTATAGGCAACTCACCACATGAACCTCTCAAAAAAAAAAAAAAAAAGTCATATACATCCACTAGGCATGCTATAATATAACAAAGGAACTAAACATAGAGACCTCAACTCAGTAAGAATAACATTTCCACAATGAAATAGAGTTTGCTATGTAATCCAACAATCAAATGACCCCACAATAAAAAGGAATGTGTATTGGCTAACGTCAAATTGAAATATATCAATTTAAAAATTAAAATAATCATTAATAACAATTATCAATGATTCAAAATAGTTACACAAGTGTTCAAACAACCACATGGGATTTCATCTTATGCTTGGTTTTTGTCAAAAAAAAACATGCTGGTTCAGAAGTTATATACAATATTTTGCAAGACTTCTAAGACTCAAATTATTTGAACAAAGCTCATCTTTGAGACAACTTTGTAAGAAAAAACTATAATAGTTTCTTGAATTCCTATTTTGTTTACTCCCAACTACAATTGAGAAATTACTAACCATTTTTGCTTTTACTACAGGATTAACTGCAGATCCATATTTACGAGTATGTAGTATTTGATATAATACTGCACGCTCTACAGGACGTCCATCCATTTTTTTCCTACATTATGAACAACATATTTGTGTAGTGATGAATATTAGTTCCACATAAACTTTAAAAGAAGTCAAAATAATTTTAAAAATAGTCATAATACTTATTACCTTTTTTGCAACGTGCACAGCATAGCTACAAAAACCAACATTGTGTAAATCATCCTGTTTAGAACGACAGTCCTTATTCTTCTCTGACTCTATCTACATTCAATATGATTACATGTTTACATACAATACGCTTTAAGTATCTAAAGCCACTTTTAGCTAAAGCCAAAATGCAAACAATATTTACAGTATTTTACTAATTTATCAGAGTTGCACACAAAAAACTGCAATGTATTGGACACAAGCTACACAAAAAGGTCACTATAAAATTACCATAAATAAAAACTTTTAGCACATCTATCTATACATTGTACATTAAATGCTAAATCATTTCTATAAATACACTAAAACCAAACTGCAAATCTTATCACAATGGTGAAGCTACAAAAGTAGTTTATTAGCATAAAACAACTACAAGCCATTTTAACAGAATAAGCTAATTCAGTACTAACAAACTATACACCATCAAAGAGCTTTGTTCAATCTTTTCTTATGAAATATGAAACACAACTTCTCATAAATAGCAGTTTCACAAAAAGGCCACATAAAACTAACATACCATTGCATCATCAGTATACCAATGATCAACAAGCATATCCCAATCTGGTCATATGCATCCCTTGGGTCGGTTGTTCTTTACCCGAGCTTTGTTCTTAAATGAGGTATATAATGCTGTTTTTTCAGCCTAGACTTATGATCCCTCCAAGCTTTCCCAATTTTTTGTAAGGTAAATGTCTTCAGAGCCACATATGTAATAGGATTAACAAGGACACAGTATGTTGAATTATCAAATTACAAATGTTTTCATGCTAAAATACTTATGTAAAACCTATTACAAAATATCATAATTACAAGTATTATAACTACTTTAATACCTATACAACACGCCAACACTCTTCTTTAAGTTCTTCTGGCATGTCTTTCCAATTAAGATATTTAATCGAGCACATGTTGGGTTTCTGCGCAATCGTACCCAAGAAACCAATGAAAGTCCTCACCCCATCATCAACTGGCTGATGCATACTATTTAGCAGCAACTCAATTTCTTCGTCATCGAGAAGATCCCAAATATCCAAGTACTTGCTTGGCTCGCAAGTGACACGCATAGCTGGCTGCACATCTAAATTTTGAAGGAGACAACATCAACCAATGTCAAACAACAAAGCATGCAAAGCTAAGGATGAGTCTAAATATTCTATTAAACAAATGGTCATTATACGCTAAAGAAAATAAAATATTAGAAACATGCTGAATGGTACATGTTTCCAATCAAGAGGTGAGGAGACATTCAAAACTTTGAAGCCTGCATGGTTTTAAGAATAATTCAAAACTTTGGTTCAATTAAAAAATTGAACCATGCAACATATAATATATATATGTGTGTGTGTGTGTGTGGTGTGAAGCAGATTTATTATAACCATACTCTTAGCCATTAACATGTTTCTGGTGTGAGTCAAATAGCCTTTCTTTTAAGGCTGCATGATGCAGGGTCTCAAAATTAACACTTTAAAGTGAATCTAAGAATTTTGTGTCAGGTAATGGTTGAGAGGAAACCAACTTATATGCCCATTTGTTTCATAAAATTTTATATAAGGGTTCACAACTTACATGCCCATATCTTGTGTATGAATGGTAAACTATTGAGTAAAAAGCTCATACCTTAAGTAGAAGCTTCGTGCGTTTCTTGGTCCCCCACTTCATCCACATCTTGTGAAGAAGCTCTTTCCAATGTTACACTCTTAAAACAAGTGCACAGATTTGCCTTTCGCCTTCCCATTTCAAGTGTCAAAGTCAAAAAATAAACAAGCATATAAGCACAATGACAAGTAATGGTACAAGTAATTGCAAATATAACAGCTCCAACTAGCATGATTCATTGATTGTAGATGTTAGGCAGCTTTTCTTTTAAGCATACTTTATTTCAATAAAATCTCTTATTTATTATTTATTTATTTTTAAATGGTGATTTTCTATGATGTACAGTTGAAAATTTGTTAAATACTTTATCATTCTTTTTGGAAATTGATATCCTCATACTTTTTACTTTTGCATTCTAAAAGGAGTTATAGGTTGTTTCTAAAAATTTTTATACAGATCTAGGGTTTAGAGTTGTAGAAGAAAAGGTTAAAAATCAACCAAGGTTTTGTGAGACCCTATTTGATTTGTTTTTAAGGTTAAGATTGTTTGGTCATATTAATCACTACAATCGTAAAAAAAAAAATGACATTCTATAGTTCTCTTAAAGGGTTAAAAGCTTATGGGCTACTTAATTGCTTAGAGGAATAAGCTGGAGTGTGCTATACAGCCCAGCCCAAAGGTTAAAAAATAAAAAAAGAACAAGCACTAGCCTGAAAAAGGAACCAGAGTTTCTTGAACTTAAAAGAAGAGGATTAGGGAGGCAGATAAAGAGGGAGCAAGAGAAGGAAGAAAGTAACAATTGGTAAGGACCCCTTCTCTTTATTTTCCAATCTTGTTTTCCAAGATTTTGAATCAGGATGCTCTTACATCATACGATAATGTCTAAGAAGTTGCAATCCTTAGAATTTTAACACTAGGAAATTGTTTTTGCGCAATATGTTGACATTAAGAAGCTAGGTTCTTTGGAAAAATGATGAATGCTAAAGATCAAAGTATTCTAGAAATTTTGGGGCGTGGTTAATAGCTGTAAGTTCAAACTGGCTGTCAATTGTTCTTTAAAGCCATGGCAGTGTTTCAAGCCTCTTGATAGTTCAATTCATTATTGGACTATTTTTAAATTTGTGTTTTTAATCTTAGGATATTTACATTTAAGACAATAGGAAGGAGGGGGTGTATTTTTACCATCTAATAAGGGTTGTATCTATGTAATGGGTTTAAGGTATCTATGGAATGAACACAACCAGTTGCCATGTAACTTTAAATTTGTTTTCATCAATTGCTCGTTAATGTGGCAAATTCTCAATGATGGATGATTGGGTAAAAATTCTAATCAATGCAAAATGACAACTCAATATTAAGTGAGAACAAGTCTCAGACCTCCTTTTTGCAAACAATAATGTACTGTGATGTGTTGTGGTTATATCCCTAGATATGAACAAAGCCTACACTTCTCACATTTTCTCTTGGGAATTTATCAATAGGCCTCAAATGAAGAGACTTTGACTTCAACTCCTCCCCATGCTTACAAAATCAATTCTCACCTCCTGATGCTTATAAAATTATTAGCATACTTTGCCCTAAATAAAACTATAATACTAAAGTTTTAAGAAATTTAGAATACCCAACAAGCTATACCCAAATGGCATTACAATTAACAAAGAAGTCTACTTAGCATTGATTTAATCAGCAGCAGATATAGTTAAATTGTCTTTGAAACCATACAATATCATCTGAAGCAATAGTAGAGCTCGAGGCACACTAACTATGATTAGCAATACAAACTAACTATTAGGACAAACACAATCCATCATAATCTATGATCATTGATAGACCCACCACCATTATCCAACAATCATGATAACTAATGAATAATAAAGTGATTGAAAAAAGAGCATCTTAGTGAAACAACAGAATCTCCAAATATGAAAGCATCTAAAAATAAAAACAAGCCTCCGTTCTTTTCACATATAGTGAAACAACAGTCTTTCTGGAGGCGTATAACATTTTTCTCATAGGTTGACCATCCACATGAAAATGGAGACATTCCAATTGAAGGAATACCCTCTGCAAGAAAAGACAAAACTTTGCTACGGGCAAGTGCTTTACTTCCCATTTCTAAAAGACATGCAAGGCCGAAAATTCAAATGTCTGCTGAAATTGTAATTTTTTTTATTCTCTGTCAATGCAAATTTTACCATATTATCATACTTCAAAAAAGAGAATCAAGCATGAAAAAAAGATTGCAAGAAAAAGAGAATTACAAATAATGAGGCAAGCAGAAACTATCACAAGTTGGAAAATTCTCAACCTCAATAACTTTGCAATATGAACTTTATGGAAGCTGGTGATATGGTTGTCAAATTGCCAACTTGGTTATGATAAAGTTGTCAGGAGCAAGGACTACTTATAAAGAAATATGTATGGCATTCTTTCACTTTTGATACACAAACATTGACTTGCATTACAGACCTAGACTTGATGGAGAGGAAGATATGCAGATATATAAAATATAGAATTACGAGATAACGATTTTTTTTTTTTTTTTGGGGGATAAATAGAGTTAAGAGAAAACATGCATAAAAGTTTAATTGTAACAACTAAATTAGTACCTTTGGCTAATGCTCTAAAAACTTCAAGATTGAGGGTTGTAACCTGAAAAAAAAAAAGGGAAACAAAACAAAGAAAAGGATAAATCAGGTAAAGGAAAATATCCTTGTTCACCAATATTCTATATGGTAGACCAACTAATTGTTGAAGTAAAGGATCTAACCAGAGAATTCTGACATCACAAGTGCCTAATTTTATATAATTGAACACCAAATAAGTTTAGATTAATGAATGTGGAGAATCTTTTTTGTCGGTCAATACTTTCTTAGTATCTGAGATTTGGCTCTGATATAGCTTTTGAACTAATTCCAAAACAAAATCAGGCCAAGAGAAACAAGGGCTCTAAAACTATAGTAGGTTGACATGAAATACAGCATCATACTTCAAAAGAGATCTTTATTTTTTCATCTCTCTTCCCTAATGTTGATTGTTGAACTGCAATCATGGTAGCCCAATTAAACAAGGACTCAAACAATTCCATATATAAAAATACTCCAAATAATATGGCATCTAAACAGGGTTAACAAAAACCTTAATCAGGTGAAACAGTTCTGGTAGATACAAGGAAGGGTGCATGGGTACAAAATTTCAAGTTTTATATAAATTAGCATCCATATCAACTATACTCAGTTGTCCAATTCTTTTCTACTTAATGTTTACACAGTAAGAAAGGGGATTTAAAATAGTGATCAATGAGATTAGAATCCTACTAAAACTAGAAAGGAAATCATGTACTGAAGATTAGAATTATAAGCATTTTTTATTAGCCAAAGTAACTATTGAAGAATTAAAACATGGGACACAATTTCCAACCAAATTAGTAATTACATTGAAAACAAAACCATTTTTCAACGTATTTCCTATTTGGTAGAATGCATAATGGTAGAATGTATAAGAGAAGGTGAATATTTTTATAAGTGTTTGTCCATCTCGTCCCATGCCGCCACCCCCCCCAATTATCAAATTGGCAAAAGACAAAATTATCCCATAGCAAAGATATAAACAAAGACTAGAGATAACAATTCGAGATGCAATTATTTATTTATTTATGGTTAATAGGAGACACAAATATGAATATGCAGATGATATACCAACACTGGTAATAATTAGAAACATTTGAGTTTTTTTTTTTTTTTTTTAGCTTAGAGGTGATGTCCAGCCTTTTAGTGAACATGGCAGAAAGTGAGCTGATCGTGGGGCAAAAAAGAACATGATGAAAAGAAGAGCAGTAAAGGGCAATGAATATGTATTTACCAAATATTAAAAATTATGAAAAAAAAGGTTAAACTCGAAATAAAAGAAAACCTATGGTGTATAAAATCCCCTATGGAATATCATATAAAATACACTAGATCCATCATAATTGCACATTACACTATCATCCTTGAAAGTTTGATCCACCCTTTGCATTCATTGCCTTAAACATGTATAAAGGATCAATATTTAGGCTTATGACTTCCATTTACAGAAAGTAAAAATATTTGATTTGTAATATATTAATCACAAACACGTACTTAACTGTTTGCTTAATGTCATCTTTGGTTTGTAATTAATTTATGGTAATACAAATGTTTTTTGTACTATTTGGGGGATGAATGAGCAGAAATGCAAAGAGATATAACACACAATACTATCCATTTATGATTGATCACTGTATTTTGCGTGCCTGATTGTAATGTCCCTTTGTATACATCCTATACACTTGGGTGAATATTTTTTGGTATCAATAAAATTTCATTACTTATCAAAACAATACTTCCATTTAGATTAATTTGGATATACCCAGTCTCAATTTTTTCTGCTGACAGAATGATCACTGATTCACCCAGTTCTTGAAATATCAAACAAGAAATGAAATAAAATAAGACAACATGACCATCTTAATGTCTTAAGATATTAAAAAACCAGCTCTAATTTAAGCATACAGAAAGGACGGTGAGACAAACACACCTGCCGTACTTGGAGTATCACTTTTGGAAGAACACCTTTATACTCTCAAAACAACTTCTCCTGAAAATAAAACTAACAGTATCAATATCATAAACTTTAAAATAGATGAGATTACACATGACACTTTTTTGTTTAAAAGAAAAAATGCTTGCACAGGAAGCAATATACCAGTCCACTTTTATTCACAGCAAGCAGATCATTTTCATTTTCATCATAATAGGAGCACACTAGTAATACTCAAATAAAAGAGAACAATGCTTTATTAGCTATTGGCATATAGGTGATTTAGGGCAGAGATACCAGAACAGGAGAAACATATTTTACTCAGAAACATGACTCAACATAGTATAAAAAGAGATTACAACAAAAAATGAATATTAAATAGGACCACATTATAAATAAGCATTGTCTCAACATTAAAATATAGGACAGGTAGAAAATGAATGACATGGTGGAATGCCTAGTGAACATAAAGTACAAACACAGATAGAAGATAGAACAACTTTGACTAAGCCTTGGTTTGTGAGTCATATACCTAAGAGGATCCATGACTACACTCAATTTGCATCAACATTAAAAAAGAAAAAGAAAAAAACAATTCAATTACCGGTTTTATCTGTCAGGATTTAAACAAGGTTTTATCTGTCAGGTTGGAGTTTTGTGATAGATTTAGCAGCCTCAGGTATGAAAGATTCTTGATATTTTTTGACACCTGTATCAGTCAGTCCTCCACCACATATTTCTAGGGACCTCAGGTTTTTAAAGTCTGCCAAAGGGGGAGGGAAAAAAAAAAACAAATTAATTCAAATCAGTAGTCTTTGGACAAGCAAAGCTCTAACAGTTCAAAGAATGTTGTTTTTTAAGCTAGAGAAGGCATCTCATGATCATATGGTATATAAACTAATAATCATGCATATTCAATAAGCAATTTGGTTCCAACTTGTGGTTTATAGTTTAGTACTTATTGACATCTACGAACAAAGGGTATTTCCAAGTTCCTTCTGCATTTAATTAGATATAAGAATGTGACCATATAATAGTACTCCACAAAATTCTCTTGGACCAAATCCAATATTACATACAACTAAGAGAAATTTACGAGTATAGGCAACAGAAATATTAGTGTGTTATCTAACATACTTCGCAGATGGTTTGTTCCAACATCTGTAATACGAGCTCCAAAAAGATTAAGATGAGTTAACCCAGTCAAACCTACATCAATAAAGCAGGAAACTGCATCATTAAATTAAAACATTCAAATATTTATGAAGCTTGTAAAATATATATTTACATATGAAAAACTAAAAACATAATAAGCTACTATTACACCGTGTAACACTAGACCTCAGGAGTTCAACTGCAGAGGAGCAAAAGGAGGCCACTTAAAGTGAAGGAAACAGCAAAGAGAACTCAATTTTAAGAGGCTCGAAGGCTGACACATTTACATGGGAATGGGTTTTGAGAGGCTCAGTGACCCAGATATTTGCAGGTCAAAATTGTCAAATACACAATCTCTTTTGCTAGATTATTGGAACAAAATCATTAAAAGAGAAGAATGGTACAACATTTAAAAACATAAAAAGATTCATTTAGGCAATGCTTCATTGTGATTCCCACAACAGGTATTCTTACTTATGTTGATTACTTATAATTCCATTCTGTTCCCATCTGAATGCAATGTCTATCTAGAATACTTACTAGTAAGAGCTGCAAGTCCAACATCTGAAATTTAGCAAACATCCAAATTGAGTGACTTAAGAGATGAGTCCAGACAATTTTCTTAACCCACCATCATCAACAATAGTGAATGATAAATTTAAACTCTCCAGGTTAGCCAAACCTACAGAAAACAAACCCACAAAATACTAAGTTATCCCAAAATAAAAGTACAAGGAAATTCACTGAACAACTCTATTGTGTCCTTCATACATTCCAACAAGTAACCTTGACTTTATTCTTAGAAGTCCCATGCATTAAATGTTAAGAAGGGTATCAAAAGTGAGGAATCTCTCTCTCGTATATAAAATATTCTTAAAACATAAAAAAGATATAAGAAGTCACAAATAATTGAAATAAATTTTGCACTATTCACGGGGGCTTGCAAACTTGTGAAAATAAATTTGACAACATGGATAAAAAGTTCTCCATTGTCTATAGTTCTCTTTCAATTTTCCACTCAACTTGTGGGTGCTGTGTGATTTTGTTGGCAAAGGCTGCCAGAATCTACCAAACATGAGCAAACAATCCTTATCTAAAACCACAGACTACACACATACCCAGCCCAATAACCCATACGGATAATGTTTGAGTTCCCTATATACATGCATGATGCACCTAGCCTCATACACACACTGTAATGTTTAGACCCTACGAATTAGTGTGAGTTAACAAGAGGAAAGCTTCTTGGAGGGCGGGGAGAAGAGTTAATGCATGAATTTTGAGGCAAATGGCTAATCATATAGCCATAAACATAATCCTGACTAATAAAACCTGACAGATAGAACCCAGTAAATCCTTCGGTGAAATCCTTGATAAAATATGTCAAAGTGTAGTACTTGAAACTTATTGTTTAAAGTTCTCTCTAAACTAAATTCACTTGTTAAGTTAAAACTTTTGGCTACCCTAGAATGAACTGCACTTCTCTAATCAACCCATTTGTTTCTTTTTCCTTCAGGCAATAAATTAATGGAAGAAAAGGATATAGTCCCCTCTCTTCTCATTCTTCCAAAGTGAAGTGATAGCTTCTTAAGCCTCCAGGCTGTTCAACACAAAATGACCGATTCAAAAACCCAACCTAAACCTATCATAGGGTTGACAGTTCTCCACAACCAAACCCAAATCTTAAAAATACCGTAAGAAGATCAAGATAAATGAAACCAAAACTACATAACCTTTTAACTCAATACTCAATTTCCACTAACAATAACCAAAACCCACATTATCCAATGACACCCACATTTGGAAAAAAAAACATAGGTTTCTTATACTCTGCCCTGCAACAAAATGCCTATCAATCACAGGACATCATATCCTCTCGTATGACAGTATCTCTGATATAGAAATATATGATCTAAAAATCTAATCAAACTCATATTAGAAACTCAGCCAAATTGAACTTGTTTTTATTCTCCTTGTGGTGCTTGAGAGATGAAGTTGCTAATAACCAAAAAAATAAATGATTTCTTTCATTTCGGAAAATTTTCTTGGCAACCAAACGCCTTAACAAAATTACATTTCCGATTAGAAAAAAAAAAAAAAAAAAAACAGAACAAAACATCAACAAAATTCGAAAATAGAAAAAGCCGAATTTCAAAAAGAAAAAACAAAAAAACAAAAACGGTGATGCAGTGAAGTAATAACGAAAATCAACCTTGGAAAACCGATCGGACGGTGATGAAGAGGCCTCGATGAGCTTGGATCGGCGATGGAGCTTGGATCGGAGTTGGGTGAGCGGTGACATGGAGGACTGAGCGAGATGGGTCAGCGACGTGGGGAGGTAGGTCGGCGGCGTGGAGGACTGGGCGAGATGGGTCTCGGCGATGAGGGGAGGAAGAAAGAAGAGAATGAGATGAGAGTTTGATGAGAGCTGATCTAAGAAGAGAGGGTGAGAATGAGGGATTTTCGAAGTGTCTGTGAGAGAGAGAGAGAGAGAGAGTGTGTGTGGAAGACTAATGAAATGGCTAAAATCGAAAAGGCGCTAAAATGAAAAGGGACAGAAAAAAACAGAGGGAAAATTTAGGACTTGAAGGGGGGCAATTTCAAGGTCTATTGGGGTGGGTAATTGACACACAGCTATATCTAACCTTTGCGCCGCTACAATAGGTTTATTACAGTGGGTCATTGGTCCATGGTCCACCACTGTAGCAATACTAGAACTATTATGGCGGGTCAATGGAACGTCGCAATAGATCTCACGTACAGCAGCGGGCCAAAAATGCTCCGCAATAGGCGATATATAGTGGCAGCTTTCACACTCGCCGCAATAGCTCATTTTTCTTGTAGTAAATCCAGATTAGAAGTTACAAATCTAAATGGTGAATCCATTTCATAGTTCACATCATTACAATTTTAAATGATGTGATACTTTTTATATTTTATCTATGATATTTTTAAAATCTAAAAAATAAAAGACAGTGATATTGATTTTAGATTGAAAATGAGTGGAAGCAAGAGAAAAAGAAGACACGTGAGTTAATGTGGTTTAGTCTTTCAACTTACATCTATAGCAGAAAGCCTAAACAATTACATATTTATTATTATTAGTCACAGACTCGCGCGATGCGCATGAAAATATAATATAACTAGTCGTTAACCTGTACGATGCACAGGAAAGCTATTGATAACTTCACCAATATGAAAAAAAAAAAAAAATCAAGATCATGGTATAAAAACTTATCTAATGAGAACCCAATGGTATACTATCAAGCCCACTATCATGCAATATGCAATGATATCGTTGAAGTAAAATATTATATGATAATACCATATATACTATCAAGCCCACTTCTCAAAAAAAAAAAAAAAATCAAGGGCCCACTCCAAGTTAAAGGACGATTTGAGCTAGTTTTCTCTGCACCTCAGGCCTAGAGTTATGATCCGAAATGTTGGCCCAAAAGATTTTGAGTCTAACTGTATACTCCTTCGATTGGGGTTGTGGGTCTAATTCTGCTAATCGATACAATTTGATCTTAAGCTCTACCAAAAAAAAAAAAAAAAAAAAAAGGAAGTCGCTAATCCAAATTTCTAGATAAAAAATCTTAAGCTCTTTCATGAACGATGAGAAGAAGAAGACGACACTTTAGAAGGTTTATTATTATTATTATTATTATTATTATTATTATTATTTATTTTGAGGAATTATCTAAAATAAAATGAATCATTTTTAGATTATTATTATTATTATTATTATTATTATTATTAATCTAATGCATAGTAATAGGAAATCTTAGAGCATCCATAACAGTGTAGCTATATTTTTAGCTATTTGACACCACAAAAACAACTTTATCTATTTTACTTACATATTTTACAAAATATCCAACAGCAGTGACTCTATTTTAGCTTTCAACACAATAAAATAATAAAACATCACAATAAAATAAAATATTTACTACTTATTAAAATAATATATCTACACACAATAAAATAATATATTTTACCTTACCCTTCCCTTCTTTTCTTTTCTCGTGCCCATTGGAAAAAATTGAAAACCTTCTTAAAAAACTGAAAGCAATAAAAGAAGGAAAAAGAATGAGCTGGAGGAGAGTATTGAAGTCTGTACAGGGTGTAGCTACTCACACCCTTCTCCTTTGCTTCACGCTATTGCTGGTTCTCAAGCTCAACCATGTCGTCTCCTTTGCTTCACGCTATGGACAAGAGAAATTCTTTTGAAGATGGAATTCCATATTGATAGAAATTCTTTTCACATCAACGCAAAGTCAATCACTTTCTCTTAAAACAAATTATGAAATCAAAAATCCTAAACGTGATTATATAGAACAAACACTACAGATTCAAGAATCCCATAACACCAAGAAAATGATTTTCTTTGATTCTAAAACTCAATCACATGTTATACAAGCATGAGATGAAAACCTGGCTCTGATACCAATTGTTGGAAAATCTGGTTTTGTATCTCATACAAAACACAGAGCGGAAGCAACAAATATAGATCTATTACATTCATGATTGATAACATGCACTATGTAAATTTTAGAATTTAAGAACAAGAAAGCGTACATTGGTGCGGTGAAATTCAAAACAAAAGATTAGAAGTACTTGGGAACACTTTTAATCTTCACTCCAATTCCACTTTACGCCCAAGAAGTGTGGTCTCTCAATCAGTTTCCAAGGGAGAATAATCGAGTGGCTTCACTCACACATACACACCATTTCACAATGATGTCTCTTTTTTTTTATTATAAAATTTAGTATGTTTCTCCCTTTATAAGTAACTGATTATCTAATTGGGCTGGCCTATTGGGTCTTTCCAATTGGGCTTTAGTATGTGGCTTGGAGTGGAACCAAAAGGGAACAAATAAGACACTAGCTCCAATGGGCCTTGGGTTTTTCTGTCAACTCTTGACAAATCTAAAGTTACCATTAATTATATTCAATACCACTATAAGAATATAATTGCACTCTAGGCCTTATTAATAAATTATATCCCAATACTTTATTATACATGCAACCCTTTCACTAAAATATTCGTAGTAATACAAAGTCATGAAAGTTGACTACCACTTTGAAAATTACTACATCTTAATCCTTGAGTACCCAATTTAATCTTTTATGTTATTCATCATATATTTATGAAATCCAATTTCATAAATATATACTTTAGTAACTCCTTACTAAAGTGGTTGGGCCCAACACTCTGAATAATCAAACCCATTAAACTTATCTCAAGAGAATATTTTATATCTCTGTTAAGAGATTATGAATTCCATCTTGAGAATATATGTTCCATCAACACTAAATGCGGCTGCCCAACATACTGAGGTTTTAATCGTAACTTATAGATCTCACTCCTGATATATCAAAGCAACCTACACCTCATGATCAGGTTCATTATTCTCTTAGGATTTAGAGTTGATGTAAATAGAAGTTGTGAGATTTATTATTCATTTGACAGTCGTTAAGAGAATAATAAATCTCACAGCGGTCCAGTTAAATATGTCTTAACTCTTAAAATATATCAACATACCAACTAAAAGTCTTCACTTCCATGATCAAGACAAATCATTTTAATTGATATGTTATAGTCTTCGTGGATGAAATGCCCAATTTCATCACCAACTACGAACTAAAATTCTGAGTTTACAAAAAACTTGTGATTCATATCTTCTGTGACTAAATCACATAAATACATACTATGTATCTCATGGACTAAGATAATGTCTCATTAGTTCATTAATAAATAGTCTCATATAATTAAACAATTTAATCATTTATGACATGTTAATAAATTGGATTTTAGGGCATAAACCCCAACAATCTCCAACTTGCCCTCAAAGACAATTTACCATATATCCGACACTTATCTCCCTTTAGAGTAATTCACAGTCACTCTAAGGTAAGGTTTGGAAACAAGTATCAACCAGATTTATTGCATAAATTATCTTTTTCTACTACTACATCTCACGTACTCATATCTCTCTAATGAGATAATACTTACACTTAATGTGCTTCACCACCTAGGATGAACATATATCTTGAAGTCCAACTTCATAAATTATAATCAAACTACAAGTCAGTATTTGTACAACTAGTAACTATCAAATTCTCACTTTGGTGGACAAGCATATAATCCCTTATTCGCCTAAGATATTTGAGTATATGCTTTACCCCCACTAAATTAAGTGATCTTTGATTCAATTGATGTTTGCTTATCATGCCCACCGTAAAATAGATATTTAGCCTACTATATAGCATAGCATAGAGACTTCCTATTGATATGATATAAGGAACCATCTTGATATGCTCTTCCTTTTATATGTTTAGGACTCTAGTCCTTTATAAAGGAACTTCAAACTTAAAAGGAAAGAATAATTTCTTAAAGGATTACATGCTATACTTGGCTAGAATCTAATCTATTTAAGCAGTCTGAGATAGACTCAACATCCTAATATCTGAACTTTAACCAAAGTTTAATTCTTAGGATGTAACCAGTCTTTTCCAAGTATTTTATATCAAATTAGATTAGACAACCAAAACTTCATTGATGACAATAAGTCTATATCATTCTAAATGATTAGAATGTCATCAACATACATTAAGAAATTTATTATTCTATATAACTTTTACACACTTAAGGCTTTCAAATACTTGATCAAAATCAAACAATTTGATTGCTTGATCAAATATGATATTTTATTATTTAGATGCTTGCTTAAGTCCATAAATGGACTTTAAGTAGCTTGCATACTAAACATTATTGGTTCTTTGTTATGAACAAGTCTAGTTACATCACAAAGATGTCTTCCTCAAGATTGCTACTAAAAGAAGCTTTCTTGATATTTGTTGCCATATTTCATCCAAATGAAATGTAATGAATAAGAGAATTTAGATAGAGTCAAACTTGACTATTAGTAAAAAAAAAATTTCATAGTCGAATCATTTCTTTCTGAATAAATCTTTTCACCACTAGTCTTGACATTGAAGGTTTGTACCTTCAAATCTATCGATCTCATTTTCTTGTAGACTTATTTGAAAATGATAGGCTTAATGCCATTAGGCACCTCCACAAGTTCTAAACTTTAAATAGAATCTAATTCTATTCACATAACCTTGATCCAGTATTCCATATTCATATCATCTATTGCCTTTATGTAGGACCGAGGATCAAATTCATATCCTTGTGGAATGACTTCAAAAGTTTATTCAAAAAGTATGAATTTATTTGATAATCCTCCCACTACGATATTGTATTAGTGTAATAGTTATCTAATACAACCATCTCATTTCTAAATGTATTTTATAGTTGTCTTTTAACAAATTCTGACATTCTTCTTTTAGAACAATTTACCTTTAAAAGAGTCTTATTCCTCATTTATGTATGCACTAACTTAAAAAAGTCATTGGAACTTCATTCTTTACAAAAAAGAGCCCTAGATCATATTATCCTCTAAATAGAATTCATAGACTAGGAATATAACCAAATAATGGTTCTAAAAGCCTATCTTTCACCAATCTTGAATACCATTTAGATTAATAAGATTTAGACATAAGTACCAAAATATACAATGTCAAAGGATGGAAACTTTCTCTTTAAAAAGTAAAACATGTAAATTTCTATCTTGAAAACAATTATGGACAATGCTTAGCTTTACCAAAACAGAAACGTTTTCCTTTTGGTCATGCTTTTAGGTCTAATTTCCTTTTGGCAACTACAAGGGCAACTAGCTTGTCCAACTGTTTGGTATTATAATTCTTTTTCTTACCACCCTTACCTTTCAGTCTAGGCTAAGAATTTGAATTAAATCATATTGATCTTAACCTTGGCTTTTAGGATGTCTTTTGTTGCGTAGAACTCACTCATCAATTCAAATAATATAAAAAGAATTTATTTTCAAAAACAAATTAAATTGATCAAATGATTCTAACAAGAACTTATGGATCATATCTATATGAGATTAACATTTAATCTCTACATCCAAGAATTCCAATTCATTTAAAAAAAAATATTTTCATAAAAAGATATAGAATTGGAACTCCTTAAGCCTTTCTTAGCACTCAATATGATTCATACCAAACATCTATTTAGACTTAATATAAAGTCTAAGTCTAGTACTGACTCTTGCATCTCATGCAATAGCACAATTGAGATAGAAGCCAATGCAACATTTTAGCATTTCAATGGAGACTATGATTACATCATTACACTTAGTCTAGTGTACACCATTATCTAGAATCATGTGTAGCCACATTTCATCTCCCTTATAGTGTTTAAACTCGTAGTACCATGAAACAAAACACTCTCCTTTGGGATTGCGAGGCATATACGCCAAGACGAAGTGCTTGTTCAAACTACTTTAAACGGGTAAGTTCAATCTTGTAGTACTATGAAGTAAACACCCTCCTTTGGAATTGCGAGGCATATACGCCAAGACGAAGTGCTTACCCACACTACTTTGAACCGATAATGGAGGCCGTGAGATACAACCCTTGTATCTCTCTCCTACTAGAAATTTTAAAACAAATGGATTGTCACGAAATCATTGTGATCTAATCACAACTGTAACCCTACACATCAGATGTGTTCAATTGTTAAATTTAATGTGATGTTATTAAGTCACATTACAATAGCGTAACGAACATTCGCGCAATCACAAAGAAGTTTAACCTTGTAATCTATAAAGTAAATACCCTCCGCATGGAATGCAAGACTCGAAGTCAAGACAAGGTATCTATTCACATTACAATAAACTTAACAAAATGGTTATTTCAGCACTTCCACTCGTTATTTGAGTTTTTCTTAAATAATTATAATCCCATTACAACTAATAACCTTGCACTTTATAAAGACTCTAATCTCATTAGAATCACTAACTAAAATGGAAGTCCTAAACTATTTAGGATTCCTTAAATACAAATGAATCAAAAATTAGTTATATAGAACTCTATCCTTAATTTGCTAGATAAAGTATTCTAATCTAATTAGAAACCATATAACTTTAATTAGAATTTTAATCCCATTAAAACCCTCTAATTAAAATAAATTAAGGACTTTTAATCATAAAACAATTTAAGACTAAGAGTTCTATTCAACTAACATCTTTGATCTCATTAGGTCTTTTAGTTAGATAGCGATTAATAAATGTCCTTAACTTTTAAGGACTGTAAAAGTAATCACATAGCTTTGTTTTTTATCAAAGTTTTAACACTTAGTAAAAAATAAGTGAAAATTCAAAATTCAGTGTCTTCGATCAGTCAAACCTATTACTAGATCGATCGAATTCGCAAAACTGAATTTTTCCAGAATTTTCAAGTAACCGTATTTGACATCTTCATTGTTCTTCCATCAAAAACACCTTTTGATTTTATCAATGAAGATTTACAGATCAAACATTAAGGTTTTCAAGATCATTATCAAGAACCCTAATAATGTTAGAAACCTTGAAAACATAATCCTAATCTCATTAGGAATAAATTTCATAATCCTAGCATTAATATACCATTTGATCATAAATATATATCACTAGACTAACATATACATGTTCATCATTCAAGAATGAAAGTTATTCATTCATACAAGTATGTCTAGCAAAAATCAAAAGCAATTGGCATGAGTTTATTATAAAGCTTTTGTTTTTGCATGATTTCGTGGATCCCATGTGGCAAATTCCATCTGCCATTAACATGCTTTCATTTATATATATGTTAAAGCTTTATAATTAATATTGCATTAATATATATATAAATATATATAATGTAATATAAACCCATATTACATTATATATAATAAAATATAATATATGGATTATTACATATAATATATGATTATTACATTATATATAATACACGGATTGTTAGAATCCTTTATAAACAATTTGCATGCCATCAAGGATTTGCACTCCAAGCCAATCCAGGAAGTTAGGCTTTGAATCCTAATATCACTTCCCTAAAGACAACTAACACATGCAAAGCAATTGAATGCTTGAATAGCCAAGCGGTGCAAAAAGAAATCCAAGCGGTGCAATTACTTGGTTCACTCACATGACAGTTATTGCCTTGGAAGTGATATAAGGCCATGAAAGTGTTTTCCCATAACAGTTCCTTGGTCCATAACGTTAAGTTTTAAATTTCTATCTTGACGGTTATATAACAACATCATCTAGAAGTCTATGGACAAGAGAAATTCTTTTGAAGATGGAATTCCATATTGATAGAAATTCTTTTCTCATCAACGCAAAGTCAATCACTTTCTCTTAAAACAAATTATGAAATCAAAAATCCTAAACGTGATTATATAGAACAATCACTACAGATTCAAGAATCCCATAACACCAAGAAAATAATTTTCTTTAATTCTAAAATTCAATCACATGTTATACAAGCATGAGATGAAAACCTGGCTTTGATACCAATTGTTGGAAAATCTGGTTTTGTATCTCTTACAAAACACACAGCGGAAACAATAAACATGGATCTATTTCATTCATGATTGATAACATACACTATGTAAATTTTTAAGAACAAAAAAGCGTACCTTGGTGTGGTGAAATTCAAAACAAAAGATTAGAAGTACTTTGAAACACTTTTAATCTTCACTCCAATCACTTTACGCCCAAGAAGTGTGGTCTCTCAATCAGTTTCCAAGGGAGAATAATCGAGTGGCTTCACTCACACATACACATCATTTCACAATGATGTTTCTTTTTTATTTATTTATTAAATTCAGTATATTTCTCCCTTTATAACTAACTGATTATCTAATTGGGCTGACCTATTGGGCCTTTCCAATTGGGCTTTAGTATGTGGCTTGGAGTGAGACTAAAAGGGAACAAATAAGACACTAGCTCCAATGGGCCTTGGGCTTTTCTGTCAACTCTTGACAAGTCCAAAATTACCATTAATTATATTCAATACCACTATAAGAATATAATTGCACTCTAGGCCTTATTAATAAATTATATCCCAATACTTTATTATACATGCAACCCCTTTATTAAAATATTTGTAGTAATACAAAGTCATGAAAGTTGACTGCCACTTTGAAAATTACTACATCTTAATTCTTGAGTACCATGTTTAATCTTTTATGTTATTCATCATATATTTATGAAATCCAATTTCTTAAATATATACTTTAGTAACTCCTTACTAAAATAATTAGGCCCAACACTCTGAATAACTAAATCCATTAAACTTATCTTAAGAGAATATTTTATATCTCCGTTAAGAGATTATAAATTCCATCTTGAGAATATATGTTCCATCAACACTAAATGCGGCTACCCAATATATTGAGGTTTTGATCGTGACTTATAGATCTCACTCCTGATATATCAAAGCAACCTACATCTCATGATCAGGTCCATTATTCTCTCAGGATTTAGAGTTGATGTAAATAAAAGTCGTGAGATTTATTATTCATTTGACAGTTGTTGGGAGAATAATAAATCTCACAGCGGTCCAGTTCAATATGTCTTAACTCTTAAAATATATCAACATACCAACTAGAAATCTCCACTTCCATGATTAAGACAAATCATCTTAATTGATATGTTATAGTCTTCGCAGATGAAATACCCAATTTCATCACTGACTACAAACTAAAATTTTGAGTTTACAAAGAACTTGTGATTTATATCTTTTGTGACTAAATCACATAAATACATACTATGCTTCTCATGGATTAAGATAATGTCCCATTAGTTCATTAATAAATAGTCTCATATAATTAAACAATTTAATCATTTATGACATGTCAATAAATTGGATTTTAGGGCATAAACCCCAACAAGTGTTAGCCCCAAACCCTTTTTAAATTTATGTGATTATTTTCTAACAAAGTATAAGTGATACAATTCCCAAACTCCAAGCTTATCTAGAAAAATCAATCACCTAGACAACTGAACAAAACAAAGGATTCAAACTTTTGAGAGAGAGAAACTAACAATTAGATAGCAAGGTCACCACAAAAATTTGGTTACCTTAAATTATGACATAAAATATGCCAAAAATTGGTTTTTATATCTTAAACTTTCTATTGTAAATGGAATTCACAAAAATAAACAAAAGCCATGTCTTCAACTTATGGTGAAAAAATTAAATACGAAATCAAAGGGAAAAAAAAAAGTAAATTACCTCATTGCATCCTTTTGTTAAGGATTGTAAGAGCATAGAATTTTAGCTTTACAAATTTGATCTTATAGCTAGAACTTTACAATTTATAGAGGCATTCTCTTCTGCTCACACACACACACACACACACACACACACACACACACAGAAATGGACCAAATTGACCAAAGTTGACCAAAATGCTACACTGATGTGGTTAAACAAAAGTGTAACAATAATAAATACTACACTTCAACTTTTAGATATTATATAGATATAGGTATAGATAGGTTGCTGCTTAAAATGAACCCTAAGCATATATATTGGAGTTAGGCTTGCCTCAGTATGGTGACAACATTCTATTGTCATACAATGATAATACTATGACAATATAATAATAGTACGCTAACAAATATAAAATCTTATCCATGAAATGAACCCTCTCCATTTCATGTGCAATGGGGAGAATCATGTTCCAATAAAATAATCCATCTTAAATGGCCAATTTAGTCTTTTAACTATTAGGAAAAGCTTAATTTTGCCCCTCAAGACCATGACATTTTTTGTTTTTTGTTTGGTTATTCAACCTCCTCAGTTATTAATATATATATATATATATATATATACATATATATAAGCTAAAGTGTAGCATTATTGTTACTACACTCTCATTAAACCATATCAGGGATCAACCTTTCCCCTCCTTCCTTACCTATTTATCTCCCCACTACTCTCTACTTTACCATTACACTTCCTTCGTGAGTTCTAGTTAGTTCAACTAGTAAACTTTTTGATGGTTGAATAAGGTATCTAGGGTTCAATCTCCGCCTAAACCAAACACCAATTGGTGTCTTGGTTTGATGATAAATCAAAGCGGATGCCATAGGTTGAAACTCCCTCTATAAAAATTAATAAATAAATAAATAAATGATTACACTTCCTTCATATTCTTTTCTTAAAAAAAATTGTATATTTTGACTCATTTTCTCCCTATTTTATTTTATATAAATTTGATATTATTTCTTCCTTTCAATCCATATTTTCCCTAACAAAAAACAGTGAGTACTCTGTCTCTCTCTCAAAGTTGAAGCATAGCGTTTATCGTTGCTATACTCCTATTGAGTCACATCAGTGGCCACATCATCCACTTATTTTTTATCTCTTACTTTCTCTATTTAAACTTTTATTATCCCCATTCTTAAAATAAAAATAAAAAATTTTCTTCTCTCTATTAGTCCACATTTACTATTATACTTCCTCCAACATTTCCCCTAATTCTTCTCTCCACTAGTTTCAACTTTACTGTTACACTTCCTTTTTATTCTTTTTGCTTTTTCATATTTTGACTCATCTTTTACCAATTTTATTTCATATAAATTTGATATCATTTCTCTCATTCAATCCATATTTTCCCCACAAAAAATTGGGGTACTCTCTCTCTCTCTCTCTCTCTCTCTCTCTCTCTCTTATGGTTTTTTTAGTATGTGTTTTGGTATTGTGTGTGTGTGTGTGTGTTTTTTTTTTTTTTTTTTTTTAAATTTCCCATTGTTAAGTCTTCAATCCCCCTTTTATAGCTTTGGTTGAATTTTTGTTTGGTTTAGTAATTAGTTTTTTTATAAAATAGGAATTTAGTTTATATCAAAACACAAACTAAATGACTATGAATTTGAATATACCTACCAATTTTTTGAGTAATAAGTTATTATAAAGTTTATCTTTTATTCCTTTGATTTCATTTTAATTTTGGTTAAAATAACATTGTAATTTTGTGATGAATTTTTTATTATTATGATAATCTCCTTATTCCTTAAGAGATGAGAAATTTGAACAATAAATTTGAAACTTATAAAGTTTAGTTGTATATTAAGCAATATAACACACTGTTGGGTTCCAAGACCTTAGGTTTAAATGTATTAGAACTTCAATTTGTAATGTTAGCAAACCATGATCAAAACGTTTAGTCTTGTTTTAGACTTGCTCAAAGTATATTTAAGTGTAAAGTTGGAATCAAGTGTACTGCAGGATTTACTGTGTAAATCTCCTGGCTTGATCGATCGAAAATTAGACTCGATCGATCGATAATCGTGCAAATTGTTTTTCTGCAGAATTTTCCAACTTAGCCCAAGCCCGTTTGACGTGTAGGGTTTTATGTTTTGTCCTAAGTATAAAAGGGAAAATCTTAGCCACATTTTGCGTGGCTCTTTATGCTTTGTGTGTGAATCTTTTGTGAGATCTAGAGGTGTTTGCCTTCACATACACTTAGGGTTATCAAGATCTAAATTGATGTCAAGAGCTTGGTGATCAATTCAGTTGCAGTTTTAAGAGCTTACAGATATACAAGCGGGAGAGCTTGTGCTTGTTATGAGTCCAAGAAAGAAGTAGTCCGTGGACTCAGAGCTGTCACGTGGTTGTGGTAGTAAGTTTCCTACTCGAAGTAGCAATAGGATGTTAGTGGTCTAAGTCGCTATTGTGTAAACATCAATTCTTTCATAGTGGATTTGTTTTACCTTGAGGATAGCTAGGTTAAATCCTCCCCAGGTTTTTTACCGGTTTGGTTTTTTTGGGTTATCATATTGTTGTGTTATTTATTTTCCGTACTGTTCAATGATATGATTTATCTGTGTTAACTTAGATGTGCATAATTTACCTAAGCTAATCACTTGGCTAAATAACTAGGTTAATCTTGTTGTGTTTTGAGGGGTCTAAAAACGTACACACGCTACAACAAAAGTTAAAAGAATATAGTTCACCATAAAAAAAATTAATCAAACAAAAAACAATAATAGTATGATATTTTTGTAGAGATAAAAAAGATTAAAAAAATACATGTAGAATTAAAAAAAAAAAAAAAGATAATACTAGAAGTAATTGATACTTTTCATATAATACACTTCATTACATAATATTTATATATTCTCACACATTGCAGGGGTCTATGGCTAGTTACACTCAGCTCAAATAAATAGATATGGCTAATTTTTTTTTTAATTATCTACATTGTTTGGATTAATATTGGATTGGATTGGATATAAATGTAGGTCGTATGGGCGCCTGATGAGTTCCACATCGAGTGTGTACTAGGTCAATTTAGGTTATATAAGTAATTACAAGGAGATTTAGTTATAAATAGATTTGGTTTTTTAGGCTAGAGCATAGATATAAGATAGACTTTGAACTTATGATGTCCTCTACATGATGATTGCTCTTTAACATCAAGCCAAATTACCAATTGATTTATGATATAGACAAGGTTCAAACCCTAGATCTTTTATTTGATGACAATAGGTTTTATCCATTGAGCTAAGTAGAACCCGTGATATATGTATGACTAGTACTTTTATTACGTTGAGGGAAGTCAAGGATACAAATTTAGTACATAGTTTTACAAACTATTGTATTTATTTTTAATACAACACAAAAAAGTAATTAAGCAATTTTTATAACATTGTTAATGTGACACAAATCATATTTATTGCTAATGCTAAAAGCTTGTGTCAAACACACTCTGAGTGGTGGAGACTTTTTGCCCATATGAATTCACTTATTTTCATGGAGCACTCAAAGTTGCACAAGTCAACAAATTGTAAAATTAAATGTAAAAATGATTGTATTTGTAGACACTCGATTTTGCACCCATAATTTAATCAAGGAAGATGACTAGAATGTCCAATCATATTCCCAAAATTCATGATTGCATTACACATATTAATTCATTCATTGCATATCATAAAAATGATCATGAGATTCTAACGATTGTGACAGTATGCCCTTTTTTTCAAATCGGACCGTTGGACTGAAACATATCATAAGATCAAGTTTGCATGGTCAGCATGCATTATGTTTAAGTAGAATCAACAACATGATTAATTTAAATTAATTTTGATTAGCTAGACAATTAAAATTAATTAAATAATTTTGTGATTGGTTGTTAGTGAGTGTCAAAAATAGGTTTGCTTGCATGGGAATAAAGGGGATAATTTGATAACAATAAAATTGGGGATAATCAAGACTTTTTGGAGTGTTTATCTACAAGATAATCATCGCTGCAAAGACCTGAATTATCAGAAAAAGAGTTTAATTTTTAGAATATGGATTAAAAATGCATCTAAGTGCAAGTCTCGGCTCAAAAAATCTCAAAAAAGGAGTCCAAAACAGACCAAAACTCAAACGAGGGACCAGCACCTAAAAGGGCCATTCGGCACATTTGGAGTGCCGATTGGCACAAATTCGGGCATTGGCCTGAGGGCACTTAGATAGAGATAGAACTCAATTTAGAGATAAGGACGCGTCCCAGTTTTCTGATCATTAAGCTATTTTTTCGAGCCTCCTAACCTTTATAAATAGAGGTTGCATCTCAAAATTCAAGACACTTTTCACGCTCTTTAATTTCCCCTCTTTTTAACTCTCATTTTCTATTATTTTCTCTCTTACGTTAAAAACGTTTTGGAGGCTATACTTAGGAATTTCTTTTTTGTAAGCAAGATATTTTAGGTTTCAAAGATAATTGAATAAATTTCTTTGAACCCTAAAATATTCCCTCAATAAGAAGAGCAGATCCATGCAAGAGGTAGTCTTTCTGTTTCCTTTTTCTATATATTTTTTTTACTTGATGGTGTTTGAGTAGTTGTATGCCTTTAGTTTTAATTTTTAATGTTCATACTATGTGTTGTTAATATTTTGGTTGAAATATGTTCTTAATGCTTTTGTTGTCATGATTAACCCTTTGAGTTTCAAAAATCTGCTCATTAACAAATCTTTTTCAAAACTAAAAAAATAGATCTGTATCTTCCTTAGATGCAGATCTAAAATTTTTTAAACACAAAACAGATCTATATCATCCTTAGATGCAAATCTGAATTTTTTTAAACACAAAAACTGATATGTATCTTCCTTAGATGCATATCTGAATTTTTTAAATACAAAAACTGATTTGTATCTTCCTTAGATGCAGATTTGAATTCTTTTAAAACACAAAAATTGATCTATATCTTCCTTGGATGCAGATCTGAAATTTTTTAAATACAAAACAGATCTATATCTTCCTAGATGCAGATTTGAATTTTTTAAACACAGTAGATTTTGAAATAAAAAAGAAAGCCATAAGTAGTGAAGTTTTGTTTGTTTTGTTTGATGCAAGTAGCATATGTTTATTTCATGAGTGTAGTGCTCTTCTAAAAAATCTTTTTCTTATTTATCATAAAAAAATAGATCTAATTTTTTTCTCTATACAAATCTAGATTTTCTTATTTATAAAACAGATCTTTTTTTTTTTTTTTTACATACAATCCAAAAACCAATTTTTACGTTGTTCCAAATCAAATCTGATATTTTTTTTAAGCAAAAAGCATTGTTTTATTTAATAACACAGATCTTATTTTTCTTCACCAAAACTAATTTTACCTATACCAAAACAGATCTGGTTCTTTTTTTTTTTTTTTTTTTTCTAATGAATCAAATTAAATTTTTTATTCACAAAAATAGATTTGAATTTTTCTTAAAAGAAGAGGACACATTCATAAATAGATTTATGTGACTTAGTTTAGAATTAAGTTTGTCATTTATGCAACATATCATCCATATCATGCATAAAGGGTATATTGGTCATGAAAGTCTAGAAGACCAGGCTCTGTCTGGGCGAAATGGGAGCCTAACACCTTCTCATTCCGTAACCTAGCCTCCGAATTTAGTTCTTTTGGATAGGTAGACCTAGGCTTTATCTTTCTTTTATTTTTTTGGGTAGATTGTAACTAGGATCCAAAGCCTTGTAATATTCAATCTATCAACTTTGTACTTTTTTTTCATTCAATTAATGATAATGGAACATTTCAGTCATGTAAAGTTGTATTTAGTTTTTTCTTTTTCTTTTTTTGTATGAAAAAACAAGTGGCGACTCCACACCACTTACCCAAAAAGAAAGGTGCCCTTCAAAGCGCCCTGAAAATCTCTTTTTTGAGAGCAACCTTTGCCGGTCTCTCACAATATTCATAGTATTGTATGAGATTTTACACACCTTATTCCTCTTCATTGAAAATGATGTGACTTAGATGCCTGTAATGTGACTAGACTGATCCACTAATCTATTAGGACACATGTGGAACATGTTATAAACATATGTCATATAGAATTGGCTAATCCTTTGACAAAACGCACTTTACTTGTAATTGGGTAGATCTAGAATGTGTTTAATACTTCAAGGAACAAGAGTTCAAGTCCAAGTATTGAAGCCATGCAAATCTGTCCAAGAATCAAGTGAAGAAGTGTTGTTCATTAAAGCTCGACAAATAGCTCGACAAATGTATCTATCGAAGTTTAATTATTCGAAGCTTGATAGATAGCTCGATAGATAGCTCGACAGCTGTATCTATAGAGAATTACGAAATTCAGATTTTCAGATTTGTTTTTCACGCATCCAAGCTATGAGTTTAGGTTTTCTTTTCTCACAACCCTAGACATATATAATAATTATTTTAAGGGCCGTCATAAGGTTGTTGCACTTGTTAAATGCATATTGTGACTAGAGACAATCGGCCCTAGTTCATCTTTCCCTTGAAGAAGCTGCTGCGTTTATACGCCGTAGGGTTTTTTGACCAAGGAGCTTCTTGATCTTCATCGTGTGGATGAACTGAAAAACTTTGAAGCCAACATGTTTCTCAAGTTAGTGTGTTAGTTGCATACTGGGATTCGTGCATCGATTGATTAGTCACGTACTTGGAGCCGTGCATTGAAAGGAGAGATTGTCACTATATTACAAGTCCAATTGGGTATTGGGGTAAGGATTCAACTATAGGTTGGTATTAGGTATTGAGATTCCTTTAACTTGTAACCGCTTGTTTTGATAATAGTGGATTCTCAGGAGTGGTGACATTAAATTCACCCGATGGGGTTTTGCCTCAGTGGTTTTCTCCATTCGTAAACAAATCACCTATGTCAAATTTATTTTCCGCTACATTTGGTTATTTGGTGATTTGTTTGTGCTATCACGCTCATTGCATGAAATTGAATCTAATTAATTTCACTTGGCTAAATTAATTAATTAAGTTACCAAAGGGATCAATACATTTTTGGCCTATCAAATGGTATCAAGGCAAGCACACTCTGATTAAGTTTTAATCTTTGTTGTGTGATCCATTAACCCCTATTGTCATGGCTGCAACTGGCATGAAAAGATCTTTTGTTTTAAATACATCTTGTTTTTCTAATCTTTATTTGATTGAGTGTTTCTAGAAAATGCAAGTCCAAAAGTTATTTGAAATCTATCTTGGTGATTATCGCAAAAGATCTCAGCGTGACAAAGAAGAAACTAAACTGTCTCAGAATGTAAATGTGTAGAGGAGTTCTTCTGAGAAGAGTGAAAGTTAAAAGCTTTGTTTGTAAATGGCAGATGAGAGAAAATGCTATTTCTACTGATTTGTCATCTAAGCATGAGGTGTGCTTCATGATGAAGTCCGCATTTTAGGTAATGGACACATGTTTGTGGTACCTTGATAGTGGTTGCTCAAGACACATGACTGGAGACCGCACTCTCTTTAAGGTTTTCAAGTCTAAGAAAGGCGATAATGTCTTTTAGTGATAGGAGCAAATCACAGATTAAAGGCAAATCACAGACCGCACTCTCTACTTGGATTGCCAGACAATGCAAATGTGCTATATGTAAAAGGTCTGAGAGTGAACTTGTTGAGCATAAGTCAGATATGTGATCAAGACTTTATGGTGCTGTTTTCAAAAGGGAAATGCCTTGTGTTGAATGAGTTTGGGAAGAAACTCATAAGCAATGTACGCACTCTATATAACTATTATGGATTCGTACTTGATGCTGATATTGTGTGCAATAGCATTCGTTTGCCAAATGAAGATCTATGGCACCAAAGGATGGGACATGCTAGCTATAAACATCTTTCAATTATATCTAAGCATGAATCAGTTTTGGGGATACCAAAGCTCAGTAGAGTAAATAATGTTGTGTGTGGACCGTGTCAGCTTGGGAAAAAGACAAAAGCTAAACATCCAGGCACTCAGACATCAGCTACATCTAGACCATTAGAGCTACCACATCTGGATCTCATTAGTCCAACTAGAACTAAGTCTCTTGGAGGAAAGAGATACATCATGGCTGTTGTAGACGATTTCACTAGGTACATTTGGGTCATTCCGTTCATTTTTAGACCCCTTAAAACACAACCCGATTAACCTAGTTAATTAGCCAAGTTATTACTTAGTCAAATTATCAAGTCTAAGTTAACACAAATATATCATATCATTATAAAATGTGGAAAATAAAGAACACAACGATATGATAACCCAAGAAAACCAAACCGATAAAAAACCTAGGGAAGATTTAACCTAGTTATCCTTAAGGTAAAACGAATCCACTATGAAAGAATTGAAGTTTACACAATGGCGACTTAGACCACTAACATCCTATTGCTATCTCGAGTAGAAAACTTACTACTACGACCACATGATAGCTCTGAGTCCATGGACTACTTCTTTCTTGGATTCACAGCAAGCACAAGCACTCCCGCTTGTATATCTTTAAGCTCTTGAAATGCAACTGAATTGATCATTAAGCTCTTGACATCAATCTTGAGATTGGAAACCCTAAGTATATGTGAAGTCAAACACCTCTAGATCTCACAAAAGATTCATACACATAGCATAAAGAGCAACCTAAAACGTGGCTAGGGTTTTCCCTTTTATACTTAGGGCAAAATATAAAACCTTACATGTCAAACGGGTTTGGACTGAGTTGGAAATTTTTGCAGAAAAAAAATTTGCAGAATTTTCAATCGATCAAGTCTAATTTTTGATCGATTGAGTCAGGCAAATTTGCACAGTAAATCCTGCAGTACACTCGATTCCAACTTTACACTTAAACACACTTTGAGCAAGTCTAAAACAAGACTAAACGTTTTGATCATGGTTTGCCAACATTACAAATTGAAGTTCTAATACATTTAACCTAAAGACATATAATCATGAATAACCTCATAAAAATAAATCAATAAGTAATATGAAACAAGAAACATATCCAAATACATCATAGTATCTCCCCCTATCATGAACAACCAAAACAAAAAACAAAATTACATCATAAGCCAAAAATATAGATACACAATGAAGCACCTAGATACATTCTAAAGCTCCACAGCTCCAAAAGAAAAAAAAAAAAAAAAAATCTACCCCTAACAACAAAATCTCTTCTACAAATATACTCTCCCTTTTTGTGACGAATTGCCAAAGGGCACTCACTCATCATCAAAAGGAGGTGGCGGAGGTGATCGTCTAATACTCTCCAAATCTGCTTGCAAGGCACGAAGCTCATCAAGCATATCCACCAAAAGCTGACCATGAGCTGCCTGAATGGCCATGATAGTCTCCAACATACGACGAATGTCTGAATCATTCGTACCATAAGGTGGAGGAACAGCAGCAACAGCAGTAGGATCGACAGATGCCTTAGCAGAAGTATCACCTGTAGTAGAAGGAGGAGGAGGTGCACCATTAGAAGGCTTAACCCTAGGGCGATTAGAGCTTGCTCTCATCTGAGCAACCCTTTGCCTAAGAAAGGTGGCACCTATGGGAGCTATGATGTGAACAGGCTCAGACGCAGGAAACTACTCTAATCCTAAATGCAAAAGAATCCGATGAATAAAAAATGAAAAGAAAAGAGCGTGAGCAGTAGAACTACTCCTATGAACCTCAATCAAAGAACGAATAAAAAGATGAGGAAAACTCATAGGAGCGTTTGTAAAAAGGGCATAGAAAAATGCACATCTCTCTAAAGGAATAGTGTGCTGGTGAGAGATAGGCCAAATGGAATGGCAAGAAATTCAGAAAAATAGATAGTGGGTCTCGGTCAACTCGTTAGAGGTGATCCGAGGATCAGAACCCCACTGGATAGTAGTACCAGTAATAAATGACATAATGTCATCTAGGGGAGGAGACTCATCGTACTGATAAACAGGATGCTGGACCAGTGGCACCCCAAAAGCATTAGCCACTACTGAAGGAGTAATGGTGAACACTTCACCCTGTTTCCAACTCTTGACTTGAGTGTTTGAATCATAGGTGAATCATAGGTGTAGACAAAGAGGTTCGAGTAGAACTTTCTTATCAAGATAGCCGGAGGAGGATGATCCACATCCAATAAAGGTAACCAGCCACGACGATTAAAGTTTCTCCTAATCTACCATCTAACTCATCTAACAAAACCTTTCTCTAAGCCCAGACATTCCTACAAATATTCAACTTCTCATATGTTTCCTAGTTTTTCTTACTCAAAAACCTCTCACTTTCAAAGATAGGAGCAGAAGAGGAGGAGGACACCCTATGAGCTCTAGTTTTCCTAACCATAATGCTAAGCATCAAAAGGACGGACACAAAAGAGATAGAGAGAGAAAAAACACAAAAAAACCAAGGGCAGACTGCAAGTTAGCACAAAAATATAGAAAATAACAATCTATATGATGCATAAACAATTTCATCACATGATGCATGCTCTAATGCAGTGAGAATGAGTTCAATTTGACTTTAAATTTACAAAATTGGCTTGAGCATAGAGTTTATATAAAAAAACCCCAATGTTAGAAAACTCACTTTCAAAAAACCAACAAATTGAAAAAATTGATCATTACACAAGATAGATAACATAAATAATGATCAAATCAATCAATTTAATAAGCCAATTTCATCAAATTAAGCTCAATTGAACAAAACCCCCAAATTGGGTAGTTTCAAGCCCTAGAAATTTCAATTTTTCCCAATTCAACAAATTGATCAAATTAAACACCCAAGAACAGTGTAATAACACCCTATAACAAAACCCAATGATCAATTTCCAAAGAAATGATTGAAAACATCAAAATCCCCAAAATTTCATAGGTTCAACATTCTCCCTTAAATGCATGAAATAATGCATGAAACATGAAAATAATTGAAAAATGAGGTGCCAAATGGTCTTACCGGCCTTAGAAGACAAAAACCTTACAAAAAGTTGCAGGGAAAACGACAAAAAATTGATCTGGAACCTTGACTGATTGAATGGAGAGAGAAAAAGTTTTTGAAAAAATTTGAAAGTGATAGAACACATGAAAACTCAAGGTTTTAAAAAATTCTCCATACAATTTTTGATTGATCAAAAAGTAGATTCGATCGATAGAAAATTACATTCAATTGATCCAGAACCAATCAAGCAGCGATCAAAACGGTCAAATTCAAATCAAAATTTTAATCGCATTTTCGATTGATCGAGAAACAGGTTCGATCAATCAAAAATCATGAAAAAAAACAAATTTTTGAAAAACATAACAATTTTGTGCATAAACACCTCAAAGTATAGTATTTTATGAATAGAATGCATGAGTATGAGATGAAGTGCTTTTCAAAAACACTTAAATTGAACCCAGATTTCCCAAAATTAAGATTTTCAATCAATTTTCCTTGAATTCTCAAACTTCAAACACATTTTGGATTAAAAACCAAGAGATTCTCAATCTTGGATGGCCACAACAAAATCGCACATAATAACATGCGCAAAGTTTAGCAAAGAGTAACTTGTGTAGTATGTGAAACTAGCAAAGGTTGAGAAACATGTGAGGTGATATGTGAATAGTAAGCAATCGCAATTTCTACAAAATTCATCATCTACAATTGAAGGAAACTATCACCTAAAGAGTGACATCTTATAACTCTCACATCTCCTAGAATAAAAGCTTGCAATCATGTAAGTTTCTTGAGTTGCCTCATAATGTACACACAAATTTTATTTGATTAGAAACTTATTAAAATAGCCAGGATAATGTACACACCAATTTTAGCATTTAAACCAAGGCTACACCTTATGTTCTTTTTGTGCATATGCTACAATTTCTCAAGCATAAAATCTTACGGTATGCACTAAGATGTTCATGATTGGCTAATAGACAGTGGTGAGATGGTTATTTATGCCTTTCTCAATAAGTTCAAGTCTAACAATCAAAGGCATGTGATTTTATGATCAAAATCATATGATCAAAAACTATAAACATCTTCCTACACAACATGAACTAAAAAGCTCAAACTAGTAAAGTGCAATAAAATAAGCTCATCCAAGCTAAACAAGGTATATAGACATATTATGTAAAGATAGATGGCCAACCTTGATATCAAATCCAAGAAAAATAATGCAAAAAATTTTTTTTTTTATTAAAAAAAAATCCTAGAATGAAATGCATGAATGTTATGCAATGCAAATCCTAAAAAAGCAACGAAAACAAAAACCTAAAAAAGAATTTTCACAAAGAGTAAAGCGATAAAGCACAAGGACCATGTTAGATATACTCAATTAGATCGAGCATTTTGCCTCCAAAACTTTTTAGATGCAACTCTTGCATTAGAGTTGTTATTCACATTAGTATTCTGAGCAACTCCGAAATTGGAATAAAGGTTTAAAGTCTTTACCAACTCACCAATAAGTACCATAAGATCTTGTGCTTGAGGCATAGGTACTTTTGGCTTATTTGCTTGTTTAGCAGCTTGCAACTTGAAATAGTTTGGACGAATGTACCCAAACTTTCCACAAAAATGACAAACCCATGCAGACTTATCATGCAACTTGCCCTTTGGAGTATTAGGTACCTTAGGTTTAGACTCTTGAAGATCAACCCTAATCTTCCTAGGAGGTGTGACTTCTACAGGTTTAGCAGCCTCACTCACAGAGGGTTCAGAAGGAGGAACAAAGTTTGTGGAATGGGGTTTAGGCACAGAGATGCTTTCTACAAAACCTAAACCAGTTTTGTTAGAGGGAGACTTTTAAACACTCAGCATGTGATCAAGTTTGGAGCCTGCAGACGTATTAGTTTTTTCTCTAGCAATAGATAATTCAAGTTTCAAATTCTTAACTTTATCAAGCAAAAGCATGTTCTCAGTCTTCACATTATTCAACAGTTCATTAGCATCAAACAGTTTCACAAGCAAATTTTTCTTATCAAATTCAAGAAGGGTTCTTGCAAATCTGCATCCTTTGCAGCAACTTTGCAAAGTTTATTGTAGGCTTTTTGCAAATCTGTATCCTTAAAGAGTTCCCCACTAGAAGGGTTTTCTTCAACAGCAACACTTTCATCCACTACAGTAGTAGCAGTGAAAGTAATGAAGTTTCCATCCTCATCACTTCCAAACTCATTGTCAGAAACTTCATTATCACTAAGAGTTACAGCCATAGCCTTATCCTTAGATCTCAAGAATGTAGAACATTCTGATTTCACATGACCATACCTTTGACAACCAAAACATTATTGACCCATAGAATTATTAGAAGGTTAACTTACTTTCTCTTTAGGTTTTTCAGTGTTATTCACTTTAGTGGGATCATTCCTCCTAAAATTTTAGGTTTAGCATTATTCTTACCTCTTGCCCTTCTATTGTTGTTCCTAAGAAAGTTTCTAAAGTTCTTGACAAGATAGACAATCTCTGTAGCAGAGAGCTCATCATCAAATCCACTCACATGAACATCACCAACAGGCTTAAGAGCCATTGATTTGGATTTACTAGTCTTAGGTAGATCCAACTCATAGGACTGAAGAGATCCTACAAGTTCATCAACAGGGATGGAGTCCACATCCTTGTTTTTAGTGATGGCAATCACATTGGGTCTAAAATCCTCAGTTAAGGTTTTAAGAATCTTCCTAACAATTTTAAGTTGATCATAGATTTCACCCAAATTATATGCAAAATTAACAATATCATTAAGTTTAGCATAGAATTCATCAAAAGATTTATCATCAGACATCCTAACGCTTTCAAATCTAGTTGTTAATTGCTGCAACTTATTAATTTTAACTACCTTTGTGCCTTCATGCACAGTTCGGAGAATATTCCATGCAGTATGAGCAACCTCAACATTAGAGATTCTCTTGAATTCCTCCATAGAAACATCATTAAAAATAGCATTCATTGCTTTGCTATTAAAAGCGGCTGCTTCTTTTTAAGAATTTGCCACTCACTTATAGGAGTAGTGGGTTTCTCCCATCCATATTCAACGAAGTTCTAGACTCTCTTATCAATAGATTTCAAGAATGCTTTCATCCTTACTTTCCAGTAACCATAATTATTCCCATCAAAGTTAGGTGGAGTAACAAGAGAGTGACCGTATTCCATGACAACAAGGGTCAAGGATTAGCAACAAAAGAGCTACCTACTCTTATGCCACTTGTACATTTTTAGAATCCTTAAAACATAATCAGATTAACCTAGTTAATTAGCCAAGTTATTACTTAGTCAAATTATCAATTCTAGGTTAACACAAATATATCATATCATTGTAAAGTGCGAAAAATAAAGAACAAATCGATATGATAACCTAAGAAAACCAAACTGGTAAAAAACCTGGGGAGGATTTAACCTAGCTATCCTCAAGGTAAAACGAATCCACTATAAAAGAATTGAAGTTTACACAATAGCGACTTAGACCACTAACATCCTACTGCTACTTCGAGGAAAACTTACTACCACAACCACATGATAGCTCCTAGTCCATGGACTACTTCTATCTTGGATTTACAGCAAGCACAAGCACTCCCGCTTGTATATCTTTAAGCTCTTGAAATTGCAACTGAATTGATCACCAAGCTCTTGAAATCAATTTTAAGATTGGAAACACTAAGTGTATGTGAAGGCAAATACCTCTAGATCTCACAAAAGATTCACACACATAGCATAAAGAGTAACCTAAAAAGTGGCTAGGGTTTTCCCCTTGGGATGGGCTCCTCTCCCGTTTGTTATTCTCCAGTTGTCTCCCGTTTTAATATGGATGAATGCCACGTGGAAACAAAACAATCCAAAGGCCAAAAAACAAGCTATAAAATTCTTTCTCTTCTTTCTCCACTCTCCTGTTACTTTCACCTGTTTTCTCTCTCTCTCTCTCTCTTTCTTTTTGCTCTTTTCCTCTTTCTCTGAACAGACCAAACCTAAGCATCATAAGCATCAAAATAAAAGGGACAAAGGATGTGAGTTTTGTGCAACCCAAAGGAAAAAAAAAAAAAAAAAAGCCACGAAACAAATCCAATTTTTTATTTGATAATTTTTCATATAGAGCTAAGTCGGCACCAAGATCAAAGCTTGCTAGCTGGAGAAAATCGGTGCTTGAGGAGACCAAAAAGGAGTTAAAGATCTCTATTCTCTCAAGGGAAGCCAAGAAAATATTACTGTGTATGGTCGGTGTGAGATTACCATCCTTACCCTTATACCCAACCTTCTATTGGGAGGAACCAAATCTAACCACTCTTGCCAAGAATGATAAAATCCCAAGCACAACACTCACATCCTTTGTTCTTTTTGTTTTGATGCCTCTTATACTCTGATGCTCAAGTATGGTCCGTTTGAAAAGAGAGATAAAGAGAGAAAAGATGTGAAGTGATGGAGAGGGAGGCGAAACAAGAGAGAGAATTCCGTGGCTTATTTTTTGGCCTTTGGATTATTTTGTTTCCACGTGGCATTCATCCATATTAAAACGGGAGACAATTGGAGAATAACAAATGGGAGAGGAGCCCATCCCTTTCCCCTTTATACTTAGGGCAAACCATAAAACCCTACACGTCAAACGGATTTAGGCTGAGTTGAAAATTTTTGCAGAAAAACAATCTGAACGATTTTCTATCGATCGAGTCAGGCAGATTTACATAGTAAATCCTGCAGTACACTCGATTCCAACTTTACACTTAAACACACTTTGAGCAAGTCTAAAATGAGACTAAATGTTTTGATCATGGTTTGCCAACATTACAAATTTAAGTTTAATTACATTTAACCTAAAGTCTTAGAACCTAACACATTCTTCTAAGTTCCAAGTCAGATGCTCCTGATCACATTGAAGCTTTATGTACAAGATTGCAAAATGAGAAGAACTTAAAGATTGATCAAATTCGAAATGATCATGGTAAAGAATTCGAGAGCTAGTGCATGGAATCCTTTTGCACTAGATTAGGTATATCTCAAGAATTTTTTGCTCCTATTACTCCTCAGGAAAATGGTGTAGGAAAAAAAAAGAACAGAGTCATTCAGGAGATGGCTAGAGCCATGTTGCACAACAAGGATGTGGTTAGAAATTTGTGGGGAGAAGCCGTTAACACTACATTTCATATGGTTAATAGGGTGTATTTCAGACTTGGTATAAAGAAACTTCCTATGAGTTATGGAAGGGAAAAGAGCCAAATGTGAAGTATTTCAAAATCTTTAGAAGTACTTGTTTCATTCTTAAGGATAGAGAGAATGTGGGAAAATTTGATTCCCAAAGTGATGAAGGAATATTTTTGGGATACTCCATTACTAGCAAGGCTTATTGGGTATACAACAAGAGAACCAAGAAGGTGAAGGAAACAGTCAATGTTGTTATCAATGAAGTATTAGAGTCTGGTTCTAAGAAAATTAGGAAGGAGATCCCCAAGGAAATTCTTCCTCCTGAGCCTAAGAGTGTTCAAGAAATTGCTAATCAAGAGCCCGCATCCCTAAGTACTCCAAGTGCTATAGAAGGTTCCGCAGACATACATATCTCACCTGATTCTGAATCTTATAAAGAGAAAGGTCCTTCCTCAAGGATCATCCTCTTGAAGTTATTGTGGGAAATATGGATCAACTTACACTAAGGAAGAGTATAGTTAATAAATGTGTTGCTAACTTTGTGTCTTATTCTTGCTATTTGTCGTAAGTTGAACCCACCAAGGTTGAGGAAGCTCTTAGGATGAAAGCTGGGTTGAGGCAATGCATGATGAATTGCTTTAGTTTCAAAGGAATGATGTCTGGACCCTAGTACCTAGACTGGAAGGTGAGCACATCATTGCCATAAAGTGGAAATTCTGCAATAAGACTGATGAGGAGTGAAATGTGATCCGAAACAAGGCTCGTCTTGTGGCTCAAGGATACTCCCAAATGGAAGGAGTAGACTATGATGAGACATTTCCTCCTGTAGCTCGTATGGAATTTATTAGGATTCTCCTAGCCCTGGCATGTCACTTGAAGTTCAAGTTTTACCAAATGGATGTAAAGACTACATTCTTGAATGGGTTCCTTAAAGAAGATGTCTATGTGGCTCAGCCTAAAGGATTCATTGATCCATACAATTCCGCAATAAGACTGATGAGGAGTGAAATGTGATCCGAAACAAGGCTCGTCTTGTGGCTCAAGGATACTCTCAAATGGAAGGAGTAGACTATGATAAGACATTTCCTCTTATAGCTCGTATGGAATCTGTTAGGATTCTCCTAGCCCTGGCATGTCACTTGAAGTTCAAGTTTTACCAACTGGATGTAAAGACTGCATTCTTGAATGGGTTCCTTAAAGAAGATGTCTATGTGGCTCAGCCTAAATCAACTATCAAGCTAGTCAAGTGTTCATAATTTTCATTTTTGTCAAAAGGCAAGGCAAGGCACTAGTTCTATATTCCAAGATTTTCGATTCAAGAGCTAGGTAATCTTTGAACCTCAATTAAATCATGTCCACTAAAATCAGTATCTTTGTTTTACATTGACATTCGTTTTCCAAGCTCTGTCAATGAGGGGCATTCTGTAGACACTCGATTTTGCACCCATAATTTAATCAAAGAAGATGACGGCAATGATCATTCATGTACCCAAAAAATCATGATTGCATTACATGCATTAAATCTATTCATTGCATGTCATAAAAATGATCTTGAGATTCTAATGGTTGCGACGGTATGCCCGGTTTCCAATCAGACCGTCAGATTCAAATATATCGCATGATCAAGTTTGCATGGTCAGCATGCATTATGTCTAGGCAGAATCAACCATGCATGATTAATTTAAATTAATTACAATTGGTTAAACAATTAAAATTAAATAAATAATTTTATGATTGGTTGTTAGTTAGTGTCAAAAATAGGCTTATTTGCATGGGAATAAAAGGGATAATCAGATAATTACAAAATTAAGGATAATCAAGATTTTTTTAGAGTATTTATCTACAAGATAATTATTGCTTAAAAGACTTGAATTATCCAAAAAAGATTTTAATTTTTAGAATATGGATTAAAAATGCACCTAAGTGCAAACCCTGGTTCAAAAAATCTCAAAAAAAGGAGTCCAAAACGGACTGAAACTCGAAAGTGGGCCTGGCATTTGGTACTTTGGGAGTGCTGAATGGCACAAAATCGGGCCCCAGCCTGAGGGCATTTGGATTAAGCTGAAACACATCCATTTCGATTTTTTAGACATAAGGATGCGTCCCAGTTCGTATTCTGATCTTCTAGCTATTTTTTCGAGCCTCCCAACCTCTATAAATAGAGGCTGGATCTCAAAATTCAACACACTTTTTTTACACTCAGAGATTTCCCTTTTTTCTGACCCCCTTTTCTAATATTTTCTCTCTTACGTTAAAGATGTTTTGGAGGCTCTAGTCTTAAGAATTTCTTTTTTGTAAGCAAGGTATTTTAGGTTTCAAAGATAACTAAACAAATTTCTTTGAACCCTAAAATATTCCCTCAAGAAGAAGAGAACATCCATGCAGGAGGTGGTTTGTCTTTACCTTTCTTTTCCGTTTCTATTATTTTGATGATGCATGTGTAAATGTTCTCTTTGTTTAATTTCAAAATGCTCTTACCATGTATTGTCAATATATTTTTGTTGAAATATGTTCTTGATGTTTTTACTGTCATGATCTTTTTTTTTTTTTGTTTCAATAATCTTTTTGTCATTATATCTTTTTCAAAATCAAAAATTGATTTGCATCTTCATTAGGTGTGAATCTAAATTGTTTTTTAATAAAAACTTATTTGCATCTTCCTTAGATTCAAATCTGAATTTTTTCAAAATAAAAACTAATTTACATCTTCCTTACACGTAGATTTGAATTTTTTCAAAATAAAAACTGATTTACATCTTAGATGCAGATCTGAATTTTTCAAAACAAAAACTAATTTGTATCTTCATTAGATGTATATATGAATATTTTTTTAATAAAAACTGATTTACATCTTCCTTAGATGTAAATCTGAGTTTTTCAAAAATAAAAACTGATTTACATCTTCCATAGATGCAGATCTGAATTTTTTCAAAACAAAAACAAATTTGTATCTTCCTTTGATGCAAATCTGAATTTTTTACATAAAAACTGATTTGTATCTTCCTTAGATACAAATCTGAATTTTTCTAAACATAGCAGATTTTGAAAAAAAAAAAAAAAAGGAAGTCATAAGTAGTGATGTTTAGTTTGTTTGATTCATAAGTAATGTTGTTTTGATTGTTTTGTTTTAATGCAAGTAGCATAGATTTATTTCATGAGTGTAATCTTCTTCTAAAAAGATTTTTATTTTTATTTTTGAGATCTGATTTTTTTAAGGTTTTCTACGAATCTAATTTTTTTTTTTAAACAAAACAGATCTGATTTTTTTTTTTTTTTTTTACATACAAACCAAAAGCCAATTTTTTTGTTTTTTTGTTTTTTTTTTTTTGTTTTTAAAAATAGATCTGATATTTTTAAGCCAAAAGGCTTTGTTTTATTTAATAAACTCAAATCTGACTTTTCTTCACCAAACTATTTTTTTTTTACATATACAAAAATAGATTTGATTTTTTTATAAACCAAATCAATTTTTTATCACAAGGCAGATTTGAATTTTCTCAAAAGAAGAGGATACATTCATAAATAGATTTATGTGACTTTGTTTAGTTATATGTTTCATGTGTGCAACATATCATTTATGTCATGCATAAAGAGGTACATTGGTCATAAGAGTTTAGAAGACTAGACTCTGTCTAGGAGGAATGGACGCCCAACGCCTTCCCATTCCGTAACCTAGCCTCCAAATTTAGTGTCTTTGGATAGGTAAACCTAGGCTTTATCTTTGTTTTTTGTTTTTTGTTTTTTTTTTTTTTTTTATTGTAGATTGTAACTATGACAAAAAGCCATGTAATTCTTTTGTAGTTTGTAACTAAAACCCAAAGCCATGTAATACTGAATTTATTAAGTTTGTATTTGTATTTAATTTTTTCTTATTTTTTTGTATAAAAAATAAGTGGCGACTCCACACCACTTACCCAAAAAGAGAGGTCTTGAAAAAGCACCCAAAAATCTATTTTTTTAGAGCACCTAATTTTTTCGGCTCTCACACTCTAGACAAAAATTAATTTAAGTTAATTTTCCTTATGAATGATGTCCTCTTCTTGAAGAAAATTCAAATCTGTCTTGAAAATTTTAAAAAAACAAAATAAGACTTGGTTTGTAAAAAAATCAAATCTGTTTTTATTTTAAAGACATAATGAGATTTTTATTAAAAAGTATTAGATCTGTTTGTGTAAAGTTAAAAAGGTGATTTTGTCAAGAAAAATCATATATGTTTTTTTTATGTAAAAGAAGGGGAAAAAAAGACTTTTTGAAAGAGGATTCAAATTCATGAGATAAATTCATTATGCATGCATCACATCTAAAAAATTCAACCTAACTTTCAATTCTTTCTTTTAATTTCTAAATCTGCAATTTTATAACAAAGAAAACTTTTTCTAAAAAAATCAGATCAGTATTTAGTGAAAATACAGATCAGTTTTGTGTTTTTTTTTTTAAATCAGATCTGTATTTAATGAAAATGCAGATCAGTTATGAATTTAGAAAAATCAAATTTGAAAAATACATATCTGTTTTGAATTAGAAAAAAATCAGATCTAAAAATACAGATCGGTTTTTTGAATTAGAAAATCAGATTTGAAAATATAGATCAGTTTTTTGTTAAAAAATTAGATCTAAAAAAAAAACAAATCAGTTTTTAGTTTTTAAAGAAATCTTTAATAGACATTAGCAAATTTTGAAATTTAAGAAAGAGAACCACAATAAACAATCATCTAAGAACATTTTAAAGAAAAATTCAAGCAGAACATGTTAATTATATATTAAGAACAAGAAATAATAAAACATATTAAACATATTCATGCATCATCAACAAAAACTAATGGAGAAGAAAAGAAAAAAAATAGAATACCTCTTGCATAAGCATGCTCTTCTAGTGAAAGAATATTTTAGGATTCAAAGAAATTAATTCAACTCTTTGAAGCCTAAAATACTTTACATACAAAAAAGAAGTTTCTGAGGCAAAAGCCTCCAGAACGTCTTTAATGTAAGGGGATTTGAAAAATCAGAAGAAAAAAGCCAAAAAGAGGGGGGGGGGGGGTCAAAAAGTATGCTGAATTTTGAGTGGCATTCTCTATTTATAAAGGTTGGAATGCTTCAAAAAATTAGCTGAATGATCAGATACGAACTAGGATGCGTCCTTATCTCTACAAAATTGAAAAGGGTAAGGTTTATCACAATCCAAGAGACCTCGGGCCGAGCCAATGATTTAGGCCAATCGGCACTTTTCATGTGCCAATTGGCACACCAAGAGTGCCGAATGGCCCTTTTGGGTGCCAAACCCGCATTTGAATTTTGGTCCAATTTGGACTCCTTTTTTTAGAATGTTTGAGCTAGGAATTGCACTTAGACGCATTTTTTATCTGTATTCTAAAAATTAATCCCCTTTTCTGGATATTAAGGTTTTTAAAGTGATAATTATCTTGTAGATAAACACTCAAAGTCTTGATTATCCACAATTTCTTTGTTATCCGATTATCCACTTTATTCCCATGCAAGCAAGTTTATTTTTAACATTTACTAACAACCAATCACAAAATTATTTAATTAATTTTAATTGTCTAACCAATCAGAATTGATTTAAAGTAATCATGCGTGGTTGGTTTCACCCAAAAAAAATGCATGTAGATCGAGCAAACTTGATCATGTGATATCTTTAAATCTGACGACCTGATTTGGAAGTCAGACATACGGTTGCGACCATTAGAATCTCAAGATCATTTTTATGATATGCAATGAATGAATTAATTCATGTAATGCAAGTATGCAACTCTAAATTTTGGGTATATGAAGGGTCATTCTAGCCATCTTCCTTGATTAAACTATGGGTGCAAAATTGAATGTCTACAGATATATTACTCATCTTTTAAAACAACGTCTTCTACAAAATTTATGGGAACTATACTCACTTTTTCCATAAGATACTCTAACTATGAAAGCCCACGTATATTACCCATGGCAAAACTATTCATTTTGTAGGAATGAACAAGCCCAAAATAGCCTAACAGTAAGGCCCAGCTGAGATAGCCCAGCCCATGTGCTAATCCCAACAACCAAGGTTCACTTGAGTAACTAAAGTGGTTAGACTAGCCACTAGTCAAGTTTTAGCACAATTAAGCTGACAGCTAGGGCCCATTATCATCATTTTTTTATTGTTAAATCAGATCAGAATGGGACACATGTCCAGCTAAGCTTACACCCTTCCTTGGCAAGCTGATTTTCATGATTACTAATGCGACATAAAGCTGTGATCACAAGACACAAGGTTGAGAAGCTGCAGCCAGCCATTCTCTCCCTCTTCTCCAACATAATCGATCAAGGAATAAAGAGCAGCCATGAACAAACCATGGAAGCTTCTGGAATTACCTGTAAACAGCTCATTACCATGCCAAAAACGTATACTTTCTGGTTCATAAACCAAGCACATGAACCAAAATGGGAAAACTTAGGGAATTGTGGTTTGGAGGGCACCAAGGAGATTTCCAGCAGAGTTTCCAGCAAAGGGCTCCAAGATTGACACCTAGCTTGGGGTGACATAATCTGCCCTAGGAAGCTCTGATACTAGCAGCAGACAACCAAGATCATTAGCCTAAAACATGCTATAATCTCATTGGCTGAGGACAATCAGCATTTCAAGTTAAGTCAGAACTCTAGCTATTATTACCCAAAACAATAAGAACATTCTAAAGATGAACTTACCACTCTTGGCCAAATCCTAGGAATGATTTTCTAAGGATTTTTTGAAGATTGAGACTGATTTTGGCCGAGATTATTTGCTAAAAACCCCCTTAAACTCAACTATAAATAGAGCTCTCTACCAACTCTTCAACACACACCAATAGAGAAGAACTCTCTCATAAAATTCTTTATTTTTCTCTCTCTAATTTTCTTTAAGCTCTTAGTGAGCTTCTGAGCTTCTGAGTTCTTAGTTTTAAACTTAGAAACTAAGCTCTTCAACCCCTTAGCTCATAAATAGCCTTCACACCTCTACTTAAAAGCTCTTATCCATCCCTAACAGAAAGTCCCAACAGCTCTACTAAACACACACACTCTCTTTCCCTCACTACTCATACTACCAAAATGATCCTCACTACTCACTACATATACTATAAGCATACCCTAGCATAATAGTGATCTTGCTGCTCTAGCTGGAATCTCTTTCTCTCCCTTCATATTAGACTAAACTTTCTCTATTTCTTGTTATAATGGAACCTATAGTCTTTGTTTATTCGTTTACTATTGAAGGTTATAATGTAATTATTACTATAGAGTTTTTCTCTCATGTTCTTGTATTAGAGGACTTCTTCTCACTGGAGCCTATGGATGATGATTTTGGAGATGTAGACACTCTCCTTAATCTGTGAAATAGATAACGGCTAAAGGTTTATTCTATTCTGTCTCATTTTACTTTTGGAATATTTTACCGCTGGAATATTTTACTGCTGGGCTATTTCTTTATTGCAGTATGCTCTTCTGTTGTGCTAACGTGTCTGCTGTAGGAAACGTTTTTAAGCCATCCCATAATCCTTGTCAGTCCCAACCTAGGCCTAAGGCATTAAATAAGGTGAATTCTCCAAATCTTCACTGATAGCCTTTGGGCCGTGCTTTATGCCCATCGTCGAGTTTTGTTTTATGCTCCAACCCAACATATATCTTATTTGCCGGAAGGAAGACTTTTTTGCCCCGACAATTTGGCGACTCCACTAGGGAGCTTACTGAAGTTAAGAATTCGCCATGCCTCCTAGGCTGTGGAATAGCTGGCAAGAAGGGACTCAAAACAACAACCCTCCAGCAGCACAAAGCCATCATAACCCAGCTACGCAAGATGAACAAGCTGACCAATATAAAGTTATCAAGAGAATTTTGACCATCGATTCCTTTTTCTCCTGGAGATGCTACAAGGAATGCAACAAGCCCAGTTCGAACTTGCTGAATCTATGAAAGTCTTAAGAAAGACTCAAGAACCAGTACCCCAGCCATTACTTGATGGTCCAGATCCCAAAACACAATAGGAGAAAGGATCAGCCGCTGGAAATCCTCAATCTGGTGAGCAAAATGTCTCTCCTCCTCAGTTTGTTACATTATCTGACCTTACTACTTTGTTGGAAAGGGAAAGAATTAGCCAGCTAAGGGAACTAAGCCACTTTGTTTGAAGGCCACTATACCTAACTGAGTTACTAAGCAAGCCATACCCAGAAAAGTATGATACTCCGACCTTCACTCTTTATGATGGGAGAAAAAGGAATACACTTGAGTATGTCAACAAGTTTCTTGATTCTATGGGTCCTTTTGCTGGAAATGGAGATCTTTGTCTAAAGGAGTTCTCAAAATCCCTTATCGATCGTGCATACACATGGTATTCCACTCTCCAGCCAAGTTCCATTAGCACATGGGATGACATGGTTGAAAGTTTTTGCTCAAAATATTTCCATAAGGGGGGGGGGGGAAGTTACTATCCTCACACTTCACAACACCAAGCAAAGGTCCTTCGAAGGACTCCTTGACTTCATTCGACAATTTAGAGATGCTATTCTTGATTGTTATAGGCAGAACAAAGAATAAAAGCTTGTTGAAATTTGCATTGACAACATGTCTCGTGAGTACCAGGCACATTTGGAGAATCTTGAAATTGTTCAATTTGCCTAGCTGCTCCAAAAAGCTTGTAAGCAGCAGTATCAGTCAAGCCCTCCATCGCTAAAAAACCTAAGTCAGAAAAGAAGAGTGTTCCTCAAGCTCTCACAGTCTCCAGCAGTGAACCAATGGTTGGAGTGATGCAAAAAAGAGAAAAGGAAGAACCAGAAGAGTACCCTCCCATACCATGCACCGATGAAGAAATGAATGTTGTCCTTGACAAATGGATGGCCGACGAATTACTTAACCCCTTCAAGCCTAGTTAAGAACCTACTTCGAAGGATATGCAAAAGCCATTTTATTGTCAACATCATCGATATATGAGTCATGGACCTAGAGATTGTAGAGCAATCTGAGGAACGTTTCACTAGAAGATTTCAGATGGCACCTTAAACCTCACCCGTAAGTAGGGGGTCCAGCAGAACCTGATGATGCTCTTTCGAATCAGTAGGCTGGATGCATGGACTTTGATGATCTGAAAGGCCTGCAAGAAAAACGATGAATCAAAGGAGACCGGGGCTGGCCGGCCTAAGACCCTCCGATGGTGAAGTTAGTTTTATTTTCAATAATCAAGAAAACTTCCAAGTCTATCCAAAACAAGAATGTCTAGAGAGTTTTTTCACTTATCTTCCTGTGTCGGAGAAAGGGTGTTTATATAGGGCCAAAGTGACGGTTACTATTCTGCAACTGCTCCTTCATTTGTGGAAGTCAAGAGATAACTGCTATGGGAAGTTGAAATATTTGTAGAGGTTACAATGATGTCTTATAATCCTTCCACGTAGCGTGTATTTCTTTACCGCGCAGCAGGCACTGTTTGAGACTCGTCCATGCTTGGACGGATGTTGCTGTAAGTGCTTTAGACGAGGTCTTTAAATCCTTAGATCCAAATGAAAGGAGAGGGAATGGTTTATATGTATGGTTGTAGTGTAACATTATCGAGTAAGTCTCATGGATGAGCTTGCCCTTTACAGACGACAACGCAAGGACGAGCTGTGTGAATTAATCTTTAGGACGAGCTCGTCCTTGTGGACGACAACACATGGACGAGCGATTCAGGTACCATATCAGTTGCCCCCTCGCCCTTGCCTTGTCGTCTCAGAAGATGTATCGTATTCTTCTTTTTCTTTTTCTTGTTATGTGTACATCTTTATTATTATTTTTTATTTAGGAAACGCAACTTAAACGTGACTCCTCGGTTTTCGAGTGATGCCACGTGGCCTGCTTTGGTTGGCTCCGCTGCTTTGAAGGTGGCGAAGATGTTGCCTATAAATAGTAGAATTCCTCCTCTGCCCCTTTCATTTCGAAAGATTTTCCTCCTCGATCTGTCGTCTAGAGCCTCGTCTAGAACTCACTCTACGTCCATAGTCCTCCTCTGTCTAGAGCCAGGTATTTCTCCCTCCTCGTCTTTAGGTTTTCCTTTAAGTTTTCAAAGATAATGTCAACTGTTATTTCGTCGTCCAGCAATAGTACAGAAAAGGCTATTGACGAGTATCAGGATGTTACTAGCTATAGCAGTTCTGATAATAGTAGTCATAGTCGTAGTGGTAGTGGGGGGAGTAGCACGGACGAGGGGTACATCTCTGGTGTCCCTGGGGTCCCCTTAGACGTTCTACAAGAACAACTAAGGAAAACTTCTGGGTCTCGCGCCGGTACCTCGTCCAACGTCCCTCCGTCTAGTCCTTTGGACGAGGAGGAGACCGTTTACAGCTGTGCCATAGGCGTTTCATCAAAAACAACTGAGCAAAGGCTCAACAATCTTAGGTCATGGTATCAAATCCCTGACGAGCTTAATCCTAGATTGCCCATCCGTGGAGAGTGGTGTTGTAGCCCTCGTTTCGGCATAGGCGTTTATGAGGCCTATTTTTGGGGGGTTTGAGGTTACCTTTAAATTCCTTTACTAGAGAGTTACTAGTTAGATTAGGTTTAGGAGTTTGTCAATTTAACCCCAATGCATGGAGATTGATCATCTCTATGCAAGTTTTGTGGAGGGAAGTGTTTGGAGGGGACCGTCCTCTCACAGTGGACGAGTTTCTCTATTGTTACAAGCCTTCTGAAATAAACCAATCCCTTGGCTTTTATCAGTTCATAGCTAGGGGCTCACATTGTAGGTTGATTAAGTCCTTGGCCTCGTCTGATAGGAACTGGAAGACGGAATTCTTTTTCGTCTCTGGTATTTGGGCCGGGCACCCTGTGGACGTTGGTAGGGATACATTTGCCCCTTATGAGGGAAGCTTAGGGAACCTTCGTCCTGAGGGTAAGTCCTTTACCCTCTTCTCTCTTTTTTGTTTGTACTTATACTTTCGGTGTAACTTTCAATTGCTTGTTGGCTTTACAACTGTTGCACGTCCTTCCCTAAGCAAGTTCCTCCGCGATCGCGTCCAGAGAGCTCGTCTACACTCTGACAGGGATTTCCACTCTTTAGTTTCCCTTAGACGTCTAGCCAAGTGGGGGCTTGGCCCAGTACCATCCGACGAAGCCATTGCACACAAAATCACTATTCGTAGACGTAAGTTTCTGACTTAGCAAAGATATGTTTCTTTGTTTATTCTTTTCTCTTTTACTTTGGTTTTATTTTTAATTTCCATTTCCTTACTTTGTAGGAATGACGACCACGAAAGAAAATAGGGGAAAGGAGCCTGTGGGTGAGGGGAGTCGTCCTGAGGTCCATTCCCAGGTTCGTCCTTCTGCAGGGGACAAGAGGAAGAGTGTATCTAAAACTCTAGACTTAGGAAATTTACCTAGTCGTAGAGGGAAGAAGCCCAAGCATGGGTCATCCCAAACGGTGACCAGGTCTACCCTCCCCTCGTCTCAGACACTAGTCCAAGTCTTGGACGTGGATTCTCCAACTCCTGAAGTTACTCCGTCCAAGACCCCTCCGTCCAAGTCAGCTACGCCTACCTCGTCCCAGCCTCCAAGAATCCCCTTGAATCTAGTTGAAAATGAAGATCTGGCTTGGGAACGATTCGAGAAGGTCGTGTTGGACGAGGACATAGCTGCATGCTATGACATGTCTTTAAAAGACTTTGAACGTTCCGACGTCCATGATCTTTTTAAGGTATATAACCTTATCTTTGGGTCGTCTTTCCTCTCTTTTTTTTTTTTTTTTTTTTAACTTTTCCTCGTCTAACCTTTATTATATTTTACCATTGCAGGCAATGTCCAAGTTCATCGCGGCGTCTAGGCAGGCCACTGAATTGGACAAGACGAGGATCTTGTTGGAGACGAGGGTGCAGGAAGTGAAGAACGAGTGCAAGAGGTGGGCTGAGGTGGCGGCCAAGTCTAAGGACGAGGTCAAGGAGTTGCAAAATCATGCTGAGGAATTGAAGGCTGACATCGTCGAGAAGGATACTCGTCTTGGTCACCTCCAAAAGAGGAACGATGAGTTGAGTACCCTTCTTGAGAACGCCAGGGAAGAAGCAATTGCTCAATTCAAGGCGTCCAAGGAATATACTGATCTATTGGACGCCAATTATGCAGTAGGGTTCGAGGACTTCAGGATGGACGCTGCAGAAAACTTCCCTGGGTTGGACTTCAGTGCCATCAGACTCAACATTGGTGGTTCCACCACTAGCTCCCTCCTCCAGACGAGCTCAGAGGACGTGAATATTGAGGATGATGCCACCACCCAGCCTACTTAAGACGAGCCCAATGACGCCCCTCCCCAACAATGAAGACTAGCTTTTATCTGCTCATCTACCTTGTTATTTTTTCTTGTTTTTGGTTTTGGCCCGTTGTTTTGGCCTTTTTGATGTAACTCAAGTACAATTAGCTCGTCCAAATTACTAGGACGAGCACATAAACAAGTTTAATTTTGTTTAAGTTTCTCAGACGTTGGTTGTCTTTTGTGATTAATGAATGCATGTTTACTTTCCTTTATCCTTTTCATTCATTTGAATGTTGTATGGATGGAATTATTTGCATTCCTATACTCAATTTTTAATGTCCATGAATTTATTCACTTTGAATATCATTTGATTCTATAACACTCGTCCATGGATGTTACTTTTTCAAACATCATGGAATTATCTTTCCCCTTCACCCATTTGGTGGATGGCTCTTTGCTCGTCTTTAGGGCAAGTTTGTAAGTTTCAAGTTTCAACTTTACTCGTCCAAGGGCTTGATTTCTTAAGTTGAAGTTGCCCCAAGGATCATATGCATTTCTCGTCCATGTCTAGTCCGAGTATTTCTCGTCCACGGTCGAGTTTGTTTAGCTTAGGCTCGTCTTTTATTTAAACTTTGCCTTGTTTTTTTCCTTGTTTAAGGAAAGTTTAGACGTTATGCCCCTTTGTCTAAGAGTTTGCGCTCGTCTTCAAGCCTTGGTCTGTTTCGTAGACGGAGTCATGGAGTTGGCTATATTATATGTATTTAAACATCCAAACCATACTCATTACCAAATATAACGTTGACAAGTATGGCACGTTCTTTTTAGAAAGTAGTGCCTTATTTATACAAATATCCAAACGTTACTTCGTCCATAGCTAGTTTAATAACTAAACATTTTGGGATAAAAACATTACATAATGCTGAATAATAACGGCAAGTACTCATTTTGGATTCGTCCAAGAGGGTCTCGTCCAAGCTGGTACTTGATTATTACTGGTAATACCTTCTCAGGTGCTCAACGTTCCAAGGGTGTTCCAATTTTCTCCCATCCAATGCTTCTAAGTAATATGACCCTTGTCTTTTACAGTTGACAACCCTGTAGGGTCCTTCCCAATTGGGTCCTAATTTTCCTTGAGCCGGGTTCCTAGTTGCAAGAGAGACCATTCTCAGAACAAGGTCCCCTATGTTGAAACGTCTTGGCTTCACCATCGCATCGTACTGCCTAGACATGAGGTTTTTGTACCTCGCTGTCCTTTGCACCGCTTCCATCCTTACTTCGTCTATGAGATCAAGGCTAAGGCGCAGCTGATCCTCGTTATCCTTGTCTTGGTACCGCATCACCCTGTGGTTTGCCATGTGGATTTCTGTAGGTATCACCGCTTCACTTCCATAAGCTAGCTTAAAAGGAGTTTCTCCGGTAGGGGTTCTTGCAGTGGTTCTGTAAGCCCATAAAACACCGAGTAACTCATCTGGCCATAGCCCCTTTGCCCCCGCAAGCCGAGTTTTGATGATTTTCAACAAGCGGTTTGCAACCTCTACCTGATCGTTGGCCTGAGGGTGGGCGGGGGAGGAGTAATGATTGTTGATTCCGAAGTGCTTGCAGAAATCTTTGAAGAGGGCGTTATCAAATTGCCGCCCGTTGTCGGACACTAGAACCCTGGGAACTCCGAATCTACACACGATGTTTTTCCAAACGAAGTTCTTGACATTTTGCTGTGTTATTTTTGCTAAGGGTTCTGCCTCTATCCACTTGGTGAAGTAATCAATCCCAACCACCAAGAATTTCATCTGTCTGGTTCCAAGCAGAAAAGAACCTAAGATATCCAACCCCCACTGGGCAAAGGGCCATGGGGCCGTCATTGGAGTTAGATATTCTGCCGGTTGTTGGGGGATATTGCTGAAACGCTGACATTGGTCACATACCTTGACGTACGCCTTTGCGTCTGCTTGAATGGTTGGCCAGTAATACCCCGCACGGACAACTTTATGAACCAATGCTCTTGCCCCCGAGTGATTACCACACGCTCTTTCATGGATCTCCCTCAACACATAGTTCGACTCGTCTGGGGCTAAACACCTCAAGTAGGGCTAGGAGAACCCCCGTTTGTATAGCACTTCACCTATAAGAACATATTTGGCAACTCTGATTCCTACCTTCCTGGCTTCACCTTCGTCTTGTGGAAGCCTTCCATCTTTAAGATAGGCAATTATTGGAGTCATCCAGTTTTCTCTTTTTCCTACCTCTTGGACTTCCGGGAGGTCTATGCATGGCATGTATTGAACTTCGTCAATTTTATCCATGGCTTCTCCTAAAGAGGCTGCTTTCGCCAAGGCATCTGCTTCCATATTTTCCCCCCTCGGGAGTTGGACAAATTTGGTGTCGTTGAATCCCTTGATGAGTTTCCTTACTTTACTCAGGTATTTCATCATTCGTTCTTCCTTGGCTTCACATGCTCCATTTACTTGGTTAATGATCAATTGGGAGTCTCCTCGGACGACGATGGATTCCGCCCCCAGAGCTTTGGCTAACTCTAAGCCTTTAAGGAGTGCTTTATATTCGGCCTCATTGTTAGTGGGTTGGTATCGTAGTCGGACGGCGTATTCCAATTTATCCCCCTCGGGTGATCTCAGTACAACTCCAACTCCTCTAGAATGCAACGTGGACGAGCCGTCCACGTTGATATCCCACTTCTGAACTTCGTTCAGCTCGTCCAGGTCTCCTTGTCCAGGTGTAAACTCCGCAATGAAGTCTGCTAGCACTTGTGCTTTGATCGCCTTCCTTGGTTGGTATCTAATGTCGAACTCACTTAGCTCGACAGCCCATTGGACGATCCGTCCGGCTGCTTCCACCTTGTTCATTACCTTCTTTAATGGATGGTCCGTCTGGACGTTGATGACATGGGCTTGGAAGTAGTGCCTTAGTTTCCTTGAGGCTGTAATCAACGCAAAAGCCAACTTTTCCATTATAGGATACCGTCCTTCCGCCCCTTTGAGTGCTCGGCTAGTGTAATAAACTGGATTCTGAACTTTTGCGTCTTCCCTGATTAGAGCCGAGCTCACTGCATGAGGGGATACTGCCAAGTACAGGTACAATTCTTCACCAGGGATCGATGGGCTCAACAAAGGAGCTGTGGTAAGATATGCCTTCAGGGCTTCGAAAGCTTCCTGACATTAGTTCGTCCATTCAAACGCTTTCCTAAGAATCCTGAAAAACGGCAAACACTTGTCAGTGGCTCTAGAAATAAACCTGTTAAGGGCAGCAACTCGTCCGGCAAGAGACTGGACGTCCTTGGTGTTTTGCGGAGGTTTCATACCCAATATTGCTTGAATCTTGTCAGGGTTCGCTTCGATCCCTCTCTGTGACACCATGAACCTAAGAAATTTTCCTGATGAAACTCCGAAGGCACACTTGCTGGGGTTTAGCTTTATGTTATACCGCCTGAGCATGTCGAAGGTTTCCTGTAGGTCGTCCAAATGGCTCGTCTCGTCCGGGCTTTTTACTAGCATATCATCCACATATACTTCTACATTTCGTCCAATCTGGGGTCGAAACATGTGATTTACCAACCTTTGGTATGTTGCCCCTACGTTCTTCAAACCAAAAGGCATCACCTTGTAGCAAAACAGGCCTTGACTAGTGATGAATGATGTTTTCTCTTGATCTCTTTCATCCATTCTTATCTGGTTATACCCGGAAAAGGCGTCCATGAAGCTTAGCAATTTATGACCCGCAGTCGAATCCACCAATTGATCAATACGTGGTAACGGGTAACTGTCTTTGGGACAGGCTTTGTTTAAATCAGTGAAATCCACACACATTCTCCATTTGCCATTAGCCTTCTTGACCATCACTACGTTAGCCAACCAATTCGGATAGTATACCTCTCGAATGAAGTTTGCTGTAGTTAACTTTTGGACCTCTTCTTTAATGGCATTATCTCTGTCAGGGGCGAACACTCTTTTCTTCTGTCGTACAGGCTTTGAGGAAGGATGCACATTAAGACGGTGGGTGATAACACTAGGGTCTATCCCCGGCATATCTTCATGCGTCCATGCAAACACATCAACATTCTTCCTCAAGAACAGGATGAGGTCCTCTTTTACCTTGTTTTCCATTTCTACTCCAACCCTTGTCTGCCTTTCGGGTTTATCCTCGTCTACGGAAACGTTCTCTAGTGCTTCTGTTGGTTCAGCTACAACTCGTCTCTCCTCAATGTTCATCACTTGTGTGCGCTCGTCCATGGCTAGCATAGCCAAGTAGCACTCTCTTGCTGCTAATTGGTCTCCTTGTACCTGTCCTACTCCGTGTTCTGTAGGAAACTTGACCGACAGGTGATAAGTGGACGTGACTGCCCTCCAACTATTTAAAGTTGGTCTTCCGATGATGGCATTGTAAGAGGATGAGCAGTCGACTACCAAGAAATTGACGTTGTTGGTTACCTGTTGTGGGTGTGTGCCTACTACCACGGGCAAGGTGATAGTACCCACTGGCTGCACCTTCATCCCACCGAACCCCACCAAGGGCGAGTTCACTCGGCGAAGTTGGTTTCGTCCAAGCTTCATTTGTTGAAAAGCGGGATAATACAAAATGTCTACGGAACTTCCATTATCCACCAACACCCTCCTTGTTGTGTAGTCTGCGATGAGTAGAGTGATGACAATGGCATCGTCATGGGGGTGATGAACCCTTCTGGCATCCTCGTCCGTGAACGTGATGGCCTCCTCGTCCGTGAACGTGATGGCCTGCTCGTCAGTTGTCCTACCTCCGGACGACCGTCCAGAGAGCTGGACGTTCTGCACTACCTTCAAGTATGACTTCTTTGCCTTGGACGACTGCGCCATTGAGTTTCCTCCTATGATTACTCTTATTTCTCCAAGCGGGGGACGTGGCGACTCCTCCGCCTTTGCTTTCAGTTTTTCGTCCTTGTGATCTCGTCCAAGAAAATTCCTTAACTTCCCTTGCCTGATGAGGTTTTCTATCTGCTGTTTCAAGTCAAAACACTCGTCGGTGTCATGCCCATGGTCCTTGTGGAAGCGACAATATTTGTTTCTATTGCGCTTATTGGGATCTCCTTTCATCCTTTCAGGCCATTTCAGGGAGGGATCATCCTTAATTTGCATGAGCACCTGTTCCAGCGGTGCATTCAACTGCGTGTATTGCTGGGTTCTTGCTGAGGGGCCTACCTTATTAATGTCCTGATTCTTCCTATCTTCCATCCGTCTCTTCTTTGGACGAGTACCTTGTTCGGAGTGGCGCATGGAGTTCTCCATTCTCTTAGTTCTCTTCCTTTTCTTGGCTATGATTGCGTCTTCTACATTCATGAAGTTTTGGGCCGAGTGAACGAGCTCGGCCATGGTTTGAGGCTCCTTTTCGTAAAGCTTGTGAATGAATAAATCAGAGTTCACTCCATTGTGGAAGGCTGCCAACAGCAACTTGTCATCTACTTCGTCTACCGTTAAGGCTTCTCTATTGAAACGAGTGATGAAGGATCGCCAACTTTCATTCTCTCCTTGTTCGATGGTCAACAGGCTGGACGAGGAACGTTTATGCCTTTATCCTCCAATGAAGTTGTTAACAAATAACTTGCTCAACTCCTCAAAGGAACTTACTGTATTCGACAGTATTTTACTAAACCACACCCGCGCTGGCCCTTTAAGGGTGGTAGGGAAGGCTCTACACATGATCTCGTCCGGGACCCCTTGGAGATGCATTGTAGTCTTGAACGTGGTGATGTCGTCGAATGGATCCCTTGTTCCATCATATGAGTCCAAGGAAGGCATCTTGAACTTTGGAGGCAACGGATGGCCATTGATCACAGCTGTAAAAGGGGAGTCCGTTCGATGGACTAAGTCCTCTACTGGGTTTGCTTTCCTCATATTCTCCCGCATCTCATCCATGGCTTTCTTCATCTGATCCATTTCCTTCTCCAAATGTGGCACCCTCCGTGAAGTAGCGCCGCGCGATTGGCTTTCTGGACCAGGATTCCCTCTGTCTTCTAGACTTTGGGCTTGTCCTTCAACGTAGCCTTCGTAGCGTTGTCTCCTTTCGTTGATCTCCCTCGTCAACTCTTGGTTTTGGCGGGTTAATTCCGCCATGGCGGCTGCCATGGACTGTATGTGTTGAACTGAAGACGGTTGCATGGCAGGAACCGACTGGCGATCTCGGTAGGGATTGCTGGAAGCATCCCTGCTTTCTTGGTGGCCCGGGCTAGTGGCCCTCGATCTTGTCCGAACCATACAGCCTTTTGTCGGAGAAAGCGTGAAAAGAAACTACAAACACCAAAATTCACGAACTTCCCCACAGACGGCGCCAACTGATGATGCTCTTTCGAATCAGTAGGCTGGATGCTTGGACTTTGATGATCTGAAAGGCCTGCAAGAAAAACGATGAATCAAAGGAGACCGGGGTTGGCCGGCCTAAGACCCTCCGATGGTGAAGTTAGTTTTATTTTCAATAATCAAGAAAACTTCCAAGTCTATCCAAAACAAGAATGTCTAGAGAGTTTTTTCACTTATCTTCCTGTGTCGAAGAAAGGGTGTTTATATAGGGCCAAAGTGACGGTTACTATTCTGCAACTGCTCCTTCATTTGTGGAAGTCAAGAGATAACTGCTATGGGAAGTTGAAATATTTGTAGAGGTTACAATGATGTCTTATAATCCTTCCACGTAGCGTGTATTTCTTTACTGCGCAGCAGGCACCGTTTGAGACTCGTCCATGCTTGGACGGATGTTGCTGTAAGTGCTTTAGACGAGGTCTTTAAATCCTTAGATCCAAATGAAAGGAGATGGAATGGTTTATATGTATGGTTGTAGTGTAACATTATCGAGTAAGTCTCATGGACGAGCTTGCCCTTTACAGACGACAACGCAAGGACAAACTGTGTGAATTAATCTTTGGGACGAGCTCGTCCTTGTGGACGACAACACATGGACGAGCCATTCAGGTACCATATCAGAACCTACTGCCTGAACATCACAGACAGAAGCTACAACAGTTGTACTCTTTCATACAGGGGGTGATGAGGATGAAATGACCAGCAGTACAAATATGCTTCTAACAGCTATCTCCGCTCTTCAAATGAGCCCTACCTGTTGGACTTTGTTCAATCAATTGGAGCTAAAAAAAGGAGTCAAGGAGAACAATGACCGAAGCGCTTGTATCCATTGCTACCAACTCTAGAACACACTGCCTCACAACTAAAGCTCTTGCTAGCTGAGCTTTCCTAGAGACTACTAATGCCATTACCTTCACCGATGAGGATATGGAGGTATAACACCCTGACAATAATAGACCAATATATGTTGTTGCTCAAATCAATGATGTTCACATAACACTAGTCGACACTAGTGCATCACTCAATCTTGTCCTAACCAGCACATTCAAAGCAGTTGGAATCCCACTCAGCAGAATCACTAGGCCTCCTATTGAAGTTTTTGGCTTCGTTGGAATTCATAAGCACACTATTACAAGTATGCAGCTAGTCCTCAAAGTGGGGCCCATTATTGCTCTCACCAGATTTCATGTGATTGACTCACTTGTCTCTTACCATGCTCTACTTGGGAGGCAATGGCTCCACAAACACAAGCTTGTGCCATCCACTTACCACCAATGTGTCAAGGAAAGACTTAACGGTAAGCCTATACGCATCCCTACTAATCCTACTCCATTTGATTTATCTGAGGCATATTACTTTGAAGCTAGTTTCTATGATAAGCTCACCTTAAGTGGGGAAGATTCTACTTCAAGGCCTGTTGAGATCCTATTACCCAGCTGGCAAGATAATGAGAATGATCTAGAAATAGACATGAGGTCTCTCCTTGGTCAAAAGAGAAATAAAAGAGAACATAGGGAAACCTCCAACAGTGTCTCATAGCCACAATGTGTGCAAGTCCAGCTGCCAGATGGACATTTGGGGTATCGTTTATGAAAGTACGTGAAACCTAGTTGTCTCAAACAGAAAGGTCTCGGACTGAATGTAGCAAGCACTACACCCACGTGTTGCTATACTCAAGAAACAGAAGCCGCAGAGGTAGAAGAGAATCTACCCAGCAGTCTAACAAAATCATCTAAAGAGCCTTAAGCAGTGACCAATTTTTCACCTAATGTGGAGCTGGAAACCATTAATCTCAGTGATAATTCTAGTGTCTAACGACCAACTTCAGTTAATGCAACTTTTCCACTGCTGGAAAAAGCTGAACTCATTCCATTATTAAAGGAGTACATTGATGTCTTCGCTTGGGAGTACCATGAGATGCTCGGTTTGGATCCCAACCTAGTAGCACATGCTCTTAACATGGAACCAGGAGCAAAGCCAATAGTACAGCCCATGCGGACCTTCCAGCCTGATGTTGAAGCTCAAATCATTCAAGAAGTCTAGAAACTCCTCACAGCTAGGTTCATCGAGCCCAACATGCATCCAAAGTGGCTTTCCAACATTGTACCAGTCAAGAAAAAGAATGGACAAATACGATGTTGTGTTGACTTCCGGAATCTTAATAAAGCATGCCCCAAAGATGAATTTCCACTTCTAAACATGGATATGCTCATTGATTTAGCTGCTAGACATGCTATGTTTTCATTCATGGATGGTTTTAGCGGGTACAACCAGATCAAAATGTTATCCAAAGATGTAGCCAAAACAGCCTTCTGAACTCCTATTGGCAACTTTTACTACACCATCTTGCCCTTCGGTCTCAAAAATGCTAGAGCCACCTATTAAAGGGCTATGACTGCAATTTTTCATGATATGATGCACAAGGAAATTGAAGACTACGTGGACAAAATTGTTGTAAACTCAAAGACAAGAGAAGATCATCTTGCTATCTTAAGAAAAGTCTTTGAAAGGTGTTGGCTCTACAAGCTTCACATGAATCCACTCAAATGTGCCTTTGGAGTTACGGCTAGAAAATTTCTGGGGTTTCTTGTTCACCAAAGAGGCATAGATATTGGTCCTAGCAAAGTGCAAGCCATTGCTACTATGAAGCCACCTACTATACTCACACAACTCAAAATTTTTCTTGGTAGACTCTCATACATCTGGCGGTTCATTCCAAGTCTCGCTACCCTCACAGCTATCTTTACACCACTGCTGAAAAAAGGAAGACCCTTCCGTTGGACTTCCAAATGCCAGTAGACATTCCTTCAACTGCAGTAACTTATGACCAGACTACTAATTGTATGTGCACCCATACCAGGAAAACCACTCAAGCTGCATTTTCAACCAATGAAGAAGTAATTGGGGCACTCATAGCCCAAGATGATCAAGAAGGGATTGAGTGACTAGTTTACTATATTAGCAGAAAGCTAAAGGATGCTAAACCCACTACCCTAAGGCTGAAAAGGCTTGTCTTGCTCTAATATATGCTGCCCAGCGATTGCGTCACTATCTGCTAGCTCACACGGTACAACTCTTAACAAAATCTTATTCGATCCACTCACTCTTGAGGCGCCCAATTCTTTCCAGAAGGCTAGCATAATGGCTTTTAGAATTATCTGAATTTGAGATCATCACAATCACCCCAATAGTTATAAAGGGTCAAGTCATTGCTAATTTGTTGTCAAACTTTCCTGGAGAAGACAGCTGGAACATTATCAATGACAAACTTGGCGAGCTACCAGAAATTGCACTGATGGAAACAGCTAGAGCTGTTTGGACTTTACGTTTTGACGAATCCTCTACCACTTTTGAAGGAGGAGCTGGAATAGTCCTATCCAAGAATACCGGAGAAACAGTGGCTATGTCATTCAAGCTTGATTTTCCATGCACCAACAATATGGTTGAATTTGAAGCGTACCTCACGAGCCTAGCGGTGGCTTGTGAAATGGGTATTAAACATCTTCAAGTAATTGGAGACTCAAATCTGGTTGTTTGCCAAGCTAGAGGAGATTTTGCACTCAAGGAACCATCTTTAGCTTCATATAGAGCTATGGCTCAAAGGTTGGAGGACTCTTTTGAAGAGTTCAATATTAAACACTCTCTAAGGTCCAACAATCGCTTTGCCGATGCTTTAGCTACCTTGGGATCAAAAGCGAGTTTTGATGGTGCAACAACAAATGTCACTATTGTAAAAAGGCCCATTCCAATCATACAAATGCTGAAAGAAGAGTTCTTTGATCAACCGCTAGAACAGACAAATTGGAGGTCATCCCTTAAAGAAACACTGTTATCACCCGACGAGAAAGATGATTTGAAGGTGCTCAAAGATTACACTTTGATGGCAGGAGAGCTATATAGAAAACTTCCTGGAGGAATTCTAGCTAGATGCTTGAGCCCTGATGAGTCCACTAAGCGATTAAAAGAAGTTCATGAAAAATCATGTGGCTCCAGCGGCTTTGTTAGTCTCTACAGACGCCTCTAGCGGTCAAGATATTACTGGCTAGAAATGAGCAAACAAGCTGCCACTATCCAAGAATAATGTCCCAGTTGCCAATACACTTTTGATCAGATGGAATCATATGCAGTCTTTGCCACAAGTGATTGGCGTATACCCTTTCTTGAGTATCTCATAGAGGGCATCTTGCTCGACAACCATGAGGAGGCATACTGCTTGAGGAAATTGGCTACTCATTACTTTGTGGAAGGTGGTATTCTTTTCCGAAAAGGATTCAATAGGGAACCCTTGAGATGCCTAGGGACCCTTGAAGCACAATCAGTCATGCAAGTGGTACATGCAGAAGAGTGTGGTGACCATCAAGGCAAAAAGCAACTTCTCTAGCAGCTGCTCAATCTTGGGTATTTCTGGCCCACCATGAAACAAGATGCAGCTGAATGTGTGAAGACATGCCATACTTGCCAAGTCTATGGGAATCTCATCACACTCACCCCACCAACCTCCAAAACATGATGACTTCTTGGCCATTCCTTACTTGGGGGCTTGATCTAATAGGCCCAATCAATCCAGCATCCAAAGGCCATATTTGGATACTAGTGGCTACTGAGTACTTTACAAAGTGGGTTGAAGTCATTCCCCTAAAGAAGGCTATAGGCCCAGCTATTGCGAATTTCATCCGAGAGCATATTATTTGCAGATTTGGCATCCCTCACAAAATTGTTACTGATAGTGGCACTCCTGTTGTCAACAAGGATGTTCGAAAGTTACTTGACCATCGTCACATCAAGCACCACAAGTCCATTCCCTATTATCCACAAGGCAATGGTCAAGCAGAAGCTACCAACCGAGTGCTATTAAGAATTCTTAGCAAAATGGTTCACGAATATGAGGGTGGCTGGACAGAATACCTGTTTGAAACCCTGTGGGCATATTGAAGATAAAGCAAAACAGCCACCGAACTATCACCATTTTCTCTTGTATATGGTACTGAGGCTATATCTCTAGTTGAGCTATTGGTTCCCACCCCAAGAAACAGACATGGATATTGCCACTTGTGCAGAAATTAGAATTATGGACCTTGAAACCTTGAAGGAGAGACGAAATCTTGCCTATAACCGCACCTAACGGTACCAGCAGCAGATGACCAATGCTTACAACAAGGCCATGAAATCCAGGGTTTTTGTCAAAAGGTAAATGGTTCTAAAGGCAGCGAATCATGTAAAGAGGAATTTCTCAAAACCATCTAAATTCGCCCCAAGTTGGAAGGGGCCCTATCTCATAAGGGAAGCCAATGACAGCGGTTATTATCGTCTAGCTACAGCGGAAGGTGAAAGTCTCATGGAACCTATTAATGGCAAATGGCTTAATTTGTACTATGCTTAACTTAACTTTCAAGTATGTACTGAGTAACTCTCCCTGTATAATCCTAAATTACTGCTATGTGGATAAGAAGTAAGCATTTCCTTTTGCCTCAAATATGAATTTCTTATGTTCACAAGCACTTTAATATTACTTTCCATACATAATCATGCACATTCAGAACTATGAATAAAGTTATAGCTTTAATAGTTGGGTGTTTTGAACCCAAAATAGTCATGAGTACAATAAATATTTCAAAACTATGTATATGATTTCCATGACTATATTTTAGCTTGAACATACTATTCTTTGATAAATAAAATATTTTTCATAAAACAAATCCATATACCTATACATAAACAAAACATAGCTTGTACAGTTGGAGAAATATCAAACTACCACATAAAGTTCACATGGCTGATGCACCTTTGCACAAAACGTAGCCTACACAGCTGAATAAATCCAAAGTACATAACATGTTTCATTATATCATAACTTAAAGACAGATTGTTCAAAATACTAAGCTACTAATAAAAATCTAGTCTAGTAAGCCATCGCCAAAGGTTTTCGCTTAAGAAGAAGCACCTCCAGCAAACGATGACTACATCATTTCACCCCTTTGGCTCACTAGAAGAGAAATCTCAGTTGTCTTTGCTGCAATTTCCTTCTCAAGATCAGCAATCTTTACTGTAAGCTCATTTAACACCTCCTCATTATCTAGAGTAATACAAGACTCAACAGCAATCCAAATCTTATCAAGGATAAATTAGACTCCAAGCTTCATGAACAGTAAATCCTTAAGAGCATTCTTCCACTCAAGTGCCTTCTTCAAATTTGTACTTTCAAGCTCTGTACGCTGCATATCCAGCATACTTCAAAGAAGCACCTAGCTTGCATCCAGTCATGAAGTAAGGGTATTTATTTACAATCTCTTCCAGCATTGGCTGACCTTCTACAAGAACCTCAAACCACTGGAACATGGCAGTATTACTTGAAAGAGGATCGAAATCAGCTGCCACTTTCTCATTCTCCTCATCATCTACAAATTGCTCCAAGAATTCTTCAAGGCTCATTCTCTCAAAAGCTGCACCGGAAGATTCACTCTGTGAATCTGCAAAAATGAACATGATTATATCTCCAGCAATAACAGAAAGCATTCATGAAGTCAAGCATTATTTAACAAGAAGCCTACTCTACTCAATGTAAATGACTCAGAATTATCATACCTGGAGGTTCCTTACTCTGGTGTATATCATGAATAGTTCAAGAAACAACGTGCCTTTGGCTGGGCATACCAGTAGCAACTCCTTTAGCAGTTATAGTAGCACTAGGATCCTTGCTAGCATGTTCTTGGTTGGGCATACTAGCAGTAGTTTCTCTAGCAGTTACAATAACAGCAGGATCCTTGCCAACATGTTCTTGGTTGGGCATACCAGCAGCAGTTTCTCCAGCAGTGACAGTAACTTCAGAACCCTCATCAGTAATCTTTATGTCTTCATCAATTGGACCTAGAGAATAAAGGACATCAAGAGAGGAAACGCGAGAAGAAACCGAAGCGAGGAACAGTAGTTTACCAAAGTCAGCGGTTGTATCCTCAAAATCATACTCCTCCAACTGTGTCTCTTCACTATCACCGGACTGTTGAAGCCATAACAGCATATGGTTAGCACCACAAATGAAGGCAAAGAAGAAAAGAAAAAAGACAAAAAGGATGTAAGAAGATAAGGGCTCTACAAGAATACCCTTTCTAAAGATTTAGGAACCTTTATTTTGCCAGCACTAGTCTTCCTTCTATATTGCTTCAATGGCGAGAGTGTACTAGCAGATGCAACAGCTGGAACACTGGACTTAGTAGTTGGAGTTGCACCAGAACCAGATTGGATAGCAGTTAGGGGCTTAGGACTACCAGTCTTGGGCTTCTCAGCACTTGTTCTCTTGTGCCTAACCTTTTTGGGCTTGTCCTCTAAAGAAGGTGATTTGCCACAAGATCTCTTTGTTGAACCAGTGGCTGGATTAGACTTGGGGGCTCCTACTATGGTATTTTTCTCACTCCATTTTATGGTTACATCACCAACATGAACCACCCAGCCATTAAGGTTAGCACGCCACTTAACAAATCTTAAACTCTACCTAGTAGCCCATGCCGAAGTTGCTCGTGTGTTTAGAATAAGCCAAGCATTGGTAGAAGGCTCATTCAAGGGAGGACCTATCACTACTTGGTCAACCTCTCGGCTATTTACATAATTAACAAATGTGTTCATCACCTTCCTCCAATATAGCTGCATATTTGAAGTGGTATACCCCTCACGATGCCTACTTGGAACTAAGACCCTCTCCACCTTGCTGGCCCAATATTCCATCGTTGTAGCATGAACCAACGGCTTCATTGCATCACTAAAGGGACATCTTGTGGCATTGATGTCTAGGACATCTTGATCAAACCCGAATTGCCTCAAAACTCTATGAGGATTGTATTGTATCAAATCAAACCCGACACCACTTGGATATGGGATGTACGAAGGGGATGTAATAAGCAAGAAGTTGGGAATCTTCCATGATCAGCCAGTCCAAACTCTTGAGACCCAGGCCTAGCATTTGGAAAAGGGTTTCGACAACAAAACCCAGCAGTAACATAAGAATAAGGCTTCCAAGCAAAGTGAGCCTTATCATCTAGCAATGTGATTGAAGGAAGATTCCAAACCTTCAACCCCATCCACTTCATGAGCAAAGGAATACCATCTTTAAAATCAAGAAATTGAAGCTCACCATTGGGTCTAGCAGCTCGGACCACCCAACTGGCCATTTTGACATCACCAACATCTTTGCTAATATCCATATAATCTTTCGATTGCTCTCTCATGAAAGTTTGCAACAATACTACATTAACACTAGATTCAATAATGTGGTATGGAGACCCTTCAAGCTCATCACTACGCAATCTATCAAGCTCATAGTACCTAAAGGCAAAGATGCACCTCTACTCAATACTACGGCTAGAGGGAATGTCCATCAGAGTTAAACACACATTTACTCATCCACAAAGCTAAGAATGTAGCTCTCCTTAAATCAACATCCTCAGATTCTCTAAACTCAGAAATCCAAAAGGAGAACGTAGCTCTATTACCTGTCTAAGACATAGAAGTGCCTTCAAAGGTCTCTAGTAGCTTTCTAGCAATCACAGACTCTTCATCAAACAACCCTAGCTCCAGCAGATTCACATCTCCCATGCTGGGTAGTAAGCAAATCCTTTCCACATCTTCAAGGGTGATTGTAGTCTCACCCTAGGGGAAAAAGAAAGTGCTAGTATCGGGATTCCAATGGCATACCAAGAATCAAAGTGCTCTCATATCTCTATAAATGTTCCACCCACGGGACACAACTACGGCTTCGAAAATCTTGGCATTCTTCATAATTTGACAGAATCCTTCATCAACAACCTCTTGCTCTACCTAATCAAACCAGCCAATGGTTGTGCCACAAGGATACAAAAACTAAATAGGCACTGGCAAGAGCTCTTTCCACTAGAATCGTAGGTCCATTACACCAAAAGCAACTGGAACCCATACTGTCTCATAGCTGGGGGCTTCACCTTTCAGAATCCTTTTTTTTGGCACACCAGGTGGGCTAACCTAAAAAGCCCCAACTGTTGGAAACAAAGAAGTTGAGCAATACCATAGGTTTTGCAGCGACAACAAGGGCTCTCCTTGCCTGGCCTCTACACCAACACCCACGACAACAACCTTAACCTCACCTCCAGCCACAGCTTCACCTCTTGACGCAGCTACTCCAGCAGTACCAGCACTACATGAACCCAACAGTTCTTCTCTTTTAGCCATAACTCACAGAAGCAGAAATATTTCTCCAATAACAAAAAAATGGCAAAGAAAACACTTACTGTTACCACGGGAAACAAAAGAAAATATGGGTTTCTCTCTCACTTGGCCGAAAGCAAAAAGGGAAGAAAGAAAATCTCTATTTCCCTCTCAACCTTGGCCGAAGCTCTCTATCTCTCTCACTCTTGGTCGAAGACAAGAAAAGGAAGGAGTTTTGCTTTGTTTCTCTCCCTGATTTGCCGAAAATCTCAGTCACTCTCTCTACCTTGGTTAAAATCGGCGTTGCTCTCTAACCCTAGGCTGAAAATAGGAAGAAGAGAAAAAGCTCTCTTTCTCTACCTTAATCCCTCTGTTCCTTGGTCCAAGCAAAAAAAAAAATGAAGAAGCAACCAAGGCTAGCCTTTACTAGAAAATGTGAAAGCTGCAAATGATAAGACATAGAGAAAAGACAAGCATTTAATGCAAGAAACCTGAGGAATAATTGAAAACCCACAAAGGTGTTGAACATGGGAAGTTACAGAAGCCCACTATGCATAACTACTACCAAATTTCAAACTCGCACATGTGACCAAGTAAAAATTGCTCACACGTGACTTGGGGAGCTAAATGTTGAGGTACAAATTTTCAGGCCCTAATCTCATTAGCCCACTCACTAAAATACCTATACAAGCCCATAAACTATTTTGGGCCCACACAAATATTTCTTAAACACTTCCCACATATTACCTAAATATTTCCTCATATTATTACCCAACTTGGGCTCTCACACAAATACTTATCATACCACTACCAAAATTGGGCCATAAAATTATACCATCTCTACAAAAAGCCCAAACTCATTTACCTTGTGGGCAAAATCCAAAAAGTCCAACAAAATTCTCTTTACAAAGCTCGTTGCTACATGGCACCCTAAAGCCCGTTGCTACACGGCACCTCTAAAAGCCCATTTCTACATGGCACTCTTACAAAGTCCATTGCTACAAAGCACATTTACTAAATTCGTTGCTACACAGCAATATTTTTTCAAAATCTCAAACTATTTACAAAAGCCCAAATACTATTTTGGTACCTATTTACAAAAGCCCAATAATATTTTGGCAACTATTTACAGAAAGCCCAAATACTAATTTGGCAATTATTTACAAAAGCCCAATATTATTTTGGCAACTATTTACAAAAGCCCAATATTATTTTGGCAACTACTTACAAAAACCCAATATTATCTTGGCAACTATTTACAAAAGCCTAATATATTTTGGCATCTTTTATCAAAAAACCCAATACTATTGGGCAAATAATTATTCTACTAATGGGAAACTAAACTACTTATGATATATTACTTAACTCATCTTTCAAAATTACTTCTTCTGCAAAATTTATGGGAACTATACTAATTTTTTCCATAAGAAACTCTAACTATGAAAGCTCATGAATATTACCTATGACAAAACTATTCATTTTGTAAGGATGAACAAGCCCAACAGCAAGGCCCACTTGAGACAGTCCAGCCCATGTGCTAATAAAGGGACACACGTCTAGCTGAGCTTACACCCTTCTTGGCAAGCTAATTTTCATGATTACTGATGTGACATAAAGCTGTGATGACAAGACACAAGGCTGAGAAGCTGCAGCCAGCCATTCTCTCCCTTTTCTCCAACACAATCGGTCAAGGAACAAAGAGTAGCCATTAACAGACCATGGAAACTTCTGGAATTACTTGTAAACAACTCATTACCATGCCAAAAACATATACTTTCTAGTTCATGAACCAAGCACATGAACCTAAATGGGGAAACTTAGGGAACTGTGGTTTGGAGGGCACCAAGGAGATCTCCAGCAGAGTTTCCAGCAAAAGGCTCCAAGATTGACACCTGGCTTGAGGTGACACAATCTGCCCTTAGAAGCTCTGATACTAGTAGCAGACAACCAAGATTATTAGCCTAAAACATGCTTTAATCTCATTGGCTAAGAACAATCAGCATTTAATGCTAAGTCAGAACTCCAGCTGCTATTACCCAAAACAACAAGAACATTCTAAAGCTAAACTTACCACTCTTGGCCAAATCCTAGGAACGATTTTCTAAGGATTTTCAGAAGATTGAGACTGATTTTGGAAGAGATTATTTGCTAAAAACCCCCTTAAACTCAACTACAAATAAAGCTCTCTTCAACACACACCAATAGAGAAGAACTTTCTCATAAACTTCTCTATTTTTCTCTCTCTAATTTTCTTTAAGCTCTTAGTGAGGTTCCAAGTTTCTGAGTTCTTAGTTTCAAACTTAGAAACTAAGCTCTTTAACCCCCTAGCTCACAAATACCCCTCACGCCTCTACTTATAAGCTCTTATCCATCCCCAGCAGAAAGTTCCAGTAACTCTACTAAACACTCTCTCTCTCTCTCTCTCTCTCTCTCTCTCTCTCTCTCTCTCACACTATTCATACTACCAAAATGACCCTCACTACTCACTACATATACTATATCCATGAGCTTACCCTGGTATAATAATGATCTTGCTGCACTAGCTAGAATCTCTGTCTCCCTTCATCTCACACTAAGCTTTCTCCATTTCTTGTTATAATGGAACCCATAGTGTTTGTTTATTCATTTACTATTGAAGGTTATAATGTAATTATTACTATAAAGTTTTTTCCTCATGTTCTTATATTAGAGGACTTCTTCTCACTGGAACCTATGGATGATGATTTTGAAGAAGTAGACACTCTCCTTAAGGTTTATTCTATTCTGTCTCATTTTCCTGCTAGAATATGTTACCGCTGGAATATTAACTGCTGGAATATTTTACTGTTGGACTATTTCTTTATTGCAGTATGCTTTTATGTTGTATTGACATGTCTATTGTAGAAAACGTTTTTGGGCCATCCCATAATCCTTGTCAGTTCCAACCTAGGCCCAAGGCATAAAATAAGGCGAATTCTCCAAATCTTCACCAATAGCCTTTAAGCCGTGCTTCAAACCCATCGTCGAGTTCCAGTTTAGGCCCCCAACCCAACACAAATCTCATTTGTCAGAAGGAAGCAAGTCCTTTTTTTTTTTTTTTTCCAATTCGCACCAAATTGGCCCATATTGGGATGAAACCGTCGCCGAAACAGGCCGAAATTCATGTTTAAAAAACAATGGAGTAAATAAATTAGTTAAAAAAGTTTCACATTAGAGGAAACAAGAAGAAGATGAAGATAGAAATTGAAATAAGGGGGACAAAGCTCAAGTTTGGCTGCCATTGAAACTCACTTTCTAGTCCCTTCTTCAATGCTTGTGACTTTGAATTTCCAAGTAGATAAATTGATAAAGTGAGTGTGAGAGACTTGGAGAAAAAAGATTTGGAATGTTATGTTTTGAGTCAATGCACATGTGTAGTTGGTGGGGTCTGTGGAGAATGGAGCTTCCTATAAGCTTCATGCTTATAATTTATAAGTATCCCAACATATTGTTTATTTACAAAGTAACCCATATTTGAATTTCTTTTAGATAACTAATCTAATTCCCTTTATCATGATTTTCTCTTTAAATCACTATATTAAACTTACTAATTTATATCACTTGACTATATAATAGCAATTAGTAAAAATATTATTTTATTAATTACTATTAAATTTGTATATGTTTACCATTATATGAAAAAATATGTTTAGCAATATATAGAAAATATACTTGTGGAGAAGGCATCACATAAAAGTATTTAAACAGGAAAGATGTGAAGAAGGCTCTCCATGCTCAGATCCTAAAATCCGATCAATGGACTTTATGTCGCAAGTAATGATATGCACTTTTTTAAAACATCAAAGTAATTATTTCACTTAAAGTAAAAGGTTGTACGTTGATTTGATGTTATGTGCCTTTCACCCAAAGCAATATTTTGTGAGTTTGAGAATGAGAATCATAATCTTAAAAAAAAAAAAAACAGAAGGAGTAAGGGGTTAAGGCTACATACCAATCACCTCACCCTAAATATGGCAAAAATGGAAGTTTTGACCACTGGATATGACCCTATATCCATCTCAACAGGGGTGGAGCCATGTACAAGGGTGGCGCCACCCCCCCCCCCCCCAAAAACCCCCAATTTTGAAAATTTTTAATATATATATATATATATAATATTTTAATGTTTGCAAAATTTAGTCTACAAAAATAAGAGTTGGCCCTTCCAAATATTTGAATAAGTCTAATGATGCTCTTAAAAAAAATAATTGGTCTAATAGTTATAGAGGCATAACTTTTTTTTTCGCAATTCTATTTTTTATTATAAAATTTGCTCTTATATCTATTAAATATTTGATAAAATTTAGCACCAAACATGTTTAAGTATATCTTTTTCAACCCGTTATGTGGTGATTAACAAATAATTGGCCCCTCCAAATATTTGAATAAGTCTAATGATGCTCTTAAAAAAAATAATTGGTCTAATAGTTATAGAGACATTACTTTATTTTTCGCAATTATATTTTTTATTATAAAATGTGCTCTTATATCTATTAAATATTTGATAAAATTTAGTACCAAACATATTTGAATATATCTTTTTCAACCTGTTATATGGTGATTAACAAATCATTGACTAATTAAAAAAATCTTATCACTAAAACTACACATGAAATGTCTCTTTAGTTGCCGCAAAATAGGTTAGAGCAAGAGAGCTTATACAGGTATATGCTAGTTAATTACTTCATATCCTTTATCACATTTTTGAATAGACAGAAAAGGATCCGCTTAGTAGTTATAATTTTAGTTGATTTTGATGTAATTTGACAGTGGACATCAGGATGCAAAAGTCCCATTTACCGATTACCGGGTCTCGGACACTGGTAAATGGATTAGCAAAGGAATTGGGTCTGAAAACAACTGTACCATACAGAGCACGGTTTGAGGGAAAACAGGTCGATGTGCTCTGCTCATATAAGTTTTGTGATGAATTGTTAATGCCAAATGGTATTAACTTTTTCTTGATTTATTTTTCACTGCAGGTTGGTGGATGGACACAAGTACATGGTGACAATCAGCTATCTTTTGCTAGCATAAGAGGAGCTTCACACATAACTCTGGCAACGCAACCGGCAAGGTCATTTTCACCGTTTAAGGCATTCCTCACAGGAAAGCCACTGCCAAACGCATGAACATATCAAAATCATGAATAAAATAGGAATGTGCTATTATTATTGATCTGCACAAAGTTGTATTTGACCAGAAAATTTATGTCTTCATGCAATTGCATTAAACAAGAATGCACGCAATTGTATTATAAATCTTATATAAAGTATTCCCAGAACTGTGCCGTTTGCATTTATGTCTCTGGTGGACTTCTTGCTTGGATTGAATTTCACATAGCATACATTGAAGGACAGAAGCCATATCTTCAGAAGAACAATATTTCTTCTTCAATTTAATCTTCAAAACACTTACTTTCTGGAAAATCTGAAAGCACCAAGAAAGAAAGAAAAAAGAAATGTCATTAAAATTTTAAGTTCACAAAGAGGCAAAGAGCAAAGCTAATGGAACAAGCAAGTTTGACTTCATTCAAATATCTGAACCGTCCCTACCAGGGCTAGCCCAATACAATTTGAGGCCTTAATATTTAAAGAGCAAGAATTAGGTATAATACTTAGATGCTGTTCTTTAGAATGTAAGTGTATTTTTTAGTTAAGTAGCTACATGACTGAATCTTAAGAGGGACCTAAGTTTTGTCCATATTTAAATATCATTTAAGTATTAACCATCAATTTAGTTAATGTTTTATATTAATTTTTTGGATTCAGATCCTCTAGATTTTCTAGGGTATTCTACTAAATAGATTTCCTTAAATTCTAACAATTCTTTAATGATTTAATGGTCTAGATTTTGCCAAGTCAGCATTCCACTAACAATATTCTTATTTGTTTTGTTTGCAACATTATTTTATTATTTTAAAAATATTGTTAATGGAATGCTAATATGGAATCACTTAATGGTCTAAATTTTGTCATGTCAGCATTCTACTAACAATATTCTTAATTGTTTTGTTTGTAACATTATTTTATTATTTTAAGAATATTGTTAGAGGAATGCTGACACAGCAGAATCTAGACCATTAAAGTATTAAAGAGTGGTTAAGTTTTAAGGAAATCTATTGGTAGAGTACCTTGAGAAATCTAGAGGATCTGAATCATAATTTTTTATATTTAAAATCCATTACTTTCATGGTTTAATATGACAAATTCACTTGAGCAATGTTAGAAATATTACAAATTTTTAAGGTTCATTTGTTGGAGGTGAAACAATGAGGATAGAAAATAGGGGATAGAAAAGTTTTTTTTATAGGTGTTTTGTTGGAGAGAAAGAGATGATGAAAAATTAGTAGAGCTTAGGTTTTTTCTCTCTTGCCCAATAAGATTCTATCTCCCCAATTTGGGGAAAAAATAGATGGAAGAGAAACAGTTGCATCAATGACAGCACTAACTCCTCATTTTTTTTTTTTTTTTTTCTCTTGGGCGTGATACAGATTTGCTCTTCTTATTTTCTTTTTTCTTTTCTTTTTTTGGTTTAACTATACGTGCTTTTTTTTTTTTTTTTTTTTACTTTTTGGATTTTTTTTTGGTTGTTTGCCATTTTTTTTTTTTTTGTTTTGTTTTAATTGGGTCATAACATATAAGTAAATTTATACAAACTAATTTTTTCTGTCCCTCTACTTTTCTACCCTCAACTAGACACAAATAATGGAAAATAAAATCTCTTCTATCCCCCCACTTTTCTATCCCTCTAATTAAACATACTCTGATCATATTAATGATGTTAGAAATAGGTTCAAGTTTCACTAGGTATAACTATAAGTGATGTTATGTCATTTTATATTTTTTATTGGATTAATATTTTGATAATCCCACATTTGAATTTCATATTCTTTGTATTATTAACACGCATGCCAAATTTCACACCAATCATATGTTGTTTATTATCTAATGGTATGATCCATCTTTTATGCATAGTAGTAAAAATATAAAGAATATATAATTTAATATTTTCATAATATTAATCCAATAAATGATTATTAAGTAGTGTAATATTAGTAATAGTTATATCTTGTACACCTAATCAAATGTAACTTTGTAGGTTTCTCCAAAAAAAAAAAAAATGTAACTTTGGAAATGTTAAAAAACATATAATCCAATTTCCAACCACAAAATCTTCAAAATATTGTTTCAATACTAAATAGTAGTTTTTTTTCTTAATGTGTAAATAGTAATTATTAGGTAATATAACTCGCAAATGTTACAAATCTAAGAGATTAAGAGTTTAAGATATTTCAATAAATAATTTTTTTTAAAAGCTTAAAAGAAGAGTTTAATTAATTGCATTTTTTTCATCCAATGAGAACTGTTTCTGGTAAATAATTTTTTTTTAAAAAAGGTTTAGAACATTAGCAATGAGGATGGGAGGATGGTATAAGAGTTGTATTTTACCATCTAAAACTCTGCTTTATCTATTATACAATCTCGCTTTACAATACACTCTTCATCTCATTTTTTATTTTTATATACAACCGAATAAAATAATATTAAATAAAAAAAATATGTTTCTCCCTTATTTCTTTCCTCTACTACCAGTCAAAACCACCCGTAAACCACCACTATACACCACCACTATTCACCAAACAAACCACCACAAAAAACCATATTCAACTAGCAAATTCAAAAACAACCACCATAGAGTAAACTTTCTTACACCAAACCCACCAAACCACCGCCACAGCACCACCAAAAGACCCACCACCAAACATTAAAAAAAAAAAAAACCATTTGCCCACCTATCACCATTGCCTGACCCACCACCAAACACATTTTGAAGCCAACCAAAGCCGCCACCATAGCCAATCTAAAGCCACCAAAGCCGTCACCCACATTTACAACCAACCACCCAAGGCTGATCGAAACAATCGATTTACAACCACCCACCCAAGGCCAATCCAAACAGCCACCCACAACTCAAATGCCAACCCAAACAGCCACCCACAACTCAAATGCCAACCCAAACAACCACCCACAACCTGAAATCCAACCACCCAAACCCACCAAACAACAATCACAACTATCTATTTCTATTATTTACAAGGGAGACGAGCTGAGGGAGGAGATAGATTCGAAGAGTGAAAGGGGCTAAGAGAGAGAGAGAGAGAGAGAGGAGGAATAAAATATTATTTTTGTTTGCGATCAATAAGTTATAAATATAAATGCATACTGTTCATATATGCTTAAAATAGCAACTTGAAGTTTTTACACCCCTAGTTGTTGTTTATAACTAGGAGTGTAAATAGCAAGATTTACACTAAGATCAGTGGCTCTGGAAGTTTTTACACCCCTAGTTGCCATTTACAACTATGGGTGTAAATGGCAAGATTCATTAGTTATTAATTTGTTTTGTTTTGTTTGGTTTGTTTTTTTTTTTTGTTTTTTTTTCTCGTGGGAAAAACTTTAGAAAAGTTTATTGAATACTGACAGTTTTACTTTACCTTTTCTCTGTCAAGACCCACAAACGTCAAAGTGACATTTGATACAACCCCCGTCAACAGACAAAAAAGAAAAAGTGTCACACAACACGATGAATGAGACTACTTTTAGACAATCAAAGATCAGCCACAAAAAAATAAACTTTTTACTAAATCGAATTCAAACAAACGTGAACGTCGGTCAAACCGACTCATCTTGAATCGAAGTTGCGGAACCGACTCGTACCGCACGTTCACAACGGAGATATAGATCGACGCCGCGACAACGGCGGCGGCAAGTTGAGGCTGATTCGTTGTTGCTAACTAAGGCTATGGCTCACCACTCAAACACCTCTCCTCAGGTCTTCGACGGCATCGAAGGGATCACTGATCGGAGTTCCACTTGCACGGCTCCAACGGCGGCGTAAGCCCAATTTTTTTTTTTTAAAATATATATTCAGATTTCTGTATTTTGTTTTTATATGGATTTTGGAGGATTTAATCAAGACACCTGATATATTTAGGAGTCCTGATTTAGAAAGGAAACGATAATTTTTTTTTTTTGTGATATTGCAAATTTTTAAAAAATTATTTTATTGTGTATTTGGATTTTGGAGTGGTTAGTAGCAAAATAATTGGTCTAATCTTTTTTGTTTTTAACTAACTTTAATCTAGCCTCGCTCTCAACATCTTCTCTCTTTTTCTTTTTTTTTTTTTTTTTTTTTTTTTTTCTTTCTTGCAAGAATGTTTTTATATACCAATTATTTTGTTGAAATTTTTTTAAAAAAATATTAATAATAATAAAGTTATTACTGTAACTTGTTACAGTTTATTGGCCTGAAGGAATCATTAAACAGTGCACAACATGCTGAATTAAAAAAAAAAAAAAAAATCCAAAACGCGCAAACTGGAGCTTGCTACAGCACCGTTTATTGCCCTGAAATAATCATTAAACAGCGCACAACACGCTGAACTAAAAAAAACAAAAACAAAAAAAAATTTTCAAAACGTGCAGCAAAAAACGCCGAATGCAAACAGAGCCCGCTGGGTCCAAGTGAGTAAGTGGTTCTTAATTTTTCAGATTATTTTTGAATTACTATTATAAAGGAATTTTTGAAAAGCCAAGGGACAACCCTGGCCAGTGGCCACCTATCTTGGTCTGTAATTGAGAAGTTAAGATAAGTATATGGTGACACTACCCACTTGATTCAAGCACTTAAACCCATATAGGTTTGGTCCAATTTTGTTATATAAACTGTAAGCACTTTTGTCATTATTACACGATATGGGAGGACTTCATGACTACTGAACTAGTCATGCATGACGCTACTCATGCTTGAATAGTCCAACGAGAGCGACACCTCCAAGATTCAAACTCTATTAATCTATTAAGAAATAAGAACAAGAGTCTTCTATCTGAAACTGAGGAGCAAGAGCTCTTGTTTTCACTGTCTTCATCTCGCTTAATCATGCACTACTCTCAGCAATGGCTTGTCATGGACATAATAATATGTGCATTTTTTGTACATATCTTTGTGCCTGTGGAACCTTATCCCATAGCTGATAAAATCACAAGTCTGCCGGGGCAACCTCAAGTCAGTTTCCAACAATTTTCCGGATACATCACCGTCGATGAAAAGCAACAGAGAGCTCTTTTCTACTACTTTGTTGAAGCTGAAGGGCAGCCAGCTTCGAAGCCACTTGTTCTCTGGCTAAATGGAGGTAAAATTACGTTGATTTTCAATTTGTCACCTAGCTCACAGAATGAACTCTTTAACTCTAAGTTGCTTTCCCTTTCCTGAATGTAAAATTTCCGAGTTTGATATACAAAACTATGTGAACCTGTGCTTCTTCTCTTTCCGCAGGGCCCGGTTGTTCATCTTTTGGAGCAGGAGCTTTCCTTGAGCATGGCCCCTTTAAAGTGAGGGGAGACAAGCTGGTCAGGAACGAGTACAGCTGGAATAAAGGTATTCTAATTTTTTCTAAGTCCGTGAGTACTCTTGTTTATCCTGTATCGTTTCCTTTTTAACTGGCTATGATTAATGTGTTACATTGTTTATAGGTGCGTTTGACTATTTCTAGACCAAATCTGATTATTTATCTTTATTTATCCGGGATTAATGACAAACCAGATATAAGTGAATGTATAGCTGTTATTAACTTCTTAAGTTAACCTTTGTTACAGAAGCAAATATGTTGTATCTGGAATCACCGGCAGGAGTTGGTTTCTCTTACTCTGCTAATAATTCATTCTACACCTATGTGAACGATGAGATAACAGGTTTATATACTTTGGCCTTATTTCTTATCATCAAAGCCATGTAACAATCAAACTTTTTCCTACTGCATTCATTTGAAATTACTTTTGTTGAGTTTTATGCAAATAGATTGTGCAGATATCATCTATTTGCCAATTATTCTAAAGATAAAATACAGATGTGACAACTGTGATTTCGGAACAAAGATAAACAAAAGAAATTGACATAAATCACAACTTACATTCAAATATCAGTGCCTTTTATATGTGTAATTTTTTCCAAGCAAATGAATATAAGGATGTTTAAATGTCCAATCATTTTATATATGGACATTTTGAAACTGATGACATGTCTCTGCTTTTGTTAAGCACGAGACAATGTTATATTTCTGCAGCGCTGGTTTGCCAAGTATCCAGAATACCGAGACAAAGATTTTTTTATCGCAGGAGAGAGCTATGCAGGTAAATTTTCCATTTTAAACGAAGACCATCCGTTCTGGTGCAAACAGTCGTAAGATTTTGTGTTGATGCCCATGTACACGTTGCTTAGAGAAAGTCTAATAGAGAGCATGGACTAGAATACAATTTATGGTCTACATTACATAGATAAGGTATTAAAAATATAAATATGCAAGATTTAATTCAGTATGAGGAATAGGAATTCTTATAGTAGTCTAGTTTTCAAAAAAAAGAAAGAAAAAAAGAATCATCCTCCTACAAATCCAGGTGTATTATAATTGTTCATTTTATTGATACAACACACACACACACATACTCAGAAAGAATTCTTATAAATTAAAGCCTTGTACCTGTTTCTGCAATAGGTCACTACGTGCCCCAACTTGCCCAGCTCATTATTCAGTCCAATGTGAAGATCAATTTGAAGGGATTAGCTGTGAGTAGAGCATGAAATTTTTACTTTTGGAAAAACATATAATAAAAAAAAATTGTCATGTCAAATAATCTTGACTAAGCAGAATTTTATTAATTTGTACTATTGCAGGTAGGGAATGCTCTTCTTGATTATTACACTTTTATCACCTCACCTGGCGAGTACTATTGGTCTCATGGCTTGATATCTGATGCCGATTATCAACTTTTCACTAAAGTATGCAACGGTTCTAAGATCATGAGAAGCAGTATAAACAGAGAAGTCAGTACTGCTTGTTATAATAAATCTGAAGAACTCTACAGAAAACTTACAACCGGGATTGATCTATATGGTGTCATTAGTGATGTGTGTCTATCACCTGTTAAGTCACAAATTGACAAGCTACGTGAACCCCTCTTGTCCAAAATTCTAAATTTGTCGTCTCTCCATTCAAAACTAGAGGCTCTTAGTCAACAGGTGAAGTTTACACACCATTGTGAACATTCATATTGTGATATGTCTTTATCATTTTTTTGTAGTTAAACTCAGCCTTTTCTTCCTGTAGATTTCAATTGATTATTACCTTTTCTTCCTTACGCTTACAGCAACTTAAAGTGAAGGAACTGATCTGTGGAGAAGGCATCACACAAAAATATTTTAACAGGAAAGATGTGCAGAAGGCTCTCCATGCCCAGCTCCTTGGAGTCCAGCAATGGACTTTATGCAGCGAGTAAATAATATGCACTAATAATCATAGTAATTATTTCACTTTAGTCTAAGTAGAGGTTGGGCCTTAATGCGTTGGTAAGTGTCTTCCATCCAAAGCCACATGTAGCGATTTTGAGCATGAGAATCAATCTCTCCAAAAATAAAAATAAGACTAAGACTACTTACCAATCTCCTATTCCAAATTCAGCAAAACTGTAAGTTTTGACGACTGGGTATGACCAATGTAAGCATCTCAAAGATAATGAAATGAAATTAATCACAATTTCATGGTTCTTTTCAAAACTAGTCCTGATGGTGGTACAAAGATTAAAGAAATGGAGTATACATTTTGTTTCTATAAATAAGTAATTCCTTCCTCTTGTTGACATTAAATTGGAATTGTTTGGGTTCCTTATTTTACTTTTTCAATTTCAGAGTTCCACATTATGATTCGGGAAACCGAAAGATACTAACAATTGGTGTTGTGGGCTCGCTTGTCAAGACTGGCATCCGAGCCTTGGTTTACAGGTATGGTAATAAACTCTTTACAAAGCTCTTTACTATTTTACTTCCTATCCTTTTATCACATTTGTAGAAGAAAGAAAGGGTCTTGCTTAGAATTTAGTTTATTTTGATGTAATATGACAGTGGAGATCAAGATGCAACAATCCCATTTACGGGGTCTCGGACACTGGTAAATGAATTAGCAATGGAGTTGGGTCTGAAAACAACTGTGCCATACAGAGCATGGTTTGAGGGAGAACAGGTCAATATGCTCATATGGTTGTGTTGAATGGTTGGTGCCAAATGGTATTGTCTTTTCTGATTTATTTTCCACTGCAGGTAGGTGGATGGACACAAGTTTATGGTAACAATCAGCTATCTTTTGCCAGCATTAGAGGAGCTTCACACACAGCTCCATCGACGCAACCAGCGAGATCATTTTCACTGTTTAAGGCATTTCTCTCAGGAAAGCCACTGCCAAACGCATGAACTTAACCAAAATCATGAATAAAATAAGAATGTGCTAGTATTATTAATCTGCGCGTCATTTATTTGAATAGCGAAGGCATGTGTTCATGAAATTGCATTAAATAAATATGTATGCACTTGTATTATTAATCTGAAAATATTCCCACAACTGTGCCATTTGCATTTATGTCTGGTGGACTTTGCTTGGATTGAATTTCATATAGCATACATTGAAGGACCAAAGCCATATCTTCAGAACAACAAATATTTAATCTTCAAAACAGATGCTTTCCGGAAAATCTGAGAGCACCAAGCAAGAAGAAAAAAAATGTCATTAAAATTTAAAATTCATAAATTGCAAAGCTAATGAAACAAACAAGGTTGACTTTATTCAATTACTAATTTAGCCTTCGAACTATTACAAAAAATAGCGTGAATTCGGAATTTCATAATACTTTAATATCCTAGGTGGAGTCCAATTAAGACCTCACTATAAATAATGGAATAACATTTAATCCAAAAATTTAAACTTATGAGTGCGAGCTTAAGAGTATTATGGGTGCATTGTTTGGGGGACAAATATAGATGTAATCTTAGTTTCTTTCATCCCATAGATTTTCACATATTTCACCTCAACACTGTGTTAAACTTATGCCTCTTTATTGAAAATGACGTGATTCTTTTTTTTTTTTCTTTTTTCTTTTTTTTTGATGCATGTAATGTGGCTAGAAGGATCCCCTTAACCTCGATGAGTAATCTTCAGAAGTGGCCTAAAACATATCTTCAGAGGGCTGGCCTAGCATATTTTAATGTTAGAAGGGTTCGAAATGTGAAAGTCCACTTTAAATTGGACAATTCAAAGTAGAGGTAATATCATTGGGCTTTACAAATGAGGGGTCGCTGAATACATTTTCTCGTAGAAGTGTTCGAGGTGGATATTTTCTTTTTCTTTTTCTTTTTCTTTTTTTTTGAGAAGAACTGAAGTCCACTTAAGTTCAGGCAATTCAAAGTTACACGTGTAATAAGTTTAAGTATTCATTAGATTAATATTTTAAAATTTTTACTGTTAGATTATATGTTCTTTATATTCTTAACATACATGCCTAATTCTGTACCAATAAAATGTCAATCATGTCATCTATCAAATATTTAAATTTTAAGTTTTATATATTAAAAATATGCATAAAAGATGAGTTCATGGATCAATTAGTATATAAAATCTATTTAATGCGAAATTGGGCTTGTGCATTAAAAAGATAGAGAATATAAAATCTAACAGTAAGATTTTCAAAATCTTAATCCAATAAAATTTTATTAAATTGTGTAACATTGCTTATAGTCTCTCTCTCTCTCTCTCATATATATATATATATATATATAATTTTTCCACATATCTAATCCTACCTATATACATTGCTACAATAGAGTTCTTTCTAACCAAATCATTTAGGCTTCATTTCTTAAAGCAAAATATAAACAATAATTAAGGCTTCATTTGATTGGGGATGGAAAAATAGGCAATAGAAAATGGTTTGATTGGGGACCATGTCTTACAAAACAAAATTTTTTATTTATTTATTGGGGACCCATTTCATTGTGACCCAGTCCATTGCAACCCAGCACCGTCAGAGACGGACCTACCTAGTGACTGAGGGGGGCCATGCCCCCCCCCCCCCCCCCCCCCCCCCCCCCAAACCTTCAAAAAAAAAAACCCTTTAGTATACAAAAATTCATCAGACCACCCCTTACCGAGCTGCCTTCTTCAAAATTTTATCTCTTATGCTGACTTCTTCTTTGTCCTACTCTTTGTTTGTTCAACAAATCTGGTTTGGTCCACTTAATTTTCATTTCTTGTTTTATCCGCTTAGCTCACGTGAGAGTAATAAATGATGAAAGTAATTTCTATAACCCTTCACACATTGTCTTTTATAGTTTTGATTCCACCACCTTCAGGACACGTGTTAAGCTTTTAACCTCTACCTTTTTGCATCTAATTTTTTCAATATATCTAGGCATACACTTTTAAAAAGGAACATATTATTATACTATAAAAATTGGTTTAAATATATATATATATATATGTAATAATTGTTTTTATTGGTTATATCTTTTTTTTTTTTTGGTGGATAACAAAGATATATCATTTTTAAAGACTCTTAAAAGCCTTACAAATTATATAATTGTTCAAAAAAAAAATAAATAAATAAATAACTTCATACCAAACTATTGTTATAAATAAACCCAAAATGGTATTTGATTGATACCCAAACCCATTATTCCCTTGTCCAAACCAAAACGATTACAGTATGAAATTGACTCATTTTTTGTTTTTAATATCAGTCAAGAAATCTCTACCCTCTCTCAACTCTCACTCATTCTCCTAGCTGAATGTGTGATATTAGGTATAATATAGATTTTACTACGTAAGTCTTATAAATTGATGTGTCATCAATTACAAAAATTAATATAAATACTAATTTATTATTTATTGAAATGACACTAATTACATTAATTGCCACATCAATTTGTAGACTTGTTAAAAAATTTATAATAGTTTTAGCATTTTTCTAATTGCATATTAGCACGTTGATAGTTTGTTAGTGCCAAATGGATAGCAATTTGCATTTTCACTAAAAAAAAAATATATTCATATTTTGGCCCCCCCTCAATCAAAATCCTGGTTCCGTCCCTAAACACCGTGACACAATTAATTTACCGTGTCCCAATGCCATGACCATGCCACCATAGATTTGAGAGAGAGAGAGAGAGAGAGGGGGATAAATGTCCTATAGTGCATGTTGTATATTTAGATCTTACTCTAGTAAGTTTGTAAAAAGTTTTACACTTTGGGTTTCCGAGTATGGGTTTTTTTTTTGGTTCCAAGAATGCTCTAACTTATGTGTTGGTACTTTTAGGGGGATGGAGAAACTTTATATATAAAAAAATAAAAATAAAAAATCCAATCAAATTGTGAGGGACACACAAACAAATCCCAAGTAGGGGCTCAATTTACTGATTGGGGGCCATATGTCTTACAAAAGAAAGTTTTATTATTTAGAGCAAAAATTGCAAAGTATACTCTTGAATTTTGGGTCTGAATTTTACCTCTCAACGTTTCAGAAATTTGATTTTACACTCTAAAGTTTGGTTTCGTTAACAATTCCCACCCCCGGTTACTTTTGTTGTTAAGTGGCACACAGGATTGCTGACGTTGTTGTTGTTGTTGTTGTTGTTGTTGTTTTGTTTTTTTGTTTTTTTTTTTTTGTTTTTGGCCAAATCAGCCTTCAAACCACTTCTAAAAAATTCAAGAACTGGCTTCTCCAAACGACTCCGTTTCACCCAAAATAAAAACACAAAACCCACGAACCTAGCTCCCTAACACGTACAAATCAATCAAGAACCCAAACCAGCTCCACCATCGACGGCTTCAAATCAAGTCCAAGGCGACGACCACGCCAACAGAGAGCTGCTATTCCAGCTCTGTTTTTCTCTCTTTTTTGGAATTGGTTTACTTGAGCCTTCATTACAGTTTTTGTCACTGAAAAGATTTGGATTTTGTGGGTTTTTTGTTGTTGGATGAACAGAATGATTGGGGTTTTTGTTGTGAATTATAGGGCAACGATGACATCCCAAAGGAAATTCCTAATACTGATGCCATGAAGATAGTCATGAATTTCCTGTTATTAAAATATTGATGATGAAATAGTTACTGATTACATTTTACTTGACAAGAATTGAATTAGAAGTGAGGTTACTAACAAGGTGGTTTATTTCAGCCTCAAGACTGGGATGATGAGGAAGATGGTGTGTGGACACTCCCACCTCCGTGCAGAAACCAGGGGAAGTGGAAGGAACCATTAATTGATTGATTTTTATTTTTATTTTTTTGAGAAAGGCACCATTGATTGATATATAAACCTACAAATCGCTTAATGTAATATCAATAATTTTAAGTTTTATGATGTGCCGTGACACCCCATTAGTTTGTTGCTGTTAATGGTATTCGGTAATGCTTAGTTTTTTTTTTTTTTTTTGGATGAAATACTTAGTAGTTTTGTTATTAAGCAGATTTCAAGGATGATCTAGGCCTATACCTCTTCCCCAAATTGAAGTAGTTTGGCTGAAGAAACGTTGTCGTTTGAAGAAGCCAGCTCTTGGATTTTTTAAAAGTGGTTTAAGGGCTGATTTCCTCCCCCAACACCGCCCCCCCCCCCCCCCCCCCCCAAAATAATAATAAAAAAGAGGAAGAAGAAAAAGACTCGTCAGCAATTCTATGTGTCATTTAACAGCAAAAACTAACTGGGGTGGGAATTAGTAACGGAACCAATTTCAGGGTGTAAAATTAAATTTCAAAAATGTTAGAGTGTGAAATTCAAACAACCCCAAACTTAAGAGGTGTATTTTGCAATTTACCATATTATTTATTATGGTAAATTGCAAATTACACTTCTAAAGTTTGGAGTTACTTAGATTTTACACCTCAAATTGCAAACTACACCCTGAAGTTTGGTTTCATTAGTAATTCACCCCCCCTGGTTAGTTTCAGCTATTAAGTGACATGTGCATACTGACGTGTTCTATTTTTGCCAAATCAGTCCCAAAACTACATTATTTCAATGAAAAATAAATGCTTACCTAACACTATCCAAACGGTATCGTTGGTACCGTTTGGATAATGCCAAGTAAGCTTTTATTTTTCATTGAAACGACGTAGTTTTGGAGCTAACTTGGCAAAACTAAAAAAACATCAAAATGCACATGTGTCACTTAATAGCAGAAACCATTGTTATTAATACCGTTTCGGCCGGAATTTTTTGTACCGGTAAGCAAACTGGTACTAGAATACCCCACCTTCCACCTCGGGGTCAAATTTTGGGCCATTTTAGGCCATTTTGGTCAATTTCAGCCGAGATGTAATTCCGGCCTGTACAAGATTTGGCTTGTTATTTAAAAAAGAAAAAAAGAAAAAAAAATAAAGGTCCAAACAATGCCGGCCCGCCGTTTGCCTAAATGAACCCAATGTCCCAGCCCACTTCTTCATCTTCATCTTCTTCTTCTTTATCTTCTTCTTCTTCTTCGTTTTGTATCCACTGGTTAGTAGGACTGGTCTTTTACTCTTTTGTTCTTTTATTTTCTATTGTCTTGATCTTGAGTGTCTTGGTGTCTTCTAGAGTCTAGTTCTATTCTATCCTCTTTTATTAATTTCAAATTTCAACTTTTTTGAACCCATCACGTGAGTAACTTTAGAAATGACAAAGAAAGTTAAAAAAAAAAATCCAAAAGCAATTGCCAATCAGAGGTATTATTTTTATTTTCCTCATTGTGTACAGTGGTTTATAACTTTATATTAATATTAATTTATTTTAAAAAAATATTATTATTATTATTAGAAAAATGTTAAATTGATAACATTTTCATAATACTTACACAATAAATTGTAAATAATAGGTTTATTTTTAGCAGTTATTGGTAAACAAAAAAGTAATTTTAATTTTAAGTTTAAATTAAAACTAATAACGACTAGACACTTTTGATTTGTTGTGAAAATATTGTAAAAGTAGCACTTCTTTCATTATACTTTTGACTTTCACATTTATTGTATTTTTTAGGATTATCCAAAATGTGAATTTTATTTGTAGACAATTATAAATAAATATTTTTTTTAATTTTACTTTATTTAATTTTAAAAAATTAATTAAATTCATTTTTTTTTATATAATAGCAACACTTCTTTAAATTGAAACTTTTATGTTATATACATGTGTTCATATATATTTATATATATATATATATTTTTTAGGAACCCCGAAACACCCTAATACGATACGCTAAAATAGGCCAGTATCGAAATATTTCGTTCTATTAGACAAATCGAAACGAGATCCGAAACGAAATTAATAACATTGGCAGAAACTAACCATGGGGGATGAATTGCTAATGAAGCCAAACTACAAGGTGTAAAATCAAAGTTCTAAAACTTTGAAGTGTAAAATCCAAACAACTCCAAACTTCAAGGATGTACTTTTGCAATTTACGCTATTTATTATTATTCATTCTTTCAAACAAAGTTGGTGTCTCACTTTTACCAATTAAAAATATGATTTTTTTTTTTTTTTTTTTTTTTTTTGGGATGGTGGGGGGTCATGGCCCTCCTTGTGTTGTTCTTAGTTCTACCCCTAAATATATGATAACACTACTTAATCCAAAAACTTAAACTTATAGGTTTGGTCCAATTCTATATTATATAAACTAATCACTCTTATCATTATTACACAATGTGGGTACTCACTACATTTTTTCTTTTTCCTTTTTTGGATAATAATAAATCTTTGTTTGTCTCAAGAAAACTAATAAGTGGCTTCAATTGAAGCAGAACTATGTCCTACCATAAAGCATTACTAACAAAAACGAACAAAAACGTCCCATGTTACATTGTCATAAAAATTTAAAAAATAAAATAAAAATAAAAAATCGTATGTTACATAAAGACACTGCGTCACTACCACGCGAATAGTTCAAAAATAGCAACACCTCCAACCCTAGATCTATTTAAGAATAACCACCTTCAAGGTCTTCTATCTGAAACTAAAGAGCTCTTGTTCTCACTGTCTTCATCTTGCTCAATCATGCAGTCTCAGAGATGGATTGTCATGGGCATAATATGTGCCACTTTCATTCACATTCTTATGCCAGTGGAACCTTTTCCCATAGCTGATAAAATCACAAGTCTGCCAGGGCAACCAAAAGTCAGTTTCCAACAATTTGCAGGGTACATCACAGTTGATGAAAAGCCAAACAGAGCTCTTTTCTATTACTTTGTTGAAGCTGAATCACAGCCAGCTTCAAAGCCTCTTGTTCTCTGGCTAAATGGAGGTAAAATTACAGTATCAACTTGAATTATATCAGCAAGGTCATTGAATGAACTCTTAATTAACTCAAATTTGTTTTCCTGAATTTTCTATTTCTGAGTTTGATATACAAAAACAAAACTATGTTTGACATTTTACTTCGTTTCGATGTGTGTACGTGTGCTTCTCTTTTGGTAGGGCCTGGTTGTTCATCTGTTGGAGCGGGAGCTTTTCTTGAGCATGGCGCCTTTAAAGTGAGGGGAGACAATCTGGTCAGGAATGAGTACAACTGGAATAAAGGTTTTCCAATTGAGGCTAAGTCCATGACTAGTACTCTTGTTTATCTTGTATCATTTCCTTTTTAATTGGCAATGATTAATGTTTTACTTTGTTTATAGGTGCGTTTGACTATTTACATGTAGACCAAATATGCTTATTTATTTTTACTTATCAGGGATAAATGACAAACCAGGTTTAAGTGAATATATAGCCATTGTTTACCTCTTACGTTAACCTTTGTTACAGAAGCAAATATGTTGTATTTGGAGTCACCGGCAGGAGTTGGTTTCTCTTACTCGGCTAATAAATCGTTCTACACCTATGTGAACGATGAGATAACAGGTACATGTTTGGCCTTATTTCCTTCAAAAACACACCAATCAGTCAAATTTTTTCATATTGAATTGATTTAAAGTACTTTTGTTGTAATATCCATAATGAATACCATACTATATGTTAATAGTTTTTTCACATAGCTTCTCTTCGCTAATGGTTTTTCTTAGATTATTTAGACCCATATACACTCATATTCGTTTTAACTTAAATCAATTAACCAAGTTGTTACTTAATTAGGTTAATTTTTCAAATCTAGATTAAACTTAGCAATCATATTACCTAGTGCGGAAAAGTAAAGAAGAGAGTATTATGATAATCTAGAGAAACCAATGAAACCATCCAGTTTCAAGGTAAAAAACCTAGAGATGATTTAACTTAAACTATCTTCAAGGCAACAAATTCATTATGATAGACTGGAAGTTTTACAATAGATTTTTCTCCCTAAAATCTAAAGCTACCTCTTGTAGTATTTACTCACACGAACACTTTTTACTCTTAATCCATAGACTCTTCTATCTAAATTTGCTAAACACAAACACCCACATTTGTGACTTTGAGATCTCACTCAAAATTTTAAATCATCAGCTATGTATGATCTTGTTGTAGCAACTTCAGATCTACTGGTTCTAATAATATGTAGATGGAATTCCGGTAGGGACTTTGAAAGGAGAAGACACAATATCTTTTAAATCTCAAAAGAGCACCTCCAAAGTCTCTTCAAAACGTGCCCTAGGCTTTCCTTTAAATACTAGGAGAATTAGACCTGAAACCCTAATCACTTAATGAACGGTTGGGCTTTAATTAAAATTCTATAGATCCATGTCTCGATCGATCAAACCTATTCTCTCGATTAGTCAAACCTGGCATGTTTCAAATTTCAAAACCTATAGCTCATTTTTCTTGTATTCTGACTTGCAGTATCTTGAATATTATCTAATAAATCTATAGACTTAGGAACCTATAGACTCAGAACCTAATAGTTTTAAAGATAAAATAAACTACAAATGTGACAATTGTGATTTGAGAACAAAGAAAACAAAACGCAATTTACATAAATTACAACTTAAATTCAAAAATCAATATCCTTTATATGTGGAATTTTTTTCCCAGGCACTATAAGGATGTTTTTATAACCAATCAATTTAGTATACATGGAGATTTTGAAACTGACTACGTGGTCTACTTTTGTTAAGCACGAGACAATCTTATATTCCTGCAACGCTGGTTTGCCAAATATCCAGAATACCAAGGAAAAGAGTTTTTTATCGCAGGAGAGAGCTATGCAGGTAATTTTTCCATTTTAGATGATTACCATTGTTTTTAGTGCAAACAGCCGTAAGGTTTTGTGTTCATGCACATACAAGTACAACCGTAACCGAGAGATCTGATAGAGAGCATGGACTAGAATACAATATTATGGTCTACATTACATAGATAAGATATATATATATATATATATATATATATATATATATATATATTGTTATGTCTGAAGAAAGGGGTGCACTATTGGCTATTGTCGTGGGTGGATAGTTAGTGCATTTGAAATTCGTATTTGGATTACTATAGAGTTGGAGTTGCTGTTGCATTTGTATTTGAATTACGGTTATCTAGATAAAGTTATATTTGAATTGATATTTGTATTTGTATTTGAGTTTCTAAGAAGTTGAGTTCCCTTAGGATTATCTGTTAGTATTTGAATATTTATAGGATTATCTATTGTTATCTGTTTGTCATTTGAATTCCTAGGGCTTGTATTTAACGTAGAAGACAATGAATAAAGCAGCAGATAATTATTATTCCAATTTCCCTCTATTTTCTTATTTAGGAGACCGGTCATCTCGAATACGACCAAACAACTACCTATTCATTTAGAGATTAAACGCAGTCATAACATTTGGTATCAGAGCTGCAATGACATCCACTCGTTCCACATCTCCTGAGGATCGATGGCTGCCTTGGAGGTCAGCAACCATGGCATCAAACGACAATTGCACTCTCATCAGGAGGAATTTGTAGGAATACGCAATAGCATAGATGCACTGGCTGATTCCATTGCTCAAATGGCAAAGGAGCATGTCGATGATGCAAAGGGAAATTCGGTAAGCCAACCTAGAAGTTCGGGTGCAAGAGGAAGCGTACAAACCCGTTTTTCTAGGATTGATTTTCCACATTTCAATGTTGAAGATCCAACGGGGTGGATATATAAGGCTGAAAAATTCTTTCGGTATCAATGCACAGCTGCAAACAAAAGAGTTGTCCTAGCATCATTCCACTTACAAGATGATGCTTTGTAATGGTATCGGTGGTTTGAGAAAGCTTGGCCGAACATCACATGGGAAGAATTTACACAAGCATTATGTGTACGTTTTGGTCCCACGGATTATGAAGATTTTGATGAGGCATTAGCAAGGCTCTAACAAACTAGAACAGTCTGTGAATACCAAACTCAGTTTGAACGATTAGCAACTCGAGGGCAAGATTGGCCGGAGAAGGCCTTGGTGGGGAGCTATATCGGTGGACTAAAGGAGGAAATTCGATCGGAGGTGAAGCTATTTAGGCCCACAAGCTTATTGCATGCTGCAAGTCTCACCAAGTTACATGAGGAGAAATTACAAAGGCAGCGACGCAGGGTACAAAAGCTTGGTTTATTGCCAACGCCTTCCCTAAAGCCCTCAACTCCAATCACGACCCCTAAGCCTACTCTAGGAACAGGATTCAAGAGGCTGACATGGGCAGAGATGCAAGCTAGGCAAGAGAAAGGACTATGTTTCAATTGCGATGAAAAATTTGCACCAGGGCACAAATGCAAGCTACAGCAAGCTCTCTTGATTGAAGCGGTGAAGGATTTTGAGGATGGCTGTGAGTTAATTTCAAATAATAAAGAAAAAGAACATGTGGCCATACCCAAAATCTCTTTACATGCTTTATCCGGCATATCGACTCCGCAAACAATGCGAGTTGTTGGCACTATTCGTGGGCGACGGTTACATGTTCTCATTGATAGAGAAAGCACTCATAACTTCGTCAATGTTAAGTTTGCAAAAAAGATGGGATGTGACAAAGTTGCAGCTCCCGCGTTCCAAGTCATGGTGGCCAATGGAGACCGGTTGCAATGCGACGAGATTTACAAATCTGTTCCCATGGAAATTTAGGGCTATAAGTTTCACACTAGTATGTACCCTTTGGAATTTCAAGGGTCTGATGTGGTTTTGGGAGTACAATGGCTGCAAAGCTTAGAAGAGTCATTCATGATTGGAAAAATCTCACTATGGATGGCAAGGAGCACATTATTCGTAGGGATGCTATCAGAACCGTTCTCCATGGTGCAGTGCATTCACAACAAAAATTAATGGTTAATGGGTTGACAGTGTTTATGACGCAGATGGTGAAAGTCACAGATTCATTGCCCCTTAATGCAATTCTTGGAGCGCAGACTCAAGAGTTAGAGCACTTATTAACGGAGTATCAACAAATTTTCCAAGTTCCTACCACCTTACCACTGTCACAGAGCCATGACCATCGAATCAACTTGGAGCCTGGCACTGGACCTGTCAATGTGTGTCCCTACCGATATCCCCACATTCAAAAAAATGAGATCGAGAGGGCAGTGAAAGAAATGCTTGCAACCGGAATCATTCAACCAAGTACCAACCCCTTTTCTTCCCCAATGTTGTTGATGAAGAAGAAAGATGGTTCATGGAGGTTTTGTGTGGACTACCGTGCTTTGAATCAAGTCACCATTAAAGATTGCTACCCAATTTCGGTTATTGATGAGTTGCTAGACGAATTGCATGGAGCTTCTTACTTCACCAAATTGGATTTAAAATCTGGGTACCACCAAATCCGGGTACAACCTAGAGATGTGCACAAGATGGCTTTCCGCACGCATGATGGTCATTATGAAATTTTGGCAATGCTGTTTGGACTCACCAATGCACCTTCCATGTTTCAATCATTGATGAATGATATTTTCCGCTTCGCACTGCGAAGGTATGTCCTAGCATTTTTTTTTGACATTTTGTTCTTTAGTAAAACATAGGCTGAACATATGGAACATCTCACGATAGTATTCCACACTCTACTGACTAATTAGTTATATGTGAATCGTTCTAAGTGTTTAATTGGGCAGTAACAAGTAGAGTACTTAGGCCATATAATCAGCCCCCTGGGCATCTCAGCAGATCCAGAAAAGATCAAGTGTATGCAAACTTGGCCCACACTAACCATGGTCACTGCACTACGGGGGTTCTTGGGCTTGACCGAGTATTATCGAAAATTTATTTGGCATTATGGCTCTATTGCAGCACCATTAACTCCTCTTCTCCAAAAAGACGTATTTGTTTGGACCAAGGATGCTGAGGAAGCTTTTCAGCAATTGAAGCAAGCCATGTTACAGCCACCAGTTCTGGCACTACCAGATTTCTCCAAGTTGTTCATCGTCGAAACTGATGCCTCTAGTAGCGGAATGGGGTCGGTTCTTATGCAAGAGTCACAACTTGTGGCCTTCTACAGTCAAGCATTCTCTAGGTGGGCATTGGGACGATCCAGTTATGAGAAAGAGTTAATGGCCATTGTCCATGCTGTCAACAAATGGCGTAATTATTTGCCGGGAAGGAATTTTCGAATCCGAACTGATCATCGCAGCCTCAAATATATATTAGAGCAACGAATCACCACCATGGACCAATAACGGTGGATGGTTAAGCTCATGGGGTTTCACTATGAAATTGAATACCGCCCCGGTAGAGAAAACAAAGTCGTTGATGCCTTCTCACAGCTGCAAGGAGAAGCGTCTACCATTTCTTGTCCAACACCGACTTGGTTGGAAGCAATTCGCACCGAGGCTAGAACTCATCCCACCTTAGAATTCATTAAGAACGCGCTTGGTCAAGGAGACATGCGTTACAAGGATTACAAGATCATGGATAACCTCCTTTGGCACAAGGGTCGATTGATGCCTCCCTCTAGTTCACAGTACAAAGAAACTATTATTTGGGAGTTCCATGACACACCTGTAGGTAGCCAGGATACTCCGCACCTTTAAACGCCTTGCTGCCAATTTCTTTCGGTTGGGGATGAAGAAGGATGTGCAGTATTTCATTCAACAATGTGATATATGTCAACAAAATAAAATTGACTCCATGACTCCAGCAGGTATGCTACAACCACTGCCACTTCTAGAGCGTGTATGGGAAGACATTTCAATGGATTTCATTAAAGGACTACGGACTTCCTGTGGTTTTTCAGTGATCATGGTGGTCGTAGATCTCCTTTCCAAATATGGCCACTTTGTTGTTGTCAAGCATCCGTATTCTGCCAAAACCATTGCCGAATTATTTGTCAAAGAAATCGCATGGCTTCACGGCATGGCTCGTTCCATTGTCTCAGACCGCGATCCCATATTTACTAGTCAGTTTTGGGCCGAGTACTTTCGCCTTCAAGGATCTGACTTGCGAATGAGCTCTTCGTATCACCCACAAATGGATGGACAAACTGAAGTCGTTAATTGTTGTTTAGAGACATATTTACGCTGCTATACAAGTTCTCTGCAAAAACAACAGAGTCGCTAGCTTTATTGGGTTGAATATTGGTACAACACCTCTTATCAGTCTGCTATACAAATGACGCCATTCGAAGCAATTTATGGCTGACCACCTCCGACAGTACATAGTTACGAAGTTGGCTCCACAGCGGTTGCCCAGGTTAAGACTACTTTATGCGAGAGAGATGACTTGTTGCGGCTTTTGAAGGAGAACTTGTAGACAACCTAGAATAGAATAAAGATTAATGCTGATCGTCACCGTCGTGAAGTGATATTTGAATCAGGTGATTTCGTCTTCCTTCGGCTCCAACCGTTTTGGCAACTATCTATTCAAACTAGGGGAAATATGAAGCTTTCTCCATGCTTTTATGGTCCCTACAAGGGGTTGGAACGAGTAGGAAAGGTGGCTTATTGTCTCGACTTGCAGGGACGGAACCAGGATTCGTACTTAGGGGGGGCAAAGCTTAAAACCAAAAAAAAAATTATGAAAATAAAAACTAACATCTATTTCATATTCAACAAAATACTATATATAAAATAAATATTTCTTAAACATTTCATATTATAAAACACATCAACAAAGTATAACATACAAAATAAGTATTTCTTATTTTGTGTGCAATTTTTGTTTAGTCCATATTTATTTTTTTATTTTGTTTTTATAGTTAAAGAGGTATGAATTTTATTTATTTTTTTATTTTTTTTGTAGATCAATATCTAAATATTTGAGGAGAAGAAAGACAAATATATATATATATATATATATTTAAGGGAAATTTTAAATTTTTTTTATACTAGTTTTTTTTTAATATTGGGGGGGGGGGGGGGGGGCAATGGCCCCCCTCTGTCCTAACGTAGGTCCGCCCCTGTCGACTTGCCATCTCATTCGCCTTTGCACCCAGTTGTTCATGTGTCTCAGTTGAAGAAATAGTTTGGCCAAGCGGATCGTGCAATCCGTGACTTACCCAATGTGGATGATGAGGGTTTGATCACTTTGGAGCTAGACCAGATTGTTGATTTTCGTTGGACTCGCCATGGTCAACAAGTCTTATAAGAAGCCTTAGTTCACCATACTGGTGTTAGCGAAGATGACGCTACTTGGGAACCATACAAGGAATTACAACGAAGATTCTCTCACTTGAATCTTGAGGACAAGATTCGTCTGCAAGGGGAGGGTAATGTTATGTCTGAAGAAAGGGGTGCACTATTAGCTATTGCCGCGGGTGGACAGTTAGTGCATTTGAAATTCGTATTTGGATTACTATGGAGTTGGAGTTGCTGCTACATTCATATTTGAATTATGGTTATCTAGATAAAGTTATATTTGAATTGGTATTTGTATTTGAGTTTCTAAGAAGTTTAGTTCCCTTAGGACTATCTATTAGTATTTGAATATTCATAGGATTATCTATTGTTATCTGTTTGTCATTTGAATTCCTAGGACTTGTATTTAATTTAGAAGGCAATGAATAAAGTAGCAAAGAATTATTATCCCAATTTCCCTCTCTATTTTCTTATTTAGGAGACCGGTCATCTCGAATACAACCAAGCAACTACATATTCATTTAAGAGATTAAATGCAGTCATAACATATATATATATATATATATATATATATGAAGATTCAAGACAGTATGATGAATAGAAATTCTTTTATAGTATAGTTTTCAAAAACTAGAATCATCCCCCCTACAAATTTAGGTAGTATTATAGTTGTTCATTTAATTAATAAATCACTCGCACACACAGATTTCTTATAAAACTCATGAATCCTATTTTTGTAATAGGTCACTATGTGCCCCAACTTGCCCAGCTAATTATTCAGTCCAATTTAAAGATCAATTTGAAGGGGATAGCTGTGAGTAGAACATGGAATATATTTCTGAAATAAATTTAAGAAAAAAAAATTCCCATGTCAAATAATATTGACTTAACAAAATTTTATTAATTTGTACTATTTCGCAGGTAGGGAATGCTCTTCTGGATTTCACCATTGATTTCAACTCGCGAGACGAGTATTACTGGTCTCATGGATTGATATCAGATGACGATTATCAATTTCTCACTAAATCTTGTAATGGTTCATCCGAGATCATAAGAAAATACATGAACCAAGAAGCTGATACTAAATGTCTTGTTGTATATGTCCGAGTCAATCAACAACTTACTAACACCATCGACCAATACGATGTCACCGGTGACGTTTGTCTATCACCTGTTAAGCCACAAATGGACATGCTATATGAGCCCCTCCTATCTAAATTTCAAACTTTGTTACCTCTCCATTTAAAACCAAAGGCTCTCAACCAGCTGGTAAACTTTTTGCACGCCCCTGTCAAAACTCTTATATATTGCAACTTGTTTTTATCACATTTTTATATTTTAAAATGGGTCAAACTCAGATATTATTTCTTTAAGTGCTATTCATTTGATAATTGTCCTTACAAACGACAATTCAATGTGTTTTATTAGTCAATGTAACTATACATCTATTTTTAATTTGACAGCATACAGCTTTTAAGGAATTGCACCTAAATTTTTCCCTTTAAAACGCAATTTTTTTTCTTTTTTTGAGAAACAAACACTCAAGGGAGTGGGAAATAGATTTCTAATAACCATAACTCCACTCAAAAGCCATGATAACTTTTGCAACATTTTCTTCTTGTAGATTTCAGTTGATCGTTGCTTTATTAATCTTCCCTTTACTTACAGGAAGCTGACAAGAAGGAGCTTGTCTGTGGAGAAGGTATCACAGAAAAGTATTTAAACAGGAAAGACGTGCAGAAGGCTCTCCATGCCCAACTCGTTGGAATTAAGGAATGGGGTCTCTGCCGAGAGTAATGATATTCACTGTTTTTTTTTTTTTAAATAAAGTCTTAGTAATTATTTGCATCTTTAATCACAATGCCATGGGGCTTTCCAAACAAAGTCCCGGTAGTGGTGCAAAGAAATAGAGAATTTGCTTTGTTTTAATACATTATAATCCTTCCTCTTGCTAACATTGGAATTGTTGGGGCTCTTTGTTTTACTATTTTAGCTCCCATTTTCTACAATATGATGAAAAAAATAGAGAGATACCTATAATTGGTGTCATAGTCTCGCTTGTGAAGTCTGGCATCCGAGCCTTCATTTACAGGTATAGTAATAATGTGAGATAAACTCTTTAAGCTCTTATGCTATTTAATTACTTCGTATGTTTCACAATTTCGAAGAAGACAGAAAAGGGGTCCTGCTTATTATTTAGTTGATTTTGATGTAATTTGACAGTGGAGATCAAGATGCAGCAATCCCATTTATTGGGTCTCGGACACTAGTAAATCAATTGGCAAAGAAGATGCGTCTGAAAACAACTGTGCCATACAGAGCATGGTTTGAAGGAAAACAGGTAGATATGCTCATATAGTTCTGTTGAATGGTTGGTGCTAAATAGTATTCATTTTCCCTTATTTATTTTCACTGCAGGTTGGTGGATGGACACAAGTATACGGTAAAACCCAGCTATCTTTTGCCAGCATAAGAGGAGCTTCACACACAGCTCCGTCAACACAACCAGCAAGATCATTTTCACTGTTTAAGGCATTTCTCGCTGGAAAACCACTGCCAAATGCTTGAACTTATCCAAATCATGAATAAAATAAGAATGTACTGATATTATTGATCTGCTAAATGTTGTATTTGACTAGCAAGGCATGTATTGGTGCTGTAAGAAGTTTAGATCCCTTAAACCCAAACAAATTAACCTAGATATTTAGTCAAGTGATTAACTTAGATAAATTAAGCAATTCTAGGTTAACAAAAATATATCATATCATGCAAAGTGCGGAAAATAAAGAACACACGATATGATAACCCAGGAAAACCAAACCGGTAAAAAACCTGGGGAGGATTTAACCTATCTATCATCAAGGTAAAACAGAATTCACTATGAAAGAATTGAAGTTTACACAATAGCAACTTAGACCATTAACATCTTATTACTACCTCGAGTAGGAAAATTACTATCACGACCACGTGACAGCTCCAAATCCACGGACTACTTCTTTCTTGGATTCACAGCAAAGCATAAGCACTCTTGCTTGTATATCTTGAAGTTCTTCAATCTACAACTGAACGATTACCAAGCTCTTGACATCAATCTTGAATTTGGAAACCCTAAGTATATATGAAGATAAACACCTCTAGATATAACAATTAGATTCACAAACACAGCATTTAGAACACTAAAAACGTGGCTAGAGTTTTCTCTTTTATACTTAGGGCAAAACATAAAATTCTACACATCAAACAGGCTTGGGCTGAGTTGGAAATTCTGCAGAAAAAACAATCTGCACGACTTTCGATCGGTCGAGTCTAATTCTCGATCGATCGAGCCTGGCAGATTTGCACAGTGACTTCTGCAGTAACTCGATTCCAACTTTATACAAAAAACACTTACTTTGAGCAAGTCTAAACAAGACTAAAACTGTTTTAATTATGGTTTGTCAACATTACAAAATGAAGTTCTAATACATTAGTTCCTAATTCCTTAGAACCTAATAGGTGCAATTGCTTTAAATAAAAATTTACTAGTATTATTAATCTGAAATTATTCTCAGAATTGTGCCATTTGCATTTAAGATTTTAAGTCATGTGGACTTCCTCCTTGAAGTGAAATTAACATACAATGCAGTGAAGGTCAAGAGCAATGTCTTTAGAACAATAATATTTGTTCTACAATGTAATCTTTAGAAAATTAATATGCTTTCTGGAAAATCTTATAGCACCTAGCAAAAAAAGAAAGCTCTAACATTTGCAAGGTATGGGAAAGGTGATAGTAGGCAACCATACCCCCAATTTTGTTTGGAGAAGTTGATTCCCAAATTCGATTTCTATTTGAAACTTTAAGTATTGGTTTATGTTCATGTTTTGCTCATTTTAAGAAACAAAAATAAAAAAGATCCCCTTTATTTGAAATGAATCCATTCCATGATTCATGATAAGGATAATTCTAGAAAGATGTTAAACTCGTTCATGTAAGATGAAGCCGACACTCCCAATGGACTCGTCAGCCTTACTTGTACATTCAGAGACATAGACAACTCCACCTCAAGGCCGACGACTCCACCTTAAGATCAACGACACCTATATGAGACAACCAAAACACCTAGACGATAGAAGAAGCTGACGAGTCTGCCAAGGCCTTGCTTGACCTCCACGCATGAGTATATAAGGAAACATCTTGCGCCTCATGGTTAACCCTAATCAAGAGAATTCCTACAAGGAAAGGATCCCGCGAGATACGCGTATTAATGAGGATCTTCCCAACAAGGAAAGACCCTCTCCGCCAAGGAACAGATGTCAACTCTACGCTACTATAAAGAACCCAAAGCCCTCACAAATTAAGGTACGCATAATTTATACTAGCTCTGACACTCTAAAATTGTGAAAGTTCTCTAACTTAACCTTCGGATGGTCTTTGGCCGGCACTACACCGATGCTCTCTACAGGGTTTTTCTTCTTCTTTGTTGTGTAGGTTTTGTCTAGAGCACGTGAAGATTATGTGGTTTACTGACGATTTTTGGCATCAACAATTCAAATTAGAAGTTACAAATCTAAATGATGAATCCATTTCATGGTTCACGCCATTGCAATTTTAAATGATGTGACAATTTTTATATTGTATCTATGATATTATTAAAATCTAATGAATAAAAGATAGTGATATTGATTTTAGATTGAGAATGAGTGGAGGCAAGAGAAAAAGAAAACAAGTGAGTTAATGTGGCTCAACCTTTCAACTTACGTCTATAGCAAAAAGCCTAAACGATTTCATATTTACTATTATTAGTCATGCGTAGAAAAAATTGATGATTTTTTTTTTTGTTAATTGAAAATGAAAATAGTAAATGAGACATATAAGTGTTAGCCCCAAATCCTTCTTAAAATTATGTGATAATTTTATAACAAAGTATAAGTGATACAATTCCCAAACTCCAAGCTTATCTAGAAAAATCAATCACCTAGACAGCTGAACAAAACAAAGGATTCAAACTTTTGATAGAGAGAAACTAACAATTAGATAGCAAGGTCACCACAAAAAATTGGTTACCTTAAAGTATGACATAATATATGCCAAAAATTAGTTTTATAACTTATACTTTCTATTGTAAATGGAATTCACAAAAATAAACAAAAGCCAAGTCTTCGACTTATGGTGAAAAAATTAAAGACGAAATAAAAGGAAAAAAAAAAAATGTAAATTACCTTATAGCATCATTTTGTTAAGGATTGTAAGAGCAAGGAATTTTAGCTTTATAAATTTGATCTTATAGCTAGAAGTTTACAATTTATAGAGGAATTCTCTTCTGCTCAGAGAGAGTGAGAGAGAGAGAAATGGACCGAATTGACCAAAGTTGACCGAAATACTACGCTGATGTAGCTTAACAAAAGTGTGACAATAATAAATACTACGCTTCAGCTTTTAGATATTATATAGATATAGATATAGATAAGTTGCTAGTTAAAATGAACCCTAAGCATATATATTGGAGTTAGGTTTGCCCCAATATGGTGACAACGTCGTACAATGATAATACTATGACATTAAAATAAGGAAAATGCTAACGAATGCCCTTAAGGCATGGTTAATAATCAATTTAAAGAAAATTTGTATGGGAAAAGAAAAAAAAAATTAATGTTTTGACAACTTTTTTCTTCTATATATATCTAAAAGCTGAAGTGTAGCATTTATTGTTACTACGCTTTAATTAAGCCACATCAGTGTCTATGTCATTATCTTTTTTTTTTTCAATTTCCTATAATTATTTTTAAAAGTTATTTTTTTTAATATTTACACTTCTCCAATCTTTCTCCCTCCCTTATCTTTTCATCTCTTCACTACTTCTCCAACCGTTCTCCTTCCCTTATCTTTTTATCTTCCCATTACCTTCTACATTAATATTATTCTTCTTCTTTCCCTTCATCTTGCTTTATTTGTGTCTCTTTTTATTCACAATTCACGCCCTCTTACTATAAATTTGTTACTATCTCTTCCATTCTATGCACAGTTTTTCCTCACAAAAAAAAAAGGCTCTCTCTCTCTCTCTCTCAAATTTTCGGTGGATTTTTTATTTTTCTTGTATCTCTACTTTAGGTTGATAATTTTTTATATTCTTTAAAACTCTACTTTAGGTTAATGCGATTTAGTTTTGTTTTAAAATTTTTTTTTTTCTCTTTGGTTGTTGAATTTTATCCAATTACATTATAAAGAATTAGATATAGCATATAAAAATATAATATTTTTCAATTACATAGTGTAGGGACACAATTTTGGGTTACTGGCCCAACGATTGATAGATTAGCCCAAAACGGGCCCCTAAGCAATGAATTTGTAGAGAGTAGGTTGAGAAGGACTGGATTAAGAATGACTCAGCTCTTCAAATGGTTCGGACTAGTTCCTTCACCATCTTCCCAATCTGTTTTACACTTGCAATCTTATATTCGTTCTACGTCCGAGGCTCCTTTTTTCTTTCGTTCTCTCTCTTTTTTCTCGATCCCCATTTCTTCCTTGTTTTTTCCCTTTTATATTTCCTCCCCTCCTTTCTTAGCCATCCACGTGTGGATTGTTTACTTCCTCTTTGGACACTTGTCCCCCAGTTTTTTCCAGAAGTTGCTTCGTAGAAACAACGGGATCCTCTGCTACTGTTCAGATGTCTTCTCCACATAAATGCGGCCAGAAGATTAGCTGTGTGGCATTCAATGCGGGGTTGGCAGCCTTTCTGCTTGATATTTTGGGATATTTTCTGGATGCGTGGATCTACCACGTTTGACAAAGCCAGTGGAGACCCCTAGGGCACTTCTCTGGCCGGCCGGTTTCCAAAGTTTATCTCTACCTCGACCGTCCGAGGTATTAATGTTCTCGGACGGATGGTCGATCTCTCCCAAGTCTTGTTTAGATTCCCCCCCGTTTATCTCGGTCATTATAGATCAGACTAGGTGGTCCTCGGCTGGGCCATGGTCCTCGGCACGCAATCTTGATCCAACACACGGGCCTATGATTCTCGTTATTTGGGCTCCACACCCAGGCCCATCTCCTCTGTTGATATTTTTGCCCCCACACATAGTATGATTTGGATACATTGGTATTTATTATAATTTGATATTTATTCTATTACACAGCAAGATTTTTTATAGTGCTCAATTTAAATGTTAAACTATAAGACTTTACTAATTTTTGTTTATTTTTTAATCCTTTGTGGTGGACAAAGTACTCTTAATAGTTGTATTAGAAGTACTCTATAATGTCATTTATTTAAAGAAAGATAAAGGTTAGTCAAACGAAAATAATTAGATGGGTGACAAATTTTAGCTTTTGCAATTTTACTTTAATTGTTATTATTATTTTATAACAATGCATATATAGAAATTTAAATCTTAGATTTTGCTAATAATTATTTATTTGATAATATGTTTTGGTGGATGAAATCACAATTTTTGCAAAGAAAATAACCTTAATAGATTATCAATAGCAAATTGTTTTTCCTAATTAGTCCAATTAATCATTGTTAAGTTTTTTAATTTTCTTAGTTACGTTTTTTGGTGCTTTAGATAGTAGGTAGAAAAAAATAAGGTTTGAGAAAATTTATTTAAAACTAAAAGAATAATTTTCAAATTTTATATTCTTTTTAATGATTCACAAAATGTTATAAATAACTTTTATTAAAAAATGAATATTTTCGTTAACTTGTCTTTTGAATTTCTAAGAAAAATTGTATTGTTTTCATTTTGATACGACAAAATTTATATTTATGATTTAATACTGTCCTTATATTACATTTACGATTATTCTTATAATAAATAAAAATATAATTATGAAATACATTATTCTTTATTAAATTAGTTTAAATTGAAAAAAAAATTAATAAAACCACCATAAAAATTATTATTACGCGCAACGTGCGGGTTCGCGGCTAGTTTCCCATAAAAGTGGTATTAAAACTTTCCTTAAATAGATTGTTAACTATTGCCCTAGGGGCACCCGTTAGTATGACCCATTAATACATATACACACACACATATAAGTTGAAGTGTAGTATTTATTGTTGCTACGCTCATATTGAACTGCATCACCAATCAACCTTTCATCTCATTCCTTTTCTATTTATCTCTTCACTACTCTCTATTTTACCGTTACACTTCCTTTGTGTGTTCTAGTTAGCTCAACTAATAAAATTTTTTATGGTTAAATAAGAGATTTGGGGTTCAATTTCCATCTACACTAAACACCAATTGATGTCTTGGTCTGATGATAAAGAGTTATCATCAAGAGCGAACGCCATAGATTGAAACTCTCTCTAAAAATAAATTAAAAAAAAAAAAGGTTACACTTCCTTCATATTCTTTTCTCTTTTCTTTTTTATTTAAAAAAATATATATTTTTACTCTTCTTCTCCCTATTTTATTTTATATAAATTTGGTATTATTTTTTCCATTCAATCCATATTTTCCTCAACAAAAAACAATGAGAACTCTCTCTCTCTCAAATCTGAAACGTAATATTTATTGTTGCTACACTCCTATTGAGCCACATCAGCAGCCACATCATCCACTTCTTTTCTACCTCTTCTTTTTTCTTTTTAAACTTTTATTATCCATATTCTTAATAAAAATAAATAAATAAAATTCTTCTCCCTATTCATCCACATTTACTATTACACTTTCACCAACATTTCCTCTCATTCTTCTCCTTGCTTGTTTCTACTTTACCGTTACACTTCCTTCATATTTTTTTTTCTCTTTTTTATATTTTGACTCATCTTCTACCTATTTTATTTCATATAAATTTGATATCATTTCTTTCATTCAATCCATATTTTCCCCACAAAAAACTAGAGTACTCTCTCTCTCTCTCTCTCTCTCTCTCTCTCTCTCTCTCTCATTTTTGTTCTTTCTTAAAACTATGATTAAGGTTTATGGTTTTTTTTAATATGTGTTTTGGTATTGTGGTTTTTTTTTTTTAATTTCCCATTGCTAAGTCTTTAATCTCCCTTTTATAGCTTTGGTTGAATTTTGGTTTGGGTTAATAATTAGTTTTTTAAAAAATAAGAATTTAGTTCATATCAAAAACACAATCTACATGACTACGAATTTGAATATGCCTGCCAATTTTTTGAGTAATAAGTTATTATAAAGTTTATCTTTTATTCCTTTGATTTCATTTTTGTAGGGGTAAAAGGCCTAATTCCAGATAGTGGGCCGTGGGCCTGTCCGAGGGAACTGGCCGTCCGAGGACAGTAAGTCACAAGGGCTGTACCTAGTTTAACTCCTCCCTGTAATAAAACTTATATGAAGGAAGAAAGGAGTAGTCCGAAGAGCATTGCCTTGTCAGATGATCAAAGAGACGATCTAGGTGGACGTTCCAGCATTGATTCTGTCATTTCTAGAGAACCTTCAGGTTCATCTGGGCAGAGGGGGCAGGTGGCAGCAAAGAGATATTATGTGAAAGGCTGCTGCCACCGAATTTATAACCTAGCAGCTAACCTCCTCGCCGCATTAATGGGGAAAAGACATCTGAACAGTGACCTTCATCCTTTACAGCTGCCACATGGAGACTTCAAGTGAAGGTTAATGGGACAAGTATCAAAGGAGACTCACCTAACTGGCACGTAAGGCAAATTGGCCTATAAATAGAGCTGGAAACAGAGTGAAAGGGCATCGAACAACGAGAAAAAAGAGGGAAATTATTGAAAAGGAGGAGAAGAAGAAAGAGAAAGATTCAAGTACTCAGAACAATTGGTTAAACTTACTCCTCGGACTAAGCTGAGAAGAACTCTGTACCATATCAATACTTCGTTTATGTTAGTCTGGTCATAACCATACTTAGGCCATCAATCCATTCGTGCTCAATCAAGTTTTCTCGGCCCACGCTCTACAAATTCATTCTAAGGGTATTGTTCACATCATGGGCCTCAGTTTCTTCTGCTTGTAGGCCCATCCGTTGATTCGTGTCCTTACAATTGGCGCCGTCTGTGGGAAGTTAATTGTTGTGCCGGTGAGTTGAGGCTTGAACTATGGTTGGATCAGGTCCTAATAGATCAGAGTCAGATGGCTCTCAGCATCTTGACCACTTTGTGCACCTTGAGCGTGAAAGGGACCGTGAAGGGAGCGTGCATACGGTGCACACGAGAAGGAGTCGACGTCGCAATGAAGAAGGAGGGTCTTACCAAGACGCTACTAGGAAGATGCAACGTAAGATTGATTATTTGAAAAGGAAGCTGCGTCGTGCGCGAAGGAGGCATAGTCCATCCAGCAGTCCGTCCGTCACCGATAATTCTTCGGGCAAGGATGAAGATGATGACTACAGACCTCGGTCACGTACGCCCCCTAGTGAATCATACTCTCATGAGTAAGAGCATTACCGCGGCCACAGGGGTAGAAACACGTCCTCTAGGGGCGTAGGGAATGATGCAATGAATAGGGCGCTTAACCAGATTTCTAAGTCGCCCTTCACACGCAGAATCGAAGGAGGTAGCCTTTCTCGGCGTTTTACTTAGCCCATCTTCACTGCGTATAATGGACGGTCCGACCCTGTGGAACACGTGAGCCATTTCAATCAGAAGATGGTTGTTCACTCCCGGAACGAGACCCTTATGTGCAAGGTGTTCCCCTCCAGTTTGGGACCTGTAGCCATGAGGTGGTTTGATGGTCTTGCTGCCAATTCTATCGGATCCTTTCGAGCGCTCACTAAGGCCTTTTGCTCTTGGTTCGTTACGAACACTAAGGTCCCTCGGCCATTAGATTCCTTACTGTCCATGTCTATACGAGAAGGAGAGACTCTGAAAACGTACTCAGGTAGGTACTGGGAAATGTTTAACGAGATTGAAGGGAGTTTCGACGATGTGGTTGTGATAACTTTCAAGGTCGGCTTGCCAGCCGAGCATGATTTGAGGAAGTCACTAACCAAGAAGCTCGTGAGAAGCGTACGTCGATTAATAGACCGCATCGATGAATATAAGCGGGTGGAGGAGGATCAACTGCTTGGAAATGGAAAAGCCAAGGTTATCCCTCAAGAGAGGAGGGATTTCAGGTCGGACCGATACAGCAGTAGTAAGCCACAAAGGGACTATAGCGTGTAGTCCGGGTCTATTGCTTCACAGGCAGTCCATGTTGTGTTCCTAGAGCCAATCCACCATATTCTGGAGAAAATTCAGAATGAGCCATAATTCAGATGGCCGAACAAGATGGGAGGAGACCCCACGAAGCGCAATCAGAGCTTCCACTGCCAATACTATCAGGAACGATGGCATACCACAGAGGATTACAAGACTTTGAGAAGTCGCTTAGAACAACTTGTGAGGGAAGGAAAGTTACAGCAGTTTGTACACCGCCCCAATGGTCAGGGAGGCCTCGGTAGGTCAGGGGCTTCCGAGACTGCCTCGTCAAGGGCCCCGTTGGGAACGATCAACGTCATCTTTGCAGCACCCGGAAGAACGGGATCCTGCCCCTCTAGAGTGATGTCCGTCTCCCGGACATCTGCCGAGGACACAAATCACGAGATAAAACGAGCCAGATTAGAGATCCGACCAGCCTTGAGCTTCTCGGACGAGGATAAGCAGGGCACTATACAGCCCCATGATAATGCTCTGATCATCACTCTTAGAATAGGGGGGTATGGCGTGAAGAGAGTAATGGTCGATCAAGGGAGTGAGGCTGAAATCATGTACTCAGACCTATACAAAAGACTGGGTTTACGACCGGAAGATCTGACAGCGTATAACTCTCCTTTGCTCAGCTTTGATGGGAAGACCGTCATCCCCAAGGGTCAAATCAGGCTACCCGTACAAGCAGGGTTAGAGGTAGTTGAGGTGGACTTCATTGTAGTGGACGTATACTCTCCCCACACGGCCATTGTGGCCAGACCGTGGCTTCACGCCTTGGGAGATGTTTCGTCAACCTTGCACTTAAAGGTTAAATTCTCGTCTGAAGGACGAGTGGAGGAGATTTTAGGAAGCCAATCTGTGGCAAGACAATGCCTCATAGCTGCCATTACACGTCAGTTTGCTGCCGAGCCAGCAACCACCTTAGACAGGGACTCGCAGCAACCAGAAATACCGATTATGCTTAACGTCATGGAATTGGATGAAGAGAAGTGTGAAAGGTTGGAGAAAATTGTCATCAATGGAGACCCAGAGAGGTTCTTCCAGGTCAGGGCTCAGCTGCCCCCTCGGGATAAGGAAAAGCTGGTGGCATTCCTTAGGAAGAACATCGATGTGTTTGCTTGGAACTCCTACGAGGCCCAAGGGATAGACCAGGAGTTTATCTGCCATCACCTGAACGTAAACCCAGCTGCCCTACCCAAGAAGCAGCCACCTCGGCGCTCATCCAAAGAGCATTCTGCCGCCGTAAAGGAGGAAGTGAATAAGCTCAAACAAGCAGGGGCTATTAAAGAGGTGTTCTATCCCGAATAGCTGGCCAATACAGTGGTGGTAAAGAAGAAGAATGGAAAATGGTGTGTATGCGTGGATTTCACAGACTTGAACAAAGCCTGTCCGAAGGATCCCTTCCCCCTGCCCCGGATTGATCAGCTAGTGGATGCCACTGTGGGGCATCCACGAATGAGCTTCTTGGATGCCTTTCAAGGGTACCACCAGATTCCCTTTGCGTTAGATGATCAAGAAAAGACGGCCTTCGTCACTCCTGTGGGGAACTACCACTACAAGGTAATGCCATTTGGTTGAAGAATGCAGGCTCCACTTATCAGAGGATGATGACAAAAATGTTTGAACCACAGCTGGGGAAATGCGTCGAAATCTACATAGATGACATGGTGGTCAAGAGCAAGCTCAAATCTGAGCATGTCGACGACCTTGGGAGCGTCTTTGAAATCATAAGGAAACACAGGTTGAAGCTCAATGCTTCAAAATGCTCTTTCGGCGTTGGATCAGGAAAAGGCGATCAACAACCTACAGCCTCCTCGGAATCCTAAAGAGATTCAGAGGTTGACAGGGATGACAACTGCTCTCAACCGATTCATCTCCAAGTCGGCGGAGAGGTATCGGCCTTTCTTCCAGCTGCTGAACAAGTGAAAGGGGTTTGAATGGACTGAAAAGTGTGCTCTGGCTTTCCAGCAGCTAAAAGAATACTTATCTCAACCCCCCATCATGTCCATGACGGATGAGGTCCTGTTCGCCTATATCGCTATAGCCACCCATGCAGTAAGTCTGGCACTGATTCGGGTCGACAACGGTGTTCAGAAACCTGTTTGCTACGTGAGTAAATCTCTACATGAGGCCGAAATATGTTACTTGCCACTGGAGAAGGCCATCTTTGCAGTCGTCCATGCCACTCGTAAACTTCCTCACTAATTCTAGTCACATACAGTTGTGGTTCTTACCCAACTCCCAATCAGGTCACTGCTTCGGAGTGCAGATTATAAGGGAAAGATTGCAAAGTGGGGCATAGTCCTGGGGGCCTTCGATATAAAGTACATGCCCCGCACCTCAGTTAAGGGACAAATACTAGCCGACCTAGTGGCTGAGTTTACTGAGCCAGTGTTAGAAGAAAGTGCCGAGAGGAAGCACATGGATGGAAATTCAGTTAGCCTAGTGTCCGTGCAAGGATCCTCACCCTGGAAATTGTATGCAGACGGTGCGGCCAATCAGAAAGGCTCGGGAGTGGGGCTAGTTTTGATATCTCCTGAGAATATTGTTATCGAAAAATCCATCAAACTAAACTTCTCGGCTACTAATAATGAAGCTGAGTACGAAGCGCTATTGGTTGGAATGGCCATGGTCAGAAGAATGGGTGGGAACACCGTAGAGGTATTCTCAAACTCAGCACTGGTCGTCGGCCAGGTCAGGGGAGAGCTAGAAGCACGCGAGGAAAGAATGCAAAAGTTTCTAAGACACGTCAAGAAACTATAATCACAGTTCAAGTCATTTAGTTTGCAACACATCCCTCGAAGTGGAACCACGCACGCGGACTCCTTGGCCACACTTGCAACCTCCTCGGCTCAAGGACTACCCCGGCTTATCTTGGTGGAAGATGTACATAAGCATGCTAAGGAGGATGAAGGGCTCAGCATATGTCAAGTTAGAGTGGGACCAAGCTGGATGGACCCTATGGTAACCTACCTCAGAGATAATGTTTTGCCGCCAGACAGGGCCGAAGTTGACAAGGTGCGGAGGAAAGCCCCTCGGTTCTGGCTCTTAGGAGACCATAAGCTATACAAACGCTCTTTCACCGGGCCCTACTTATTGTGTGTGCACTCTGAGGCCACAGAGTTGCTCTTTGAAGAGCTGCACGAAGGAATTTGTGGCAGTCACACAGGAGGTAGATCTCTAACTCACAGAGCCCTAACTCAGGGATATTAGTGGCCAAACATGCAAAGAGAATCACAAGAGTATGCGAGGAAGTGTGATCAGTGCTAGAGGTTTGCGCCCAATACACATCAACCGGGGGGAGTTCTAAATCCTCTGTCCAGTCCGTGGCCTTTCGCTCAATGGGGCCTGGACATTGTAGGTCCCTTCCCTAAGGCAGCCAAGAGTAAGAAATACTCGGTCGTTGGAACAAACTATTTCACCAAGTGGGTTGAAGCCGAGCCGTTGGCAAACATCAGGGATGTAGATGTCCAGAAGTTTGTATGGAAGAATATCGTAATCCGGTTTGGAGTACCACATACTCTCATCTCGGACAATGGTCTTCAGTTTGACAGTAAAGCGTTCAGGAGATTTTGTTGTGGATTAGGCATTACGAACAGGTACTTCAACCTCTCGTATCCTCAAGGAAACGGCCAGGCTGAAGCAGTTAACAAAGTCATAGTAGGCGGCCTGAAGAAGAGGTTAGATGATGCTAAAGGGAAGTGGGTGGAAGAGTTGCCTCATGTCCTCTGGACCTACAAGACAACTCCTCGAAAATCTACGGGAGAGACCCCCTTTGCAATGACGTACGGTGCTAAAGCTGTTATTCCCATAGAAACTGGATTCCCCACACTTAGAACAAATTCTTTTACCTCGGCTGACAATGACAGACTACTAAATAATAATTTGGATCTGGTCACCGAGCGAAGGGTAAATTATCACTCTAGTGCATTTTACTAAGTGTTAAATAGAACCTTGGTTATGCCTGGTCCCTCGGACCACATACCTTGGGTAAATTATCACTCTAGTGCATTTTACTAAGTGTTAAACAGAACCTTGGTCATGCCTGGTCCTTCGAACCACATACCTTGGGTAAATTATCACTCTAGTGCATTTTACTTAGTGTTAAACAGAACCTTGGTCATGCCTGGTCCATCGGACCACATACCTTGGGTAAATTATCACTCTAGTTTATTTTACTAAGTGTTAAACAGAACCTTGGTCATGCCTGGTCCCTCGAACCACATACCTTGGGTAAATTATCATTTTAGTTCATTTCACTAAGTGTTAAACAGAACCTTGGTCATGCCTGGTCCCTCGGACCATATATCTTGGGTAAATTATCACTCTAGTTTATTTTACTAAGTGTTAAGCAGAACCTTGGTCTTGCTTGGTCCCTCGGACCACCTATCTTAGGTAAATTATCACTTTAGTTCATTTCATTAAGCGCTAAAATATGACTTTGGCCCTACACAACTCCTCGGATTGTACATTCCGAGCAGTTTCATCGTCTCAAATTTATCACTAAGTATTCGGCAGAAACTTGGTTTTGCATATTTTCTCATACCGCATACTTTGGATGAACTTGATTTCTTGTTCAATTTTAGTGTTTCCAGTAGTGGAAGACTCGATTATGTTGGCATAAATTTATACCTATTTGTTAGAGCAGGTTGAATTAATTGAGTTACGACGAAATAAATGGAAGACTTGCATCATGTTTACCATTGGCCCTGGATTACTATTTTCATACTCATGGTATCTATATTACTCCATTTGAACAGAAGTTTACTGCCTTCATTACTCAGTCCTCTCTTTCTCCCCATCAAGAAGTTCAAGTTCTTATGGATTTAAAGATTGTAAAACAAAAGAAATGAATAGATAGAATTGAGACTAATTGAAGACGAATTCAGGTATTCTCATTAATCAAAAAAGCTGAAGTACATCAACTCCGCATACAAAATGTCGCTACAAGAATAAAAACAAAAGAAAAACAACAACAACAACAAAAGACAACAATAACTAAAAACCCTAATCCTAAGTCTATTTTGTTGAAGGAAGAAGGCTGTCCGGTCCGCTCGGCTCGGCCTCGAAGGATCCAGCTTCAGTCTCCAGGAGGGCTGCCTCTTTGGCCTTGAGAGCATCCACGGCCTCAAAAGAAGTCTCCGGAGCCACTTGTTCTTGTGGAGCTACTTGTTCCTCCCGAACCTCATGCTCGGCTCCGAGAGGAACAGTCGTCTGAGATGGTGGCTCCGGAGCTTGGGATGATGCGGGCGCAAGGTCAGCCAGGACTAAGCTAATGTGTGGGTAGAACTATATCCGTCCCGGTTGCCTAAGGTCCGAGTCGGCAGGGACTCCCGCCAAGTTCAGGGCCTCCTCCCAGGTGAACTTGCAGTAGTCCCTGCACACCTCGGAGACTTCCTCTGCAAGCCTGATCTCCGTTTCCTTTATGCCGCGGATGTACTCAGCATTCTTCGCGGCCTCGGAGGCTGCCAGTGCCTCTCGAGCTTCCTTCTCAGCATTCTCAGCCTTCTCAAGGCTGGACTTGAGCTCCAGGACCAGCTGCCTTTGAGTCACCAGTTCGATCTCAGTTGTGTATAGTTTTTTCCTCTGGTACTCAGCCTGGTCCTGGGCGTTCTTTAAGCCCGCCTCGGTGCTCCTCCTTTGTCTCTCCTCGGCTGCCAACTTCTTAGCCAGTTCCTGCTTCTCATGTTTGACGGCCCCCAGTTCCTTCTCGGCGTTAGCCCGAGACTGAGCTTCAACCCTAACCTTGCTACAAGCGTCCTTGACCCAGTCCTCCGCCACATAGATCTGCTGGGTCACCTGCATGAGAAAAATGAGAGAAATGTGTTAGCATGAAGACACAAGCTATAGGAAACTAATTTAAGTTTAAGAACTTACCATCGCTAACTCTCTTTTTAGAGACATGAATAAATCTGCTAGCCTCCAGGATTTCACTTCCTCCATGTCCCGAGGCAGCAACAAAGGACGCTCCAACGCCTTGGCAATGTATGCCGAGTGGCCCTTCTGGAATTCCCTTATTGAGGCGATTGTAGGGATTGGAGCACCGTCTAAGTCCAACCGAGGGGCCCACGTTAACGGCTGGCAAATGTCCCGAGTATTTGTTTCAATCCTATTCTCGGACGAAGAAACCTTTGGCTGTCCCTCCCATTCTTCTGCTGCTTTAACCCCCTTTGTTGATGCAGGGGCACTTCACCCTCTTCAGTATCTAGCTCCACCACTTTCCTCTTCTTCTTCAAATCCGGTCCCGAACGCAGGAAGAGGCGGAGGTGGAGGAAGTTTGTCAGCAGCTTTTGCAGTAGGTGCATCCTTAGAAGATGCACCCTTACTCCTCCCGGCCAAGAGATCTCTCAATCTCGCCCTCAGTATTAGTGACATCTCCTCGTCCTCCTCTTCTGAGCTCTCAAGATTTGGTGTGCCTTGAGGCTGGGTTTGAACCTCTTCTTCTTCCTCAAAACGAAACTAATCTATCTCCGTCTCCAGAGACAGCCGAGAGGAATCAGACTCTTCCCTCTGAGTAACCGGTTGAGGTAGAGCTTGTGGAATCGGCCACTCAACGGGAGGAAGATCTCTCTTGGACAAAAATCCTGGCCGAGAGACGTCAATTCTGTGAATTCTCTTGTCTCCGGCCCGGATGGCGTTCCCAACTTCCTAGAATTTGTCCGACAAGGGAACGAAGTCCAGTATCAAATGGATGGCGTGTAATTGGCCGTCTAAATGCACGAATACCTTAGATCGCAGTAGCTTATTCAGGCCGAGCACGTTCACGAGGCTAAGTCTTGGAGCAACAAATTTTCTATCTGCAATCACAGTCAAGAAATAAGGAATTAGTTATACTATCTCAAAATCGAATCAATGAACAACAAAGTAAGAAGAAATCTAAAGTGCAAATCCTATGTCATCTAAACCTAGTCCTAGAGCACCCCACCTGGCTCCCCCTCCTTGGTCAGACAGTGTTGGCCGTCATGCCACGCCCTAGAGAGGATGACGAAGTCGTCCTTCATGCCCTTGTTGGACTTGGGAAGACATGACAGCATTTTTACTACTGGGGACCTAGATTTTAAGTAGTACCCCCCTTTGGCCAAAGAATGACGCTCGTACATATGCACGACGTCATGCGAGGTGAGTTGTAGACCTATCATTTGGTTGAGGGCGTCTACACAGCCCAAGACCCTAAACAGGTTGGGAGAGCATTGATGCGGGCATAGCCTATGGTTCCTAAGGTACTCCCTAGTTACTGTGCCCATGGAAATGATTATTTCTCCCTCTAAAAAGGCGATTACGGGAATGACCACTTCGCCAGTTCTCCTATCGGTCAAAATATTTTTCAGTGGGCAGTAGCGAAGACTAACCCCCTCAAGTATATTGTATTTTGCCTTGAAAAGCTCTATGGCAACAGGGGTATCGACTAAACTCTTAAATCTACCCATGTGGATATGTAAAATAAGGCTAAAAGGTTTCTCTAAGGTAAAAAATGTAAAGACGAGAAGGCCGAGGTGCTCGGCCGAGGAGAAAAGAACTTGGAAACCAAGTAATTACAGAGGTGGTTGATGTTTCTGGCTCAATGATTTCTTAGATACCTAGAATTCTTTGCAAAAATGCTCTCGGACTAATCAGAATAAAGTAACGAGTGGGTGCCGGAAAGCTTAAAATCTCTAGGATGCTTAAGGATATGCAAAATGAGCAAGGCAACCCTCTCTGAACCTTTTATATAGGAAAAGAAAGTCAATGGGAGTTACCCCGCTCAAAATTTCACGAAGAAATCCCAGCCATAGGATCTGCATCTCACCGCTAATAAGGGAGACAGAGCGCCACCCAGAGCAATAAATGATGCGTTGCAATTTCCTAAGCGTTGGTAACGTTGGCGAAACACGCGGAGGGGCGCCTCCACGTGGATAAATTCAAAAAGTTGAAAAAGTTGACCTTTAGAGAAGTCAAAATCCCGCCCTTCTCCTCGGATAAGAGAAGAAAACCAAAATTTTGAGGGGCTATTGTAGGGGTAAAAGGCCCAATTCCAGATAGTGGGCCATGGGCCTGTCCGAGGGAACTGGCCGTCTGAGGACAGTAAGTCACAAGGGTTGTACCTAGTTTAACTCCTCCCTGTAATAAAACTTATATGAAGGAAGAAAGGATTGGTCCGAGGAGCATTGCCTGGTCAGATGATCAAAGAGACGATCCAGGTGGACGTCCCAGCATTGATCCTATCATTTCTGGAGAATCTCCAGGTTCATTTGGGTAGAGAGGGCAGGTGGCAGCAAAGAGATATTATGTGAAAGGCTGCTGCCACCGCATTTATAACCCAGCAGCTAACCTCCTGACCGCATTAATGGGGAAAAGACATCTGAACAGTGACCTTCATTCTTTACAGTTGCCACATGGAGACTTCAAGTGAAAGTTGATGGGACAAGTATCAAAGGAGACTCACCTAACTGGCACGTAAGGCAAATTGGCCTATAAATAGAGCTGGGAACAGAGTGAAAAGGCATCGAACAACGAGAAAAAAGAGGAAAATTATTGAAGAAGAGAAGAAGAAGAAAGTGAAAGATTCAAGTACTCAGAACAATTGCTTAAACTTACTCCTCGGACTAAGCCGAGAAGAGCCATGTACCATTTCAATACTTCACTTATGTTAGTCTGGTCATAACCATACTTGGGCCATCAATCCATTCGTGCTTAATCAAGTTTTCTCGGCCCACGCTCTACAAATTCATTCCAAGGGTACTATTCACATCATGGGCCTCAGTTTCTTCTGCTTGTAGGCCCATCCATTGATCTATGTCCTTACAATTTTAATTTTGGTTAAAATAACATTATAATTTTGTGATTAGTTTTTTATTATTATGATAATCTCTATATTTATTAAGAGATGAGAAATTTGAATAATAAATTTGAAACTTATAAATTTTAGTTGTATATTAGGCAAATATCATGAATATAGTTCACCTTAAAAAAATTAATAAAAAATAATAATAATAATATGATATTTTTGTAGAGATAAAAAGATTAAAAAAAATACTTGTAGAAATCCTTCTTTTTAAAATAGATAATAGTGGAATTAATTGCTATTTTTTATATATTACACCACATTACATAATATTTATATATTCTCACGTATCACGTGGGTCTATGTCTAGTTACACTTAGTTCAAATAAATAGATATGAGTAATTTTTTTTAATTATCTACATTGTTTGGATTAATATTGGATTGGATATAAATGTAGGTTGTATGGGCACTTGATGAGTTCCACATCAAGTGTGTAGTAGGTCAATCTGGGTTATATAAGTAATTACATGGAGATTTAGTTATAAATAGATTTGGGTTTTTAGGCTAGAGCATAGATATAAGATAGACTTTGAATTTATAATGTCCTCTACATGATGATTGCTCTTTAACATCAAGCCAAATTACCAATTGATTTTTTATATAAACAATGTTCAAATCCCAAATATTTTATTTGACAATAACAGATTTTACCTGTTAAGTTAACTAGAACCTGTTATATATGTATAACTAGTACTTTTATTACATTGAGGGAAGTCAGGGATGCAAATTTAGTACATAGTTTTACAAACTATTGTATTTATTTTTAATACAAATCAAAAGTAATTAAGCAATTTATTTATAATATTGTTAATATGACACAAATCATATTTATTACTACATTGATTTGGAAGCTTTTTATGATACCTTAGTAAAAATTTTAACATTTTTCATTCAACAACTTCCTACAGGGATGTTGGCAAATTGAGCATTCACATTTATGGTGTTAAAAAATTTAACTTTTAACACCTCAAAAACCTAATTTATCTATTTTAATACCACGTATAATAGTGCGCCCTATGTCTCATCTTTTACTTTAGCATGTCACCCAATTATTTTAATATAAATACCTATATAATATTTACCCACAAAAGTGAGAGTGAAAGGCTGAGATGAGAGAGAGAATAAAAAATCGATAAAAGCAAATAGCAGCTTGCCACTCTAGCTATAGTCGATTGCTGCTGATCCAAAAAACAGGTGCAAGGATATGAATATGATTTTTTATTTTTATTTATTGGCTATTGGCAAACAAAAAGTACTCTTCCCATAGATTTTCATTTATTTCACCTCTACACACCTTATTCCTCTTCAATTGAAAATGATGTGACTTAGATGCGTAATGTGACTAGACTGATCCACTGATCCTTAATGAGTGAGTAATCAAATATGTCATTCAGTAAGTATATGCAACATTCTTAGACTTCGCTACTCAAACAGAGACATGCACTCACAGTGTGGCATACCAGTATGTGGAAAAGTCCAAAACTCTATTAAGAAAAATGAATAATTCTAAAGACCCATACAATTGTATATTTAATTTGTGCAAGTGAGCGTCTGTTTAGGAACAGTTTATTAAGTTTTTACTGAAAATATTTTGTTGAAAGTGTGCTAAAATATACTTATACTTGAAAATATTTAAAAAAATAAAAAAATAAAGGAAAAAAATGAGATTTTAAAAAAACTGTACGTAAAAATTAATGCTAAAAACTAATGTCAAACACACTCTTGAGTGGTGAAGGCTTTTTGCCCATTTGAATTCACTTATTTTCATGGAGCACTTATGATTGCACAAGTCAATAAACTATAAAATTAAATGCAAAAATGGTTGTATTCACAGTATTGTACGAGTTTTTCCACACAAATCTTCAATCAAGGGACTAGATCTACCAAAGTTTTACACACCTTATTCCTCTTCATTGAAAATGATGTGACGTTGATGCTTGTAATGTGACTAGACTGATTCACTGATCCTTATTGGGTGAGTAATCAAATTGTCATTTAGTGAGTATATGCAACTTTCTTAGAGCATTCTTATCAAGAATGCAAATCCTAAAAGATGCTTTTTTTTAACATTTTTAACTCAAAAATTTGCTCTATCAAAGATCTTAAATGTTAAAAAATTTACAATATTGCTATAGTGCGCTCTCATTTTTGAGAGCGCACTATAGTACAATGCTATCAATTTTTTATTAATTTCTCTCTCTCTCTCTCTCTCTCTCTCTCTCTCTCTCTCTCTCTCTCTCTTTTGTGTGTTCTCATTTTTCTTTCTTTCTTTCTTTTCACTTTCCTTTTCACTCTCTCTCTCTCGTGCTCTCCATCCCTCTCTCCTTCTGGTGCTCTCCGTCACATGCCGCCACCGATCTCATGCTCTCCATCACATGCTACCGCCAATCTCGTGCTCTCCGTCACTCCTTCTTACTCTTTCTTTCATTTTCTCTCTGCCTCTTTGTTTCCCTTTCTCTCTGCATCTCGAGTTCGTGGGTCTTGGGTGTGGTTGGGCTGCGGTGGTTTTTTGTGGATCATGGATCTCTACGTTGGTTCGTGGCGGGTCTCTGCGGTGGTACAGTGAATGGGTTTTACGATTTGATATCGGTGAATTTTAATTTTAGTGGTTTTGATTGATTTTGGTGGGTTCTTGATTTTGGTGGCTAGGTTCGTGGGTTGATCGGGGTGGCTTTGGGTGCTGGGTGTGGGTTGATCGGGGTGGTTCAGAGATGGGTGTAGGTTAATCGGGGTTGTTTTGGATCTTTGTTGTGATTTTGTGGCTTTGGATGTGGAGGTTTTTTTTTTTTTTTTTTTTTGCTTTTTCTTTTCTGCTGTTGTTTGTGGTTGCGGCGATGGTGGGTAGATGTGGTGGTTATGAAATGGGTGAGTGGATATGATGGCCAGCGGCGCTGGGTTGTGAAAGAGAGACACAAAGGAGAGAGAGTTAAAGAAAGAGATTGGAAAAATAAAAAAAATAATAAAAAATGATAAAGAAAGATTATTTAAATGAAGTGATAAAAAAAAAATAGAAGTTTTGATGGAAAGGATGTTGTAAAGTGGTGTGTTATATATTATAAAATTGGATTTTGAGATGGTAAATGCTAAATTTTTTGCAATTCTTGATAAAAATGCTCTTAGACTTCGCTACTCAAACAGAGACATGCACTCACAGTTTGGCATACCAGTATGCAAAAAAGTCCAAAAACTCTATTAAGAAAAATGAATAATTCTAAAGACCCATACAATTGCTCATTTAATTTGTGCAATTGTGTGTCTTTTTTAGAACATATTATTTAGCTTTTTGTTGAAAATTGGTGAAAATGTACTAAAGTATACTTGTGTCTTGAAAATATTTTGAAAAATGAGAAAATGAGGAAAAAAGTGAGATTTTTAAAAATCTATATATTACTAAAAGTTGAAGCGTAGCATTTATTGCTACTGAACTCCTGTTGCACCACTTCATCGCCACGTCATTCGCCACATAATTATTATTTATTATTTATTCCTATTTTTTTACAATATATATATAGATTATTGACTTTACATATTCATCTTTGTCGATTTTAATATCTATATATATATATATATATATTTCTTTTTTATTTCCAACTTTCCTATAATTTTTTTTTACATTCACTTATTTTTTAAAATATTTACACTTTCTTCAACCTTTCTTCTTTCCTTACATTTTCGTCTCTCCACTACCCTCTACTTTAATATTGCTATTCATCTTTCCCTTTATCTTCCTTTATTTGTCTCTTCTTATTACTTCTCTTTTACTATAAATTTGTCACTTTTTTCCATTATTTGCATAGTTTTCTCTCATAAAAAGGTTCTCTCTCTCTCTCTCTCTCTCTCTCTCTCTCTCTGTTTTGGTATATTTTTATTTTTTATTGCATCTCCACTTTAGGTTGATAAATTTTTATGTTTTTAAGAATTTTAATTTAGATTGATACGACTTAGTTTTGTATTATTATTATTATTATTATTATTATTATTATTATTATTATTATTATTATTATTTTGCTCTTTGATTGTTAAATTTTATCCAATTACATTATAAAAAATTAAAGATAGTAGATAAAAATAAAATAGTATTCCATTACATAGCATAATTTGGATAATTTAGTATTTATTGTTATATATTTTAATTTTTCTTTTTTTTTTCTTCTCTTCTATTTTACTCAATATTGAAATTCAACCACATCCTCCTTATTATTAAATTATTTATATTTTCTCTCTCTTTTTGTTTTAAAAAATAAAAAATGTAATATTTTACTTAAATTCAAATAAAAGAAAATTGTGCTCATCAATTTGTACTCTTTTTTTTTTTTTAACATTTACACTTTCTCCAATCTTTCTCCTTCTCTTTACGTTTTCATCTCCTCAAACATTCTACCTTGATATCACTCTTCCTCTTTCCTTTTATCTTCCTTTATTTTGTTTCTTTTTATTATCATCCTCTTAGTATAAATTTGTCATTCACTCTTCCATTCTTTACATAATTTTCTCTCAGAAAAGAGTGGTTATTTCCCATTCTTTCTCCCTCAATTTTTTGATGGATTTTTATTTTTTTTTTCTTGCATCTCTATTTTAACTTGATAAAGTTTTGTATTCTTTAGAACTCTATTTTGGTTGATGGGATTTAGTTTTGTGTTTTAAGTTTTTTTATTTTTTTATTTTTATTTTTTATGACTTTGATTGTTAAATATTATCATATATCATCATAAATAATTAAAAATAGTATATAAGAATGTACTATTATTATATTACATAGAATTATTTGGATAATTTAGTGTTTATTGTTATATATATATATATATTTTTTTTTTTCTCATATCATTTTATTTAACATTTACAGTCACATCCCCCATATATATCATTAAATTATTTATATTTCACTCCTTTTTATTTTAAAAAATTTAAAATATAATATTTTGGCTAAATTAAATAAATAAAATTGTCCACATTAAGTGGAGTAAAGCTAGGAAAATACTCATTCTCACACCCAATGCATCAAAGGAAGAATGAAATACAAAACAAATCAAGTTATTAGAAACACTAAATTAAAAAAAAAAATAATAATAATACATATTTAATGTCATAGAATTATCATCAAATTTTGGAAAATGATAGATTACCAATGGAGAGAGAGAGATGGTATAGGAAAAAACCAATACCAAGTAATAAAGAGTAGATAAAGAAAAAAAAAAAAACCAAACGTCAATTAGTAATCGTTGATTGGAAAACAAAGAGGTTATAAGGAGAAGTAAAAAATATAATAGAGATTATCGTATAGAGAACATTAAAAACTTTACAGTGTAGTAACATAAACCGTTAAATTCACTTAAAAAATTAAATCAACAATCAACAATTAAATACAATCATAGTACTAAATTTAAATTTAAAACTAATCAAACTCTAACTATGGAAACCATATTAATCATAACTAAAAAAGAGATGTTCTTTGATAGTAGTAGAAATTACATAAGAATTAAAGTTTGAAAATTTAAAAATCCATTTTTTGACATTTCATTTAACCTTATTTATAATATATATATATATATATGTATATATATGTGTGTATATATATATATATGTATATATATATAAATATAATTTTTATACACTATTGCTTTTGAAAATCTAATGAACAATGCTACCTCTCATTTATCGTCTTTGTTATGCAAATCATCAGTTAATAAATATATAATAATGGTAAAAAGTGTTACGAATGAAATCACTAAAAAAAATATAAAATTAATTAGCCACTATTATTATGGAGTAGTAGTCTATAATTTTATGTATCAAAAAAAGTGGAATATATAGAGTTTATGTGTAAAAATTCACTCTATATATGTGTGTGTGTGTGTGTGTGTGTGTGTGTGTGTGTGTGTGTGTGTGTGTGTAAAGGTAAAAAACGGTATCTTTAAGGTTTTATTTAACTTAAAAACTAATGAAAAATCAATGGTTAAAAACTAAAATTATATTATTTATAAAATATTTAAAGAGATCATTCTAAAAAAATTATCACGTGCAGCGCGCGGGTATGCTACTAGTTGTACTTAAAAGCTAATGCTAAAAGCTGGTGACAAACACCTATTTTCGTGAAACACTCGCAATTGCACAAACCAACAAATTGTGAAATTAGATATACAAGTTTTCCACACATGGTACCACTTACCAATCAAGTCATTTTCAAGGCCTGATTCTTCTAATTAGCTACACGCTGAATGGGCCACTAAAATTTTGTGGGTATTGATCTGTCCAGATTCCAGAATTCATTAGTGCAACATGCCAAGACTCTATAATGAAGACATTGTTGGTAGGGTATGATTAGGAACAAGACTCCAAATTTGGCCAGATAAAGTCACCACTTTACATCAATTGAATAGCACCACATCATGTGATACATGAGAATGCAGAGGTCGATATTTTATGGGTCTTTTTTTTATTTTTTATTTTCATTTTATCTTCTTCTAACAAATGTATGTGAACAGAATATAATGTAGGCAGGCTTTTCAAATGAAATTGACCACTTGGGAGCATCTCTCTCTCTCTTTCTCTGTGTTTTTCCAAAAGTAGGTAGAAACAGTTGCATTTGGTTTGAATTAAGGAATAAAGACTTAGCAAGAAATCTAAATTATGAGTTTCTGTGTAAATAAGAAATTTTGGTCAAAAAAAAAAAAGAGGTGGTGCTAGCCGATATGGGAATCCGACCAGGATCATGATGGCTCCCAACACGCTTTAGGAGAACTTTTTGAATCTAAATCTGTCTCTTTCTAAATTCCCGAATCACATCCAAATAAGATAAGAAGCATTACATTCTTTGATTGTTTACCACGTAATCACTATCTCTCTGTGGATTTTTCTGGTTTTTTTTAAATCTTTCAAAATCATGGTGATGAAGATTAAGAACAATGACATTTTTTTAAGGATTAAAAAAAAATAAGAGAGAGAGAGAGAGAGAGGTGCTTTCGAAGTGAAGTCTTGCTTAGTTTCGGCAATGCTAGGGACACAAATATTTTGACAATTTTTTTTTTTTCACTATTGGCGTGGCAAATTGTTATAAGAGAAATATCACTTTTACATGGTAGGTTTACACTAACATTACTTTTGTTAGCACCAATCACAGCACGTCACATCAACAATTGTAAAAATTGTTTTGTTTCTAAACTTATTTGCATAGTTTCCTAAAATAGGGAGGGGGGGGGGGGGGGGGTGGGGGAGGACAACTGAAATCTTGAGTTAAAGACACTATCTCACGTAATCAGTTGTTGCACACCTGTGTGTCTGTACACACTGATACAAACGCCAGGTAACAACTGGTACAAAAAGGAGGAAGCAAACAAGAGCAAAGAAAAGTGTATCAATTATCATTAAAATAAACAATAAATTAATTAATTAAGTAAAACAAGGAAGTTGCAATAACCTAGGCAAATGGATTTGAACTATGTATTTTGATATAGCCAGCTATCTATAAAAAACTGAAATAAAAGAAAATAATGAGCAGGTTAAAAGTAGCTAAACATTTGCCAACCCAAGAAACACAATCAAGTTGCATCCTCTCTCTCTCTCTCTCTCTCCATTTGTCATTATGCAACATAAATCATGGATTATCATCGGAACAATCTATGCAACTCTTGTGCAGGTATGCCTAACTGTTGACTCCATTTCAGGAGACGATAAGATAGTCAGCTTGCCAGGGCAGCCAAAGGTTAATTTCCAGCAATATGGGGGATACATAACCATTGACGAAAGACAACACAGAGCTCTTTTTTACTATTTTGCTGAAGCAGAAACAGAACCAGCTTCAAAGCCTCTAGTACTTTGGTTGAATGGAGGTAAATTCACATTAATCTATTTGTTAAACTCAGCTTCAAATCCTTACTGACTTGTATGAATTCAAAAGAAAAAAAAATTTTGAAATCCTTGAATGAATTTTGAAGGTCCTGGCTGTTCATCAATTGGTGCCGGAGCATTTTGTGAGCATGGGCCCTTTCGACCAAGTGGAGACATTCTGGTCAGAAATGATTATAGCTGGAATAAAGGTGTACCCATAAAACTTTATCTTCAACTTTTTGAATGTGGAATGTGCGTGTGTGTGTTATAACATTATTATTAAAGTGAAAAAGGAAGGTCTATTTTCTAAATTTCACTTTGCAATAGGAGCAAATGTTTTACTCAAGTAAATAGTTGGATTTACTTCTAAGTTTCTCTTTTGTTACTGTTACAGAAGCAAATATGTTATACCTGGAATCCCCAGCAGGAGTTGGATTCTCCTTCTCTGCTAATAAATCTTTCTATGACTCCTTGAACGATGAACTCACAGGTTTTGACTTCAGAACTTCTACCTTCAAGACTAAGAGTACCAAAGAAAGAGATATTCTTATTATTTTGCAAATATCATTATTGAACTGTATTAATTGATTTCATTAGCTAACTTCAGCTGTAGCATAAATGGGCTTGCATTTATACTTCAGACTGACATTAAAACTATGTAGCATCATTTCATTAAGAAAGAAATCAGGAGATTTGTTCCTTAGAAAAGATGTTGTCCATGGTGGTAGTATTTTATCTAATATAGATTCCAAATTTGTTCATCAACAGCACAAGATAATCTTGAGTTCCTTCAGCGCTGGTTCACAAAATTCCCAGAATACAAAGGCAGAGATTTGTTCATCACAGGGGAGAGTTATGCAGGTATATTCTAAGTAGATAAAAATAACTTGCTCTTAATGAAACCACACAAAAATTTAGAGAGGAGAGAATGCTGAAAATTCTGCTTCTTGCTAGGACATTATGTCCCACAACTCGCACAGCTCATTATTAAGCAAAATGTGAAGTTCAATCTCAAGGGCATAGCTGTAAGTAAAAGATCACAATTTAGAAAGAAAAATGAAGTTAAATGCAGTACTTTTTAGGCAATGTGCTCAAACTTTCTTGCCTGCAGATAGGGAATCCTCTACTGGAGTTCAATATTGATTTCAACTCCAGGGCTGAGTTCTTTTGGTCTCACGGATTGATATGCGATTCAACTTATGAAATTTTCACTTCCATCTGTAATTTCTCCCAAATCAGAAGACAGTCAGCTAGTGGCACTCTCACTCCTGTTTGCTCTGGTGTAATAAGACAAGTTTCAAGAGAAGTTAGTAACTTTGTCGACACGTATGATGTCACTCTTGATGTCTGTTTACCATCAGTTCTTTCACAAGCCCAGGTGTTGAATCAACCGGTGAGGCTCAGCTTTTTCTCATTCAAATTTTCTTCTTTCCATGCCTTATACATGCATGGAAACTCTGTTTCCCCTTTTCTTGTACCTATTTACGTTTTCCTCTGGGCTAATTTGATCTCACTTATAGCAAGATACGGAGAAAATAGATGTTTGTGTGGAAGATGAAACAAATAAGTACTTGAACCGGAAAGACGTACAGCAGGCTTTCCATGCTCAACTTGTTGGAGTCTCCAATTGGACTATTTGCAGCGAGTACTAATCTTAACACTTCTTGATGTTTATATTACAATCAATTAAGATTAAAATTTTCCACGCCTATTTAAAAATGAAAAGATTCCATCAGGAGAGTAACATGACAAGGAACTCTAAATATTAAAATTGTTTCAATTAATTCCAACTCCTCAACAACGTCTTAATTATAATATTATTGTGATGGAACTAGAGATTTAAAGTTTTCTGAGTTTTAAATCATTTTCAATGTTTCAAATATGTTTGTAAGTACCACGTGACCAACATAAGGTTTTTGTTATTAGAATGCATTGTTTTTCTCCTCTGACCATCATTGATGTTAGTAAGTACACTTTCAAAGTTATTCATTATTTTACCTGATAAGTTCTTCTTCAAAAGTTATTTTATGGTTTGTGTCCTCTTTTTATAACAGTGTGGTCAAATATGAAATGCAAAATCTTGAAGTACCTACAATCCATGTTCTGGGTGAGCTTGCCAACTCAGGCATCCGGGTCTTAGTATACAGGTATATAAAAATATAAGTAATTTAGATAGTTTATCATCCATGATTTCATCAAATACGTAAGTCTGTCAGATTAGAAATAATGATAAATTATGCATCTTTATAGTGGAGACCAAGATTCAGTTGTCCCACTTACTGGGACTCGAACACTCGTAAATGGACTTGCCAAGGAGTTGGGACTGAATACAACTGTGCCTTACAGAACGTGGTTTGAAGGAACACAGGTTAATTTTATGAGAATAAGTTAAACAACAAACATAAATGTTACAATGCAACCTTTACTTAGTCTTCACATTTCTGACTTACAGGTTGCTGGTTGGACACAAGTATATGGCAATATCTTGTCTTTCGCAACCATTAGAGGAGCAGCTCATGAAGCTCCATTTACACAGCCAAAGAGATCACTTGTGCTATTTAGTTCATTTTTGGCAGGAAGGACAATGCCAGAATCACCCTCATTGACCGAGCATTGAGCAAGTTCTTAAACAAATGTACAAGATTTAAGCAACCATATTGTTTCGTTTTGAATTTGTTTCATCAACTTCTCATTGCAACAAAATGTACTGCAGAAGTATAATTCAATGCTTGCCCTTGCTGATTTAATGGTAAAAACCGAGTATGCCCCATGATATGTTATATAGCAAAAATCTATACTGCCAATTAGGTTATCATTGACAGCAGAGGCAGAGGAATTGATACTTTGACAACCAGCAATGGACTAGATGTATTATTCTAGTAGTGTTTGTGTGAGTTTTAGAGACCGTGGGAAGGAAGTATGATGCTGGAAGTGTTTTAAGAAATTGAAAAATGATCAAAAAAATTATGGGACTTTGATACACTTTCTTTTAAGATGATAATTGCCCCCACATAAATGTGATAATTTCCCCTTTGAAAAATGATCAAAAAAATAAAGGGACCTTGATATACTTTTTTTAAGTGGTCATATGTACACATTTTGGGGCCAAAATGCCAAATACCATCTTTGACCAAAATAATTAGCAAACTACCACTGTTTGAAAATATTTAGCAATTTACTACTTTTTTAAAACTCGAGTGTGTGAAACTCGAGTTTTACATGTAACTCAAGTTTATGGAACTCAAGTTATGTGCTGACTTGACATTTTTTAAATTAAAAAGTCCAGATGGAAGTTGAGGTTTTGAAACTGGAGTTGCTTGCAGTGTGGAACTCGAGCTCTCAATCGAGTTCTGTGAAAATTTGAACTGGGAAATAAAACTCAAGTTCCACCTGTGAAACCCAACAATTATGCACTTAGTCTTCAATCAGTGCAACTAGTTGCCAGGGAACTTTCTTTCCCAAATTGAAGTCATCCACGTTACCAAGGAACTTTCTAGTACTGATCAAAACAAGTAGTCAACAAAGTGAACTTAGTCTTCAATCAATGCAGCTGTATAGCATTAATTAATGCTTTTTTTTTTTTTATACAATATAGAATTTATTTTCTAGCCTAATCCAAGTGTATATGTGTGAAAGCTCCCTTTTGGACACTTAAACTCCGACCCTAACCCCCCACACCCTACAAGCATTTATACTTGTGGAGTAACCACCGTACCAAGGGTGCACGGTGGTTAGTTAATGCTTTTCGAAAAACAAATTTGTGAACTCTTTGCCATTACCCCTCAACTTTTAGAAACACCTGCTGCCCTCTACAACAAGTTACTCTAGCATTGGTACTCTCCTGCAATTATTCGGATCTGCCACTTGCACTCTCAAACATCAATTGCACTCTCAAACGTCAATATATCTCTGTGATGCATAACTCGATCATATAGAGATCAAGTTACATGTCAAACTCGAGTTTTACATTCTCAAGTTTTAAAAAAATGGTAAATTGCTAAATATTTCTCAAATAGTAGTAGATTGTTAATTATTTTGGTCAAATATGGTATTTGGCCATTTTGGCCCACATTTTGGGCCAAAAAGAACCCACATGGTGTAAAGATGTGTAAATATACCATCTTCACTGTTCATTTGTAAATTCTTTTTTAATTCTTTTTTCCTCTCACTTCATTACACACCCATTCTCCTCACCTTCTTCCTCAATTTTCTCTTCCCCTTTGTCTTTCCTTTTCCCCTTTGTCTTCTTTTTCTCTTTGTACAAAACCACCGCCCCAACCCAAGAACAAAACACCGCCTTGCCCAGCCTCAACCACCGCCGGGCAACATCAAGTGAGAAGGGATCAGAGGTACTAGTAGTGGGTTCCTGCAAGGGCTTGCTTGGGTTGTTGGCAACGGTGCAATGCTAGGGGTGGTGAGGTTGTGTCAAGTTTGAGATGCTGCTGTCTTTCTTGTAAACTTATGTTTGGATTGGTTGGATTTTTGGTTTTGATTATGTATTATTTGAGTTATTTTGCTAGGTAATTTATAGAAGAAGAAGATGATGATGATGATGATGTTGTTGGGTAAACTTGTTGCTTGCATGTGCTTGGTTTGGATTAGATTTTGATTTCATATGTATTTGGGTTGAATGGGGTTTCAAGTATAGTGGATTTGGCCAGATTGAGATTTCTTTAAATTTGGGTTTTTGGAGTATGGTTGCTTGATGAAGGGTGGGTTGATGATGGTGACTAATCCTATTGATGTGGTTGGGTGGGTTGAGGATGGTGGTTGATCTCATTGATGGTGGCTGGGTGGGTTGATGGTGGGTGTGGATTGATCATTAATGGTTGCTAGATGATGGTGATTTTGGGTTGTGTTGGGCCTATGAGAGAGAGAGAGAGAGAGAGAGAGGCAGTGAGTTAGCGGGTTCTAGAGAGAAGTGTGAAGAAAATAATAAAAAATGTAAAAGAATGAATATTTTATTGAATAAATATTTAGAATAGATAAATTGGTGTAAGTATTTTATAAAAGTGATCGTGTAAAATACAAAAAAGTATGTTCTTTTTGTAAAATAGGCAAAGTTTTAGACCCACTGATCAATTGCTCTTAAAACTTTGGTACATGCTTTACCCTTAACATCTATGTCACTTGTATTTTGACTTTGAACACCATACCTCAACTCAATCCTAAGATTTAACATGCATACTTGTTTTTTCCTTTATTTGATGACACAAGAGAACTTCACTCAAACTAGTCGCACATGAGCATACTATATCGAGTATCATAAAAGAAAACATGCATACTTGTTACAGATGGTTTCTAACAAATCCGCTCCACATTTCTTGAACGAAAACACTTAATCCAGGAAGGTCGGTAACTATACAGTGCTGAGTTGGGGACTACTAGCAAATGGAGTAATTGCTGACATTCTAGAGCAACGGGTAGAGTACATGTGTATTCTTTTTTTTTGATAGGAGAGTCCATGTGTATTCTTTCCCTGAACTTCCTTTACTACAAATTTTGTTACATGAGGATTATTGGGTTATACATACGAACTAAAACTTCATTGGCTGCATGTCTCTTTCATAGTATCAGAAATATACTGCTTGATCTGTAGAATTATACCACATTAAAACACCAAGTTGCAATGTAGTGAAAAAAAAAAAAAAAAGATTTATTGTCATGAATATCCTTACTCAGATAACAGAAAAGTTTAAGTTTCTTTCATCTAAAGGAAAAGCACAAAGCAGAATGGAAATGCCCAATAGCGGGATAAGGTAACATACTAATTGTTACCAGATGACTCAGATCTACTAAGACGTATCATGAACTATTTCAACATGGAGCATAAAGTCAGGTCATATAGTACATTATTCAAGAAGTGTCCCCAATATATCTTCATCCCGATACAGATGATAACTGAAATGAGTTCAAATAGAAATCCCATTAGAATTTAATCACAAAAATCATGCATCATACTTGGATATTATGAAATGGATCACATTAATTTGAAACAAAGTTAAACAGCAGAGAAAGTAAGTAGCTCAGGGTTGGAGACAGCAATTTTTTTCTTCGAACTGTTGTTCTAAGAAATGAGTATATCAACATAAGAAATTTCTTCTCAATCCTTTTTTCCTTAATGTTATTGTTGAGGAGATTATACCTTAGAGAGATCCAATTTAGTAGGTAATATCACATATGTGAACACCACTTAATCCAAAAGCTTACACTTATGAGTTTGAGCTCAACTATGTTATATCAACTACTTGCTCTGATCATTCTTATTCAACATGAGACTTCACTCACAAGTGTATGCCCAACTGTTATTTAGTTGAATGCTAGATTTTTTTTTTTTTTTTTAAATAAAAAACTTTTTTGAGAAAGAGAAGATATTTTATGTACACGGGAAGTATACACAACAATTTTCTTTATTACATAGGAAGTATACATAAAAATCTAAAATCTTCTCTAGAATAATACAGAAAAGATTTATAATCTAAATGAAAGAAATCTACAAGTGAATGCCTATCATTATTTCCCATGCAATGAGATCACTAAAACATAGATCTCACCAATGAAGAGATTTCATTTCCTCTTGATTTATTAGCATACAAAGTGTAAAACAATAATTGCACAAATTACAATTCCCAAATCATGAAAGCTCTTACGAAGTGAATATTCCAAGATCTTTTTTTTATGAGTAATTAATGATATTTTATTGAAATAGGAAATTACTTCATGTTCACAATGATGAACACGTATCTAGAAAATTACAAAGAAATGAAGAATCATACAGGAAATCCAAGTGAGTCTTGGAACTCATGAATGGAACTACAATGAGTATAACCCCATGCACAAAAGCATCTTTGTTTGCCACAGAAAATTGAGAACAAATCTGGAAATAATTCTTTTAGAGGTTGACTCCTGCACCAAATGTTGTACAAAAACTCACTCTACGACCATCCCCCACCACATAATAAATGTAGCTCACAAATCTCTCCCAACCCACCAGGACGCTTCGCCAAAGGCTACAGCCATATGTACTTCTTACAACCCTCATTACTGACCCTGATCTTACTCATACTTCATTCTGACAAACTATCTCCATTGATTATGATCTCCTTCCATCCCATATCTGCATAGCTATTTACCCACAGAGTTTGATTAGAAGTGCACAATTTTCTTAACCCCCCCCCCCCCCCACCCCCCCCCAAACCCCATTTTTTATTGGGGTACAGGCACCATTCCACTCTCCACAGGATGGAATTTGAATAATCCCCCAGCACTCCCCACAAAAAAAGTCTGCCACAACCTTTCCAATCTATTAACCACATTATTGGGGATGGTAAATAGTGATAAATTATAGGATGAGAGGCTAGATAACGTACTTTTTAATTCTTATTAGCATAAATTTCAAACTAGTCTAGTTTGCAATTGTCTGTGACATTTCAAGTCTTTGACGTAGTGCAAGTAGATTAGTTTGATTTCCTATTTTCCATACACCAGTAAGTCTTCCAGCAATCATATGTTGGTCCATATAAGGTAAACATATCCATCCAAAGCATTGGTAATAATACTTCAAACGTTATGTTAATGACAACATAAAAGTTATTCAAAATCACATCCACAATTACCCATAACTGTCCAGCCTAGTATAATGCGATTACTTCAGCTAAGGAACTTTAAAGGTTAGCTTCTACAAAATGGGCTTTTAAGTTTTAATGACCTCAAAACCAACATCCAGTCTATCTGTTATATGATCAAAGTTCCTACCATGCATGGACCCCCAGCAGCATCATAACTGATGGATAACTGTCCATCACGGCAAACACCTAATCTGAACAGAAGAGGGAGAAGGGAGCAGGGGGGGACATTGCGATGCAGCAAATCCTTTAAAAATCTGGGAATTTTAGAATATATTGTTAGAATCAAAGTTATCAGGTTGATGAACCGGATTGTAATTTCTCAAAGTGAACTACAATTTGAATTTCCAGAATGAAAGAGTAATTGGAAACCAACTATGGTAATAACCAATGATCTCTAGCTCTAAATGAGATCTCCTTTTATAAAGAGCATAGCGGAGGGTAAATCATGGGTTTAAGACCCAACAAGTGCATGGGTCACTAGTCCACAACTCAACATGACACCCTTCTAGTTGCCTTCTTTCTCAAGAAACCCTCACAGAACCTAGTAATGTGCTAACATAAACATGAAATTGAGAAAAAAGGAGCGATATTTTCAAGCATTGTTGTCAAATCAAGTATTCTGCCATGTATTCTACAATATACATAAAATTCCCAAGTATATTGAGAAAGAAATAGAGAAATATAAGCAAAAAAAATAAACTACTTTTCATACACAGACGCAATCAAATTATGTGCAAAATTTCAAATCTTCATCTTGAATATCTGTAAGAAAGGAAAGGAAATATATATAAATATATATATATATATATATGTATATATATTTTGATGACATAGGAGAACTTCACTCAAATGAGTTGCACGTCGCAAAACATATTGTACAACAATCCTCACTGTTAATCAAACTCCTACGGGCAACTGACTCCACCCACCAAAACCAATTACCGGGTAATCCAGGGGCTTTTCACCCCTGACGGGCTAAGCAGTTTATTCTCATGCCTAGGAGGATACATATATACATATACACTAGCCTCTGAGCACGCGTGTGAGGCTCTTCTATATTTTTGGGTAAAGGTTAATAATTTGCATCTATTATAATTTAGAATTTTTTTTTCAAACAAATTAAAAGAATAAGCTTTAAAAATAAGCAGTAACTGTAATTTCTTTTTTAAACGTGAAGGGAAAAAAAAATCCTAAATTTTAGAAATTCTCGTTTTTTTCAAAATGAAATTTTTTATTTGACATTTATGACCCTATTTTTAAATGAAATTACCTTTCATTAATGAGAGTATTTTTTAATCACATAAAAGTCCAGTTAAAAGAGAGGAATTCTCTTATATATAGTATAGATATATATATACACGGACACTTCCACCAATGTTGAAAATGTGAGTCATAATTGGGGTTAAAAATTGAGCACCTTTTGTGAGGACAGTTAAAGAAAATAACAACAATCAAAACTTGAGCCCCAAATCTTTTTCCATTTTCAATGGTAATTATATCAAGTACGACAACTTTTTCCATTTTCATCCTCCTCAGCAGTCCTATGCCTCAAATTGGGTTACTCAATTCCCTCCAATCTCTTATATCACGTCCATTAAATTTTTTTATCAAAACAACTTTTCCATACGTCTTTAATATCAACTTCCTTTACTAGCACTCTTTGATCTTTTTAACTTTAATGCTCTTGACACAATTTAAGTTTCTTGTTTTCATTTCCCTTGTCTTAACAAGTTTATAAATGTTCTTTTTCACTCTTTACTTCACTTTTCGCAACATTATAATTTTCATAAGCGGCCTTATCTTTCCCTTTTTTTTTGACAAGTAATAAAAATATATTAAAAAGAAGAGGGGTGTCACTTGAGGATACAGGAAGTATACATCAAGGACAAAAACAAATCAAGTGCATAGAGTACAAAAGTCCATGAAACCACGGACTGAAGAAAAAAAACAAAAGCCTAGCACTGTAACCCAATCCAGAAGAGTCTTAAGGAAGAAGAGTTTAAGATCTGAAACTGATCTCTCTAAATCCTCAAAATGCCAATTATTCCTCTCCCGCCAAATGCACCGCATCAAACAATTGGGCCCAGCCATCCAAATAGCAGAATTCCGATGCCTCCCAAACTTTCCTTGCCAACAACCCAACAGCTCCACCACTGTTTTCGGCATAACCCAATGAATGCCAAACAAAATAAACACCATAGACCATAAATCAAAAGCAATAGAGCAATGGATGAGGAGGTGGTCAATTGATTCCCCATTTATTTTACACATACAACACCAATCCAAAATCAAAATCTGTCGTTTCCTAATATTATCAATAGTCAAAATATTCCCCAAAACTGCAATCCACACAAAAAAACAACTCTAGAGGGGACCTTAGACTTCCGAACAGTCTTCCAAGGTAAAGACTAATCGAAACTTTTTGTCAGCACTTGGTAACAAAAACGAATAGCAAAACCTCTTCCCGTAGCAGGTTTTCAACACATCTTATCGTCCCCAACTCCTTTCAAAGAAAGACCAAAAATTCTAGACATTAAACTGTAAAAGGATTCCAATTCCCAATCTTCGCCGTATTTTGTAAAAGTTAGGTCCCAGAAAAGAACACCATTTGGGAACTCTATCAAATCAGCCACATAGGCCTCCTTATTTCGACTTAAAGAAAAAAGTCTTGGATAGAGCGCACACAAAGAAGTGTCCCCAAACCAAATATTTTGCCAAAATCTAACATAAAACCTGGCCCTAACGTCAAATTGGATGTGACAAATAAAACATGGCCAACCACGACTAATAGACTTCCACAAACTCACTCCATGAGGACCAATAACAGGAAGAGAGCACCAACCTCCCCCTTCACAACCATATTTTGCCCCTATCACTCTCCTCCACAAGGCCTATCGCTCATTCCCAAATCTCCATAACCATTTTCCAAACAAAGCTTTATTAAAACTTCTCAAACTTCTAATAGCTAAACCTCCAGAATGAAGAGGAGTGCAAACCGTAGGCCATTTCACTAGGTGAGTTTTTTTAACATCCCCCATACCACTCCAGAGAAAATTTCATTGAAGTTGCTCAATACGGTTTGCAACCTCCACCGGAATAGGAAAAAGAGAGAGGAAATAAGTTGGAAGATTGGACAAAGTACTCTTAATAAGGGTAACTTTACCTCCTTTTGAGAGATAAAATCATTTCCAACCTGCTAACCTCCTCTCCACCTTCTCAATAATTGGATTCCAAATAGAACTATCTCTGACATTAGCACCCAATGGAAGACCTAAATATTTCATCGAGAAGGAGTCTTGCTTGCACCATAGCACATCCACCATATCTGCTATATTTGGAACCACACCCACAGGGACTAATTCAAACTTACCCATATTGATTTTCAGCCCAGAAACTACTTTAAACCAAAACAGCACCAGCCGAAGAAACAGAATCTGACCAAGATCAGCAACACATAAGACCAGGGTATCATCAGTGAAAAGACGATGGGTCACCTGCAAAGAGTTTCCTGTGGGACCCACCCTGATACCAGATATGAGCCCATCCCTCACTGCCTTATCCAACATTTTACTAAAAGCATTCATAACAATGAGAAACAATAAAGGGGATAATGGATCATCTTGTCTTATACCTCTAGAGCTTTCAAAGAAACCACACGGAGTTCCATTAATGAGAATGGAGAATTTAACAGTAGAGATGCAAAAGAAAACCCATCTTCTCCATTTTTTATGAAAACCACAACGATCCAACATATAAATGAGAAAGTCCCAATTTACATGATCATATGCCTTCTCTACACCCAGCTTACACAATACCCCAGGAACTCCTAATTTCAGCCTACTATCCAAGCATTCATTGGCAATAAGAAAAAAATCTAAAATTTTTCTTCCTTTGACAAAAGCATTTTAAGTTTCGTAAACAATATCCCCAAGCACCATTGTCAACCTGTTACCTAAAACTTTAGCAATAATTTTGTACACCCCTCCAATTAAACTAATAGGCCGAAAATCCCTTACCTCCACTGCATTAGATTTTTTAGGAATTAACGAGATGAAAGTAGCATTCAAGCTTTTCTCAAACTAAGCATTATCAAAAAAATACTGAAAAACTTCCAAAAGATCAGTTTTGATAATGGCCCAACAAGTAGGAAAAAACGCCATAGGGAATCCATCAAGTCCAGGAGCTTTATCACCATCAAAATCCATGACCACTCCAAAAATCTCAGTTTCCTCAAAAGGTCTTTCCAACCAGCCAAGCCTTATCCTCAAAAATCCTCGAAAAATTCAGCACATCCGGATGAGAACGAATATGCTTATCTTCCGAGTAAAGACTTTTATAAAACCAAACAATACCCTCTTCAATAACTTCCTAATCTGATGTCAACACTCCACCAATATTTAGACTGCCAAAACTGTTACTCCTATTAGAATTAGCCATCTGGTGAAAGAATTTCGTATTGCTGTCCCCCTCCCTTAACCATAGCACCCTCGATTTTTGTCTCCAACTAATCTCCTCCAACAAAGCAATCCTCTCAATTTCCAAGCGAATTCTCTCTTTATCGCACTTCTCATCAACAGAAAGAGACACCCTCTCCTCTTTAGAATCCGGGGCATTCAAATCATTCCATAGTTTAATTCTCTTAATGGTTACATTTCCAAACTCGGTTTCATTCCACTTTTTCAAGCCTCCCTTTAAACCTTTCAATTTCATGGCTAACCTGTAACTTGGAGTTCCATAAAAATGATAAGAGCCCCACCAATTTTTCACCTTATCTATACGTATAGGTAGACTTCTATATCTCTCTTTAATCTAACAATTGCTTGAACATCCTCATTTCACCACCAAGTCTCCTTATTCAGTCACCCATATCCTTTAGATTCTCCAAGTACTTCTTTAACTACTCTATTCTTCTAGACCCAACTTGTTTCTCTCCCTTCAAACTCCACCACTTATTTCTTGAGTTTCTATCTACTATCTTTTCTTTTCCATTCTAATGCAAATATCTAGTACCAACAACCTATGTTGAGTGGATACACTTACCAACATCTACTATCAAATTATCAAGTAAGGATGAGATCTATTTGACTAACATTTGTCCCATTTTAAAAGTAATTAAGTGTGATTCCCTCTACTAAAACTAAGTATTTCTTAATATCAAATCATATGCTATTGCAAAGTCTAGAATGGCATCTCCTGATTCATTCCTTAATCCTTACTCCATATCCCTGGCCTCCACAAACTCTTTCAAAATCTCACATTATCTTTTCCAACATGACCATTTAGGTCTCCTCCAATAAATAAAAAAATTCCCATTCTTCCAACCCTATTTAAGGAGCATATGCATTAACTATGTTAATTGTCACTTCTCCTAAAAAAATTATATTAACATAATTCTATCCCCTATCCTCCCCTAACCTCAACAACTTCTTTATGAATTTTATCCATGATTATCCCTACCACATTTCTAATTTAATATTTTCATGTATACCATAATTTATATCTTGTATATGTTTCTCAATATTTCTCCAATATAAAGAAAATAAGTCGTTAAATGTTTTCTTTTTTAATTTAAATTTAATTACTTACCAAACAATGAAAATTAATTTTTATCCAGAAATTTCAACAATAAGCAATCTTTAGACCACCACAAACAGCTTAAGTGAGCACACATCCTATATATCATGTATCACATCAAGGGATTGAGTTGAATTGCAGCCAATGCAAGGACTAAACCTTTCCATGTGGAAACTTTAAATATATATATATATATATAAACTCAGGAAGGTTCAGCAGTTGTTCTATTATATATATGTCCAAAGAAGCAAGGGGATCAGCACTTGAGAGAGCAAAGCCTAAAGTGCTGTTCAACTTGAAAACTAACGACAACACTAGCTGAGCTATAGATGCTTATGTGACTAGTGAGAACACTAGCCTAACTACTTTTGCCCAACATGGCAATACTAGTGTGACTTGAACTCTAAATCAGTAATCACAAAAAACCAAACTGAAGATGACAAAACAGGCCGTGGACTGCTCCATGGCCACAAGATCATACAATGATTTCCTTACAAGACATTCATTGAAGTATTTGGAAATGCATTATGCAGTATATTGCATCTTATAATATGAATAACCATGCATTTGAAATTGAAAAAAGGAGAAAAATTGAAGCCTTTTATTTTAATTAGTGTTGACCCAAATGGGAGGGGGAGGGCTTTATGAGGCGTGGTCTCCAAACACTCATGATACCCCCTTGGGGTAAACAAACTGAAGTCTTTGTAAAGCTCTAAAAAGGAACAAACCACAAAAACTATGATGCTGGTCCATATTAAACGTATAAAAAAATTTAAAAAACCACAGAAAGACATACTATTACAATATATAATTTTTTTTGATAAGTAATACTATTACAATATATAATTAGAAAAGCACAACAGCTGGAAGAAGAAAATAACACATACTCTTTATCACCAAGCTTTACTTGAGTTCCACCAAATTCAGGTAAAAGGACAGTGTCCCCTTCTTTTACGCTAACTGGGATCAAGTTTCCCTCTCTATCACGAAGCCCAGATCCCACAGCCACAACTTTTCCAGAGTTCATCTAAAGCATCAAACCAGAGAAAATCTCACTAATATGGTCTTAAACTGATGTACCAAATAAGAACAAGGACATAAGGATAAACAGAAGAACACAGCATCAAACAAGAAATTGCAAACAAATGGCTTATGCTAATAAAGATTGATATATTCTCTGCTAGTTTGCTAAGAATCAGTAGCAAAGGAAAGAACCACACACTTTAAATTTAGTTATCTTCATTTTTGAGGACCCAAAACTCAAAATTTTCCTAATAGCCCAATATAGCTTTCTTTCCCACATACAAAAGCCTCTTTTTCTCCAACTGATAAACAAGAACAATAACTGGACAAGTATGACCCCTGGCACCGGATAATGCTTATAAAATCATAATATTCTAACCAGACAAATTCAGAACAAGAAAACATTATAACAGATAAAATGTTCTGCTTAATATTCACTAGGAATAACCAGTACCAACTAACCAAAAATATATCAAACAGAGAAAAACACACTGATTCTAACACATTTATTGTGTTAATTTAGTTATACAAGAATGAAAATTTCTCCATATTTTATTAACATAAACAGTACCCAGAAACAGAAAATCATCACCTTCTGTCTACTTGCTGAGAAAACGATGGAAAACATAGAAACAAATTTAAAAAGCAACAAGCTTTGAATCTCACACTCAACTCAACCTAGTACATTTCTTCGACATAGTATTTTACAAATATTTCGAATTAACGGAAACCATAAGACACGAGACTAAAAAATCATTCATGGGTTTACTTAATTTTCCTAAGATTTCTCAGAAAACCAACACATTGGTTAGAAAAAGCATATAAAGATATAACCTTTATTCAAAAAATTAAAAAGTGGGTGTTATTGTAATTGAAGGAATTAGACCGACCTTGGTGGCCTTCTCAGGGAGCAAGATTCCGGCATTGGTTTTGGCTGGAGGGACGACTTTCTCGATCAAAACGCGATTCAGCAGAGGAATAAAACGCTTAGCCATCTCAGAAAACCAAAGAAGCAAAGCACAGAGAGGCCGAGGTTTTGACAAGTCTGTTTCTATGTAGGGTTTTACTAATAAGGGTTTATCAGTTTGTCCAGGACTAGAAATTGCAAAAAAGCCCTCAGGTCTGATTTTCTCTTCATAGTTTCTGGAGGGGTTATTATGTAAATTCATTTGATCTAAGGTTGTCAATGTAAAGTTTGACCTCAACCAAGGTCGTGCATTCAACCCCCCGACGTTAGGCTAACTCAACGTCATGTACAGAGAGAGTTTCGTTCGCTGTGATGTGATATATTTTTAACGTGACGGACATTACAATAATGTAACATTAAGAGTTTTGATTTATTTTATTCTTTCTAATATTAACATAATTTAAAATTTTAAAATACATCACATTATCTTAATTTTATTACCTTCCTAAACAACATAATGTTGTATTATTGTATTGAAATTACATTAATGTAAGATTATAATAACGTAATATGACGGTGTAATGTAACATCACCACAAACCAAACACCTCCCTTGGTTTTTTGTGAGCCGATAAGTTGGATCAAGTTCTAAATTTTTTTTTTTAAGCTTGAGTTGGGTTGAGTTCGAGTTAGCATAATTGGCAAACCATTGAATCCAAGTAATTGTTTGTGACTGTATTTAATTTTGAAAATAATTGAAAACTTGAAATTGTAACTGTAGGGGTAAAAGGCCCAACGCCAGATCCTGGGCCGTGGGCCTGTCCGAGAAGGCCTGTACATCCGAGGATAACATCTCTTGAAGAATTTGCCCAGCCTGATCCGATACTGAAGTATGAGTCTCGTGGAAGAAAGCCTGGTCCGAGGAGACCCCCTGCTCGGACTGTTAAAAAGGTGTCTTAGATGGATGCACCAACCTCAACCTTAGCTCTCCCAAAGAATCCCCCCGATTTGTGTTAACCATAAGGACAGGTGGCGGAAATCAGATATTAAGCAAAAGGCTGCTGCCACCGCATTTATGACCCTGCAACTAACATCATGGCTGCATTAATGAGAAAAGACTCCTGAACAGTGACCTCCATCCTTTATAGCTGCCCCAGGAAGGTTCAAGATGGGGACGGATGGGACAAGTATGAGAAAAAGCCGAAGTAATGGAAAAGGGCATATAAATAGAAGGGAAGAGAACAAGAAAAAGGCGATCCGGAAGAAAAAGGGACAAGATAGAGAGAGAGAGAGAAAGAAAGAAAGAAAGAGAAAAGCCCAAACAATATTTGTATGAACACACTCCTCGGACAGTGCCGAAGAGAACATTGTAACCCTTGATCATCTTATCAATGCACATCTGGTCAATACCATGCTTGGGCTTTCAACCCATACGTGTCTAATCAAGTGATCTTCAGCCCACTCTCTTTACAAATTCATTGTTAGGATATTACATACAGTCTGGGCCTCTAGTTATCCTGTTAACAGGCCCAATCGCATAATTTGTGTCCTTACAATTGGCGCCGTCTATGGGAAGATTACTGTTGTACCTGTGTGTTATAGCTTGAACCATGGTTAGATCAGACAGAGCGAAGTCAGCTGATTCTCAGCATATTGACCACTTTTTGCATCTTGAGCGCCAGAGAGACCGTGAAGGCAGCGTGCACACGAGCCGTACTGCAAAGAGTCAACGTCGGAATGACGGTGACGAGACTCATAAGGTCATGCAATGTAAGATCGATCATCTTAAGAGGAGGTTGCGTCGAGCGCAAAGGAGGCGTAGTCCGTCTAGTAGCCCATCCATCACGGATGATTCTTACGATGATGATGGGGATGCCAGTTATAGACCTCGCTCCAGGACACCTCCAAGTGAGTCTTTCTCGAATGAGGAGGAGCATCACCGTGACCGCAGGAGCAGAAACACGTACTCAAGGGGTACTGGGAGTAATGCCATGACAAAGGCACTCAACCAAATTTCCAGGTTGCCCTTTACACGCAGCGTTAAGGGAGGGAGCCTTCCTCGGCGTTTTACTCAACCTACCTTCACTACATACAACGGACGGACTGATCCCGTGGAGCATGTGAGCCATTTCAATCAGAAAATGGCTGTCCATTCTCGGAACGAGACCCTCATGTGCAAAGTGTTCCCCTCCAGTCCGGGGCCTGTGGCCATGAGGTGGTTCGATGGCCTCGCGGCAAATTCTATCGGATCCTTTCGGGCACTCACTAGAGCTTTCTGCTCTCGGTTTGTGACGAATACTAGGGTCCCCCGGCCATTGGATTCCTTGCTGTCCATGTCCATGCGGGAGGGAGAGACGCTGAAAACCTACTCGGATAGGTACTGGGAGATGTTTAACGAGATCGAAGGGAGTTTCGATGACGTTGCGGTGAGAACGTTCAAGGTCGGCTTGCCAGCCGAGCATGACCTGAGGAAGTCTCTGACCAAGAAGCCTGTGAGGAGCGTACGCCGACTAATGGATCGCATAGACGAGTACAAGCGGGTCGAGGAGGACCAGCTGCTTGGGAAGGGAAAGGCAAAGGTTGTCCCTCAAGAGAGGAGGGACTTCAGGTCGGACAAGTACAGCAACAGCAGGCCGCGGAGAGACTACAGTGTGCAGTCCCGGTCTGCTGCATCGCAAGCTGTTCATACCGTATTCCGAGAGCCCATTCATCAGATTCTAGAGAAAATTCAGAACGAGCCGTACTTCAAATGGCCGAACAAGATGGGAGGTGACCCCATGAAGCGCAACTAGAGCCTTTATTGCCAGTATCATCAAGAGCGAGGGCACACCACAAAGGATTGCAGGACGTTGAAGAGCCATTTGAAACAACTTGCGAGGGAGGGAAAGTTGCAGCAGCTCCTTTACCGGCCAAATAACCAGGGAGATCATGTTAGGCCAGGGGCTTTGGGGACTGCCTCATCAAGGCCCCCTTTGGGCACGATTAACGTTATCTTCGTGGCCCCCGGGAGAACTGGATCCTGCCTCTCCAGAGTAATGTCTATCTCTAGGACATCTGCTGAGGATGACAATCAAGAAACGAAACGGGCAAGAATGGAGGCCTGACCAGCCTTGAGCTTCTCGGACGAGGATAAGGTGGGGACAATACAGCCCCATGACGATGCTTTGGTCATCACCCTCAGAATAGGAGGGTACGATGTGAAGAGAGTGATGGTTGACCAAGGGAGTGGAGCTGAGATTATGTATCCAGACCTATACAGGGGATTGGGCCTACGGCTTGAAGATCTGACTGCGTATGAATCGCCCCTAATCAGCTTTGATGGGAAGACCGTCATCCCTAAGGGTCAAATTAGGCTGCCCGTACAAGCAAGGTCTGAAGTAGTTGAAGTTGACTTCATTGTTGTGGATGCATATTCCCCCTACACGGCCATCGTAGCCAGACCTTGGCTTCATGCTTTGGGGGCCATCTCTTCGACCTTACATCTAAAGGTTAAATTTCCGTCTGGGGGACGAGTAAAGGAGATCATAGGAAGTCAACCTATGGCAAGGCAGTGCCTTATAGCTGCCATTTCACATCAGCAGGATGCCGAGCTGACAACCACCTCGGTCGGACATTCATAGCAATCAACGTTTCTGGTTCCCCCTAGAGCCGAGGATCCGTCCGAGGAGCAATGTGAAAAGTTAGAGAGAGTTGTCATCGAGGAAGATCCAGACAAGTTTTTCCAGCTTGGGGATCAGCTACCCCCTCGGGAAAAGGAAGAGCTGTTGTCTTTCCTTAGGAGAAACGTGGATGTGTTTGCCTAGAATTCTTGCGAAGCCCCAGGAGTGGATCCCGGGTTTATCTGTCACCACCTTAATGTGAGCCTAGCTGCACTTTCCAAAAGGCAGCCACCTCGGTGCTCATCCAAGGAACATTCTGACGCTGTCAGAGATGAGGTGAACAAACTCAAGCAGGCAGGGGCTATCAGGGAAGTGTTCTATCCAGAATGGCTAGCTAACACAGTGGTGGTGAAGAAGAAGAACGGGAAATGGCGCGTATGCGTGGACTTTACAGATCTAAACAGAGCCTGTCCAAAGGACCCTTTCCCCATGCCACGGATTGATCAACTGGTGGATGCAACCGTAGGGCATCCACGAATGAGTTTCTTGGACGCCTTCCAAGGGTACCACCAGATCCCTCTAGCCCTGAATGATCAAGAGAAAACAACCTTTGTGACTCCCATTGGGAACTATCATTACAAGGTGATGCCATTTGGTCTGAAGAATGCAGGCTCCACTTACCAGAGAATGATGACCAAAATGTTTGAACCACTGCTAGGGAAATGCATTGAGATCTACATTGATGACATGGTGGTCAAGAGCAAGCTTGAGTCCGACCACGTCGGAGACCTTGAGAACATCTTCGAGATCTTAAGGAAACACAAATTGCGCCTCAACGCCTCGAAGTGTTCATTCGACGTTGGGTCAGGAAAGTTCCTGGGATATATGGTCACTCATCGGGGAATCGAGGTGAATCCCGATCAGATAAAGGCGATTAACAGTTTGCAGCCTCCTCAGAACCCAAAGGAAGTACAGAAGTTGACCGGGATGACTGCTGCTCTTAACCGGTTCATCTCCAAATCCGCAGAGAGGTGTCGGCCCTTCTTCCAGCTGCTGAATAAGTGGAAGGGATTTGAATGGAATGAAGAGTGTATTCTAGCTTTTCAACAGCTGAAAGAATACCTAGCTCGGCCACCTATCATGTCTAGCCCTACAACGGATGAGGTCCTATTCGCCTACATTGCGGTAGCCACCCATGCTGTAAGTCTAGTACTTGTACGAGTCGACAATGGCGTCTAGAAGCCTGTCTACTATGTGAGTAAGTCTCTTCATAAGGCCGAGGTCCGCTATCTGCCACTTGAGAAGGCTATCTTTGCAATAATTCATGCCACTCGTAAACTCCCTCATTACTTCCAATCACATACGGTGGTGGTCCTCACCCAACTCCCACTCAAATCACTACTTCGGAGTGCAGACTATACAGGAAGGATTGCTAAATGGGGAACCGTATTGGGGGCTTTCGACATAAAGTACATGCCACGCACCTCGGTCAAGGGGCAGATACTCGCCGATCTGGTGGCCGAGTTCGCTGAGCCCGTGTTGGAATGAATAACGGTGGCAATGCCTATGGCTGAAAATTCAGTTGGCCTCATCACTGTGCGAGATTCGGAATCCTGGAAATTATATGTGGACGGTGCAGCCAATCAACGAGGTTCAGGATTGGGGCTAGTTTTAATATCTCCCGAGGACGTTGTCATCGAAAAGTCCCTAAGACTAAACTTCTCGGCAACTAATAATGAGGCTGAGTACGAAGCATTGCTGATCGGGGTGACTATGGTCAGAAGAATGGGGGGCAGCATCCTAGAAGTGTTCTCAGACTCAGCTCTGGTCGTCGATCAAGTACGAGGAGAATTAGAAGCTCGTGATGGAAGAATGCAGAAATACCTAAAGCAAATCAAACAGCTGCAAGCGCGATTCAAGTCATTCGATTTGCAACATGTTCCTCGAAGTGGTAACACGCACGCGGATTCCTTAGCCACTCTCGCAACCACCTCGGCTCAGGGGCTGCCCCGGCTTATCCTAGTGGAGGATGTCCAAAGGCATTCTGAGGAAATTGAAGGGCCTAGTATTTGTCAAGCCAGGGTAGGGTCAAGTTGGATGGACCCTATGGTGACTTATCTCCGAGAAGATATCTTGCCAGTAGACAAGACTGAAGCCGACAAGGTGAGGAGAAAGGCTCCTCGGTTTTGGCTATCAGGGGACAATAAGCTGTACAAACGTTCTTTCTCCGGACCCTATCTGTTATGCGTGCACCCTGATGCCACAGAATTGCTCCTCGAGGAGCTACATGAAGGGATCTGTGGCAGTCACACAAGAGGAAGGTCCCTAGCACACAGGGCCTTAACTCAGGGGTACTGGTGGCCAAACATGCAAAGAGAATCACAGGCATACGTGAAGAAGTGTGATCAGTGCCAGAGGTTTACCCCAAATATACATCAACCGGGAGGAGTTCTGAATCCTCTGTCAAGTCCATGGCCTTTCGCTCAGTGGGGCCTAGACATTGTTGGTCCTTTTCCTAAGGCAGTCGGAAGCAAGAAATACTTGGTCGTCGCAACAGACTATTTCACCAAGTGGGTTGAAGCCGAGCCGTTAGCCAACATCAGGGATGTGGATGTCCAGAAGTTTGTATGGAAGAATATCGTTATACGGTTCGGAGTGCCGCATACCCTCATCTCGGATAATGGCCTTTAGTTCGACAGTAAAGCGTTCAGAAAATTCTGCTGTAGACTAGGCATTACTAACAAGTACTCCACCCCTACATATCCTCAGGGGAACGGCCAAGCTGAAACAGTTAATAAAGTCATAGTAAGCGGTCTTAAGAAGAGGTTGGACGACGCCAAAGGAAAGTGGGTGAAAGAATTACCACATGTGCTCTGGACTTACCGGACCACTCTTCGGATATCTACCGGAGAAACCCCCTTTGCCCTGACGTATGGTGCTGAGGCTGTCATCCCCATAGAGACTGGGTTCCCCACACTTAGAACCAGTTCATTCACCTCAGCCAACAATGACGAACAGCTGAGGAGCAATCTGGACCTAATCACTGAGCGTAGGGAAAACACTGCAGTTCAATTAGCCTATTACCAGCACAAGCTCAAGCAAAGTTATGATGCCAATGTCAAACTAAGACCACTAGCACCAGGAGATTTGGTTTTGCGAAAAGTCGTGGGCACCGCGAAGAATCCGGCCTGGGGGAAGCTGGGACCTAACTGGGAAGGCCCCTATCGTATTCTATCAGTAGCTGGAATAGGAGCCTTTTATCTAGAAGATTTAGATGAAAAGGCTGTACCACACCCCTGGAATGTAAATAACCTAAAAAGGTACTATTACTAATGAAAGTTTCAATTCTCTTATTAAAGTTTCTTATACTGCTTATCTACTAAGTGTTAAACAGAACTTTGGTCAGACCTGGCTCCTCGGACCACCTACCTTGAGTAAATTAACACCACTAAGTGTTAAACAGAACCTTGGTCGGGTCTGGCTCCTCGGACCACCTACCTTGGGTAAATTAACACCACTCAGTATTAAACAGAACCTTGGTCGTGCCTGGTCCCTCGGACCACACACCTTGGGTAAATTAATACTACTTAGTATTAAACAGAACCTTGGTCGTGCCTGGACCCTCGGACCACACACCTTGGGTAAATTAATACTACTAAGTATTAAACAGAACCTTGGTCGTGCCTGGTCCCTCGGACCACACACCTTGGGTAAATTAATACTACTAAGTATTAAACAGAACCTTGGTCGTGCCTGGTCCCTCGGACCACACACCTTGGGTAAATTAATACTACTAAGTGTTAAACAGAATCTTGGTCAGGCCTAGTCCCTCAGACTACCTACCTTGGGTAAATTAACACCCCTGAATGTTAAACAAAATCTTGGTCATGCCTAGACCCTCGGACCACACACCTTGGGCAAATTAACGTTCCTAAATGCTAAGAGTAGTCCTCGTCAGGTCTGGTCCCTCGGATCAATCATCTTGGGTGAACTATCATTTTTTCACTCGCTCCTCTAAAGGTTGTATGAAGTCTCAGACGAGTCTGCCCTCTCAGATCATACACATAGAACTATTTAAAAAGTTAATTTTCCATATTCACACAGGCTGCACGCTCTAAGCACTTATGCTTGCTTAATTTAACGAGTCAATGGTACGACAGCTATTTATGCTTGTTCAAATTCCTTGTCATTTGTTGAGTCAAAACTAAAGTTTTGGGTTTCTATCCATAAACATAAACTTTGCGCAAGTAAATAAAGTGAAAGGAAGATAGTTGAAGTCAAGTAAAATATTTTCATTGAATCATGAAGATGGAGTACATCGGTTCCACACACAAAATGCTTGTTATATACAAAAGACTTGCTAACTACAGCGACAAGTAAACCTAGTCCTAAACCTATTATGTCTTAGGGAGAGGGCTGCCGGATCCACTCGGCTCCAGTGTTGGCATGTCAGCCTCGACCTCCACTGCAACTGCGTCCTTGGCCGTACTGGCATCCACGACAACTGAAGAAACCTCCGAAGCCACTTGCACTGTTGGGGCGGCTAGTCCCTCTTCGACCTCCTCGGCGGCCTCATGAGGAACAAGCGCCAGGGTAGTTTGCTCCGGAGCTTGAGAAGACAAGGGGGCGGGGTCAGCCGGGACCAAGCTTATGTGGGAATGATAATAGATCCTCCCCGGCTGCCACAGGTCCGAGTCAACTGGGACTCCTGCCAAGTTCAGGGCCTCATCCCAAGTGAACTGACAGTAATCCCTGCATACTTCGGACACCTCCTCCGCCAGCCTTATTTCTGTTTCCTCGATGCCGCGGAGATACTCTGCCTCCTTCTCGGCCTCAGCAGACAAAAGGGCGTCTCGTGCTTCCTTTTCTCCTTCCTTGGCCTTCTCGAGACTGGCCTTGAGCTCCAGAACCAGTTGCCTTTGGGTCGCCAGCTCTATTTCTGTTGTGTATAACTTCTTTCGCTGGTCCTCGGCCTGATCCTAGGCGCTCTTAAGGCCAGCCTCGGTGTTTCGCCTCTCCCTCTCCTCCGCAGTTAGCTTCATGGCTAACTCTTGTTTCTCCTTCCTTAGAGCCTCCATGTCCCTTTCCGCTTGAAGTCGAGACTGGGTCTCGGTCCTAGCCAAGCTTCGGGCATCCCTGACCCAGTCCTCGGCCACATAGACTTGTTGAGTGAGCTGCACAGACCGATAAATAAAAATTATGTCGTTAGCCATGTAAAGGAAATACAGGGCATGCACTTAATTTAGTCAAAAACTTACCATGGCCAGGTCTCTTTTCATCGACATGAACAGGTCGGGTTGCCTCCACGACCTCACCATATCCATGTCCTTGGGCAAAAGGAGAGGGCGCTCTAGTGCTTCAGCAATATAACCCGAACGCCCCCTCTGGAATTCCCTGATGGAAGCCGTGGAGGGAATGGGCGCGCCGTCCAGGTCCAATGACGGAGCCCAGGCCGGTGGCTGTTGGTCTTCGGCGGCACGGATGTCTCCCCTCCGCTCGGACGAGGAGGACCTCCTGTCATCTCTTCCCCCTTTGTGTTGTTTTGCCCCTTTTTGTTGTGGTGGGGGCAACTCGCCCTCTTCGGTATCAACCTCCACGACAGGCCTCTTCCTCTTAAGATCGGGTATGGGGAGAAGGCCGAGCCCAGCAGTGGGAGGAGGAGGAGGCGGGGGAAGATGAGCAGGCTCCTTTTGTTTTGGTGCCTCCTTGGAAGGACCCCCCTTCGTCCTGCCGGCGATGAGGTCCTTTAGCCCTGCCCTAGGTTTCAGCGGCATGTCGTCCTCTTCTTCTTCAGAAGTCTCGGATACTTGGGTACCTTTGGGTTTACCCTGTGCCTCCTCTTCACCGCTAAACTGGAAGCCGTCTATCTCTTCCTCCAAAGATTGCAGGGACGAAGTGGACTCTTCCCTTTGAGCAGCGGGCTGAGGAGGAGCTTGTCGGACTGGCCACTCAACAGGTGGAAGATCCCTCTTGGCCAGAAAGTCGGGGATCGAAACGTCGATCCTGTTGATCCTCTTGTCTCCCGCTCGGATGGAATTGCCGACGTCCAAAAAGCTGTCGGACAGAGGGGTGAAGTCCAGTATGAGGTGGACCGCACGCAGCTGGCCATCGGAGTGTACGCACAACTCGGACCTTAAGAGCTTGTTGAGTCCCGGCACATTCACAAGACTAAGACGAGGAGAAACAAGCTTCCTATCTGCAATCACAACCGCCAAACAGAAAGTTAGTAACAGCACGTTGAAACCAAACAATGAAACAATACAGAAAGGTGAAACCTAGAGCCTAAATTCTAGGATAACTCAATCTAGCCCTACGGCAGCCCACCTGGTTTCCCCTCTTTGACCGGGCAATGGTGACCGTCGTGCCATGCCCCGGAGACGATTACGTAGTCGTCCTTCATGCCCTTGTTGGACTTCGGAAGGCACGACACCATCTTTACAACCGGAGACCTGGATTTTAGATAATATCCCCCGTCGGCTTGAGAATGGCACTCGTACATATGTACGACGTCGTGCCAGGTGAGCTGCAGGTCCATCATCTGGTTAAGGGCATCGACGCTGCCTAGGACCCTGAACATATTAGCAGTACACTGGTGCGGGCAGAGTCTATGGTTCCTAAGGTATTCTCTAGTTATGGTACCCATGGGAATGGTCATCCCTCCCTCCAAAAAAGCAATCACGGGGATGACCACCTCACCGGTTCGCCTGTCTGTCAGAATGTTTTCCGGCGGACAGTACCTAAGACTAACCCCCTCGGGAATATGGTACTTCTCCTTAAAGAGCTCTACAGTTATAGGGGTATCAACAAGGTTCTTAAATCTACCCATTGGATTCTATAAAGAAGGCACTAAAGAGGTTCGCTGATGTAAAACTGACAAGCGAAAGAAAGATAAGGCCGAACTGCCCGGCCGAGGAAGATTGATTAGGGGAACCAAATACTTACAAGGGGAGTCGAGGTTTCAGATTCCGAAATCCCTTAAACCCTAGAAATCTTTGTTAAAACGTCCTCGGACTACTTAGGTTTGATGAGCGTACGATAGCAAGGTTATTTGAGAGCGCTGAAATGCTTAAACGTGTGCGAAGTAAGGAAAAGTACCTCTTAAGAACCCTTTTTATAGTAGGTGAATATGAGTGGAAGTTATCCCGCTCAAAGTTTCACGAAGAAACCTCAGCCACACGATCTTCACCTCGCCGTTGATCAAGGAGACAGAGCGCCACTTAGAGCTATAAATGACGTGCTGCAATTTCCGAAGCGACTTTGGAAATCGAGAATCTCGCGAAACGGCGCATCCACGTGGATTAGTTGGGGCGCTTGATGGGTTTCACCCCTGCGGAAATCAAAGTCCCACCTTTCTCCTCGGATAAAAGGAGAAAACCGGAACTTTGAGGGGCTATTGTAGGGGTAAAAGGCCCAACGCCAGATCCTGGGCCGTGGGCCTGTCCGAGAAGGCCTGTACATCCGAGGATAACATCTCTTGAAGAATTTGCCCAGCCTGATCCGATACTGAAGTATGAGTCTCGTGGAAGAAAGCCTGGTCCGAGGAGACCCCCTGCTCGGATTGTTAAAAAGGTGTCTTAGATGGATGCACCAACCTCAATCTTAGCTTTCCCAAAGAATCCCCCCGATTTGTGTTAACCATAAGGACAGGTGGCGGAAATCAGATATTAAGCAAAAGGCTGTTGCCACCGCATTTATGACCCTGCAACTAACATCATGGCCGCATTAATGAGAAAAGACTCCTGAACAGTGACCTCCATCCTTTACAGCTGCCCCAGGAAGGTTCAAGATGGGGACAGATGGGACAAGTATGAGAAAAAGCCGAAGTAATGGAAGAGGGCATATAAATAGAAGGGAAGAGAACAAGAAAAAGGCGATCCGGAAGAAAGAGGGACAAGATAGAGAGAGAGAGAGAAAGAAAGAAAGAGAAAAGCCCAAACAATATTTGTATGAACACACTCCTCGGACAGTGCTGAAGAGAACATTGTAACCCTTGATCATCTTATCAATACACATCTAGTCAATACCATGCTTGGGCTTTCAACCCATACGTGTCTAATCAAGTGATCTTCAGCCCACTCTCTTTACAAATTCATTGTTAGGATATTACATACAGTCTGGGCCTCCAGTTATCCTGTTAACAGGCCCAATCGCATAATTTGTGTCCTTACAGTAACAATTTTAAAGGGGCTTACAATTTTGTCGTTTTGAATCTCATTTGTTGACAATTGTTTCAAAATTTTATTTTTACTCAATCTATTCTTTTCTGGTGTGGATAGAAAGTTTATTTCTTATAAAGGATTTGGTAGCTTTAACTTAAAATGACCTCCTATTTAGTAGCTCTTTTAATCAAGGGTCTTGTTAATAGATGCCCTTAGAGCAATTGTTAATAAACCATAATAAGAAAGTTTTGACATCACTTTTATGGAAAATATAAAAAGTTGTCAACAACATTTATTATTTTATCATTCTTCTAATAAAATGTTATTAAAAATAGTTCTTAAACGGCATTGGTTAACATTTCCCTTTAATCAAATATTAAGGTTATTATTGACTCACGTGTATTGGGATTTTAGGCTTGTTAGAGTATTAGCTCTGTGAGCAAGTATTGAATATTTTGTTTTAGACTAAAGTATACTTTAAGCCCTTATATTTTTGGGGTTATTTTTATTTTGACGCTTTACATTTCAAAACTTTCATTTTAACCCTCCATGTTTGAGTTGTTTTCATATTGACTCTTTACATTTTAAAATTTTCATTTTTGTCCTTCATATTTGGTTCAATTTTTTATTTGGCCTTTTCCGTTTCAAAATTTTCATTTTCATAAAAAACTAAATGAAGAGTTCAAAGGAAACTATTGAAACATAAAAGGTAAATAAAAAATTGAACCAAACATAAAAATCCAAAATTAAAATTTTGAAGTAAATGGCCAAAATGAACAAAACTCCAAGATTTCAAGTTTGGTCAAGTATATACTATAATACTAGCCCACACCGCACCGCACAAGAATGCACATTCAATGCCTAAGACAAAAATCTACTTGCTCACACAGTTTTACAAGCAAACCAACTTTCCACCATTATTAAAAGGAGAGGTACCTATGCTTTGAAATCAACCTAATCAGGCTCCCAAACTAGCAATTTAGAAAGGCATCACGGTAAGGTTTTCTCGGATCTATTTTACTTATTAGATAATAAGAGTGAGAGATAAAAGACTCATCATATTAGAAAGTTTTTTTTTTTTTTTTTTTTATGAAGTGTTTTGTAAATAGAACTCTTTTGGTGAACATACATACCCTTTAACCCTTTAATAGAGAACACAGGAATTTTTCAAGATGATAGACAAGGGACTTATTTCTCTTTCATTTAACATTGGTTTCCTATTTATACTTCTTCAATTCCATCAAGAGTATATATGTCTATTCGCACAAAAAAAAAAAAAAAAAAAAAAAAAAAAAAAAAGAAGAAGAAGAAGAAGAAGAAGATATTAATTTATTTACCAAACAACTTTATAAGTTTATGTTAAAAAAAAAACTCCTAATAGAATAAGTAGCCTTCATCTATCACTCTTATTATCAAATAAATAAAATTAATCTGAATATATATAATGAGTAAATGATTCGGATAAACTCTATGCGGCCACGTTAAGTTTTCTAATGGAGAAAATTTTGCAATCACCACCAAGAAATCTCTTGCCTTTCTAATCACCATATTCTCACACGCTTCAAAAACTTCGTCACTTTTCATGCTACAAAAAATATCTTAACCCATTTCCAGGTATTATTTGCCTTTCAAATATTTTATTCCCACCTTTCTGTTCATATATTAGCCTTCAAAGTCATTGCTTATACTTCTAGCAAGACCAGAATTAAACCATAATTCAATGCTCACCTTATTCCCCATCACTCCAGACTTCTCTTAACTGAATTGGCGCTTATGATCACTATTCAGCAAAACAAAACAAACTTCACTAAGAGAAAGGATAGAGCGATTTAAATTCTGCTGACATGTGCCACCCAAAACTATGTCTTCTCTCTCTCCAAGTTACTTTCCTGTTTTCTATTTTTTCTGATTACTTAATATGAACTCATTAGTTTTTCCTGAATATTGATCATGTTTATATAGTCTAACAGAAACTATTTGTAGTACTTTGTTAAACTCATTCACTTGACGTTGCTGAACATTTCCTATTTGACCATGATAAATACTTTATTTTGTCATTGCTGAACATGTTTACCTAGCCATCATTAACTATTTCCTCTTTCTTGTTTGCTTACTTTTGACATTACTTTGCTGAATATGTTCATTTAGCTATACTAGACTTTTTCGATATTGCTTTGCAGAACATGTTCACTTAAGCATGTTGCACTAACTACCTTATGGGATTCTACAATTTGGTCAATTGGACTCTTTAAGACTGATCTGAGTTTTGTTAAAAACTTTCACTTCATCATGGTTGTTAAGAATATAAAGTAAGAAAAAGAAACTGAGTAGTTTCTGTATATTGATATATATTATGTGTGTTACAAAAAAGTTTTAGGAGAAATTACACCTTACCACCCTAAACTATACACTAGATTACACTTTGCACCCTAAACTATTCAAATGCACACTTTGCACCCTAAACTATTACACTTATCACACTTTGCACCCTCTCATTACTTTTACTGTTAAGTTAGATAAAAATTAATATCACATGACTTGCACATGATTTTTACTTAAGTAATATACTGTTTAAAGACCAAAACATCCTTTTTACTAATAATTAAAATCAAATGCTTATTTCTTTTCTCATTTTTTTTCCAGATTTCTCTCTCTCTCGTGCGTACAGGTACAGCTCTTCCCCTCTCTCTTGTCCATGGCAACTCTTCTCCTCTTTACCATTATTAAGTTAGACTTCTTCCCAAATCAATTGCTGATAAGCACAAGTCCTCCTAAGGTCATATGAAGTGATTGGTAGCTAGGATGTTTCCCTACTTTTGGGCTTGCCTAAACATACCGCCCTTGTTTTCTGGGAATTATTTGACTCTATGTTCGGTTTTCCAAATAAAGGGAAATAGATTAAAACATTTCGGTCTTGTTTTGCTATTCATTTCCAAGATTAGCTCATTAGTTATTACATGCAACGCAAAGATGGTGTTGAATTGGCTCTTGTTTAATGGAATTAAAGGACTAGCAATATTGCGTAGTTCTTTGAAAATTAAAACTCATTGCAACGTCCTTCAGTGCTTTATAAAATACAATATTGTCAGTCATACGGTGCCAGCTTTAATCTCTGTTGTTCTTGGAAAAGAAATACAGTCAGTCATACAGGGGAAGAGCTACTGGCTAGGAGAGAGGGGAAGGGTTGTACGCAGAGAGAGAAAGACCAGAGAAAAAAAGAAGAAGAAAGAAGCATTTTGTTTTTAATTGTTTGTGAAAAGGGTATTTTGGTATTTAAATAGTGTGACACCTAAGTAAAAATCATGTGCAAGTCATGTGATATTAATTTATGTCTAACTTAACAGGAAAAGTAATGAGAGGGTGCAAAGTGTGATAAGTGTAATAGTTTAGGGTGCAAAGTGTGCATTTGAATAGTTTAGAGTGCAAAGTGTAATATAGTGTATAGTTTAGGGTGGTAAAGTGTAATTTCCCCAAAGTTTTATATAAACATAATATGTGTGAAGTATAAGTAATATGAGTGTACTACAAGTACAGTATACTAGGCCAAAGTCCAGTGGGCTAGATTGATGTATATTCTAGCATCCCCCCTCAAACTCGAAGTGGAAAGGAAGAAGCCAACTGGAGTTTGATAAAAGATCTCGAAGACAACTAGGCGGGTGAGTCTTCCATGAACACACCAAACAGATTGAAATCGACTGCCACATACTATTTACTCTCTCTCACTTTATATTCTTAACATGATATCAAAGTCTTATATAGGCATAGTATATGTAAAGTACAAGTATTATGAGTGTACTACAAGTAAAGTATATTGAGCCAAGTTCAATGGGCTAGACTAACATATATACTAACAATGGTTAAGCTTTTAGCCTTGCTAGATACATTATTTGGCCTTACTAGATACACTATTTCGCCTTCACTAGATACACTTTTTTTGGCTCTCGTAGGAGAAAGTATATTATGTTTCGGTAATACCAACTCAACATCTGTTTTGGTATTTTTTTACCCAATAAATGAGTGACATTTGTTTTAAAAAACCACATCAGACTACTCCAATAAATAATAATGACACTAACAACTATTGGGAAGATAAATTAATCATTTATTGGAGTAGTCTGATGTGATTTTTTGAAACATGTGTCACTCATTTATTGGGTAGAAAATACCAAAACAGATGCTGAATTGGTATTACTAAAACATGGTATATTTTCTCCTCTGGTAGATAGACTAGTTAGCCATTGTTGGGTTATTTTATCTAAGCTTAATTTATTAGACATTTTATTTTAACTCTGCTAAATGTATTAAGATAATTACTTCAGCAGGCACATTATCTTAGCTCTGTTGAATCCATCACAAACACTTTGCTAAACACTGTGTATAGGTTTCTTCTCATCATGAATTTCTACTACATGACAACCTCTAATGTTGTTAGAATATTTTACAATCAATCTTGGCATTGCTAGACACCTCATCACATCATTGTTGGATGCCTTTTATCACCATTAGATATCTCATGCTTGTAATCGCATTGTCACCAGAAGCATATGGCTAACTTAGACATTATTACAACATGTCACAACTAAACATCAATACTAAATGCTCCCTATTGAACCTTTATGTTGAAAAATCAATGTCTCTCACAAACGGAACATCATTAAGACTCAACAATAGTATTTTTTACAAAAACAAAACACAGAGTATCCACAACTTAAATGCTTTAATGAAATTGATGAGAAAGAGAGGGAGAGATGTATCTTTGTATGTTGTTCCCTACAACACCACAAGCTAATAAGATATTCAACATTTGCACGAATTAGCCATTGTCCTTCTATAAAGACAACCAAAGGGTATGAGGCCAAGAGATGCAACTCTTTGACAGTGAGCACAACTTTTAGCAATGGGCTAGACTACGCACATTCTGTTTGGATTTGATTTGGCCCCATATTTCTAACTCTTTGATTTTCACATGGTCTTGCTTAATGCCGGTAACAAAAGGTTGTACAAATAAAGAGTGGCGGTGTTCATGCTAGCAAACATCTTGCATATTCGTTAATGGTTGTACGAATAATTCTAATATTGATGAATCACCTCACAACCATCCTTGACATTGTCGGATGATCTATCATCTAATTTCTTAAAAAAGGGTGGTGGGGTTCTTACACAATGCATAAAATTTTTACTATTGTGAGATTTGGAAGAAATTATTGATAATAATAGCTAGTCTTACCATCAATTTTTTTAGAAATGTTGATTTCCAGACACAAAACCAAGACCTATCGCTTTTTTAAGAAGGTACGTACTTGCCCTCGCGCCTGCAGGCCTGACCTTTTATGATTTAACAATTTCTATTCTCTGTAAAGGAAAAGTTCTCTCTTCCTGATTTTGCTAATTTCGTCTTTATGTCATCATTCATCTTACTTTACTTATTATTCATCATTCATTGTTAAAAGGGAAACACATCAACAATAGGAGCCAACTCATCTAGATCTACTCGCACAACTCCAATTCTAACCACCGACTTATTAAAACACTAGCCTCATTGACACATGCAAAAGCACGTGTGATGAGGCTCTTGCTCTTTTTTTTTTTTTTTTCGATCTAGTGTCATAAATTTTCGTTCAGCTCAATATCTTAATAATAAAAAAAAAAAACATTCATCTCAGTTTTTAGATTATGACACAATCAAAAAAACAAAAAAAACCAAAAAAATTAAATAAAGGAAACCGACGAGTGTTGATAAAGTAAAAAAAAAAAAGGTTGGAACATGGCCTTGAAGGAAATATACAAAGTGGACTGACAAGTTTCTTTTCTTTCTTTTTTCTTTCTTTTTTTTTTTTTTTAATTTTTGTATAAGTTTGTTTTGGAGACTGTTGAGGTCTAAAAAGTTATAACATCAAGATCTAAAATAATACAATGGGTGAACCTCGTAGAAAAGGGTTAGGCCCACCACAAGAGAAAAGGATGGTAGGCCCAAGTCTATTAAAAAAAAAAAAAGATTTAAAGCCCAGAGCCCACGAAAGGATAGAGGGTCCATGAAACAAAGGGAAGAAAGGAAAAAAGCCCAGCCTGCCAAGATCAGAAAATCAAGGAGAGTCCAGTGGGAAGAACTAGGCCGGGGTACCCAGAGGCTGTCAAGGACTCGAGATTCTCGAGACGCGCAGTACAGCTAGGACGGGATTGAGACAGCTCAAAAAAGAGTACCCAGAAACACAAGGAACGAAGAACAGATATGTCCTTCTCAATCACCCAATGATGCAAAAAAGAACCAGAAGGCTTGGAAAGTAACAATTCATGAACAAAGAGCTGGACCTCGGGGAACCTAAGAAGAAGAACCATGGAAGGAAGTAGCTGAGAAAACTTTCAACTTGGCAGGGATAGAATTGGCTCACTTGGGGAAAATGGCAAAAAGGAAAAAACAGCCAAAAAGCTAAGAGTCTGAAAAAGGTAAATCTAAAAGTCTTGAGAGAAGAAGATCCAAAGTCAGCTCTTTGGGACATATCGGAATGGAAAGGCAACATGAGACTTTTGGGGGTGGAAGCTCTAAAAGAAGAAGATAATAAGGAATGAGGAAGGGATCAGCCACCAAGGTTGCTGACAACATTGGTTCTGATATCTAGGAAGGCAAATGGAGGGAACTAATGGTACCTCGAGAGCCCTAGGATGACACTATAAAAAGAGAGACGGCCAATAGTGAAAGGAGAGAGCAACAGTAAAAATCAGAATAGAATTATTGAGGGAACTTTGTTAAAAAACTCACAAAGAGTAGAAAAAAGGAAAGTAATATTGCCCAGTATTCCAAAACAGCCACTAGAGAACATACTTGGATTCAAAGGAATTCAAACTTTGCAAGTCTTGGAGGCTTAGAAAGCCATCTAAGTCTGTAATTTTTGAACTCATTTGGACCTTGTAACACGTCTTAGTGAGCACATTGTGATTCACGAACTAAGGAGAGTAATGAGATATTTCATATTGTCTTAAGGATTCTTAACATTTATTTTGTGCCTCCCTTTATACATTGCTCCTTTACCATTTCCTGCTGTTCAATGCATATATATTCTTGCTTGTTAATATGTACGTATTGTAGGATTCTTGCTCTGTGCATCACTTTGTTCGTAAATAGCTCATTTAGCTGCAGTGAACCAAGCCCAGTCTCTTTAAATAACAACTAATAGGCCCAGGGTCCTTGCTTCAACTTGGGCCTAGACACCGTCCAAAAAAAGGACCCTCATAGAGACATGGATATCCTATTTTGTAGGAATTTTAAGTGAAGTTTGAGATAAATTTTTACTAAATTATCCCCAAGTTTGTCCTTATTATAGTTTCGAAATCCGAACTGGATTGTCCAGTTGAACCGGGTTAACTGTGAACTGTTAACAAGTCCAGTTTTTTAAACGATATTCATCTTTTTGTGAACCTCTCGAACCAAGTCAAACCGCCTGGTTTTCAAAACCGGACACAGGTTTGACTATCTTCAAGGCCAAGATCTCTCATTCTCACATCAAATCTACTGAGAAAGAAGAAAAGAAAAAGAGAAGAGTGAGAGGCAACGAAAAGAGAGATGAGAGGAGGGGAGATAAAGAGGATTTGATTTGCACTTCTACTGGACTGCTAGCCAATGAGGGAGAGAAAGAGACGAAGCATACTCTGTAGGCAAAACTAAAAAAGAAAAAAGAAAAAAAAAAAGTAAAGAGGGGTTTGATAATATTGAGTCAAAATGGCACAATAACATTGTTTACTGAAATATATATCAATCTACCACTATTTTAGAAATATCTAGGGATCTACCATTTTTTGGGTACTCAAGTTTGGGGAACTCCAATTTTCCATGATACTCGAGTTTCATGAACTCAAGCTCTATCAAAATTTTTCCGAAAAATTTGAAGGTCATTTTTTCAAAGAATTTGAGTTTATGGAACTCAAGTCCCATGGAAAACTCGATTTTTCCAAACTCGAGTATCCAAAAAGTAGTGGATCCCTACATTTTTTCGAAACAGTGGTAGATTGATATATATATATATATTTCGGTAAACAGTGGTATTTGGCTATTTTAGCCGATAATATTGATGACTTGGGAAACGTGAGTGGTGTTGGTGTTAGATGTTTTGAATTATTTATTTTAAACTTAAAAGTAATGTCTCGTGAGCATTGTTTTAAAAACCGGACCGGATTGGCCGATCCGACTGGTTCAACTGAGAGCCAGGGAGTCGGGAGCCAGTCTAGTCCAGTAAAAACCCCTAAAACCGGTCAAAAAATGGGTTGAACTAGGAATTTTGAAAAAAATGGTTCAGCTCTCGATTTGGTTTTTAAAACCATGCTCATGAGATCTCATGTCTCTTTTTTTCTTTTTTCTTTTTTCTTTTTTTTTTCTTTTAAATATCTCATGACTCTTTGAGTTCTTTTAGCTTTTTATTTATTTATTTTTTTCTCTTCTTTTTATCCTAAGTTCTTTTAGTTAAATTTTTTAAGTCATTATCTTTTAGTAAGAGAATACCTACTAAATCTATTCAATGAGTTATAACAAATATCATCCTTATCTTCAATTAGGATATATTAGATGATATCCCACGCGATGCGCGGACTACTTTACAATTTCATTTGAAATCATTTTTATATATATATTAAAATCTACATATAATACTTAATACTTATTTTGTTGTATAATATTTATGTTTGCCCACAATATTGTTAAATACTTTGAAACTTGATTTTTTTAATTCATAATTATTTTAAAAAATTGAATAACATTGAAAGATTATAATATATTATAATATTTACCGTTAAAAGTAGATTTTATTTTTAAAACTGATTAAATGATTTTGAAATCTACAAATAATAATTTAAAATATAAAATACTTTTATATACTAAAATTACATAAATTTAAGCAACCTACCAAACACTTTCTCAATTACTCTATTCTCACAATCATATATGGAGACCTTGATCATAAACACCAAATTAATTATCTCAATGGAATTAAGGAAATCATTTGTAAGTATCAACATAAAGAGAATGTGATTAAACAAAGAGAAATTTGTTAAAAACACATTCATTTATCAAAATTCAATTGACTTTAATTGGGCTTCTGTATCCTTTAAAAAAAAAGCGAAAAATACTTTTAAGTCACCATCGATTTTTGTTTTTACCACTATGGCTTCATACAAAGAAACCTACAAGTTATGAATTCTAAAATAAAATTTAAATAATAATAATAATAAAAAAGCTAACTTCATAAATAATCAATTAGAAGGTTTCTTTTTCTTTAGTTCTAAAATAAAACACATTTATAACTTTTCTAAACCAAAATCTCAAACACTCAAAGACTCCAAGCGAATCATAACCTTTACAAAATCTACAATATCTAACTTCAACATCAAAATCATAAACTACCATTACTGAATAAAAAACGCAAGTCCCCTTCTTTGATCATAGCCTAATAATACAGGTAACAATTAAATGATACTGCAACGTTGGAGTTATGTATGTATCATTGAAAGGTCAAAACTAAATGACATCATTTTTTGTCTAAATGTATTTGAAATAGGATGATCCGAAAGGCTATGGACATTTGTATATAAAGAAGTAAAAGTGAAAAGAATGAATGGAAATGCAAAGAGTTTTTTGTGTGTGTTAGAGATGGAAAGTATTGAAACATTGAACCAAATGAAATAAATAGTAGTCTTAAAAAATTGAATACAAAATGTAACAAAAATTAGTCTTGAAACATTGAACCAAAAGAAATAAAGAGTCTCCACTTTTAAATTTGTTCTTATCTCTAATATGGGTTAAGAGTATCTCAATTCTCTTTATAGAGTACGCTATATGGCAGAACCTCATGCTCTCTCGCATGAGGTCTCTGCTTTTATATATACTAGTCGCATACCCTCTCGTTGCGCGTGATAATTTTTTTAGGATAGTCTCATTAAATATTTTATTAATATTATAATTTTAGTTATTAACCATTGGTTTTTCATTATTTTTTAATTTTCTTCAACCTCAAATATACTTTTTTTACTTTTACACACACACACACACACACACACACACACACACACACACACACACACACACACACACGCACACACCTATATAGTGAATTTTTACACATATCTTTAAAAAAAACTCTATATATTCCACTTTTTTGGATGCGTAAAATTATAGACTACTACTCCATAATGATAGTGGCTAATTAATTTTATATTTTTTTTAGTGATTTTATTTGTAATGCTTCTTACCATTATCATATATTTACTAACTGATGATTTGCATAACAGAGACGATAAATGAGAAATAGAACTGTTCATTAGATTTTCAAAAGTAATAGCGTATGAAAATTATATATATATATATATATATTATAAATAAGGTTAAATGAAATGTCAAAAAATGGATTTTTAAATTTTCTAACTTTATTTCTTATATAATCTTTATTACTATCAGAGAACATCTCTTTTTTAGTTATGATTAACACGGTTTCCATAGTTAGAGTTTGATTAGTTTTAAATTTAAATTTAATACTATAATTGTATTTAATTATTGATTGTTGATTTAATTTTTTAAGTGAATTTAATGGTTTATGTTACTATACTATAAAGTTTTTAATGTTCTCCACATAGTAATCTCTATTTTATTTTTTACTTCTCCTTACAACCTCTTTGTTTTCCAATCAACAATTACTAATGACGTTTGTTTTTTTTTTTTTTTTTTTATCTACTCTTTATTACTTTGTATTGGTTTTTTTTTTATATACCATCTCTCTCTCTCTCTCTCTCTCTCTCTCTCCATTGGCAACCTATCGTTTTCCAAAATTTGATGATGATTCTATAACATTAAATATGCATTATTAGTTTTTTTTTTTTAATTTAGTGTTTCTAACTTGATTTGTTTTGTATTCCATTCTTCCTTTGATGCATTGGGTGTGAGAATGAATGTTTCCCTAGCATTACTCCACTTAATGTGGACAATTTTATTTATTTAATTTAGGCAAAATATTATATTTTAAATTTTTTAAAATAAAAAAGGAGTGAAAATATAAATAATTTAATGATATATATAGGGGGGATGTGGCTGAATTTAAATGTTAAATAAAATGATATGAGAAAAAAATAAAAATAAAATACATAAGAATAAACACTAACTTATCCAAATAATTCTATGTAATATAATAATAGTACATTCTTATATACTATTTTTAATTATTTATAATGCAATATGATAATATTTAACAATCAAAGTCATTAAAAAAAAAAAAACCTTAAAACACAAAACTAAATCCCATCAACCAAAATAGAGTTTTAAAGAATACAAAACTTTATCAAGTTAAAATAGAGATGCAAGAAAAATAAAAATAAAATCCACCAAAAAATTGAGGGAGAAAAAGTGGGAAATAACCACTTTTTTGTGAGAGAAAATTATGTAAAGAATAGAAGAGTGAATAACAAATTTATACTAAAAGAATGATAATAAAAAGAAACAAAATAAAGGAAGATAAAAGAAAAGAGGAAGAGTGATATCAAGGTAGAATGTTTGGGAAGATGAAATGGTAAAGAGAAGGAGAAAGGTGGGAGAAAGTGTAAATGTTAAAAAAAACATGAGTACAATTTGATGAACACAATTTTCTTTTATTTGAATTTAAGTAAACTATTACATTTTTTATTTTTTAAACAAAAAGAGAGAGAAAATATAAATAATTTAATGATAAGGAGGATGTGGTTGAATTTCAATATTGAGTGAAATAGAAGAGAAGAAAAAAATAAGAAAAATTAAAAGATATAACAATAAACACTAAATTATCCAAATTATGCTATGTAATGGAATACTATTTTATTTTTATCTACTATCTTTAATTTTTTATAATGTAATCGGATAAAATTTAACAATCAAAGAGTAAATAATAATAATAATAATAACTTAAAACACAAAATTAAATCGTATCAATCTAAATTAGAGTTCTTAAAAACACAAAAAATTATCAACCTAAAGCGGAGGTGCAATAAAAAATAAAAATCTACCAAAACATTGAGAGAGAGAGAGAGAGAGAGAGAGAGAGAACCTTTTTGTGAGAGAAAATTATGCAAAGAATGGAAAAGAGTGACAAATTTATAGTAAGAGGGAAGGAATAAGAAAAGACAAATAAAAGAAGATGAAGGAAAATATGAATAACAATATTAAAGTAGAAGGTAGTGGGGAGATGAAAAGATAAGGGAAGAAGAAAGGTTGAAGAAAGTGTAAATATTTAAAAAATAAGTTAATGTAAAAATAATTATAGGAAAATTAGAAATAAAAAAGAAATATATATAGATGTTAAAACCGACAAAGATGAATATGTAAAGTCAATAATCTATTTATATATTTTTTTGTAAAAAAAATAGGAATAAATAATAATTATGTGGTGAATGACGTGGCGATAAGGTGGCGCAACAGGAGCTCAGCAACAATAAATATCACGCTTTAGCTTTTAGTAATATATAGATATTGATTGATTGATTGATGATTTGAACTTCTATAAATATTAATTTAGTCAACATTACATAATTTTACACATTTAAAATATATTTTTGTATTAAATAATAATTAAATTAATTATGATATCATCACGGTTCGACTTCGATTCTACCTAGGTCCGACCTTAAAAACCTTGAATCAGATCTCTTTGTTTCGGTTCTTTAAATGGTCTGGGTTTCAAAACCATCTAGAACTAAAGGTATCTTTGAAACACATAAAAATTCAATCCAAAGATGAGAATTTTGTTATAGATAATATAGATGAAGCGTGTTCCCGGTAACAAAAAAATGCCCCCCCAACAAATATTTTGGAAATTTATCTGCTAGGTGGTATGGACTTGAAGATTTTTTTTTTTTTTTCTTAAAGAGTTTCAACTTATGGTGTCCGCTTTCGATGATAGCTTTTTATCATTAGACCAAGACACCAATGAGTTTTTCGGTATAGGCGGAGATTGAATCTCAGATCTTTTATTCAACCATCAGAGACTTTACCAATTGAGCTAACTGAAACCCACTAATTAGCGTAAATTATAAGAAAGTACTACACATGCTATTCTTGAGGTATGTGAAACAATCTGCAAAATTTTGTTCATAATTCAGGAGTGTAAACTGTTTCTCTTTTGGCTTAGAAGAGGAGTGTAAATTGCTACTGTACTACATAACACAGAATGTCATATTTTGGGCAAAAAAAAATTTCTTAATATTTGGTTAATATAGACTTTCATTATCTCATCATTAGGTCTCAAAGTTTTGAGATCAAGATGTGGTCACCCATTTTCTTGGCTAAAATATGTGTCTTTTTAGAAATTGCTTATTTCCAATAACTTATTTATATAACATGAGATATAAAGGTAAAAGTTAACTTATTTGCAAAAAATAAAAAATTAGATCATTTAAAATAAAGTTTAGATAAAAAGTAGTTTGGGAATTATAGATAATTTAAACAAAAAAAAAAAAAAAAAAAAACTAACTTTTAAATTTAATCAGTTGCCAAACCCACACCACCAAAAATTAATGTGAAAGCTGCATCAAGAAAATTTTGTTCTTCCACTTAATATATGCAAGCTTTTGGAAAGTGAGGCTTAACAATTAACATGTGCATGCCACTATATATAATGTTGGTACAGTAGTGGAGAAAGTTGAGGCGCGTCCCACCTTGGTTTTAAGTTCGTGTCTAGCATCATTTCATGTTTGTAACTTCATCTGCATCCGCACCTTCTCTATTCATCTTAAAAGGAATTCTTGTCTTGAAATTCTCCTAATTAGTTCTAAAATCTTTTAATCAAATTTACTGATTATAGATCTTGATGAATTGGTCAATTGTCACTATGAATGCATGCAAATAATTAACTTGAAAAGAAAAGGGATATGGGATTCATTCTGCTAACTTTTTATCGTAATAGAAGAGACTTGTTGAAATCCTGGTGAAAATATTCATAGAAATAATCATTAAGCACAAGAATTTCTTTTAATTTTTCTTTTCTTTTGGGGAGTGTGCATGGGTGGGTTCTTTTGTCATTATGACGCAAGTCACAGAAAATGGTCAAAGGAATTAGTTTAAAGATAATTAGTATGTTGAAACTAATGAACTTCTCATGTGCTTCTTAATGCTATTCCTACATATGATTACAAATATTTCCACGGCCAAACAGAACGAAAAGAAGACTCTCTCAAGAAACATAACAAAAAATATATATTAAAAAATCAAAAACGAAAAAAAGTAGAATTATTCCTAGACAGCTAGCCTAATTATGGCTAATTTGACCACCTTAAACCTAAGGTGTTAAGCCAAGCTACAGTAGGATTATGACTATGGATTCTCATCATATCATCTGTGACCTCTGGATATTTGGCAAAAAAAAAATCTGTGACCTCAGGATGACTCTCTATTTATATAAACTAGTGCAAGTATGTACTAAAAAATATTAAAAAGAAAGGATTGGGAAGGATATTAATGTACTTACATGTTGAATTGTGACCAATTCAATAAAACCTTGTTTGACACAGTGGAAAGAAATGTGCCTAAGTGCTCATTAGACAATCTCAAGGCTCAAGCTAAATTACTGTTTTCAGATTATGCATGTCTCCATTAGTAGCAGCCTTTTTCTTTTTATTACTCATGAACATTAGGCTACACATAACGGGTAGCCTTCCCCTCCAATATATATATATATATATATATATATATATTTGAGCTATTCTCCTTCAAGATTAATTTTGTATCATTTGGAATCTAAGACCCAATAATCTGAGAGAGTAGTACCACCTGCGTAGACGAGCCACTTGAATTTTATATTAGTCTTATAGAGATAATTTAGGTTTTCCAGTTCTGTGCAGAAGATGATAGTGATTATTGTATTTCATCATAAATTTCCAGTTCTGTACTGAAGATAATTTATGATACTAGGTTTTTCTTCTTGTTCTTGTTAATTTTCTCTTATTACATGGAGCAAAAAGACCAAAGAGGCATCAGATAAATAAGCTGCCGAAAGAAATATCTATGAAAAAGGACAGTCAGATGGGGGCTCTGTAAACATGATTAGTCATAAACAAGGCTGGCCATTTGAAGCCCACAAAGATCGATTTCATGTTGTAGTTATGTTCCAATGATGATAGGACCATATACTTTGACTGAGAAAAGAAAAAAAGCAAGAGAGAAAAAGGGCAAAATAATAAAAAGAGAAACCCTAATTGCTTGCAAGGCAAAGAATTCTTTGCCCATAATCATGTCGCATGTACTCATAACGACATTGCCCATCTATGAATTTGATCTTTGCTTGTTGCAATCTAAAGCTGATGCCACATACTCATTATCATTACATTTCTCTAACACAACCCTTTGACGAGGTGGTGGGTCAAAACATCACACCACCACCTCTCCCTCTTCTTCCATGTAGACTGACTTTACAACCTTAAGGAATTGGCCTAACAAATCCTAATTAAGGCCTCGTTAGATTCATAAAATTTTAAATCAAAAATCTTTAGTCAAAGAGCTTAATGGATTCTAATTAAGGCCTTATGAAATTCGTGAAATTTTGAATTAAAAATCTCTAATCAAAGGAATTTCTAAAACTCGATTTTTCTTATGGGATCTAAGTTGATCTCAAATTTATCTAAAATTTTCAAAGACTAAACTAATTTTCCACCTTATTCAAAGTATACTGGTTTTGGCCCTGGCCCAATTTTCAATCTCAACTTTAGCACTATCTTTTTACTTGTTAAATAGGGTGTAGAGTTTCATTCCAACTAGTAACATTCAAAAATCCATCTCTCCCATTCTACACAAGAAGCTAGGATTCATCTCTTTCTAATTGTTAGAATTATGATTATATGAATTCAATTCAAACATTTTCTAACAATTGAAGCTAACATTTTACAAAAAATTCGTAATTTATTACTGTTTGTATCATGTATATTAGAGACAAGAACCAGTCTGATCAGTAGTTTTCAATTGAAGAAACGTGTAAGATGATAATGAATAGCCATGCCCTATTCTTACTGTGATTCCACAGTAGTTTATATGATTACTCATTGGCCATGGCCCCCATTCAATACAAGGATTAATTAAAGTCAACTTCAACTACACAATCCTCGTCATCTGATCGTTTACAGCTTAATTTACATCTTCACTAGACTCACTTTCTCATTTTATTTTCTCCTTTACTCTTGTTATGCTTTTTTTTTTTTATCACAATATGGGAAATTGGAATTACACTCTTTTTTTCCCCTAAAGGTATTACATCCTCTTTTAATACTTGTAATGCCTAAATATAGGATTCTTTCTATGATTAGACTGCATATCTTACTAGATCCAATTGGATGAAAACTTTATCCATGCACATCATACTAGATATGAGCGGTTGAAATTAGGAATCCACTTGTTAAAAAGTTGGTGGTGAGGTTATATTTTATGTATCTAATCTGTTTACGAAATAAAAGCATTTATACTTTCTAGGTATGCCATGAGGATTTTTGGGTCACCTTTTTTTATCTGGGTGCTAAAATCATCAATTGTCCATGACTTTCATGGGCTGAGTTTTCTTCTAAAATAATAAAGTGACCAAAAACATCATCATTTCTGCTAAGAAATTAGTCACCACTACATACATTCTCTGATATTCACCTCCCCCCCACCACTCTATGGCCCACCCAGCTCCCCTGGCTCCAGTTTTTCTTATTTTCCATTATAACTCCTCTCCTATTTTTCCATCGAGTAAAACCTAATTTCTTGCATTTTTTTTTTATCGCCTTTGTTACTTGAGAGAATTAAGTTTTCTCTTCTTCATCTTCTTCTTTTTTATCATTTTTTGGCTAAATGAGTCCATGATTACATTTTTTTCATGATATATACAACTGAACTGGGAAGGAAATCTCTCTCTCTCTCTCTCTCTCTCTCTCTCTCTCTCTATATATATATATATATGGCGTATACATACATTATCTAACATATTGCACAGACCATTCTAATGTCTATTTTTTTGACCCCTTTTTCGGCCTGAAGATAGAACCTCCTTTTTGACTTTATGATAAATATATGAAGAATTGCAATAGACAAAGGGAGAAATGAAAGGTTAATGAAAGGTTATGTATAAGGTACACAATTTGTCAATTTCTTACTATTATGGCGCTAAGTTTTCACTTGAAAAACCATATATGAACTAAAATACTACATAATTCAGCCACGACAATGGTCTTATCATACATTTCAAATCAGACTGTTCAAAGATTGGATTTATTCTTCATAACTTTAAGTTATTTTATTCCTCACGTTTCCTTCTAAATACATTATATTATCTGTCCCTATCATTGATGAAATTCTACATTCCATTTAAATTCCAGAAATGCATATCATAAACTGAAAATCTTAATCAAACCTATATATAACCAAAGGCAAACAATTTAATTATAATATAGAACACGTACTTACAATTTCTAATGGATAAATGGATCATTTCTCAATTATTGGCTTTTTTTATTTAATTTTTTTCTTAGGAATTATCAAACACAAAAAACAATAATTAATAAATAGAGTGTGATTATATAAAGCCTTTGTATAATATCAGTCATTTAGTTGATCTCCAAAATAAATCACAGTACCAATAATATTATATAATTTTATATAATAATTTTTTTTGTAAAATTAGTATTATATAATTTTATATCATATTTATCTTATTCAAAACTTATATTAATATTTATCATATTATATAATAAAGTTTTTCCTTACATTTTTTGGGTATCAAATAGATATCATCTCCTTTTGTTATTATTCATTAAAAATAGTGTGAAATTCTATTGCAAAAATTTCAAAAAGTTTTTTTTTTTAAATCACATTGATTAAAATCTTAATACCAATAATTTTTTAATTTTTTATTATTTAAATAATCTACAACAGTTATTTATTTATTTTACTAATAAAAACTATTTTGTATTATTACAATTTATAACGTAATTTTCCACGCGGTCAAAATAAGTACATTAAAAATATATTTTTTTTATTAATTTTAATGTATGCAAGTATATTAAAATTATTAACATAGTTTGATTACTTTAAATGAAACTCGAGTTTCATTTAAAGTGAATTCTTAAAATTGAATTCTTAAAACTTTCAAGAAATTAAAAAGGGAGTTTCATTATTTATTCCAAATTAATTTTATAATCTATTGTAATCTTTGGATTTTGAAAAATATTTGGTCTTATACTATGTGTCCATTTGTCAAGTAGCTTAAAGAAATTTTTTTTTTTTTACTATTTATTTCATTTTTACGCTTTTATTATATTATTGAAATATTTTTTTCAGTTTATATGATTTTTAATTAAAACGTGTATTGCCGGACATGATACAAGTAAAAATATTAAGTTTGAAATAAATTACAGAATTTTTACATGGTTTACACGTCATACAGATATATGGTTTAAAGAGCAAATTGCACAAACAAAGTTTTCAAATTGCAAGAATGAAGAACAAAATAAATTGCCATGCATACACTACCAGTGACAGCCATGTAAGAGAGCCATTTGATTGTTGAACATGGTGGCATTCATGGCCACACCTTGGAGTTCTCACACTTGTTGTAATTAAGGGTTGACTGTGTGTATAATAAGAAAGAAAAATATGCTAACAATATATGTTAACAACCCCCCAAAAATAAAACTTAAGCTTGCGTGAAAGAAGACAACTTGAGTTTGGAGATGAGATCACGGAGATGATCACGTAATGAAACTTGTTGAACATATGGACAAGTTGGTCTACAAAGGAAACATATAGCAGATGAAGGCTACCCTGTTGAAGATGATGACGGATAAATTGGAAATCGATCGCAGTATCTTCAATGTGATCATGGAAATGTCGATAGCGCTATGATTGTTATAATGGTTAGGAGTGCTAGCCTTTAAAAAGCACACATATCAACTAAAAGCCATTGAAGCCAGAAAAAAATTAGTAGTATCAGCTTGGTACTCAACTTCGATACTAAATGGGGGGATTAACATATTATTTCTTGTTATTTTAGGATACGAAGGAGGTGTCAAGCAAGAAACAATAACTAGTGGTGTAGCAATGATCTCTAGGATCATCAATCCAATCTACATTGGAATAAGCACACAATTCAAAAGAGGACATAAAAAAAAATGTGGAGGCCAGGTTAAAGGGTCACCAATATATAATGCATAATGTGAAGAACAATCGTATAGTGAGCAGATCTGATAGCGGTCATAAATTGGCTAACCAAGTGAACTACATAGGAAACGTCAAGCTGTGTAACAATGAGGTATACAAGACTCCCAACTAGCTAGCAATAGAGAATGGGATCCTAGAGAGGTTCTCGATCAATGGCATTAAGCTTTGCACTAACCTCTAGAGGACTAGAAACAATGTTACTATAATCAAGTCAACTTTGTAAAAAAGATCAAAATCATATTCAACTTAATAGAGATAATATCCATTGAAGGTGGAAGTGACCTCGAGTCTAAGAAATTAGTTCAAAGTGTAGGGAATTAACTCGAAATTTTCAACTTGTGAAAAACAAAAAAATAGAAAAAACACATGCAAAAAAAAAAAAAAAATCACACACACAAGAAAATATTTTCGTGATTCAGCGATTTGCCTACATTCACGGAGTTGCAGAAATTTTACTATTATCAAGGAAAAATACAAAGTGCGGCTACAGTTTTTCATTCTCTCTAAAACAACGACAACAACAACAACAACAAAAAACCCTAATCACCAAAACAACAGTTTTTATATCCTGCACACAGAATTTACAATGGGCTACAAAACGGGCAAAAAAAATTTTCCACGCTATAGCTTAGGCCCTATTGGCCCAAGCTTCCGCTTCATGGACTAAATCTCAAAAAATCTCCCATTAAAAACTACGCAATATTATTCGGGTCAGATCAGGTCAGATCGTCAACAGATCAAACATAACTAGGCTCCACAAAGCCCAACACAGAATTCCCACATATTTCATTTTCATTTCAAATTTATGACTAGGAAAAGTCTGAGGACCTCGTAATTGTGTAGTTTCATCACGGTAACAATTATTAAAGGAAACTATATTAAAGGCCAAAGTGTTGGGCTATGTAAAGCCTAGTTATGTTTGATCCAAATTATGATCCAATCCAATATAAAAGTACTATGGTTTTTTAATGAGATTTTTCTTGAGGCTTAATGAAATCACTGCAACTCTGTAGACGTAGGTAAATTGCTGGACTACGTAAATATTATTTTGTGTGATTGTTTTCTTTGTTGCATATTTTTTTCCTCTATTTTGTGAATAGTGAAATCACTGCAACTTTGTAGACATAGATGAATTGCCGAACCACGTAAATATTTTATCATGTGATTGTTTTCTTTTTTGCATATTTTTTTCACTCTATTTTGCATCCCACCAATTTGGGGAATTCGTATATATTCCCGATACAAAGGCCACAATAACAAGGATTTTTTTTATCCTAATTAAGTTAAAATAAAAGGATCAGATAGGAAAGAGCAAATGGTCTTTACTAAATAGATAAATAATAATTTTTCTTGTTATGTACCTACATGGACATGATAAATCGACACTAATGGTATGAAGTAAGAGGAAATAAGATTTATAAAGAAATGGAATAAGAACAGTGTTTTACTTCTTTAAACTATATGACTAAAAAGGACCCCATATATAGACTGCATTGATGTATTCTTTTTATTCGTTAGATGTTCTTGGAGCTTAGTAAAAAGCAATGTTCTAAGTTTTGATAATGTGGTAAATTAAAATTTATCTTTTGATAGTAGGTTTTAGGCCTAAATGCCAAAATACACTTTTTGATTGTGTGCAATTAAGGTATAATGATTATCTGAACTAAATTACTATTCTTTTTATAATTCAATAATTACAATAAATAATTACAATAGATGATGAAAAATTGAAATGTCAGAAGGTACTAGTCGAACTACTTGGCTCTTGGTGACTTCACCACTGCTTGGACCTATGAAGCAAGACTAGGTATCCAGCTATAGAAAACTATTAAACAATTTTGAATAGTAAACCAAGGTTTTCATAGTATGATTATAGAAATATAATTATACAGAGCGTGTATTTCTTAAATTATTTTTGTTTCAAATGCTAAATGTCATTTATATATATATATATATATACACACACATATAGCATATAATATAGTATACATACTTTACTAACTATAATATAGTATACATATTTTACTAACTATGATTTATATTATGTTATTCACTACTGAGGATTTTAGCTTAAAAAATATAAATTGATTCACCCAATGGGAACGTACATGGATAATTTATAAATTATGAGAAAGAGAAAACCAGAAAAAAAAAAATCACTACATTTTAGCAAAATTTTACCATATTAAAATTAACAAATTCAACTAAAAGTTCTGTAAATCAATTAATACTTGGTGTTCAAACAGAGAAGTTCAAGTTTAGATACACATTCCCAACTATCAAATAAAAGAATCAGGAAATTTTTGCAATTTTTTTTTTAAATCCATAATTATTCTCATAAATTAAAATTTCCTATCTCCATGATTTAGAGAATATAGATGACCTTTTTGGTAAAATCCTCAGCTCAAAGTCCACCCAAACAAAGCATTAATTTGCAAATAAATGCAGATGCAAACAAATCACTTTTTTCGTTCAAATGTCCCACCATGTCCCTGGACAACTTTTTTAGGGAAGGGTAAAATATACTAACATAGACCTTGGGTAATTTTTAATTATTTTTAGGAGAGGTAATTTTCATTTGGGTATAGGTGAGTGAGTAGTAGAGAACACAGAAGACATAGGAAAGATCCTTTATATGAAAACAAAGTAAAACCCAAGAAAATGATTTATCTCACAAGACCCAAGATTGATAAAGGTTGAGAGGTAGCTTAGCTAGGGAAGCTTTCAGTTTAGGAAACTGAGAACCCACCTCCCTTTCTATCGCTCAGCCTCTCTTTCTGTCTCATTCAGGCCATAGAGCTTTCCCCAAAAGAAATTTTTTAGGCTCTGAAATCAGTAGTAAAGAGAGTTTCCCAATAACATGTTCTGCACCATATTTTTATAGAAGCTAGGCAGCAAACCCCATGCATTTTGACTCTCTCAAGTCTCACCCTCTCATTGACTATAGCCTAATCTTCAAACACCAAAGCTCTAAAACAAACAAAATCCAAAAAGTTTCTTCATAAAATAAATATTCCTCAGTCATTTCAGCACAACCCCACCATAAAAAACACCACCCCCCAATCTTTGGTCTTATAAGAGTGTGAAAAAGAAGAGAGTAGAGAGTACTCCATGCCATGATTTGGGTTCTGAGAAAGAAGCAGATGGGTCTGAGAACAGAGTTGGCATGCTTGTCTCTGCTTCTGCTGATGCTACTACAGTTTGAGACTCCATGTTTTGCTGCTGGGATTGGAAGATTTACCAGATTCAAAGTTGGGTCTAGTTCTGAGCTCAATCCTGTTAAACCTCATGGTGGATTTAAAGTTAAAGGAAATGCAGACAAAGATAGTGAAGGAATTTTTGGTGCTGAAAAGAGAAAAGTCTACACAGGTCCAAATCCACTGCATAATAGATAAAGTTTGTAGAGAAACCTAGTATGTTTTCTATATTTCAAGCTATGAAATCTTTCTTGGCCTACTTTCCATTTTTGTCCTCTTTTTCTTTTCCTTTATTTTCATTTTTTTTTTTTGAAAGCATTTTTTATGCTTGAGGCCTTTCAATATTTCAAGTAATCTTACAGATGTACATGAAAGTTTAGTTTTGAGATTTTGGTGAGGAAATATACTTATTTGTTAATAATAATAATATATTGGAAGAAGTACTTTTCTTTATAAATATTTCGTGAACATTAATGCCATTAATGGGGTTGTTGGTGTTAATGAATATTGTCCTGCTTTTGCTTTAGTTTGTTTGTGGTGTTACTCTGCAATTGCTCTTTTATAGAAATGATCATGTTTTTCAATGAGCTGTTTACTTTGTTCTTACTGAGATAAATAGGTTTTCCTTCTCTTCCAGATTTAGTACTGCATAGAGAGAAATTTGTTTGTAGCTGCGCATGTGCGTTATGATTTAAGATGCATGTGTGTGTGTTCACATTCACATATATATAATATTCCTTGTATAAAAGATGCATAATGTTTGCAGGAGAAAGTCGGTTTTTTAAATTTGTTTCTTTGAAACAGTTTTTTTTTTTTTTAATTTTTAAATACACATTAGAGAATTTAGTCAAAAACAAATTACAGACATATGCTCCATGCACTACTATAGATGGCCACATATATACATACATATATATATATATATATTTCCTGAAGAATTCTTTGAGTATTTGACTATTTCTTAATTAAAATATAGTATTTTTTCCATTCTTTTACAATTCTTAAGGTAGATGTAATTCTTCTAACTATTCTTTAAGGTAGGTGTAATTCTCCTATTCCTCATATACTAGGTAAAATCCTTTAGAATGGTCCCAAGTATACCAAGTATATATCTAGGACCTATGTGCATATATGCATCTCTCTCTCTCTCTCTCTCTCTTTCTTCAATAACATAAGATGATTTGTGCCATAAATTTGCATATTTATTTACAGTTTTACATTTGAAAAATAATCATTAAGTGAGCTGAAGCTGAGTAACATTCGAACGGTCTACAGTGACCAAGTCATATTAATTTCTCTGTCTTGAATGATTATGAGGCGACCCCACTGTAAGTTTGATTTTGATTCTTTGCCAGCCATATGTCCACTATTATATAACAAGCTCTCTTCAAAGTAATAATCTTCATATTTTACACAATCATTTGTGGAAGTGACCCCTTTTGTAACATGCTTTGTTATGAACTATGGGCTTGTTGTTTTCTTCTTTTAATCGTAGATGATGTTTTGTGTAACAAAGTGAAAGCAGTTCGTTTCTTAGTTTTACTACCAGCTCTTACTGTAGATAGTATTTTTGCGATATATAATATATAAAAGAGTTTTGCTTCAAAGAAAGACTTCAAAATCGACATTGTAATGACAGGTGGTTAAAAGTACACATAAAATTTTGTTTGTTGGGTTCTGTAAATTAAGGAAAAGTAGCCAGGAGCTTTTGAAGATTTTTCTATCATTTTAGAACTTTTTATCTGTGTTTGTTTCATTTCCCTGATTGTAAAAAGCTTGGAAAGTACATTTTATTTGGAGAATAGAAAGTTAGAAACTTTCAACTATTTTTTTCCCTCCTATAATTTTTTTTTCATTTGAGACAAATGAATAGAACCCATTTATTTTTTTGATAAGGCAAAATCGGAGATCACATATTCTATAAGACCTTCATCCACTCCTTCTCTATTCATCAAAAATAAGGAATTCTATCTTGTTTTAAAATTCTCCAAATTAGTTCTAATATCTTTTAATCAAATTTATTCATTAAAACTCCTAAACTAGCTAGTCACTATGACTTGCATGCAGATAATTGGAAAAGAAAAGGTATGGAATCAAATGTTAAATATATATATATATATATATATATATGCATGTACCAAGGAATTAATAGTTTATCTAAAGATGAAGAGGTTTATTACCTCTCTTTATGTAAGTTAAATATTATGTCTCCAATTATTTTACCCACCAAAAAGTTGAATCACAATTTTTCACACACCACGAAGTCACAAACTACAAAGCAAAAGGTCGCTTTCTTATATGCATGACAAAAATGTCGCAGTTGGCATAGAGTAGAGTATACATAATTCATAAGAACACCCATTTCAAACGTTTTGATACGAAATTCTATAAGGAATGGACCCATCTCACCTTACCTGCTTTTAATCTGCACAAACATGGCTTTGTGATAGCCTTCACCAATTGGTTGCTATAGGAGCTGCAGCGTCTACAATTAAAAGGAAACGTAGAAAGAACAAAAATCATATTGTTATGACTTAGGAGAAGTTAAAAGGTGAAAGAAATTGACCATTCAAAACATGTGACTAGATCACTGGAAAAAAGAGGGTCCATATTCATACGGCATAAAATCATATGTAAGATTATCATTTCTTCATATATACGGCATTAGATATGGAGGGATTTTGTTTTTATTTTACATTGTGTAATTTTTCACATTTCTTTTTGTATTATTGCCTAGTTTGTAAGCCAGGGAACCTTGTTTTGTCTTAGGACCATTTATACAAATAACAAGGAGCCCAGGGAAAAAGACAATGGGTGCAATGAAGAACTGACTTTATATGCATGGTAGGTGTGCGTGGTGCGTGGGGGAAAAAATTAACTTCACTTTTATAAGAATAATTATAGACACAACATTTTCTACTGTTTTTTCTTTCTTTTTTTTCTTGTTTTGTTGGCAAGTTTTTATCGATTATCACATTATTATGGGATCATTAACACTATTTCATTATTTATCTTTAACAATTTTTTTTTTTTTTGAGAAAAATTTATTCTTTACAACTTGATGCTTCAACAATTGCGAAAAGTATAATATATATATATATATATATATATATATATAGTCATCCTTCTTGTTCTCAAATTATATAATATTTTAGGATTATAAAATGCTTTCCGAGAATTTAGCTAGTTTCATGACCCAAAAGAATAAAGAAAATATTTCCAAAATGAATTAATCAAAACTATCATTGCAAGTTGCAACATTCAAACCTCTCTCTCTCTCTCTCTCTCTCTCTCTCTCTCTCTCTCTCTCTCTCTCTCTCTCTCTCTCTCTCTCTCTCTCTCTCTCTCTCTCTCTCAGAAGAGAAGTGAAAATTTTTATTACAATAATTGTGTATTATAATAGTCGTAACATATTATGTAAGGTACTTTTTTTTTTAAGAGAAATTATGTAAGGTACTAAGAAAGGTTATGCGGTGAACTTTAAAAAAGAAATAACTTCTTATAAAATATATTAGATAGATTAAGAATATGTATGATGCAACCGCTACTAGTGTGAGAACAAGTAGAAACATCTCAAGTTACAAGTGAGATTCTTGTCAAAATAGGTTTGCATTAAGGATGTATCAACATTAAGTTCATATATTTTTGCACTAGTAATGAATAAATTCACATGATCAATTCTAGATAAAGTCTGTTAGTGTGTACTTTCTGCAAGTGATACAGTTTTAGTCGATGAAACTAAACATTGTACAGTTCAAAAGGATTTGTAACAGTTGTGAACATGTAAAGAAAATTAATGGTTTTTGAAGCTACTTAAATAACAACTTGGAAAGTTCCACCAAGTGAAATTGATCTCGGTGGAGCAAAACAATAATTGAACCCCGAAAGTTCGCATGTTTCTTGCTTGATTGAGAATATTAGACTTTGATTTTTCTAATTCCAATAGGAGAAGGTTGTGTTGTTTGTTTTAACCTACCTATAGAATACAAGTGAAGCATGATTAATTTTTTAAGCCAAGAAGGTTGACGTACCATTGAGCATCTTAAGAACCTACCCTTGTTTTCAAAACCAAAAATCTCCTTCTTGTTCTAGTTCCAGTTCTTGGTCTTGCTCCCCCATGTTATACCTTTAACCAAGAACTCAAATATCCGTGTTTGTTGAAACCATAGAGTTCTTTGCCTTCTATCGACGCATGCATTGAGATTCTAGAATTTCGACTTGAAGCGGACATGTCATTCATGAAGTTGTCTACTAGGTCGAGTATAATCTAAATACAAAAGTTTTGAGACCTAGTACGTAAAATCCTTCTTTTATAGTGAATTTCTTTAGGATTGACCAAATTATATGAAAGTTTTTATTTATATAATTATTTGAAGGTACAAAAATTATTAATAATTTTTCATGCAAGCCAAATGATTAAAAAAAAAAAAGGGGAGGGGGGGGGGGTTTTCTAGCTCATTTTCAAGATCGCAATCAAATAAACAAAAAATTACCCAAAAAAAAAAAAAAGAGTTGAGTTTACTTAAAGAGATTAAATTCAATAAAGACGTTGTGTAAAAGCCTATGTTTACGTCATCTAATAATATTGTGCCATGTCAGATTTTTTAAAATAATTATACATAAAATATTAAGCCGTAATATACACAATTACTATCTATTTCAGTAGAGTAAAACCATAAACTAAACTTCCTTTAGAACCAATGCACCTTGAGAAGATGCCAGGAACCAATCATTCTCAACCAAGCTTCAAGGTCCTCGTTCAAGCCTATCTCGATCAAGTGATTTCATTAGTGCAAGCGGCAAAGCAATCATGATTTTCGCTCAAAGGTGCATCAGTTGTCTTTATTGAAACACGACTTCAAACACATCAAGTTTAAAGGTTTATTTGCTCATTTTCCCAAGCCACCACAATATGCACTTCAATTGAATCTTTGAGAATTTTTTAAAACAACGAACACACACCCATATGAATCATTTGCTTGATACTTTCTTGGTTGAAAATGATTGGTTCCCGACAACTTCCCAAAATGTATTGGTTCTAAAGGAAGTTTAATTTAAGATTTTAACTTTTAATCTACTGAAATAGATAGTAATTAATTGTATATATTACGTGTAGGGGTACAATTTGGAGTTTGGGCTTACAAGGAAGATGGGCTTTTGTCCTACTCGCAAACAATATCCCCACAGTTTATTTGTAAGAGAGTGGGTTCGGCTAATACAGCAGAAGGCAAACTGGGAGTTGGCCCAAGCTTAGTTGGGTCAGTTTAATGATAGAGGGGTGCAGTATACGTCTTGGTTTCTGACTCGGATGTGTCCGAAGAGATGCTTATAACATTCGTTCAAGTGTTCTTGTTTTCTTTCTCCTCTCCTTCAGTTCTCCTTTTTCTCTACCTTCTTCCTCCTCAAATGTTCTGTCCCCCTTCTACGTTGCCTTAAGCTCTATTTATAGGCAAGTTCACACGTGCCAAATGGGCGGCTTCGTCCTGATTCCTGTCCCATCAGCCACCCTAAAGCCTTCGCTTGGTAGCTATGAGGGACTAGGGTCACTGTTCAGATGTACACTCTCCATTAATGCGACCATGATGTTGGTTGCAGGGTCATAAATGCGGTAGCAGCAACTTTTTATAAAATATCTTATTGTCGCCACCTGTCCGTTATGGTCTATAAACGTTAGGGGACTCCTCAGAAATACCAAGGCCGGTGCTGGAGCATTGGCCTGGTTCATTCCTTTGTTTATCCCAACAATAGATTCTCTTCGGACGAGTCCTTCAAGACTTCGTTGTTCTCAGACGGGTGGACTCCTCGGACGGGCAGTGGCCTATTGTCTAGTATTGGGCCTTTTACCCCTACATTACAGTTTAATATTTTATACGCAATTATTTTTAAAAATCTTACGTGACATGATATTATTGGATGGCGTAAATATAGGCTTTTACACAACATTCTTATTGAATTAAATCTCTTATTTAAAACATACTTAAGATTCATCAGTTATAACCAAACCTACTGCAGTGAGGAGCTACTATGAAGAGTTGATTGCTAATCACCTACAATTTGGAATTTGTAGTACTTTATTTTCTCACAACTAAGTGAGAAGCTACTATGAAGAGTTGATTGCTAAATGATTTCAACATCTGTGGGTTCATGCCTTCACTGAATGCAAAAACAAGGAGTGTTAATAATCAGTACCAGTTTAGTACACTAACTTTGTCCCTCTGACTTGACTACTGCAGTGATTTTAATGAAAAATCTTGTGCCAAGTTGGCAAGTTTTGGCATCAAAATTCAATTCATTTATGAGTTCATTTTATTTGTTGTTCTTTTGGGAACCAAAGACTGAACATAGGACAGGACAGGAGCTCATATAAATTAATCTTAAGCACTTTAGCAGGTCCTGAGGACCATGTCCACCATTAATAAGATCCAGAAACTACCAAACTGCAATACAGTGTAAAAACTATTCCAAAGCACACAGCACCACCCAACAAAAGCTTACAAAACCTCAGAGATTTGAAAACTCTTTTAACGCCAGTGGCGGAGGAAGGGGGCCTTGCCCCCTGGGTTTTCCAAAATAACCCCCCTCTCCCATTATTTTATTAAAAAAATTAAATTAGTTCAATATTATATATAAAGGCCCCTTCACTTTTAGAAATAAAATTATACATGCACTAATTTAAAGTTCTAATGTGTCACTATTTTTCCTTACAATATTCACTTTTTGCAATATATAACTCGTTAACCTTTTGTATAGTTTAATAGTTTGGAGAGAAAAGATTTGAACCCTAAATATCTCCTTTAAAAACATTAGAAAATGTCAACCAATTGAGCTATATCACTTTTAGCTAACTTATTTAAAATTAATTGAGTTGCACACACATGTTTTCTAAAACTATTGTTATGCTCTAATGTGTGATATTTAATTTATCAAATAAAAAATCTTGATTTGAAATGTTTTAAGAATATTTCTTATGATTAATAAAATTTAAAGACAATTATACATTACTTGATGAAAAGATTTTTTTAATAATATAAAATTTACTTTTATACAAGAAAATAATATTTATATAATAAATCATGTTAAATACATGTTTTGAGTATAAATTATTCAAACATAAATATTGTATAAATGTGTGTTATTTTGTGAATCTAAGAATTATTAATAACTAATTGGTATCTTAGTCTGATGATAAAGAACAATTATTAGAAGTGGTCGATAAGTTGAAACTCACTTAAAATAAAAAGAATTATTAATAATTTAATACATTTAGTTTGGTCCCTACAAAAATTTCAGGGTTATTCAATCGTCATACATGACCTAGTAAGCATTCCATCCAGGGGTGTTCATCGATCAGTCAACATGGTTGGTAACCAATTTGGACCATTTTGAGTCATTTTGGCTAATGTCGACCGAAATTTAAATTTCAGGCAGATTAGATTGATTTTCTTTTCATTTCTTTTCTTCTTCTTTTTTTTTCTTGATTTCATTAGCTTTTTAGCTTACTTTTCTCTACTTTTTACCTCTCTCTCTCTCTCTCTCTCTCTCTCTCCTTTCCAACACATCACTAATCACTCCCATCTCACTCTTTTTGTATTTTCTTTACTCTTTCTCCTCTCATTCTCACTCTAATCATTCGCTTTCTCTTTATTTTCTTTATTCTCTCTCTCAATCACACCACTATCTACTCCCCTTTCTCGCGATGAGAACAAACTCTAACATTGTCATTATTCTTTTTTTTTCCCGCATCCCCCATCCATCATTTATTATCTTAATTTATTTTATATTTTAAGTATATTTTAATTGTGAAATATATGTAATAGTATATTATTAATTGATTTAAGATATTGTATTGACTTTTTTGAGGGACAAGATATGGTATTGACTTGATAAATAAATATATACTCCAAAATGGTATATCATTACCGAAATATTTCTTTTCAATAGATAAACCGAAACAAGCACTAAAACAGACTTAACAACTTTGATTTGTTAGACAACAACTTACATAAAATTATTTTATTAGGTAATCATTCCAAAATTTATTACTTATTACACAAATTTATGCAAATTAATTAATTATTACATAAATAATTCGAGGCTTCATTTGGGTTTTTAAGCCAAATTACATCGACCTCACTTAAGGTTTCACAAAATGGCACTCTCCTCAAACATTTCATGAAATGACACTTTCATCCCTTAAGGTTTTATAAATGCAACAAATAAGTCATTCCCCACTCACATTGACACTCTCATCCTATGGAATATCCTATTAGAAAAGTAGCGATGTGAGAGCTAATGGACTTATATGTTATATTTATAAAACCTCAAGGATGGGAGTCTCATTTTTTGAAACATTTAGGAGGAGTGTCATTTGTGAATCCTCAAGTGAGGTTCGTTTAATCTACCCTTTTTCTTTATTATTACTTTAGAAAATTAACAATAATATGTTTATTCCCAACCACCCCCCCCCCCCCCCCCTTTTCCACTAAAACTCTAACAATCATGATTTCCCCCCTTATTTTTTCTTACCACCTTTTTCTTTTATAGGCTTTGAACCTTAAATGACATTGATAAAACAAAAAGAAAAAAAAAATCCTTCTATTTTTTTGAATGAATTTTGACATATAAAAAATTAAGTTCTCAAACAATGCTCTAAATAATAATAATAATAATAATAATAATCAATTAACAGGCCTAGTAATTATAGAAATAAATTTTTTTTTTCATTTGTTTCTCAACAACGCTCTTAAAAGTTTTTTATCATTCATAATTTTGAAAACTTCATTAGTTTCAATGGAATTTTTTTATTCACTTTGTTAGACAACTTAGTAAATTATATTGCAAATGACATTTTAAGAATTTATTATAAATATGATAATAGATGAATTTTATTTAAGGAAATATTGTCATTGAGTTTTCTTCTATTAATATTGAAATATAACAAATGTTTTTTTTTTTTTGTACATATTTAATATCAAACTGTACAACATTTATATAATCATTAGAATTTAAAAGATAATAAGTTTTCTTCGACAATTATATATGGTTATAGTATATCACTATTATAACTCAGCCTCCCAAAGAAAAACTCGTAGGACCAACCCAACCTCAAGTGCATTTAAGGATGTTTTCAATGCTCCATTTTATTTGGAATCCATGTAAAGGCATCACCTACCTTTCTCCGACCATCAACTAATCATTTTTCACAGATATCTGTGTTCATTTTTTGAAGGATTATAGGGGAATTTGAAGTTATGAACAATTCAATAGGACAATGACTTACAAAGTGATACATATAATATTAAAAATGAGATGTTCCAAACTTTTGAGACAAAGAACAGAGGATCTGTGGGAATGACATTCTGACGAATATTATGCTGATTGTAATGCTTATTTAGCTCAAACTTTTGGATTATTAGAAGATTATTGACCCTTGCTTTCTACTTACTCCTTACAACAACAAAAATAGTACTTATAAAAGCCATAAATTAAGGAACCTCATAAAACAGTGAAAAGAAAATAATAATTAAAAATATTTGGTAGTAACATTTGTCAATTTGATATGAAAAGAAAATAGAGTAATAATTAAAAAAAAAAAAAAACTATGATCCACAAACCGAAGTGCTCTGAATAAAGCAGACCTATCTACGGTTTTGGCCATGAAAATGACCTTGGTAGGAGAAAAACACACCAATGGTCTTTATCGACAGGTATTGGGGCCCTTGTTTTTGGTGTAGCCACGTGTCCATTGTTAGAGAATTAGTCTTGTTAGATTTGAGTTTGTTTTAGGAGTCAAGCTCAAAACTCAACACCAACTCAAAGAAGATCAATGGCTACTATTGCACTTTTACGGTTACATTAAAAACAAAACCCAATATCCAAGAAAAAACAATAGAGGAGCTTTAATCATATCAATAATAAATTAAATAGCAAAATGGTATAGGTCCAACAGTAAATGAAAAAAGAATAGTGAATTCCAATAGTAATTTTTTTTTGGAAATAATGCGTTGAGTAGTGAAGTACTAGCGAAGCAATACGCATCTAATAATAAAAGAAGGGTAATGGAACCCACCAAACGGTAGGCTAATAGTGAATTAACATGAATTCATCGATTAAAACAATTTTCAAATTCAGAGGTAAAGAAACAATAAATTATCATGAACCCAACTATCAAAGTCTAAAAGGAAATTTATAAGTTCAGTCATGAAATTCCAAGAAAATAATACAATACAAGTCCAGCGATAAGATATTTGTAAACTGGTACAAGTTTAGAAATTTTAACTCTTTTGGTTCAAAGGGCGTTCTAGTGTGATTGGCGAGAGAGAGTGTGACCAGCTGAGCACAAGGGTAAAAACACATTGAGGGTTTAGCCCTAACCCCAAGACAAAAATCCACCAAGTAAAATTGAAGTTGTACAATATAAATTAACTCCAATTTCTATTGCTATCTCTAATTAAAATTTACTGTCGTGACTACACACAGCTTCAACCCAATTGAACTCCTCTTGTTCTAAATTTTGCCAGAACAAACTTCCCACACGTGACTTCAAGGACCACTCTAAAGATTCTTCACAATAGCTTTAACTGTGTTTGTCACTATGGCATCAACTAGATCACCAAGCAACAGCTATACCATTCTTCAAATTTATTTTTGTGTCTTCAGTATGTTTGTAAACTTGAGAGAGAAGGTACAAACCTTATGTATACATGAAAGGTTCTCTCCATTCTTGTTTGGTCAACAACTGATGACCCATTTTACACTCTAGGAAGTAGGCTTGAATTCCAATTCATGGGTTGACATAATGGGTAAGTATCAAGTATCATGATTCTCGATCGATTGACTAGCTATTGAGATTAATCTCGGTTGATCGACTAGCTGTCGACAAAGGTGTGGTGTCAAGAATCTAGTAAATGTTTTTCTTTTCTGAGACTTGAGTCTTGAACTTGAATTAGACTTAAAAAAACATACAAGACTTAGAATTTTGTTCACGATTTGCCAGCTTAAACATTATAGACTCAACACTTGAAGGGCTTTTAGTGAGGTGAAGTGAGGTAGAAAGAGATTGTGTGCGGAAGAAGATTTTTCTTAGGTGTTTTGTGCCGTGAACAAGAAGATGTCATGGATTTTCTGTTTGGGGATGATGGTTATGATGCTTGGTTCTTGGTTGTTTCTTGATGTGTATTATGGGATGAGACAAGATAATGTTCTAGTGTTCCTCTTGGTCCCTTTAGCTTTAAATAAAATTAGAGGGCCAAGGTTGAAAATATGAGAGAAATATCCAACATCCAACGTGTGTAGATGGTTTTCCACTTTTCGGACTGGATTTTGACAACCCACTTGGACAATGGTTAAAAATAGTAATGTGGGTCATTTCTAAGTCATTTATTTATTAGTCTATTTTTTTCCAAAAGGCTGGAGCAAAGGTGTTTTGTCGCAAATTTGCAATAACTGTTGATCAAACTAGAGAGAAAAGAGGAATGTCCTTCTAAAGAGCAGTTGAGTGCATGAACTTCAACCAATGAAAATCCTACTATGCACCAGTCCCTCCTGGAACCTAGAAAGCTAATGCACTGGCAAAGCAAAAGTGCCAGCGGATTGAGTAGCGTCTAGTTTACTCTGGTTTGTACGCTTATAGATTAACTTCTATTGAAAATTCTGTCAAAATAATTCTGCTTGAATTAAATTAAATCCTTTAAATTTTAATTAGCAAATAAAATACAATAAAATAAACTTATTTTCGTTGATTTATTTCGTTAAAAAATAAGTTGTGAAAAAAATATTATTATGCTTAGAAAAAATGAACTTCTAAAAAAAATGTGCTAAGCTCAAATACGTAAAATCTCAAATGCAGCCCCCTTTTTTTCTTTTTCTTTTTCTTTTTTAATTTTTTGCTAAATCTCAAACACAGTGCATTGAGTCACACATTCCTCTCCCTTACTAGGCATTTGGCAGTGCATAATTTCAAGTGGGTTTTAATTAACTCAATTGATTAACTCTTTTGTTGTCGAAAAAGAGATCTAGACAACTCTACTTTACTCTCCCTTGCTCCCCGTCCCTCCCCCTCTATCCAAACAGGCTAATATCTAGAAGTGAAGAAAAAAAAGGGCACAAGTTTAATTAACTTATGGGCATCATAAATACTTGCACCAAATATCTAACAAAATTGAAAAATGGCTACAGAAGTCATTGGTGATTGTACTTGCAACAATCTCGAATAACAGCAATACTATATACTATTAATATCCCATAATCAAATATGGGTGGAGAAGTAAAGTTGTGAGTTCAAAGTCTCACTAAATGCATATGTAACTTATCATTAATAATAATATTAATAATCTAACCTAAGAGTGGTAGACATCCATTAACTTAGCAAGTAACAACATGTGCATTATTGGTGCAACTGCAATAATTAATAAATTTATTTTAGATAGTGCACTAAGGAACCAAAGTGCGAAACATGCTTATTACTTTCTTTTTTCAGAAGTTTAAAACATGTTTACTACAATCCCCAAAGTAGGATGTGTACAGAAATAAAACTTGTTTACAAAATGGGGAGATGTAACATGATCTAGAGCTAGTACCTCATAGCTTGGAGGCATGAGATGTGGCTTTACTCAAGGCAACCGCTGTTTTTGAACCAGATGGACGTCCCAAATGCTTAGAGATAAAATCCCCAGCCAACATGAGCTTCCCAAGATTCACATTGGTTTTGACACCAAGTCCATGTAGCATGTAAACAACATCCTCAGTCGCAACATTTCCAGATGCACCCTTGGCATAAGGGCAACCCCCAAGCCCAGAAACTGATGAATCCACTGTGCTGATCCCCATCTATGAAACAATACAAATGAACAAAATAACATTAAGTTTCACGAAATAATCACATTTCAAATCATTTTGCAAGCATTTAGTAATAAGTTTGGAAATGTAGCCAACTGAAAATTGCAAGTTTATATTTTGTATAAACTTGTGCCACGGCCAGGACAAACAACTTGGAGACTTGAAAAATTTTTGGTCAACTAAACTAGGATGTGTGAGGTTGGCTGGAAGTCCACAAACTAGGATAAGCTAAAACAGGCCTTTACTCAATTAATTTGCAAGATTTTGAGCACAAAAAAAAATAATAATAATAAAGAAAACCGTAACCACACGCACATGAGCACACACATATGTATTCATTAATAAAAAAATATGTCAAGGGGAAAACACCCAAGTACACAAGTAGTTCACAAGAAAGAACAACCTCTGACAAAACAAGATAACCACCTAAGAAGCACAGATAAGGCAAAAACCTCTCCATATCTACAAACACGAACACAACTGCATGCGTGTCCCTGGACTGTTGCAACACATAGATCAAGCCTTTCCTACCCTCAACGATCAGCTCTATCTCTCTCTCTCTCTCTCTGCACTCCAGCCACAAAGATTAACCATCACCAAGCTAGATCAGCTTTGATCAGTGTGCTCATCAGAGCACTCTTTCTCACTTGCTCTGCTGTGACTATGCTAAGCAGGTCAATTAAGGAGTACATCCACAAAGTCAAGCTCATGTCCCTCAAGCAGTAATGTGAGGAAAAAGCCAGGAGAGACACACTTCGCCTCACCAATTAGGAAAGGAAAAGCTCAAGGCCATGGTTGCCAAGGTCCAAGTGCAAGGCCGTGGTATTCTTGAAGCTATTAGTTTCTTTATTTATTATTATTACTTTTTAAGTGTTTATTTTATCTATTCAGTTAGGAACTCTCTCAGCCTAAACATATTATTCTATTGTAACTTCTTTTTTCCCCAATGCTAAACCCAATATATCTGTTTTATTTTCAATGTTATTAACAAATTATTATACCTGTATTGAAGACTCGTCTTTTCTTTTAGTTTTAATGTTAATTAGAGTTTACTTGTATCCTAGCATATTTTAACTTGTCTTTTCTTACATGGCATTGAAAATGATGGCATAATAATATAATCAGCACCCAAACAATTGATTCTTATCATGCAGAAATGAAGATGCTATAAATGCTTACCTGTAGAGATACTAGAATATTTGACAGAGCTTGCCCATAAGTGTCATGAAAGTGGACAGCAAGCCTATCAACAGGGACAACATCCATAACAGCTTCAAGCATTGGAATAACAGTACCTGGAAAGATAAAGATATACACAAGGTAAAATAACAAAATTTAAGTGTACTAGATAAAAAAATAGTAACACATGCAAGTTAACAGTAAATCAAACATGAACAGCTCGTAATAGGGCATGCTTCAGTTCAAAATTTTTTTAACAAGTTAAAATGATCATTTTAATATTACATAAGATGGCTTAAAAAATACAAAGTATACATTATAATTGAAATGAGAGAAAAGCTGAAATCCGCAATAGATGAGGTATTACTAGGACTCAACAATAATCTAGGTTGTGAAAAGAATACTCAGTCGAACCATCAAGGTTTTCACTTCCTCAAAAGTGCCATGATTCCTCTCTCCACAATACCCACAAAAGATGTAAGGGGACCAGGTTCCAAACAAAATAACTATTCCTTTTTTCAAACAATTCGTTCCAATTAGATAGAAGATAAACAACACTCCTTGGTAGAACCCCTTAAACCCCAAGAATAGAAAAGAAACATGGGTCATATAGCATATGCAACATCACATTGCAACAGAATATGATCCACACTCTTGCCATTGCACTTACACATGCAATACCAATCTACTAAAATGATCCTTCTCTTAAACAGAGTATCATGTCAAAATTTCCCCAATCTACCATCCATATCGGAAGCATTGACACCAACACAACACAGGACATCACACAACATGACACGACATTCTTGAAAAACTAGGACATGATTGGGCAGCGATACGGCAATTAATTAATTAAATTAAATTTATTTAAGGTATATTTTAAAAAAATTAGGCATAAATTATGTTTATTTAGGATTTTCAAAAGGAATAACGATAATCAATATTTGAAAACATATCTAAAATTGATAACTCCATTTATATTACTATAGGTACTCATTTTACCTATAAATAATTCCATTCAATAAATAAATAAAATTTTGCAAGTAAAAATTCTGCATAGTTAAATTATATTGTGCATTATATAATTTTTTTTTTTTTTAAATCAGAACCATTTCATAAAAAACCAAATCTAGCCAAGGTTCAGATTGAAGAAATGATAACTGTAAGGACCTATTTTGAGTTCCCTGGAACAAAAGGTGAATGGACTCGGGCACAAAAAGCCCATAACAATGAATTTGTAGAAAGTGAGTTGGAAAACTAGGATTTAGTGAATTGAACAACTAATAAAGTAGATCTTGAAGATAAAGAAAAAAAGATAAACAAATTTAGGCTAAAGAAAATTGTTCTCAGCAATAGTCTGAAGAGGTTGGTTTTGATATATTATTTTCAAGGTTGATAATAGAGTCCGTTCTTGATACTACAGTATTTTCTCTTTCTTTTTCGATCCCCCTATCTCTCAAGGGTTCTTTACATTATATACCTCCCCTTAATTGATCTTCGTCTTCCACTTGTTGATCATCTAGAATATTACTTGAGTACTTGTCCCATCGAACACCCTTCTTGGCCTTCTGTGAGTTGGGGTAGCCAAGGCAATACTGTTCAAGGGTCTTCTCCACATAAATGCAGCCAAAAAGTTAGCTGCAGAACATTCAATGCGGTGGCAGCAGCTTTTCTCTTGATATTTCCAAACTTCCACCCCTATTGTATGTTCCGAATGCACTTCCTTATCAGTAAAATTTCCCGGAAGGTCACTTTGAACAATAGAACATGCATCCAATCTGTGCTTTGTTCATCCGAGAAGACACTCATCCTCGGACTACCTTCCTCAACCTTTTTATTCGCAACCTACTCATGGGATTCTAAGCTGAGTACGTCCACATTCGTTTATTCACTCTAGGACCAACCAACGTCCTCGGCGAGGGCTTAGGCCTAATATACCATTTTGGGCCCTCATCTCCACAATAACGAACAAGTTCTGAAAATTTTAACAAGAAAGAAAACATGGGATTGGGAGATTTACGAAGAATCAAAGAATAGAGAAAGTAAAATAGTAGGGGCTCAAAGTAACTTCCAAAATCAAGATTCATCTGTTCATAGTATAGGAAAGCACCCTTTATGATTTCTAGTGGAGGAAGTACTCACAAGCTTCTAGGTTGAAATGACACACGAGTTACTAGGTCACATATCTCATTAGATACTAGATTGCATAAAAGAGCAGCTTTCAATCAATGTAGCAGCCACCACAAAGATTTCTTGATGAAGAAACACTAGCTGCTAAGCTACTTGTGAGTTACTTGCTTCCTAGACTTAGAATTAAATCTACTTTGTCCTTGTGGCTTAGTGGCATTGTGTCTGGCCTCTCTTATAAGGAGAACTAGACTTCAAATCCTCCCTCCCCCAATTGTTGTAATAATTATTCAAAATAATAATAATTAAATTTACTTCGCAATGTATCTCAGCTATCAATCTGATTCAAAAGAGCAGCCAGAAAATGAGGACATCCAAGGATGCTGTGTACTGCATTGGCCGGTCATCCTTGTAGACCCCTAGATGGCTGCCTGAATTGGTGCAATCCATTGCGATGATAAGATTATTATGTCATAAGAAAATGCATTTGATGGCCTTCCTTCAGCCTAATGGTTGACAAATTTTATCTCCAACCTAATTATGACATCAACATTCTCAAAAGAAAAACATTGACTTTTTGCCAATGGAATTCGGGTCAAATGGATCTACCATCTCGCATAAGTAGGAGTGGTGGGTTAGGTCTCATGTTCAAGTTCCATGGATGCGTGAGTTATTTACCAATCAAAGAAAGAGAATAAAATTAAAACACAGATTTTTTGAGTTTCCTTCAGCCTAATGGGTCATATTATTTATCTCCATCTAATTCCTTGAAGCAAGGAGGTGCAAAAGGCCCAAAATTCAAGTTCATGATGACATTCTCAAGTTTTTGATGTTTTCATTCTTTGTGCTACCTCCCTTCATAGAAATCATTCAATTCTCAACAGTATGTGGTCTCTAAAGAAATCCTTTCGAAGGAGGTGCTGCACCAGCTTGCAATTCAAGTTCATGGTTATGTTCTTAAGTTCTTAATGTCCTTTGCTCTCCCTTCCTCTTCCCAACATCATTGATTTTCAGATCTACTGTACACAACAGCCATAGCTGAACCCATTTCACATACGGGTACTTCAAAGGTGTAGGCTTAGGGTTCAATCAGTAACAAATAGTAATTTGTGGACTAGGAGTTTTTTGTTTATCTATATAAATTTGTTGGTTAATGGTTATCTTAGCCTTTCACAGGGAAAAAATGCAAATCAGAAATACTAGTCCAAAACTAGAACCCTGATACGGGCAACAAAACAATATAAAATGATATAATAGAATGCAGTTTTAAAGATTACCAGGGGTACCAACACCAATTGTATCGCCAAGGGAAATTTCAGAGCAACCCATGTCATAGAGCTCTTTAGCCACATATGCTACTTTAGCAGGAGGTACAACTCCTTCCATTGGACACCCCACAACACATGATATGTATCTAACAAGATAAGAAAGTATGAAATTTGTCACATTATTAGCAAAATTTTGGTTTTTAAATTCCTTGAGAGAGAGAGAGAGAGAGAGAGAGAGAGAGAGAATGATGGACATGCTCACACCTAAGCCACACTGCAATAGTTCTTTTTTTATTTTTATTTTTTTGACAGTTGTTTAAATCTGTGAACTGTATGTCATTGAATGCAGTCATTTAAAAATGTTCACCTCTTATTGTTAATATTTCAGATCACCACTTTGCTGAAATGTATGTGCTAGGCTCAAAAAAGGAAAGTGGTGAAGTGTTGTTTTTATTATTATTAGTAAGTTACACAACTGACCCTCCATCCATTATTCTGGGAGAAGAAAGTACGTTGAGCTATAGCTCATTCACAAAGTGGCGAAGTGAGAACCATGAAAGCTCTTTAACCATGTTATGTGCAGTATTCATAATATAAACAAGATTTTTTTGGCTGGTTGGCTTCTACTTGTTCTTTTTAATTTTGGATCTGAAGGCAATGTTGCCTGGAGACTTTACTGAGATTACTGGACCAATGATTTTGCACAAAGATCTGAGATTTGGGATGAGTATTCCCTTCTCTATTTTTCAATTAAATCATCCTTATCTGTAAAAGAGAGAGAGAGAGAGAGAGTTGAGTTTGATGTTATCAAAATATTTTCACAACACGAGTTTGTGTGCCAATAAGGAGCTCTAATAGTATTACTCTACAGACTACAGCAGCCTCAAAGATGATCTCTTCCATATGTATTTTTTTTCCAAATTTTAAAGATATTTCTCTATGCAATCAACAAAGCCATTTGAATGGGAAACTTTTTCTGGGCCTCCAAGTCAGTATGAATTTTTGATATATTTCAATCATTCTTAAGTCCAAATCCATAAAATGCTGAAACACTTTTTAATTGAGTCACACTTAGTTGAACATGATATCCAAACGTTGAAAGATTAAGATCCAGGCCGATTAATGATAAAGCTAACCGAAAGGCAATAATATAAAACTAAAAATTATATATATATATATATATATAAATTATGTGCATTATACATTCATATGGAAAAGAAATATGCACCAAAAGACTCAGACACTTTAGACTCTCACCATCTGGTCAGCCAGATCAAACATTCTCCATCCATTAAGTGCCAATAACTTGCAATACTTTTACAGGAATCTAACCTCTTCTGATACTTCAATACTCAGGAAATTTATGAGAGCCACTTCTTAGGGGTTCAAATCTCTTTAAAACAACAACACAAATAAAGCCTTAGTCCCAAAAATTTTGGAGTCGCCTATGGATCCTCATCAAATTAGTTAGGGTTGACCACGTGTATTATTTTCCTCTATTCTATTCTAACTGAAGTCATACAAAAAAAAAGTACAAAGAAACCAGGTGGGTTGGAAGAATATTTTTGCTTATTTCTCAGGTTATAATTTTTTCATTGACCTAATACTGGAACACTAGAAGATTTAAGGGTAGTAGGGTACCCAAAAAAACAAAAACAAAACTTTCTGAAGATATTAGTTAACAAGAGTCAGAAAACATACCCACGAACAGGAATTGAGACCTTTCTAGCAGCAAGAGTGACGTCAGAGTACCGAGTGAGACTATCTTTGATGCTACAGTTAATATTTGACTTTGAGAAAGCCTCAGATGCTGAGGCAAAAATGGCTACTTCCTTGGCTCCAGCAGCAACAGCTGCTTCAAAACCCTAGAAGAAAGAAAAATATGGAATAATTTCCTCCATACATATTCTAGATTAATTTATAACCATATGTTTCTCTACCAAAGAAACCTTACTTTAAGATTAGGAGTTAATACTGGAAATCTGGCAGCTTCAACATTTCGAATTGCTTCCATTACATCCTTTGCATCTGCTAGCTAAGTCAACAATAAAGTGGTTCAAAAAGGCAGCATTTTAGTCTGTATAGAAGGATTGCCCCCTCCAAAAATTGAATGAAAAGAATGCATAAGTCCATACAACAAATCTATATGTACAATTACAGAAACCACAACTTTACATTCAATGAAGATGTTTTATTTAAAGATGCTTCTGTTTTTTTTTTTTTTTTTTGGCTAAAGATTATTAAAAGATGCTGTAAAGTATTCAACGGAGATAACACTAAACAGATACATTCATGGTGAAATATAGGATAGTAGTAGAAATAACAAAATGACTTTTGAACCAAAGAAAAATTTATAAATCCTACGATTTTAAGACATTTTTTATTTTATTTCTACTAGTGTGTCACACATTTGAAGACATATGTGAACTCAGCAGCATAAAATTTAAGCCAGTGATTGTAGTACCATGAAATTTAAGGAAGTGATTGTATTGCCAAAAGCAAAGAAGTAAAAAATTATTAAAAAAAAAAAGGTGGAGAGAGAGAGATTATATTATATCATCCTTACTAGTTTTCTTACTAGCCCCGCTTAAGTAGGGCTTCATCTTTCACTATAACAAACTACTTGAACCCAAATCCTTTTTGCAGCCCAGATGTCTCTTTAGGACCTTCATTAGCAACATTACAATCCCACTTAGTTGGTGCTACAGTCAGCCCTAGGGCCACACAACAAGATAAACTCAGTTGACCTTTTTTCGGTTATTAAATTTTTGCTACCCTACATCATTCAGGATGCATCCCTCTTTTGTGTTTCCATTTGCACACAATTCTGTTATTTGTTCCCTCTCACAAAACTGGGCAAGTTAGGCATAGTCATAAAAAATAAATAAATAAATAACTCTTTCCAATAGGATATATCAAGAAAATGGCAGTAGCAGCTGCAACAAGAGCTGAATATGCAACAATTCAAGGGCATATAACTAGATGGAAGTTAAGTTGTTACTCGTATGGTTAAATCATATAAAAGCCCAGTTCTGATATCAGCATTCAATGATTAGAAAACTCAGCTTTCAAGTATCATGATAGGCCTATATTAATAAGGCAATTTAATCATCGTTACCTGCACAGCCTCTCACCCAACTAGAAATATCCTAGTTTGTCAAATGTGTAGGGAATACAAGGAATGCTAAAGTTTTGCTAGGTAAAAGGCTGTGGCAATTTACCATAGAGAAAGATGCTCTCTGGAGAAAGGCAGAGGAGTGTAAATATGGTAGTGAATGGGGTGGGTGGTGTTCAAAGAAGGGTAGGGGAGGGTATGGTGCTTGTATGTGGAAGTATATTCGATTGGGGTGGATTCTCTTTTCTGGGTGTATTGAGAAAATTTCTCAAGTGGGAATGGAGCTAATGCTTGATTTTGAGTTGATTGGTGGTGTTAGAATGATGCTCTGAAAGACGCCTTCCCTAAATTGTATCATATTGCTCAGGATAGGGAGGCTGCTGTGGAGGACTATATGAATTGGAACAATGGATATGCACTGGAATATCACCTTTGCAAGAGCTTTTCATGATTGGGAGATAAATATGTTGACTGCTTTTATAGAAAACATTTATTCAGCAAAAATTAGAAGGGATGTAAACGACCAAATTTGTTGGAGACCTATAAAGAGTGGGATATTTGAAGTGAAACATTTTATTAGGCGCTTTATACTGGGGATGTACATTTTTTCCCCCATGAAGAGCATTTGGAATGCAAAAGTTCATATTAAGGTAGAATTCTTTACATGGACCACTGCTTTGGGGCAAATTCCTACATTTGATAATTTACACTGTCTGGTGTCAAATGTGTAAGAAGAACAGGGAGAGTGGTGATCACTTATTGCTACAATATTAGTATGCTAGAGAGTTATGGTCTCTAGTGTTCTGCTTGTTCAGGGTGCAGTGGATAATGCTTCACAGAGTTCTTGATTTACTAGCATGCTAAAAAAGGAGTTTTGCTAAACATGGCAAGGTTGATATTTGGAATTCTGTTCATTTGTGTCTTATGTGGACTATTTGGAGGGAGCATAATAAAGCGTGTTAGGACATATGTGAAAAGTGTTAGAAACATATGTGATGTAAATTGGCTAATCCTTTGACAAAACACACTTTACTTGTAATTAAATAAATCTAGAATGGGTTTAGTATTTCAAGGAATACAATTTCAAGTTTAGTATTGAAACCATGCAAATCTGTTCAAGAAACAAGTGAAGAAGTAATGTTCATTAAAGCTTGACAGATAACTTGACAGAATCATATTTATCTAGATTTAACGTTGAAGTTCAACAGAAGCTCAACAACAACTGTATCTGTCGAGAATTACGAAATTAGAATTTCCAGATCTGATTTCACGCGTATCTATGTGTATTAGCGTAGGATTACTTTTCTCACAACCCTAGACATATATAAAGATTATTTTAAGGACCGTCACAGATGATGCAACTTGATGCAAAGTGATTATACATGCATACTGTGACCGGAGACAATTTGCCCTAGTTCATCATATTCTCTCTAAAAGCTACCGTGTCTTTACGCCAAGGATTTTGTAACCAAGGAGCTTCTTGATCTTCATTGTTGAATAAATTGAAGAACTTTGTAGCCAACATCTTCCTCAAGTTAGTGTGTTAGTCACGTATTGGGATCCGTGCATCATTGATTAGTCACGTACTGGGAGCTGTGCATTGAAAGAAAAGATTGCCGCTACATTACAAGTCCAATTGGGTATTGGGGTAAGGGTTCAACCGTAGGTTGGTATTAGGTACTAGAATTCCTTTTACTTGTAACCACTTGTTTTAATAATAGTAGATTCTCGAGAGTGATGACCTTAAATTCACCCGGTGGAGTTTTGCCTCGGTAGTTTTTCTCATTCGTAAACAAATCACCTGTGTCAAATTTATTTTCCGCTACATTACTAAGTTGGTGATTTGTTTGTGTTACCACACTTATTGCATGTAATTGAATCTAATTAATTCACTTGGCTAATTAACTGATTAATTTACCAGAGGAATCAATACATTATTGGCCTTTCAAAGCGCTCGAAGGTTTGGAAAGGACCACAACAAAGCTGTTTTGATAATAGTAGATTCTCGGAAGTGATGACCTTAAATTCACTCGGTGGAGTTTTGCCTCGGTAGTTTTTCTCATTCGTAAACAAATTATCTGTGTCAAAATTTATTTTCCGCTGCATTACTAAGTTGGTGATTTGTTTGTGCAACCACGCTTATTGCATGTAATTAAATCTAATTAATTCACTTGGCTAATTAACTGATTAATTTACCAGAGGAATCAATACATTCTTGGCCTTTCAAAGCGCTCGAAGGTTTGGAAAGGACCACAACAAAGCTGAAGTTGATCCTTCTATGAGTTTTTTTCGACTAGATGGCACTGTTACCATGCCATACTTACTCTACCTTGTTAGATTTTATTGATTGCTGTAACTTTTCTTGATATTGTAGCCATCCGGGTAGAAACCTTGTGTAGTGGGTGGTATTATGTTTTCTTTAATAAATTTTCTTTACTTACACAAAAAAGTAAATAAATAAAAATTTCAAACAAACCTCAAACATATCAAGATGCATAAGATGCCAAGCCTCAACAACAAATGCTATAAAGACTCATAAATTTTTTTTTTAAAGTCTGTATAAATGAGAAAAATCGAATTTGTAAGAGACTACAAAGAACAAATAGGAAATAACATTCTAACAGATTTTCCTAGTATAAGGAGACCAATCAATCTGTATTTAAGAGAGTAGAGAGATGAAGGAACAATCAAAGAATATAAATCCTGAGCAAAGAAGTCCACAACAAGGCAGATTATCTCTTATAGACAACAGAATCCATGTTTACCTGCGGTACCCATTTTGGTGAAACAAAACTTGTGGCCTCAACAACAGGCAACCCTGAAGAAACAAGCATTTTTATAAACTCAACCTTTACAGCACTGGGTACAATGTTGTTCTCATTTTGCAATCCATCTCTTGGACCAACCTCCACTATCTTCACAAATCCTGGAATACTTCTAAGAAACTGCGGTGTCATACATAGTATTAGAAAATAAAACCTCCATAACAACCATAATGAAATTTCTAAAATGAAATGTAGAAATAGACATATTATTACTACACGATATTCTAAAAACATCAAATCATGCCAAGATTAAAGGCTAGAGAAGTACACTCTCAAGATAAACTTGGTAAAGTATCCTATTCATTGTTGAAGGACTTGAAAAAAGGATCCTACAATTAGAGAACATGTGAAACCTATTACCCTTGCCCTCCATAGCTCACAACAAAATCTCTAATTACAATACATAGAGATAACAAAGTCTATAAAAGATCCATCTACCTTATTTGAGAACTCCACTGTGCTATAAGGCCGATTTACAAAACACAAAGCACTACAAGCATTACCAAGTGCCTGATAATTCCCACCAACGCTTGCAAGCACCACATTCATCATATCTCTCCGATAGACATTCCTTGTTTGTTTTATCTGTAAGAATGCCTCTCTTGTGTACTCATGACTATAAAAACAATGAACTAAAATCCTTGGTTATTTTGTTAAGAATGAATTATCAAACAAAGTACAGCACTAGAGGAAAACCTCTTGAGTGTATCAGCTCCAACCGTTGAATGATTGGTAACACCAAGTAGTTCCTCAAAAACTGGCATGACTGGCACAATCCTATCAAGCAAGAATTTGCTATTCCGCGAAAACTTATCCAAACCCCTTGCCACTAGCATTGCATCAACAGCCTAAAATTACTTTGTATGATTCTAGTTTCACTGACTACAAAAGGGAGAAAAAGATGCTTTATCAATGATCACTAAAATCATAATTCAAGAGCCTATGACTTATCATAGCTTGAAAAGGCTTCTGAGACCATATTTTAGTACAAATTTGATTTTCATTCTTGCCCAGTTGTCATTTCTCTTTCAAGAAAATTCATGAACAATCTGAGAGCATATATTATTCAATGAATCAAAAAAAAAAGGCAAAGATCACTAAAATCATAATTCAAGAACCTGACTTATCATAGCTTGAAAAGGCTTCTGAGACCATAGTTTAGTGCAAATTTGATTTTCATTCTTGCCCAGTTGTCATTTATCTTTCAAGAAAATTTATGAACAATCTGAGCATATATTATTTAATGAATCAAATAAAAAGCAAAGAAACATTATAACAAATCAGTAATAGGAGCATCAAAATTTTAAAATCCATATAAGAAAAGAAGTAATCAAACAAAATTATAATTTTGTAGAAACTAATAATTAAACTTTAACGAAGAAACATCTAATCAACAGGTACAATAAAAAAAAGAAGCATTTCATCGAACACCTTGTGTGCAAGACTTAGAATTTTTCAAATTTATTCTAATTCAGAGTACAAGATTGGAAAAAGAAAGGGCTTACCTTGGGAGCCCAGAGGTTTCCAACGAGGAAAGCCCGAGTGGCAATGATAGCGGAGTGTTACGGAGAAGATAGCGTTTGGAGAGGGTATTTTCGTAAAAGCAAGTGCAAGATTAAGGGCAAAAAAGAAAGAAAAAAAATTTGGACCATTCCTCGATTTAAGCGTGTCATCCTTGCGCCGGGGCCATGCAAATTTTCTCTGTCTCGTTCCAATTTTAACGGATGTCCCCGCAAGTAGACAAGTCTCAATCTGCGTGTTTGCTTATAAATGCTTTCTTTTTACTGTTTTTTTGCGATGTGGGACTCGCGAACAGGAGAAACTTGTTTCGGGTGTATGTTTCTCTTCTCTCACAGCTGGCGGGACCCACAGCTGATGGGTCCCACCAGCTTGTGAGTGGGAGGAAACATACACCCGTAACAGGGTGTAGTTTCTCCGCGAACAGACCCCTTTAATAGTTAAAAGCAGGTGCTATCCACGGCCCAAATTTAAGGGCCTGTTTGAATGGCTTGTTTTCATAATTCAATTCTTTTTTACAATTCATAACTCAAAAATGATGAGACCCATAGTGAGAAGTTTGTTTGGAAGCACCGTAACTCTGTTTCCAGTATTTTGTTTTCATCACTCAATTTTCTGATTTTTGAGTTATGAGTTATAGAAACTGAAAACACATTTTAACTGTTTTCAGTCTTTACAATACTATGTCTTGTATCTTTATGTAATATAACAGGCGGGTGAAAAATACAATTTGGTTTTAAATTGAATTAGAAAAGAATTAAACTCTTATATTTAGTTATTTGAGGATACAGCTTTACTTCAATGTTTTTTTAATATAATGAATATTTAGTAGAAGACATGAAATAAATGAAATTGAAAAATAAATAATGTCACGTCATTTGGAGGTTCATCTAAATTTTTATTTACTTTTAATGAAAAAAATTAGTAGCATTCTCGTGCATTGCACGAATTAGCGACTAGTATAATATAATGATTGAGCATTAATTAAAACTCCCTAAATTGACATATGCTTAAATTAAGTTTTACTTTGTGCGTATTGCTAAATTGTGAACAGTAAGTTTGTATTTATAGGAATCATTATACCGTACCGGCCAGTATTTATCGCGCTGGAACCTTCGCCGATATAGAAACACTAGCATTTCATACTGGTTTAAATATCGGATGTACCGGAACTGTTTCGGCCATACCGCGATATATACTAGATTCCGACCGGTTAATGGATACCGGACCGGTACCAAATTACACACAAAATGCTTCTTTCCCTCCCCTCACGCCAGTCACACTTTCTGCCTCCTTTCATTTCTAACTCATCTTTACACTAACGATGAAGTCATGCCATTTCGTGGTGAGCGGGGGCACCAATAAATATCCAGCAAGCTTTGAGTCCTTGAGAAGGGGCTGAAGGTCTGAAGCTTTAAGAGAAAGAGAGAGTCTAAGGTGAAAGATAGAGAGAGCTGTGATGGAGGTGAAAGAGTCTTGGAAAATAAAGAAATGTTTGATCGTGAAGTGATAAGTTTAATCATGTGAAGATGAGGGCTTGTTGGAAATTGTAATGACATGTAGGTTCTACTTGTAGGTCTTGGATGTGTGATGTGGATCAAAAAAAGAGAAAGAAATTAATAGAGATGGGAGGCATCTAGCAAGCCTTAATGTGTTTGGTTTTATTACCCACCATTTTAATTTTTTTAATTATTTAATCTTTTTCTACCAAACTCCTCTCACGTAATATCTCATTTCTCACCCACTATCCCTTCTTTTTTATTATCTTTTTTTGTTTTATACTTTTATCTTTGTTCAATCAAATTTTTTTTTATAATAAACTTATAAGCTTAACAAGTTTAATTGCTTAACAAATTAACTTTTATTAAATAATTAAAGTTATAAATATGCAAATAATATTTATTTATTTATTTTTAAAATATATACAAATAAATTTTTTTTTAAATAGTGTTAAACTCGAAACGATACACCGGTATTGATCGGTACCGAAATATATCGTTTTGCTGGCCAAATCGGTGCAACCTCCGGTACAAAATTGACTCTCTTGGTTTTTGGTTGTTGTGAAGAGAGAGAGAGATAGAGAGGAAAATGGAAGAGAGAGGTGAATAGTTTTTTATTTTATATTATTTGTTTTTATAGTTTATATTATTTTATTGAGTTGTATGAAAAAATAAAAAATGAGATGTTTGGTGTATTGTTAAAGGAGTTGACAAAGTAGATAAAGTAGCATTTTAGAGTATTAATAGATATTTATTTACAATTCCAAATGTAAACGCTCTGAACTCAATTGCTTTCTCTCATTTATTATTTTGAATATTATAAATATTTATCTTTTAAGTCTAAAATTAATCATCTATCTGCATACTACCAGTTTACCAAATATTTTACGTTTTATTTTCATATCTTGGGTTCTTGAGCTTGACGTAGTTAGCATAAACAAAGGTAGTATACTGTATTTAAATTTGATTATTTTTTGTATTTAATATATTAATTTACTAGTATTATGCCTGTGCGATGCACAGCTTAATTAAAAATTATATGAAAATAAATCATAATTAATGAACTATACAAATAAAACCACATTAATTTATAATATGATATGATATAAATTAACATAAATCTAGCAATTTTTTTTCTCTAATTAATCTAAAATTGTCGCATCTCATTCTAAAAAAATAATATAATGGGGGGGGGGGGGGGGACCAAAGAATAAAACCTACATAACCATTCTAAAATCACAGTTTCCTTGACATGACAACCCTTTACAAATCGAATCTCACTACATCAAAACGACCGTCGTCATTTTTTAATAAATAAATTTTTAAAAACAAGTCATATTAGAAACTTTACTATAGACATTGTTGTTGGGATTTACAAAATCATAATATATACACAGTGTTGATAAAAATCATAATATATATATATATATATATAATAAAAAGGCAACAAATACACAAAATCTATTCAATTTGATGAAAGAAAAAAAAATTACCTGCAAGGTTGTAGGTAGGGCAGAGAGAAGAAAGGAAGAATATAGCAAATAATTGTAAAGTACGTAGTAGAAATAATGAAACACCAAAAAACTATGTGTATATATAGTGGGAATTTTAGATTGTGAAGAAAATGATATGAACAAAAAGAAGTAGTTCAGGTGAAACTCAAATACTTTTTTTTTTTTTAACTCTATTTTTAGGAAAAAGATGATATAAGATGCAAATTTATCCATAAAAAAAAAAGGAAAAAAAAATGCAAGTTCTATCTTTTTTTTTTCTTTTACTTTTTTTAAAAAAACATAAAAAAAAAAAAAATGCAAATTCGATCTCTTTTTTCTTTTACGTTTTTTTTTATCTCTTTATATATCTATTCTTAAAATCTAAAAATTTATTAAAATTTTTGCAATTTGGTGAGGCTACTTGGCGCAATCACGATGTCTAAACCCAAATTTTATTATAGTGAGAATTTTACGTTGTGAAGAAGATGATATAAACAAAAAGAAGTAGTTCAGGTGAAGCTCAAATACTTTTTTTTTTAAACTTTATTATTAGGAAAAAGATGACAGAAGATGCAAATTTATCCATAAAAAAAAAAAAAACAAAAACAAAAACGTAGGAAAAAAAAATGCAAGTTTTATCTTCTTTTCCTTTTATGTCTTTTAAAGAAACGCAGGAAAAAAAAAATGCAAATTCGATCTCTTTTTTCTTTTACATTTTTTATCCCTCTATATATCTATTCTTAAAATCTAAAAATTTATTAAAATTTCTGCAATTTTGTGAAGCCACTTGGCGCAACCACGGCGTCTAAGCCTAACTTTTATTATATAATATAATATGATATGATATGATTTCATGCATGTATTATAATTTTAAAATTAAATGAATTTATTTCTTTTAAATCTATTTTTTCATTTACTCTATTTTCCAGAGATTCATATCTCCTTTTTTTTTTTTTGTGGGGTGGCTGGTTTGAAACCATCTGTTTCATCATTTAAAAAAAAAGAAAGGAATTTGTATTGAATTCACTACTCTCCAAAGAAAGCCCACAAGGATGAGAAGTGGATTATTAAGGGGCCGTTTGGATTTTTAAGTTTTCATAACTCATAACTCTGTTTTCATAACTCATAACTCAAAAATAGTGGGACCGATAACTCAAAGTCCGTTTGGGAGTACCATAACTCTATTTCCATCAATCAATTCTCTGATTTTTGAGTGATGAGTTATGGAAATTGAAAACACATTTTAGTTGTTTTCAGTTTCCATAACTCATAACTCAATGGCATTTTTATAAATAATATTACAATTTTTACTGTGCAACCCCACTTGTTGAATTTTTGTTTTGTTTTGTTTTGTTTTTTTTAAATCAATCCCAGCCGCTTTAAAAAAAAAAAAAAAACCAATCCCAGCCGCTGATAGAAATGGTTTAGTCGCACTTGTTGACCTTCGGTTTTTTTTTTTTTTGAAACAAAAAGTAAAGGCATAACTGAGTGATGAGTGTTAAAAAGATGTGTTTGGAAAAATTAGGGTATTTTAAGTGATAAATGATAAGTAATGAATGATGAGAGATAAAAATTGAGTGAAAAGTGACGAATGATGACAAAAAAATATCCAAACAAGGCAATTTGGGCCTGGGAATAGCACCTGCTTTAACTATTGAAAGTGATCTGTTCGCGTGTCCCACATCGCAAAGAAACAGTAAAATGATAGCATTTATAAACAACACGCAGCAAGTAACCAATGTCCCCTCGGGGACATCCGATAAAATTGGAACGATACAGAGAAGATTAGCATGGCCCCTGCGCAAGGATGACACGCATAAATCGAGAAATGGTCCAAATTTTTTTTTCTTTCTCTTTGGCCCTTCTCTTTCCCACGCAATACCCTTGTCTTCAACCACGTAGCTTTTCAACTATGGAGTCACAGAGTGACACAGAGCCATACCCACTAGACCTATCTAGCCCCAAACTTCAAAATTTTTCATACAAGGTAATAATCCAATCTGGGGTGTGGAAATTTGCAGTTTTTTTTTTTTTTTTTTCCTATTTGTTTGTTTGAAGAAAGGTTTGGGGTTGGGTTTGTGTTTGTGCTCAAATTTGAGCCTTGATGGTACTATGTGACCGAATGCAATTCTTGATAAGCTGCCGGTTGGTGTATGGAGTGGGTTCTTTTCCCAAGCATACCAGCTATTAGATGAAATGATTGTGAGAGTCCTAAATGTGATATTTGGTCTTATGCTTCTCAAAAATGAACTGGGTTTTGCTTATAATACAAGCTCATTGCTAGGTTTTAGGGGTCAAATTGATGGTACTATGTGGCTGAGTGCAATTCTGGGTAAGCTGCCGGTTGGGGGCAAGGGGTGGTTCTTTGTTAGATGAAATGATTGTGTAGTCTTGAATGTGATTTTTGGTTTTATTCTTCTGAGAAATGAACTGCGTTTGCTTAGAATATAGCTCATTGTTAGGTTTTAGGGATCAAATACCTGTTTGCGTGTGTGTGCGCGCGCTTTTTAGTTATCATTTTTCGGTGTGTAAATTTGATGACAACTCAATCATGAACTGGTAATTGCAGGGCTAATTTCTTGATAGTAATCAAACATGCCGCATAGAACCCGACCTATGACTGCCCTTTTGGTATTTACTGGACTAAATGTCGCTCTGGTTTCAACCATTACACCTGTCTATGATTTCGTGTGCTTTCTTCCATACTGGGAAAGAAGGGTATGTTCATTTTTATCATTCTCTATTTGCAACTGGATTATATTTGTTCCCTGCAAAAATTAGTGTTCTACTATTGTTTCTTTTCTGTTTTTTGAACAGAGATGAAACAATTTTGGTTTGAGTGGTGATACTTCTATCATCCATCTTGCCAGTGTTATTCATGCATTATGCCATGTCTCATCATTATTTCATTAAATTATAAAAATGAAAAAAATTCTATTAACATTGAGAACAGTATTAAATGCAAGAATGCTGACAAAATGTATTTTATTGATGGTATATGACCATATTTTCTTGTGTGTGACATGACTATTTTAATTTACATTTGGTTTACCCACCAATCAATGCAATAAGGCACACCCAGGAAAAAATTTTCCCCTGATTCAACTGCCAATCTGGTTTGTTATAATGTTGTAGAAAAAATCATGGTTAATTTTAGCATACATGTTCTTTAATATTGTATTGTGGCCTTTTGTTTTAATAAAACCCTTGTGCCATTAGGGAGCTGGTATTACGTATCCCCATGATATATGCACCCAATTCTCCCACCATTAGGGGTTGGGGGCATGTGGCACAGGTTTGAGGTTTTGGTGCAAAGAATTTGGGAAAACATTAGTAATTGTGGTTTACTGTTTCTGCAGAATACGACTGCCAATAGGTTAGCAATGGCATAGAGTTAATGATACATTTGTATATGCTAGAAGAAAGCTTTACGGCATTTGAAAATGTCTAAAAAGGTGCTTAAAGGTTCGACTGATCTATGAATTAGGCATGGCTCACCCTTTTAATCTGAAATTATCTTTACAAGTTTTTAATATCTAAAGAGATTATATAAGTCAAACTCTTAGAATTTCCTTGGGGTTTGAGGTATACCCTAGTGGTTCCAGCACTTCTTTGGGTGCTTAGGCACTGGGGTTCAAACCCCACCAGCCTCCTCCCCCTATTTACCCATAAAAGAAAAAAAGTCTTAGAATTTCAATAATATCAATAAGAATTAGAAACGTATACCATAGAAAAGAAAAGACAAGTATTTAGAAGTCGTTTGCAAACTTTTATTAGGCCAAACTTATGTTGTTTGTTAACATGCACATTTTCCATGAAATCCAATAGTGAGCAATTTAATCGTAAAATGGAACTGAAATTTCAAAAGATTGTGTAGTTGAAGACCACTAAAAAGAAAAGAAAATCTTTGATGCGATATGTGTTGGTGGATGGTCAAATAGGTATAGGAAAAAGATGAAATAAGAGAATATTCACCATTGGCCAATCAATATCCACTGAATGTATGTGAAACTTCCCAATAAAGCATGGCTTACTTGTTGATTGATTTTGCAACTCTTGAGAGCGAAAATGCTCATAAACTAACTACGTTTCTTTCTGTAAGAGGCTACAATACGCACTTAAACTATTCTCATTTCCATGTCCTATACTTAAGATATCTTCAGCTGGCAGATTAATATCAGAGTCCTCGCTTCTCCTAATACGATTTCATCCTATCATCTGTCTGCTAAAGGAAAATTGACTTGTTGCTAAAAAAGGGCAATTTGACTTGAAAAGGGGGGAGAGGGGAATTATAAATGCACTTCCAGTGCGGGGGGGGTATCAACACCGGGTTATTATTATGGTCTAAAGCTTTGGATAATTTTGGTAATTTCCTGAAGTCCTGCTTCAACTTGTGGCTATGATAAACACACGCAATTGAAAGTTGAAAGCATGTAGTGGATTCTTTTATACAAACATTATGCTTTGTGTCTTTGACAAACTACATGTATCTCTACTGATACACACCAGCAAATACATAAGCTATAACACAAACAATTGGCCAGGTTTAGGCGGGTTTTGGTCAGCTTGAGATTAAAAAGTTAGCCTAATTGGAAGTCGTCTACCAGTTATTTTCAAATATAACTTTTATATGACAATAATACTAAATATATTAATGAGAATATTAATTTGAATTTTGCTTAGTTGCCTTATTCTTTCACTTTGGAATATTAAAACGAGCTTTGCCTATACTTGATTCATTGATTTATGTAGTTGGTGATCCATCTTAAGAATTTTTTTTTTCGCATATTACAGAGAGAACAATGGCGTCGCAAATGGGAAGTTTCTTTAGCAAAGGGGTTTAAATCAAAACAAAAGGATCTATGAGGTAAAGAGATGGATAAGAAGACAATAGAAGCTTTATACGAGTACCTATTGATTTTCTCATTTATATTCTGTAGATTTTAGTAGACACCAAAGATTTGCAAGAAATTATGACTGATCTCTAGTAAATTATATTCTGTTTCATCTAGGCACTGCTATACTAGATTCCCACCCAATGTTTTTGTCTTTAAATGGGCTAAATATTTGTACCTAGCTTTTGTTGGAAAAGCTATCTTCTGTACTGTAGCCTTTCTCTTTAAATGGGCATTGCTCTACTGCAGCTCTGCATTGATTTGCGATCGATCATTTGGCTAATATTTCTAGACTCTAGTTCTTGGGCAGGGACTGAAATTTTGGGTTTATGTCCTCCATTTTTAAAGGTTGGTTCATCGTTATGTAAACATTGCAGTGGAGACAAATTACTTCATTCTGCATTATTGGTCAACACTATGTAATGGACTTGAAACATGTGTTTCAATCAGTACTTTTTAAGCCTCATACAAATAGCTTGAACATAGGGCTGAAACCAACTTTCTCTTTAATATATCCAACAAAACCTTAGAATTTTGCGTTAAGAGTTTGAAACATAGTTCATAAGTAACAGATGTGGCTTGTCTGCAGATCTGAGTGCTAATGACAGACAGCCCACGAATACTCTTTTGCATATATTAATTTGCTTCATAATTTTTTTTTTTTAAAATGGGTGCTTAAGAAAAAGTCACCTGGATCTGGGGGTGCAAATGCACAGGCGGATTCGAAACCATGCAATTACCACTGCTATATGATATGTAAAAAACTAACAGGGTTAAAAGTAAAAAGCTTAAAAAGTTAAAAAGGTATAAAAAAATTTACCCTATCAATTTTTAGATCACATAAGGTGGTAATTGCATTGAGCAGAATTGCAAATAGCCCTAACTATTGCACTGGATTTCAATCCCACGCAAGCACTCTTGCAGAGAGAAAGTGATCAGGTGATTCAAAATTCATATCATTACTACAGAACCAATCTCGGTCTACTCACAACATTGCCAAGGAAATTAAATGATAACATTAGATTTAATTTCAGACTCCAAATTTCACAATACTGCTGCAAGGCCTCTTAACACACAAGTAGAGCTTATGTATACGAGAAAATTTACAGCTGATTTGTCCCTCTTTGATTAAGGTTTTAGACAGAACAGCTTACGTGGCAAACAAAATGAATATAACTCAAAATTCTAGCGCTCATGGTGATCATAATTCATAGATGGAAGATTGGCCTCTTTGAAAATTGATGTTTTGGCTTCATTGTATCAAAGCAAAAATAAAAATGTTTCACTGAAGTTCACAAGAAGAATGAAGGATACCCTTAGGTGGCAATAAATTTAGCTGCTACGAGTCTAATTTAAAGACCAAATCAGATTTCAATCCTCTTGAGCTTCTTGAAACTAGGAAATTGCAATTTTAGTACCAATTTGAATCAATGTTGCTAAGCTTATGATCACATAACATTAAAATCATAGATATAAGTGAAAATGGCAGGCATCACAATGCACACAACAGCTTGCAGCGAGAATATCAACACTTGTCTTGATAAGACAGTAATGTCTCATTGTCATTCAAAGGGAAGAGTAAATAGGGACACCTGTTAAGCTTTCACCAGCATCAACAATGAAAATGTTGCCCGAAACATATTCAGAAGATTCATGTACCAAGTATCGAACAAGTGATGTCAGTGCTGGATCTGTGATGCCATATTCTCTTAAAGGGACAGTTTTCTTTGCCACCTTATGCAGCCATTCTTTTTCCATGAGACCCTGAGTAATCTCAGATTTGAATAGGCCAGGTGATATAGAATTCACTCTAATTTTATATACACCCAATTCCAAGGCCATGACCTGTCATAAGTAGAATCAACATTATATGGGGAAGTAACAAAAGCAAAATCAACACACACACACACTAATCTGATAAGAATACATTTCCTATGGGCAAAGACATAAAAGAGACTGGTTCCTATCTCTAAATAAGTTCAGGGCATTCCATAATAACTAATTTATGATGTGTTCATCACATAGTTACAGGAAAAGGTATCGTTTTAGTCTAAAAAGACAACCCAAGTGATAGCACAGTGGCCAGAGATGACAACTCAGTAGAGGTCATCAATCCGAAAGTTACTTTCATATAAAAAGAAAAAGAAAAAAGAAACACACATCTTGGTAAACAGTCAGCAAACAAAATATACCCGTTCCAATTTCATGTAAAAGCAATGTGATGATGTTTGGAGATGGAAATTACATCTGTTTTGGTACCCAGCTCCAAAGGGGACCAATAAGAAAATATTTAGGACATGCAGTTGAAAATGTCTGACTTGAAGTGAATATCCAGTCTTCATTTGTGTGACTATTCTCTAGGAGTTTCTCTTGGAATTTTCTTTTTCCATTCAATTGGCAAAAAAAAGTATCTTTAGTTGATGTAATATTTCCTCTTTTATTTTATTTATAGGAAATGTACCTGACCTTTTCTTGAATCAAAAGAAGTAAATTCCATTTGTTTACCTATTGCTGAATCAATTGAAGTAAACTTTTCTTTTGTTTAACATGAGGATTTTTTTCCCCCTGTAGTGCATTATTCTATAAAGATACTGCGATTTTTCATCTTATAGTTATTATTTTGTTTCCAAACAATTACAAAACATGACAATGGTATCACCCTATATTTTGGAAGAGTCGAATGGCAATCGACATTACCTTTGTCAAGGTGTTTAGGCCTGTCTTTGAAGCAGCATAGGCAGCACCTCCAGGCAATTGCCCACGGTCGAGACCAGCAATAGAAGATATGTTTATGATTGATCCTCCCCGCACTGCATCACGCATGCGTATGCCAATGTATTTTGACACCAACCAGGTTCCTGTTAAGTTTGTTTTGATAACATGATTCCATTCCTCCTCAGACAATTCTAATGGTGATTTCACAGTACCTAATGTACACAGCATAAGAGTTAGGCATCCAGGTACCTGAACATTTTTAAATGCTCATAGAATTAAAATAAAGATGAAGAACCAAATGTTAAAAATACACATAAAATTCCAAGAAGCACAACTGATTTTTTTTTTTTTCTTTTTTCCTTTTTAAATAATTGGTAAATTACAAATACGGATATATCCAGTAAGTCTTAAACTCATAGAATTAAAATAAAGATGAAGAAGCAAATGTTAAAAATACACATAAAATTCCAAGACGCGCAACTAAATTTTTTTTTTTTTAAATAATTGGTAAGTTACATATTCGGATATGCTCAGTAAGTCTTAATCCCACGACTTCACTTTCTAGTTAGCATTTGATGTCAGATGAGCTAAAGCACATTGGCAAGAAACGCAATTGATCTTGTCAATACAAGAATGAAAACTCAAAATATATTTGTCTCAAATAATCAATTGTGGATGATCCATAGTCATCTAAGCACACTTGTCCATGTATAGATATCATTCCTTTACATAACTTTGTCCACAATATACACAACATTTACATTTTTGAGCAAGACAATGTAGTCAAATGTAAAAGTAATGTACAAGGTTGTTAAAGAACAAATGGCTAGAAGTAAAAGGTCTAAAACCCATAAGATCTCGGGCTCAAAACTCGTAACTAGCATCTTAGGGACACTTTCAAGAGATTCCACCTTATAATTTCCTTAGAACATAGTAAGTAATTTGAACTGAAACCTTTTGAACTTGGAAACTGTAACATCTTATGTGCATGTGCGACAAATATTACCCAGTGCGTAGCTTACTTGATTATTATTATTATTTTTTTTGTCTCTAACCTCTAAATCCAGCGTTGTTGACCAAGGCATTGATGTGGCCAAACACATCCCAGGCCTTTTGTATGGACTTGTCAATGGTGGGACCATCGGCGCACAAATCGAGCTCCACAGCCACTGCTCGTGGGGAGCTTGAAGAAGAAGTTGACGAAGAGAGGTGATTGATTTGATGACAGAGTGATTGGAGTCTGTCCACGCGTCGAGCGGCAGCAATGATCTTGCAGCCAGCTTTAGCGAGATCGAGACAGAAGTCAAGACCAAGGCCTGAGGAAGCCCCAGTCACCATCACCACTTTTCCCTCCAGCTTTTCCCACTCCTCCAACGCCATTTCTCTGACTCGGTGCAATGCCAATGCCTCAGATCTCTTTTTATTTTCCCTCCCCCCGAGAAAACCCCACTATCATACTGTGTATGAATATGAAGTTATTATCCGTTTGTCCTTTGAGTCTTAAAATTAAAATTTAACATTTTTTTGAAATGTAAATCATTTTTCAAAAATATTTTCTTTATAAAATTATCTTAATTTTTATACATCATTGATAACAACTCTATAATGAGTTCAAAAAGTTTCCCTCAAAATTTTTTTTTTTTGAAAAACTATTTTTTTTTTTTAGCTTAGTGTGTGTTTGACTTTGTTTAAAAAATTAAAATTTTTTATTATTCAGTCTATTTTTATTATTATTTATGGGTCTTATTGTATTTTTTAATATTATTTATAGAGCCCACTGTATCTTTATTTACAATATTTTTAATAAAAAATTTTCAATTTCAACTAAATAAATTGTTTCCAAATAAGCAATTAGTATAAGAAAAATTTTAGAGTAAATTTGATACAATGAATGAAATTACATATTTACATTAAAATATTAATTTTTATTTATGACCAAACTTATGTACAGTACCTAAATTACAGTTACTTAAGTTCTTCTTTTATAATTTTGACCTCTGTCCAATTTAACAACTCCTGCAAACGGCCTTAAAACTAAAAAAAAAAAAAAATTTTGAGAAATGATATATACACGACATTTTTACAAGAAATTTTAATTAGCAAGTTGTTACTGGTTGTTATTGTTGGAGCAAAAAAATAATTTTAGTGTCAAGTTCAAATTTGAACCAATAACAACTAACTACCTATGATTTGTTATAAAAATATTGTAAAAATGCACGCCTCTTTTCGTGCCTTCCAGCGAGGGATAAATAGATACTGTCATCAAAACCAAACAAAAAAGCCCCAGCAAAAAAAACAAAGAAGGAAAGAGAAAAAAAAAATCTCATCTTTTCTCTCTCATGGCTTCTAGGAAACCCAAATCTCCGAAATCAAGGACCACCACTATTTGATCTGCAAAATCTCTTCAAATCCACATTTTGAATCTCCGCAAAATCTCCAAAATCATGGACCACTTTCACTTCTTCACTTGCATCTTCTCCTTTTCATCCTTTACCTTCTCCTTCTCAACCCTTACTTTCTTGTTCTTACCCTTTATCCACCGGTCTTCTTACCCTTTTTTGGCTTCAATTTGGTTCAAATTGAGGGTGAGAAGTTGGAGAGATCAAATGCAATGGGGTTCTACGTTTCTACCTTCTACGTTCTCTCACGGGACGCAGGGAAAAAAAAAGAATAAAAACGAAAACAAATAGTAGTATTTTAACGCCGTTTAGGGGTTAATAGATCGTACAAATCTCAAAATTTTAATAAGAAAATCTAAAAAACTGTACTTCACTTTTTTCATTTTTATTGTTAGGTATAAAAGATATTGTAACGAAATAATTATTAGTTTATTACTAGACATAAGTTTGATTGTTCCATATTAGAAGCATGTAAAAGATGATATATAAGGAGAATTTAGGTTATTTTTTATAACAATTTTTGTTTTCTATTTTCAAAAACTTGTTTTTGAGAATATAAAATAAAAGCAATTTTTTTGTATTTTTGAAATAAAAAATATGTTTGGTTAGCTGAAATTAAAAAGATAGTTTTTTGAAGAAAAAAATAGAAAATACTAAAATATGTTGTTATTAGAATTTGAACTTTAATGCTAACTTATTAAATGAGACAGATTCATTAAATTAAATGTATATTTTGATTGACTTTTGAAAATTAGAAACTGAAAATAGCTTTTTGCATGTTTTCAGTTTACTTTACAAATTGAGTTTTGAGAACAGTTTTTGTTTTTTGTCCATTTTGAATTGCCAAACAAGTTTTTTAGTTTTAAAGATAGAAAATTTTTTTTGAAAACAGAAAATAAGGAGGGAAAATAATTACCAAACATACCCTTATATTTTTGAAAATATATTAATTTTAAAACTAATTAGAATCTTTATAAAAATGAGTGAGTATTCCTCGATTTAAAGAAAGATTGTTGGGAGAGAACATAGAGCCGGAATATATACTAGTATTTGGGGGGCAAAATAGATTTTTTGATTAAAAAAAGTGTGGTCGACAATTGATATTTTGTTGATTGAATAGTGCAAATTGAAAAAGCTCTTAATTTTTTTTTTTTTTTTTTTTTGCTTTTTTTAAAATGTGGATATGGTGTTATTTGTAAATGCAATTGACTAAAATCGCGCTACCAAATGATTTCCTTTTTTGTGTTTAGCTTGTTAAGAGTATTCACAGCAGTGTAGCTAAATAGCTATATTGCTATTTTAGCTACACTGAAATAACAAAAACAGAGCAGCAGCAGTGGAGCTAAATCTAAAAGATTTAGCTCCACAGCTACAGTACACATCTATTTTTAGATGTGTACTGTAGCTCAAAGCTAAAAAAAAAAAAAAAATTTTTATTCCCCCCTCAAATAAAAAAATCGTTTCCGCTGCTCTCTCAAACTCTCAGCTCTCTCCTCTCAAACTCCTCTCAAACTCTCAGCTCTCTCCTCTCACTCTGCCTCACTCTCTCCTCTCTCAAACTCTCAGCTCAAACTCTCAGCTCTCTCCTCTCTCAAACTCTCAGCTCGCCGACCCACCCGTCGCCCGTCGCCCATCGCTGATGCCCAAGCCCATCGCCCCAAGCCGTCGCCCCTAGCCGTCGCCCCGCCCATCGCCGATCGCCCCAAGCCCATCGTCGATCCCCCATCGCCCATCGCCCATCGCTATGCTGGGTTTTTTTTTTTTTTTTTCTTGCTTTAGACTGGTGGTGGTGGTGGTGGTGGTGGTTGTGGCTGATGGTAGCCGATCCATCGCCGTCCTCCATCTCACCGATCTTCATCGGTTTTTTTTTTTTTTTTTTTTTTTTTTTTTTTTTTTTTTTTTTTTTTTTTTTTTTTCTGCTGTGAACTACTGTTTGCTGTGGTGGTGGTGATGGTTATGCTGTGGTGGTGGTGATGGTTGTGCTGAAGTTTGCTATGGTGGTGGTGATGGTTGTGCTGTGGTGGCGGTGGTGATGGCTGTGCTTGCTGTAAAATTTTTTATTATTATTGTAATGAGTTTTTTGTATTATTTTAATCAAATAGCTAAAAATATAGATGTACTGCTGTGAAGTGTGAAGAGGTAATAGCTAAAATTATAGATAAAGTGACTTTTAGATGAGTGAAATATACATCCACTACTGTGGATGCTCTAACACGCACTTCCTTTGCAAGAATGCCTATCCAATCGGATTCTAAAGATGTAACCAAATGACTAAATTACTATTACACATGAATAACTATTCCATTACATGAGTTATTACAGCATACCAAACATACTCTGAGAGATAGTTTTCCCCTTAACCATTTTTTTATGATACTACCAAATACAGGAAAATGCATAAAACTATTTTCACATAAGGTTCTCCATTGAAACAATTAATTTTAAGCTTAAATATTATTTTTCTCATTATTGAATTTCGCATGAATTTCATTTTTCATCCTTAAAATTTTAAAAGTTGGTTTTAATCACCTAAATTATTGAAAATGTTATGCTTACCACTTTTTAATTTAAAAGGTTGATTTTTCATCCTTAAATTATCATAAACAAATTATTTTTTTTTGTCTTTATTTTCGTTTATATTAAAAAAAATTTCTTTAAAAACATGGGCGGCGTTACTTTATGCTCAGCTTGACTTGAATTTTTTTTAATTTAATATATAAATTTTTTTACTAGTATAATTTACCCATGAATGTATGTTTGTACACTCTGGCTCAAATTTTGCACACCCTAACTATATATTAGCCTAGCCCAAAATCAAATAACAACACAGATCATAGGTCTCTCTTAAAGTAAAAATAAAATGTTTGTAAGTTGTAGGTGTCTCTCTTTATTATAAATTTATATTATATGTGTGTGAGTGTATGTCTAATACTGACTATGTGTATTATTTTTTATTATGTTATTTGTGTGAATTGTAATATATGTGAATGTGTGTTGTGTACTACAAATATAATATAACTTTATATAATTTAATAGTTAGAAAATATGGAGGGTTTGTTACATGTGTGTATATTATTATCAAGTTATAAATAACTTTTTGTTATAAAGTTAATGATTCAAGAACCAAAAATAGTAAAATTAGTAATTGTTTAAGCATTTTATTAGTTATGTAGATACTTAGTGTATTATTTATGTATGAATGAATGTGACTGTGTGGGTCAATTTAATACGGTGACAATGGGTTGAGTTTTATCATTTAATTTAAAATATTTTTTATAGAAAAAATAACAAATATATAATGACAACTTCAAAAAAATTTAAAATGTTATACAAACTTAATAAAATAAAATAGTCACACTTACCAACATTGACAATAAATAATGACAATTGATAATAAACTATTTTGTAATAATTTTAAAATATGAAAACTCAGAAGAAAATTGTAAAACTTCATATATTTGCATTTTTTTTTTCAATAACTCAATATATTCAAAATTTTTTTAATTAATTTTTTTAGTATAAGTTCCTTAATGACCCTCCTAAACAATATTCCTAGAACTGCCACTGTTTAAAAAGCTTAGGAATGAAAAAAATTAAATGTTTTTAAAATTAGGGATGAAAAACCAAATTCAAGAAAAGTTTAGGAATTGAGATAATATTTTTGCCATAATTTTAACTCATATCCCCATGCCCAATCAAATAATTATTTTATAAGACATAACTCTCACAACATGTGTAGGTCCAACATATATTAGTCCCACATGTTATGTAGAAAGATCACATGAGATATCTTCTCTACCAAATCATCCTTAGAAGATGTCTCATTCGGAACGCTTCATTATAGACAAATACAAGTTACTTCATAAATGATCACTTCAAACATTGTAGTTTTTCCATTTATGCATCTTAATTAAACCTTTATAAGTGGCCCACTGAAATTTTGAAGAATTTTAACAGTGTTCTATTTAATTATCTTTTTCCCTTCACTTTTTTATTTATAGGTCAAGTTCCAATTACATTCGACCCTTCCTTGGTATTATGTGATTGTTGATGAATTTTCATTCAATATTATTGCAAGAAAAATTAAAATTAAACGGTAGGATCGACCGGTTCAATTTTAATAAAAAGATAAAAGGAATTGAATCTCAATGTCCTTTTAAAAGACTATGATTTTTTCAATTGAAAAGGTCTAAACTGAATTCCAAATAATCTAATCTTCCTACAAAGTAGAATATAAGAAATAGTTGATAGATGTTTTGAGGGATAAGTGATGAAAATAATTCAGCCCCCTTTCTAGTGAAAAAGCACATCCATTATTTCAAGATTTCCAAGATCCATATGAAATAGACCTATATAAATTTTGACTCAAATTAGGAATTACTATTGGAGAATATCTTTAGAGTGGTATGGTTCCCTCGACTGGACCATGGTCATCTCCAAAGCTGGGGATTGTTTGGAGGGAGCTCGAGCTTGGGCCTAAAGGCTCTCACCAATGGTGAATGGGTCAAAGAAGCCATGACCCTACTTGAACTCCCAAGGAATGTGTTTTGGTTAAGGTCTAAAGTGGCAAATGGGCTGGGTTCTTGTGCTACTCTTAAGTTTGAAATGCTAAGAAATTCCACGAACTTTTTTACCAAATGACATTTTTTGATCTTGTTTTCCTTTGTTTTTTGTATTTTTTAGGAGACAGACATAAAAGAAGAGCAAAAATACATATTTATCACCATTTTTAACAGATGTGGGTTATAAAAGACAAACAGATTTACCTCAAGTGGGTAAAATAACATTTTTTAAACCACTCGTGAAAAAAATGATTTTGAGTTAAATCAGTTACCCCAAATAATATATCCGCTACAAACATCAACTCTATATATTATCTTGTGTTTTCTTGAGTTCAAGGCTGGATGATAAGCTCTTGGATCCAGTGCACAATACTGCTCTTTCTACGGGATCTATAAGAGGGGATTTTCAAGTTGAACCCATGACATTGTTTGGAAGACACTTGCTATTGCACCAAAATCCAACCAGTGCGGACTCTCTCTCTCTCTCAAAAAAAAAAAAAAAAGCTCCATTTGCAAATACGGCCTTCACTTGAAGATGAAATCTGCCTCAGATTAGTTATGAAAGATGGAGAATTTGCTAAATCTCATTTGAGATTTCATCATTTTAATGCTATCGATCTAGTTACTGTGATTTTCAATGTTATCATTAGCATGCATTTGACTTAAGACACTCATGATTAGACAATTCTTGGACACCATGTGAATCCTTGCATTAAAAAATAGAAAAAAGAATTGTTACTATGAATCCTACGTTGTTTGGATTTTTAAGGTTCTTTGTCCCTACAACAAGCATCAAAAGCTTGATAGGTAATGTACAGACGCAATACTTAGTTTCAATGCTAGTTAACTACTTCGATTACAATAAAAACCATTTTCCATTACAATTTATAAGTGTAACTGAATAGCAGGAGACTTGTGAGAAGATGATGCAATTTGGCTAAATGAGCAAATTTCAGATTCCTACAAATGCTTACCAGGGTCCTCTGACAAACAAATAATACATACACTAAAGCTGTCAACTAGATCTGGTACATTATTGTCCAGGAAATGTCGACTCTTTCATATCTTGAGCTTTTCTTGAGTTCAAGGCTGGACAATAAGGTCTTTAATGGCCGTGTAACTCAAGGTTATTGCTTGTTCTTCAAAACAAGTTTTGAATCCCCTAATTCCATTATTGTAACTATTGATTTTTTCTTAAATAATAAATTTAAAGACAACACTTGTCCCAACTTGTTGAAGTGAAATGTCATAAGTGGTGGAAATAAAAATGATGTTAGTGTTGAGTCCATCAACCTATGCAAAACTGATTGTACACCACGGACAATCTGTCATGTTAATAAATCAAATTTTGTGTCCGTAGAAAGTTGTAAAAGAAGAAGAAGAAGAAGAAGAAGAAGAAGAAGAAGAAGAAGTAGCAAGTCTTGAGCTCTCGGCCAGTTAAGGGTTGGAATGTTGGATATGGATCAAATCATCAAAACAATAACTATTTCTGAAGCTATAAAAAAAGTATTTTGGTCTATACAGAAACACAGGCAGGCACCCGCAACCCACACTCATTCGCACAAAGTGATCAAGTGATTCAAATCATTGCTACAAAACCAATCTCGATCTCAGACTCTCAACACCCCAGGAAATTAAATGGTAGCAATAGATTTATCTTCAAATTCTCAATTTCACAACACCGCTGCAGGAAAAAGGTTGCTGAATTTACAACTGATCTTTCCCTCTTTGATATCCATTTGCTTAGGATCCCTAAGATTGTTGCAGGTTTAAGGTTTTAGACAGAACAGCCTGCATAGCAAACAAGACGAATATAACAGAAAATTCTAGCTCTCATTGTGATCATAATTCACAATTGCCATAGATTGAAAATTGGCCTTATTGAAAATAGATGTATTGGCTTCCACTAGGCAGCAATAAAATTCAGCTGCTAAGGGTCTAATTTAAAGACGAAATCAGATTTCAATCCTCTTGATCTTCTTAAAACTGGTGCATCAACAAGAGAACTTTTCAAGGACAGCGCAATTTTAGGACCGGTTTGAATCTATGTTGCTAAGCTTATGATCACACAATGTTAAATTCATACATAACTCACATAAGTAAAAATGACAGGCATCACGATGCACAGAACACTCAATAGTAGGATTAAAAAGGAACAAAATAATCCATAAGTTCCAGTCTTCCAGAAACTATGAATATTTCACATATATCTGCTAACCTGTTTAGTTGTAATCTTCAAAAGGCAATGAAGTAGTTATTGGAAATTCTATTAAGGATAAGAAACAAAATTTGCAGCAAGAATATTTACACTAGTCTTGATAATACAGTTTTATCTCACTACATAACATGGCTTTCAAAGGGAAGAGTAGATAGGAACACCTGGTATGGTTGCACCAGAATCAACAATGAAAATGTTGCCCGAAACATATTCAGGAGATTCATGTACCAACTACCAAGTATCGACCAAGTGATGTCAATACTGGATCAGTAGTGCCATATTCTCTTAACGGGATAATTTTCTTTGTCACGTTATGCAGCCATTCTTTTTGCAAGAGACTGGGTAATCTCAGATTTAAAAATTCCCGGTGATATAGAATTCACTCTAATTTTATATACACCCGATTCCAATGCCATGACCTGTCATAAGTAGAAATAACATTATATACAAGAAGAACAAAATCAACATACACACACACGCACATACATGCATACATATTATGCAGCACAATTATAAAAGAGCAATAGGGACAAAAACAGCAAAAAAAAGACAAACTAGTCTGATAAGGATACATTTCCTATGGGTAAAGACTTAAAAAGAGCCTGGCTCCTAACTCTAAATAAGTTCAGGGTATTCCATAAATAATTAATTTATGATGTGTACATCACATAGTTATAGAAAAAGTAGCATCCTAGTCTAAAAAGACAACCAAAGTGATAGCACAGTGGCCAGGGATGACGACTCATGAAGTACAGGCCATCAGACCCAAAGTTACTAAAATAAAAAATAAGGACAGAAAAAGAAACACACATATAGGCAAACAATCAGCAAACATAATAAGCCTGTCCCAATTTCATGAAAATGCAATATGATGGTGTTTGGAGATGGTATGTATGTTTTTTTTTTTGATAAGTAGAGATGGTATATATGTTTTGTTACTCAGTTTCAATGGGGACCAACAAGAGAATATTTAGGACATGTACTTGAAAATGTCTGACCTGAAGTGAATCTCCAGTCTTCATTTGTGTGTCTATTCTTTAGATGTTTCTCTTGGAATTTTCTTTTTCCTCTCAATTGGAAAAAAAAAAATCTTAAGGTGATGTAATATTTCCTCTTTTATTTTAATTTTTTTATAGGAAATGTACCAAACTTGACCTTTTCTTGAATCAAAAGAAGTAAATTTTTTGATAAGCAATAGAGATTTATTAATATATAAAAACTAGACACCTAGGTATACAGGGAATATACAGGGGTGTACAGATCAAATACAAAAGAATCAAAAGAAGTAAATTCTATTTGTTTACCTATTGTTGAATCAATTGAAATAAATTTATTTTTGTTTAACGTGAGTGTTTTTTTTTTTTTAAATCTCTGCAGTGTATTTTTCTATGAAGTTACTACATTTTTCATCTTATAGAAATTATTTTGTGTTCAAGCAATTACAAAACATGACAATGGTATTACCCCTATATTTTGGAAGAGTTGCGTGGCAATTGACATTACCTTTGTCAAGGTGTTTAGGCCTGCCTTTGAAGCAGCATAGGCGGCAGAACCAGGCAATTGCCCACGGTCGAGACCAGCAACTGAAGATATGTTTATGATTGATCCTCCTCTCTCAGCATCACAAAGCACTACGAGCATTAACAAGTGCCTGATAATTCCCACCAACGCTTGCAAGCACCCCATTTATCATATCTGTCCGATAGACATTCTAGACATTCCTTGTTTGTTTTATCTGTAAGAATGCCTCTCTTGTGTACTCTTGACTATAAAAAAAATGAACCACAATTCTTGGTTTTTTTTGTTAAGAATGAATTATCAAACAAAGTACAGCACTAGAGGAAAACCTCTTGAGTGTATCAGCTCCAACCGTTGAGTGATTGGTAACACCAAGTAGTTCCTCAAAAATTGGCATGACTGGCACAATCCTATCAAGCAAGAATTTGCTATTCTGCAAAAACTTATCCAAACCCCTTGCCACTAGCATTGCATCAACAGCCTAAAATGACTTTGTATGATTCTAGTTCCACTGACTACAAAAGGGAGAAAAAGATGCTTTATCAATGACCACTAAAATCATAATTCAAGAACCTATGACTTATCATAGCTTGAAAAGGCTTCTGAGACCATATTTTAGTACAAATTTGATTTTCATTCTTGCCCAGTTGTCATTTCTCTTTCAAGAAAATTCATGAACAAACTGAGCATATATTATTCAATGAATCAATAAAAAGCAAAGAAACATATATGAAAAATCAGCAATAGGAGCATCAAAAATTTAAAACACATATAAGAAAAGAAGTAATCAAACAAAATTATAGTTTTGTAGAAACTAATAATAAAACTTTAACAAAGAAACATCTAATCAACAGGTCCAATAAAAAAAGAGGCATTTCATCGAACACCTTGTGTGCATGGCTTAAAATTTTTCAAACTTATTCAAATTCAGAGTACACGTTTTTACAAACAAGATTGGAAAAAGAAAGGGCTTAACCTTGGGAGCCCAGAGGTTTCCAATGAGGAAAGCCCAAGTGGCAATGACAGCGGAGTATTGCGGAGAAGATAGCGTTTGGAGAGGGTATTTTCGTAAAAGCAAGTGCAAGACTAAGGGCAAGAAAGAGAGAAAAAAAAGATTGGACCATTTATCGATTTATGCGTGTCATCCTTGCGCAGGAGCCATGCTAATCTTCTCTATATGGTTCCAATTTTATCGGATGTCCCCAAAGGGACAATAGCTATTTGCCCAGGCTTAATAAATAATCCACTTCTCATCCTTGTGGGCTTTCTTTGGAGAGTACTGAATTCACTACAAATTCCTTTTTTTTTTTTTTTTTAAATGATGAAACAGATGGTTTCAAACATCCACCCCCCCCCCCCCCCCAAAAAAAAAGATATATGATATTATCTCTGGAAATAGAGTAAATGAAAAAATAGATGAATCAGAAATAAACCCATTTAATTTTAAAATTATAATACATGCATGAAATAAATTAATATATTAAATACAAAAAAATAATCGAATTTAAATACAGTTTACTACCTCTGTTTATGTTAAGCTCAAGAACCCAAGATATGAAAATAAAACGTAAAATATTTGGTATCATGCAGATATATGATTAATTTTAGAAGAAATATTAATTTAATTGCTGTTTTAACTTTAGAAGAGGTCCGTGCGCAAGTCCCACATCGCAAAGAAACAGTAAAATGAAAGCATTTACATACAAACACGCGGCACGTAACCATTTGTCCCTAAGAGGACAAAGGAATAAAACACTACGAATTGAAGGAGCAGAAGATGAACTATTTAGAAATGAAACAGTATCAAAAGAGGAAAGAATTTGAGGCCAGACTTTTGAGTAGCAGGTGGAATACACAGTATTAGTAGTGGGATCCAAACACTAGTACCCTTTGGAGAGTGGAGGATAACCAAGAGAAACACACACTCTACTGACCTAGGTTGAAGCTTATGCTTATTATAGGGTCTAAGATAGGGATAACAAGCACAACCAAAAGTCTTAAGGGCTGAAAGTGGAGGAGAAATAAAGCCCAAAACAGAAGAGGGTAGTCTATTTATGAGAAAAGAAGCTATGGTAAAGGCATAGGACTAGTAGTTAAGAGGTAGATGAGACTGATATAACAAGGTTAAACTAGTCTCTACAAGGTGCCTATGTTTTCTTTTAGAGACACCATTCTGTGAAGGAGTATGGGGGCAAGAGGTTTGATGAAGTGCAGAACAGAAATCTTGAAATTGAGAATTTAATGTATTCACCACCATTATCAGATCTTAGAACTTTATTTTGGTGGAGTATTGATTCTCAACAAGATTTTTAAAGTGCTTGAATACAGTAAACACCTCACTCTTTTGTTTAAGAAGGAAGAACTAGGTAAAACGTGTAAAATCATCAATAAACACAACATAGTAATTATAACCAAATAAGGAAGAGATAGGTGCTGTACCCCAAACATTAGAATGCACAATTTGAAGCATAGAAGTTGATTGTATTTCATATTTGTTCAAAGGAAGTTTGTGCATCTTCGCACTTATACAGAATTTACAAGATGAACAACAGACATCAACATTATTAAAAGTAAACTCTGGATTTACAGAATGAATAGCAGGATGAAGAAGCTTTGCACTTGGATGTCCAAGTCTTTTGTGCTAAAGCAGAATTTGAGTAGAACTACCAGTTGACAGAGCAGAAATTTGGGATGATTTGGAAACCTGAGAAGCAGTGTAAGCAGTAGGATTGAGAGAAGAGAGTGATGGAATGGGGTAGACACCATCTTTACTCAATCCTTCATAGAGGATCTTCCTTGAAAATAAATCCTGAATGGAGAATCTATAAGCATCAACATAACAACAAGTACTGTTTTGCAAGCAAAGTTTATGAACAGAGAGTAAATTGGATGCAAGATCAGGAACTCTAAGTATACCATCAAGCCAAAAATTATGAGAGGAAGTACATAACTCACCACTGCCAATGTGAGTAACAAGGAGCTCTTGACCATTCCCTATAGTGACAGTCTCTGAACCAAAGGTAGGTTGCTGTTGAAGTGAAAGATTGGCTAGATCTGGTGTCACATGATCAGAACAACCAGTGTCTGTGAGCCAACCATTAGCCCCATGAATCTGAGATGAATTAGCCACCATTGCTGCCAGTTTTGATGGAGCATGTCTACCTTGGAAGGAAAAATCCATCCTATGATAGTAGTCAAGACCTGTATGGCCATTCTTTCCACAAATTTGGCATTGTGGCCTTTGATTCTGACTTGGTTGCCGCTGAAATCCTAGAGGTCTAGCTTGACTAGATTGACCAAATTGAGAGACATTTCCACCAGTGAAAATATTAGGGCTGGTATTATGATTACCACCACTGAAACCATTACTGCCATTGAAACCTCTACCACCATTGAAATTGAAACCTCTACCACCACGACCTCTTTGATTATTATTTCTGCCTTTTCCTCTACCAAACCCTTGAGATTGAAAATCGTAGCCATTGCCATAGTATTAACATCAACAAAACCAGATCTCTTCTTGATTGCTCTCTCTTCTGCATTAAGGAGAGTATTAAGCTCTTCCACTGAGAGAACATCACTCCTAGTCCTTATAGCAGAACTAAAGGAGGCATATTCTGATGGTAAACCATCAACTGCCACATGAAGAAGCTCTTCATCATCAAGTATGACTAGCATAACAGCCAATTTGTCTCGGATTTGCTTAATTCTTTGAAAATACACATCAATTGAATCTATGCCTTTCTTTATAGAGTTTAATTCATTCCTGAGACTCATTACACTGGACCTAGTCATTGAAGCAAAACGCTTTTCCAAGACTTTCCACACTCCTCTGCCTGATTTCTGTCCAACAGTGAGAGCAAGAACTGAAGGAGAGAGTGTTGAATTAAGAAATGTGAACAATGCCTGCTCGCGATTCTTCCAACTCAGAAAAGCTGGATTGACCTCAGTAGTAACATTCCCAGAGGAATCTTTCAGAAAACGATCTGGTGCTACAGCATTCTCATCAATTGCATCAATCATTGAGTAGGTTTCTAGGATTACCTCAATCTGGTGTTTCCAAACGATATAGTTGGAGTAATCTAGCTTGGCTGTCACCATTGAAGCCATATTTGGTAGTAGAAGCAGTGAGGGATTGATCTGTGCGAGTGGATTGGTCATCGTGGCTGTGGTTGAGGTAGAAGACGAAGCTGAGCTAGTGGAAGCCATGGAAGCACAGCTCTGATACCATGAAAAAGAAAACTCTAGAAAGAAATTTGAAAAGAAAACTCTAGAAAGAAAATATCTTTTCATAGAAAATATTAGTAGTACATTACACTGTGGAGCCACTGATCTGCTTATATACTAATCAAGAGAATGAAAGGCTAAGCGTAGAATCAGGAAATCTGTTATATCAGATTAACTAACAATTACACTTGCTAAAAATAGAAGATTAAACTAATTGGATCGGTAAAACGATGCGTTGCACTCAAACATTAAATGATGCTCCAAAACGCTGCGTATTGAACTTGAAGTTTAAATGATACTGTGCGTTTCATCTTCATCAGTACTGTAAGTAAGGTATCGTACCTAAATTTTGTCATTTTTATTGTTGAAGCTTGTAAAAAATGATGTATAAGGATTGTTGAGAGAGAACATAGAGCCGGAATATATACTAGTATTTGGGGGGCAAAATAGATTTTTTTATTAAAAAAAGTGAAGTTGATAATTGATATTTTGTTGATTGAATCGCACGAATTGAAAAAGCTCTGAAAATTTGCTTTTTTAAAAATGTGGATATGGTGTTATTTGTAAACGCAATTGAGTAAAATCGTGCTACCAAATGATTTCCTTTTTTGCATTTAGCTTGTTAACGCGCATTTCCTCTGCAAGAACGCCTATCCAAACGAGCTCTTAGATGTAACCAAATGACCAAATCATTATTACACATGAATAACTATTCCGTTACTTGAGTTATTCACATAAGGTTCTTCACTGAAAAAAAAATTAATTTTAAGCTAAAATATTATTTTTCTCATTATTGAATTTCGCAAGAATTTCGTTTTTCATCCTTAAAATTTTAAAAGTTGGTTTTAAACTCCTAAATTATTGAAAATGTTATGCTTACCACTTTTTAATTTAAAAGGTTTATTTTTCATCCCTAAATTATTATTAAAAAATTATTTTTTTCGTCTTTATTTTCGTTTATAAGCTATTGAAAAAAAATTCTTTAAAAAGCTTAGGAATGAAAAAAAGAAATGTTTTTAAAGTTAGGGATGAAAAACCAAATTCAAGAAAAGTTTAGGAATTCCCCATGCCCAATCGAATAATTATTTTACAAGACAACTCTCACAACATATGTAGGTCCAACATGTATTGGTCCCACATGTTACGAAGAAAGATCACATAAGATATCTTCTCTACCAAATCATCCTTAGAAGATGTCTCATTCGAAACGCTCCATTATAGACAAATACACGTTACTTCATAAATGATCACTTCAAACATGGTAGTTTTTCCATTTATGCATCTTAATTAAACCTTTAAAAGTGGCCCATTGAAATTTTGAAGAATTTTAACAGTGTTCTGTTTAATTATCTTTTTCCCTTCACTTTTTTATTTATAGGTGAAGTACCAATTACATTCTATCCTTCCTTGGTATTATGTGATTACTGTAAGAAAAATTAAAATTAAACGATAGGATCAACCAGTCCAATTTTAATAAAAAGATAAAAGGAATTGAATCTCAATGTTCTTTTAAAAGACTATGATTTTTTTAAAACGAAAATGCACTTTTTGTTCCTATATTTTGGGTCAATTCCCATTTTGGTCCTAAAATTGATTTCGTTGCAAATTTCATCTCTAAAAAATGAAAATCATTTTTAAAATCGTCCTTGCCGTTAACCAACTAATAGAAACCTCCTACGTGGCAAATGGAATGCCCTACTTGCTGATGTGACCATTAAAATATTATTTAAAAAAATTATTTAGCATTTTTTAAATGCCATGTCGGCATTTAAATTATAAAAAATTTAATTCCTCAATTTTAATTAAAAAAATTTAAAAAAAAAACAAATAACTTTTTTTAAAAAACTTTTTTTAAACCTAAATTTTACTTTCTTTTAATTAAAATATTTTTTTTTTATTCCAATCTCTAAGATTCATATTCATAGCAAAGCAAATTAATCCTTATTTTCTTATAATTTTCTTTGTCTTTCTTGTACTTTCTTTATAACCAAACACATCAAAACAAAATAAATAACGTATTTCTTGTCTTTTATTTTATTTTATTTTTATTGCTTTCGTTATTTAATTCTTTCTTGTTCTTCCCCGTAATCAATCTCCAGCAAAGAACCCAACCCCAAACCCAGATCTCAACCAAACGCCAAACCCATATCTCCAGCAAAGCAAACCTTAGCCTTTAAACCCATAAATTTTCTTGGCAAACAAACACAGAAAAATCCACAGGAAAAACAAACAAAAACCCCCCAAGTCACCACCACTGAATCAAAGAACATGAATACCGAATTGGTGAGGTAGAAAGAGGTGTGAGAACCATTGATCTCAGCTTCACAACCACTAATCTGGGCTCCAATACTGAATCGGTGACTGGGGTTTTGTACAACAGAGCCATATCAAATCGAAGACTACGGTGAGTTACTGAATCGGCGGACCCAAACTCCAATCTTGAACGATTTCGATGGCAGTGACCTCATCACTGAGATTAGAGAGAGTTTGAGTTAGATTGGCGGATGAACGAGTTTGATGGCAGCGACCTCATCACTAAGATTAGAGAGAGTTTGGTCAGATCGAAGTTTGGCAGATCGGCAGAGATGAGATTTTGAGAGAGTATGTGTTTGAGAGAGATTCCGTTGAGGGTGAAGAGAGAGAAAGAATTAAAGATAGAGAGAGTTTAGAGATGTTTTAAATATGATCATTGATGAGGTAAAAAGAAAAAAAAAAGAATTAAGGTTAAAGAAAAAGAAAAAGAATTAAAAAGATAATTATTTTTGTTTTTTTTTAAATAATTTTAATTAAATTAGATTTAAGGTTTTTTAAATTTAATATCTTTTTTTTTTTAAATTTTTTGATGTGGCCTTAAAAAAAATTTAAAATGTTGACGCGGCATTTAAAAAATGCCAAATAATTTTTTTAAATAATTTTTTAATGGTCATATCAGCTCCACATCAGCAAGTAGGACATTTCGTTTGCCACGTAGAAGGTTTTTGTTGGTTGGTTGACGGCAAGGACGATTTTAAAAACGATTTTCTTTTTTTAGGGATGAAATTTGCAATGAAATCAATTTTGAGACCAAAATGAGAATTGACTCAAAATGTAGGGACGAAAAGTGCATTTTCGCCTTTTTTTATTTTTTATTTTTATTTTATTGAAAGGTCTAAACTGAATTCCAAATAATCTAATCTTCCTACAAAGTAGAATATAAGAAATAGTTGATAGATGTTTTGAGGGATAAGTGATGAAAATGATTCAACCTCCTTGCAAGTGAAAAAACACATCCAATTTTTCAGGATTTCCAAGATCCATATGAAATAGACCTATATAAATTTTGACTCAAATTAGGAATTACTATTGGAGAATATCTTTAGAGTGGTATAATTCCCTCGACTAGACCATGGTCATCTCCAAAGCTGGGGATTGTTTTGAGGGAGCTCGAGCTTGGGCCTAAAGGCTCTCACCAATGATGAATGGGTCTTAGAAGCCGTGACCCTACTTGAACTCCAAGGAATGTGTTTTGGTTAAGGTCTAAAGTGGCAAATGGGTGGGTCATAAATGGGTTCGGTGGTTAAATATTGAAGAGAGGGGCTGGGTTCTTGTTTTCTTTTGTTTTTTGTTTTTGTTTTTTTTTTTTGTTTTTGTTTTTTTTGAGGAGATAGACATAAAATGAGAGCAAAATACATATTTATCATCATTTGAAAGATGGAAAATTTGCTAAATCTCATTCGAGATTTCATCATTTTAACGCTATCGATCTAGTTACTGTGATTTTCAATGTTATCATTAGCATGCATTTGATTTAAGACACTCATGATTAGATAATTCTTGGACACCATGTGAATCCTTGCATTAAAAAATAGAAAAAAGAATTGTTACTATGAATCCTACGTTGTTTGGATTTTTAAGGTTCTTTGTCCCTACAACAAGCTTCAAAAGCTTGATAGGTAATGTACAGACGCAATACTTAGTTTCAATGCTAGTTAACTACTTCGATTACAATAAAAACCATTTTCCACTACAATTTATAAGTGTAACTGAATAGCAGGAGACTTGTGAGGAGATGATGCAATTTGGCTAAATGAGCAAATTTCAGATTCCTTCAAATGCTTTCCATGGTCCTCTGACAAACAAATAATACATACACTAAAGCTGTCAACTAGATCTGGTACATTGTCCAGGAAATGTCGACTCTTTCATATCTTGAGCTTTTCTTGAGTTCAAGGCTGGACAATAAGGTCTTTAATGGCCGTGTAACTCAAGGTTATTGTTTGTTCTTCAAAACAAGTTTTGAATCCCCTAATTCCATTATTGTAACTACTGATTTTTTCTTAAATAATAAATTTAAAGACAACACTTGTCCCAACTTGTTGAAGTGAAATGTCATAAGTGGTGGAAATAAAAATGATGTTAGTGTTGAGTCCATCAACCTATGCAAAACTGATTGTACACCACGGACAATCTGTCATGTTAATAAATTAAATTTTGTGTCCGAAGAAAGTTGAAAAAAGAAGAAGAAGAAGAAGAGGTAGCAAGTCTTGAGCTCATGGCCAGTTAAGGGTTGGAATGTTGGATGTGGATCAAATCATCAAAACAATAACTATTTCTGAAACTATAAAAAAAGTATTTTGGTCTATGCAGAAACACAGGCAGGCACCCGCAACTCACACTCATTCGCACAAAGAAGTGATCAAGTGATTAAAATCATTGCTACAAAACCAATCTCGATCTCAGACTCTCAACACCCCAGGGAAATTAAATGGTAGCAATACATTTATCTTCAAATTCTCAATTTCACAACACCGCTGCAGGAAAAAGGTTGCTGAATTTACAGCTGATCTTTCCCTATTTGATATCCATTTGCTTAGGATCCCTAAGATTGTTGCAGGTTTAAGATTTTAGACAGAACAGCCTATATAGCAAACAAAACGATTATAACAGAAAATTCTAGCTCCCATTGTGATCATAATTCATAATTGCCATAGATTGAAAATTGGCCTCATTGAAAATAGATGTATTGGCTTCCACTAGGCAGCAATAAAATTCAGCTGCTAAGGGTCTAGTTTAAAGACGAAATCAGATTTCAATCCTCTTGAGCTTCTTGAAACTTGTACATCAACAAGAGAACTTTTCAAGGACAGCGCAATTTTAGGACCAGTTTGAATCTATGTTGCTAAGCTTATGATCACACAATGTTAAATTCATAGACATAAGTAAAAATGACAGGCATCACGATGCACAGAACACTCAATAGTAGGATTAAAAAGGAACAAAATAATCCATAAGTTCCAGTCTTCCAGAAACTATGAATATTTCACATATATCTGCTAACCTGTTTAGTTGTAATCTTCAAAAGGCAATGAAGTAGTTATTGGAAATTCTATGAAGGATAAGAAACAAAATTTGCAGCAAGAATATTTACACTTGTCTTGATAAGACAGTTATATCTCACTACATAACATGGCTTTCAAAGGGAAGAGTAGATAGGAACACCTGGTATGGTTGCACCAGAATCAACAATGAAAATGTTGCCCGAAACATATTCAGAAGATTCATGTACCAAGTATCGAACAAGTGATGTCAATGCTGGATCAGTAGTGCCATTTTCTCTTAACGGCATAATTTTCTTTGTCACGTTATGCAGCCATTCTTTTTGCAAGAGACTCTGGGTAATCTCAGATTTGAAAATGCCAGGTGATATAGAATTCACCCTAATTTTATATACACCCAATTCCAATGCCATGACCTGTCACAAGTAGAAATAACATTATATACAAGAAGAACAAAATCAGCACATACACACACACACACACACACACACACACACACACACACACACATACATGCATACATATTATGCAGCACAATTATAAAAAAGTAATAGGGACAAAAAAAGCAAAAAAAAAAAAAAGGACAAACTAGTCTGATAAGGATACATTTCCTATGGGTAAAGACTTAAAAAGAGCCTGGCTCCTATCTCTAAATAAGTTCAGGGTATTCCATAAATAATTAATTTATGATGTGTTCATCACATAGTTATAGAAAAAGTAATGTCCTAGTCTAAAAAGACAACCAAAGTGATAGCACAGTGGCCAGGGATGACGACTCATGAAAATGCAATATGATGGTGTTTGGAGATGGTATATATGTTTTGTTACTCAGTTTCAATGGGGACCAACAAGAGAATATTTAGGACATGTACTTGAAAATGTCTGACCTGAAGTGAATCTCCAGTCTTCATTTGTGCGTCTACTCTTTAGATGTTTCTCTTGGAATTTTCTTTTTCCTCTCAATTGGAAAAAAAAATATCTTAAGGTGATGTAATATTTCCTCTTTTATTTTAAAATTTTTTTTTATAGGAAACGTACCAAACTTGGCCTTTTCTTGAATCAAAAGAAGTAAATTTTTTGATAAGTAATAGAGATTTATAGACACCTAGGTATACAAGGAATATACAGGGGTGTACAGATCAAATACAAAAGAATCAAAGGAAGTAAATTCTATTTGTTTACCTATTGTTGAATCAATTGAAATAAATTTATTTTTGTTTAACGTGTTTTTTTTTTTTTTTTTTTTTTCAATCTCTGCAGTGTATTTTTCTATGAAGTTACTACGATTTTTCATCTTATAGAAATTATTTTGTTTCCAAACAATTACAAAACATGACAATGGTATTACCCCTATATTTTGGAAGAGTTCCATGGCAATTGACATTACCTTTGTCAAGGTGTTTAGGCCTGCCTTTGAAGCAGCATAGGCGGCAGAACCAGGCAATTGCCCACGGTCGAGACCAGCAATTGAAGATATGTTTATGATTGATCCTCCCCTCTCAGCATCACGCATGCGTATGCCAATGTATTTTGACACCAACCAGGTTCCTGTTAAGTTTGTTCTGATAACATGATTCCATTCCTCCTCAGAAAATTCTAATGGAGATCTCACATTACCTAATGTACACGGCATAAGAGTGAGAAATATTTATCAACAATAACCTTCAACAATTCAGTAATAAAAACAGCCAGATAAGCATCCTGGTACATGAACATGTTTAAAAAGCTCATAGAATTATAATAAAGATGAAGAAGCAAATGCCAAAAATACAAGCACAAAAATTCCAAGCACACTGATTATTTTATTTTATAAATAAATTGGTAAGTTACTCATACCCAATGGGTCTTTAACCTATGACCTCACCTTCCACCTAGCACTTAAAAGGAGTGAAGGTGTCAGTTGAGCTAGAACTGATCTTGTCAATACAAGAATGAAAACTCAAAAGTTATATTTCTTAAATAATCAACTGTGGATGATCCACAGTCATCTAGGCACACGTGTCCATGTATGGATATCATCCCTTTACATACCTGTGTGTCCACAATATGAGTATGTGCAATGTTTACATTTATGAAGGTGAATTCAGACCTTGGGGAAAATTGAAATTGTCCCTGTTGGGGAGGTGAGCAACATTCAGACCTTGGCTAATATTCTTCATTGCAGGGTGGGCAGTCTGCCCATGCTTTACTTGGGTATGCCATTGGGATCTTCGTATAAATCAACCGCTGTATGGAATCCGATCCTTGAGAGGATGGAAAAGAAGCTTTCAGGCTGGAAGCGGCTTTATTTGTCAAAGGGTGGTAGACTTACTTTGTTGAAAAGTACCCTTTCAAGCCTTCCGACTTATTACCTTTCCCTTTTTACTATCCCTAAAGCTGTGGCTACTAGATTGGAACGCATTCAAAGGAATTTCTTGTGGGGTTCGTCAGTTGAGGGTTTCAAATATCCTCTGGTGGCCTGGGAAAAGGTTTGCCTTCTGCGCGAATTGGGTGGGTTGGGAATTCGGAATTTGGTGTCTTTTAATCAGGCCTTGCTTGGGAAATGGCTTTGGAGGTATGGCCATGATACCACTCATATGTGGCGAAGGGTCATAGCCATGAAATATGGGGAGGGAAAACGGGGTTGGTGCACTAGAGCTAGTAGAAGGGCTCATGGGTGTGGGTTATGGCGGAGTATTAGCGAAGGGTGGGACACTTTCGCTAAGCATTTCTCGTTTGTGGTGGGGGATGGTTCTCGAATTCTTTTTTGGCATGATAAGTGGATTGGGGATGTTCCTCTTAAAATCCTTTATCCTCAGTTATTTTTGTGCTCAGCCAATAAGAAGGCTTATATTTCTGAAGTGTTAAGCCCTCCAATGGGCGATAATGTCAGAGTGTGGAGCTTAAGCTTTTACAGGGATTTCAATGATTGGGAGTTAGCGGCTTCCTATTCCCTACTTCATTTCATCCAATCTCGAACTCCTAGGGGTGGAGGGTGTGATAGGCTATGTTGGGATCTTAATGGAAGTGGGAAGTTCAATATTCGGTCTTTTTATCATAAGATTCATAATGCGGCTCCTTCCTCTTTCCCTTGGAAGGGCATTTGGAAAGCCAAGATTCCTAGAAGGGTGGCTTTTTTCACGTGGACAGCAGCCCATGGTCAAATTCTTACCTTGGATAATCTTATGATTCGTGGTCGTCCTTTGACGAATCGTTGTTGTATGTGCTGTTGTAATGCGGAATCTGTGGATCACTTGTTACTTTTTTGTCCGATAGCTCACTATTTGTGGATGTCTATGCTTCGGCTGTTTGAGATTGTTTGGGTCATGCCAGGTTCAGTTGTGGACTTATTATTTTGTTGGTATAATTGGCTTGGGAAGCATAGTTCTAATGTTTGGAATTTGGTTCCGGGCTGTTTATTGTGGACCATTTGGACCGAACGGAATCAGCGGTCTTTTGAGGACAAAGGGAAAACTATGGTTCAATTATTAGAGCTTTGCCAACGGACCCTCTTTGATTGGTCTTGTTGTTGGGGTTTCTCGGATTGTTCTACTCTTATGGATTTTCTTTCGTCTAATAGAATAGATTAGGGGCTTCTTCAGTCTATCTGTTCCTTTGTCCTTTGTTCACTACCGTGAACTCCTTGTATTTTTCTTGCTTTTCTTTCATTTATAATATTCTCTTCTTACTTATCAAAAAAAAAGTGAAAATGATGTCTAAACTGTTTAAAGAATAGAATGTTAGAAGTAAAAGGTCTCAAAACCTATAAGATCTTGGGTTCAAAACTTGTAACTAGCATTTTGGGGCTACTTCCAAGGGATTCTACCCTATAATTACCTTGTGTGTGCACATCCCTTAGAGAATAGTCAAGTACTGGAAAAACTATAAGCACTCATGTAGTGTGTGTGTGTGTGTGTGTGTGTGTGTGTGTGTGTGTGTGTATTCACAAATATGTTCGCGTGCGAGCTCACATGAGGGTGGTTTCCTGTGGAGACTCAAGAGTGTAGTCCATCCGTCACATGAAAGGGTGGGTTCCTGGGCAGTCCTAATAATATTTCTTGTGCATAACAACTCGAGAATATCATAGAAGCTTCTATAACTCTTAATCCTCTCAAAGAAGGAGATCCAAAAGGCAGACACATAAAGATTAATTGGTTTATAAAATCCACACAATCAATTGAAGTTGAATTATCATATTTATATCTCTAAGCACACATTACTAAGTTACTCCCATGGGCATTAAATTGCATCAATCCTGTCCACATAACAAAAAACTTGAATTTGCTCTGTCTGGTGCCAACCAAATATGACAGGTGAACCATTTGAAGCCTAACAATGTGAAATTGGAGAATCAAACACTTCACACTTATTTATTTATCACCCAATCAAACACACACAAAACCAAATTAACCACATTAGGGAAAGAGAAATTAAAAGGTTTAATTTCTTTTTTAGTTTTCTATGTATCAGTACAAAACTACAAATTACCAAATCCAAACCTTAATTTTCCTTCAGTCAATTTCTCAGGAAACACACAACAAACAGAATTAAAAACAAAATTTAACAAAAACAAAGGGAAAATTACACAATTCTCCCTATAGTTTTGATTGGTTTCAAATTACACCTAGATTTTAAAAGTTCCAATTAAAACCATAGACTTTTTAAATCGTTTCAATTCGCCTTATTATTATTTTTTAAATGCAAATTCACATCAATTCTGGTTAGAACTTATCTAGACACAAATTCTTCCATGTGAATCATATCAATTAGTGTACAGACACGCCCAATTTCACAGCATGTTGAGGTGTCAAGTGATAGTATTTTATTATGCACCCATCACAACTTGACACCTTAGCATATTATAAAATTGGATGTGTCTGTAGAGATATTGGAATCACAAATGATATTTTAATACTGAAAGTACTATTTAATTTTCACAACAATACCTAGGTGACAAGTTATAAAAGATTTTCATCTGGGTTCATCGTTGATGTCACTTTTTTACTTGTGATTATCAACCTGCCATCTAAACTTTGTTGAGAAATTGTAGTTAAAATAAGATAAATTGTTGAGTTTATTACAATAAACTATCACATAAAGCAAGTATAGGTATAGCTTACTTACGTGGATTTCAGCTCATTCAACTAGTAAAATCTCTAATTGTCGAATAAGATCGATTTCAATCCCCCTACACCTAATACACCTAAAACTAATTGATGTATTGGTCTAATAATTAGTAAAATTATATATATATATATATATATAAATAAAAAGGGTCATGCTCATTTTTTCATAAAATAATTTTAAAAATAGTTTCCATGCCCTTAAGTCGGTCCTTCCTTAACATTTCCCTAAAAAAAAAAAAAAAAAAAAGAAGAAGAAGAAGAAGAAGCTATAGTATTTAATTCCTAACCTCTAAGTCCGGCATTGTTGACCAAGGCATGGATGTGGCCAAACACATCCCAAGCTTTCTTTATGGACTTCTCGATGGTGGGTCCATCAGCGGTCAAGTCGAGCTCCACAGCCACAGCTCGAGGGGAGCTTGTAGAAGAAGAAGAAGAAGAAGAAGAGTTGATTTGGTGACAGAGTGATTGGAGACGGTCGACGCGTCGAGCGGCGGCAATGATCTTGCAACCAGCTTTTGCAAGGTCGAGACAGAATTCAAGACCAAGGCCTGAGGAAGCCCCAGTTACCATCACCACTTTTCCCTCTAGTTCTGCCCATGACTCCATCGCCACTTCTCTGACTCTGTTTTGGATTAAAATGTATAAAAAAAAGAGAGAGAAAGAAAGAAGAAGTAGCTTTTAAAACATCTCAATATAGATGCAATGGATGAGAGGCATTGAGCAATCCGAGGAACAACTATTTCCACACCCAATTGCGTGGCTGTCAACTCGTGATTTGATTTCCGTGCTTTCACACGTGTTCTCTAAGTAAAATTGAAGATGATAAAATCTAATCAAAATTGACCTAACAATTTCTTCAAATTTTTGTACGATATATGAAGTGAATAATTATATTTATTATTTATTTATGTGGTTTTTCAAATATATTTTTCAGCCGCCACTCTATATTTACTCTTTTTTATTTAAATATTATTTTTTTTATTTAAAACTTTTTGTGATATTTTTTTAACAAGTCTGGTAAAGCACCTGTGGCCAAATATAATTATTGTAAAACCAATTTTACAATAAATTATATGCGGTAAGTTGTTATTGGTTCTAATTTGAACTCATCATTAAAATTATTTTTTTCTCGACAGTAATAACCAGCAACATCTTATTGCTTAAGATTTATTATGAAAGAATTGTAAAAATATTGTGGTAAAATTTCTCAATTTCATTTTTCTATTTCTTTATTTAATTTTTCCTTCTCTCTTCATTTTTTCCACCCATACGTTTCTTTTTTTTGCTTTTCTTTTTGAGAATAAATTGGGTCAGGAGTTGGCGTAAAATGTGTGTTTTACGCCAGCCAATCCCAACCCTCCACGTAACCATTTTTTGATCAGCGGTGTGACCCACTACCACCACAACATCATGATCCATGGTGTTGGAGTGGAGCTTTAAGAAGAATGAGGAAGAAAGAAAAAAAATGAAAGGGAGAGAGTAATGGACATTGACTAACTTGTGAAGATGAAATAGAAAAAAGACAAGGGAGAGAGATATTATTTAATTAAGTTAGGAGAGAATGAATAAAATAGTATTCTTTTTGCTTTAACTTCTCGTTGATGGCTTGTGTTGAGCTTTGAAGCTCTGGCCATGGAGGTTCAGAGATGGAGAGATCAGGTGAGGAGAGAAGAGAAGAGAGGCGCTTAATCGTTTTTGTTGAAAAAAAAAAAAAAATTTGGTGACGTGGTGGGTCGGAATTGGCTGGCGTAAAATACACCTTTTACGCCAACTCCTGACCCAATTTATTCTCTTTCTTTTTTCTCCACCATACACATTTCCCCACTTCTCTTTATCTTCATTTATACTTTTCATTTTCTACCTCTATCTCTAGATATCTCTCTCTTTCACATGGACTGAAAACACTAAAACATGTCAGTCATCTTCACGTCACATAGAGGGGAAATCACCACTGTGCTCCACCAAGGGAAAGAGAGATAGTCTTTGTTCTCTTTCCTTCTCCAGATATTGTGGGTCAGAAATTTTTTTTTAATTTGTTCTAATTTCATTAGTTTTATGAGAAAGATTGTGTTCTGTGATTAGATTGCATTGTGTATCTTGTTCTGATTGGGTTTTGGTGTCTTTGTAGTCGTTGAGATTGAGATAAATGCTGAAATTTTAATTTTTCGTGTTAAATTATTTATTTAGATTTATTCAAGTGTGAATTATTTTAAGTGAGAAAAATAGTTTGGAGTTGCTATAGTATTTTAAGTGAAAAATAGTTTAGAGTTGCTATAGTGCTCTCTTCTTCAAGGGAGCTACTGTATCCACTCTAAAAAAAAATATTGGAAAAGTCTACATTTTAGAGAGGCTGTTGGAGCTGATTTTATGGGTTTGCTCTCATCTAGTTTATTGGAGATGCTCTAAAGCAATTGGATATGGTAATGGGTGTGTAACGTGTGTTCCTAGCACCACTTTGATAGTCTCATGTATGGCGATGTGATGCTCCATCTCTTCGCATTTATGGTGGACCTCAACATAAATTTTATTAATGGGATACTGGGATCTATTGTAAATGAGAGAACAAAGAGCATCACATCCTCTCCTCAAAAAAAGAAAAAAAAGAAAAGAAAAAAAGAGCACCACATTCAATAAAGTCAATTTCGTACTTGAGGCCATTTTAGTTTGGCCAATGTAGCGAAATATTTCAATACTAGTTGATACCGGTGTACTGTTTTGGAATTACTGTTATAATTTTATATTAAAAATCATATATTTTATAAGCCTAAATATTAGCTTAAGTACATTCACACTTAATAAATAAATAAATAAATATATATATATATATATATATATTAAATAACATTTTTTTTTTAAATTAAAATTTTTAATTTTTAATTTTTTTTATATTATACTAGTCCAAATGTCAAAATCGGCTGAAACACTCGAAATGTCCCTAGTACAATCTGGTATTTTTTTTTTTTGATACATTTTAGAGGATTATCGATTCCAATTTAATGGCTGGTACATTATATTTATCTGATATGGCTGATATGGTATGATATTGACTTCCTAGATCATATTATCGTATTTCGAGAGCACTTAATAATTATATTTTTTTTCCTACTTTATAAGATAATTATAATTGTTAAAAAAAATTTCTCTCCCCTGAAAAACCCAAATATTTTATGAATTTATTATTAATTTTAGAGAAAAATATTATTTATTAATTTAACACATATCCCATGCCAAATCGAAAAATTATTTTATAAAACCATTTTATATCTCTCCCACAATGTATATGGGCTTCTTAGGACCATCTTACATCTCTCCCACAATGTATATGTACTTCAAAGAACCGTCTCACGAGATACCATTTATGCCAAATCACCATTTCAAAGAGTCTCATTACAAATGCTCCATGATAGAAAAATACATTTTACTTAAAAAAGTTATCACTACAAACATGATTTAAATATATTACTCTCATTTATTCATTCTTATAGGCTGCTCCACCCACAAAATTCCATAGGGTAGGTGTTGATGCCCATGTTGGCAAAGAGGCCCAATAGCAAGAAGAAGCCCAACAATATGGTAGTAAAAGAGTTAGTAAATTGAGAAGAAAACCATTAAGACTGAATGACAGGAATAATTAATCATAAGCCTAGAAAATAATAAATGGGTCTCAAAGAAAGCAAGCAGGCCTAAAGGAGCCCAGAGAAAGGAAGTAATAAACCCATGGACATTATGTGAAATAGAAAGCAAGCAAGAATGAGCCAAAGAGGCCCGAACTAATAAATTAAGTGAGTAAGGGGTTGATGGAAAGCCCATAAACTCCAAAAGTAAAGGATATGGTAATTAGGGTCAGGGAATCCTAAAAGACTTAGTAAAGGCCCATGGGAGTAAAGAATTGGAATGGGCCAAGGATGCCTACGGAAAGGAAATGGGCTGAGGATGTCCAAAAGGATGAGATGGGCCAAGGGAGCCTAGAAGCAATGGAATGGTCCAAGGAAGCCCAAAACATCATGAATACTAACCCAATTATAATACTGGGCCATCGGAATTAAGCAAAGGGAAAGCATACAGCAGGCCCAACAGAGGCCCAGCAAGCATGGGTTAAACAATAGAACAACAAGAATGACAGAATGACACAACATAATTGCTAGAAGATCCGCAAAAGAGGTAAAGAATGGATTAGAGAAGGAATAAGGCACAATCAAGCAAGGCCCAGCCCATGAAGGAAGTAAGACATAAAGAACGAAGGCTTAGGGAAACATGCACGCCACAAGAGGTTAAGAATGAGCAGCAGAATGTACAGACAAGCCTTCAAGTCATGGTAAACGCATGAGCAGTAGATAAGTCATAGACACATATGGAAGGGGAATACACATAAAGCTCAGGCACCACTAACTTGTACCCAACCAATACAGGAGTGGTGGGCCATGTGTTAAAGGTAAGAGAGTGTGGTTTGGCGGTGGGGAGAAAGAGGAAGCCTATTCTAGGTTCTCGCTCAAACTCTTTTAGGAGAAATGTCCTGCTGGGATGACATACCACTCAAAAAAGAAAAAGATGAGTTAGAATCACTAGGTGTATGTCCTGAGGGATAGTGAGAGAGAATGCCCACCCTTATCCGGATGGGAATGCCACGATAAGTAAGCAAACAAAATAAGGCTCTTTGTCTAGCAATGGGATGTGGCATGGCTAGCACAGGGAAGTGGTGGTGGCTGGGCAGTTGATAGATCAATGGGTGGTCTAGAAGGACACCCACACCTAGAAAAAAGTGGTTAAGGGGTAAAATAGTAAAAAACTTTCATAGCAGGAAATATAAAAAGGTCCTCTGCTGTGCAGAGAAAATAGGGAGAGGAACAAGGAGGAAAGGGGATAACATAAAAACACCACAGAGAACAACGAAGCAAGAATAACAGAAAATAGAGAGAAAAAGAAGTAAGAAATGGAGTGAAAAATAGAGCAGAAAACTTAGAAAGGAAAAAGAGTTAGAGAGAAAAACAAAGAGTAGACAATAGTGAGATAGTAGACATGCACCAATAGGCTAATCCATTCTCTCCCTCTAAAAGCCTACCCTTTAGTAAGGATTAAGAAATTTGAGGATAAACCATTTAGGCCCATTCTCTCAAAGTGGGTAATTTTTGTGGTAGGATCTTCCTATGAGATTGCTCACATTGAAGATTGGTTCCCTTCCTAGACTTAACTCTACAAGTTCTATGCACGAAGACCTCCTTACCCATTAAGAATACTCAGAAAGCCATACCCCAAGAGGTATGAACCATGAGTTTTTGAGCAGTATGATGGCAGAAAGGGAAGTGTCGTCGAGCATGTGAGCAAGTTCATTGATACTCTTGGCCCTTATGCGGCAGACGAGGACTTATGTCTTCGGGAATTTTCTAAAACACTGTGTGACCGTGCGTACACCTGGTGCATCGGTCTGAAACCAGGGTCAATCCCAACATGGGATGACATGGTAGACGTATTTTGTACTAAGTACTTCCATAGAGAGGAAACGGTAAAACTTGCAACTTTGCAAGTAACTAAGCAAAGAAGTGGCAAATATTTGATGGAATACATCAAAGGGTTCAAAGACATAACACTTGATTGCTATGATCATTGTGAAGAAAAGACATTGGTGGAAATGTGTATGGAAAACATGATCAGGGAATACAGACCTGTCTTGGAAAATCTAGAAATCTCTCAGTTCGCACAGTTTTTGTAGAAAGCCAAAAAGACTGCCCAATCGATGAAACCAAGTTCCTACAAAAGAAACACTCCACAAGCTATGGCAATATCCATTGGTGAAAGAAAAAGGAAGTCTAACAGAAGGGAGTACGATACCCCTCCACCATTACCATGTACCCCAAAGGAGCTAGACGCGCTCCTAGATAAATGGATAGCAGATAGAATCTTTAAGCCTAATTAAATTTCCAGAGAATCCACCGAAGAAGAGCGGAGAGACCCACGCTTCTATTGCTTGCACAATTATGTGCAACATCCTACCACAGAATGTTGGGCGCTCCGCAGACTAGTGCATCGAAGAATCAAAGAAGGGACTCTAGAGCTGTCCCAACTGGAGGTTCAAAGAAACCCACTCCTAAACCACAAGGGGAAAGGTATAGTAGTAGTTGTCATTTGTGCAGATCTAGGGGAAGACGAGGAAGAAAGGCCAACCCTACCCGTCGCAGCCATTACCACCTTGTAGAAAAGTTCCAGGTTCAAGAACTTGTTCAATCGATTGGGGTTCACAGTAAATGAGCGAAGGATAGCTACAGAGGCCTTGACAAGAATTGTCTTTAAGGTAGGAATAGAATGTTTGACAGCAGAAGTCACAGAAGACAAAGCCTTCTTACAAGAGGCAAGTGAGATCACTTTCAGTGATGAAGATATGGAAGTGGGGTACTCAGATCATATGAGGCCCCTTTATTTGGTAGCATCTATAAATCAAATCCCCATCAAGAGTGCTTTGGTGGATACAGGTGCTTCCGTGAATCTCATCCCACTGAGCACCTTACAAGCAGTAAGAATTTTAGAAAGAAAGATTCAGGGATGTTAAATGGAAGTAACAGGATTTGGGGGAAGAGGCGAATATACCGTAGGCCACATTCAGCTGTGGTTGAAAGTGGGACCAATAGCCTCTTTGGCCCGCTTTCCACGTGGTGAAAACAAAGGTCTCATACCACGTGCTATTGGGAAGACCGTGGTTACATAAGCACCGACTGGTCCCATCTACTTATCATCATTATGTAAAGAGAAGGTTGAATGGCAGAATGATACGAATAGCAGCAAATCTGTTACCCTTCGAACAAGCGGAGGCTCATTTGGTAGAAACTATGTTTTATGATAAGTGGGCACCATCCGGGGAAAGCTTAGTATCAAAACCGCAGGGCACTTTCGTGCCTAGGTGGGAAGACGTCCAAGATGACTTAGAGCCCGATCTAAAGAGGCTATTGATGCAAAAGAATAAAAGGAAAGAAGTGCCCACTTGGGAATTAGATGATGCATCGTAATGCGTTAGGGTTTGGGCCCCTGATGGCAGAAATGTCTACAAATTATGAAGGTGCGTGGGGCTGGCATGCGATGCGCAAGCAGGCCCAAGGCATGAATTGCAGCATAAAAGTTTGGTGTGCTGCGTGGCTCAAGAAAGTTCAGAGGAAGAAAGTAATACAGAGAAAGATAAGGAAATTACAGCAGAAAAGGATGTACAGGTAGCAACAGAGGAAAGATTGGAGGAGGTTGTCCTGTGATCTAATCCACAGGAACCAAAGCCCATCTCAATTAGTTCAAAACTGTCAGATGAAGAAAAGTCAGAATTGATATTGTTGCTGAAAGAATTCAAGGATGTTTTCGCATGGGATTACAGCGAGATGCTCGGGTTGGATCTCGGACTAGTGGTGCATACGCTGAACGTGGATCCCGAGATTAAGCTAGTGGCTCAACCTGCCATAGTATTCCACATCAAAATAGAATAGCAGATAGTAAAGGAGGTTTAGAAGTTGCTGGCTGCGGGTTTCATTAAGCCCATCCAGCATCCACGTTGGTTGTCCAACATTGTGTCAATAAAGAAGAAGAATGGGCAGATAAGGTGTTGTGTAGATTTTAGAAATCTCAACAGAGCTTGCCAAAAAAATGAATTCCTGCTGCCAAACATGGACTTGTTGATAGACTCTGTAGGAAGAAACGCCATGTTTTCCTTCATGGATAGGTTCAGCTGATACAATCAAATTCGAATGGCGCTAAAAGATGTGGAGAAAACTGCCATCAGAGCACCCATAGGAAATTTCTACTATACTATGATGCATTTTGGATTAAAAAATGCAAGCGCAACCTACTAATGTACCATGACGGCCAAAGTCCATGACATGATGCACTAAGTGTTGGAAGACTACGCAGATGACATAGTTGTGAAGTCAAAAAGGCGAGAAGATCACGTCCAAATATTGAGGAAAGAGTTTGAAAGCTGTCAGGCTTTCAAGTTGAGAATGAATCCCCTCAAATGCGCCTTTGGAGTAGCTTTTAGGAAATTTCTGGATTTCCTAGTCCACAGCAGAGGAATAGATGTAGACCCAATCAAGGCCACAACCATAGCAACCATGAAGCAGCCTGCCACGATGAAAGAATTGAAGAGTTTCTTGGGGGAAAGTCTTGTACATTTGGAGATTTATCCCTGGTTTAGCATCAATCACTTCGGCCTTCGTTAGATTACTCCAGAAGGGGCAAAGTTTTGAGTGGGGAGAAACATAGCAGACAGCCTTTAAAAGGTTATAGCAGATTATGATGAACCTTCCTACAGTGCATGCCCCAATTCGCAAAAGGCCGCTACTGCTTTATTTAGCCACCAGCTTGTAAGCCATAGGCACATTGATCGCCCAAAAAGATAAAAGCGGTGTTGAGCAACCAGTTTACTACATCAGTTGTGCCTTGAAAGAAGCAGAGACTCACTACCCAAGAGTAGAAAGGGCATGCTTGACGATAGTATATGCTTCACAGAGGCTACGCCATTACTTCCTAGCCTATGAGGTGTGGCTGATGACGAAGTCCCACACAATCAAAGCTCTGTTGCTGCAACCAATCCTCTTTCAAAGGATATCCCAGTGGTTACTATAGTTGTCACAGTATAATTTGAAGGTGGGAGCACTCAAAGCAGTAAAAAGTCAAGTCATAGCAGATTTGTTGGCACAATTCCCAAGAGAAGAGGAATTCCCACTAGACGATGATGTTCTAGGAGAAATGGCCATGGTGGAAGAAGTCAGTGAGTAGTGGGTAATGAAATTTGATGGGTCCTCAATTACCCACTCAGGAGGCATAGGAATAGTTGTATATCATAAGGAGAATGAGGTTGTGGCGCTCTTGTTCAAATTGGAATTCCCCTGCTCAAACAATACTGCAGAATATGAGGCTTATCTCACTGGGCTAGCTATGACCCTCGAAATAGGAGTCAAGCATTTAAAAGTAATTGGTGATTCGAACTTAGTGCTCTGCCAGACCAAAGGGAGCTTCTTTTTGAAGGAACCTAGCTTAGTCCCGTACAGGACAATGGCCCAGAAGATGGAGGAAAAGTTCTCAACATTTGAGATAGAGCATGCTCTGAGTAGCGAAAATCAGTATATAGACGCATTGGCCGCGTTAGGATCACAAATAGTGTTTGGAGGAAGTAGCACCAGGATAGAAGTCAGCAAATGGAAGGAGTCCATTATTGAAATGCTGAAAGAGATATTCCAAGAAGAAAGATTTGAAGAGGATTGAAGGATTCCCATAAAAGAAGCTTTGATCAAAGAAGAAGATATGGCAGAATTGAAGGCGTTGAAAGACTACGCCTTGGTAAAAGGAGAATTGCACCGCAGAATGACGGGAGGAATTCTGTCGAGATGTGTGGGGCAAGAAAATGCCCAAAGAAAGCTAAGGGAAGTACATAATAGAACCTGCGGGTTCTGTGGAGAAGTCAGCCTTTACCGCAGACTTCAAAGGGCAGGTTTTTATTGGCCAAGCATGGGTAAGGACACGAACCAAGTCCAGACCCAATGCGAGGCATGTCAGCTTGTAGAAGACAGAGAGGAAAGTCATGTTATCTTCATTGGTGGGGATTGGAGGAACCCGTTCATGCAGTACCTAGTAGAAGACATCCTGCTGCAGAAGCATAGTGAAAGATACAAGTTTAAAAGGTTGATAATGCGTTACTTTTGCAAGAAGGAGTCATTTTCAAAAAAGGGTATGATGGAGACCCGTTACGATGTTTGGGTCCCGAAGAAGCAAGGGAGATGATAAAGGAGGTACACGCAGGAGAATGTGGGGAACACCAAGGGAAGAAAAAGTTGTGCAGATGCCTACTACAAATGGGTTATTATTGGCTCACCCATGAAGAGGGACACAACAGAATTTGTGAAAAAATGCCAGAGTTTCCAAGTACAAGCCAACTTGATTCACACTCAGCCACAAAATTTACACAGTATGGTCACCCCATGGCCCTTCCACACTTGGGGGCTTGATTTGGTGGGACCAGTTAATCCACCATTACATAGGTACATATGGATGCCAGTGGCTATGAAGTATTTTACCAAGTGGGCAGAAGCAATACCACTCCGTAAAGCCACGGGAGGGGCAGCGACAAATTTTATCAAAGAAAACATAATTGTTAGGTTTGAAGTACCCTACAGAATCATCAGTGACAATGGCACACCCTTCGTCAACAGCGAGGTGAGAAAGATGCTGGAGTTTTATCAGATCAAACACCATCGGTCGTTGCCCTATTACTCTCAAGGGAATGGGCAGGCAGAGGCGACAAACAAGACACTCATAAAGATCATTAGCAAAATGAGCTAGGAGTATACTGGGGGATGGGTGACACACCTGCCAGACGGCCGTTGGGCTAACTGAAACTCACCAAAGCTAGCCATAGGGTTTTCACCCTTTTTTTTAATCTATTGAATAGAGGTGATGAGCCCAGTAGAAGTAATGACTTCCTCTTTGAGAGTCATACAAATGTGGAAGAAAGAAAAGGAGAAGAAAGTTCTTGTGGCAGAAAGGTGTGAAGACCTAGAGGGGCTAGATGAAAAAAGGGAAGAGGCTCAAGAATGCAGTCGTAGATATAGACAAAGAATGACTGAAGCTTATGGCAGGATGACTAGAGAAAGAGTGTGCTTAGAAAGGCAACTTGTGCTAAAGGCAGCGGATCATGTTAAGCAAGGTATGGCAGGACCATCTAAGTTCTCACCAAAATGGGAGGGACCCCTTGTTATAAGAAAGGGATATATAAGTGAGTATTATTGTTTGGCCCAGATGGATGGCAAAGATCTGATGAATCCCATCAATGGCAAATGGCTAAAACGATACTATGCTTAAAAAAAAAATCATATGGTTACCCCTTTTGTTTAATTAGTTCCATGTTTTCTTTCCTTTCCTCCAAGTGACTATGTCACAAGGCAATATTGTAACATTATTTTATTCATAATGTAATGAAAAACTATGAAGTATTAGAAAGCATACTGTATCATAGTCATAGTGATGGCAAAAGCAGTAGCAAGTGTAGTATCATAGTTTACAAACCCAAACTATAGCAGTCGTGTCAGACTTGCCAAATAAGTACTGTAGAAAATATAAAGTGTACTAGATAGGGAAATAAGGGAAAGGAAACAAAAGGGAAACTACATAATCTTAACGAAGTCCGGAAATGAGAGTCTGATCTCCAAAACGACTCCAGCAACACTAGAAAGAAGGTGTTCACTACGTCCCTCCAAGTCTGCCACCCCCTTCCTCAAAGCCGCAATGCGCATATCAATGGCATCCACAGCAGGTTAAACCTTCTTCATGAAGAAGGCTCGGGAAATCTCACGTAAGTGGTCTAACATGAACTCTACAGCAAAGCCCACTCTAATCAACTCCTAAACCGCAGCCCTCAACTGTAAGGTCCTCTCGGTGGAAATAGTATCGATGAAGTTGGGCTCAATGTTATTCATCACACTCCCCAACAACTTCAAAAAGAGCTCCCTCACAAAACGGCCATGAAGAAATCCCCGCATGAAGTCCCCACGGCTCCTATAGACTGCCTCCAAATGAGAAGCACACTCCCCAGGAACCTTGAAGCCGTGGAAGTCAACATAAGGAGACCTAGCACCCCAGAAGTCTGCAGGATCAAGATCATTAACCTTGGACTGGTCAAAGTGAGTAAAGAAGGTCGCAGCCTTGCTCACGGGATCTGGAACAGTGGCAGAGCTACTGCCCACTTCAAACTGAGAAGGTGCAATAAGAATTAGACCTGGAAGAAGATGTGAAACGCGGTATAAGGAATGGATGAAATGGAAGGAGTGGATTCATAGAAAAGATAAGGATGGAGATGGGAGAAAGGAAAGATACCAAGACCCGTGGAAATGGAGGCTGTGGGTGTGGCAGAAATAAGTGCTGCAAGAGTGGCAAAAACAGGTGTTGTGGGTATGGCAGAAACAGGTGCTGCAGGTGTGCCAGGAATGGGGGCTGTAGGCATCGCTATGTCTGCTGCAGTCTCAAGCTCCTCAGGAATCACTGTGATCAAAAGAATGAACATGCAGAATAAATAAAGGTTGCATCAGAAGGTTATACAGATATATATGAAGAGAAAAAGAAAAAAAAAAAAAAAACAAAGAAAAAGGATGACAACGATAAAGGATGGATAGGAAGCCTAACAAGTGTAAGGGATATGTACCCATAGCCTCGGTCTCGTGCTCATCACTGTCCTCCTTATCAAAATCAGAGACCCTCTTCTTCATGGTAGACTTATCATCAAAATCTTAAGAACTTCTTCAGATCCTTCATCAGAAGACAAGTCTGCATCAGGCCCACGAATGGTAGAGCTAGGAATGGACGAGGAAGTAACCACCAGAGAAGAGCCATCCTTTAAGGCCTGAGATAAAGTTGCAAAAGGATCGCTAGTCGAGATAACAAGAGGTGTAACAGTAGAGGCAATCTCAGTCTGGGAAGTAGCCGGAGGAGTAGCTCCCTTTTAAGAAGTGAGAGTCTCGGCAAGAATGGAAGTAGGCTCACTAACCCTCTTGGCCTGGGCACCCTCTTCTATAGGTTTAGGCTCGACTGAAGGGATAGGGGTCTCAGCAGGAACCCCCTGTGCAGCAGCAGAAGCCATGGTCTCAGCTACCACATCAGCCCCATCGAAGAAAACTCCATGGGTGTGCCCATGGCAGCAAAAATCTTTTCAGTCTTAAGGTGATAATTAAAGATGGGCTCGAGGTCAACCTGAAGAATACAAAGTAAAAGAGAGGGGGGCAGTAGAAAAAAGCACATGATAAGTGGTGATGCATATATATATATATATATATACCAAAAAAAAAAAAGTGTAGAGAAGGAAATGGGGCATGTAATGATGCAATGGGAATACATGCAAAAGGAAAGGACATACCCCCATCTCGAGCTTGTTAAGAAAGATGGGGCGGACGGCAGAAGTATCCTCCTTATGCTTAGACTACAAAAAAGAAGGGACAACAAGGAGGGGAATAAGCAAACATACATATGGGGTTAGCCGCAGGAAGATCCTATGAATAAGAAAAAATAGAGAAGAAGTAAAATTAGAGATAACATACTCTCCTCTCGATGGTGGCAGACGAAGGAGGTGAAGATGTCTTCCTTTTGCTGCCTTGGGTCCTGCTAGAAGGAGGAGCATCAACGGATGGTTGTGGAGCAGTAGACCTAGACTTGCCTGCAGTAGGGCGCCTGTTGGAACGGGTACGAGCAAAAGGAGGAGGAGAGCTCTCCAAGACTATGTCACCTATGGGGGGAAGGCCACCCTCAAAAGGGACAATATCAGAAAAAGTCTCAGATGAGTCATCACCTTTCTTGGTGGGCTTAGGCTTGGCGGACCGAGACATAGAGCCCTTCTTCCCGAGTATGGGAAGGTTCCTCACCTTCACTCTTCTCTCCCAACCTGTGGGGAAATTACTAGCATACCAATACCACCCCTTTTTCCCTACATCCCACTCAAATATAGCAGACCTACTCTACTTCATAGCATATGCCACTATGGACTTGGTAGGAAGAAGCAACCGAGGGTTGGCGGAAATGACTGCATGGAGACCATCAAGAGGAATGAGAGAAAACCCACAGCTGCCCAACAACTCCTGCTCAAATGAGATCATCACGGCCTGCCAGTATTCGTGCATAGCTGCAGTGTAAATACCCTTCCGCTGCGAACCTGGAATGGTGACTTTTGTAAAACGCTTGGTCCAAAACTTAAAGGCACTGTGTCACAGGAATGGCCGAACAGAAGCGGTAGACTCCATAATGGCAGAGAAATCATTAGGAATATCCTGATCCAGTCCAAACTGCCTCCTCACTTTGTCAGCAGAATAGTGCACAAACCGAATCTCTTCATCGGCCAAATAAGGCAACTACCCAGCATTGGTGGCTGCTAAGTAAGTAATACACCTCTCATCAAAACCAGTCAATGGGGTGGTGGTCCCAGCAGTATCAACAAAAGGACCCATGATAGAATTAGCATATGTATAATCTGTACCCAAATTCCTATATGCTTTCTAACAAAAACCAACTCTCTTGTCAAAGAACTCAACAACAGGATGCCCAAACGGCTTCAATCCAACCCAACGAAAAGCCAACGGAAAAACAGATGCAAACTGACCACAGAAATCAGTAATAAATTTTGGACACGAATGATACCTCTCATTGGTAAAACGGACTGGCCTACACTTTGCCAAATGCCTAACACAACGCTCCCATAACAAATGTTGCAAAATGGTGCTATGGGTAGAAGAAGTAACTATATGGCAAAAACCTGCCTGTTTCTCACCACTTTGCAAAATGTCTAACTGCATATACAAATGACCCAGAAATAGGGGGGCCAACGGAAGACTCACTCCAGCAAATATCTTGATAGCTAATCGGAAATACAAAGGCTTCATAGCATAATGAGGATGAGATCCAAATATGAACTTACAGAGCCAGAATGTGATGAAGGCCGCACGTCGAGCAACAATAGAAGCCTTGGAAAAAGCCCCAACCTAATGTGACAACTTTGCATTGCCACTCATCCCCTTCCTCAACTCGGCCTCCACGGCCTACTCCTCTGGAAAGAGTTCCAAAGCACCAGGGTTAATATCACCAAGAATGGGCAAAAGTAGTTGGTTTGCCATGTCCTCCAAGGTCAAGGTGATCTCACTATAGGAAAGAAAGAAGGTGTGCGTAGTGGTGCACCACCGGCGGACCAAATGGCGGAGATTGAACAAGTCCCTATAGTTGGACAAGCAACGTGATGAGAATGAACAAGTCGCCATGAAACCCTTGTCGGACAACTCATCGTCTACCCATTCTTTCCAACCTAGAGAAGTACTCGACCCAAATTTGAAGAGAATGGGCACAGGGAGTGAAGTACCTTGGCGAATGATGAGATCGGGGATCGAAGAAGCCACTAGAGCCCAAGACACCTCCATGTTGCGACGGCAAATGGAAAGCAATACACGACCTGGCGACGGAGGTAAGTACTTGTCAGACACTCTCGGGAAATGGGCATGGGTATCGTACCAAGGATCGATGAGAGGAGCGCATGCACTATCCGAATCGCGGCGCCCTTTTTCCTCATCGGAACGCTCCGATTCGGAGTGAGGAGCCTCTTCGCCTACGTTTTTGGTGGCAGGATTATTGGAGGCAATCTCTTTTCCCTTACGATGAGAAGAACCTTGGCCTTTCGCCGGCGTCATGGTGGAATGATTTATCTGAGTAAATGGGTGAAAGTGTTTGAGGGAGAAGACACAACGAGGAAAGGGAAAGGGAAAAAGTGCTTTGTGTCAGTGACGTGAAAGGAATCTCCTTAAGTACTAGTGTCATTAACACTGACACGAAAGGATGCAATGGGTCATCCATCGGATAAGGCATGGAATTAATGAAGCGGAGGACGTGTTTCAAAATAATTGCTAAACTGGGAAATTCGAAGGGACAACACTGTTCACGGCATGAAAGAAAAAAATAGAGTGAGGCCCAATGTTCGAAAAAGCCCGCGAAGAAAAAGAAAAGGAGAAGAAAAGACAAAGAAAAAGAAGTCTTTTTTGTTCGCATATGAATTGCAAGAGCACTTCATATGCTTAGGGGGTTGAATGTTGATGCCCACTTTGGCAAAGAGGCCCAATAGCAGGAAGAAGCCCAACAATATGGGACGAAAAGAGTTAGTAAATTGAGAAGAAAACCATTAAGCCCGAATGGCAAGAATAATGGATATAGGCCTACAAAATAATAAATGGGTCTCAAAGAAAGCAAGAGGGCCTAAAGGATCCCAGAGAAAAGAAGTAGTAAATCCATGGGCATTATATGAAATCAAAAGCAAGCAAGAATGGGCCAAAGAGACCCAAAGTAATAAATTAAGTGAGTAAAGGGTTAATGGAAAGCCCATAAACCCCAAAAGTAAAGGATATGGTAATTTGGGCCAGGAAACCCCAATAGACTTAACAAAGGCCCATGGGAGTAAAGAATTGGAATGGGTCGAGGATGCCTAGGGAAAGGTAATGGGCCGAGGATGCCCAAAAGGATGATATGGGCCAATGGAGCCCAGAAGTAATGGAATAGGCCAAAGAAGCCCAAAACAACATGAATACTAGCACAATGATAATACTAGGCCACCATAATTAAGCAAAGGGAAAGCATACAGTGGGCCCAATAGAGGCCCAACAAGCACGGGTTAAACATTAGCATAGCAGGAATGACATAATGGCATGGCGGAAGTGCTAGCAGATCTGCAAAAGAGGCAAAGAATGGATTAGAGAAGGAATAAGCCACAATCAAGCAAGGCCCAACCCAGGAAGGACGTAAGACATAAACAACGAAGGTTCAGGGAAACATTCACGCCACAAGAGGTTAAGAACAAGCAGCAGAATGTATAGGAAAGCCTTTAAGTCATGGCAAATGCATAAGCAGCAGATAAGCCATAGACACACATGGAAGGGGAGCACACTCAAGACTCAGGCACCATCAACTTGTATCCAGCCAATATAGGAGAGGTGGGCCATGGGTCAAAGGTAAGAGAGGGTATGGTCTGGCGGTAGGGAGAATGGTGAAGCCTATTCTGGGGTTCCCGCTCAAACTCTTTTGGGAGAAATGTCCTGTTGGGATGACATACCACCCAAAAGAGGGAAAGATGAGTTGGAATCACTAGGTGCATGCCATGAGAGATAGTGAGAGAGAATGCCCACCTTTATCCAGATGGGAATGCCACAATGAGCAAGCAAACAAAAAAAGGCTCTTTTTCTGGTAATGGGATGTGGCACGACTAGCACAGGTAAGTGGTGGTGGCTGGGCAACTGACAGAACAGTGGGTGGTCTGGAAGGACACCAACATCCAGAAAAAAGTGGTTAAGGTGTAAAATAGTAAAAACCCTTCACGGTAGGAAGTATAAAAAGGTCCTCCGCCGTGTAGAGAAAAGGGGGGGAGGAACAAGGAGGAAAAGGGATAACATAACAACATCACAGACAACAACGAAGCGAGAACAAGAGAAAATAGAGAGAAAAAGAAGTAAAAAAGGGAGTGAACAATAGGGTAGAAAACTTAGAAAGAAAAAAGAGTTAGAGAGTAAAACAGAGAGTAGACAAGAGTGAGATAGTAGGCATGCACCAATAGGCTAATCCATTTTCTCCCTCTAAAAGCCTACCATTTAATAAGGATTAAGAAATTTGAGGATAAGCCATTTAGGCTCATTATCTCAAAATAGGTAATTTCCGTGGCAGGATCTTCCTGTGAGATTGCCCACTTGAAGAGTGGTTCCCTTCCTAGACTTAACTCCACATGGCAACCAAGCATGGCAGATTGATCACTCTTTCTTTCATTTTACTGATTACGCATCGGTGTTATTTCCTTTTTTTTATTTGTTATCATCTTATTTATATTGCATTTATATTGCTGTGTTGCTTCTTCTTTTGTTTCATTCAGTATTTCCTATTTTCTGGCTGACAGTAGGCATATTTCCTTTTGTTATTGTTATATTACACCTGCCTGTTGTAATTCTTTTGTAACAGTTTCCTTTGCCATGGGCATGTGACCAAAATTTTAGCAATGGGGCTTTAGTTTATGCACAAGCTGGCTTGAGGTGTATTGTAGTCAAGTCGGTCTTGACTCTCCTACCCAGAACTATTGGGCCATAGCATGGCAGGAGGCAGCCCAATCCGTAGTTGCAAAAAGGTCTACCATAGTAGGCAAGAGAAATTCATTCGGAGTAAAAAATTTAGCCTTTCAATTAATGCTTTGTCCCTACCCTTTTCTTCTATAAATAGGAGCTTCAAGAAGCATTGTAAGATAGAGATAGCAACGGTAAAATAATGAGAGACATAGAACAAAAGAGAGATATATGTATTCAACATTTCAACGTTAGAAATAATATGAAGTGGTGGATGACCACTAGAAAAGAAATAATTCATATGTAATCTTACTCTCATATTTTCATTTTCTTGTCTTTATATTTCCTTTATTTTATAACACATGATAGTTTTTCCATTTAAGCCCAACAAGCGGATGTTCTGCTCGATGCGCGTGTTTGCCATGGGCATGTGACCAAAATTTTAGCAATGGGGCTTTAGTTTATGCACAAGCTGGCTTGAGGTGTATTGTAGTCAAGTCGGTCTTGACTCTCCTACCCAGAACTATTGGGCCATAGCATGGCAGGAGGCAGCCCAATCCGTAGTTGCAAAAAGGTCTACCATAGTAGGCAAGAGAAATTCATTCGGAGTAAAAAATTTAGCCTTTCAATTAATGCTTTGTCCCTACCCTTTTCTTCTATAAATAGGAGCTTCAAGAAGCATTGTAAGATAGAGATAGCAACGGTAAAATAATGAGAGACATAGAACAAAAGAGAGATATATGTATTCAACATTTCAACGTTAGAAATAATATGAAGTGGTGGATGACCACTAGAAAAGAAATAATTCATATGTAATCTTACTCTCATATTTTCATTTTCTTGTCTTTATATTTCCTTTATTTTATAACACATGATAGTTTTTCCATTTAAGCCCAACAAGCGGATGTTCTGCTCGATGCGCGTGTTTGTTATTAGTTAATTTATAATACTCATATGTGTTATAATGTTTGGAAAATTAATTTCGATTATGTCTTATATGTCACTAAAATAATGAAGAAAACTATTATAATAATATATATCCATATATAAGTGTTATATATGGATTATATGTATTAGTAATTTTATAATACTCATATTTCTATATTTGGTTTTTGCATTTGACGTTTTCAATATAAAAATTCTTATTATTTTTTTTAAAGAAAAACACATGAACTTTTGAAGGCTGAACATCTAAGATTTAAAGTTTATAATTTTTAATTTGCAAAAACTTTAATATACATGTCAAGAGATTAAAAATATAAAAACAGTTGAATAGTGTTGATACTCATTTTTTGGAAAAACCCAACAGCCGAAAGAAGCCCAACAATATAGGCAGGAAAGAGTTAGCAGGATTGAGATAGCAGGATTGAGAGAAAACTCATTAAGCCCGAGTGGCACAAAAATGGGTCATAGGCCCATAAGGTAAACAAATGGGCCTTGAGGAAAGCAAATGGGCCTAAAGGAGCCCAGAGAAAGAAGTAATAAACCCATGGGCATTATATGATGTAGAAGAGTAAGAATGGGCCACAGTAGACCCGAAGTAATGAATTAAGAAAGTAGGGGTTGATGGAAAGCCCATGAACCCCAAGGGTGAAGGATATGGTAATTGGGTCGAGGAAGCTCAAAGGAGTTAGTAAAGGCCTATGGGAATGCAGAATTAGAATATTGGCTGAGGATGCCCAAGGAAAGCAAATGGGCCGAGGATGCCTAAGGAAAAAGAAATGGGCCAAAAGAGCCCACAAGCAATGTAAAGCCCAAAGCAGTATGAGTACAAGCCTAATGATAATGCCGGGCTACTGGAATTTAGCCGAAGGAAAGCATACAGCAGGCCCAAAAGAGGCCTAACAGGTATGAATCAAATAGCGCCGCAACAGGGATAACGGAATGGCATGACAGGAATACTGGCAAGCAAACAGAAGGAGCAAACATTGGGCTAAAATGGAGAAAAGCCCACAATCAAGAAAGGCCCGGCCCTTGAAGGAAGCAAGCCATAAAGAAAGGAGGGTCTGAAAACAGTTCACATCATAAGGGGTCAAGAATGAGCGGCAGAACGCATAGACGAACCTTCAGTCCACGGTAATGTATGAGCAGCAGACAAGCTTTGGACACACACGAAAATGGAGCAAGTACGAGACCTAAGCACCACCAACCTGTACTCAGCCAATACAAGAGTAGTGGGTCATGGGTCAGAGGTAAGAGAGGGTATGGTCTGGCGGTAGGGAGAAGGCCTATTCTGGGGTTCCCGCTAAAACTTTTTCAGGGGAAATGTCCTGTTGAGATGATATACCACCAAAAGAGGGAAGGATGAGTGGGAACCACTAGGTGCATGCCATGAGGGATAGTAAGAAAAAATGCCATGGTGAACAAGCAAACAAAAATAGTTTTCTTTGTCTGGTAATGGGTAGTCGCACAGCCAGCACAAGTAAGTGGTGGTGGCTGGGCAACTGACAAACTAGGAGGTGGTCGAGAAGGATACCAAAATTCAGACAAAAGTAGTTAAAGGGTAAAATGGTAAAAACCAGTCACGATAGGCAGTATATATATAGGGCCTTCGCCGGGCGCAGTATCATCACCGCAACAGTAGCTACCACCAGGAGAGAACCACAGCATCACCATCACCATCACCATAATACTACACGAGTAAGCACTAAGAAAGAGAAGAAAAAGAGAACTAGGAAGGAAAAAAAAGTATAGAATGGCAGGCATGCTCCAGTAGGCTAATCCCTTCTCTCCTTCCAAAAGCCTACCCTCTGTTGAGGATTTGGGCATAAGCCATTCAGGCCCATTCCCTCAAAGTGTATAATTTCTATAGCAGGATCTTCCTGAGAGGTTATTCACATTGAGGGAGTGGATCCCTCCTTGGTCTTAGTTCCATAACACAACTGAACATGGCAAACTAACCTTTTCCTTCTTTGATTTCATTACTTATCTCGCATTTGCAATTTCACTTGTAATGTGTTCATTGTTGCTATATCATTCTTTCCCTTATCTTAATTAAAGATCTCGTATTTGTCTTGTTTGGCAGTAAGCTTATCTTTTTTATTATTGTTTTATTATATTTATCTGCCGTAACTCTTTTGCAATATTTCATGTTTTGATTAATAGCAAGCGTGTTGCATTTATCATTGTCCCATTGTATCTTCCTGGCATAACTCTTTTGTAACAGCTAAACCTGCTATGGGCATGTGATCAAAGTTTTAGCAAAAAGGGGCATAGTTTGTGCACAAGCCAGACCAAGGTGAGTTGCAATTGAACCGGTTCTAACTCTCCTACCAGAATACTTAGGTCTCAGCGTAGTAGAAGGCAACAAGAGGCAGCCCAACCCGAAAGTACAAAAAGACCCACCACAAATAGAAAAATATAAAATTATACTATTTCATATCTTAAGTTTAATTTTAAATATATTTGAGTACCTCAATCACTTACTAAGATTAAAGACTTTACAAAAATATAAATAAACACATATAAAGGTTTTGTCTTCCCTAAACATCCCTTTTTGAAACCCCAAATGTCACTAAAGCACTATAGCAAGTTTTGACAATTTTGGTGAGAGGTTTAGATTATATGCACCTAAAACCAAAGCCAATTTCATACTCTTCTAGACACACACACACACACACACACACACACACACACACACACACACACACACTCTCTCTCTCTCTCTCTCTCTCTCTCTCTCTCGAGCCTTCAATATTTTGTGAAATTGGAATATTTAAAATAACAGGGATTGGAACCAAATCTCTTAATCTTCTGTATTTATGGCTTAAACTAGTCATTGATAATAAGATGGGGTGGGGTGAAAGACTAAATGAAATACTACTCATACAAAGTGCCACATGGCAGGACTTCATGCTCTCTAGCATGAAGTCTCTGATTTTATATATTATATTATATTATATTATATTATATTGATGATCATGGCATCTTAACTAAATCTTTAAAAATGACTCATCCAAAATTCGAAGAATTTCAATAATCTTCTGTTAAATTATCTTCTTCCCTTTCACTTTTCATTTATATGTCAAAGTACCAATTACATTCAATCCTTCATTAGGATTATGTGACTATTGATGAATCTTCTTCATTCAACATTGTTGCAAGAAAATTCAAGATCAAATAGTAGGACTAGCCCAATTTTATTAAAGTGATAAAGAAATTGAATCACAATGTATTATTAAAAAACAATGAGATTTTTTTTTTCTGGTTAAATGGGATTTTAATATATAAAAAAAGGCTTAAACTTAATCCCAAATAATCTAACCTTCCTCCAAAGTAGAATATAAGAAATAGCTGATGCTTTTATTGAAGGATAAGTGATGAAAATGATTCAGCCTCCTTTAGTGATGCTAGTAAAAAAACATATCCAATTTTTCAAGATTTTCAAGATCTATGTGAAATAAATAAACCCAAACAAAATTTGACTCAAATTGAGAATTACTGTTGGAGAATATCCTTAGAGGGGCATGATTCCCTCGACTAGACCATGGTCATCTCTTGAAAAGGGGCGGAGGTTGTTTTCTGGGAGCTCTCACCAATGATAAATGGGACCGAGAAGCCATAACCCTGCTTGAAATCCATGGAAAGAGTATAAGCTCGGATCCCACACTTGAGCTCAGTTTGGGAAGTTGGGTTCAAACAAATGAACATAGGGCAACATAGTAGCCACTGAGAGAGAGTTGAATTTTCCATTTTATACCCTACATGTTCTCTAGGTTGGGGATCCATTGGAAAATTTATTAATAATATTCCCTTTATAATTGTTTAAAAGTATTTTCCCTCCCCCAACAAAACCCAAATATTGTATGAATTTATTATTAATTTTAGGCTAAAATATTATTTTAATTTCGTTTTCGTCCCTAAAGGTTTATTTTTATCCCTAAATGATTGAAAATGTTACACTTATTAATTTTCAATTATAAAAATTTATTATTTCATCTCAAAACTATTGTTAAAAAAAAGAAAAAATCTATTTTCCTCCTTATTGTTCCTAAATTATTGAATAAATCTCTTTAAAAAGTTTAGTGACAATTTTTTTTTTTTTTAAGTTTAGGGATGAAAAATGAAATTTATACAAAGTTTAGGGATAAAAAATAGTATTTTAGCCATAATTTTAACTCATATCCAAATGTCAAATTGAAAAATTATCTTATGAAACATCTTTATGAATCCCGCATATTATGAGAAAGATGTCTCACTTTTCCTTCTTTGCAAATCACCATTCAAAGATTTTCTCATTCCAAATGCTCCATTATGGACAGATATATTTTACTTAAAAACCAGACATGTTAACCAAACCTTAAAAAGTTACCCACCGAAAAATTGAAGAATTTCAACAATCTTCTATTCATTTATCTTGTTTCCTTCACTTTTTCATTTATATGTCAAGTAACATTTAGATTTGATCCTTCTATGGGATTATATGATTGTTGACGAATCTTGATTCAATATTGTTGCAAGAAAATTCAAAAGCAAATGGTAGGACCAATTCAAGATAAAAGAAACTGAATAGCAATGTCCTTTTAAAATACAATATAAGTCTTCAATTGAAAATGCCTAAGTATTTCATAAATAAAGACGTTGTTTGCACACCACAAAACATTTTCCAACACCTCCAAATCAAGCACATTTCCATAGCACTGATTTCTCTAAAACTTTCATGCCAGAAATAACTTCAAACCATGTGAACAAAAATAGCAAATGCCAAATTTGGGTCCGCTAAAAGAAATCCTTGCCATTTTTTGTTTAATAAATTTTTGTCTGAAAAACCTTTTATCTAATCTCAACTAAACTCATTTTCCATCACAATTTATAGGTGTAATTAAATAGCAGAAGACTTGTGAAGAGAGGATGCAATTTGGCTGAATGAGCAAATTACGATTCCTTCAAATGCTTACCATGGTACTCTAACAAACAAAAATAATACATACACTAGAAATGTCAACCCTGCATGATATCTTGAGCTTTTCTCTGAGTTCAAGGCTGGATGATAAGGTCTTTACTTGTTGTCCAGTTAATGGTTATATATGGCCTGTAAGTCAACAAATTTATTTTTCAGATAACTAGGCCTTTTAACAACAATAACAAAGCCTTAGTCCTAAAATTTTGGAGTATGTTATGAATCCACAACAAATTAGTTAGGGTCGACCATATGTATTCTTTTTGTCAATTCTATTTTATCTGAATTCATATTTTTCGTTACTTCTTTAGTTGACAACTTGACATTTTTTTTATTTTTATAATTACTTCTACTAATGTTATTTTTGTCTTTCTCTACCTTTTTATATTCCCTCAACTTGGACGACTCACTCTTCTTACTAGTGCGTTGACACTCATTTGAACTTGTTCAAACCATCTCAAATGACCATTTTTTTCATCAATAAGAATTATCCATATCTTTATACATATTTATTCATTTCAAATCTTATCTTTGTGTATATTTCCACTTATTCATCCATAGCTTGGCCTTTTATTACAGGATCAAAAAAGTTCTTTTGCTCTATGAAGAAATAGTGCAGAAATAACAGGTGCATATACACAGGCACCCCCAACCCACACACTCACGAATGGAGAAGTGACCGAGTGATCAACGGAATTCAATGGTAGCCATAGAACCATTTTTCAAACTTCCAATTTCACATCTCACCCTAACAAACAAGTGGTGCTTGTGTGAAAGAGTAAATTTACAACTAGTTTTACACTTTTATATCTATTTGCTTTGGCATAGAGTAGTTTTAAGACCTTTTTTTTTATGCAACTCTAACATGGCAAATTGTAAGTGATTATCTATCACTTTCACCTAAGCTTTTTTTTTTTTTTCCTCACCACTCATTACAATTGTGACAAACGTAGTTGTGGTCCTAGATTTTCTCTTTGGCATAAGATTGTTGCAGGTGACAGAACATCATATGTGGCAGACCAAACGACTATAATAGAAAACTCTACACCACGCTCATGGTGATCATAATTCATAAGTGCCATAGAAGGATAATTGGCCTTTATGAAAATAGATGTTGCAGCCACATTGTATCAAAACAAAAATTAAGATGCTTCTCTGAAAGTCCAAATCAGATCACCAAGTTAAAATCATAGATAAAAGTAAAAAATGGCTGGCAGCACAGTGTACAGAACTCAATAGTAGCATTAAAAAGAAATTATAATACCATAAGTTCCAGAAACTATGAATATCTCACATATAAACTATAAAGTAAACTGAGTTGGTGATTCACAATCTAAGCTAAGACCCAAGCTTCCTTGTTAGAATAGTCAAGGTGTATATCATATTCAAATTGGTGGTTTTTCATCTCAGAAAAATTGGTTTGTTTTCGCATTATGTACACACATATAATACGTCAACCATATCCGTCAACCAGTTTAGATGTGATTTTTAAAATTCAAAGAAAAAAAAAAAAGTAGTTCCTAGGAAATTTTGCAAATGTTAAGAAACCAAAAATAAAAATAATAATGTAGCTAGAATATTACCACTTGTACCTATAAGTGCATTCATTTGGGAATTGCTTATTTCTAGTAGCTTATTTACAATTTATGAGACAAAAAGCTAGTTAGTTTATTTTCAAAAAGCTAAAAATTAGATCATTTAAAATAAAGTTATGACAAAAAAATAGCGCGGAACCTGCAAAGATTAAATAATTTAAGCTAGCTTTTAAGACAGTTCTATGACTATCTCATTACATTACATGGCTTTCAAAGGGAAGAATAAATAGGGACACCTGGTAAGGTGGCACCAGCATCAACAATAAACAGGTTGCCCGAAACGTATGCAGAAGAGTCATGTATTAAGAATCGAATAAGTGATGTCAATGCTGGATCTGCGGTGCCAGTGTCTCTTAAAGGGATAGATTTCATTGTCACATTATGCAACCACTCTTTTTGCATAAGACCCTCAGTAATTTCAGACTTGAAAAGGCCAGGTGATATAGAGTTCACTCTAATATTGAATGCGCCCAATTCCACAGCCATGCCCTGTTATAAGTAGAACCAACATTATATGGAGAAATTGTGACAAGAAGAACAAAATTAACAAACACACGCATATATATATATATATATATATATATATATATATGCAGCACTCTTATATAAAAGCAGGAGGGACAAAAGTTGAAAAAAATAAAAGACAAACTAGACTGATAATTGATAAGAATACATTTCCTATGGGCAAAGGCTTAGAAAAGACTGGCTCCTACCATCTCCAAATAAGTTCAGGGTAGCATAGTTAATGATATGTTCATCATATAGTTACAGAGAAAGGTAGCATCCTTCTCAAAAATGACAACCCAAGTGATAGCATAGTGGTCAGGGATGACGCCTCAAGAAGAGATGTCATCAGTCCGAAAGTACTCATATAAAAAATAAAAATAAAAATAAAAGAAAAACAAACACACATCTAGGCAAACAGAGCAAACATTATACATCTGTCCAAACTTCATGAAAATGCAGTATGGTGGAGTTCGGAGATGGTAATTATATCTGTTTTGGCACTCAGTTCCAAAGGGGACTAATATGAGAAGCTTTAGAACTTGCAGTTGAAAGTGCCTGACCTGAAGGGAATTTCTAGTCTTCATTTGAGTGTCTACTCTCTAGGTGTCGCTCTTGGAATTTTTTTTTTCCTTTCAAATGGTAAAAAAGAAGCATACTGATGAGTGCCTATCCAAAGCCCTCTGACCTTCCTCTTGAAAAAAAATTTTTTGGTGATATAATTTTTCCTCTTCTTTTTAATAAATAGGAAATGTACTTAAGTTGAACCTTTCTTGAATCAAAAGAAGTAAGCTCCATTCGTTTACATATTGTTAAAATAATTGAAGTGAACTTTTTCTTTTGTTTAGTGTGAGGTTTTCTTTCCTCTGTAGTGCATTCTTCTATGAAGATACTATGATTTTTCATCTTATAGTAATTATTATGTTTCCAAACAATTACAAAAAATGACAGTGGTATTACACCTATAATTTGGAAGAGTTGCATGGCAATCGACATTACCTTTGTCAAGGTGTTTACGCCTGCCTTTGAGGTAGCATAGGCGTGCCCTCCAGGCAATTGCCCACGGTCAAGACCAACAATTGAAGCTATGTTTATGATTGATCCTCCCTGCTTCGCATCACGCATGTGTCTGCCGACGTATTTTGACACCAACCAGGTTCCTGTTAAGTTTGTTCTGATAGCCTGATTCCATTCCTCCTCGGACAAATCTAATGGAGATTGCACAGTACCTAATGTACATCGCATAAGAGTTAGAAATATCTATCATTAATAACCTTCAACAATTAACTAACAAAAAACACGCAGATAGGCATCCAGCTAACAGAACACTTTAAAAAGCTCATGAATTAAAAGACAAAGAAGCCCATGTTAACAATACACTCAAAAAAGTCCAAGAAGCACAACTGGTCTTGTGAATACAAGAACGAAAAGTGAAAACTCCAGGATATAAGTCTTAAATAACCAACTGTGGGATGGTCCAAGTCATCTAAAGCAGATTTGTTCATGTATGGATATTATTGCTTTACAAACCTGTGTATGCCCCAAATATACACAACGTTTACCTCTATGAGCAAGACAATGTAGTCAAATGTGAAAAGAAGGTGTTTAGAGAATAGGAAGCTAGAAGTAAAAGGGCTCAATTCTAGAGAGAAAAAGAATGATCAACAGTTGTGCCCTTACTAGTAACTATTGGATTAGATGATTACATTCATCATTTCCTAATAGCTTAAGTTTTTGAAAATGTTGGTATTTTATCATTGTATCAAAATAAGAGGTCTTGGGTTTAATCCATATTTCCACCTTACTTCTCATTTAAAATATTTCCATGTGTTGGGCCTTATTTAATAAGGATTGTTCAGGCTCACACTTGAAAGGAAGTGTTAGATTTAAATGAATAAATTTCAATTTCCTAATAGCTCAAGTTTTTGGGACAAGCAGTAATTTATTATTGACAAACATGGGGCAACCTCTACTTTCATGTCAAACTAACAGAATAAGCCATCAGTAAAAGAACACAATCAGACAAACAGTCATTGGACTGCAAGCACAGAAACAAAACACAAAATCTGCTTTCCTTGAGTACTGACAATGACACTACATTTACAAATATTTTTTTTGTAATTGGGAAACTATTGATAACTTCCAAGTTCCAACACAAGCACAAACATCATCTCAATTGCCTTGAACAGCTCAGACTTCACTGGACCATTATAGATCCAGGGAATTTTTTTGAAGTCAAAACATGGTAAACTAGTAGCAGAAAAGGCACACATGCACAAATTCACAGTTCCACCATTCAACCCTCAAACACCCCAATGCGATCAACAAACATTGTATATAATGATAGGCTGGATAGCCAAAACTATTCTTGTGATGCCCCAATTTGATTGATTGATTGTGTGATGTGTGTGGGTGTGTGATGAGTCCCACATCGGGTATTTACTGGGTAGATCTGGGCTTTATTAACAACTATAAGGAGCCTCAATAGTGACTAGTCCTTTTGAGGTATAGCGCAGATGTGGCTAGCGCTTTTCCTTAGGTCGTTACATATGGTATCAGAGCCGGCCCGGTAATCCCGTGTGGGCTCAGAGACACTACCTCACAAAGTGGGCCCTAACGAGGACGTTAGGGATTTAAGTGGGGGAGATTGTGATGCCCCAATTTGATTGATTGATTGTGTGATGTGTGTGGGTGTGTGATGAGTCCCACATCGGGTATTTACTGGGTAGATCTGGGCTTTATTAACAACTATAAGGAGCCTCAATAGTGACTAGTCCTTTTGAGGTATAGCGCAGATGTGGCTAGCGCTTTTTCTTGGGTCGTTACATGTGGTATCAGAGCTTAGGATATGATTCTGTAGACACTTGAAGACTAGGCCATGATCCTATAGATACTTGAAACTAGGTTATGATCTTGATTTTTGTCAGAGCATTTGGAAATTAGGTTATGTTTGATGAGAAATTTAAATAATTTTGGCGATGTTACTTCTTATGTTTAGTAGTAATAATTGTTGCACCATCTATATATATATATATATATATATTGATTTCTTTGTTAACTAGGTATCATGCCACCCAAAAAGAAGAGAGTAGCTAATTCTAATAGCGAGGAACCTATTGTTAATCTGCGGAGGTCAACCAAAGCAAGAGTTAATACTGAGGCTGAAGTCACTCAAAACATGAGGGATAATGAACGTCCTAGGGTGACACGCATTGATCCTTTGGATGAAGCTGCTGCACGATTGTTGGACAGGTTGACCCAGGTTGCTAGTAGAGGTGCAGGAAGAGTAGAGGCAAGGGCTGGTTGCTCTTTTGAGACTTTTATGAAGCAGAATCCCCCTTCCTTTGATGGGAAGCCAAACCCTAAAGAAGCTGAGAACTGGTTCTTGCAAATGGAGAAATTGTTAGAAGCTTTAGATTGCACTGACTCTCAGAAGGTGCGGTTTGCAACTTTCAAGTTGATTGGAGAAGCTGAGCGTTGGTGGAGATCCACTAAAGCCATTTTGGAGGGAATGGACATTGAGAGAAACCCCATCACTTGGGCGAAATTTAAAGGGGTTTTCTATGATAACTACTTCCCTGAGGTGGTTCGGGAACGAAAAGAGAGGGAATTTGCTGATTTGGTGCAAGGAAGTATGACTGTTGAGCAATATGCAGCTAAATTCCACTTATTGAGTTATCTCACCCCCCTTTATTTTTCCCCTTACAGATACATTAGAGGAATTATTGGAGTAGACATTCTTGGGAGATAGCAGTTTCGAACTATTTTGTGGAATCAAGGATTTTATTATTATTTTCTTTTATGGCATTAAACTTTGTATTGGAGAATTATTTTGAGGATATTTTGTTTTTGGTGGATTAGAGCCTTGACATTTGCGATGAGAATTAAGGTTGCTAGTTCCTTTTATTTAATATTTTTATGGATAAATTAGATTGAATAAAATTTTATTGCTTATGATTTTGGGGCGTTACAATTCTGCTATGTTGACTTTTGGCATCGTTGACTCACCAAAGAACTAAGACACATGTTAAGATTGAGTTTTGGGCAAATTACAGTAAACCCACTTGTAGTTTAGTCAGTTTACATTTTGCCTACTCATGGTTTGAAACTTAACATTTTGCCCACTTGTGCTTAACTCCGTCTGCTCCCCCGTTACCCACCTCACCCTTAGATGTTAGAAAAACACATTTTTATATAAAATTATAACATAACACGGATCAAAAGTTCTTCCCCTTAGAAAACTCCTCACGAGACCTAGAAACTTCGAAATCCCCTCTTTGAATCTGATCCTGTTACATTTTCTAGAATCGTGATGAATTCCCAGCTGCTGTTGGGGATGGGAGTTATTTTCAGGATCTCCTCAGGCCGATTTGAAGACCTCAATTGACACTGCTGGAGATCCTACCCAAATTCAAGTCAAAATTCAGTTAAGTGGCACTCAATTTGGTGTGAAACCACCTGGGATTTCAATGCCAAAACAATAAGGCTTGTTAATGATGGATACAAGTGCCCAGCACCAACTCGTAGTTGTAAGTACTTGATTGCTCTTGTTTCTTTTATGCCTCTAATTTCTGTTACCAATCTAAATTTATTATATATATTTCCGCAGAGACCTCGATGTATGTATGTTGTGCTAGGAACCCAAAATTTAAGGTCAAAGTTCTAAAAACAAAGTTCTTACTGCACCAGAATGGAGATCTTACCATTTCCTATGATGTTCTTCAAGCCTATGGGAATAACTATATTGCCCAATTGACCATTGGAGGGGATGAGAGGAGAATTTATAAGCACAGTAAAAGGAGCTTACGCACATAAAATGGACTATGCAGATTGCATTTACGGGGGTGCCTGGAGAAATTTACACAGACATGGATTTTTCTAAAGTCATGAATTTTGAAAAGAAGCCAATCATCAGTGACTTGCCTCCCGAGAAAGCAAACGATACAATAGTCGGAAAAATACTCTATTGTTGCAGAAATGGAAGTCTTTCTAGACAATGTAACACGCTTTCTAGAAAATTGAACAAGATCAGAGTCATAGATGGGATTTCGAAGTTTTTAGGTCTCGTGAGGAGTTTTCTAATGGTAAGAACTTTTGATCTGTTTGTGTGATTCATAGATGCACAAACAGAATTATGGATAGGTGGGTAAAGTGTTAAAGTTGTAAACTACAATAAGTAAATAACACTTGTATACTACGTACAAGTAAAGTGAAAATCGGCTAAACCAAAAATTTGCCCTCAAATTTTTTATTGTAATTACAGAGTCAAGCAAATTAAAGTTAAAAGAGGGTTTCTGTTTTGGAAAAAATAATATAATCGAGAACATGTTCATATTTTAGTTTTTAAAATAAGGTCTGGTTAATGCATACGTATATTAACAAATTTGTTTTTTAAAAAAATTTTATTAAGAATTGAAAAAGTTGTTAAAATTTTTTAATTTTCGATAAAATCTGTTCTCAAAAATAGTATATTATGAGGCCTACGTTATCCTCTAAAATAAAACCCAAATATGGATAAAGTCTTGTAATTTGAAGAAAACAAAATAAAAGGAAAAGTGGGGTTAGAAGCTAGTAAAGTAATACCTCGAAATCCGGCATTGTTAATCAAGGCATGAATATGACCAAACACATCCCAAGCCTTCTGAACAGACTTTTCGATGGTGGGCTCATCAGCAGTGAGGTCGAGCTCCACAGCCACGGCTCTTGGGTACCTTGTCGAAGCCAAACCCGAAGCCGAAGCCGAACCCGACAGCTGATTGAGTTGATGACAGAGTGATTGGAGTCGATCGACACGTCGAGCCGCAGCAAGAATCTTGCAGCCAGCTTTAGCCAAGTTGATACAGAAGTCTCGACCAATGCCTGATGAAGCTCCAGTCACCATCACCACTTTTCCCTCCAGCCCTTCCCATGACTCCAACAACTTAGCCATTTTTTTTTCTGACTCTTTTTTGCTTTGCTCTAAGGATTGAGTTTTGAAAGGATAAGGAGAGTTGTATTTGCCGTTTTTAAGGAAAGAAGCTGACAGTGTTGATCGAAAGAGCGATGCAATGGGTTAGAGAGCGAGAGAAGAGGAAGCTGCTAAGGTGGTGGTCGAGGACAGAATTAGCTAACTACTATTATAAGTATTAACTGCTTTTGTTGGGTTTGCAAGTCTAGTCAGCCTACCAAACCAAATGAAAACATAGTCCAGTCAAGTACAGCTTTTTTCGGCTGGTTCTTGCTCTGTATCTCTTTCTTATTTAACTGGTGCGTGTGAAAACAGTTTATTTAGTTAGAGTTGAGAATATTTTGATGAAAATATTATAAATAAAATTAAAAATTAACTAAAATAGTATAATAAAACTTATAAATAATATTAAAAAGTGTAATAGAACTTAAAAATAATAATAAAAATAAATTAAATAGTAAAAAAAAAATTAATTTTTTAATCTGATACCAAATGCATACTTGATTTGTAAAAATGTTCTTTTTCTGCCCCTTCTCCCCCCCAACCACACACACAGAGGGAGAAAAAAAAAGGGTTAGGTATAGCTTTAATTTGAGAAAGTCCAACATTTTCGAAGAAAATATTACTTAACCTTTTTCTCTTTTTTGAATTGACTAATATAGTCGATTATCTAAAAAAGAAAAAAAAATATCCAAAAATTTACTAATATAATCAATAAAATTAAAAAATTATGCAAAATGTGATTTTGTTACTGTGTTTATGTAAATTTACTACAACTAATCAAAACAGTTTTTTATTTTTTATTTTTTTGTGATTCTCAAGTGAAGAAAGAGAGTAAACAATAATTGTTGTGTGTGAAGAAAGAAAATAATTTTAAAAAATTAAGAAAAATTAATATTTTAATCAAATAAATTATTAAACATGGATGTTTTAAAAAATGGTTTGCTAAAATAGAAAATGTTAGATCTTATTTTAAAATAGACAATTATTTTTTTATAAGATGATGTAAATGCTCTTAGTTACAGTAAGTTAATTAGATTTTTAGTTTTCAATTAAATTCAAATATATCATTTGATTGAACCATAAGGAATTGATGGTGTTTTCTTTTTAAGATTAATTAAATTCAATATAATTATTGGATTGAATTTAATTGAGAAACCTACTTTGAGTGTTCCATTTTACACTCTACTGTCTATTACATTTTTTTTTTGCCCCTTATAGATTAACCAAAGTATAAAATGACAAAAATTATTCCATAAAAACGATTGAAAAAAGTAGACACATGACATTGTATAATTGTTAGAGCAAAAAATGAAATACTAAAAAATGGGAAGAAGAATTTGTATTCACCCCATTATTATAAGAGCGGGTCCTTAAGTTTTATTGTTAATAGGGAAAAGAGAGAAAATAGCAATAATGTGCTGTAAATTTTAGTATATATCCCTTCTTTTTTTTCATAAAGAAGAGTAAAGAAAAAAAAATACATGTATATATAATATGGCATCAATTATTTGCTTGACATTAAATTTTATATAATAACATTGATGATATTTTAATAATATTTCATACAATTTTTCACGCCTTGATAAGTTGTAACAAGCTATTAATGCATTAAAGGACACAATTTTATTTTTAAAATTTTCTAATCTAGTTTGTTGTCATTGGCACATGATATAAGTAATGTCAATAATAAACTCACGCGAAAGTATATTAATTTTAACAGTAATATATTGACATTTTCTTTGCGGTATCCTATGTCTTAGTTCAAATCCTCCTCTTTCATAATTTCATTATCTACCTATTAAAAAAAAATTATAATACCCACAAATTTTGCAAGCAATTATTTGACTAGAATTATAAAAAGTAAATTCAGCATGAGATTCATATAGAAAATATTTATTTATGAATCATTGAATCAAATAAAAAAAATAAAAAAAAATTATAGAATGAGGTTAATCAAGACTTCAAGGTTTATTTTCTAACTAAGACTAAATTTTAAGGTTTAGTATGTACCTTTTTCTAAAAAAATTCTTTTGGGTTGGTGGGTGATTAAAGTGGTATAATAAGTGAGCCAGCAAATGTGGAACTCTATAAATAATTTAATAGGTGGGTTGTTGGGACTTGGGTGGGAACTGGTACTAGTATGAAAGGGAACTCTATAAATCAAGTGTAGAGCATGCTTGGGAGGACCGTACGATTTTAGTCCGGTCCATTTGAACCTGGGTGGTGCACGGAACTTTCGTCTGTGTGCTTTCGTTGTCAAAGCCGAGTCAAGTCTAATCTTTAAATGTCTTACTGGGTACAAAATCGGTAGAATCGGTAATGGTCGGGTTTGGGCCAATAATAATAATAATAATAATAATAACACCCAAAATTTTTAATCCATTTTATATATTAAACCATATTAAAGTTCAGGAAGTTTATTCTAAACTCATCTCATTTATATTTGAAAAATGGATAAAATATAGTTAACACTTTTGAGATTTGGGCTAGTGCTAGTTAAGTTCAAAACTTTTCAAAACTAACTAATTTGGTCCTTAATTACTGTGAGAGATAAGAGAAAAATGAGTAATGGTATAAAGTCCAAGTTGGGTTTACCAATTTAGGGACCAATTTCAATTAACCCAAACCTCAAATATATTTAGAGATTCCAAAAAAAAAAAAAAAAAAAGGAGGGGTCAAAATTTTTAAATTCTAATATTTTAGAGATTCCAACGTTCAAGAAAACAAATGTATTACCCTAAATAAGAATAAAAGTATACGTATATTATAAATACAATATATTAAAGTTTTTAGGCCAAAAACTCATTTTCACTCCTACATTTTTACGTGATTCTCACTTTGGTCCTTATTTTTTATTTTCACCGCTTTTAGTCCCTATTTAGAAAAACGACATCTATTTTAGTCCTTTCTGTCAGTGCCCTAACGGCGAAGTCCTAGGTGGCAGACGAAATGCATTGTTGGCGCACGAAATGTTGACGTTAGCATTAAAATAATAATATAATATATTATTTAGCATTTTTAAAATGCCACGTCATCTTTTAAAAACAAAAAAAAATTAATTTATGAATTTTAACTAAATGAAAAAAAAAAGGAAAAAACAGAATTAAAAACCAAAAATAATATAAATTGAGATCAAGCTTTATTTTGAGTAAGAACATACAAGAACCAAACCCAATTATTGTTTTGTTGGCAACCAAACACAATATTAGTTGAAACACACACGATTAGCCAAAACCCAGAAATATGATTGGTTAAAAACCTAGATTAAGCACCCAAAATTTTCAAAACCCAAAGAATACAAACCTAGAAAATTAACACAAACCCTAAAATTTCGAGCACAAACCCAAAAAATCAAACACAAGAACACAAGAAAATTGGCACTAGGACGAGTCACTAAGGCTATCATGAGAGAGTACGACTCGAAACGCCTCGTGAAGGAGCACCTCAAACGCATCAGAAATTTCACTTTTTAGCAAATTTCTCTGCATCAGACCCATTTCTTCTTAAACCATCATAACCCTCCTCTGGTATAATAAAATGAAAACCCATCACAGCCATGCCTTATACCCAAATCAAAAAATCAAGTCACAACATCAACAACCAAACCTAATCAAAACAAAAGAAACACAGATCAACCCAACACAAATCAAACAAACACAATTCAACAAAAACAACACCCACACAGACCTATAACGGTGACCACGATGGTGACACACCACCAATGCTACCTAACAATCCACGACAATGACACATGATTAGACGCCAAATTCCGACCCTGCCACCACCTCCACCCAGATCGTGACTCAACCAACTTGAATACTCCACACCCCTGCCTAATTAACCAACCCACACTTAGGCGGCCATCGTCAATGGCGAAATCAATTAACCCAAGACAGTTTTGACTGATTTGGTTGCAATTGAGAGAGAGAGAGAGAGAGAGAGAGAGAGAGAGAGAGAGAGAGAGCGAAACCACTCTATGGTATGAGGCATGGCACTGGGGCTATCGTGAGAGGTTTGGTTTGGTTGTTGATGTTGGGACTTGATTTTTTCATTTGGGTATAAGGCATGGCTGTGATGGGTTTTCATTTTAATTTACTAGAGCAAGGCTATATTGTTCTTGTGTTTGATTTGCTGAGTTTGTACTTGAATTTTTTGGGTTTGTGTTAATTTTTTGGGTTTGTATTCTTTGGGTTTTGAAAATTTTGGGTGCTCAATCTGGGTTTTTTTCTCTCATCTCACATTAGATTTTTTTAACCAATCTATGGTATTTCTGGGTTTTGGCTAGTCGTGTGAGTTTTAGCTGATATTGTGTTGGTTGCCAACAAAACAATGACTAGGTGTGTGTTCTTGTTTGTTCTTACTCAAAATAAAGCTAGATATCAATTTATATTATTTTTGGTTTTTATTTCTGTTTTTTCCTCTCTTTTTTTTTCATTTAGTTAAAATTCATAAATTAATTTTTTGTTTTTAAAAGATGATGTGGCTTTTTTAAAATGATAAATAATATATTATATTATTATTTTAATGCTGACGTCAGTATTTAGTGCGCCAGCGATGCACTCCGTCTGCCACCTAGGACTTTACCGTTATGACATTGATGGAAAGGACTAAAATAGATGTCATTTTTCTAAATAGGGACTAAAAGTGGTGAAAATAAAAGATAGGGACCAAAGTGGGAATCGCGTGAAAATGTAGGGACAAAAATGGGTTTTTTGCCTAGTTTTTATTCATTTTCTTTTAGTAAAAATTTTAAAATTTAAAATTCTCAACTTTGTATGAAAATTTCCTATTAAATGTCATCACTAAAAATTGCATATTAGCGATGATATTGTTTGTCGTCACTGATAATATGATAAAATATTAGCGATGACAATGTCGTCACTAATAATATTTTACATTCTGAATTTTACATGGGTACCTAATGAGAAATAATAAACCACAATCCCACACATTACAATTTTCAATCACAAATACTCATATAAGCATAACAACTACTCAATCAATAACTACTAATAAGAAAAAAAAAATACCCAAGTTCAATATTATATACATAATTTAAATTCAAATCTACTCTTTCAAATACTAATCAAAATAATAACAAATTTTTCAAAAAGATATACAACCAAGCTTGCAATGAAATGTATCTCCCCTCAACATTATCAGTAGCCCAAGACATGCAACATTTCAAACTGAAATAAAAAGAATAAATTAATGTAAAGATCAACTAAAGTAGATGAAAAAAATGCGTACAAAATAGTTTTAACATCTAAGTAAAACTTTAACATTTTTATTTTTCAAACATACCATAGCCGAGAAGATATGAAAACTTTATGTACTTAACAAAACTTAACCTACATCAAAACTTAACTTAATCTTTATCCCCAAGATCTCCAATAGATTCAGCATTGCTAGATAAATCTTTTTCCCGATCTAAACTTGAAACATCATCATCACTATATATTTCTTCTTCACGGTTGGAGTCTATATCCCATTCCTCATTAGACAAGTCATCATTGATGAACATACTTTCATCAAGTTGTTCATATACATCATCAATAGCTATTAAGGCCCCCAAATCTATTGCTGGCACATAATCTCTATGTAACAAAGTTGAGTCTTCATCATTTTCTTGTGGAAAAAAATGACAACAACTAATATATATTGATAGAGAAAAATAATCATTGTAAAGAAATTAAAGTAAAAGAATTTAAAGCAAATGAAAAATCATTAATACATACAAAATATCACTCATCTAAAAAACATATCATGAAGTTAAAGCAAAAGAATTTAAATGGAGACAAAAACATATTTTTAATTAAACAAAAAAAAAAAGAAAAAAAACCTAATTCTTTCTTCCACTTCCTAAACCAAAAAGACAATAGTCAAGCATCATAGGAGATGTTAGGGCCATATTTTTATGTAATTGGCATATCCTTTGACAAAACGCACTTTACTTGTATTTGGGTAAATCTAAGCAGGCTTAAGATGATCATTATAAGTGGCTAAACTGAAGACATGAAGATTACTTAAGAACTGCTCAAGAAAAGTGCAATCTGTAGGTCTCGATACCTCATCGACAGAAGCTCAATCTATCGAGATTCATTAAATCTCGACACCTATCTCGATCTATCGAGTTTATGGGATTCAAACTATAGCCAGCAACGTTTTTATTCTAAAAGACTAATTGTTTTTGGGTTTTTATAATCCTTATTGGACTAGGAAAGCCAAGATTTGTGTAAACCTATTTGGAATAAGAGAGCCCATTAAGCTCCTATTCAAAGGAGGTGGAAAAAGAAAAACCCTAATCCTAGAGAGCTTCATAAGGTTTTCTTTTTGAAACCCTAGCCTCCTCCTACAGAAGAAAGAGTTCTTATTGCGTTTCTTGTATGCCTTTGGGTTTTGTAACCAAGCAAAGTTTCTTGCACCAACATTGAAGATCTTATTGGTGTTTCTATGTGAAGTTGTTGCAAATCAACTATAATAATCAAAGGGTTGCTGTGGAGTTAGTCAATACTGGGATTTATGTAAAGGAGTAAACAACGTATTAAGATCCGCGCATCAAATTGGTTAGTCACGTACTGAGAGTAGTGCATTAAAAGGAGAGATTGTCACTACAGAACAAGTCTAATTAGGTATTGGGATAAGGGTTCAACTGTAGGTTGGTATAAGGTACTAGGATTCCTTTACTTATAACCGTTTGTTTTGATAATAGTGAATTCTCGAGAGTGGTGACTTTAAAATCATCGGTGGGATTTTGCCTCGATGGTTTTCCCCATTCGTAAACAAATTACCCATGTCAAATTTAATTTCCGCTGCATTTAGTTTTTTGGTGATTTGTTTGTATTACCACGCGCTTTGCATGTTAATTAACTTAATTAATTCACTTGGCTAAATTAATTGGTTAATTCATCACAAGGGGTCAATACATTTTTTGGCCTATCAAATGGTATCAGAGCAGGCACACTCTGATTAGGTTACTCTTTGTGTGTGATCCATTGACCCCTGTTTGTCATGAATAGAGGACAATATTTGATTATACCTCCTTTATTTGATGGTACTAACTATGCATATTGGAAAGTACACATGAGAGCTTTCTTGCAGTCATTAGATAAGAAGGTGTGGCATGCTGTAGAGATTGCCTGGACCAAGCCAAAGGAAGTACCGGCTGACTGGGATAATGCTAAGATCAAGGCGGCAAACTTCAACAGCATAGCATCGAATGCGTTGTTCAGTGCAGTCACCAACGAGGAGTTCAAGAAGATATCTTCTACTGAAACTGCTAAGGAAGTATGGACCATCCTCCAGAAAACCTATGAGGGAACCAAGGCTGTCAAGGATTCAAAGTTGCAAAGGCTCACTACAAGCTTCGAAGAGATTAAGATGGAGGAGGATGAGTCATTTGATGAGTTCTATGCCAAGCTCAAGGACATAGTGAACTCAGTTTTTAATCTTGGGGAGACTATTCCTGAACCTAAGATTGTGAGAAAGGTCCCCAGATCTCTGCCCGAGACATTCCATGCCAAGATCACCGCTATTGAGAAAAAAAAAAGATATTGACAAAATCCCTTTGACAGAGCTAGTTGGCAATTTGCAAACCTATGAGTTGGGTTTGTTTAGGATTGGAAAGTTGAGCAAGAGTAAGAGCATGGCACTGAAGGCCAAGAGCAGTGATACCAATGAGTCTTCAGACGATGAGGACCTTAAGATGAAGTCCTACATTACTCGGCAGTTCAAGAAGTTCATAAAAAATGCTAATACAAAGGGCTTCGATAAGGACCGTAGACAGTCAAGTTCTTCTCAATCTAAGAGTCAAGACAAAGGGAAGAAGGATTCAAGGGATGGCGGTCAGTTTACTGTTCTCGCAGGACCAAAGTACTTTAGGTGTCAAGGTTTCGGTCATATGAAACAAGAATGCCCTACTTATCTTAAGACCATCGGGAAGAGCAAGGCACTTATTGCTACACTAAGCGACACCGAGCCTGAAGATGATTCCGACAATTAGGATGACAGAATCTTGAATGCCTTCACTGCCACAGTCAATCCTACTGAGGGGATTGTTGAAGATGTGGATGAAGAAGAAGAATTGGTGGAGTCCAAGTTTGAGAAGATGAATAAACAAAATGACATCCACACAGCCTATGCAAAATTATACAAGGTCTCCGAAAAGCATGAGAAGTTGTATAGGTTGGCTGCCAAGAAACTCAGTGATGTGGAGCTCGAACGTGAAGAACTCTCAACAAAATTTGATAAAGCTAATCAAACTATTGGAGCACTTAGGTTCGAGAACAATTTCTTGGCTGAAAAGACCAAGAAACTTGAAGCAGAGCTATTTTAAGTCAGAGCTTAATTGGAAAAGACTTCAAGAGTAAAGCTTGACTAGATGCTCAGCATTCAGAAATCTGCTTCCGATCAAACCGGTTTAGGGTATGATTTCTCTTCTCCCAGTATTGCTTCTACTAGTTCCACTATTTTTGTTCCTCCTGCTAATAATGTTAAAACTGAGAACATTAATGTTAAAAATGAATTAGCTAGTGAGAACATAGATAAGGGTAAGTCTATCTTAGAATCACCCTCTAAACCTACTAAGAATGAGACTAAAAACCTTAGGGCTAAGAAGGCTAACTCTCAAAAGCCGAAACAGAAGAAGCAGCATCTTTGTCATCACTGTGGTGCAGCCGGTCATACTCGACCAAATTGCTATAAGTGGTTAGCCACTCAACAGAGCAACAGCATGATCGCATTGGGAAACCAAAATTAGTTTCCACCTTCTTTTGTTTCTCTTGGAGATCTTCTCAAAGCCCTCATGTTCCTTTCAAACTTGAACGGTCTTAATTATTCCCCCTCACCTCCGGTTCAAGGGTTCACTCAAAGGAAAGGTTCTTCCAATGTGTGGAAGAAAAAACGAACTAAGTGATTCTATCACTTTTTCTCTCTCTCTCTCTCCTCTTCTTGTTTTTGTTTGCATTACTTGTGTGTTTTGCTTTCAAGTTTTGAGTCAATTTAGTTTTATGCATTGCTTTATTTTGTGCAATCTGTGTTTTGCTTTCAAGACATGAAGATTACTCAAGAACTGCTCAAGAAAAATGCAATCTGTAGGTCTCGATACCTACTCAACAGAAGCTCAATCTATCGAGATTCATTAAAGCTCGACACCTATCTCGATCTATGGAGCTTATGGGATTCAGCCTATAGTCAGCAACGTTTTTATTCTAAAAGGCTAATTTTTTTTGGGTTTTTATAATTCTTATTGGACTAGGAAAGCCCAAGATTTGTGTAAACCTATTTGGAATAGAAGAGCCTATTAAGCTCCTATTTAAAGGAGGTGAAAAAAAAAATCCTAATCCTAGAGATTTTCATAAGGTTTTCTTTTTGAAACCCTAGCCTCCTCCTACGGAAGAAAGAATTCTTGCTATGTTTCTTGTATGCCTTTGGGTTTTGTAACCAAGCAAAGTCTTTTACACCAACATTGAAGATCTTATTGGTGTTTCAATGTGAAGCTGCTGCAAATCAACTACAACAATCAAAGGGTTGCTGTGGAGTTAGTCACGTACTGAGATTTGTGCAAAAGAGTAAGTCGCATACTGGGATCCGCGCATCAAATTGGTTAGTCACGTATTGGGAGCCATGCATTAAAATGAGAGATTGTCACTATAGAATAAATCCAATTGGGTATTGGGGTAAGGGTTCAACTGTAGGTTGGTATAAGGTATTGGAATTCCTTTACTTGTAACCGCTTGTTTTGATAATAGTGGATTCTCGAGAGTGGTGACCTTAAAATCACCAGGTGAGATTTTGCCTCAGTGATTTTTCCCATTTGTAAACAAAACACTCGTGTCAAATTTAATTTCCGCTGCATTTAATTATTTGGTGATTTGTTTGTGCAACCACGCGCTTTGCATGTTAATTAACTTAATTAATTTACTTGGTTAAATTAATTGGGTAATTTATCACAAGGAGTCAATACGTTTTTTGGCTTATCAGGAGAATCTTTCTTTTGGGGAATAATAGAAAGACAATAGACATGTTGAGTTCCAATATCCCAGACAAAAAAAGAAAAAAAAAAAAAGAGATAATTAATGTACTATACACAATTCAATATACAATTTAAGTCCTTTATTGTTTATGAGTTCCAGTTAGCTCAACTGGTAAAATCTCTAATAGTTGAATAAAAGATTTGGGGTTTATTTCCCACCTATACCAAAAACTAATTGGTGTCTTGGTTTGATGATAAAGAGTTATCATTATGAGCAGACGCTATAGGTTGAAACTCTCTAAAAAAAGTCATTTATTGTTCATAGTATGCTACAAAAAAAGTGTAATCAATTATTACAAGAGTTAGATATGTTCGAAAGCAAGAAATAATATAAAATTAGATTCTATACCATATTTTTATCTATAAATGGAGAAATTGACAAGAAGCTCAAAGTAATTCTCTATTAGGTCAATTCACTCATACTAAAATAAATGGGCATATTGTGACAGAGGAATGACATGGGAAGTGGTTACATTTAGAACTTAAGAGTGAAAGAATAAAACTAATCCACTTTTTTCAAGTGATCTATGTTTTTTATTTGTTTCCCTCCCAAGATTTAAGAAATTAAACTACTTCTCTCATCCCCTTGGTACATTTTGGCCACTAAGGAAATTATCAAAATACTCTAATGAAAGTGGTTTGCAGTTTTAATGAACATATTTGAATATAGTTAAATACATGTCTTTTCAGTGTATGAATTCACTTTATTTGTCACTTCAACAGCCTACTGCACTACATCAAATTTAAACATTATTCTATTAGCATATTTAGTAGATTAGTATTAAAAAAAGAGTGATGTTAGAACCACAACTTATTGTATAATTTTAAGTTGCGTGTCGTGGAGGTGTGGGTTCACAATTTTTTTTCCTACCACTTAAAACTTACCATGTGACAAGTTATGGCAAAAGTTTTGCAATAAATTGTGGTACTAGCATTTTTTTTTAAAGAACTAGCTGGAAAATACTGTGAATTCACTATGCTTATCACTTCAACAGCCTATAACACCCCCTTCAAATTTAAACAATATACCATTAGCATATTTAGTAGATCAATATTAAAGGACTAAATAGTGAATACTGTGAACATGATAATTAAATAAAACATGTAGCATTGCCAACTAATAGACACACTTGGAAATTGAATAAATCCATTATGTAATGTGCAGTACATAATTGTTTTTTTTTTTTTTTTTGACAACAAACCATTAATTGTTTTAGTGTGGTATTTGGTGCACATAAAAATAAACAAATACGTTCGTGTAAACTATATCCTTTAAGCATTTCTTAAGTATCGAGAATCTACTTCAATATATCTTAATTATGAAAATAATATTAAAAAAATCAAATATAAAAAACTATTCAATTTCCATTAGATGTTCAACCTCACTTAAAAGAATCAATGAAAACATATTATGTTGCAACTGTGTTATAACTTTTAAGGGGTTCTGAATCTTAGCATAAAGGAATGCAGTATTGTAGCTACACCCTTAACTCCATCTTTGGTTTATCATATTACATATTTACTAATTTATCATATTATATATTTATTAATTTAATGTCAAAAGCAAATAAGAAAAGTCATACCTAGGGCCCACTCGTAGGACTTGGAGCAAACCTTAATTTCAAATATGTAAAAAATTGAAAAACAAACCAACTTGATAAACTGATAAACACGAAGAAGAAGCAAAGAAGAAAGAAAAAAAATACAAACCAACCCGATAAACATGAAGAAGAATTAAATAAGAAAGAAAAAAATTACATATTTATTAATTTATCATATTATATATTTATTAATTTAATGACAAAAACAAAGAAGAAAAGTCATACCTAGGGCCCGCTTGTAGGACTTCGAGCAAATCTTAATATCAAATTGGTAAAAATTTGAAAAGCAAACCAACTTGATAAACATGAAGAAGAGTTAAAGAAGAAAGAAAAAAAAAAAAAAAAAATGAAAAGCAAACAACTAACTGAGAGATAATGAGTGACCGAGAAAAAGATGGGAATGATGGACTTCAAATCCGTTACGTTAGGTAGTATTCTTTTTTCTTTTTTTTTTTTTTTTTTTTTTTTTTTTTTTTGTTTACATCTCATGAGTTATTGTGATAGAAACTATATCTATTGTGGCATTCGTTTGTCACAATAGGCCATATATTATGGGAGACTTACATTGCCTTTGTTGAAACACAATATTGTGACAACTATTATGCTTCGTCAGAATACGATTTTTTATTTTGCTAATAAATTTTATTGGTGGGGATAAAATAATTTGTGAATTGACAAAATTGCCCATACTAATAAAATTGATTTTATTCATGAGAGTGACCAAAATATCCCTTAACCTTGACAATGACTAAAATACCCCTAAACCTAAAAAATGACCAAAATACCATTGAAACTACTAAAATGACCAAAATACTCCCAAAACCTCTTGAATGACAAAAAATGCCCCTTAACTTGTAAAATGACCAAAATATTCCTGAAACTTCTAAAATGACCAAAATACCGCTAAAACCACTAGAATTAGAAAAAATACCATGAAGCCACAAAATAACCAAAATACCCCAAAAAAAAAAAACTCTAAAATAATTAATATACCCCCTAAAATAGCTAAAATGAGAAAAAAAAAAAATACCCTCAAATCCTTTAGAATGAGGAAAAATACTCTGAAACCTCTAAAATGACAAAAATACCTCGAAATCAATAAAATGATTAAAATACCCCGAAAGCTCTCAAATGACAAAAAATACCCTAAAACCACTAAAATGACAAAAAAAAAAAAAAAAAAACCTTGAAACCTCTAGAAAGACAAAGATACTCCCTAAACCTAAAAAATGATCAAAAGTACCTTGAAAATTCTAAGATGACCAAAATACTCCCAAAACCTTTAAAATGAAAAAAAAAAAACCACAAAAACCTAAAAAATGACCAAAAATACCTCGAAATTGGTAAAATAACCAAAATACCCCCCAAAATCTCTAAAATGACAATTTTGGTCATTTAAGAAGTTAAGGAGTATTTTGGTTATTTTAGAAATTTCAGTATATTTTGGTCATTTTAGATATTTTATGGGTATTTGGGTCATTTTAGATATTTCGGGGTATTTTGGTCATTTTAGATATTTGAGAGCATTTTTGGTCATTTTAGAGGTTTCGGGGTATTTGGGTCATTCTAGAGGTTTCAAGAGTATTTTGACCATTCTAGTTGTTTTGGGAGTATTTTGGTCAATTTAGAACATACTTGCCTAGCCTTGGGGGCATATGTCTCATGATATCTTACTTGCATTAAGAATACGTGTATAGATATTGATGGCTTTGAAAACGATTTGAAAAACCCATGATTAGTAAGGTTAATGTCAAGATAAACTAAAAACCTAATGTTTGATCCAAGGGAGCACCTACCAGTATCTTCCCTTTAAACATTAAATTTTGAAAATCAGTATTTTTTTTATGGAAAATATAATTTGAAAGGTAGTACTTTGAACTACTCCTATCACTCCCACGTGTGATCCAGGGGAATATATAGCTTTAAAGGGAGTACTTTGGGGAACATAATTTAATGGGATGGTCAGATTACAAGAACAAGGCTAACCAAATCTTCATGGGGTCACATGGCATGTGATCATCATGCTCTAATTCATAGTTAAATGTTGATCATTCGATATGAAGAGAATGGTCAAATAATGGTGTTGGCGAAATTTGAGAATATTTTTTTTTTTTCTGAGAAACAAATTTGAGAATATTTTGATGGTCAAATTGAGAGAACAGAGCCAATCAAAGTTGTTTACCATGCAGGTACACAACACATGTCCATCACGCGCCATACTTAGATCTGGAATCCGATCGTCAGATTTGAAGAATGTAATGAAAGGCTAACTATGGTAAATTATGGTCATAATCAAATGATTAAATTTAGAGAAAGGTGCAGACTTAATAGATAGTCCTGAGACCACTGGATTTGGTAAGACTAGGTTGAGTGGGAAGGATTTTAGTGGGTTATTGGGTATTGGCATAGTTGTTAGAAAATGTTAAAGAAGAAATATTTTTGCAAGATGATGAACATAATATTAACATTGACTTAGATAGAGTTGATTAGGCAAGATAATGAAAAAAAATTATTATTTTTTCTTATATATCATGTATTATCACTTCTAGGTTTAATCAATTTGAATATGTATGTTATAAATATATGTTAATTTGATTTATTTAGTTAGTTTTTCTAAATATTATTACATAATTAATGATTAAATTGGTTATTAGTTGAATATGTTATGATTTTATAATAAATATACCATTCATATATGTATATCTATAATTTTTTTTTATAATTTTATAAAGTATTTGTGTATCTTACGATATATGATGCAGAAAAATAAAAAATTGATTCATGATACAATTCGTATTTTGATAACGATGGGTATTGGTCAGTATTTTGAGTGAAATCAAAACTTTCTTGATTTTTGTTATTTTATCGATTTCAAGTTTCAAATGGGTAAAATTATTATTTGAGAGTATTTTGAAGCAACAAGCCCTCTCTTGTCTCTTTTTTTATTTTATTTTTTTATTTAATGGATTTGAGAGTATTTAATTACTTTGGAGGTTTCAAGGTTATTTTGGTCATTGTATAAGTTTGGGGGTTTTTCAGTCATTTTAACGAGGTAAATGGTAATTTAATCATTTCAAATAGTTTAAAGGAATTGATGTCATTTTAAATATTTTAAGAGGCATTTTGGAGGATTTGATAAAAAAAATTATATTATATCAAAATTATTTTGGCCAAATATTAGTGACGACATTCTTTGTTGTCATTAAAAGATTCCTAATGGCGATGACCTAATTCGTCGCTAATGTATAATCTACTTCGTCGCTAATATATAATCTACTTCCCTCCATTAATTCCTGCCACTTTTTGAAAGTGAAAATTTTTCCCTCCATTATATTTTGGTAGATATATTTGTGACGACATGTTGTGTTAATATTATCAACGATAGGTGTTGTTGTTAAAATAAATGTTATTTTAGCAACGCAAATGTCGTCGCTATAAAATCAAGCTAAGTTAACCTAAAAATTGATCATCCAAACTACTATTCAACAAAATTTAAGTATTAATCACTTTTACACAAACTTAAGTAATATCTTAAAAGAGAAGGATAGACACTCTTACTTTCTTTTTCTTTTCTTTTTTAAAGAAAAACCTACAATTTGTGTAAATGAAAAGAAAAATACAGGTTTTTAGTAATTTAAATTAATTACCGGGTCAGGTTTTGGTTATAAAGCTATAAAACCAAACCCTAATGGATTTAAAAATGCAACCCCAGGATCCATTTGAAATATCCCTAATTCATTCTATTAGTAGGTTAAGTTGAGCAACCCACGAAATCGAGCTCATTGCCATCCTCAAATGGCTAAATTGTCATGTTAGGGAAGAAAACAACTTATGGTAAGGCTACTTGTGAAGTATCTTTAAAAGGGTGTTCGATTGTGCACATACTTTCTCCATAACAACTTACTAAAATGAGTCAAATGACTGAAATTCAATTGTCAAATTGCAGCAGGTATATTCATTAATGAACTTGTATTAAGAATTATAAGACAGTACAACATTTCAATTATCAATGAAAAAAATTTAAGAAGTAGCTTATATTGATGGGTTATGTTAGTGATGAGGAATATTAAGGAGAACTTATCCGTGCAACTAACAAGTATGCACTTGGTGAAGACAATTTATATGTCATCTTTGAAAGGGATGCACTCTCCATAATACTTTTATTAATTGGTGTGGGGCTAGATTGCATGACATAGTCTATTATCTGTTGTAAAAGTTGAAGCTTTGACACCAATTTCTTGAGAATAGCGAAAATGTAAATATCTATGTGTTGTGTGTGTATCCAAATAACAGTGGGTTTATGAAAAATAGAAATAGAAAGACAAAGAAACAATCACACAAAGAACACAAAAATTTACATGGTTCGGCCTAAGCCTACATCCACAGGCGGTGTCAAGGAATAATTTCACTAAAGATTTACGTAGCACTCTCACTGAACCCAAGAACCAAGTACACCTAAGAGCTATCTCACACAAAGAATAAAGAAAACTCTTCTAGAAGCCCTCAAAGTTGTGGCACTTTTAACACACAGAACAATAGTCGCATAAGTGACCAAGTGGTGCCAAATAACAATTCCAAGTTTAACATGGATTTCCTAATATGGCTGGATATTAGTTTGAGAGTAATCCAATAACAAGAGTCCTAATAGGACTTGGTCACTTATTAGTAGACCAAAGGCAAGCCACATGTAACAAATCTCCACCTTGGCTTGAATTTGGTCAAGCCCCACAAATGAAACATCTCCACCACCAACACTAAAGCCCCTACGGGCTATCACAAATTGCAAACACCAATCAAGTCCAAACAATGCTTGAACTTGTGCAGAGGAACCAGCTTGGTCATCATATCAATTGGATTATCTTTTGTACCAACCTTTTTGATTGCAACTATGCCTTCAGATACAGTCTCACGAATGAAGTTATATTTGACAACAATGTGTTTAGATCTCTCATGATACATCGGATTTTTAGTCAAATGTACGGCACTTTGACTATCACAAAATACGACAGAATCATCTTGTTGTAAACCCAGATCACCAACCAAACCCTTCAACCAAATAGCTTCCTTCACTGTCTCTGTTGCTGCCATATACTCTGCCTCTGTAGTAGACAAAGCAACTGTTAGTTGTAACATTGCTTTCCAACTGATGACACTACCAGATAATGTGAAAACATAACCTGTCAAAGATTTCCTCTTATCCAAATCACCAGCAAAATCAGATACAACAAATCCAACAACACTGCTACTATCAATAGAAGCCTTGTCATATACCAAACCAATGTTTGCAGTACCTCTCAAATATCGAAGAATCCATTTCATTACTTGCCAATGTTCTTTACTAGGATTAGCCATATATCTACTAACCACACTAACTGCTTATGAAATATCTGGACAAGTGCATACCATAGCATACATTATGCTACCCACTGCATAGAATAAAGAACATAAGACATGTACTCCTTTTCCTCCTTAGACTTTGGTGACAAAGCTGCTGAAAGCTTAAAATGTGCTGCTAATGGAGTACTCACTGGCTTAGACTACTGCACATTGAAACGTTCAAGTACTTTCTCAATATAATTCTTTTGTGACAAAAATAACTTGCCAGCTTGTTGATCTCTGTGAATCTCCATTCCCAAAATCTTCGTAGATGCACCCAAATCTTTCATCTCAAATTCACCACTAAGCAAAGTCTTTAGCTTGTTTACCTCTACCAGTTTTTTAGTTGCAGTGAGCATATCATCAACATATAGCAACAAGTAGACAAAAGAACCATCTGAGAGCTTCCTATGATACACACAACTATCATAGTCACTTCTTGAGTAACCATGCTCAATCATGGAAGTATCAAATCGCTTATATCACTGCCTTGGAGATTGCTTCAAATCATATAATGATTTTTTCAACAAACAAACATTATCTTCTTTTCCTTGGATGACAAAACCCTCTGGTTGATGCATATATATATATATATATATATATGTTCTTCAAGCTCCACAGGCAAAAAAGCTATCTTGACATCAAGTTGGTCAAATTCCAAGTCAAACAATGCAACCATAGCAAGCATTACACGAATAGAGCTATGTCTCACAATAGGAGAGAACACTTCATTGAAGTCTATACCTTTTCTTTGACTGTAGCCCTTTGCAACCAATCGTGCCTTGAACCTCAGTGCTTCAACCCTTGTAGTTCCTTCCTTTTTCTTGAAGACCCACTTGCAACCAAAAATCTTTTGGCCTTTACGTGGTTTCACTAGCTCCCAAGTCTGATTCTTATGAAGAGACTTAATCTCCTCGCTTATAGCAATACTCTACTAAGCCGAATTCTCACTAGAGACAGCTTCACGATAATTGGAAGGTTCGTGATACTCAATAATCTCAACCACAGACAAAGCATAAGTAACCAAATCTGCCTCAGCAAACCTCTATGGTGGTCTAATTTGTCTCCTCTCTCTACTAGTGGCTATACTATGCTGCTATTGCTGCTGTGATGCATCCACTTTATTAGTAGAATCATGGACCTCATCTTGAATAGGCTGAACTGAAGTGCTATCATGTACTTTATCCAAAGCTTCAATCTCAAGCTCCACCTGCTTACTTACCGTGGTCTTTTATTGCCCCATGACTCTCTTTTGTTTGGTCAAGGATAGCAGACTAATCATATTTTACGTCTCCGCTAACAATTTACCCGAGGGATTTTGAATCTCTACACCACAATCTATAACCTTTTGTCCCTGATGCATAGCCTAGGAATATGCACTTCTTTGCCCTTAGGTCAAGTTTGCCATCATTCACATGAGCATAAGCAGGGCAACCAAATACTCTTAAATTAGAGTGATTAGCAGGAGTACTGGACCATACCTCAAAAGGAGTCTTACATTCAATGGCAGTTGATGGAGACCTATTAACTAAATAGCAAGCCATATTAATTACCTTAGCCCAAAAGTCCTTAGACAAACCAGAATTTGAGAGCATACAAGGAGCCCTCTCTAAAAAAGTTCTGTTCATACGTTTTGCAACCCCATTCTGCTCCGGTGTTCCTCTGACAGTGCGATGTCTCACTATGCCTTCATTATTGCAGAACTCATCAAATTCACCTAAGCAATATTCCAAACCATTATCTATCCTAAAATGCTTAATCTTTTTACCAATCTGCTTCTTAATAAGCATCTTCCATTGCTTGAAGGTGGCAAAAACAGCACTTTTATTTTTTTAGAAAATACACCCAAACCTTCCTTGAATAGTCATCAATGAAAGTCAACAAATATAGATAACCACCCCTAGAATAGACAGGAGAAGGACCCTAAAGATCGGAATGGATACAATCCACTGTGCCCTTAGTCTAGTGATTAGCTATACTGAACTTGACCCTGCACTGCTTTCCAAAGACACAATGTTCACAAAATTCCAGCTTTTCAATTTTCTAACCATTCAACAAACCTCGTTTGCTTAATATTGACATGCCTACCTCACTCATATGCCCTAATCTGATATGCTATAAATTAGTATTATGTGAGTCTGAATCTAAGGATGAAGATATTGCGGCAAAACCTACAATTGTGCTTCCTTGTAGCATATAGAGACCATTCACCATTTTTCCTTTAATGAAAACCAGAGCACCATTACTAATTGTCAAAACTCCACCTCCACCGGTGTATTTATACCCTTAAGAATCGAATATACCTAAAGACAAAATATTTTTCTTTAGATCTGGCACGTGACGGACATCAGAAAAAGTCCTAATAACACCGTCATACATCTTAATTCTCTTAGTTCCTATCCCCACAACCTTACAGGTTACATTGTTTCCCATCGGAACTACACCATCACAAATTGACTGATAGGTAGTAAACCAATCTCTTTTGGGAGTCATATGATAGGAGCAAGCTGAATCAAGAACCCAAGCATCACTGGAACAACCTGTAGATACTGTTAGATCTAAATCTTCACATTCAGAATTAACTTCTGCAACACTAGATGTATCATTAGTATTAGAAGCCTTTTCCTTTTTCTCTTTGAGTAATTTGCACTCATTTTTCCAGTGTCCATCCTTTTTTACAATAGTGACACTTTCCCTTTCTAGATTTAGACTTTGACCTCGATTTTCCTCTATTGCTACTAGACCCTTTGTCATTGGGTCTACCTCTAGCAACAAGACCATTAACATGATTATCACCCCAATTTTTTAGAATCCTTCTTCTTTAACTCCTTGGAGTTCAATGCATCTTTGACATCATCAATTGAGATAGAATCTCTCCTAGAACCATATAACATGGTATCAATAAAGTGATCAAAAGAATGAGGTAAGAAGCATAATAAAATTAAGGCTTGATCTCTGTTAAGGACTCCTTTTTCACCCCACGTGGCATTACTTCATTGACAACCCATGCCACATCAACATATTATTGATTTTTTGGGTAAATCTATTTAAAGCAGAAAATAAGCTTATATTTCATTCAACTACATGGTTTGGGCTCACATGGCCCGTGAGATCCTCACTTCAAGAGGCGGATTCATGGTCCACATTTCTTTTTCATCAATTGGGATCATAACCCATGATATCATCAACATCAACATATGGATTAGGCTCACACAATAAATTAAAACTCTCGGCCCATATTACCTCTCTCATATTCATGGAAAGCGACTTCTTCAACAAAAGCCCATATTCAGACAAAATAACAACAAAACCCAAGGTACGTTGTCTCATTTTCGGCTTATGATCCAAGCTCATGAGTCTCTTTGGGGAAACTTTGGGAGTTGTGGTATAGAGGGCCAAGAAGTATGTTTAGTAAAGTTCCAGCGGTTTAAAATTAATAAAAGAAACATGTTGCTTGGCGTGTCTTCTTCAACTCCCTTAACTCTGACGAGTCTGTGTATAGCGAGTAACATATGGTAAGCATCTCTTATCACATAGTATTTAAAATGATAAAACTCCACATTGCTCTTTTCCTAAAACTTAATGTTCATCATATGACAAATACTCAATATCCCCAGCCATCTAAATGCTGAACAAATAACTATTCATTCAATCTCCACTGTTGCTATACAAATTTAGAAACTTTATTATATTATTCTACATAAATCTTATTACTACTTTCAGTTAAAATCCAACTCAAATACATGGCCTAATCTGATTGGCTATCTTTAATCTCAAAATATATAGAATATTCATGATATCTCTAATACCCAACTGTTGTTTGCCATAATTAGACTAGATATCCCTTTGCCAGCTGCTAGAGTAGATCATTAAATGCTCTTCTTGCTTACCAAGATTAACTCGCAACACAATGAGACCTTAACTAGATTTCTTAAGCTTCATTAACTTTCAACCAATCCTTCTATTACTTAATAAAAATGTGTTGTAATAGAACTTTAGGCCAAAAATACAAGCACCTAATAAAGGAAACATTTCCAGCAGAACCCCAGCAGTGTATTCAGCATTTGACACCTGGCTGGAAGTGATATCATCAGCTATTTAATGTTGAAATCCCAGCAACCAGCTGTTATACCCAAAATAACAAGATACCCTTGAAAGAGATCTTAGCTTTTTATGCCAAATCTATGAAATAAATGCTGAATGTCCTCTCTAGCAATCTGAAACCACCCAGCTGACCTCATCTTCTTCTGCCCAAAGCAACAGCTGTCTTATGACATCTGTTTCAAGGTAGCTGTCACAGCTTTTCCTGACAGCTGGGACAGCTTTTTCAGAACAGATGTAACAGCTGACCTAGAAGCCTTGAAATTACTAATTTTCTTTATTTGGCTAAAAACCAAAACCAACAAAAGTAACTATCTTTTTCTTGCTAAAATACTTTCCTTTTCTGTTTTTCTTTCCCAAGTAGCTATTACCCAAAATAGCAAGAACACCTTAAACCTAAACATACCATTTTTGGTCAAATCTTAGGATGAATTTTTTGAAGATTCATTGCTATTTCGGACATATTTTGGCTGAGATTATTTGCTAAAAACCCCCCTTAAACTCAGCTAAATAGAACCATTCATCAACACATAAAGGGGGACAACCAATGGAGAAGAACAACTCTCTCATAAACTTATCTATTCCCTCTCCCTCTAATGATCTTCTCAAGCTCTCAATGAAGCTCTGAGCTTCTGAATTTTTAGCGTCTAAATTAAAAACTAAACCCTTTAACCCATAGCTCGTAAATGCCTTCATATGCCCTCATCCATCCTTTAGCAGAAAATCCCAGCAGAAAATCCCAATAGTAAATCCCAGCAACATTGCTAAACAAACTACAACACTATTACCCCTCTTATACTCATTCTCTCACTCTCCATATTCAGAAAATACACTTATCATGCTGCTCCTATCTCCAAATACCTATACACATCTCCATGCTCTTTTCTTACAAAATCTTTCCTCTTGGAAAGCAATCTTTACAACTTCTCCAGCGGTTACAATCTCACATTTTTATTATCTTTAACCTCTATATCTCTCATACTTCCATATATCATACATATTACAAATACTACATCCCACAAAACATCTATATCTTTTTCCATCTCCACACTTCTCAAGCGATATTAAATACTCATACTAAAAGTCCTTCTCATGAAAGGCATAAACTTCTAATACTAAAGCCCTTCTCCTAGAAGGCACCAAGATCTCATATCAAAGCCCTTCTCATAGAAGTCATAAATCCATCTTACATAAAGCCCTTCTCTTAGAAGGCACAAATGCTCCATACAAAAGCCCCTTTCATGAAAGGCAACACTATTCATAGCTTCACAACAACTAAAAGAGCATTGTCAAGGGGAAAACTCATTTAAGTGCATGATAAGAAGGGCAAGCTTAACCAGCCCCTACACACAGCTGGACATACTCTCTCTCCTTCCAGTTGCACCCATTTTTCCCCCTTCAATCTTGAAGTTATCATGGCAAATTGCTTCTCTATCGCTGGGGTCACTCTGCTGGGATATTATCAACTCACAGAAGTTGTACAACTGGAGCCACAAACCATACAAAGATAAGTGACTTTGCTTCCATATCTTTAAATATATATCATTGAGTACATGATTACTTCACATTTAAATACATATTACTTTATTCCAACTACTATTACAACTATTAATCAAAGCTATTATATCAAACACATGTTACATATTTATTCAACAATTATTGTGATTCTTAGACTTTGGCTTTAATGGTTTTGTAGGCTTAAAAGTACGTCGGTAGCCGTTGGACCACGTGGCCCAATGTTGAGTTCCGAACGCAACTCTCCATACGAACCCGAGTCTGGCAAGGTCACCCCTCCAACGGACCACACGTGGTTGAGCAACTGAAAAAGGCCCCCGAACAATTTTCATCTTATACTTTGCACTCAATAATTTTCAAATCAATAACAATTCTATTAAATTCATTAAGATGGTCAAAAATAGGTGCACCTTCTTTCATTCTAATTGTGTATAACCGTTGCTTCATATACAAGTGATTTGCAAGAGACTTGGTCATGTATTGACTTTCCAACTTAAGCCACAATCCCGCAGCTGTATCTTCATCTACAATTTCTCTTAGATCCTAATCTGCAAGAGGCAACTGAATTGCATTATGTGCCCGTTCTAAGAGATCTTCTTTTTCCTTATCTAGTAACATTGCTGGCAAAGCATCTTTGCCTTTCAGTGCTTTTCACAATCCTTGCTACACTAGCAAAGCACGCATCTTCACACGCCATTAACTGAAATCATTCTTCCCATTGAATTTGTCAATCTCAAATTTTGCTGCTGACGAAACCTTTGTCGCCATACCAAATGAAGTGAACCAATAACACAACAAAATAGATCTGATGAACAATCTCAACCCAAAACTAAGAACCCAAGACTCTAATACCAGTTTGTTGTAAAAGCAGAAGCTTTGACACCAATTTCTTGAGAATTGTGGAAACGTAAATATCTATTTGTTGTGTGTGTATCTAAATAACAGTGGGTTTATGCAAAATAGAAATAGAAAGACAAAAGAAACAATCACACATGGAACACAAAGATTTACGTGGTTTGTCCTAAGCCTACATCTACAGGTGGTGTCAAGGAAAAATTTCACGAACAGAGGAGGAAGATTACAATAGTAGCACTCTCACTGAACCCAAGAACCAAGTACTCCAAAGAGCTATCTCACACAAAGAATAAAGAAAACTTTTCTAGAAGCCCTCAAAATTGCGGCAATTTTAGCACACAAAACAATAGCCGCGTAAGTGACCAAGTGGTGCCAAATAACAATTCCAAGTTTAACTTGAATTTCCTAATACGGCTGAGTATTAGTTTGAGAGTAATCCGATAACGAGAGTCCTAATAGGACTTGGTCACTTATTAGTAGACCAAAGGCAAGCCACACGTAACATTATTAGTTATGTGTTTAGAAATGAAATATCAATAAGGAAATATTTGAGGAAACTTATTAGTGCAAACTTATAAGTTTGCACCAAATGAAGCTATTTGGGGCTAAGCGAAACCAACTCCTACAAGCTATCACCATATCTAAGGTTAATCTACTAAGTCTTACATATGCCAATTTTGAAGTGAAAATCTTGTAATTTAATGACATTATCTGAATTTTGTAATGTCGCTAGCTTTAAGAGAAATGTTACGTCTACAACATTTTTACAAAAAATCTTAGGTGGTAGGTTGTTACTGGTCGGCAAGAAAGTAATTTCAGTAGTGAATTTTAATTAAAAACTTGTAACAACCTGCTACCTAAGATTTGTTGTAAATGTAGCACTCCTCTTAGCCTTAATCATTCTAAAAGCATCTCCAATGGCTTATTTAAAACCAATTTTAGAGAGAAAACACCCCAAAAACCCACTCCAACAACTTCTCCATCTCCATTTTTTAGATTAGAATTGTTACAGTGCTTCTCTATAAGTAGAGAACATTATAGCGTTTACTATTCACACTTCAAACATTTTTAGCTATTATAATAATCAGCTATTGAATAAAAAAATGCCGGAAGATGTGTAGTTGTTAAAAAAAGAATAAATAATGTATAAAGAATGAATAAAAAAATAATATTTAAATGAGATGGAGAAAATGATAGAGAATCTGTTGAAAAGTGCATTTGAAAAAGTAGGTAAGTAAAAACTAAGCATCATTGTTCACTGTCTAAACATGACGAAAATTTAGATAAGTTGCTGTAAATGCTCTAATAGATTTGTTAGTCAGTCTCCTGAGGGTAAAATCTACTATTGCTTCTTCAACTATAAATCATGTTCCTAAAGTTGTTAATGCCATGCCATAACTTGGGTCAAGAAATCGGCCCATTGGAAGATCCAAGCCCAGAGCCCTAAATTTATAGGTCTTTGTAGTGTTACGTGTTTTTTTTTTACTTGTATTTATTCTCTTCCAAGATTGGTTGCAATAGACTTTAATTACCATGGAATAAAAACAAGGTATATAAAATATTAAATTGGTCCTTACTTGACAAAGTTAAATAGGAGTATTTTCTATCCTGCGATAGCGGTCTATTATTCTTTATATTTATTTCAATTAATTATAGCAAATAGATCCTCGCCCTCTGAATCACGTGAAATAGGTTTTTTTTTTGTAATAGTTTTTTATATAAAAAAAATTCCTTGCCATTTTTTGTTTAATAAATTTTTTTTTGAAAAACTTCTTCTTGTTTTTTTTTTCTTTTTTTTTTTTTAATAGAAACAAACACACATATACACAACTGACACAAGGGAGAGAGAGAAAGAGGTTCCAACACAAAGACACATTACAACTCCATTAAAAAGTCATGGTAACTTTTAAGGAATGGTGGGACAAGTAATACTACACACAATACATTCTCTTAAACAATGTGGGACAATTACTCACTTTTTTTTTTTTTTTTTTAAGAAACAAACACATACACTTAAGGGAAAGAGAAAGGGTAAGAATTTTTGAAAAACTTTGTTTCTAATCTTTATTAAAACCATTTACCACCGCAATTTAATAAATTTAACAGAAAACTAAACAAATACTATAACATAAAACTCTACACCACCCTTAGGGGGCGTTTGGTTTGCTATAATATATCTTTGATGTGATGCACATTACGATGATGTGGCATTAAGGTTTTTAGTTTATTTTATTTCTTCTAACATTACAAAATATATCACATTATCTTAATCTCATCACCTTTCTAGCCAATATAATATTGTATTATTTTATTGAGATTACATTAATGTAAGATTACAATAACGTAATATTATAAAGTAATGTAACGTCACGGCGAACCAAATGCGCTCTTATAGTGATCATAAATAACTGCCATAGATAGAAAATTCTGCGAAGGATAAGAAACCAAAAAAATAAAACAGTTCTATCTCATTACATTATCTGGCTTTCAAAGGGAAGAGTAAATAGGGACACCTGGTAAGCTGGTACCAGCATCAACAATGAATAGGTTGCCCGAAACATATTCAGAAGAGTCATGTATTAAGTATCGAATAAGTGACGTCAATGCCGGATCTGCGGTGCCAGTTTCTCTTAAAGGGACGATTTTCCTTACCACATTACGCAACCAATCTCTTTGCATAAGACCTTGAGTAATTTCAGATTTGAAAAGGCCAGGTGATATAGAATTCACTCTAATTTTGTATAAACCCAATTCCACGGCCATGGCCTGTTGTAAGTAGAACCATCATTATATGGAAAAATAGTGACAAGAAGAACAAAATCAACACAACACAACACAACGCACACGCATATATTATGCAGCACTCTTATATAAAAGTAGGAGGCACAAAAGTTGAAACGAAAGACAAACTAGTCTGAGTCTGATAAGTGATACGAGTACATTTCCTATAGGCAAAAACTTAAAAGAGACTGGCTCTTAGCTCCAAATAAGTGCAGTGTATTCCATAAATAATAAGTTTTTGATGTGTTCATCATATAGTTACAGAAAAGAAAAAAAAAACACACACACACATCTAGGCAAACATGCAGTCAGCGAACATAATACACCTGTCCCAATTTCATGAAAACACAGTATGATGGTATTCGGAGATGGTAATTATGTCTGTTTTGGCACCCAATTCCAAAGGGAATTAATGTGAAAATCTTTAGGACTTCCAGTTGAAAGTGCCTGACCTGAAGAGAATCTCTAGTCTTCATTTGTGTGTCTACTCTACTATCTTGGTGCCTAGCTCTCTTGGTAATTGGTTCTTCTTTTCTCTTTTTCATTTTGTCTCCAAATGGTAAAAAATTAAAGAAGCATACATTTGTTTACCTATTGTTGAAATAATTGAAGTGAAAATTTTCTTTTTCTATTACGATTTTTCATCTTAGAGTAATTGTTTTGTTTCCAAACCATTACAAAACATGACAATGGTATTTTTTTTTTAAATAAAACATGACAATGGTATTACCCCTATATATTGGAAGTGTTGCATGGCAATCAACATTACCTTTGTCAAGGTGTTTAGGCCTGCCTTTGAAGAATTATAGGCCACACCTCCAAGCGGTTGCCCACGGTCGAGACCAGAAATAGAAGATATGTTTATGATTGATCCTCCCTGCTCTGCATCGCGCATGCGTATGCAGATGTATTTTGACACCAACCAGGTTCCTGTTAAATTTGTTTTGAAAACCTGATTCCACTCCTCCTCAGACAATTCTAATGGAGATCTCACATTACCTAATGTACGTCACATAAGAGTTTGAAATATCTATCAACAATAACCTTCAACAATCAAATAACAAAAACAGACAGGTTGGCATCCAATGTTAACAATCAGAACGACCCGCTCGATTCCTACATGACAAAGTAAGATCGAACATATTCCTACGTACCTCGAAATCCGGCATTATTGACTAGGGCGTGGATATGGCAGAACACATCCCAAGCCTTCCGCACAGACTTCTCGATGGTGGGTCCATCGGCAGTGAGGTCGAGCTCCACAGCCACAGCTCTTGGGGAGCTTGAAGAAGAAGAAGAAGAGAGGTGATTGATTTGATGACAGAGTGATTGGAGTCGATCGACACGTCGAGCAGCGGCAATGATCTTGCAGCCAGCTTTAGCGAGATCAAGACACAAGCCAAGACCAAGGCCTGAGGAAGCTCCAGTCACCATCACCACTTTTCCCTCTAGCTCTCCCCATTCCTCCGACGCCAATGCCGCCATTTCTGTGACTCTGTTGGTTTTCTCTAGTTATCAGTTATCACCAAACTCTGTTGGTTTTCTCTAGTTTTAATACTGAATGATTTGAGATTTTTAAAAGCATTAGAAGAATTTACTTATTACCGTTTTAAGAATGTAGAAAGATGCAATGAGTGAGAATTGATGTAACTGGCCAGCTTTTTGGAGCCAAAACCAAAACTTCTAGTACCTCGAAAAGGAAAATGGCAAAGACCAAAATAAATAAATAAATAAATAAAAGAAATAATACTTTGTCTATTTGTGATTCGTTCAAAAAACACTTTGCCCAGGGGCGGCTCTATGTTGTAGTCAGGGGGTTCAAATGAACCCCCTGACCCGAATTTTTTATATATATATATATATATATAATATTTTTATTAAAAATTGTTTTAAACCCTTGACAATACAAATTTGCACACCCTCACCTTTAAACTTAACCCTTTTTATTTAAAGCCAAGCTTAAACTCTTTTTTTTTTTTTTTTTAAAAAGGTCTAATAAAAAATTTCGGTCTTTAATTTCAGAAATACAAAGCCCATAAATAAAATTTTGAAAAATCATAAAAATAAGGCCAAATAAAACCTAGTAGTTATCGCTGCGTAGTCTCAAAAACTGCCACTATCCTTCTTCACTCTCCAAACCCAAAGGAAAAATGCTGCCTATGCTTCACACACAAAATCTGCCACTACTTAGTCCCACGATTTGCCACTACTGCCACTTAATTGTCACTTGATATGCCGCCTGAATCTGGTTTTGATAATCTATGTTCTTAATCATCGCCTCCATATCTCTCTCTCTCACTGTGAGTGTGTTTTTGCTTTGTCTTTATCTCTATTCATGTGTCTTTTTCGAAGCTCTACCTCTTACTCACATGTTTGATGTCTTGCCATATGGTGTATATGGGTTACAGTGTTTTGTATTTTTTAATTGAGTTTTGAGCCATATACGTGTCTGATTGTGTAGTCACTGTTACTATAGTTTCTATGAATCTATGTGTAGTCATAATTGAGTTTGTCTTTTGCACTTTTACTATTTGACTGAGTTTGTGACTTGTGAGTAGTTGTTGGCTATGTGGGTGGGTCAATACATTAACACTAAAGGACAATAAAAATATGAAATATTTAAAGAATTGTAAACTTATAAATTAAAAAAATTGCAAAAAAATCAATTAACAACAATAATTAATATGTTTATTACATTAGAAAAAAATATGCCAAATGATCTTATTGTTTATTTTTTATTCTTTTGCTAAAACTATGGACAAATTTGTAATAAGTAAACTCCGTAGGCCGCAAAATTCACTTTTACTTAAGATTTATCTTCTACTCAAGTTTCTTATTGACCCCCCTAGACAAAAATTCTGGAGCCGCCCCTGACTTTGCCTACTTGTGGTTTAAAAATTAGCATTTTATCTACTTGAGGTTAGTTCTGTTTGTCTCTTGTTACCCACTTTTGTTAAAAATAAAGGTAAATTTTTTATTTTTGTTACCTTTTTATGTCTCTTTCCTCTCAAAACATTAAAAAACAAAAAAAATCAAGGAAAAAGAAGATCTAAAATTTAGGTTATGTAAAAATTAAAACCTAACTTTTACATATTCTTTTCATATAGATCAAATTTTAGATCTTTTATTTTAACACATAAAAAATTGAAATTGTGTTTGGGAATGAAAAAGAAAAAAAGAAAAAACAAAACAAAAAAAAAAAAAAAAACAAACAAACATGGAATAACCTCATGTGTGACTGTTCTGTGCGAGTCTTGAAGAATGATTTCATGAAGTAAGAGTTATGCCGTGAACATGTAGCTAGATGTTAATACTAATAATAAAATTTTGATGTTCTTTTAATTGTTTTAACTTTTGTACTCTGTCTGCTTAATTTCTGAGAAGGTATCAAGATGAAGAAGCAGCTGACGACCAAGAAGAGACAGGATGGAAATACATTCATGGTGATGTTTTCCAGTTCCCAAAGTACAAATCCTTGTTTGCTGCTGCCCTTGGTTCTGGCAGCCAGTTGTTCACTCCGTAAGGATCTTTTTATTTTTATATTTTATTCAGATTCGTGAGGCTTAGTTTATGACATCACTGTTTGTATATCCACCATGGTCTTCATCTTTATGCTTGCGTTGGTTGGTGTATTTTATCCATACAATCGAGGAGCTTTGTTTATAGCAATGATAGTTATATATGGACTCACCTCTGGGATTGCAGGATACACAGCATCCTCTTTCTATTGTCAGCTTGAAGGAAAGAACTGGGTTAGTCTAGATGAATTTTGTTTGTGAATTTAGCTTAGGCCGTGGTGCTTCTTAGAGTAAGATCCGGTGAACTTGACTGATCGTTTTCCATTCTCTGGTTCAGGTGAGAAAACGCATAAGTTCAATTTTTAATGTGTTAAAATATAAGATCTAAAAGTTTGATATAAATGAAAAGAAGATGTAAAATTAGGTTTTAATTTTTACAAAACTTAACTTTTAGATTTTCTTTTCCCTTGATTTTTTTTATTTATTGTTTTTTATGTTTTGAGAGGAGAGACATAAAAAGGTAACAAAAATATAAATTTACCCCTGTTTTTAACAGAGGTAGGTAACGAGAGATAGACGGAGCTAACCTCAAGTTGGTAAAGTGCCAATTTTTAAATCACAGGTAGGCAAAGTATTTTTTGGATAAATCACAGATGGGCAAAGTATAATTTCAAAAAAAAAAAAAAAAAAAGCTTTAGAAAAAGTGGTATTGAAGGTAATATACAGTCCATCAATGTCTATTTCATACGGTAGTTGTAGCAAAAATTATGGTAATTTATGTGTCATTAGAATTACTCATGTTAGAATACACACTTGTCACAATTGTCATATGTAGCATATTGTGATAAATTTTGAAAGTAACAAGTATTCATTCATAGTCTATCAAGTAGGATAATTATGGCAAAAATTGTGGTGTTTATGTGTATTAGAACTACTCACGTCTGTACACACAATTTTACACATTTATACTCACACTTTTACACACTTGTTACAACTCTCATATGCAGCAAATTATGATAAATTATAATCGATTTTCTATCCCTTGGACATGGCAAAACGGGCAGAAATTTGTTGACCTGACTCGAACCGTCAAGTTTTAACCTTGCCTGAACTTGAATTTTTTGACCGAAATAAAAAAACGGCCAACCCACGACCTGCCCCTTTTTTTTTTTTAATTCTCAAAAAAATATTTAGAATACGTGCCAAGGTGCTAGGTGCTTAAACATAAAGGTACAAAGCACTGCACTTACACTACCTAGCTATTTAATAGCCCGAAAGTTCAAATAGTGTATAAAACACTACAAAAGTTTAGACCCCTAAATTACAAATTATCAATTCAAGTTTTAAAACAAACGATAAACGTGCGGAAGATGAATTAAAGCTTAAAACAGAATTGATAAACAATCTAAGTCAAATAAAATCACATCCATAATAGAAATTAAATGACAGAGATAAAGGGAAGAGAGATGCAAACACAAGGACAACATAAGACGTGTTATTGAAGAGGAAACCGAAGCCCTCAATGTAAAACCTCTCCGCCGCCCTCCAAGCGGTCAAATGATCCACTAAAGAATGTAGTTGGGATACAAGGACAGCAATAGACCCTCCAAGCCTAATCTACCCAGTGTACCTAAGCCCTCCAAGCTTCTTGCTCCAACGAGGTTACGCCGAACCTATTTCTTCTTTAGCTTCCCGGATCTCGCTACTAGTCCATAGCACCTACCAATATGAATTGATTCCTTCCTAACTGCTTCCCAAAGCACCAAAGAGCCTTCTCACAAGTATAGGTATGGTGAGAAAAGGATTTGGATAATGTACCTCTCAAGGAAGTAACAATGGAGAGGAAGAGAGTAGAGGAATTTGAAGAGTCATAAGGTAAAGATTGTGGATGAGTCAATCTTAGTTTTCTCTAGGGTTTCTCTCTCAAAATTCTCTCTAGAAGCTCTCTACATTTTGTGGGTATAAGGGGTATATATACTGGTGGGTGTTTGGAATGCGAAGAAACAGATTTTCCAAAACAGAGTTGGTTGGCGGCTTGGCCTCGCGGCTTGACTGAGTCACGAGTTCAAGCTGCGAACTAACTGAACGGCCAGACTGGAATTTTTGTCCTGTAGTGCAACAGCTGGCATGACGGTTCAGATTCTGGTGACTTTCCAGTCGTGAGCCACCCATGAGATCCAGTTGCGAGTTCTCCTCTGCACGCTTCACTCGTGTGCAACATCTGGCAGCTTGCCAGTCGCGAGACACCAACGAGATCCAATCGCGAGTCCCTGTTCTGCAGCATAGTCTTGTGCATTTCTTCACATTCTTTCACACACTACCCTTACTTGATTCCCACCTAAGTATAGGGTTTCTAAGTGCTGAAATACAAGCAAATTGGCACGGAATAAAGCCAACAACGTGGTTGATAAAATTCAACCTTACAATCTCCCCTTTTGGCTATTCCATGACAAAACCCTACAACAAACTCTAGACTTAAGGCGTGAATTGGGAACAGTTGAACAAAACTCACTCACACCTAACTCTAGGATCTGTAAAGCTCTTGAATCATAAGTACAAGTATCTCCTGAAGAAGCAACCACATAATAAGATCACAGTATGCAGAAAAGCTTGTATTGCATATGAACCAAGAACAATGCGATCAAGCAAAATGGATTAAAGCAATAGAGCATGGCTTGACTAAAAACAATCACTATAAATAATTATCACAATGCTCATTCGCACATGGAACGAACATCTGGACATGCAATCTAATAAGCTCAATCCAAAGAATCATTTGCATATCCAACACTCAACCAATGCAACAACACAAGGTAATTGCATTAAGAATACAAATCCAACAAAGGGCACAAGAGTGATGTACTTAAAGAAAATGCATAACATTTAATAACAAGTACGAAAGCCACAAAGTAAGAGTACAAAATATGCTTACAAAAGCCAGGTACAAAACATAATCAAAACACCACATATGCAAAGGTACAAAATATAAAACACAGTTTAAACTTTCTCCCCTTGTCATATCACTCCCACTATCATGAATCATAGGAGCTATGATGAACTTGGAACATATATAGCTGTAACCTGAAACACTTGCACAAAACACATTAGACCCTCAAGGTAAAGCAATTAATAAAAAAACAAGTATAATGAAACAAGTAAATTGTGATCAAGTAAACATGATGTGAAACATGTGAGCAACTTGACCATACACCAAAACAGTCATATAGAAATGACTACAATGATCATATAGCAAAACAAATGATCATTCGAACATGCATTTAATGAAGCACAATAGCATAAGGATGTATGCATGTTCAACATAGACATGATGCAATGAGAGCAACAAAGCATAGATGCAAAACATAACTCAAAGCACTATAAAGCAAACAAGAAAACAAACATATGGAAACACAAACAAAACAAATTGTTTTCTTATTAGCACAATGTCTTCTCCCCTTTAGTATATGCATCTCCCCTATGAAATATCTCTCCCCCTACAAATGTGCATGAGAAATAGAATTTCTCCCCCTAAGAATGTGTACAAGGGTCATATGGAAATGACAAAAACTTTTTGGTATACTCTTTAGAGTATACTCTTCCCCTTTTTGTCAGGAATAGACAAAGGGTCAAGGAGAAATGAGAGCAAGAGATGAAGGAATGAACAATGATGCATGAGGGGATCAAGATAAATAAGAAAATGAAGCTCAAACAAAAGGTCAAACAAAATGCTACAAAGCATAAGGTAAATGTGACATGCTAGAATGAGGCAACAAGGTATAGACCAATGCATGACAAGAGTAGCAAAGATGTGTGCAAGAGGTGCATGACCAATGCATGGAAAATGCATGTGTGGGGAAAGGTGTGTTAAATACACAACCAATGAACCAAACATGTTCCTAATGAGGAAACATGAGAAACCCCAAAGTTTGGTACTCATCAGAATCCAAACAAGCGAGAAAATTCCTAAGAGGCATTTTATCAAACACTTAATGTGCACACTATGAACAACAATGTAAAATAATGCATGAACATTATGAAATCCACCCTTAATACATGCTCTTTTTGCCACAAGGGGCCAACATCCAAAGCAAATCAACAAAAGAAACTAATCCCATAGAAAAATTTAACAAAAATTAAGTTTCCCAAACCCCTATGATAAAAAATCCAATCAAGAGCACAAAACTCACCAAAACATATCTAAGGATCCAAAACAATGAAAAGAGTTTAAAATAGCTTTAGAGATGTTAATGGAATGAAAAACCCTTCAAATTGATTGAGTTTTAATATAAAAATATTGAAAGAGGGGTTTGAAAGAGGATGGGAGATGTTAAAAACAAGTTTCCCATGAAAAGCCCTTTAAAAAGCTGTTTCTGGGAGTTTGGCAACTGGGCGAGCCGCGAAGCAAGCTGCCAAAATTTTGTGAGTCGCGAGTGAGTCGCGAGATAAGTCGCGAAAGCTTCTGGATGAACTCGCGATTGGGGTTTCGCGACTGGTGAGTCGCGAGATAAGTCGCGAAAAATTTGGCGACTGGCGAGTGAGTTGCGAGTGAGTCGCTAAAAACTCTGACACCTGTTTTTCAACACAGAACATGTTTAAACAATGAAAAACAATGTAAGCAGTAAACATGAACACAAAGAGTGATAAAAATCACTTCCAAATACATAAAAAATGATCAAAAATCTTTTTGGATTGATCCATATATAGTTGAGCACACACACATCACATTTAAACAAGTACAATTGAACAAATGAATAAGGCATTCATTGAACATTAGGCATGTGTGTTGTGTGTGTGTATCAAATGTGGAATAGTCCTTAGTCTAAAGTGAAGCTTCAATGATCAATTCAATTAAGTCATACACAACTAGTGCTAAGACAAGTGGTCTATCTTTATTATAGAAATGTACATATATGATCTCCCACAAGAAAATGATTACAAATCTATGAAGCTTTTCATTTGGCTTCTATACAATTCATAACATTTAATCATTTTTTTTAATCTTTACATCTCCTTTTGAGATCGATGCCTGAAATTTTTGATATTTCAATTTGATGAACAAGCTTTTGGCTTTTGGGCACCATACATTTTCATAAAAGTCGCTTTCCCTTTTTCCTAGCCAAATACTAGTATGTGCGATGGTTTTTGCAGCTCATTATCTCTTTTCATTTTGAGATTTACATTGGTTGAGCTCTTTAAGTAAAAATAGAAAAAAAAAATGTGGGAAGAGATATAGGCACAAGTCTACGCATTTATCAAAACCAACATGACTATTGACTTATCATTCATGACAAATTTGAAGATCGATTTACAACAATCACACATAGATGTTAAGATTTTTCTCACAATGATATGAGTGCATAAAGAACAAGCTAAGCTCGTAAATGCACAAAGCCATTTGTACAAAGGTACAAGGCAAAACTCACATGTGATATGTGCTCAAACATATACTATCAAACTTTTTGAATTTTTCACTTTTTATATGGTTTTGAATTTTTACTCACATAAAACTAAAACAAAAAAGTAAGATCAAAACAAAAGCAATGCATACAAAGAAATACAAGATGCACAAAATGCATAAAGATATGACATTTAATACATGAAGGGTCCAACAAAGATCGAAAGAATTAGATCAAGGACCAAAAAAGTCAAAAGCTCAATCATAAGAACCCTTCCTCATCCAAACGGAACGATTGTTTGGAATGAGTGTCTCATGAGAATTGAGACGAGGGTTGGAAGAATGAGAACTGGAGATGCACAGAGTCAAGGAGTTAAGAGCTTTAAACACTTTCTTTAACAACATGCTATTTTCACTCAAATCCGGTTTACCCTTTTTAGCACAACTTCCAAGAAGCTCAAGTTTCTCTTTTCTTCTGATTCTTTTAAGAGCATGAAATTTAGAGCATTGAGGTCTTAGATGACTAAAGGCACCACAATGGTGACAAACAATGTGTTTAGGTCCACTAGGCTTTTTGGGAAGAGATCTAGCAACATGGTTTTATTCTCTCTTCAACTTGGAACATTGAGGTTTTATGTGACTGATCACACTGCAGTGGTGGCAAGTTGAAACAAATTTAAATCCATTCAAAACCTTAGATTGAGACCTAAACAGAGGTTTTGGTTTAAGAGTATTTTTCTTCACCTTTTGATTTCTTTTATGTGGAGGACTATACACCGATTTGTCCTTTGAGATAGAACACACAATAGGAATAGAATCGGGTACCACACCATGATTACAACAAATATTTTCATCCTTTTTAGCAATAGGTTTGGCGATCAAACACTTGACATGCATCTTAAGAGATTCATTTTCACATTTTAGCTTATCAACAAGTTTGTTAGACAAACCAAGTTTAGCATCCAAGTCCATATTCAAGCATTCAAACTCTTTTAGCTTTTCAACAGAAATTTCAGCAAGCTTTTTATATTTCTCAACCAATTTGTTGGATTCATTGAGCTTAGCAATTAAATCATCCTTTTCACAAATGAACTTGCTGAGATTCTTTTGAAACTTCTTAGCTCCTTTCTTCAAGAGTTTGTCAACAACACCCATAGATTCAAGTAACATGTCATCACAATCATGAGGATTATCACTCATAGAGGCATTTTCACAAACACAAGGCATGTCACACTCACAAACTTCTATAGAAGCATACAAAACACTATCTATGGCAAAACACACAAGGGGTCAAGGATCACACTTAGGTAATGAAACCAAAACAAATGTACCTGTTCTGATATCAATTGAAAGTTCAAATAGCGTATAAAACACTATGAACGTTTTGACTCCCAAATTACAAATTATCAATTCAAGCTTTAAAACAAACGATAAACGTGCGGAAGATGAACTAACGCTTAAAACAGAATTGATAAACAATCTAAGTCAAATAAAATCACATCCTTAATAGAAATTAAATGATAAAGATAAAGGGAAGAGAGATGCAAACACAAGGACAACACAAGATGTGTTATCGAAGAGAAAACCGAAGCCCTCGACGTAAAACCTCTCCGCCGCCCTCTAAGCGGTCAAATGATCCACTAAAGAATATAGTTGGAATACAAGGGCAGCAATAGACCCTCCAAGCCTAATCTACCTAGTGTACCTAAGCCCTCCAAGTTTCTTGCTCCAATGAGGTTACGCCAAACTTCTTTCTTCTTTAGCTTCCAGGATCTCGCTACTAGTCCATAGCATCTACCAATATGAATTGGTTCCTTCCTAATTGCTTCCCAAAGTACCAAAGAGCCTTCTCACAAGTATGTGTATGGTGAGAAAAGGATTTGGGTAATGTACCTCTCAAGGATGTAACAATGGAGAGGAAGAGAGTAGAGGAATTTGAAGAGTCACAAGGTAAAGATTGTGGATGAGTCAATCTTAGTTTTCTCTAGGGTTTCTCTCTCAAAATTCTCTCTAGAAGCTCTCTACATTTCGTGGGTATAAGGGGTATATATACTGGTGGGTGTTTGGAATGCGAAGAGACAAATTTCCAAAACAGAGTTGGCTGGCGGCTTGGCCTCGCGGCTTGATTGAGTCGCGAGTTCAAGCCGCAAACTAACTGAACGGTCAGATTGGAATTTTTGTCTTGTAGTGCAACAGCTGGCATGATGGTTCAAATTTTGGCGACTTTCCAGTCGCGAGCCACACGCAAGATCCAGTTGCGAGTTCTCCTCTGCACGCTTCACTCGTGTACAACATCTGGAGGCTTGCCAGTCTCGAGACACCAGCAAGATCCAGTCGCGAGTCCCTGTTTTGCAGCATAGTCTTGAGCATTTCTTCACACTCTCTCACATACTACCCTTACATGATTCCCACCTAAATATAGGGTTTCTAAGTGCTGAAATATAAGCAAATTGACACGGAATAAAGCCAACAAAGTGGTTGATAAAATTCAACCTTACATAGCCACAAGTTGTAGTGGCCAGGCCTCCATTTATTTTTATTTTTAAAGAGTTATTTAAAAGGAAAAAAATACAAAAAACAAAAGCATCTACAACTACACGTCTACTCTACTAAATGTCTAACACTAAGTTAAATACTAGGTGGTAGAGTTAAATAATATGACTAAGTTACTAAGTCTAACTAGCACAAAACTAAACTAAGGGTATATTTGGTTGGGGTGAAAACAAGGAGGATGGAAAATAGGAAGAGGAAAATAATCCCTCCGGGCCCACAATCCTCCCAATTTGGGAGGAAAATGGGGAGGAAAAGATGCTAATGATGTAATTTACACAAATACCCTCACTTTATTACACTCACCTACCCCTCTCACTTTTCCACTATTATATAATAAGAACATAATAGTCAATTTATAAAAACTACATTTCCCATCATCTCCTTTTTCTCTCCAACCAAACAAAAAAGTTTTTCACCCTCCCACTTTTCCACCCCTCCAACCAAACACACATGAGGGAAAACCAAATCTTTTCTATCCTCTTACTTTTCCACTCTTCCAATCAAACGGACCCTAAAGTAAAAGAAAATGTCTAAAAGTCCATATTATTAGTGAATTTTGAATCTAAAGTGTGGAAATTTAAAATATATACTTTTTGTGCTGCTTAGAATCAATTTCTCTTTCAAGTTGTAAATTTGTAATTATAAGCATTTTCGCTATGACTTATTAATATGGAAGATTTTGTTATCATGAGTGTAAAGAATTTCAGTAATGCTCAAAACTATTAGAACTAGAAGGATATGGAAAGTTTTATATTTTTTGGTTTGTTTGTTTTTTTCCTTCACATGTATAACAGTAACACAAAGAGTCTAATAATAGTAGGTGCCAACTTAATGGAAAAAAAAAAAAAAAGAAAAGAAAAGAAAAAAGAAGGTAATATGTACAATTCATTTCCTTGATTGATTTGGTTCATTCTCTCTAAAAATTCGACATTTTTTTTTAAAAGTTATTTTTTTATTTTTTTTTTTTCATGTGAAAACACAAGTCAGCCCGCAACCTAATTAGCTTGACCTATTTCAAGTTTCAACCCATTTAAAATGACCAATTTTGAACCCAACCCATTTTGGCGCGCAACACAATCGACCCAATTGTTCGCCATTTCTACTATTCCCGTTATATCCATCACTATTACATGAAACATTATTTTCTCACTACACGAGTCCGTTTCAGAATAACTTATTTAGTTGAAATTGAAAACTTTTTACTGAAAGTACTGTAGATAAAGTTAAAAATTAACTGAAATAGTACAGTGAGACCCATGAATAATAGCAAAAATAAGCTAAATAGTGGCAAAAATAAGCCAAATAGTAAAAAAAATATTTTTTTTCAGCAAATGCCAAACGCAACCCACTACTCATTGTTTAATATTGTTTTCTCTCTACAACTCATTATTTGTCACATTGTACATTATCTATCGCATTATACAGTCATAACAAATGAGTGAAAGTGCATGATTTTTAGTTTGGGGGGGCTGAATTACATATTCATACATACTTTTACACAGCTACATATTTACCCTCTCACATTAAATTATCCTCTACTTTTTTTCCCTCAACATGTTTAGTCTAGATTAAGCATTGAAAAACAACTGGAAACTTAACAATAACAATAACAATAACTTAGTTCCAAATTGAAAATTAAATATAAAATTATATGTGTGTGTGTGTCCAAAAGAAAATTGCTTTTTAAGTATTGTTACTCAACATTACATATCCTCAATGTAGTTTTTTTTCATTTGATGCTTTGTGACTAACTAATTAAGTATTGACAAACAATTTGAACTGAACAAAAACAACAAAAAGACTTAGTCTCAAATAAAATAACTCTAAGAGAAATTTATTTTAAAAACTTACTACTTGAACTCAACAAACAAAACTTACCAGTTAAGAGAGGAAAAAACTAAAAATTTAAAAGTAACAACTATTTATGTTACAAGGCGGATAGTTTGTTGTTCTTAACAACTATATTTTGGACCCCAACAATTAGTTGTTCAATTCTTTTTTGTAGCGGTCAACTCTTATTTTTTGGAGGGGTTTGATTTTAAGGTCTAATATTTTAAACAATTAAAAAATATACCTACATTATGAAGTTTTTAAAAAATTTTGGAAGTGCAGCTCCACCCCTGGAAGCAGGCAAAAACGTGATAGAAAGAAAAAAGTTGAAGCTAAAGGCTGACATGAGTTAGCAGCTTTTCTTTGCAGATCTTATTTTATGTTTAGTCAAGTATAGGTATAGCTTTCTTTATTACAAGAAAGCCCAACATTTTTGAGAAAGCTAACATTTTTTATAACTTTATTTGTATTAAGATTAGGTGGGTATTTTCTTCTCAAAAAAAAAAAAAAAAAAAAGGTGGGTGTATGGATCAAGAATACCAGTCCATTATCAAGTTGGTGGCCCATTCACCAGATGACCTCGGTCTATTTCGACACTAAACCGAGTCCAGTTAAGGTTAGCGGAACATTTAGACCATGTACCCCCCTCCCCCCCCCCCCCCCCCCCCCCCCAACACACTTGAACATCGAATAATGCCTTAGGAGAATCCACCCATCGAGTATTAAACAACATTTGGTACAAGTTTCAAGGAGATCATATTAGCAGCAGGTGGTGGGTCCCATCAAGTTAGGAATATAGTGTAGAGGGACCCATTAACGTGGGAAAAAAACCCCACTAAGGAGAAGCTATAACTAGAGAAAGAGGCATAAGGATCAGTTGAAAATTTTAGGAAGAGTGCAACATGAGAGCAGTGAGAAAAGACTTAACTCAGGAGAAAGGGAATCCTATTCAGATCACAATGTAGAGGCTTGGCTATGCAACCATAGCCTTAGATGGGCCAGTATCAAAGAAGCTTAGGGTCAAAGACAACAATTTACCTCTTTCAGCAACCTTTCGAGCCATTTCTTGGACCTCCCACTGTGGGGTAAGCCTAACTCAGAGTATAAGTAAATTGGGGGATCTAGGTTCAAAAAGGTTCGTGGGAAAAGACCACCACAGTGGGTATTTAGTATTTACCATTCGTCATGTTTACTTTTCCTGTTACATTCACCACTATTACATATATCATTATTTTCTCACTGGAACAGCTTATTTAGTTGAAACAAATTTTTTTTTTTTTTTTTTTTTTGCCAAAAGTACTGTAGATAAAACTAAAAGTTAGCTGAAATAGTACAGTAAGACTCATGAATAGTACCAAAAAGTGCAATAAGACTCATAAATAGTAACAAAAATAATCTAAATAGTAACAAAAATAAACTAAATAATAAAATAAAATAAAATAATTGTCTTTTTCAACCAATGCCAAACACAAGCTACTACTCAATCGTGTGACATTATTTTCTCTCTACTGCTCATTTTGTCACATTTTACATTATCTATCGCATTGTACAGTAATACCAAATGAATGAAAGTGAATGACACAAGCAAAAACGTGACAGAAAGAAAAAGTTGGAAGCTAAAGGCTAACATGTGTTACAACTTTTCTTTGCAAATATTAATTCATGTATAGTCAAGTACAGGTACAGCTTTCTTTATGACGAGAAAGCCCAACATTTTATGAGAAAGCTAACATTTTTAATAACTTTATTTGTATTAAAATTAGGTGGGTATTTTCTTCTCAAAAAAAAAAAAAAAAAAAAATTAGGTGGGTATCTAGTATCTACCTACTTTTTTCTAATAGATTTGTTAGTCATTCTACTAGAGTAAAAATCTACTATTGCTTCTTCAACTATAAATCATGTTCCTAAAGTTGTTAATGCCATGCCATAACTTGGGTCAAGAAATCGGCCCATTGGAAGATCCAAGCCCAAAGCCCTAAATTTATAGGTCTTCTTGTATTTATTCTCTTCCAAGATTGGTTGCAATAGACTTTACCATGGAATAAAATCAAGGTATATAAAACATTAAATTGGTCCTTACTCGACAAAGTTAAATAGGAGTATTTTCTATGCTGCGATTGTGGTCTATTGTTCTTTATATTCATTTCAATTAATTATAGCAAATAGATCCTCGCCCTCTGAATGACGTGGAACAGGTTTTTTTTTTTTTTTTGTAATATTTTTTTATTAAAAATATATTCCTTGCCATTTTTTGTTTAATAAAAAAAACTTTGAAAAACTTTGTATCTAATCTTTATTAAAACCATTTTCCATCATACTTCAATAAATGTAACAAAAAATCTAAAAGAATATAACATGAAAAGACCACCACAGTGGATATTTAGTATTTACCGTTTGCAATGTCTACTAATCCCGGTACATTCATCACTATTACATAAATCATTATTTTTTTACCGGGAACAGCTTATTTAGTTGAAATATTTTTTTTTAAAAGTACTGTAGATAAAGCTAAAAGTTAGCTAAAATAGTACAGTAAGACTCATGAATAATACCAAAAAATATAATAAGACTCATAAATAGTAGTAAAATTAAACTAAATAGTAACAAAAATAAACTAAATAATAATAAAAAACTGTCTTTTTCTATCGATGCCAAACACAACTAAGTCATCGTGTTACATAATTTTCTCTCTACTGCTCATTATTTGTCACAACGTTATCTGTCGCATTGTACAGTCATACCAAATGAATGAAAGTAAATGATACAGGCAAGAACGTGATAGAAAGAAAAAGGTCGAAGCTAAAGGCTAACTTGTGTTAGCAACTTTTCTTTGCAAATCTTAATTTATGTCTAGTCAAGTACAGGTACAGCTATCTTTATGACGAGAAAGCCCAACATTTTATGAGAAAGCTAACATTTTTTATAACTTTATTTGTATTAAGATAAGGTGGGTATTTTCATCTCAAAAAAAAAAAAAAAAAATTAGGTGGGTATGTAGTAATTCTTTTTCTCACAAAGTTTATACAGTATATTTAAGAGTTAGACTCTTTTAAATATAAACTACTGTTAGTTTTTTTAAAATTTTTTCTATCTCCCCTTTTGAGTATGTGTTAAAATACTTAGTATTAAAAAAAAAATAGAAGGTTAATCTCACATTGAAAAATGAGTGTAAGTTATAGAGGTTTAAAGCGTGTGTTATGTATCCAAAAGTTAGGCCCTTTTGGATATAAACCAATGTTAGTTTCATTAAAACCTTTACTCCTCCCTCCTTGTGTGTGTGTGTGTGTTAAAATACCTAATATTCAAAAAAAACTATTTAACTTCTTTTAATATCTTTAATTTAATAGTTGTGATTGAAAATCACTTTTTACAACTCTTAATCTTAATCATTGATTACAATTTCAATGCACCTAATCTCTATCAAATTTATTTTTTCCCATTATTAGCGTTTAGGTACGGTAAATTGACATCTCCTCATGCACAAAATGCTTAGGGATCTAGAAGAGAAAAAGTTCGAACTGTGGAGTTAGTAACATGTTGTAATTATCTCTATAAAATAAAGTACAGTAAATTGATTAGGTTTTTTTATGATTAAATTTAAATATATGGCTTTTACTGACCGATAAAAATTAATGGTATTTTCTTTTTTAAGGAAAATTAATATAATATAATTGTAAGTTTTTATTTAAATTTGGGAACATACTTAAAAAATTGTACTTAAGTTATATGTTTTACCCAACAAAAAAAAAAATGAACATTTTTTTAAAAACTTAAAAAAAAAATGATGCTTAAATGAAACATTCCCAAAATTTTTAGAAATTGAAATTTACCAAGGAAACAATAAAGAAAGAAAAGGGGGTTTGAGCATACTAATAATACAGGTGAAAGAAAGAGAGGAGAAGAAAATTGCATGGTGGAGCTGATATCAATTAACTAGTTTTGTTTGCTTTTTTATGTCTAGTCAAATAATTGCTAACGGAATTTTTTTTTATTGTTGTTATTATTATTTCGATAAGTAGATAACGAGGGATAGGGATTTGAACCAAAATATGAGATACAACAAATATGTTCTTATAAAGTTAATATATTCTCACATGAGCTTATAATTAACGCCACTTATATTATGTGCCAATAGTAAATTATATAATTGGTTTTAAAAAATAGTGTCCCATTTTCAAAAAAAAAAAAAAAAAAAAAAATCTGTCCCCAAACTTATTAATAGCTTATTCCAAAATTTTGTGAAGTTATAGTAAAATATTATCAAGTTTATTCTATAAAATTTATAAATTTATCTATAATAATAATTGATGTCACATTTAATTTTTTTTAGATAAAAAAAATTTATGTAATAAAATTTACCGCACATGATTGCCTTATGTCTAATGCACCTAGGTAGGGGTGTTTGCGGTGTGGTTAGGTGTGATTTTCTGCCATTTTTAGCACCACACTACACCTCAATTTTATGATAAGAAAACCACACAAAACTACACCCTCTATATGTGTATATATATATATATATATTTATTATTTGAATATGAAGCGACCATTGTTAGTGTGTTTCAAGTATGCCCAGGGAATAAAGGGCAACATTTTAGTTCATGTTATTAGGCTTCTCACTTTACTTCTCCATCAGTCCATCTCACTCACACTCTTCTCTTCTCTTCTCTCCTGATACGACAATACACTCTAACATGTATAATTGTGTATGGTTTACTGTTATGGATTTATGTATATATATTAGTGGTACTTTTAGTTTACTGTCAATCTATCAGGAATTTTTTTTTGTCTAGTAATTGGTATTTGTAATACTTGTTTCGTTTTAAAAGCTACTGAGTTACTGACTATGTAGGCTATGACTCTATGTCATACTGTCATGTCATGGTTAAGCAATAAGCATCATTTTCATGCAAGAAGAAAAAAAAAAGCTTTTGGTTGGCCCAAATTTGCCTAGCAGGTGTTGAGTAAGGAAAAATCAGTCCAAAAAAAAAAAAAAAAAAAAAAAAAAAAAAAAAAAAACTAGTCCAATAGTTTAAAATTTGGACCAAAACAAAGAAAAAATCAGTTTTGAACTAGGCCAATCCTGTCAAAATTTTGAAAAATATATTAACCCAAAACCAACCAGTCATACCTTGTACACCGCACTAAATTGCATATGTGACCACAAAATTGAGGTGCGATATGGTAATGGTTTTGGCCAAACCACATCGGAAAGTGTGATATTGAAAATGACCCAAAATTGCATCAAACCGTTAGCTCAATTGGTAAAATCTCTGATGGTTGATTAAGAAACCTGAGGTTCAATTCCCGCTTACACCAAAATCTCATTGGTGTCTTGATCTGATGATAAAGAGCTATCATCAGGAACAGACGTCATAGGTTGAAACTCTCTCAAAAAAAAAAAAAAAAATGCACCACTCTATTCCTAATGGGGGTAAATACAAATTCTTTATCCTATATTTAGTGTTCCATTTTTTGTTCTATCAGCTATCGTATGTCATGTCTATTTTTATTTTTTTATGGAATAATTTTTCATTTTAAACTTTGGTATTTTTATTTTTTTATGGAATAATTTTTCATTTTAAACTTTGGTTACTTTATAAACGAAATATCGATAACGAATATTTTAGGAAACTTATTAGTGCGAATCTATAAGTTAGCACCAAATGAAGCTATTTGGGGCCAAGCGAAACCAACTCCTACAAGTTATGAACATATCTTAGGTTAATCTATTAAGTGTTAGGAATGCCAATTTTGAAGTGAAAATCTTGTACTGTAATGATATTATCTGAATTTTGTAATATCGCTAGTTTTAAGAGAAATGCTTTGTCTACAACACATTCACAACAAATCTTAAGTAGAAGGATGTTATTGGTGGGCAATAGAGTAATTTCAATAGTGGATTTAACTTCAAAACTTGTAACAACTTGCCACCTAAAATCTGTTGTGAATGTAGCACTTCTCCAAGCCTTAATCATTCTAATAGATTTGATAGTCATTCTGCTAGAGTAAAAATCTACTATTGCTTCTTCAACTATAAGTCATGTTCCTAAAGTTGTTAGTGCCATGCCATAACTTGGGTCAATAAATCGGCCCATTGGAAGATCCAAGCCCAAAGCCCTAAATTTATAGGTCATTTTGTATTTATTCTCTTCCAAGATTGGTTGCAATAGACTTTACCATGGAATAAAATCAAGGTATATAAAATATTAAATTGGTCCTTACTCGACAAAGTTAAATAGGAGTATTTTCAATGCTGCGATTGTGGTCTATTGTTCTTTATATTCATTTCAATTAATTATAGCAAATAGATCCTCGCCCTCTGAATGACGTGGAACAGGTTTTTTTTTTTTTTTTTTTTTTGTAATAATTTTTTATTAAAAAAATATTCCTTGCCATTTTTTGTTTAATAAAAAAAACTTTGAAAAACTTTGTATCTAATCTCTATTAAAACCATTTTCCATCATACTTTTATAAATGTAACAAAAAAAACTAAAAGAATATAACATAAAACTCTACACCACCCTTATGGTGATCATAAATAAGTGCCATAGATGGAAAATTCGAAACCAAAAAAATACGACGGTTCTATCTCATTACATTACATGGCTTTAAAGGGAAGAGTAAATAGGGACACCTAGTAAGGTGGCACCAGCATCAACAGTGAAAATGCTACCTGTAACATATTCAGAAGAGTCGTGTACCAAGTATCGAACTAATGATGTCAATGCAGGATCTGAGGTGCCATAGTCTCTTAAAGGGACGGTTTTCCTTTCCACATTACGCAGCCAATCTCTTTGCATAAGACCTTGAGTAATTTCAGATTTGAAAAGGCCAGGTGATATAGAATTCACTCTAATTTTGTATATGCCCAATTCCAGGGCCATGACCTGTTATAAGTAGAACCATCATTATATGGAAAAATAGTGACAAGAAGAACAAAATACACAACACAACACACACACACACACACACACACACATTATGCAGCACTCTTATATAAAAGTAGGAGGCACAAAAGTTGAAATAAAAGACAAACTAGTCCTAGTCTGATAATTATTAAGAATACATTTCCTATGGGCAATGACTTAAATGAGTCTGGCTCTTAGCTCCAAATAAATGCAGGGTATTCCATAAATAATAAGTTTTTGATGCCTTCATCATATAGTTACAGAAAAAGACATCGAGGCAAACAGTCAGCGAACATAGTACACCTGTCCCAATTTCATGAATATACAGTAAGATGGCGTTCGGAGATGGTAATTACGTCTGTTCTAGCACTCAATTCCAAAGGGGATTAATGTGAAAATCTTTAGGACTTGCAGTTGAAAATGCCTGACCTGAAGAGAATCTCTAGTCCTCATTTTTGTGTCTACTATCTAGGTGCCTCTCTTGGAAATTGGTTCTTTTCTCTTTTCCTTTTTGTCTCCAAATGGTAAAAAAGAAGCATACATTTGTTTACCTATTGTTGAAATAATTGAAGTGAACTTTTTCTTTTTCTGTTACGGTTTTTCATCTTATAGTAATTATTTTGTTTCCAAACAACTACAAAACATGACAATGGTATTACCCCTATAAATTGGAAGAGTTGCATGGCAACCAACATTACCTCTGTCAAGGTGTTTAGGCCTGCCTTTGAAGAAGCATAGGCCACACCTCCAGGCAATTGCCCACGGTCGAGACCAGCAATGGAAGATATGTTTATGATTGATCCTCCCCGCTCTGCATCGCGCATGCGCATGCAGATGTATTTTGACACCAACCAGGTTCCTGTTAAATTTGTTTTGAAAACCTGATTCCATTCCTCCTCAGACAAATCTAATGGAGATCTCACATTACCTAATGTACATCACATAAGAGTTAGAAATATCTATCAGCAATAACTTTAACAACCAAATAACGAAACAGACAGGTTGACATTCAATGTTAACAATACACTCCAAGATGCACAACTGATCTTGTGAATACAAGAATGAAAATTGAAAACTCAAAGATATAAGCCTGAAAAAATCAAGTGTGGGATGACCCAGCCAGGCCATCTAAATCACACTTTTCCATTTGACTTCATTCCTGTGTGTCTACCTTGAATATACACAACGTTCACCTTTATCAGTAAGACAAAGAAGTCAAATGTGAAAATCATGCACAAGGTGCTTAAAGAATAAGAAGCTAGGAGTAAAAGGGCTTTAAACTAGAAATAGAAGAGCAGACTGCGCCTTATTTAGAGAGTAAAAAAATGAGCAACAGCTTGCTAGTGACTATTAGATTAGATGGTAAAATTCATAATTTCTTAATAAGTTAAGCTTTTGGGGCTGTTAGTGGGTTTAGTCCACGTTTCCACCATATCCCTCATTTTTTTAAAAATTTCTTGGGCCTCATTTAATAAGAGTAGTTTAGCCTCGTGCTTGAGAGAGCATTAGATTAAATTATTAAATTTTCTATTTTCTTATTAAGTTGTTTGGACTATCAGTATTTACCCGTGACAAACATGGGGCAACCTCTACTTTCATTCCAAACCAACAAAATAAGCAATCAATCCAAGAACACAATCGGACAAACAGCCAATGAGAAACTATTGATAACTTTCAACACAAGCACAAACATCATCTCTAATTGGCTTGAACAGCTCAGACTTCACTTAACCATTATAGATCTGGCAATTTTTTGAAGTCAAAACATGGTAAATAGTAGCAGAAAAGGCATGCTTGCACAGATTCACAGTTCTACCATTCAACCCTGAAACACCCCATTGAGATCAACAATCATTGTGTATAAGGATTAAGGATACCTTACTACTCTGCAATATTGACTTTTGGCCTCACTGACCCACCAAAGAACCAGGATAAATAAGCAAAGTTATTATATATTTTAATGGATCCGGTTACCAAGTGTTTAAGGTGCATTAGTTAGGATTGAGTTTTTTTTTTATAATTAAATTGCAGTTGTCGTCGTCATCATCAACAACAACAACAAAGCTTAGTCCCAACAATATCAGATGTAGGTTATTAGTTTAAGAAATATTTTTATAAACTTTTTATGAGAAATTAAAAATAATAATTAACTTTTTAGATGACTTTTTATATTTTTCATAAAATATTTTTCATAAAAATAATATTAAATATTTTGTAATATAATTCAGTAACAAATACACTAAAAATACCCATTAACCAAATATATATATATATATATATAATGTGAGTTTTATTGCAATTGACTTGCTTTTTTTATTTGGTGACTCAAGCCCCATATAATCAAAAGAATATTTGATTATGAGTTATTTTAGAGCCACAATCTTAGCCAAATTTATTTTTCACAACTATCCTACTAAATAAATTATGATTGATTGATCGTCACTTTTAATTAAACCATCATTTTTTTTTTCTCCACTTATAATAGGCACTTTTAATAGCTGCGGCAAATGATGATAAAAACAGTATGGTCCTAAAATTCATGTTTGATTGTTGGCATTTGTTAGTTTTAAGTTCACAGTTAGTACGACTTGCTCGCAAGGGCGAAGGTATGTGTAACGTGTAACATGGCCCCCCAAAACTTTGAAATCCCCTGTACGATGTTTTAAAAATTAAAACTGGGCCCTTACAATTACTGTGATTGTCCTCACCCCCCTCAAAAATTTTAATAGAACCTCTACTGTTAGCTTTTATATTAGTTTCTACATACACACACTTTTACTAAAACTCAATAAATCCCTAGGCACCATGTGTCCTTTCGTTTTATTTTCTTATACGAATACAAAAGTATGCACTGTGTTCCTAGCTTCTTTGTGTGTTAAATTTTGAAAGTGCACTGCTTGAACTTCAAGAGTTTTTTCTATTTTTTTGCCCCAAAAAATTAATCTTTTTCTCATCAATAAAATTTTCTGTCATCACCATCATCTCGGATTTATTTTTTTGTCTTTTACTTTTGGACTTAGTTGTCTAATACGTTGTGCTAACATTGATTTATTTCTAGGAGAGAATTTAGGTTGTCACATCCTATAAAATTGATAATGGATGAATTTTATTGAATGAAACATTGATCAAAACATCTATAGAAGATTCAAGATTTTTTTAAAATGTTTTTTTGGTGCCTATTTATGGCAAATTAGATAATTTTTGTACAACGAATTGAGTCAAGAAATTATTGTCATAATTTGATTTTGTTCATTTTGTATACAATATATTTATGAATTATGACTAACATATAAATACATAATTCAGCCTTCCAAGTAATAAATCCTGACTACGCTAGTGGTTGCTCGATTCCCACATAACAAAGTAGGATCAAACATATTCCTACGTACCTCGAAATCCGGCATTATTGACCAGGGCGTGGATATGGCCGAACACATCCCAAGCCTTCTGTATAGACTTCTCAATGGTGGGTCCATCGGCAGTGAGGTCGAGCTCCACAGCCACAGCTCTTGGGGAGCTTGAAGAAGAAGAAGAAGAGAGGTGGATTTGATGACAGAGTGATTGGAGTCGATCGACACGTCGAGCAGCGGCAATAATCTTGCAGCCAGCTTTAGCGAGATCAAGACAGAAGCCAAGACCAAGGCCTGATGAAGCCCCAGTCACCATCACGACTTTTCCCTCTAGTTCTCCCCATTCCTCCAACGCCAATGCTGCCATTTCTGTGACTCTGTTGGTTTTCTCTAGTTATCAGTTATCACCAAACTTTGCTGTAAGTGTAAGTAGCTGTTGTTTTAATACTGAATGGTTTGAGATTTTTAAAAGCATTAGGAGAATTTACTTATTACCGTTTTAAGAATGTAGAAAGATGCAATGAGTGAGAATTGAAATAATGTATGGCTGCTTTTTCAGGCAAAGGTCCACCGATGTCTTGCAGCGAGGAAGCAGAAATTCATGCGTGTCGGCGAGCGGTGGAGTTTGCGTTGGAATGTGGCTTTATGGAGATGGTGGTTGAAGGAGACAATCAGTCGGTCATGTCTGCTTTGGCGCTGAAGAGAAGCCTATCGTCTCGGGTAGGCCATTTTATTCAAGACGTGCTCTGTCTGCTTAATGAGTTTAGACGGTCCAAGTGCTTTTTGCTGAGAGGAGAGCCAATACAGTAGCCCACTTGTTAGCCAGGCATGCCAAGAATGTGTCACATGATGTTATCTGGATGGAGGAATCCCCTCCACCTGTAGTGCAAGCTTTGTATATTGACTCTATTTCCATTTAATGAATTATGAGGATGTTTCCCTCTTCCAAAAAAAAAATAAAATAAAATAACCGGACAGCTTTTTGGAGCCAAAACCAAAACTTCTAGTACCGCAACAAGGAAAATGCCAAGGACAAAATAAATAAATAAATAAATAAATAAATAAAAGCTATAGAGAAAGTGCAATTCAAAGTCACGAGCTTTCAATTATTTCATGTGATAGTTGTGTCAAAAGTGATGGTAATTTATGTGCTATTAGCTAGAATTACTTAATTAGTAAAGACTCTGATGGTTGAATAAGAGATCTGAGTTCAATATCTATTTATACTAAAAACTGATTGGTGTTATGGTCTGATGATAAAGAGCTATCATTAAGAGCGGATGCCATAGGTTAAAACTCTCTAAAAAAAAAAAAAAAACTAGAATTACTAATGTTAGTACACACACTTGTCACAATTTTCATATGTAGCATATTGTGATAAATTCTGAAAGTAACGAGTAGTCATTCACAGTCTATCACATAGGATAATTATGACAAAAATTGTGGTATTTTATATGATATTAGAATTACTTACGTTCATACGCACACTTTTACACATTTGTACTCACACTTTTACACACTTATTACAACTCTCATATGCAACAAATTATGATATATTATTAAGTGATTGTCTATTCCTTAGACATGGCAAAACGAGCAAAAATTTGTTGACCCAACCTAAATCATCACGTTTTAACCTGACCCAAATTAGAATTTTTTGACCCAAATAAAAAATGGGTCAGCCCATAACTCGCCGTTTTTTTTTGCAGAACAACTCGACCCGGCTAACTTGTGACCCATTAGATCCATCACTATTACATGAACCATTATTTTCTCTCTACTACTACTCATCGCGTAACATCATTTTCTCTCTACTACTCATCATCCGTCTCACTGTACATCATCTGTCCCATTGTACAGTCATAACAAATGAATGAAAGTGAATGATACAAGAAAAAACGTGATAGGAGAGGGTATTTTGTGTTTCCGTTGCATGCTTCCTCTCCCTCACATGAGGGTGGACCCCACTTGGGTCCACCCTCATGTGAGGGAGAGGAAGTATGCAACGGAAACATGGTAGATTTTCTCACGTGATAGAAAGAAAAAAGTAGAAGCTAAAGGCTGAAATGAGTTAGCAGCTTTTCTTTGCAAATCTTATTTTATTTCTAGTCAAGTACAGGTACAACTTTCTTTTTTGAGTAATGGTTAAGATATAACTTTGTGCATAACTTTATGTCACAATTCGTCTCGTGGCGAGTTATGAGTAGTGGAAGTGTGTCCCTACATGGCCCACCATCACACTTTCACCACTCACAACTTGCCACGTGACGAGTTATGGCACAAAATTGTGTCTTGAGCATTACTTTTCTTTCTTACGAGAAAGCCTAACATTTTCTAAGAAAGCTAACATTTTTTATAGCTTCATTTGTATTAGGATTAGGTGGGTATTTTCTTCTCCCAAAAAAAAAAATAAAAAATTAGGTGGGTATTTAGTATTTACCTATTTTTTTCCTCACAAGTTCTTTTTACTTTTTTAACTGATTCTTTTAATATTTTAATTTTATTAGTTGAGACAATAATTACTTTTTACAATTTTTAATCTTAGTCATTGATTATAATTGCAATGCACTTGATCTCTATCACCTTTATTTTTGTCCCATTATTAGCCTTTAGGCACAGTAAATTGATTAGACCTTTTTATGATTAAATTTAAAGATATGGCTTTTACTTACCGATAAAAAAATTAATATTATTTTCTTTTTTAAGGACAATTAATATAATATAATTGTAAGTTTTAATTTAAATTTGGGAATATACTTAAAAAATTGTACTTAATTTTATGTTTTTACCCAACCAAAAAATGAACCTTTAAAAAAATATATATTAATGCTTAAATGAAACATACCCCAAATTTTTAGAAAATAAAAATTACCAAGGAAAAAAGAAAGACCGAAAAAGTGGTTTGAGCCTACTAATAATACAAGTGAGAGAAAGAGAGGAGAAGAAAGCTGCATGGTGGAGCTGATATCAATTAACTAGTTTTGTTTGCTTTTTATATTTCTAGTCAAATTACGAACATAATTTTTTATTGTTGTTATTATTATTTCAATAAGTAGATAATGAGGGAGGGGGATTTGAAACAATATATGAGATACCACAAATATGTTCTTATTAAGTTAATATATTCTCACATGAGTTTATTATTAACACCACATATATTATGTGCCAATAGTAAATTATATTATTGGTTTTAAAAAATAGTGTCCCATTTTCTTTATAAAAAAAATTGTCCCCAAACTTATTAATATCTTATTCCAAACTTTTATGAAATTATAGTAAAATATTATCAAGTTTATTCTATAAAATTTATAAATCTATCTAAAAAAAAAAAAATTGATGTCATATTTAATTGTTTTTAGATAAAAAAATATATGTAATAAAATTTACAGCACGCGATTGCCCTATGTCTAATGCATCTAGGTAGGGGTGTTTGCGGTGTGGTTCGGTACGATTTTATGCCATTTAAGCATTGCACTACAACTCAATTTTATGATAAGAAAACCACACAAAACTGCACCCTATATATTTATATTTATTTAAATTAAATATATATTAATTTTATCTAAAATACGAAGCGGCCATTGTTAGTGCGTTTCAAGTATGCCCAGGAAGTAAATGACAATGTTTTAGTTAGTGTTATTAGGCTTCTCACTTTACTTCTCCATCAATCCATCTCACTCACACTCTTCTCTTCTCTCTTGATATGATGATACCCTCTAACATGTATAATTGTGTATGGTTTACTGTCATGGATTATTTTTTTGTCAATCTATCATGTTTTTTTTTTTTTTTTTGGGTCTAGTAATTGGTATTTGTTATACTTGTTTTGTTTTATAGGTTTTTGTTTTGTTGTAAAAACTACTGAGTTACTGGTTGTGTAGTCAATGACTCTATGTTATAATGTCATGTCATGGTTAAGCAATAAACATCATTTTATTACAAGGAAAAAAAAAAAAAAAAAAAGCTTTGGGCTGTCCCAAACTTGCCTAGCAGGTGTTGATTAGGAAAAGCCAGCCCAAAATTATAATTAAAAAAAAAAAGTCCGATAGTTTAAAATTTGGCCTAAAACAAAGAAAAAATCAGTTTTGGACTAGGCCAATCCAGCCGAAAATTTTGAAAAATATATCAGCCCAAAATCAACCAATTGTACCTTTGATCATCATTCCAAAGCTAGATCGAAGTAGAGGAGATCCCTTCGACCAGCATTGCAGAAAGCAAATCCAAATTATCAAAGTAGAGTAGATCTCTTTGATTATCATTCCAAAGCCAGATCGAAGTAGAGGAGATCTCTTCGATCTTCATTGCAAAAAGCAAATCCGAAATCAAAGTAGAGTAGATCCCTTTGATCATCATCCCAAAAGCCAGATAGAAGTAGAGAAGATCCCTTCAATTATCATTGCAGAAAGCGAATCCAAATTATCAAAGTAGAGTGGATCCCTTTAATCATCATTCCAAAGCTAGATCAAAATAGAGGTGATCCCTTCAATCATTATTGCAGAAAGCAAATCCAGATTATCAAAGTAGAGTAGATCCCTTTGATCATCAATCCAAAGCCAGATCGAAGTAGAGGAGATCCCTTCAATCATCATTGCAGAAAGCAAATCCAGATTATCAAAGTAAAGTAGATCCCTTTGATCATCATTCCAAAGAAAGATCGAAGTAGAGGAGATCCGTTCGATCATCATTTCAGTTTCAGATTATCAAAGTAGAGTAGATCCATTTGATAATCATCCCAAAGATAGGTCAAGGTAGAGGAGACCCCTTTGATCATCATTTCAGTTTCAGATTATCAAAGTAGAGGAGATCCCTTTAATCATCATCCTAAAAGCCAGATCGAAGTAGAGGAGATCCCTTCGATCATCATTGCAGAAAGCAAATCCAGATAATCAAAGTAGAGTAGATCCCTTTGATCATCATTCCAAAGCTAGATTGAAGTATAGGAGATCCCTTCGATCATAATTGCAGAAAGCAAATCCAGATTATCAAAGTAGAGTAGATCCTTTGGATCATCATTCCAAAGCCAAATCGGAGTAGAGGAGATCCCTTCGATCATCATTGCAGAAAGCAAATCCAGATTATCAAAGTAGAGTAGATCCCTTGGATCATCATTCCAAAGCCAGATCGAAATAGAGGGGATCCCTTCGATCATCATTTTAGAAAGCAAATCCAGATTATCAAAGTAGGGTAGATCCCTTTGATCATCATCCCAAAAGCCAAATCGAAGAAGAGGAGATCTCTTTGATCATTATTTCAGTTCCAGATTATCAAAGTAGAGTAGATCCCTTTGATCATCATCCCAAAGACAGGTCGAGGTAAAAGAGATCTCCTTGATCATCATTTCAGTTCCAGATTGTCAAAGTAGAGGAGATCCCTTTGATCATCATCCCAAAAGCCAGATCAAGGTAGAGGAGATCCCCTTGATCATCATTCCAAAGCTAGATCGAGATCAAAGTAGAGGAGACCCATTTGATCATCATCCCAGACAACTCCATTTTCAAGATCAGGATGGGAAAGTTTCTTAGTCACCCTAATTGCTAAGAATCATTTCCAAAGTCATCAACTACTAGCTAAGTCCGGTATTCTCATTTTTTTTGTTTACAAAAGATACGGCTAGTTCTATGTTCCATGGTCTTAGGTTCGAGAGCTAGGTAATCTTTGAAAGTTCAACCTTAATTAAATTATGGTCACTAAAATCAGTGTCTTTGTTTTACATTGACATTTGCTTTTCAAGCTCTGTCAATGAGAGGCATTTTATAGACACTCGATTTTGTACCCATGATTTAATCAAGGAGAATGACTTAAATGACCATCCATGTATCCCAAAAATCATAATTGCATCACATACATCAATTTGTTCTTGCATTACATACATCATTTTGTATTTGTATTACATGCATCATGTCATTCATTACATATTATAACAATGATCTTTAGATTCTAACGGTCGTAACGGTGTCTAAGAAGAGTCGACCACACATGATTAATTTAAATTAATTCTGATTGCTAAAACAATTAAAATTAATTAAATAATTTTATAATTGGTTGATAATTAGTGTTTAAAATAGGGATGCATGCATGGGAATAAAAGGGATGATTGGATAACATTAAAATTGTGGATAATCTGAACTTTTTTAAGATTTATTTTAAGGGATTTATCCACAAAATAATTGATCTTAAAAAGCTTGAATTATCCAGAAAACAGATAAAAAATCACGGACGGAGGATGAAAACATGTATAGATACAAGGACAGCTCAAAAAACCCTAGAAGGAGAGTCCAAATGGGTCAAAAAACAATAGAAGGAGAGTCCAAATGGCACCCGTACACGGAAGTGCGTTTGGCATCCAAGAGCCAATTTGGCAGTTTGGAGTGCCGAACGGCACTTTGAAAGTGCCGAATTTCCATCATGTGGGCTTTGGCCCAACGACCTTCAAGTGACGATAAGGCACACCCTTTTCGACATTTTCGCAAAAGGATGAGTCTGGATTCACATCCTAATCGTCTATGCCTATTTTTTAGAGTCTTCTAGCCTCTATAAATAGAGACTGAACCTCATAATTCAACACATTTTTTCTACGCTCTGAGAGTGATACGTTTTGAGACTTACAAATTGCTGAGATTAGGTGATCCTCTCTGAGATTTACTACAAGAATTAGGGTTTTTAGGTTTCAAAGATAACTAAACAAGTTTTTTTGAACCCTAAAACATCCTTTCAAGTAAGAATAGTGCTAATGCAAGAAGTTTCTTTGAAGTGGCTTACATGCTCCACAGGGTCTGTTCAGCCATTGTACATGGTAAACGTGAGTTGATGGAATCGTCGAGGAAGTTTAACCCCTTCGTTTTTTTGCGTGAAAGGCGACCTAGAGATCTAGTTCAACACCCTACTCATGGCAACATTCCCCAGACCTTTATGAGGTGGGCTTCGACACCTGCGCCTATGATAGTGATTATTATCATCGCCAGAAAGCCTACACGGGGGAGTCCTTGATCTTTGTCTACGATCAGCGTCCCCTTCGTCCCTTGAGGAGCTGTCAGAACTGGAAGGAGTGTGTCTGCGCTGCGCACGGCGCCGTTTCCTTTCTAGTTCGTCAATCTTCAACTGCATGGCTTTCTCATTATTTGGCCCTCGAAAGACATGGGTTCTCGCCCGGGAATGACTTCGGCTCGTATGGGTGGTGTGCACGCTACCCTCTCGGTCCTTTTCAAGATTGAGTAATTCATGCTACCGTTGGGAACCTACAGACTCTGCTTGGTGCGGACTTGATCCCACCATCGTTCGATATCACACGCACTACCGCACAAGTAATTTCCCACAGACGACGCCAATTATATGGGCGGTATTTGAATTCTTGGCCCAAAAAGTGTATGGACGCAAGCCCAAAAAGCCCAAACAACAAAATTATAGAGAAGTGGGTTGAAAAACTAGGCTGTAGTGAAATCCGTGATGGGCCAGCATATTTAGTCAACAAAGAAAGACAATGTATGTTTTATATCAGAAGATGTTCTCAGCCAAATCCGAGGAGACTGGTTCTTTTGTTTTGCCCTTTCAATTCTATTACAAGACTTCCCTCTCTCTCTCTCTCTCTCTCTCTCTTTCTCTCTCTCTCTCTCTCTCTCTCTCTCTCTCTCTCCCCCCCCCCCTCCTACAGGGGTCTCTTGCATTATATACCCCCTTCCTGATGATCCTGAGCCTCCACTTGTTGGTCATCTAAGTTATCACTTAAGTGTCTGTCTCATCAGTCACCCTTTCTGGCTCTTTGTAAGTTGTGGTTGCCAATGCAGCACTGTTCATGGGTCTTCTCCTCATAAATATGGCCAGAAAAGTAGCTGCAGTGCATTAAATATGGTGGTAATAGCTTTCCTTTAGGTACCTCCTAGTTTCCACCTGTTGGTACACTCGAGGTGTATGTACCTGTCGCCGGAGCTTTTTAGAAGCTTGCCTTGGTTTGTGAGATCCGAATCTGACCCATGTTTAGCCTGTCCGAGGAGGCATTGCTCCTCGAATAGGGCCCAAGGCCCGATACCAGATCTGGGCCCTTACCCCCACAATAGCCCCTTAAAACTCCAATTTTTCCCCCTTTCGTCCGAAAGGAAAATTGGGGTTTTGATTATAAAGGGACAAGACCATTGATTTCTTTGGAATGAAGTGAAGCAATTCAGTCATTATTTATTTATTTATTCTTATTTTTTTTGTACATAAAAAATAAGTGGCGACTCTACACCACTTACCCAAAAAGGGAGGTGCCCTAAAAGGTACTCGAATCTCTTTTTTAAGGAACCCCGTCTCTCACATTGGAAAATGAGTGTAAGTAATAGAGGTTTAAAGTCTGTGCTGTGTACCCAAGAGTTAGACTCTTTTAGATATACACTACTGTTAGTTTCTTTAAAACCTTCACCCCTCTCCCCTTGTGTGTGTATGTGTTAAAATACTTAGTATTCTAAAAAAAAAAAAACTATTTAACTTCTTTTAATTTCTTTAATTTAATAGTTATGATTGAAAATCACTTTTACAACTCTTAATCTTAATCATTGATTACAATTGCAATGCACTTGATCTCTATCACATTTATTTTTTTCCCATTATTAGCGTTTTGGTACAATAAATTGACAACTCCATATGCACAAAATGTTTGGGGGTCTAGGAGGGAAAGGGTTCAAACAGCGTGGTTAGTAGCATGTTGTAATTATCTTTATAAAAAAAAAAGTCCAGTAAATTGATTAGGTTTTTTTATGATTAAATTTAAATGTATGGCTTTTACTGACCGATAAAAAATTAACGGTATTTTCTTTTTTAAGGAAAATTAATATAATATAATTGTAAGTTTTAATTTAAATTTGGGAACATACTTAAAAATTTGTACTTAAGTTATATGTTTTTACCCAACAAAAAAATGAACCTTTTTTAAAACTTAAAAAAATGATGCTTAAATGAAACATTCCCCAAATTTGTAGAAAATGAAATTTACTAAGGAAACAATAAAGAAAGAAAAAGGGGTTTGAGCATACTAATAATAATACGGGTGAAAGAAAGAGAGGAGAAGAAAATTGCATGGTGAAGCTGATATCAATTAACTGGTGTTGTTTGCTTTTTATGTCAGGTCAAATAATTGCTAACGGAATTTTTTTATTGTTGTTGTTATTATTATTTCAATAAGTAGATAACGAGGGATAGGGATTTGAACCAAAATATAAGATACAACAAATATGTTCTTATTAAGTTAATATATTCTCACATGAGTTTATTATTAACACCACTTATATTATATGCCAATAGTAAATTATATTATTGGTTTTAAAAAATGGTGTCCCATTTTCTATTAAAAAAAAAATTGTCCCCAAACTTATTAATAGCTTATTCCAAAATTTTGTGAAATTATAGTAAAATATTATCAAGTTTATTCTATAAGATTTATAAATTTATCTAAAATAATAATTGATGTCACATTTAATTGTTTTTAGATAAAAAAAATTATGTAATAAAATTTACCACACGTGATTGCCCTATGACTAATGCACCTAGTTAGGGGTGTTTGCGGTGTGGATAGGTGCTTTTTTATGTCATTTTTAGCACCACACTACCTCAGTTTTATGATAAGAAAACCACACAAAACAGAACCCTCTCTTTCTCTCTCTCTCTCTCTCTCTCTCTCTCTCTCTCTCTCTCTCTCTCTATATATATATATATATATATTATCTGAAATACGAAGCGGCCATTGTTAGTGTGTTTCAAGTATGCCCAAGGAATAAACATCAACGTTTAAATTCGTGTTAATAGGATTCTCACTTTACTTCTCTATCAGTGCATCTCACTCACACTCTTCTCTCTTGATACGACAATACACTCTAACATGTATAATTGTGTATGGTTTACTCTTATGGATTTATATATATATATATATATATATATATATATATTTGTGGTACTTTTAGTTTACTATCAATCTATCATGATTTTTTTTGTCTAGTAATTGGTATTTGTAATACTTGTTTTGTTTTACAGGTTTTTGTTTTGTTTTAAAAGCTACTGAGTTACTGACTGTGGAGTCTATGACTCTGTGTCATACTGTCCTGTCATGGATAAGCAATAAGCATCATTTTCATGCAAGAAAAAAAAAAACAAAAAAAAACAAAGCTTTGGGCTGGCCTAAATCTGCCTAGCAGGTGTTGATTAAGGAAAAGCTAGTACAAAATAAATAAATAAACAAACTAGTCCAATAGTTTAAAATTTGGCCCAAAACAAAGAAAAAAAAATCAGTTTTGAACTAGGCCAATCAAGTCAAAATTTGAAAAATATATCAGCCCAAAACCAATTAGTCATACCTTGTACACTGCACTAAATTGCATATGTGACCTCAAAATTGAAGTGCGATACGGTAATGGTTTTGGCCAAATCACATCGAAAAGTGTGATACTAAAAATGACCCAAAATTGCACCATGCCATTAGCTCAATTGATAAAGGCTCTGATTGATAAATAAGAAATTTGAGGTTCAATCCCCGCCTACACCAAAAATTTATTAGTGTCTTGATTTCATGATAAAGAGTTATCATCAGGAGTGGACATCATAGGTTGAAACTCTCTCAAAAAAAAAAAAAAAATGCACCCACTCTTTTCCTAATGGGGGTAAATACAAGTTCTTTATCCTATATTTAGTGTTCCATTTTTTGTACTATCAGCTATCGTATGTCATGTCTATTTTTAAACTTTGGTTACTTTATAAACGAAATATTGATAGCGAATATTTAAGGAAACTTATTAGTGCGAGTCTATAAGTTAGCACCAAGTGAAGCTATTTGGGGCCAAGCGAAACCAACTCCTACAAGTTATGACTGTAAGTTTGTTTAGACCCCTTAAACTCAAACAAATTAACCTAGTTATTTAGCTAAGTGATTAACTTAGGTAAATTATTTAGATCTAGGTTAATACACATATATCAAATCATGTGAAAGTGCGGAATAATAAAGAACACATGATATGATGACCCAGGAAAACCAAACCGGTAAAAAACCTGGGGAGGATTTAACCTAGCTATCCTCAAGGTAAAACGAATTCACTATGAAAGAATCGAAGTTTACATAATAGAGACTTAGACCACTAACATCCTGTAGGAAACTTACTATCATGACCACGTGACAGCTCCGAGACCACAGACTCCTTCTTTCCTTGAATTCTCAGCAAAGCACAAGCACACCTGCTTGTATATCTTGAAGCTCTTTGATTCTGCAATTGTATGATTTACCAATCTCTTGACATGAATCTTGAACTAAAGGAGTTCGTTCCCGGGGATTTAGTGCTACGAAAAGTGGTGGGAAGTATGTGGGACAACAACGCCGGGAAGCTGGCACCAACATGGGAAGGACCTTACAGGGTCGCTGCCATCGCCGGAACTGGAGCTTACTACCTGGAGGACTTAGATGCAAGACCACTGCCTCGGCCGTGGAACGTGTACAACTTAAAAAAGTTTTATCACTGATAGTTCCTAGGTAGTCACCGATAATGAATAGACCAATAATGAATAATGAATAGTTCCTAGGTAGTTTTACACATGTTCGCCAACCAAGCAGGCGGAAACCTAACATTTTCACTAAGGACAGAAGCCTGACACTCGGTTCGATCCCTATCATCGAGCAGGTGGAAACCTAACATTTTCACTAAGGACAGAAGCCTGACACTCGGTTCGATCCCTATCACCGAGCAGTGAAAACCTAACATTTTCACTAAGGACAGAGACCTGACACTCGGTTCGATCCCTATCACCGAGCAGGTGGAAACCTAACATTTTTTGCTAAGGGCAGAAGCCTGACACTCGGTTCAACCTCTACAACCGAGCAGGTCAAAACCTAATGATTTACCCAAGGACGTAAGTATAGCCCTCGGTTCAATCTTCGTCACCAAGCAAATAAATCCTTAATCCGTTACACTAAGAATGAAAACCCTGTTCACGGCACCATCATGTGGGCGGCTGAACGTACTACCTCAGTTTGCCCTGGCGTATATACGCACTCACGAATATCTATTAACACGATGTGTAAACTGACACAAGTGCGTGCGTGATGTTTAATGTGCAGGACTAACTTAAACAAGCATTCAATGACCGGATAACAACCCGTTCGGCAAACATTTTATTCAAAAAAGAAAAAAAAAAAGGAAAAACATTAAAAGTAACGATTGTTTCGTCACCACAACCCGGCGACATAGGCAAAAATTTCCCATTAGAAAGAAAATGTTAAAAGTTAAATTGTTTACTCGCCACAACCCGGCAATATAGGCAACACAAGCATAATCTGAAATGAAATAATAAACAAAGCAATAATAATAAAAATAACAACGTCATCAGAAGAGAGGTTCGGCACTTGTTACATTTGATCGGCTGTATGGCTTTGGGCGGGGGATTCAGGTGGATGTTCGATGGCCGGAAAAGACTGAGGCAGAGACCCCTCCGCGGGGTGGTCGTCGGCATGAATGTTGCTCGTGATTTCTAAATCGACCAACTCCACATGGGAATCAATCGCGTCTACTAAGTCTCTCATGCTTGGGGTGTCTTCTTCAGAGTTCACAGCAGAGGGAACCTGAGCGGCGGAAGAGGGCCCGGGAAAGGGGATTTGACTGGAATCTCTCAAAGGGGAGTCCTCGGGGACCCCCGCAACTCTTAGGGCTGCGAACCAAGCCTCTTCGAATGCTAGCCTTCGAACCTCTTGGATGACAAGTTCCACAGGGTTCTCGGCATCGGCGAAGCCTTCATTATACCATTTGCTTTCGCTGGCCTCCAAGGCTGCCCTCATGTCGGCTAGTTTTTCAGCTTGCACTGCGTTGAGGCTCTCGGACTCTCCCAGTTTGAGCTCGGCCTCACTAAGCTTAGCCTCAAGCTCTATAGACCTCCTCTCCACCGCGGCCTTAGCCTTCTCACTTGCCGCCGCTTTCTTCTCTGCTGCTGCGGTAGCTTTGGCCTCCTTTGCGGCAATCTCGACCATATCCTTCAGCGCCTTTTCTCACCCGGCATCTTCGGCAAGCTCCTTCAGCCGTCCATCAAGGATGTGAGTCATTTGGGCCGCCTAAAAAGATTGACAGTAGCAATCATTGTAATGTGAAACAAAATGCAAGATAATAAAATGAGAACAGAGAGCAAGGGTTTACCGCGATAGTATGCCATTGTAACCTTCAGGCCAACGATTCATCTGTGCCCTCATCAAAAACGCGGACGTCCTCCTGCAGTAATAGACCGCGCGCCAAGCTTTGGGCAACCCGGCCACCCTCACCTTTGTCCCAGACCCGAACACTGGCGGTCAAAGGAAGAGGCTTGCCGTCCAATATGAGGGAGGGGCACCAGGCTGGGGCTGCACGGGATGAAGAGGCCACCTTCAAGTCAGTCTGGGCCACTGGCTCTCTAATTTTAATACCGGCTGGTGACCGAGGAGGCGTCCTTGCAGGCACATCACCAGTGTCAATGGGCTTTTGCTCGGCAGCCCTTTGTCTCTTCTGGGCGCGTACGGGAGGGGCTAGAGGAGCGGGAGTGTGTTGAGCTAGAGTTCCGGGCTGGGCCGTGCTCTGCTGGGCACCCGGAATAAAACGACTCATGGACAAAGTCCTTCTCGCCACCATCTCTTGGCCTTGTTTGGTGGTTTTAGCCAAGACTTCCTGGTCGGCTGGGTCCTCTTGGTGGACAGGGGCTTCTGTTTGAACTGGCACGTGAATAAGTTCTCGGCATCTCCAAGATACTTGTTCTGCCGATTCGTCTCGCAATGGCGGAAGCTCATCCGAACAGGTGTACCGCGGGCCTAATTCACGCACTTCACCAACGGTAAGGTTAGATGGAAGGAAACTTGAGTGTCGTACGTCAATATAGGAGAGTAATGGGCTGTCAACTAATAGTACATGGCTGAACGTTTGCCAAGTCGAATACACCGGCTCTACACCGAGGATCAAGTGGGATGCCCGGAGCTGGCCGTCCCAATGAACGAAAATTTCTGACCGAAGCACAAAGTTTAAGTCTCGGACGTTGACCACTCTGAGATCCGGCTTAAATCTTTTAGTTTCTGCACAAAACAGATATTAGCACCTGTCAGTAAATGCACAGTCAAATCAAAACTAAGGAATTGACCAATAGAATACATATACCGACCAACGTCTCGCGGGGAGAACGCACAGGGGAGTTCCTCAGCGAACCAATTGCCGCTTACTCTTACAAACTCCCCGGCAGAGTTCCTATTGGAGTCCGGGAGGCACGAAATAAGGCGCACCCTCATATCCCTAGTCTTTAAGTAATAACCCGATTTTATATTACCACATAAACTATACATAAAGTTAATGTCATGGGAGTTCAGTTGCAGTCCAAACAACCGATTCAGCCTACTTACGCAACTCACCACTCTGTAAAAATTAGGGGGGAGTTGATCGGGGCAAAGCCCGTAAAACCTAAGGGTCCCTAGGATGAGAGAGTCGACAGGAAACCTAACCCCACCCTCCAGAATAGCCATCAAAGGGAAAAAGACTGTGTTTTCGCCTCGACGCCTTTGGATGTCGATATCGCCCTCGTGGCAATAAGCGATATCAACATCCTCCGGAACATTGTAAGTGACCCTAAAATTGGCCAAAGAGGCTCTAGATGAAAGAAGATGAGAAAAACCCATTTCTAGAATAGAAATCCTAATGTGCGATTCAAAGAAAGGTAATTGAAATGGAAAGAATTTTAGAAAGGGCAGAGAAGACTTACTTTTGGCTCTAAAGAATGGGAAGTCTTCTGGGCTGGAGGATGAACTTGCAGAAGTTTATGCTCGGCAGAGAGGGAGTCTAGAGTATAGGAAATGAAAAGTAAAATTTGACTGTGGAGAGGACTATATATAGAGGCAAAAGTGGGGGAAGGGGATAATAAATGTGAGTAAAGTAATGAGGCGGGAAACTCTACGAATCCCTGCCCAAATCGCCACATACGCCCCACCTCGGTCCACGAACCGTCAGGTAGTAATTACGGCCAAACCAACAAACAAGTTTGACACGCCTTTTGAGAGAACATTGATGGGTTCTCCAACCGACCCTTAGCTGTTAACATTAGATTCCCCCAGAAATAAAGGATCTATTAAGACACTTGATTCATTTCTCGGCAAGCGGACACGAATCAAGTGGGGGCTAATGTACGGTGACGTGCATCCAGGCCCACAAAAGCCTTAAGGGCTTATTCCAGCAGCTCGGCCCATACGATCTGAGGACCCTGAACGTGGAAATGACTCAAGCTCGACAGATGGTCGGCGCCTCACATATGTCCCGGCCCATATATTGGCAGCCCATCTGAGTTAGCGTCCCTGAGAATTGGCGCGGCACAGTAGATGCCCGGCAATTCGCTAGATTATACGTTGCCGAGCAATCCTTCGAACTAGGAACAGGTTCCCAAGCCATTTCCACCTAAAATACCACTTAACCACGTTCACATTGGACCTCCCCATCCACTAAATCACAGCATCCTACTAACTTTGAGGGTATAAATAGGAGCAGCTGGGATATAAGAAGGGGGAGAGAGAATACAGGAGAGAACACTGGATAGAAGAAGAAGAAGAAAAAGTGAAACCAAAAGGGGAGAGGATCTTGGTTTAGTGGGCTGCTCGTGGTAGGAAATCCATCACCCACGTCAACAAATAGGTTGTAGGCCCAAGTACTACACGGCCCATCTATAGCTACTTGTGGGCTCCTACAGAAACATATACATAAAAATGTATCTCAAATATATCTCCCCTATCATGAGCCAAAAATATAAATACATAGTGAAGCATCTAGATACAATCTAAAAGACTCCACAAGCTCCTCAGTATCACAACAAGGTACAAAACTCCCCCTAAGACAAAAATCTCCTTTACAAGATATGTACTCCACAGTAGAACTATACTCCCCTTTTTTGTGACAAATTGCCAAAGGGCACTCACTCATCATCAAAAGGAGGCGGCAGAGGAGAACGACGAAAACTCGCCAAATCCGCTCTCAAAGCACAAAGCTCATCAAGTACATCCACTAGTAGCTGACCATGAGCTGCCTGAACGGTCATGACAGTGTCCAAAGTTCGACGAATATCAGAAACATCCGAAGGAGAAGGTGGAGGAACATCAGCAACAGCAGTAGCTGGGTTAGTAGACATCGCATCCGCAGGAGCATCTGTAGAAGAAGGAGGAGGTGGAGTGACACCGGAAGGCTCTACCCTAGGACACTTAAAGCTAGCTCGAAGTTGAGCAGCCCTTTGCCTCAGAAAGGTAGCACCTATAGGAGCAATAATGTGAACGGGCTCAGAAGCAGGAAAATCACCTAAACCTAGATGAAGAAGAATCCTATGAATAAAGACAGGAAAGAATAAAGCATGAGCCATAGAACTACTACGATGCATTTCGTTCAAAGAACGAAGAAATAGTTGCGGAAAACTGATAGGAGCATCAGTGACAAGAGCATACAAAAACACACATCGCTCAATCGGGATAGTATGAAGATGAGAAATAGGCCACAAGGAATGACAGTCAATCCTAAAGAAAAGATAGTGAAGCTCAGAGAGCTCAGCAGACGTGATCCGAGGATCGGAACCCCACTGGATAGAAGACCCAGTGATGTAAGACATCATATCGTCAAGAGGTGGAAAATCCTCATAAGGAAAGACAAGATGATCAACAATAGGCACCCCAAGAGCATCAGACACTACCGAAGGGGCAATGCGATACTCCACACCTCGTAACCAACTCTTAACTAGAGTGTTGGTATCATAGACGTGGATAGAGAGGTTCTAGTAGAACTCTCTAATCAAGATGACCGGAGGTGGATGATCTATATCCAACAAAGGTAACCAACCCCGACGCTCAAAATTACGTCTCACTTCAGGGTCAACCTCATCTAAAATGACCCTACGCTCACCCTAAATATGACGCCTAAGGTTAAGGGTCTCGTATGTCTCTTGGTTCTTCTCACTAGGAAACCGATCACTATCAAAAAAAGGAGAAGGAACAGGAGTCCTATGGGCTCTGGTTTTCCTAGGCATGGTGCTAAGGAGAGAGAGACACAAAAAAAAAAAAAAAGAAACCAAAGGCAGGCTGCAAGTTAGCACAGCATAAAATATAGAAATATCAATCTATATGATGCATGAGCATGAAAAACAAATGATGCATGAACTAATGCAGTGACATAGTTCAAATATGATCCAAATTAACAAAATTGGCTTGAGCATGAATTTTATATCAAAAAATTCCCAATTTTCAAAAACCCAATTTTACAAAACACAACAAATTGAGAAATTGATCATCACAACAGTTAGGAAACACAATATGATGATCAAATTAATCAAACTAACAAGCCAATTTCATCAATTGATATCAATTTGAACAAAAAACCCCAAATTTATCAAATTCAAGCCTTAGATTTTCAAATTGTCCACAAAACACCAAATTAATCAAATTAAACCACATGTTATACTTGTATATGGTGTCCCCACAAAAACCCATGATTAATTTGAAAGAAAAATACCCAAAAACACCAAATTAACAAATGCTGAAAATACCCAAAAAATGCATGAAAAATGAAAATAAAATCAAAAGGAGGGGTAAAAAGGTCTTACCGGCTTTGGGAGAGAGAATTGATGCAAAAAGAATGGAGGAAAACGATAGGAAAATCCTTGGATGCTTTGACTGGTGGTTGAGATTGAAAAGGATTTGAATAGTTCTTAGAAAAGTGAAGAATCATGTGAGAAAAAATTCCTTTTAAAAAACATTCAGCTCGATTTTCGATCGATCGAAAAACAGATTCGATCGGTCGAAACTACCTCGATTGATCCAGTACCAATCGAATACCGATCGAAACAACCCGAGACTTTCCAGGGATTTTTGAAACAATTTCGATCGGTCGAAAAACAGATTCGATCGATCGAAATTCTGGAAAAATTGAATTTTTGAAAAACGAAGCATTTTTATTGCAAAAACTCCTCAAAGCATTGGATTTTATGAATAAAATGCATGAGTATGAGATGAAAAGTTTTCCAAAAACACATGTATTTATCCCAGATCTCCCAAAACAAGATTTTCTCAAAATTTCCCTCAAGAACTCAAACAGCAAACATGTTCTGCATTAATTTCTAGAAATTTTCAAACTTGGTTGGTCAGACCAAAAACACACAATAGCATGTACACAATTTAGCAAAGAATAACTTGTGTAGTGTGTGTAACTAGCAGAAGCTTGAGAAACATGTGAGGTGATATGCACATAGTGATTAATCACAATTTCTTCAAAATTCATCACATGAATTTGAAAGAAACTATAACTTAAAGAGTTACATTATATATCTCTCACATCTCCTAGAATAAAAGCTTGCAATCATGTAAGTTTCTTGATTTGCCTCATAATTAATATCAATTGTAATTGATCAGAAACTTGTTAACAAAGCCGGGATAATGTACACACCAATTTTATTTGAATTGTGAATTTATTATAGCCCAATAATGTACACACCAATTTTAGCATTTTAATGGAGGCCACACCTTATGTTCTTTTTGTGCATGTGCTACACTTTCTCGAGCACAAAATTTTACGATATGCACTAAGGTGTTCATGATTGGCTAGTAAACAGTGGTGAGATGGTTATTTATGTCTTTCTCAAAAAGTTCAAGTTCGATAATCAAAGACATTTGATTTCATGATCAAGATCAAGTGATCAACAACTATAACGTCTTCCCACACAACATGCACTACAAAAATTTCAGCTAGTAAAGTGCAGTAAAAATAAGTGCATCCAAGCTAAACAAGGTACATAAGCATGTTATGCAAATTAGATTGACCAACCTTGTCTTCAAATTCAAGAAAAATATAGCAAAAACACATTTTGCACAAAAATATTTTTTTTTAAATGAAATAAAACAACCTAGAATGAAATGCATGAATGTTATGCAATGCAAATCCTAAGAAAAATGGTCACAAAAGATAGAGCAATGAAGCACAAGGACTAAGAAAGTCAAGAATGACTAAGGATAAAGAATCACACCAATAACTTGACGAAGAGTCTCAAACTTTCCTCTATCAAGTGGTTTAGTGAAAATATCAGCATTCTGACGTTCAGTTGGAATATACTCAAGAGCAACAATTTTCCTTTCAACTAAATCTCTAATGAAATGATATCTAATCTCAATGTGCTTAGTCTTAGAATGTTGAACAGGATTCTTAGAGATATCTATAGCACTAGAATTATCACAATAAACAACAATGGTGTCCTGTGATATTCCATAATCACTCAAGAGTTTTTTCATCCAAAGAAGCTGTGAACAACAACTTCCAGCAGCTATATATTCTGCCTCTACAGTAGATAAAGAAACAGAATTTTGCTTCTTACTCATCCAAGCAACAAGATTTACACCAACATAAAAACATCTACCAGTGGTGCTTTTTCTATCATCAGCATTACCAGCCCAATCAGAATCAGAAAAACCAGCAAGAGAAAGATTTGACTCTTTGCTGTAAAACAATCCATAATCACAAGTTCCAGCAACATATTTTATAATCCTTTTAACAGCATTTAAATTAGAAACCTTAGGATTAGATTGAAATCTAGAACAAACACCCACGCTAAAGGCAATATCAGGTCGGCTAGCAGTTAAATATAAAAGACAACAAATCATGCTTCTGTATAATGTAACATCAACAGACTCACCTGAAGGATCATTAGTTAATTTTGCATTAGCAGCCATTGGTGTCCTAGCATGTGCAGCCTTGTTAAGACCAAATCTCTTGACCAAATTTCGCGCATACTTAGCTTGGTTGATGTAAATTCTAGCATCCGTTTGCTTTAACTGCAATCTCAAGAAATAAGTTAGTTCACCAACCATACTCATCTCAATCATGGCCTTCATTTCAGCTGCAAAAGATTGAACAAGAGAATCATTAGTAGCACCAAAAACAATATCATCAACATAAATTTGAGCAACTACAAAATAATTCTTATCCTTTCGTATAAAGAGAGTGGTGTCAGCAAAACCTCTTTTAAAACCATGGTTTATGAGATATGCAGTTAGTCTATCATACCAAGCCCGTGGAGCTTGTTTCAACCCATTGAGGGCTCTCTTCAACTTGTAGACATCATTTGGCCTGTGAGGATCAACAAAACCATTCGGCTGTTCAACATATACCTCTTCTTGCAACATGCCATTTAAGAAAGTACTCTTGACATCCATTTGATACAACTTAAAGTTCATGTTACTTGCTATGGCCAAGAGAATTCGAATAGATTCCAATCTTGCTACAGGTGCAAAAGTCTCATCAAAATCAATCCCTTCTACCTGTGTGTATCATTGAGCAACAAGCCTAGATTTATTTCTGATAACAGTTCCATGTTCATCTGACTTGTTCTTGAAAATCCACTTGGTTCCAATAATATTGACTCCCTTTGGTCTAGGAACCAGTTCCCACACATCATTCCGAATAAATTGATGAAGTTCTTCATGCATAGAATTCACCCAATCAGCATCTTGTAGAGCTTCATCCACTTTTTTCGGTTCAAATTGGGATAAATAGCATGAGTGAGTAATCACATTTAAAGCTTTGGATCTCAATCTCATGTTATCATTCAAACTCCCCAATATATTAGTAGCATGATGGTTCAACTTAACTCGAGAGGATGGACCTCTGACTAATGATGTAGAAGTACCTTTCTGTTCTGATGAACCTTGAAACTCTCTGCATTCTTGTTGGGTTTCATGAACTGGTGTGGATGGTTCTGAAATTGATGGCACAGAGACTGTATCATTTAATAACATCAACTCTTTCTTAGTGTGCTTTCTCACATAATTTTCAGGTAGAGAGTCATCAACTTCCATAACCTGTTCTTCAACTGGAGATGTATTTTCTGATTGACCATCTGAACTTAATTCATCATTGATCACAACATTTGAAGATTCCATGACTGTTTTAGTTCTCAGATTGTATACTCTGTATGCTCTACTGGTGGAAGAGTATCCCAGAAAATAACCCTTGTCACTCTTAGCATCAAACTTTTTCAGGTTCTCTCTATCACGTAAAATGTAACAGTCACTGTCAAATATTCTGAAGTATTTGACTACAGGCTTCTTTCCTCTCCAGAGTTCATAGGGAGTTTGCTTGGAGTTAGGTCTGAAATATACCCGAGTGAGAGTGTGACATGCAGTGTTAATTGCTTCTCCCCAGAAGGATTTTGGCATCTTTTGTTATGGAGCATAACACGGGCCATTTCTTGTACAACCCTATTCTTCCTTTCCACTATTCCATTTTGTTGTGGTGTTTTGAGTGAAGAGAATTCCTGATGTGTGCCTTGATTATTGCAAAAAGTAGCCAGTTTAGTGTTCTCAAACTCTTTTCCATGGTCACTTCTAATTCTGGCTATCACAGTTCCTTTTTCTACTTGCAATTTCTTGCACAAATGGATCATCTTTTCAGGAGCCTCAGTTTTATCTTTCAAAAATACAACCCATGTGAATCTGGTAAAATCAACCACAACAACAAGAATAAACTTCTTTCCACCTAAACTCTGAACTCTGGCAGGACCCATGAGATCAATGTGCAGCAACTCCAAAGGTCTTGTAGTTTGAACGTCAGCTACAGACGAATGTTCGGACTTCACTTGTTTACCCATCTGACATGGTCCACATATGCATTTTTCAATCTTCTCAAACTTGAGCAACCCAATCACTGCATCACATTCTAAAATCTTCTCTAATTGCTTGAGACTAGTATGTCCCAACCTTTGATGCCATGAGTCAACTTAATTAATCTTAGCACTGAAGTATTTATTACTTATACTTGGAGTGATACCATAACAGTTGTCAGCTATCCTCACACCAACACACATACAGTCACCTCCTCCATCAAGTATTTCACATTCATGTTTAGTAAAGAACACATTCAGTTCATTGTCACAAATCTGACTTATGCTGAGTAAGTTAGCCTTCAACCCATCAACATACCAAACAACTTCAAAGACTGGTAATCCTGGAATATCCACAGTGTCAATGCCTCTGATCACAGATTTGCTTCCATCTCCAAATGTGACTGTTCCAATCTTTCCTTCGAAGAGTGTCTTGAACAAAGCTTTATTTTCTGTCATATGCCTGGAACAACCACTATCCAAATACCAAAGACAAGAATCACGTGCCTTTAAGGCGGTTAAAGCAGTATAGCACATGTAATTATTATCATATGTGATTATACCAAGACACTCAAGAAAAATTTTAACACACATGGTTAAAGACAAGCACACCAAGTAGACAATGTGGCAAACTAATGAGAAGATTGTAAGGAAATCCATAACAACAGGGGTTAAGGATCAACTCAAAGATCAAAAGATCAAAAACAAAAAGCTACCCGCTCTGATACCACTTGTAAGTTTGTTTAGACCCCTTAAACTCAAACAAATTAACCTAGTTATTTAGCCAAGTGATTAACTTAGGTAAATTATTCAGATCTAGGTTAACACAAATATATCAAATCATGTGAAAGTACGGAATAATAAAGAACACATGATATGATGATCCAGGAAAACCAAATTGGTAAAAAACCTGGGGAGGATTTAACCTAGCTATCCTCAAGGTAAAACGAATTCACTATGAAAGAATCAAAGTTTACACAATAGAGACTTAGACCACTAACATCCTATTGCTACCTGCCTGTAGGAAACTTACTACCATGACCACGTGACAGCTCCGAGACCACGGACTCCTTCTTTCCTTGAATTCTCAGCAAAGCACAAGCACACTTGCTTGTATATCTTGAAATTCTTTGATTCTGTAACTGTATGATTTACCAATCTCTTGACATGAATCTTGAGTTTGGAAACCCTAAGTATATGTGACGGTAAACACCTCTAGATCTAACAATTAGATTCACAAACACAGCATTCAGAACTCTAAAAACGTGGCTAGGGTTTTCCCTTATATACTTAGGGCAAAACATAAAACCCTATACATTAAATGAGCTAGGGCTGAGTTGAAAAATTCTGCAGAAAAAATATTCTGCACGACTTTCGATTGGTCGAGTCTAATTCTCGATCGATCGAGTCAGGCAGAAGTGCACAGTAAATTCTACAGTTAACTCGATTCCAACTTTACATAAAAAGCCATACTTTGAGAAAGTCTAACACAAGACTAAAGATTGTTTTGATCATAGTTTGCCAACATTATAAATTGAAGTTCTAATACATTAGTTCCTAATTCCTTAGAACTTAACAATGACCATATCTTAGGTTAATCTATTAAGTGTTACGAATGCCAATTTTGAAGTGAAAATCTTGTAATTTAATGATATTATCTGAATTTTGTAATATCGCTAGTTTTAAGAAAAATGCTACGTCCACAACATTTTTACAACAAATTTTAAGTAGTAAGTTGTTACTGGTGGGCAATAAAGTAATTTCAGTAGTGGATTTAACTTAAAAACTTGTAACAACCTGCCACTTAAGATTTGTTGTGAATGTAACACTTCTCCAAGCCTCAATCGTTCTAATAGATTTGTCAGTCATTCTGCTAGAGTAAAAATCTACCATTGCTTCTTCAACTATAAATCATGTTCCTAAAGTTGTTAATGCCATGCCATAAATTGGGTCAAGAAATCGGCCCATTGGAAGATCCAAGCCCAAAGCCCTAAATTTATAGGTCTTTTTGTATTTATTCTCTTCCAAGATTGGTCGCAATATACTTGAATAAAATCAAGGTATATAAAATATTAAATTGGTCCTTACTTGACAGAGTTAAATAGGAGTATTTTCGATGCTGCGATTGTGGTCTATTATTCTTTATATTCATTTCAATTAATTATAGCAAATAGATACTCGCCCTTTGAATGACGTGGGACAGCTTCTTCTTCTTCTTCTTCTTCTTTTTTTTTTTTTTTTTTTTTTGTAAATATTTTTTAATTAAAACAATATTCCTTGCCATTTTTTGTTTAATAAATTTTTTTTTGAAAAACTTTGTATCTAATCTCTATTAAAACCATTTTCCATCATAATTTAATAAATGTAAAAAAAAAAATTAAAAGAATATAACATAAAACTCTACACTACCCTTATGGTAATCATAAATAAGTGCCATAGATGGAAAATTCAGAACCAAAAAAATACGATGGTTTTATCACATTACATTACATGGCTTTAAAGGGGAGAGTAAATAGGGACACCTGGTAAGGTGGCACCAGCATCAACAACAAAATTGTTGCCTGAAACATAATCAGAAGAGTCGTGTACCAAGTATCGAATTAGTGATGTCAATGCAGGATTTGAGGTGCCATACTCTCTTAAAGGGACCGTTTTCCTTTCCACATTACGCAGCCAATCTCTTTGCATAAGACCTCAAGTAATTTCAGATTTGAATAGGCCAGGTGATATAGAATTCACTCTAATTTTGTATACGCCCAATTCCAGGGCCATGACCTGTTATAAGTTGAACCATCATTATATGGAAAAATAGTGACAAGAAGAACCAAATCAACACAACACACACACACACACACACACACACACACACACACACACACACACACACACACACACACACACACACATTATGCAGCACTCTTATATAAAAGTAGGTGTAAGGTTGAAATTTATCAACCATTTTGTTGGTTTTATTCCGTGCCAATTTGCTTGTATTTTCAGCATTTAGAAACCCTGTATTTAGGTGAGAATCATGTAAGGGTAGTGTGTGAGAGAGTGTGAAGAATTGCTCAAGACTGTGCTGCAGAACAGGGACTCGCGACTGGACTTCGCTGGTGTCTCGCAACTAGCAAGCCGCCAGATGTTGCACACGAGAGAAGTGTGCAGAGGAGAACTCGCGACTGGATCTCGTAGGTGGCTCGCGACTAGAAAGCTGCCAGAATTTGAACTATCGTGTCAGTTGTTGCACTACAGGACAAAAATTCTAGATTGGCCTTTCGGTTTGTTCATGGCTTGAACTCGTGACTCAGTATAGCCGCGAGGCCAAGCCGCCAGCCAACTCTGTTATGAAAAATCTGTCTCTTCTCATTCCAAACACCCACCAGTATATATACCCCATATACTCACGAAATGTAGAGAGCTTTCAGAGAGAATTTTGAGAGAGAAACCTTAGAGAAAAACAAGATTGACTCATCCACAATCTTTTCCTTGTGACTCTTCAAATTCCTCTACTCTCTTCCTCTCCATTGTAGATCCTTGAGAGGTACTTTAGCCAAAACCTTTTCTCACCTCACCCATACCTGTGAGAAGGCTCTTTGGTGTTTTGGGAAGCAGTTAGGAAGGAGCCAATTTATATTGGTAGAGGCTATGGACTAGTAGCGGGATCTGGGAAGCTAAAGAAGAAATAGGTTCGACGTAACCTCGTTGGAGCAAGAAGCTTGGAGGGCTTAGGTACCTGGGTAGATTAGGCTTGGAGGGTCTATTGCTGTCTTTGTATCCCAACTACATTCTTTAGTGGATCATTTTGATCGCTTGGAGGGCGACGGAGAGGTTTTTCGTCTAGGACTTCGGTTTCCTCTTCGATAACACGTCTTGTGTTGTCCTTGTGTTTGCATCTCTCTTCCCTTTATCTTTGTCATTTAATTTTTGTTATGGATGTGATTTTATTTGACTTAGATGATTTATCAATTCTGTTTTAGGCTTTAATTCATTTTCTGCACGTTTATCGTTTGTGTTAAAGCTTGAATTGATAATTTGTAATTTAGGGGTCTAAACGTTCATAGTGTTTTATACGCTAATTGAACTTTCAATTGGTATCAGAGCGGGTGCACTTGCTGTGGTTTAATTACCTTTGTGTGATCCCTGACCCTGTTTTGAGATAGATTGGTCTCAATCTTTGAATGCACCACCATTTTTTGATGGTAGCAACTATGCTTTCTGGAAAGTCTGAATGAGGGCATTTTTATGTTCTATTGATGAAAGTGTGTGGGATGCTGTTGATATTGGATGGGTTAGGCTTGAGGCCAAAAAATCCACTTGGGATAAAGCAACCCTTGCTGCGTCTAATGCTAACAGTAAAGCTTTGAATGCTATTTTCTGTGGTGTGTCTCCAGATGAGTTTCACAGGATATCTCATGTCTCAGTGGCTAAGAAGGCATGGCAAATATTAGAGACCATGTATAAAGGAACCAAGTAGGTGAAAGATACCAAATTACAGATGCTGACCACTCGCTTTGAGGAGCTCAAGATGAGTGAGGATGAGTCCTTTGACTCTTTCTATAGCAAGCTGAATGAAGTGGTGATTGGCAAGTTCAACTTGGGTGAGAAAACGGAGGATTCAAAGATTGTGAGAAAGATCCTTCGATCATTGCCGGAGAGCTTCCGTGCAAAAGTTACTGCAATTGAGGAGAGCAAAAACCTGGACGATATTAAGGTCTAAGAATTGGTTGGCTCACTGCAAACTTATGAGCTATCATTACCATCGCAAAGGAGGAGCAAATCTCATGCTCTCAAGACAATTAACGAAAGGGTGGAAGCTCATGACTCATCTGATGAAGATATTGACGATAAAGATGTCGCATATCTTGTGAAGAACTTCTGAAAGTTCTTGAAGTTCAAGAAGAAAGGAAAGTTTGCTGAAAAAGGAAAATTTCCAAGTTTTGGAAAAGAGAAAAAGGATTTTAAAAAGAAAGATGATAAGGAGTCCCAATCCTCTCAAGGAATCACATGTTTCGAGTGTAATGGACATGGACATATTAAGAAAGAATGTCCCAATTACTTGAAATCGAAGGGCAAGGCTTATGCCACAACTCTTAGTGATTCGGACTCATCCAACTCCGATTCTGAGGAAAACTGTGACGAAGAAAGGAACTACTCTGCATTTATGACTATTGCTCATGTTGAGTCTTCAGAGGACTTGAATTTGCTTGTACAAGAACTTAGAGAGTATAGCGATGAGGAATCAATGGGAATAGTTGAAGAATCAAAAGATGAAGAGGATGAGTGTACCAAAAGTCTTCAAGAGAACTACAACTTACTTTTTGAAAAGTCTGGAGACTATACACGTGTGGCCAAGGCAGCTGTGAAAAAGATGAAGAAAGATGAAGAGGACTATAGAAGTCTTCTTGTTCATCACAAGGAGGCCAAGTGTGAGATAGAGAAATATCAAAATTTCAGGCATCGATCTCCAAAATGAGATATATTCTGTTTCAAAAAGATTAAATGAAATGTTGAATTTGAAGCCAAATGAAAAGCTTCCATGTGATGTTATCAAGTTCTTGTGGGAAGTCATATATGCATATTTCTACAATTGAGATGGATCACATTATCTAGTGCTAACTGTGTATGTCTTGGTTGAATTGATCATTTAAGCTTCATATTAGACTAAGGACTATCTCATTGTTGATATCCACACACATCACACTTGCTTATGTTCATTAAATGCCTTATTCATTTGTGTGATTGTACTTGATAAAATGTGTTTCACATGCTCAAGTTTTGTTGATCAAACACAAAAAGATTTTTGAGCATTTGTGTGTTTTTGAAAAAGTCTTTTTGTTTTAGCAAAATTGTCAAAAATTTCAAAAACTGTTGTGTCCTGTTTAGGCGACTCATTCGCGGGTCTGTCTAGTCGCATACCCCAGTCGTGAGATCAATACTGATTGTTTTCGCGTCTATCTGGCGGGTCAATACCCAAGTCGCGAAAAAGACTTAGAAATTTTTTTAAAAAATCTGGATTTTTATGCTTCTCGCGTCTTGATTTGGCGTCTTTGTCGCGAGTGGAGGTACAGTTGCGAGATTTACACAGAAAGTTTCATGGCTCAGCTCGCGGTTATCTCGCAGTTTGAACCTCCAGTTGCGAAAAACACTTGGACAAATTTTCAAAATTCCTTTTTGAAGTGTTCTGGCGGTTGGACCTAGCATCTTTTTCGCGACTTGTTTCAGTCGCGAAAATCGCGTGTTTTGCGCCTTTAAAGTCAGTTTTTCAAAACTTTTCAGTTTTCCCTTGAATATTTGTGACTGTTCATTATCTCAACCGTGTTCTCTCTCAAACTCACTGTGTTTTTCTCAAAGATCTCTGTGTTCTTCATCATTTCTTTGTTAATCTTCAAGAAAAAGGTATGGGTTTCATATTTTCATTACCTATTTCATGATTTTAAGTCTTTTTCTTTGGATTTTGGGTTGTTTTGATCGGTTGAGTTATTTTGAGTTTATACTATGGGTTTGAATCATTTTGTTGATTCTACTTGTATGGGTTCTGTTGATTTCACTTATCTATCACATGTTATGCTTTTTGTCATGCTTGTCTACCCTCATTGTGTGCTTATATTGTTTTGACCTTTGTTAAGGTTCCCTACCCATTGTGATATATCCTGTTGGTATTTGATTAAGTCATAGGGGTTTTTAAGATTTTGTTTGGCTTTGTGTAGTTTTTGTCTAAACATTGTTGCTTATCGCTCGTCCACATTCTTTTCCTGCACTGTGAACCATATTTTTGTCTCTGTTTCTGCACTCTATCAGTTTAAGGTTTGACTCCCTTTTTGGTAGTATTTTCATACTATATAGTATGTTGTTTCCATAGAATCCTTGCCTCTATGTGGTATGATCTTCTGGTTTATCCTTTGTTTCCATCTAATCAGGCACTGATGTATTGAATGTTCCATCTATTGTGTTCTATTCTTGTGGTTGTTGTTGTCATTGATTCTTCAGATGACTCCTACAAAGAAGAAGACTGTTGCCAAGAAAGGTGACAGAAGATTGAAGATGGACAACTCTAAGTTCAGGTCTCCTCAGCATTTTGAGAGATACACCCAATTTTACTTGAAGGCACCTATTATTCAAGAGAGATTTGTGGACTTGACAGACCTAAAAGATACCTTCATTCCTAGCTACTTTGAGGGAAGAGGTCGGGAGAAGTTGCTGAGTGATCTCCCTGAAGTATGTGAATCTCTGATTAGGGAGTTTAATGCTAATGTTATGCTGAGAGAGAATGAGATCAACTGTTGGGTAAGAGGACATGAATTCCTACTAGATGTGGATGACATTGATGAGGTGCTGGGTTTCGAAGGAATGGATGATCATGATTTCACAAATTACAAGGATAGAATGATGTCCATATAAACTGCTCAGGCACACATTGGGGGAGTCAGAGAAGGGAAATGTCTCAACATAAATGCATTTCCAGCAGACATGAGATATCTAACTGTGATAATGATGTTCAAACTTTACCCTATGAGGAAGTTGACTAAAATCAACAATGCCAGAGCAATTTTTCTAATGGAGCTCAAGAAAAAGACTTTCATAGACATCAGTGCTCATATATATCACACCATTGTTAGTGAAACCAGAACAACTTCTAGAGCTAAGCTGATTTTCCCTAGTCTTCTATTGAGAATCTTCAGGCTAAAAGGAGTGGAAATTCCTCAAGATATAGGTATCATGTCTACTCCATCAGCAATCAACAACCTAACCATCTCAAGAATACGAGTGCGTCTTCCGGGTGATAAAGAAGGAGGAGATCAAGAAGGAGGTCAACACATGAAAACTGAAACAGAAGCTGTTGGTCACCCTTCTAATTCAAGAGGTCGTAGAAAAAGAAGCAGAGCATCATCTTCATCAGAAGTACCTCCAGATGCATTCCAAATCATACTTGAAAGGATTGATGGACTTAGAGATATACAGAATGAACAATCTGACAAGCTGTCTGCACTTCAAGATCAAATGAACATTCTCTCAGCAAAACTTGACAACTTCACTACACAGCAGTGACCCTTTGGCCATTTCGGTCAAAAAGGGGGAGATTTTTGGTGAAGGATAGCTGGGAATAGCTCTTGAGGGGGAGCATTTGCTGAGGGAGAGCACTTATTATTATGTTTTCTTTATTGTGTCTTGACATTACTTTATCTTTCTACTTAACTCATTTGGTATAAACTGTTGGATATGGTACTTTGTTTTGGTACTCTGGTTTTTATATATTTTAGATGTTACTCAGTTTTATTTTGTACCTATGCTTATGTAGCATTTTATTTTGTACCTTTGCTTATGTGGCATTTTGGTTATGTTTTGTATTTGGCTTTTGTAAGCACTTTGTCTTCTTGCCTTGTGGCTTTCTCTCTTTGTGTTTAAATATCATGATTTTATCTTTAAGTACATCACTCTTGTACCCTAGTAGGATTTTGTATCTTAGATGCAAATGCTTCTTGCATTTTGCATTGGTTGAGTATTGGACATGCAAATGATACTTGTTATTAAGCTTATTAGATTGCATGTCCGGATGTTCATTTCTTGTGAGAAAGAACATTGTTATCACTATTTATAGTGATTGTTTGTTTTTGGTCAAGCCATGCTCTATTGCTTTAATCTATTTTGCTTGATCGCATTGTGCTTGCTTCATATGCAATACAAGTTTTTCTGCATACAATGAACTTATTGTGTGGTTGCTTTTCAGGAGATACTTGTACTTATGATTCAAGAGCTTCACAGATTCTAGAGTTAGGTGTGAGTGAGTTTTGTTCAACTGTTCCCAACTCACGCGTTAAGTCTAGAGTTTGTTGTAGGGTTTTGTCACGGAATAGCCAAAGGGGGAGATTGTAAGGTTGACATTTATCAACCATTTTGTTGGCTTTATTCCATGCTAATTTGCTTATATTTTTAGCATTTAGAAACCCTGTATTTAGGTGGGAATCATGTAAGGGTAGTGTGTGAAAGAGTGTGAAGAATTGCTCAAGACTGTGCTGCAGAACAGGGACTTACGACTGGACTTCGCTAGTGTCTCGCGACTAGCAAGCCACCAGATGTTTCACACGAGAGAAGCGTGCAGAGGAGAACTCGCGACTGGATCTTGCGGGTGGCTCACGACTGGAAAGTTACCAGAATTTGAACCGTCGTGCCAGCTGTTGCACTACAGGACAAAAATTCCAGACTGGCCTTTCAGTTTGTTCGTGGCTTAAACTCACGACTCAGTACAGCCGCGAAGCCAAGCCACCAGCCAACTCTGTTATGAAAAATCTGTCTCTTCGCATTCCAAACACCCACCAGTATATATACCCCTTATACCCATGAAATGTAGAGAGCTTCCAGAGAGAATTTTGAGAGAGAAACCCTAGAGAAAAACAAGATTGACTCATCCACAATCTTTGCCTTGTGACTCTTCAAATTCCTCTTCTCTCTTCCTCTCCATTGTAGATCCTTGAGAGGTACTTTAGCCAAAACCTTTTCTCACCTCACCCATACCTGTGAGAAGGCTCTTTGGTGATTTAGGAAGCAGTTAGGAAGGAGCCAATTTATATTGGTAGATGCTATGGACTAGTAGCGAGATTCGGGAAGCTAAAGAAGAAATAGGTTCGACGTAACCTCGTTGGAGCAAGAAGCTTGGAGGGCTTAGCTACGTGGGTAGATTAGGCTTGGAGGGTCTATTGCTGTCCTTGTATCCCAACTACATTCTTTAGTGGATCATTTTGACTGCTTGGTGGGCGGCGGAGAGATTTTTCGCCAAGGGCTTCGGTTTCCTCTTCGATAACACGTCTTGTGTTGTCCTTGTGTTTGCATCTCTCCTCCCTTTATCTTTGTCATTTAATTTCTGTTATAGATGTGATTTTATTTGACTTAGATGGTTTATCAATTCTGTTTTAGACTTTAATTCATTTTCCACATGTTTATCGTTTGTGTTAAAGCTTGAATTGATAATTTGTAATTTGGGGGTCTAAACGTTCATAGTGTTTATACGCTAATTGAACTTTCAGTACGAGGCACAAAAGTTGAAATAAAAGACAAACTAGTCTTAAGTCTGATAATTGATAAGAATACATTTCCTATGGGCAAAGACTTAAAAGAGACTGTCTCTTAACTCCAAATAAGTGCAGGGTATTCCATAAATAATAAGTTTTTGATGTGCTCATCATATAGTTACAGAAAAAGACATCGAGGCAAACATAATACACCTGTCCCAAATTCATGAAAATATAGTATGATGGTGTTCGGAGATGGTACTTATGTCTGTTCTGACACTCAATTCCAAAGGGGATTAATGTGAAAATCTTTAGGACTTGCAGTTGAAAACGCCTGACCTGAAGAGAATCTCTAGTCTTCATTTGTGTGTCTACTATCTAGGTGCCTCTCTTGGAAATTGGTTCTTTTCTCTTTTTATTTTTGTCTCCAAATGGTAAAAAAGTAGCATACATTTGTTTACCTATTGTTGAAATAATTGAAGTGAACTTTTTCTTTTGCTATTACGATTTTTTATCTTTTAGTAATTACAATTACAAAACATGACAATAGTATTACCCCTATATTTTGGAAGAGTTGCATGGCAATCAACATTACCTTTGTCAAGGTGTTTAGGCCTGCCTTTGAAGAATCATAGGCCACACCTCCAGGCAATAGCCCGCGGTCGAGACCAGCAATGGAAGATATGTTTATGATTGATCCTCCCTGCTCTGCATCGCGCATGCGCATGCAGATGTATTTTGACACCAACCAGGCACTACAACAAAATGTATTTTCAGTGACGAATTTTAGTGAGGAAAATTTTTTCGTCACAAAAAAGTACCATTTAGTGACGAAATATAAATTTCGTCACTAAATGTAAAAAAATTAGTAACATTTAGTGACGAAATTTAGATTTCGTCACTAAATGTTGGGTTGAACTAAAGGCGCCAAACAAAAAAATAGGTGCCAAACTAAATTCATCTACAGTGACGAATTTTTTCGTCACTAAAAGTTTAAGTTTTTTGTGACAAAAAATTTCGTCACTAAAAGTGCTATTAAGAATACTATTAGTGACGAAACTCATTTCGTCACTGAAAGTAACAAATAGTGACGAAATAAGTCGTCACTAAAAACAAAATCATAAAAGTGGACATCGTTATTAGTGACGAAGTTAAATGTCGTCTCTAAAGATAGTCAATAGTGACAAAATATAATTCGTCACAATAAGTTATACACTAAAAATCACAAAAAATGAGCCCAGCCCTTTATCTTTTTGGTTTCACTTCTCATTTCCCTCACTCTCTCCACCCGATCTATCTATTTCCCTCACTCTCTCTGCAAAACCCAGCAAAAAAGAAGACTCAGAACCGTCGTCGTTTCGTGTACCGTTGCCGTCGCCGTTTCGTGTACCGTCACCGTCGCCGCTCGTGTAACCGTCGCCGATCTAGTTCGCCGTCGCGGTTTCCTGAGTCGCCAATCTCGTTCGCCGTCGCGGTTTCCTGAGTCGTCGATCTCCTTCGCGCCGATCTCGTTCGCCGTCGCGGTTTCCTGAGTCTCCGATCTCCTTCGCGGCGATCTCGTTCGCCGTCGCGGTTTCCTGAGATCGCCGATCTCCTTCGCCGTTGCCGTTTCCTGATTCGCTGATCCTCAAAATCCAGTCGCGACGCCGATCCTCAAAACCCGTTCGCGACGCCATTTGCTACGCCGATTTGTGCATCCGCCGAACCCATTCGCGACGATCTTGACGATTTCGACGACTCCCATTCGCGACGTTGTCGACGATTTCGATCCCATTGGCGACGATCCTCGACGATTCCGATTTTGGTAAGGTTTTTTTTTTTTTTTTTTTGGTTGTTGTTGTTGTTGTTGTTGTTGTATTTGTATTTAACTTTATTTTGCAATAAATTTTGTTTTTGTTTTGCTCATTGTGTTTGACCACTTTCTTATATTAAAAAATAAAAAATAAAATCAGCCTAACTTTTATTATGAATCAATTGCAATGGGGTCGATTTCAGCAGTTTGTTTTGGAAAAAAAAGTTAATAAAAAATGTGGTGTGTTCTAAGTTGTCAATGTTATGTCCATTTACACAGTTATGAATTTATGATGTTCATATTCAGTGTTTTTTTTCCTGTAGTGTAGTGGTAGATTGAATTACTGGATGTTATGTCCATTTACACAGTTATCATGGTTTTTTTTTTAGTGTTGGAGTTTGTGGGGGAAAAGGTAGTGGAAGTTACCTTCAGTTGCTAGGTTGAAAAAGGGTTTCTTTTTGTTCTGCCTTTATTTTTTTGGTTGATTGATATTTAACCAGGGTATTGATCTTATTGTTATTAAATAATTTTTGTTTGGTTATTGCAACTTGATCTTATATGTGAGAGCTATATGGGTCTGAAAATTGAGACACAAACACATGCTACTGCTTAAAGAAACCAAAAGGGGTTGTTGGTTAGGCTTAGTTTGGTCTTTTTGATTCGGGGTTGTTGTCATTGGCTTTGTTGAGTTGATGGTTTATATTCTTTGCTTGTTGATGGTTATAGTACTAGTGGACCAGTTGTGAAGACTTTCTATGTGTGGTCTATCTCGTTATGCTTGGATTTTAGCTGTTGGATGACTAAGATCGGACTCTTGTGTGCATGACGTCATGCGGTAATGGGTACGGTGACGTCTTGGGATCAACAGTACGTGTTCCTATATTGGATAAGTTTTAGATGAATTATGAAGTATATTTGTTTTTTCTAATTATATAAATATGTATTATAAATATGTTTGTGTAGGAATTTATGAGAGGATAATTTTTAAGACTGAAATACTTATAAATTTAATTTTTCATTTGCAGGCTAAATACACATTGTTTGCAATAATTTTGGATTTTTTCTGAAAGTTGTAAGCTTAGCTTGAGCAAAGTAAGTAAATTTTAGTTGAAAACCTTATAAAACTCTATACTTGTGATGTTATAAATATGTTTGTATGCCAATTTGTTGGAAGTTGGTTTTGTTATGGGTTGTTTCGTCACAAGTAGTTTCACAAAAATACTTGTGATGTTGAAATACTTGTAAAATATGTTTGATACAGTAATGGGTATATGCATTTTTGTTTAGTTTGAATATTAGATATTTACTGTGTTGTCTAATGGTTGTGAAGAAAGTTTCTAATATATGTACTTATCAATTGCTGTAATTCTTTTTGATTTCTATGGTTCTTATTGTTCGGATGATTCTAGTTTTGGATCCTCACTCTCTTGGTTTGGTTTTCACATTGATACCAGTGTTAGATATATGTAGTGTGCAAGTTCATATACATTAGGTGTAATGTATGAACTCAAAATAAGATTATCCATCTTCTAAATTTTCTTGTGTTGATTATTGCTCAGGCAATGATACTCTAATTTCACAATGGGATTGTGTCCTTTGATTGTTATTTTACTTGATACTATGGTTCTTATTGTTGAGATTTTTTTTCCCTAATTGCTAGTTTTTTCTATCATCCATTTTGATGACAAAAATGAGTGTTCAATCTGAGAAAGGAATATTAGGATGACATTGTCTCTTAAACTAGGTTGATGAAGGTTGTTTTTTTTTTTTTTGGGATACTTAACAATATGATTTTTTTTTTTAATTAGAGTAGATAGGTCCTAGCTTTAAATTTTAATCATGAAGAGATGCATTGGGGGTGGGGAGATACTTACAAATTACAACTTATGAGTAGAGAGAGAGAGAGAGAGAGAGAGAGAGAGAGAGAGAGAGAGAGAGAGTTATGCTTGAAATCTTGAAGGTTATTCATTTATTAAGGAACTATATCAATTTCTCATTTTTTTTTTTTTGTTATTTTTTTTATGCCTTACTGTAGGGACCTCTTGTTGGTTTGTATAGTGTTGTTGGGATTTAATTTTAGGTAAAACTATTGTAGGTTGAAGCTGAAGAGCAACCTGAGATATCTAAAGCTTAAAACTTGTAGGTTCCTTACTTCGTTTTCTTCAAGGTTTGTTTAATGAGAATTTCCTAGTTACTATTTTATTATGGAGATGCTGTGGTGTTTAATGGTTGAAAAACTATGGAATTTGAAAATTAATTGATGTGAAATTTGGAATGCATTCCAACTGCTGGCATATTAGGTTGCACTTGACAATAGTATGTATTGGTACCACGTACGGTAGTATCAATGACTATGCTTTTTGGTAGTCTCCCCTATACAGTTTTGCTATTTTTTGGTTAGTAATTTATTTTAGTAATTGACTCGCATTACATGGTGTGACTATTCTTAATGCATTGTTAAAAATGTTTCTTATAACATAGTTAATGTTTTTACTTTACTTTTTTAATGTAGTATTGTTTTTATATTTGTGCAGATTTCTTATTGGTGGTTTTAAGGAGATTTACTTTTGGCATTACTTGAAGACATACGAGGACATCTTCCGTTAGTTCTAATTATATTATGCTACACTTTTTGTATTATTATAAAACATCTTAAATTATTGTATGTGTTGCAAACAATTATTGTATGGAAGGAGTTTGAATTAGATACTTGTTTTATTTTTTACTTGTGGAATGTATGGATCTTTTTTTATAAATGTTTTGTTGAAATAAGTGTATTATTCAAATGTTAGGTTTAATAATGTAATAAGAGGTTACAGGTTAATATCAAAGCTATGAAAAAAATAAAAACATAAAATAAGTTTTAGCGACGAATTTTTTTTCACAAATATAGCAATAAAAAATTGTTTTAGTGACGAAAATTTTCGTCACTATATGTGCTTAGATTTTCTTAAAAATAGTTTTAGTGACGAATTTTTTCGTCACTATATGTACCCGAACATAGTTTTAGTGACGAAATTATTCGTCACTAAAAATGATTTAATAAACTAAACTGTTTTTAGTGACGAAATAATTTCGTCACTGAATAGTGTTTTTAGTGAGGAAAACATTTAGTGACGAAATGTTTTCGTCACTAAAAGTTTTTTTTTTTTAAATCAAATCGGACTTTTAGTGACGAAATTTTTCGTCACCAGGACTTTTAGTGACGGGGTTTCAGTGACGAAATGAGTTTCGTCACTAAAAGTCCAATTTCGTCACTAAAGATTCTTAGTGACGAAAAACTGGACTTTTAGTGACGAATTTTTTCATCACTGAAAATACATTTTGTTGTAGTGAGGCTCCTGTTAAATTTGCTTTGAAAACCTGATTCCCTTACTCCTCAGACAATTCTAATGGAGATCTCACGTTACCTAATGTACATCACATAAGAGGTAGAAATATGTATCAGCAATAACCTTCAACAATCAAATAACGAAAACAGACAGGTTCACATCCAATGTTAACAATACACTCCAATATGCACAACTGATCTTGTGAATACAAGAATGAAAAGTGAAAACTCAAAGATGTAAGTCTTAAATAATCAACTGTGGGATGATCCAACCAAGCCATCTAAATCACACTTTTCCATTTGACTTCATTCTTGTGTGTCTACCTTAAATATACACAACGTTCACCTTTATGAGCAAGACAATGAAGTCAAATGTGAAAATCATGTACAAGGTGTCTAAAAATAAGAAGCTAGGAGTAAAAGGGCTAGAAATAGAAGAGCAGACTGCGCCTTATTTAGAGAGTAAAAAAATGAGCAACAGCTTACTAGTGACCATCAGATTAGATGGTAAAATTCTCAATTTCTTAATAAGTTTAAGCTTTTGGGGCTGTTAGTAATTTATCATTTTAACAGATCTTGGGTTTAGTCCACGTTTTCACCTTATCTCTCATTTTTTAAAAATTTCTTTGGTCCCATTTAATAAGTGCAGTTTAGCCTCGTGCTTGAGAGAGCATTAGATTAAATTATTAAATTTACTGTTTCCTAACAACTTTAAATTTTTAGGTTTATCGGTATTTACTAGTGACAAACATGGGATTTGTAGAATATGGTTTGAATTAGGAGTTCTACTATTTGTTGGATTTGGATAAGAAAGGAATTTTACTCCTTTTGGATTACTGTTGTTTGAAATTATCAAGCTCTATTAGAAGTTTTGTCTACTACTTGATTTGGAATTCTTTTTGGAATAGAAGTGATTTTCCTTTTGTATATGGAAAAAAAGTCTAGTCCATCTTGGTTTTGGATATACTAGCTGGCTTAAGTCTCCTATAAAAGCATAGTGCTATTACGAAAAATTAGAGAGAGAGAGAGAGAGAGAGAGAGAGAGATGAGTGTGTGTGAGAAGAAGAGGCTCTCTCTTGGTTTGGTTTTTTGATATTTGTGGGTTGCAATTTGGAATAGTGAGAGAGGTTTGTTACTGCTTGGTTTTGGTTCTGCGGTTTGGTGATTTGCTATCTCTTGGTGCGTTGCAACTTCTGGATTTGATTTGTGACTCTCTCGTTGGTTTGTGCGCAATTGGTATTTGATATTCATATTCGATATTTGTGAACCTTTGGTTTTGAATTTGTGAGAGAGAGTTATTTGGTTGTATTTGGGATTTGGGTATGTAAGAGTGCCTCTACACCAATTTATATTATCTCAAATTTGTTATAGTAAAATTTGTTCGTTGTCGCCCGTGGATGTAGACTATTGCCGAACCACGTAATTCTTGGTGTTTTGTATCTATTTACTTTTGGATTAATTTTCTTCATTCCTATTGTTTGTTTGGAGATCTTTCTTAAGCCTGAAATATTTTCACAATCAATCTTGGTAATTTGAGCTTCTACTATTTTACAACAACAACCTCTACTTTCATTTCAAACCAACAGAATAAGCAATCAATCCAAGAACATAATCGGACAAGCAGCCATTGAGAAAGTATTGATAACTTTTCAACACAAGCAGAAACATCATCTCTAATTGCCTTAAACAGCTCAGACTTCACTTAACCATTATATATTTGGCAATTTTTTGCAGTCAAAACATGGTAAATAGTAGCAGAAAAGGCAAGCCTGCACAGATTCACAATTATACCATTCAACCCTGAAACACCCCAATGAGATCAACAATCATTGCATATAAGGATTAAGGATAGCAAATTCTACTCTGCAATGTTGACTTTTGGCCTCACTGACCCAACAATAACAACAAAGCTTAGTCCCAACAATATCAGAGGTAGGATATTAGTTTAAGAAATATTTTTATAGACTTTTTTTGCGAAATGAAAAAAATTATTAACTTTTTAAATGACTTTTTATATTTCTCATAAACATAGTATTAAATGTTTTCTAAAATAATTCATTAACAAATACTCTAAAAACATTCGTTAACCATATATATATATATATATATACATATATATAATGTGAGTTTTATTGCAATTGACTAGCTTTTTTTTATTTGGTGACTCAAGCCCCTTATAGTCAAAGGAGTATTTGATTATGAGTTATTTTAGAGCCACAATCTTAACCACATATTTTTTTTCACAACTATCCTACTAAACAAATTATGATTGATTCACCGTCACTTCTAATTGAACTATCATTTTTTTCTGCACTTATAATAAGCACGTTTAATAGCAGTGGCAAATGATGATAAAAACAGTGTGGTCCTAAAATTTATGTTTGATTATTGGCTTTTGTTAGTTGTTACTTCACCATCAGTATGACTCACTCGCAGGGCCGGGGGTACGTGTAATATGGCCACCCAAAACTTTGAAATCCCCATGGTTTATAAATTTAAACTGGACCCTTATAATTACAGTGATTGCACACTGAAAGTTCAAATAGCGTATAAAACACTATGAACGTTTAGACTCCCAATTTACAAAATATCAATTCAAGTTTTAACACAAACGATAAACGTGCGAAAAATGAATTAAAGCCTAAAACAGAATTGATAAACCATCTAAGTTAAATAAAATCATATCCATAACAGAAATTAAATGACAAAGATAAAGGAAAGAGAGATACAAACACAAGGACAACACAAGACGTGTTATCGAAGAGGAAACCAAAGCCCTCGGCGTAAAACCTCTCTGCCGCCCTCCAAGCGGTCAAAATGATCCATTAAAGAATGTAGTTGGGATACAAGGACAGCAATAGACCCTCCAAGCCTAATCTACCCAAGTACCTAAGCCCTCCAAGCTTCTTGCTCTAACGAGGTTACGCCGAACCTATTTCTTCTTTAGCTTCCCGGATCCCGCTACTAGTCCATAGCATCTACCAATATAAATTGGCTCCTTCCTAACTGCTTCCCAAAACACCAAAGAGCCTTCTCACAGCTGTGGGTATGGTGAGAAAAGGTTTTGGCTAAAGTACCTCTTAAGGATCTACAATGGAGAGGAAGAGAGTAGAGGAATTTGAAGAGTCACAAGGTTAAGATTGTGGATGAATCAATTTTGTTTTTTTCTAGGGTTTCTCTCTCAATATTCTCTCTGGAAGCTTTCTACATTTCGTGCGTATAAGGGGTATATATACTAGTGGGTGTTTAGAATGCGAAGAGACAGATTTTTCATAACAGAGTTGGCTGGCGGCTTGGCCTCGCGGCTGTACTGAGTCGCGAGTTCAAGCTGCGAACAAACTGAAAGGCCAATCTGGAATTTTTTTTCCTGTAGTTCAACAGCTGGCATGACGGTTCAAATTCTGGCAGCTTTCCAGTCGCGAGCCACCCGCGAGATCCAGTTGCGAGATCTCCTCTGCATGCTTCTCTCGTGTGCAACATCTGACGGCTTGCCAGTCGCGAGACACCAGCGAAGTCCAGTCGCAAGTCCCTGTTCTGCAGCACAGTCTTGAGCAATTCTTCACACTCTCTTACACACTACCCTTACATGATTCCCACCTAAATACAGGGTTTCTAAATGCTGAAAATACAAGCAAATTGGCACGGAATAAAGCCAACAAAATGGTTGATAAATTTCAACCTTACACACACATTCCCCCCCCCCCCTTCAAAAATTTTAATAGAGCCTCCACTTTTGGCTTTTATATTAGTTTCTATATCCACACACTTTTACCAAAACTCAATAAATCCCTAGGCACCATGTGTCCTCTCCTTTTATTTTTCTTATATGAATACAAAAGTATGCACTGTGTTCCTAGCTTCTTTGTGTGTTATATTGGGAAAGTGCATTGTGCACTGCTTGAAGTTGAAGAGTTTTTTTCTATTTTTTTCCCCCAAAAAGTTAATCTTTTTCTCATCAATAAAATTTTCTGTCATCACCATCATCTCGGATTTTTTTTTCTTTTACTTTTGGACCTAGGTGTCTAATACGTTGTGCTAACATTGATTTATTTCTAGGAGAGAATTTAGGTTGTCATATCCTATAAAATTGATAATGGATGAATTTTATTGAATGAAATATTGATCATAACATCTGTAGAAGATTCAAGATTTTTTTTAAATGTTTTTTTTTGGTGCATGATTATAGCAAATTAGATCATTTTTGTACAATGATTTGAGTCTAGAAATTATTGTCGTAATTTGATTTTGTTCATTTTGTATACAATATATTTATGAATTATAACTAACATATAAATACATAATTCGGCCTCCCAAGTAATAAATTCTGGCTATGCTTGTGGACATGGCAAAACGGGTCAGAATTTTCTAACTCAACCCGACTATAAAAATACCCTACCCTAACCCGATTTTTTTTACTTGAAGCAAAAATGAGTTGACCCGAAACCCGACTCATGTTTTTTTGCGGGTCAACCTGACCCGACCCGTGACTTGAACCATTTTTTAAAACTTTTTTTTTTTTGGTAAAAAAAATATTAAAATTAAGTCAATATTGGTTTAATTGTTTGTTGTGAGTTTTAAAGAAAAAATTGAGACATTTACATAACTGCATGCAAATAAATTGAAAGATAAATGGTTGAGCATTTTGTAACGAGTAAAGATTTTTAGATATCAAATATCAAAGTACATGCCAAGATAATATGGTTACAGTAGAGTTAAAAACATAGATTTAAAATTATAGGCATGTGTGAGAAACATTCATAAGTGTGAAAATAGTGAAGCCAAAGTATTAAATTAGCATAAATTATGAATGCTTAGACGTATTTTTTAATAATTTATGTCCAAAATAAGTTACTTTTCAAAATAAATTATGATATTTCCTAGAGTGTGTGTTGCTTAACAATGATATAATATTCATAAAAGAAACCATGTATAAATAAGTTAACAATCAAACTTTAAGGTGTATTCTCAAATTAAAATAGAGTGTCAACCACAATTGAAAATTGATTATAAAATTAATTTTCAAGATTGTAAATTTCTTATATGTTTTTATTCTTTGTCAAATGAGTTATCTAATAAGTCATTTGCAATTTTGTTTTATATTTTGAGATGTTGATATTGTGTAGAAATAAAATTTTTGTATTTGTTTTTGCTTATCTTTGTGTTATTTTGTTTTAGTTAGCAATGTTGGGATTTGTATAATTTTAAAATTATTGAATAAGTATTAATAAATTTAACTAAGTTCATTCTTGATATAATTAAGTGGTGAATTCAAAATAATGCATTTTATATCAAATAATTTGTTGCATAATTTTCTAAATGGCAAATACATATTGTTTTCTTTATAATAATAAAAAAATTCATGTAAAAAATACTGGTAAACCCAACCTAACCCACAACCCGATTGACCCAAACTTGATTTTAACCTGCTTCAAATGACCCATTTTTTAACCGCAGCTCGTTTGATCTACAATCCGATTAACCCGACCCGCCCTGGTTGTCACGTGCTTGCTCAATTCCTACGTAATAAAGTAGGATCGAACATATTCCTACATACCTCGAAATCCGGCATTATTGACCAGGGCGTGGATATGGCCAAACACATCCCAAGCCTTCTGTATAGAATTCTCGATGGTGGGTCCATCAGCAGTGAGGTCGAGCTCCACAGCCACACAGCTCTTGGGGAGCTTGAAGAAGAAGGAGAAGAGAGGCGATTGATTTGATGACAGAGTGAACGGAGTCGAGCGACACGTTGAGCAGCAGCAATGATCTTGCAGCCAGCTTTAGCGAGGTCAAGACAGAAGCCAAGACCAAGGCCTGAGGAAGCCCCAGTCACCATCACCATTTTTCCCTCTAGCTCTCCCCATTCCTCCAATGCTAATAATGCTGCCATTTCTGTGACTCTGTTGGTTTTCTCTAGTTATTAGTTATCACCAAACTTTGCTGTAAGTGTAGCTGTTGTTTTAATACTAAATGGTTTGAGATTTTTAACATGGTTTTGAAACCCGGACCGTTCAATGAACCGTAAAAGTGAGAGGTTCAAGGTTTTCGAGGTTGGACCGAGGTCGAACCAGAGTTGAACTATGATGATGTCATAATTAAGAAATAAAATAAAAAATATATTAAATTAATGTAAATATAAGAAATAACTAAAATAATTAAATTAAATATAAAAATCTATCTTTCAAATGTATTTTTTTTATATCATAACTTTTACAAGACAAATAAGAAATATCAAATTCTAAGCAAAGGTAGATATAGTATTTATTTATATGTTGATTAGTTAAACTTGTGATAGCAATAATAATATACAAATTATAAGGACACTAATATTATATGTAATAAGGACACTTATATTATATGTGAGAGGAACGAATCTATCTCCAATCAGGTATTGTCCGCTTTGGGATAGGCAAAGTCGACCCTTGGTTCCACCTGCACGCATTTGTCGACCCTTGATTCCACCTGCACGCATTTGTCGACCCTTGATTCCACCTGCACGCATTTGCTCAATCCCACATCAGGGAGAGACGCCTCCCACCCTTGTCTTATAAGCATTGAGGATAGATTCGTTCCTCCCACATTATATTAAGTAAAATAAAAATTTAAATTATTTAATAGTTTTAAATTAAAATAATTATATATTCAATTATATCTATTACTTTTAAAATAAAGTAATTTTAGAATAATACAATTTTATATATTTTTTTGGCACTTTTGTGAATTTGAATGTTTATCATTTATATATAGACTCATTAATTTTTCTTATTAGTTACTCTCTGTCACATCACAATTATAGTAAAATAGTTATGAAATAAATTGTGGTATTAGATTTTTTTTTCTTTAAAAAGAAATTGAAAATATTAATTGAAACTTGAAAGTACTTTTAAGAGTTAAGATATTTGTCTTAAAATATTTGTCAAATCACGTTGGGCAAGGTGAAAAAAAGGAATGGCTGAAACTTTTCTACCTTTCCAATGTAATCACGTGGAGCTGGAGGGGCTTCGGAAACACAAATAAAAAAAGAATACAAAAACTAAAAGAGAGAGTGGAGACGGATAAATGAAAAGAGAAGGGGGAAAAAGAAGAAAGAAGAAGAAAAAGAAAAAGAAGAAGAAGTACAACAGCAGAAGATTTGGCGTGACCGGAAACTGCAGCAGAAGATTTGGCTTCACCGGCGACTTTCGTGGGCAACCTGCTGCTTCAAATACATGGTGCAGCCCCTGCTTAGTCGTCTTCTTCTTCTTCCTAGTTTATTATTATTATTTTCCTACCAATCATTTGGTGCCAGATCTGAAAAAAGTCCAGTGTACGCTGGTGTTAGCTGAAAAAAAGACCGTGAGAACCGTTTGCGGTTCTAAGAACCGTGCGATTCAATCGCGGTTCACACGGTTTCATGCTTTTTCTTCATAAAGAGATTCTTAAGGCTAAAAGAACTGGAATGAGTAGAGGTTCACGGTTAACCCGGTCCGACCGTACGGTCCGATTCAGGTTTTGAAACCATGATTTTAAAAAGCATTAAGAGAATTTACTTATTACCGTTTTAAGAATACAGAAAGATGCAATGAGTGAGAATGGCAATAATGTAACTGGACAGCTTTTTGGAACCAAACCCAAAACTTCAAGTACCACGAAAAGGAAAATGCCAAGGACAAAAAAAAAACCTCTAGAGAAAGTGCAATTGAAAGTCACATGCATTAAATTACAGTCGATTCCATATGATAGTTGTGGTAAAAACTATGGTAATTTATGTGCTATTAGCTAGAATTATTTAACTGATAACTCAACTAGTAAAGTCTCTGATGGTTGAATAAGAGATCGGAGGTTCAATCCCAGTCTACACTAAAAACTGATTGGTGTCTTAGTATGATGATAAAGAGCTATCATCAAGAGCAAACATCATAGGTTAAAACTCTCTAAAAAAAAATAGAATTACTCATGTTACACACACTTGTCACAATTGTCATATGTAGCAAATTGTGATCAATTGTGAAAGTAACAAGTAGTCATTCACAGTCTATTACGTAGGATAATTATGGCAAAAATTCTGGTGTTTTATGTGATATTAGAATTATTCACGTGTGTACACACACTTTTACACATTTGTACTCACACTTTTACACGCTTGTTACAACACTCATATGCAGTAAATTATGATAGATTATAATCGATTTTCTATCCCTTAGACATGGTAAAATGGGCAAAAATTTGTTGACCTAACCCGAATCGTCACATTTAAACTTGACCCAAACTAGAATTTTTTGACCGGAATAAAAAACGGGTCAACTCACGACTCGCTCATTTTTATTTTTTGCGGATCAACTTGACCCGGCTAACTTGTGACCTGTTACATCCATCACTATTACATGAACCATTATTTTCTCTCTACTACTCATCGTGTAACATCATTTTCTCTCTACTACTCATTATCTGTCCCATTGTACAGTCATAACAAATGAATGAAAGTGAATGATACAAGAAAAAACATGATAGAAAGAAAAAAAGTGGTGTTGACACCCCATTTTGCAACCTGCATTTAACCTCACCGGGAGGGTAAAAGGGTAATTTTTTCTTGGAAATATATTTCTTGATTCTGGTCATTAGATCCTTAATCTCATTCCACCAAAATGATCTTAAGTTATAACAATCAAATAGACTGGTCATAAGCCCTAATCGGACCACAAGATTGAAAGTTATCATCAGATCAAGTTTTAATGGCTGAGATGTACAATCACATGTTGAGTCCGACTATATGTGATTATGAACAATTGATTTCGATTGGTTATAAGTATAATCAATTTGAGATCAATGATGTGTCATAATTTTATTGGTTAGGACTACATTTTATGGTAAGGTTGGACACACCTAATTAATTAGATAATTAAGCATTAATCATTCAATGAGTAATTTGTGCAATTATCTTTTAATTAGAGCAAATTTGGGACCAATTAAGTCTGAAATGGGAGTGATTGGAGCCATTTAATTTTAATTGGGAGCTAATTTGGGACCTATTAATGTTAATTGTGCTGAAACCATTTTCTAACAAATGACCTCTGCTCACAATTTCATCAATATATCTCAGGATATTTTGAATCTGTGAATGAGGTTAATTTTCCCAGAAACTAGACATCCGGGGCTTCAATTTGAGCACAAGAACGAAACAATTCCAATCAGAATTGAGACAGATATGATTTTTTGAAGTTGGCTCCACAGGCTGTTACAGCAGCTACGGGAAAACCGAATTTTGGCTTGCTCCTCACTCCTACCAATCTTTCCATTTAATGCACCAGATTTTCCCAAAGGCTAAAATGAGGTCTAGGTTCATGATTCTTTGTCAACCCTCACTAATGGCCTTCCATTCATATTTCCTCCACCACTACTATATAAACCCCTCCTCCTTCATTCCAAGACATAAAAAAAACCCCCCTCTCTTCCCCTCTCTTGAGTTCTAGTGAAGTTGAGTAGTCTTGTCATATCTTGGTCTTCCTGAGACTCAAGGTATTGGGTGAGACTTACTCTTCCTCTCCTAACTCTTCTTTCCCTCCACCCTTAGGACCTCTACCAAGAGTCTCCTCCTCTACCATATGGATTTTGCATGAAGGTATAATTTCTTTCCCTAACTTGTTTTTTGTATTGCCATGATGAGAATTTAGGATTAAAAGCATGATAGCAACTATTTAAATTCCTTTGAATATGTTTGAATGTTCCTAAATATTCTTATATGTTCTTCACATGTTCTTAGTTGTTCATCACATGTTCATGCATTACACTAGTTTTAATCTTAAATCTACATCAAAAATATGAAAAACATATTTGTTTCATAATTCTTTCAAATCCTTGAATCTAGGTTATCACCATTCACACATATTCACTAGAATTTATTTTTCAATCCAAATGCAATGCTTAATAAATTGAATTAGGGTTTATCACATGCACACACATTAAATTCAACATGCAAATTGATTGATTGGCATATTGGATGATATGATATGAATGTTGGCCACCATAGTCTAGAAGACTGGTTTCACTGGGCAAGGTGGGTGCCTAACACCTTCCTACCTTGTAACATACCCTTCGAGCTTAGATCAAGGGTTAGGAGACCAATGCTTATCCATGTAATTTTCAATTTCTAGATTGTAACTAGGAAATAAAGTTATGTACTTTATCTTAGATTGTATCTAGGACCAAAGTCATGTAATTTTCCTATGATCAATGTAAATTCAATTGCAAATAAATAAAATGAGGAACTTTTCAATTTTGGTTTTCTTATTTATTCCAATAATTAAATAAGTGGTGACTCCATTGTAAAACCCTTAATTTAAAGAGGGAAATATAACTAGTCGAACCTCCATTTTGAGAGGCAATAACACGACTCCACCCATTCACGTGGGTTTGGCCCAACACACCCTATAAAAAAAAGGGGGGCCGGGGGCGCAATCTCTCACAAGTGGAAGCTAAAGGCTGACATGAGTTAGCAGCTTTTTTTTGCAAATCTTATTTTATTTCTAGTCAAGTTCAGCTACAGCTTTCTTTTTTGACTAATGGTCAAGACATAACTTTGTGCCACAACTCGCCGCGTGGCGAGTTGTGAGTGGTGAAAGTGTGTCCTCACATGACCCACCATTACACTTCACTACTCACAACTCATTACGTGACGAGTTATGGCACAAAATTGTGCATAAAATTGTGTCATGAGTATTACTCTTCTTTCTTACCAAAAAGCCCAACATTTTTTGAGAAAGCTAACATTTTTTTATAACTTCATTTGTATTAGGATTAGATGGTATTTTCTTCTCCCAAAAAAAAAAAAAAAAAAACAAATGATTAGGTGGATATTTAGGGGCTGTTTGGATTTGTTGTTTTCCATCACCCTTTACTCTGTTTTCATCACCCATAACTCAAAATTGGTGGGTCCCACGACTAAGTAGTTTGTTTGGATTTGTTTTCAATTTTTGTTTACATCACTCAATTCTCTGATTTTTGAGTGATGAGTTATGGAAAATGAAAACATATTTTAAACTGAGCTTCCATGGTATTTTGGTAAATAAACACAAATGCATAGGACCCACGGTCAAAGAAGTCACGTCCTTACTTTTAATTATTTATTTTTTTCTCCTCCTTACTTTCTCTCTCCTTTCTTCTTCACAAACTCACTCAACAGCTTATTTGGATTTCATGTTTTCTTCTTCTTTCTTTTTCTTTCTTTCTTTCTTCTTCACAAACTCACTCCAACAGCCATTTTTTTTCTTTCTCCTTTATTCTTTTTCTTTCTTTTCTTCTACACGCGGGTATGGTAACCGCGAACCTGACATGGTGCTCAGGCAGTGGGTCCCACAAAAAGTAAAAATTTTTGAGTGATGAGAAGTTGAAAACAATGTGCCAAACGTGCATGGTTTAGGAAGTTAGGGTATTTTAAATGATAAGTGACGAGTAACGAGTGATGAGTGATAATTTTTTTAAAACCAAACAGCCCTTTAGTACTTACCTACTTTTAATATTTTGAATTTAATAGTTGAGAATGAAAATTAACTTTTACAATTTTTAATCTTAATCATTGATTACAATTGCAATGCACCTAATCTCTATCACCTTTACTTTTGTCCCATTATTAGCCTTTAGGTACAATAAATTGATAGACTTTTTTATGATTACTAGTGTGGGTTGCACATACAAGGCACGTGTTGCCCCTTTAGTGAGAAAATCAATATAAATTTTATTTTTGTTGAAGAAGTATGAAATCATGTACTTCACTTTAAAATAGCTATTTGAATATCTATTTACTATGACAATTTCTTAGAACCTATTTACTAAATGTAATAACTACTCACCAAAAAATGCTACAAAGAATGATAATAAAATGTCATCATCTTTCCACAATATTTAAATTTTCGCAATGAATGATGATATGTGCTACAATTTTTTTGAAAATCTTCATCAAATTAAATACTTGCAACCATCTACAATGAATATTTTGTTATTCATACTTCATTCTTTATCATCTTATTTTATGAGTCTAACTACGATTAAGGGTGAGCAAAAAGTCACCGGCACCGATCCAACCAACCGGCGCCGATCGTCCCGCACCGCCATTGCAACCGACCGACGAAGCCGATGCCGGCGATCAGAGCGTGAAGGGAATCCCGATGCTGGTGCGGTGCGGTCACCGGAGCTAGAAATCCAAAACCGATATATGCCAAACCGAACCGTTACTTGTATGTATATCGTTCTCCACTTCTCATCTTCTCCAGTTCTGAGTTCTCTGTTCTACTAGATACAGCGTCGTTCGTTGTACATGTTCTCATTTTATTTTATTTTTAATAAAACGTCGTCGTCGTATCTGGGTGTTATTAAAAAAACAAAACAAAACAAACACAAAACAGTGCGTTTTATGCTAGGTTTTCAGATTCTGCCTTACAGCCTTAGTATAAATTCATTCTTTCTCGTTCTTGCCTCTCGCCTGAGTCCTGGCTATGCCTTGCCTTTGAGCTTCTGGAATCTGGAATAGTAATAGGTTTATTGTATTAATAGTAACTGATCATTGATTAATATTATTATTTTCTCAGCTAAAAGTAAAATCTTCTCTTCTCTTAGGGCTTGGGTTTGGGTTTTGGGGCTCTTTCTGTGTGTTTTTTGGGACAAAATGGGAGGGTTAGGGAAGGTCCTTCATTGAAGGATGTGCAATCAAAGGCGGAGCTTGATAAAGTGATGGGGAGTGGCGCAACGGTTAGTGTACACTTCTGGGCGTCATGGTGCAAAGCTTCAAAGCCCACGAACAATGTCTTTTCCCACCTCTTTATTGATTTCCCTCATGCCCACTTTCTCAGGGTTTGTTTCTTTCACTTTAAACCAAGCATAAATTTTCTTCTATTATTGGTCTCAATATTTTAGATGGTTTTGGTTTGGTCATTAACGTTCAAACTGAATGAATACACTAGTGAAAACGAGTGATTTGATTTTAAGTTAAGGAAATGAAAACAGACACACACACAAAACTTACTTAAAATAACATTGGTTATTAACATGAGTGATTTGAACAGTTTTTATTTTATTTTATAAAGTTTCTGTTTAACAGATTTTAATTACAGGTTGAACAGATTTTTTTTATTAAAAAAAAGCAAATAGAATTTTAATGTCTCAAACCGACCAAACCGATTAAACCGAGCCGACCAAACCGCATCGCTATAGGTCGAAAAACCGACCCTAATCGGTATGCATCGGTTTTAATTATGGAAAAACCGATCCCTATCGATTCGGTAACAAATTTGAGAAAAAACCGAGCCGACCGAACCGCGCACACCCCTTATTTTTAATGAACACTCTTTTAAGTAGGAAAAGAATTTTTTTTTTTTTTTTAAAGAACAAAATACCAGAAGACATCTCTCACCAAAGTTTCTATTAGATAAAATTATAAGTCTAGAAGATTTAAACCTAATAAATTACTGTTCTCTAGGTAACAATTAGAACACCATATATCATCATTCTAACTTTCCAAACATGACTACATGTTTACCACATAATATTCAAAATAAGAAATTTTTTGGGACATTAAAATTTATTCGGAGTATTTTAGACATTACGTAATGAAATATTTTCAGAATCATAAGATTTCATTAAGGTTTAACTAAGAGAGTAACAATAGGAGTATATGCTAGAGTTATTCAACTTTAGTTTAGGGGGGAATGAAACTACCCCAAACATAAATGAAGAAATTGCTACTTCATCAATTTGTATGTGTGTGTGCGCACGCATAAAAAAATGTGTTAAAAAAAAAAAACTTGAAACAATGTGTTAAAAAAAATCAACCTAAAAAAACAATGAATTTTGGTTCAACAAATTGACTAAACCAAAAAAGAACTCTAGGAACACAACAAAATGTCACAATATTTTTTCAATACCTTTACTTCTAGCTATGGCGGGTTCTGATCAGATATTTTTTTTATTTAATTTAGAGTAATGTTACGTCCACAAAATTTTTATAATAAATTTTAGGTGGTAAATTGTTACTGGTTTTAAATTAGGCTAACCACTTCTAACCGTGCATTAAAAAAAAAAAAACAAATGACAAACAAAAAACCAATTGAAGAAAATTGTGCCTAAAACAATGAATTTTGGCTTAAAAAATTTGACCAAACAAAAAAAAAAGCCTAAGAACACAACAAAATGTCACACAAAAAAGAATCCTAGGAACACAACAAAATGTCACAACATTTTCGCAATATTTTGATTTCTAGCTGTGGTAGGTCTCAATTTGATATTTTATTTTTTACATCCACAGTATTTTCACAACAAATTTTAGATGAAAAATTATTACTTGTTTTAAAATTATGCATTAAAAAAAAACAAACAAAAAGACAACACAAGAAAACTGTGTATGAAACCGTGAAGTTTGGCTCACCAAATTTGACTTTACTAAAAAAGAAGTCTAAGAATACAACAAAATATTACAACATTTTCACAATACCTTCATTTTTAGGATCCGAATAATATTTTTTTATTTTATTTGAGAGAAATGCTACATCTATAACATTTTTAGAACTATTTCTAAATGACAAGTTGTTATTAGTTGTTATTTGCTATTTTCCTTAATATTTTGGAAAATAGCAAATATGTCATATTATTATTCTTTCAGTTTAACCGTAATGAAAGCTTATGATTCTTAAAATATTTATTGTATAATGTCTAAAATACTCCCACAAAATTTTAACATCCCAAAAATTTTCTTCACGTATTTTGAGTTTTAGATAGTAGTAATACTCAGTCTCTTATTTTATTATTTTTATTTTAACCTTTAAAAAATTAACATCTCAATAATTGTGAAAATACTATTAGAATGTGTTGTGTTAGTATAACTGTGTATACACATATAAATATTTAAAAGAAAAGACAAAAGAGCACAAGCAAAACCAGGCGTACTATGGGAAAAAAAAAAAAAAAAAAAAAAAAAAAGAGGCCAATGAATAGTGTAGATTGTCAAATAATTGTGAAAATATTGTAAGAATTTGTTAAGTTGGTATAGCTGTATATGCACATTTAAATAATAAATATTTAAAAGGAATAAAAGAAAAGACAAAAAAGCAAAGACAAAACCGATGAAGAAAAAAAAAACTAAGAAAGGCCTATGAATAGTGCGAGTTGAACAAACCAAACGCACTGTAGCAAATCACTGTTTGCGCATTCGCGCTTTTTATATATAGATAGTGTTGGCAGTGCATGCATGGCACATACTACCACCGAAGTAAAAAAAAAAATTAAGGTAAAATTTATATTTGAAGAAGTATTAAGCTATATGCATGAAAATTGAATGTGATACAAAATTTATGTCATTATTATAAGAATTTTGATCACCTACAAAGTTAGGGTAGTAATTTAACATATAAATATCTATTTCACTATAAGTTTCTAAATACTTATTTGTTAAAGGCAATATCCGCTAACTAAAGCTTCTACGAATGATAATGAATATCATCATCTTTCAACAATAAGCAACTAAGTTTTGCTAAGACATTGTCACAATATTTAAATTTTCATAATGAATGATGTCATATACTACAATTGAAACTCTTTATCAAATATCTTTAACCATATACAATGAAAATTTTGTCATTTATACTTTCTTCTTTATCATTCTACATGAGTATACTTTCTTCTTTATCATTCTACATTAGTCTAGATCCAATGTTTAGCTTGCTTAGTTTTAAATGAACACCCATTTTAGGCAAGAAAAGAAAAGAAAAAAAAAATGGATAACCAAAGGCATGTGTCATTGAATTTTCCATTAGAAAAATTATATGTTTCGAAGATTTAAACCTAAAAATCAATAAATATTCTCTACGTAATAAATAAAACATCTTATATTATATTCCAACTTTCTAAGTATCACTACTATCTAAAACTCAAAACATGTTAAGAAAATTTTTAGAATGTTAAAATTTGGTGTGAATATTTTAGCCATTATACAACGGAATATTTTAATAATCATAAGCTTTCATTTAGATTTAACTGAGAGAATAACAATATGACATATTTGTGCTTTTTCAAAATATTAAAGGGAAAATTGCTTGATTTTAAAGTTTAAGAAGGAATTATGAACTACCCTAAACATAAAGGATGAAAAGTGTTTTTATCCTAAGTTTTTTCAATTCTTCTAGTGTAAAACTATGTGTTTTTATTCAAAATTTTGTGAAAAGATAAAAGTATAGTAAAAAAAATACAAAAACTCAACCCAAGAAACTGTATGTGAAACAGTAAATTTTGGCTCAATAAAGTTGACTAAACCAAAAAAAAAAAAAAAAAAAGCCTTTCTAGAAACACAAAAAAATTGGACAACACTTTCATAATACGTTTATAATTTATATATATATATATATATATTGGAAACAAATTGATAGTTCAGTAGTTGTGAAAACAATATAACAACGACCAGATGTTTTAACATTTTCACTAGAGAAATGCTATATCCACAACATTTTCACAACAAAACATAATTAGTAACTTGTTACAAGTTGTTATTAGGGATTGTAGACACTCGATTTTGCACACATGATTTAATTAAGGAAGATGACTGGAGTGACCATCCACGTACCAAAAAATCATTCTTGCATTACATGCATCATTGGTTATTGCATCACATGTGTCAATTTGTTCTAGCATTACATACATCAGTTTGTCTTTATATTACATGCATTAACTTGTTCTTGCATTACGTGCATCATTTTGTCTTTGCATTACATGCATTAATTCAATCATTGTATATCATAAAAATGATCTTAAGATTCTAACAGTCACAACGGTGTTTTCGGTATTCAAATCGGACCGTCGGATCAAAAGATATCACATGATCAAGTTTGCATGGTCAACATGCATTGGGTCTAGGAAGAGTCGACCACACACGATTTATTTAAATTAATTCTATTGGTCAAACAATTAAAATTAATTAGACAATTTTGTGGTTGGTTGATAATTGGTGTTTAAAGTAGGATTGCATGTATAGGAATAAAAAGAGTGATTGGATAACAATAAAAGTGTGGATAATCTGAACTTTATCAAGGTTTATTTTAAGGGATTTATCCACAAGATAATTATCTACAAAAATAATTGTTCTTAAAAAACCTGAATTATCCAGAAAAGAGATAAAAAAAAATCATAGACGGAGGATGAAAATGCATTTAGGTACAAGGACCGGTCAAAAAACCCTAGAAGAGAAGTCCAAATGACACTCGAACACGAAAGTGCATTCGAAGCCATAGGGCCAATTCGGCACTTTTGGAGTGTCGAATAGCACTCTAAAAGGGCCAAATTTCCCTAATGTGGGCTTTGGCCCAACGGCCTTCAGGTGATGATTATGCATACCTTATTCGATCTTTTCGCAAAGGATGCGTCCAAATTCAAACCCTAATCATTCATACCTATTTTTTAGGATCCTCATGCCTCTATAAATAGAGACTGAACCTCACATGATCAAGTTTTCACGGTCAACGTGAATTGGGTCTAAGAAGAGTCGACCACACACGATTTATTTAAATTAATTCTGATTGGTCAAACAATTAAAATTAATCAGATAATTTTGTGATTGATAGATAATTGGTGTTTAAAGTAGGATTGCATGTATAGGAATAAAAAGAGTGATTGGATAACAATAAAAGTGTGGATAATCTGAACTTTATCAGGGTTTATTTTAAGGGATTTATCCACAAGATAATTATCTACAAGATAATTGTTCAAGATAATTGTTCTTAAAAAGCCTGAATTATCCTAAAAAGAGATTAAAAAAATCATAGACGGAGGATGAAAATGCGTTTAGGTACAAGGACTGGCCAAAAAACCCTAGAAGAGGAGTCCAAATGGCACCCAAACACGAAAGTGCATTCAAAGCCATATGGCCAATTCGGCACTTTTGTCGGCACTCTAAAAGGGCCAAATTTCCCTGATGTGGGCTTTGGCCCAACGGCCTTCGGGTGACGATTATTCATACCCTATTCGATCTTTTTGCAAATGATGCATCCAGATTCAAACCCTAATCGTTCGTACCTATTTTTTAGGATCCTCAGGCCTCTATAAATAGAGACTGAACCTCATAATTCAAGACCATTTTTTTACGCTTTAAAAGGCATACGTTTTAGACTCTCAAATCACTCATATTTTTCTGATCCCTTCTCTGAGTGTTGTGCAAGAATTAGGGTTTTTAGTTTTCAAAGAGAATTGAACAAATTTCTTTGAACCCTAAAACATCCTTTTTAGAACCAAAAAGTGCTCATGCAATAGGTTGTTCATATGTTTCTCTAATCATGATGATGCATTCTTTCTTGTTTTAAATATCTATGATCTGATTTGTTAATTTAGATTATCAAAATATGTTCTTGATTCTTTCATCATTACTATAATCTGTTTCTTAGTTTTAGAGATCTGCATATACTAAATTATTTTCTTCAAAACAAAACGGATCTACATCTTCCTTAGACGCAGATTTGAATTTTTCTTCAAAATAAAATGGATCTACATCTTCCTTGGACACAAATTTGATATTTTTGTTTCTTAAGATGAAAACGGATTTGGTATCTTTTAGATACATATCTAATTTTTTAATGCATGCAGATTTCTAAAATAAAGAAAGAGATCATGAATTGTTGTATTGTTGCTTGTTTTGAGTCATGAAGCATGGAATTGTTTTGTGGATGAGATCCTCTTCACATAAAAAAATCCTTCTTTCAAAGATAAAAACAGATCTGAAATTTTTTAAAATGAAAAAGAGGATACATTCGTAAATGGTTTTATGCAATTAGTTTATTTCACATGTTCAACATATCATTTATGACATGCATAACATAGTACATTGGTCACAAGAGTTTAGATGAACGGACTCTGTCTGGGCGAAATGGGTGTCTAACACCTTCCCATTCCGTAACCTAGCCTCCGGATTTAGATTTTTGGTTTAGTAGATCCAATCTTGTTGATGCGAACCTCAATCGACACGCTTTGAGACCCAACAAACAATATTGGAATATTTGCCCAAGAAAGCTAAAATTCAGATTTTTGATAGAACCAAGACCCAACGTTTATAAGAGAAACGCGAACCAAAGGTATAAGTAACAGACCTCGACCCAATGATTATAATAGAATCATGAACCGAAGGTATAAAGTTTGAACGCCACAAGGAAGAATCCCTGATAAGTTCACAGTTATTGAAGAACCAAAGAGAAGAGCAAAGCCTTACCTTTTTCTGATTTTTATTCAATAATTCTCTCTATTATAATGAGTGCATGCTATTTATAAGACATGACTGAATGTAGAAAATATAAAAAAACGTACTAAATAATAAAACCCTAAATAGAAGCTGATTTTATCTGAAAATAGCAGATCCAAAATAGGAAAATAGCTAAAAAGACGTTCTAAATAATAAAAGTCTAAAATTAAGGTAGATCTGGTCTGAAATTAGAAGTTCCAAAATAGGAAAAATGTTTATTAACTAATTAGAGGTGGAAAGTCAATCAGCTATTAATCCACGCCATAAATAACGCTTAATTAAGCTAGATCAGTCCTCAATAGCTGGGATTAAATTTATTATGCCTTTATCTTCCTTTGGGTCCAGCTTGGAATGTCCTGCGTTAGAATCAGCCCAAATCTCCTGAATCAGCCCATTAAGTACTTCTTTGATCTTCTTGGATCTTGCTCTAGTAATAGGCCCAACTGAAACATGCAATGGATCCTTGAATGCTTGTTGATTCTCATCACTTGTCTTCATTTGTTTTGGGTAGAATGTAACTAGGACAATAAGCCATGTAAATATTTGGTAGGTTGTAACTAGGACCCAAAGCTATGTAACTTTTTTATTTTCTTTTAGATATGTAATTTTATTCAATCAATGAATGGAACTATTCAGTCGTGTATTTTTATTTAGTTTTTCTTTTTTTATAAATAAAGAAAAAATAAGTGGCGACTCCATACCACTTACCCAAAAAGAGAGGTTCCCTAAAAAGGCACCTGAATCTCTTTTTTTGAGGGACACTATCTCTCACAGTGGGTAAATAAGTAATTTCATTGGTAATTTTAAACTAAAACCAATAACAATTTACCACCTATAATTTGTTATGAAAATGTTGTGAAAAATGTTGCGAATATATCATTTCTTTTTTCATAATATCTTTATTTTTAGTTATGGTTGGTTCTAGTATGATATTTTATTTTGATGTACCCATAAAAAATTAACACCTCAATAATTATGAAAATATTGTGACAATTTGTTGTATAAATAAATAAATAAATAAATAAAAGTTCAACCGACGATGTTAACAAAAAAAGAAAAGAAAAAGGACCAATACAGCATGAGTTCAATAAACCAAACACTGTGGCTACAAGGATTGTGAGTTGAATAAACCAAACACTGTAGCTATAAGGATTGGCTCTTTTTATATAGATATGCAACATTCTTGCTTAAGGTGTACACGGTACAGCTTAACATAATTTTGGGTCATATTTAGCACTGTACCATGCGATGCAATTTGCTAAAACCTTCACCACATCTCACTTTAATAAATCGATCACTATGTAATGCAGTTTGGTTGGTTTTCATATATATTACAAATGTATACTAAGTATATAGTAAATATGGTTAACATATGCTAAATATCTATTAAACATACATTTAATATATGTTAAATATTTATATTAAATATAAAATAAAACTTATATATTAATAGATGTGTTATGTTGTGCCGTTTTTTGAAAACAAGACTGCAAACTGCACATCGGTCATTTTTTGCATCTCCACCATGGTCGGTGGTGCAATGGCCACAATTCACTTTTAGTCATTTTAGGTTTGATCATGTTGAAGTGGTTTCTTGTTCAACCCAAGACATAAGTAAGAAAACTAACATAAGTGGATTAGGGGACCAATAAATGCTTTTTTTTTTTTTTTTGAAACTTTGTTGACTATAGTGTGGGTCGCACGTGCAAGGCACGTGCTGCCCTTTTAGTGAGAAAATTAATATAAAATCATGTACTTAAATTTAAAATAGCTATTTGAATATCTATTTACTATGAAAATTTCTTAAAACTCATTTACTAAATGTAATATCTACTCACCAAAAAATGCTACAAAGAATGATAATGAATGTCATTATCTTTCCACAATATTTAAATTATCGTAATGAATGATGATATATGCTATTATTATTTTTTTTTAAGATCTTCATCAAATTAAATACTTGCAACCATCTACAATGAAGATTTTGTTATTCATACTTCATTCTTCATCATCTTATTTTATAAGTCTAACTACGATGTTTAGCTTACTTATTTTTAATGAACACCCTTTTATGTAGGAAAAGAAATTAAAAAAAAAAAATAACAAAAGACATCTGTCATCAAAGTTTCTATTAGATAAAATTATAAGTCTAGAAGATTTAAACCTAATAAGTTAGTGTTCTCAAGGTAACAAATAGAACACCATATATCATTATTCTAACTTTCCAAGCATGACTACCAGTCTACCACAAAATATTCAAAATACAAGAAGAAAGTTTTTGGCACATTAAAATTTAGTATTTGTATTTTAGACATTGCATAATGGAATATTTTAGGAATAATAAGATTTCGTTAGGGTTTAACTAAGAGAGTAACAATAGGAGTATATGCTCATTTACATAATATAAAGGAGGAAATTATTCAACTTTAGTTTTGGGGAGAATAAAACTACCCCAAATGTAAAGGAGAAAAGTGCCACTTCGTCAATTTGTGTGTGTGTGTAAACCAATGTGTTTTTTTTTTTTTTTTTTAACTTGAAACAATGTGTTAAAAAATCAACATAAAAAAATTATGCATAAAACAATGAATTTTGATTCAACAAATTGACTAAATCAAAACAAAGTCTAGGAACACAACAAAACGTCACGATATTTTTACAATACCTTTTGTAAAGACGCAAATTGAGTTCCTAGCCCACAAGATGTATGGACTTAGTCCCAAGAAGCCCAAAACAATGAATTTGTAGAGAGTGGGTTAGAAAAACTAGGCTCTAATGAGTTCGAGAACAAATGTAATGGATCCAGATAACCAAAAGAGAAAGGATAGAGTGGATTTACTCAAAGAAAAACGTCATCAGCTCAATCCAAGGAGACTACTTATAATATGATACACAAGTTGATTACAATTTCGGTTCTAAGTTGCTACAATGTTTCTTTCTCTATCTTTCAATCTCCTTCTCTCAGGGTCCTCCCCCTATTTTATACTATCTTCTACTTGTATCAACACTCTCCACGTGCAACCCAAATCATTCCCCTTCACCTTTATCCCATCAGCACCACTAAAAAGTCTTTAGATGGTAGCTGTTAGGCTAAAAGTTACTATTCAGACATCATTTCTTCATTAATGCGGCTAGAGAGTTAGCTGTAGAACATTCAATGCAATGGTAGCAGCTTTCCCTTAAATATTTTTTAGCTCCCACCTGTCATGCACACTCACAGTGTACAACCTCACCAATAGAACTTTCTGGTATATCATCCCAGATAACAAAACACACATTTTAACCTTTGTTTTGCTTAGCTGAGGATATATTCCTCCTCAGACCACCTCCCTTAGCCTTTACAGTCGCAATCTACTTGTGAGGCTCACAGCCTTACGTTTTCTACATTATTGACCCATTCTCAGATAGTCGAGCCTCCTCGGACAAGCCCAAGGCCCAATACACGTATTTAAGCCTCTGGTTCCTATACCTTTATTTCTAGCTATGGTGGGTTCTAGTATGATATTTTATTATTTTATTTTAGAGTAATGCTACATCCACAACATTTTCATAATAAATCCTAGTTAGTTAATTTTTATTGGTTTTAAATTGGGCAAACCACTCTTTACTATGCAATTTAAAAAAAAATAAAAATAAAAAGCCAATTGAAGAAAATTATGCCTAAAACAATGAATTTTGGCTTACCAAATTTGACTAAACAAAAAAAGAAACCTAGGAACACAACAAAATGTCACACAAAAAAGAATCCTAAGAACAAAAAAAAAATGTCACAACATTTTTGCAATATTTTTTTTATTTCTAGCTGTGGTAGGTCATATTTTTTTTATTTTTTACGTCCACAGCATTTTCACAGCAAATTTTAGGTGAAAAATTATTACTGGTTTTAAAATTATGCATTAAAAAAAAAACAAACAAAAAGACAACACAAGAAAATTGTGTGTGAAATCGTGAATTTTGGCTTTCTCAATTTGACTATATTAAAAAAGGAGTCTAAGAATACAACAAAATATCACAACAATTTCACAATACCTTCATTTTTAGTATCCGAATAGATATTGTTTTATTTTATTTGAGAGAAATGCTACATCCATAACATTTTTAGAACAAATTCGAAATGACAAGTTGTTGTTGGTTTTAAATTGAGCCCACTACTGATATTACTTTTTTATCCATCAAAAATACCTTGCCACACAAAATTTGTTGTGAAAATATTATAGACGTAGTAATACTCTCAAATAAACCTTAATATTTTGGAAAATAGCAAATATGCCATATCGTTATTCTCTCAGTTAAACCTTAATAAAAGCTTATGATTCTTAAAATATTTATTGTGTAATGTCTAAAATACTCCCACTAAATTTTAACATCCCAAAAATTTTCTTCACGTATTTGGAGTTTTAGATGGTAGTAATTCTCAATCTCTTATTTTATTTTGACCTTTAAAAGATTGACACCTTAATAATTGTAAAAATATTGTAAGAATGTGTTGTTTCAGTGTAACTGTGTATGCATATATAAATATTTAAAAGAAAAGACAAAAAGAGCACAAGCAAAACCGGCATATTGTGGGCAAAAAAAAAAAAAAGAAAAAAAAAAGAGGCCAATGAAAGGTGCAAATTGTCAAATAATTGTGAAAATATTGTAAGAATTTGTTAAGTCGGTCTAACTAAATATGTACATATAAATAATAAATATTTAAAAGAAAAGACAAAAAAAAAAAAAAACAAAAAGCACAAACAAAACCGGCAAAGAAAAAAAATGCCAATGAACAATGCAGGACCTTAATAAAAGCTTATGATTCTTAAAATATTTATTGTGTAATGCCTAAAATACTCCCACTAAATTTTTACATCCCAAAAATTTTCTTCACGTATTTTGAGTTTTAGATGGTAGTAATTCAGTCCCTTATTTTATTTTGACCTTTAAAATATTGACACCTCAGTAATTGTGAAAATATTATAAGAATGTGTTCTGTTAGTGTAACTGTGTATGCACATATAAATATTTAAAAGAAAAAACAAAAAGAGAACAAGCAAAACCGGCATATTGTGGAAAAAAGAAAAAAGAAAAAGAGGCTAATGAACGGTGCAAATTGTCAAATAATTGTGAAAAAATTGTTAAAATTTGTTAAATCGGTGTAACTGAATATTTACATATAAATAATAAATATTTAAAAGAAAAGACAAAAAGAAAGACCAATGAACAATGCAGGGTTGAACAAACCAAATGCACTGTACACAATCACTGTTTGCGCATTCGCGCTTTTTATATATAGAAATTTAAATATATGATTTTTACTAACCGATAAAAAAATTAATGCTATTTTCTTTTTTAAGTAGAACTAATATAATATAATTGTAAGTTTTTGATAGGCCAAGAATGTATTGACCCCTTATGATGAATTAACTAATTGATTTAGCTAAGTTAATTAAATAATTCAATTAACATGCAAAATGCGTGGTAGCACAAACAAATCACTAACTAAGTTAATATGCTGCGGAAAATAAAGTTGATACGGTGATTTGATTACGAATATGGAAAACCTCCAAGGCAAAAATCCCACCGGGTGATTTTAAGGTCACCACTCCCGAGAATCCACTATTATCACAACAAGCGGTTTCAAGTAAAGGAATCTCAGTACCTTATACCAATCTACAGTTGAACTCTTAACCCAATACATAATTGGATTTGTTTTGTAGTGACAATCTCTCCTTTTCAATACATGGCTCTCAGTACGTGACTAACCAATAGATGAGCAGATCCCAGTTTACGGCTTACTCATTAACTTAAGAAAGATGTTGGCTGCAAAGTTCTTCAGTTCATCAACATGATGAAGACTACAAAACTCCTTGGTCACAAAACCTAACGGCGTATAAACGCAACAACTTCTTCAAGAAAAAGATGAATTAGGACAAATTCTGTCTCCGATCACAATTTGCATGAACAAAACTTTGCTTCACACTTGCGCGCCCTTTGATGGCCCATAAAATAATCCTTATATATGTTTAGGGTTGTGAAAAAAAAAAAAAAAAAAAAAAAAAAAAAAAAACCTAAACATGTATACACTGATTGATGTGAAATCAGAACAGAAAATCTAATTTTCATAAATCTTGATAGATAACTTATTTATCGAGCAGCTATCGAGCATCGAGCTAAACAATCCTTTTAAACCTCAATAGATTCTATCTGTCGAGTTAGCTGTCGAGTTTTAAAATCTAACACTTCTTTACTTGTTTCTTGGACAAACTTGCATGGTTTTAACACTTGAACTTAAAATCTTGTTCCTTGAAGTATTAAACACATCCTAGATCTACCCAATTACAAATAAAGTGCATTTTGTCAAAGGATTAGCCAATTTTATATTGACATATGTTCCTAATATGATTCACATATGTCCTAACAGTTTTAATTTAAATTTGGGAATATACTTAAAAAATTGTACTTAAGTTTTATGTTTTTACCCAACCAAAAAATGAACCTTTAAAAAAAATATTGATGATTAAATGAAACATACCCCAAATTTTTAGAAAATGAAAATTACCAAGGAAAAAAGAAAGACGGAAAAAGTGGGTTGAGCAAACTAATAATACAAGTGAGAGAAAGAGAGGAGAAGAAAGCTGCATGGTGGAGCTGATATAAATTATATCAAGTAAAGCAGCGGAAAAATAAACAACACAACGATATGATGACCCAGGAAAACCAAACCGGTAAAAAACCTGGGGAGGATTTAACCTAGCTATCCTCAAGGTAAAATAGCAAATCCACTAGAAAGAATTGAAGTTTACACAATAACGACTTAGACCACTAACATCCTATTGCTACCCAAGTGTAGGAAACTTACTACCATGACCCCATGATAGCTCCGAGATCCACGGACTCCTTCTTTCTTTAATCTTTGCAAAACACAAACACCACCGTTTGTGACTTTGAGACTCCACTCAAAGGTTTAGCAACACAAACTCTCCTGTTTGTGACTCCAAGACCACCCTTGAAGGTTTAGATCATCAGCTCCTTTGATGACTAGAGAAGGCAGCAACTTCAGCAATACCGGATCTTGAGATTCTTGAAGGAACAACACCGGTAGAAGTAATAAGAGAGGTTTTTGGAACAAAACCCTAAATAACAAAAAGACACACTCTTCTCTCTCTAAAAAGCCTTTTAAAAAACGTGCTTAGGGTTTCCTTTATATAGTGGGAGAAGTAGATCTGAAACCCTAATCCTTAATGGGCTAGAACTGCTGTTTGGGCCAACTTAAAATTCTGCAGATACGACTTTCGATCGATCGAGCCTGTCTTTCGATCGATCGAACCAGACAGATTTGAAATTCTTCTTTTTGCAGCTTACATGTTCTTGTGTGCTCACGATTTGCCAATTGTTCTAAACTTTTAGAACCTAACAATCTCCCCCTTTGGCAATTCGTGACAAAACTTTCATACAAAATGAAATGTTAAAATACAAGAACAACCCAATACAATAAAATGCCCAATTACATCACAAATCCCAATCTAAGACTCTTAACCTAGAAGTTGCCAAGAAGAGGTAGAAGGTCTTGATCAGAATGCACCTGTCTTTCCTGAAACACTCAACAAACACATCAACGCATGTGTGGAAAGAAAGACATATAAACAAAATGAAGCACAATATAAAAACAAAAGTAAACTAACTCTCCCCCTAAGTTAGATACATCAAAAAGTTTTTATATTCTCCCCTTTTCAAAAACAATTTTCTCCCTCTAAACAAGACAAACATGATTCCCACAAAACTTTCAACTATTTCTCCCCCTTTTTGTCACGTATTGACAAATACAACTCAAACAAAGAGTAAACATGAGAAAAAAAAAAAACAAGGGAACATAAAACAGATTAGCTCTATAGAAAAAAGAGATAACTCCCCCTATAAAGAGCAACAACTCCCCTATGAACAACAAAGGTTAAAAAAAACTTTTCTCCCCCTATAAAAATAGGAAAAACAAAACAAGTTTGGGAAAAACAGTTTTGGGGAAAATTTAGGAGGTGGGGATAAATAAAAACACACAAATCTAAAAAAATAAAGTTGAGGATACACATGAAGAAAAATATTCTCTCTTTCAATAAATGCAAACTTGACACTATGTGACCCATAAACAGTTGCATAAATAGAGAAAATATTTGCACATTATTATCCATCATATCTCTTAAGAAAAATATTTTCTGCAATTCACACATCAAGAAAAATAGCATATACTAGAATGTACAAAGGACTCAAAAATTAATCAATCAATTTTTAATTCAAGTTGAGTACCCAATTTAGCAAAGTGTATGCAAGTTATGTGTGAAAACAATGAGATATGACTGCAAAACTGCAAGATGGATACAGAAAAACAATGCAATTCATGTGAATCCTAACCATAAATGATGCATGAAAAAAAATTTGGTTAAAAACTCTAAAAACTGAAATTTTTTCAGTTTCGATCGATCGAGGATCGATCGAATACCAATCGAGTCAGACAGAAACAAACCAAAAATTTTAATCGCAATTTCGATCGGTCGAAAAACAGATTCGATCAGTCGAAATTCTGGAAAACTCAAATTTTTTTGAAAAACAGAGCAATTTAATGCAGTAACTCCTCAAAGCACAATATTTCATGAATGAAATGCATGAGTATGAGACTAAAAGTTTTCCAAAAACATATGAATACAACCCAGATCTTTCAAAAACAAGTTTGTCAACCAAGTTGTCCTCAAAACTCAAATTTTGCATCAAAATCAAGGAACATAGAATCTTGGATGGCCACAACAAAATCACACACAATAACATGTACAAAGTTTAGCAAAGAGTAACTTTGTGTTATGTGTGCAACTAGCAAAAGCTTAAGAAACATGTGAGGTGATATGTGAATAGTAATCAATCACAAAGTCTACAAAATTCATCACATAAATTTGAAAGAGACTATCACCTAAAGAGTTACATCATATAACTCTCACATCTCCTAGAATAAAAGCTTGCAATCATGTAAGTTTCTTGATTTGCCTCATAATATACACACCAATTTCAATTGATTAGAAACTTATTAAAGTAACCGGGATAATGTACACACAGTTTTAGAATTTAAACCGAGGCTACACCTTATTTTCTTTTTGTGCATGTGCTACACTTTCTCGAGCACAAAATCTTATGATATGCACTAAGGTGTTCATGATTGGCTAATAAACAGTGGTGAGATGGTTATTTATGCCTTTCTCAATAAGTTCAAGTCCAACAATCAAAGACATGTGACTTCAAGATCAAAACAAAGTGATCAAAAACTATAAACATCTTCCCACACAACATGCACAACAAAACTTTAGCTAGCAAAGTGCAATAAATAAGCTCATCTAAGCTAAACAAAGTACATAAACATGTTATGTAAAGATAATATGGCCAACCTTAATTATAAATCCAAGATATAAAATACCAAACACATAAAAAAATCTTTTTGGTTTAAAAAAAATTTATGACCAAAACTAAAAAAGCACACTTTATGCTAAATGATAAAAAAAATGCAAATGCAATGCATGACAGTGCTTAACTAAGCTATAGAGGGTACACAAACAAGAAATATCAATTTCTTAATTAACCCATGAGTACATGTACAAAATAGTACATACTCAAACAAAATCAAAAAATAGCTTAGGACTTATAGAACACATGCTATTCAAGTTTCTCCACAATGTCAAGCATGTTTTCAATCAAGAGAGATATCATAATTCATGTAATCCTCAAGAAAAAATAAAACAAGACACAAAACAAATATTTTTGTCTTTTTGAAAATTTTCAATGTTTTTGGATTTTTTTTTTTTATAATAAAAAACAACCTAAAAAAAACAAAACAACCAAAAACAAAAACAAAACATGTCCACAAATAATTGAAAGAATTAAATCAGGGACAAGTCAACAACACTCACCTTAAAGAATCTTTTCTCACCCATATAGCACGAGTCTTCGGCTTTGTAGGTGAAAATTCATGTGAAGCAGAGTGTATTTGAGGGATTACACCAATCTTCTGAGAAAGACTAAAATCCTGCAATTTCCTTTCACAAGCCAACAAGCTCAAATTTTTCAAAAGCATATGAAACAATTTATTTGGACTTATGGCAGAAGAAATATCATCACATATCCTAGATTGAAATACAGAATTTTTAAATTTAAATTTATGACAATTAGGACGAATGTGACCGGAAACACCGCAAAAGTGACAAACAGGAACAAATTTAGGAACATCAGTATTCCTAACAGCAAATCTAGTCTCAGATTTTGGTTTTGGCCTCAACAGAGAACAATTTGGTCTAATATGACCAACAACACCACAAAGGTGACAAGTAGGCACAAAAACAGATTTCTTATGCTCTCTAACAGTAGGTTTAGACTTAGGTTTAGAAACTTCAGCGTCTACATCAGAACTTTTACCTTTGTCTAACCTAGCAAAATAAGCATTTTCTTTATTATTCCTCTTGAAAGGAGGGATATAAACTTTTTCAGTTTTAGGCTTAAGAGAAACAGAAACACTTCTGTTAACAACAGCAGGCTTGGTAGTAGTCAAATTTTCAATTTTAGCCTTAGATTCAACTAACTCTTGTTCCAAGCTTTTCATCTTCTCATCTTGAGAGGAAATTTGATTTCTCAAAAATTCATTCTTTTTATTAGATTCATCTAATCTAACAATCAATTCCTCTTTTTCAAGATTAGCCAATTTTAACTCTTCCTTAAATTTCTTAGCAATTTTCAAAGACTTAGATAATTCTTTATGAAGAGTTTCAAAGGCATCAATAAAATCAACAGAAACAATAGTGTCCTTTTTATTCAAATCATCACAATCAAAAACAGTAAGACACTTAAAATTATCCATGATAACAGGGATCAAGGATCAACTCTTAGATCAAAAGATCTACAACAGAAGAGCTACCCGCTCTGATACCACTTGTAAGTTCGTTTAGACCCCTGTAAACTAGATTGTTTAACCTAATTAATTAACCAAGTGAATACTTAGGTTTATTATTCAAATCTAGGTTAAAACAATAACAATCATATCAAGTAAAGCAGCGGAAAAATAAACAACACAACGATATGATGACCCAGGAAAACCAAACCGGTAAAAAACCTGGGGAGGATTTAACCTAGCTATCCTCAAGGTAAAATAGCAAATCCACTAGAAAGAATTGAAGTTTACACAATAGCAACTTAGACCACTAACATCCTATTGCTACCTAAGTGTAGGAAACTTACTACCATGACCCCATGATAGCTCCGAGATCCACGGACTCCTTCTTTCTTTAATCTTTGCAAAACACAAACACCACCGTTTGTGACTTTGAGACTCCACTCAAAGGTTTAGCAACACAAACTCTCCTGTTTGTGACTCCAAGACCACCCTTGAAGGTTTAGATCATCAGCTCCTTTGATGACTAGAGAAGGCAGCAACTTCAGCAATACCGGATCTTGAGATTCTTGAAGGAACAACACCGGTAGAAGTAATAAGAGAGGTTTTAGGAACAAAACCCTAAATAACAAAGAGACACACTCTTCTCTCTCTAAAAAGCCTTTTAAAAAACGTGCTTAGGGTTTCCTTTATATAGTGGGAGAAGTAGATCTGAAACCCTAATCCTTAATGGGCTAGAACTGCTGTTTGGGCCAACTTAAAATTCTGCAGATACGACTTTCGATCGATCGAGCCTGTCTTTCGATCGATCGAACCAGACAGATTCGAAATTCTTCTTTTTGCAGCTTACATGTTCTTGTGTGCTCACGATTTGCCAATTGTTCTAAACTTTTAGAACCTAACATATATATATATATATTTATTTATTTATTTATTTATTTATTTATTTTATATTAAATATATATTAATATTATCTGAAATATGAAGCGGCCATTGTTAGTGCATTTCAAGTATGCCCAGGGAGTAAACGACAGTGTTTTAGTTAGTGTTATTAGGTTTCTCACTTTACTTCTCCATCAATCCATCTCACTCACACTCTTCTCTTCTCTCTTGATACGATGATATCCTCTAACATGTATAATTGTGTATGGTTTACTGTCATGAATTATTTTTTTGGTCAATCTATCATGATTATTATTATTTATTTTGTCTAGTAATTGGTATTTGTTATACTTGTTTTGTTTTATAGGTTTTTGTTTTGTTGTAAAAGCTACTGAGTTACTGACTGTGTAGTCAATGACTCTGTGTCATACTATCATGTCATGGTTAAGCAATAAACATCGATTTATTACAAGGAAAAAAACAAAAACAAAAACAAAGCTTTGGGCTGGCCCAAACTTGCCGCAGGTGTTGATTAGGAAAAGCCAGCCCAAAATTATAATAAAAAAATATCTTAAAAAAAACTAGTCCAATAGTTTAAAATTTGGCCTAAAACAAAGAAAAAATCAGTTTTGGATTAGGCCAATCCAACCCAAAATTTTGAAAAATATATCAGCCCATAATCAACCAATCGTACCTTGTACACCGCATTGAATTGCATATGTGACCACAAAATTGAGGTGTAGATGGTTTTGGCCAAATCACACTGAAAAGTGTGATGCTAAAAATGACCCAAAATCGCACCGAACCGCACCATAAACACCTCATAAATGCACCCACTCTTTCCTAATGGGGGTAAATACAAATTCATTATCCTATTTTTAGTATTTCATTTTATATACTATCAGCTACCCGTATGTCATGTAGATTTTTATTTTTATTTTTATTTTTTTGATGAAACGATTTTTTATTTTAAATTTTGGTTACTTTATAAATGGAATATCGATAAGGAATATTTGATAAAACTTATTAGTGCAAACCTATAAGTTAGCACCTAATTGAAGCTGTTTGGGGCCAAGTGGCGGAAGCAACTCCTACAAGTTATGACCATATCTAAGGCTAATTAAGGCTAATCTAATAAGTATTAGGAATGCCAATTTTGAAGTAAAAAATCCTGTAGTTTAGTGATACGATCCAAATAGGGTATTGACGCTCTATCGTTCTTTTTTTTTTCTTTTTTTTGCACTTTTGTTAATCATCCTACTAGATTTGTTTAATCCTTCTAAATTTGTTCAACCTACCATGATTGAAAGTCAAACACACTAACCCATCAGCTTTCCCACAGACGGCGCCAATTGTAAGGACACAGATTTGGCTCTTCAGCCCAAGCAGTGAATGGATCAACCCAAAAGGTCCACAAACAATAAATTTGTAGAAAGTAGGTAAAGAAAGCTGGGCTAGCCCAAAATAGACAATCAATGGGATGGGTTCAGATGACAAGAAGAAAGAAATTGATAAGTTTAATTTCAGGAAGTTTTCCTCGACCAACATCCGAGGAGGTCAACTATGATATATGTATTGTCCTAGAAGGAGGAATGACACTCTCAATAAGTAGGATAACCCGATATTATCTTTTCAACCATAGGTTGTGTCCTCATCAGTGTGCACCCAACGTCTTTAGGATTCTAGGTAGTGTCGATGCTCTAAATGAGCATCTAGGTTTGGGACTAACCTGGCATGATGTGGTCCATATGTACGAATGCCACTCACAATCCGACGAGGAGTATTACCTCAAGTCTAGATCACCTATCGTTAGGCACATTTCATGCCTTCCCAAATCTAATAAGGGCATGAAAGACGACTACCTAATAGCTTCAGGAGCGTGGCATGACGGCGTTCACTGCCCTGTCCGAGAGGGGGAACCAGGTGGGATACTTTAGAGTTAGGCTCCCTTGTAAGAGTTTTAGACTCTTTAACCCTAAACATGTTATCTTTTCCCTTTTATTTTTGTTTTCTTCTAATGATGGATTTTAGCCTTCTAATTGCATTTGTTTCTCGGCTGTATCGCAGACAAAAACCAAGTAGCTCCTTGGCTCAGCCTCACTAACGTTCCGGCCCTCAATTACTTGCTCAGATCGGAGATTTTTGTAAACGAGGATGGACAGCTACGAGCCGTCTACTAGATTTTAGACTTCGAGCCCATCTCCAAGACATTTCAAGATATCGGCCACAGCATTAGAGCCGATGACCCTCAAATAAACCGAATCGACATATCAAGGCCAGACTTCCTTGCCCCCCACGATCTTCCCCCGGTTGCACCACCAACCCATCTCAACATTCCGCCGCCTGCAATACCACCACAACATGCCCCCCTCGTTGCAACAGAAGCAGCAGAAGAAGAAATTGCCTCTTCACACTTGTCATTGGAAGAAGAGATAGACAAATTCCATTTCGAGGAAGAAGAGAATCCAGAGCAAGTACTCATTCACACCTAGGCACCGAGAAGGAGACTGATAAACACTCAGGTGTCCATGCCATTATTCTTTGTGATCACCTGCCTAGATACCACTTCCGAAGAAGAAGAAGGAGAGATGGCGGTGAATCAGAAGGGAAAGGGGCTGAGAGAGCTTTTGGCTTCAAGGAACAAATGGGCAACTTCAAAAGAAGTCCCCAAGTCCAAGGTCCCTCCTTCACTCCCTCTGCCTCCTCCCCCCCCCCCCTTCTGACCTCGGTCTGAAGGTCACCCCGAACCTAAAGAAGAAAAGGCCGGTTCTGGACCTCGAGGAAGAGGAGGTAGGTCCTCAAAAAGGCACCAAGCAGCAGAAGGTGTCCAGGGAACCTCAAGATAAAAGGTCATCTTCTGTACAGCAGGGAGGAGCAGAATAGGGCCGAGGTACGCCTTTCACTGCACGCTTGATCTCCTTAGCTAGAGGTAGATGGGGCTACCATTTCTTGGGATGCCTCAGTCCACGGCTATCGAAGAGGTCCAGGCGCGCATATAGTTGAGGTCTTGGGACAGCCACTCCTCCTACCCAAGGACATGGAGGCTGTGAGGAAGCTAAAGCAACAAGATCTCTTTTTGTCCTTAAAAAGAGATCTCGCCATGGTAAGTTCGCAACTGCACATTTTCTACCCGTTCAAGTGTTACTAAGTTAAGTTTTTTTAATATATATGTATGGCGTAGTAATGTTTCTCTTATGTAGGTCACTCGGGAGGTCTTTGTGGCCGAGGAGTGCGTAAAGGAGGCTCAGAGCGATGCAAGAAATGAAATTAACCTCCGCCTCGAAGCCGAGAAGGCCCTGGGAGCTGCGAAGGCAGAGAATAAGGAGCTGCTCTCTAAGCTGACCATTAAAGAACTGGAGAGGAAGAGTGCCCAGGCAAGATTGAAGAATGCCGAGGCTCAGGCGGAGGATGAGCGCAAATTGCTATACCAAACGGAGTTGAAGCTGGCTACTTCCAGGCAATTGGTGCTAGATCTGAAGGTGCAGCTGCAGAGGGCCAAGGAGGCAGCTCAATTAGCCAAGGACGCATCCGAGGCAGAGAAGCGAGCATCTTATCAGCTCGGCGTTGAAGAAACGCAGGCTAGGCTTACTGAGGAGTTGGCCGAGGCTTGTAGGGAATTCTGCAATGTGACGTGGGATGAAGCCCTCAACACTGCAGAAGTCCCTATAGACTCAGCCCTGAGGCAATCTGGGAGCGTATATTACCATCTGCACATCCGCGAAGTCCGAAATGCCACTCCCTTAGAAGCCCTTGATTCTGCTAAAGCCAAGGAAGCTGAGGCCAAGATTACGGATGCTGACTCTAAGGTCCAGGATACTGCAGTAGAGGCAAAGGAAATAAAGGCCAAAACCAAGGAAGATGATTCTAAGGCCAAGGATGTTCCCAGTGCTCAGCCGAGCCAGAAAAAAGACCCTCCTGTTCCCAAAGCCAAGGCTTAGCACTTAGGATTTTTTTTTTTTTTTTTAGCTCCTTTTGTTGTTTTGTTTTCTGCTGTTGGCTTTGTAATGCCTGTACCCTTTTGCACAAAAGAAATGTAGCTTTTATTTCTCTTAATGAAGTTATCTTCCTTTCTACCTCTTGCATATGTATTTGTTGCGCTTCGAGTTTTATTATTACCATAACTCTAATGAGATCTGGCAATAACACGCCACTAACAATCCACATAATCTTTATCAAGTTTCCGTAGCAAAAGAAAAAGTGATGTTAAGTATTATAAGGCATGTAACCCGAGCAGCCAAGTATGACTTAGGTTCGAATGAAACCAAATGAAAGGATTAGCCCACCGAAGGTATGTAGTCCGGGGAACTAGGCATGACCAAGGGTCTGTTAGACACTTAGATAAATTTCGTGCAGTATTAATTTTTCCAAACAATCCACATAATCTTTATCAAGTTTCCGTAGCAAAAGAAAAAGTGATGTTAAGTATTATAAGGCATGTAACCCGAGCAAACAAGTATGACTTAGGTTCGGATGAAACCAAATGAAAGGATTAGCCCACCCAAGGTATGCAGTCCGGGGAACTAGGCATGACCAAGGGTCTGTTCGACACTTAGATAAATTTCGTGCAGTATTAATTTTTCCAAAGCAGATGGTCCGAGGCCAGACATAGCTAAGGGGTCAATTTAATACTTAGAAAAAATAATAGGAAGATATCAATTTTCCCAAGGTATGTGGTCCGAGGAACCAAGCATGACCAAAAGTCTGTTTGATACTTAGATACATTTTATGCAGTATTAATTTTTCTAAAGCAGATAGTCCGAGGGCTAGACGTAGCTAAGGGTCAGTTTAATACTTAGAAAAATAATAGGAAGATATCAATTTTTCCAAGGTATGTGGTCCGAGGAACCAAGCATGACCAAGGGTCTGTTTGACACTTAGATACATTTCATGCAATATTAATTTTTCCAAAGCAGATGGTCCATGGGCCAGACGTAGCTAAAGGTCAGTTTAATACTTAGAAAAATAATAGGAAGATATCAATTTTTCCAAGGTATATGGTCCGAGAAACCAGGCATGACCAAGGGTCTGTTTGACACTTAGATACATTTCATGCAGTATTAATTTTTACAAAGAAAATGGTCCGAGGGCCAAACGTAGCTAAGGGTCAGCTTACTACTTAGAAAAATAATAGGAAGATATCAATTTTTCCAAGGTATGTGATCCAAGGAACCAGGCATGACCAAGGGTCTGTTTGACACTTAGATACATTTCATGCAGTATTAATTTTTCCAAAACAGATGGTCCGAGGGCCAGTTGTCGCTAAGGGTCAGTTTAATACTTAGAAAAATAATAGGAAGATATTAATTTTCCTAAGGTATGTGATCCGAGGAACCAGGCATAACCAAGGGTCTGTTTGACACTTAGATACATTTCATGCAGTATTAAGTTTTCCAAAGAAAATGGTCCGAGAGCCAGACGTAGCTAAGGGTCAATTTAATACTTAGAAAAATAATAGGAAGATATCAATTTTTCCAAGGTATGTGGTCTGAGGAACTAGGCATGACCAAGGGTCTGTTTGACACTTAGAACTTAGAAAAATGATATTCGACATGATAATAATACCTTTTCAGGATATTTACATTCTAGGGGCGCGATACAACCTTTTCTTCCAGGTCTTTTAAACAGTAGGCACCTATTCCTGCCACAAAGGTAATGCAATACAGCCCTTTCCAATTGGGTCCCAATTTTTCCCAAGCTGGATTCTTTGTAGAGCCAAAAACCTTTTAACACCAGATCACCCACTGCCAACGGTCTTACTTTCACATTTGCATCATATCCTTACTTAAGCTTGTGTTGATAGTAAGCCAATTATACCATGGCGTTCTCTCTCCATTCTTCAACTAAATCTAAGCTCTTCGCTAGCAAATCATCATTGCTTCTCGGAGCAAAAGAACTTGTTTTCGATGTAGGGAATCCAGTTTCTAGTGGAATAACAGCTTTAGCCCCATAAGTCATGGAGAAAGTGTTAGGATATGTGCCCTTAAATCCTATTGTATGATGCTATGTATGATATTATGTATGACATTATGTGAGAAATGATGTATGACTTAATATTGTGTTTAATAAAGTTGTTTTATTCTTATCTAAAATAATGGTAACATGAATATTCGGACATTATCAAATAGTCCATGAGATGCATAGTATGTGATTTATGTGATTTAGTCACAGAAGATACAGATCACAAGTTCTTTGTAAACTCAGAATTTTGGTTCGTAGTCGATGATGAAATTGGGCATTTCATCTGCGAAGACTATAACATATTAACTACGATGATTTGTCTTGATCATGGAAGTGGTGACTTCTAGTTAATATGTTGATATGTTTTAAGAGTTAAGACATATTGAACTGGACCACTGTGAGATTTATTATTCTCTTAACGACTGTCAATTGAATAATAAATCTCACGACTTGTATTCACATGAACTCTTAATCCTGAGAGAATAATGGACCTGATCATGAAATGTAGGTTGCTTTGATATATCAGGAGTGAGATCTAAAGTAACGGTCAAAACCTCAGTATGTTGGGCAGCCACATTTAGTGTTGATGGAACATATATTCTCAAGATGGAATTCATAGTCTCTTAACGGAAATATAAAATATTCCCTTGAGATAAGTTTAATGGGTACAGTTATTCAGAGAGTTAGGCCAAACCACTTTAGTAAGACTAAAGTATATATTTATGAAATTTGATTTCATAAATATATGATAAATAACTTAAAAGGAATAAACTGGGTACTCAAGGATTAAGATGTAGTAATTAACAAAGTGGCAGTCTATATTCATGACTTTGTATTACTACGAATATTTTATGAAGGGGTTGCATGTATAATAAAGTTTTGAGATATAATTTATTAATGAGGCCTAGAGTGCAATTATATTTATATAGTGGTATTAAATATAATTAATGGTAACTTTGGACTTGTCAAGAGTTGACAGAAAAGCCCAAGGCCCATTGGAGCTAGTGTCTTATTTGTTCCCTTTTGGTCCCACTCCAAGCCACACACTAAAACCCAATTGGGAAGGCCCAAAAGGCTAACCCAATTAGATAATCAGTTATGTGAAGAGAAACATACAGAATTTCATATAGAATGAAATGGTTTTGTATGAAAAAAAAAAGAATAAGAAAGATAAGGAAGAGAGACACTCTTTCATATTCTCTCTAGAAAACATAGAACTGATTAAGAGACCACACATCTTGGGCATCAAGTGGAATTGGAATGAAGATTGAAAGTCTTTCCGAGTACTTCTTTATTAGGTTTTGAATTTCACCGCATCAAGGTACACTCTCTTGTTCTTATATTCTGAAACCTACATAGTCCATGTTATCAATTGCGAATGAAGTAGATCCGTTTATTTTCCGCTGCGTATGTTTTGTATGCGATACAAACATGATGATTTCCCAACAGAAAGGAGTTTCTCCAGTAGATCTTTGAGGTGTAGTCCGGTATGTCCAAAGAACGTTCGGCAACTCCTCTATCCATCTTCCCTTGGCATCATCTTGCCTCTTCTTGAGTCCACTCACTATGACCTTGTTCACAGCCTCGACTTGGCCGTTTCCCCTCGGATAAGCTGAAGTGGAGTACCTATTAGTAATTCTAAGCTCGGAGCAGTATCTCCTGAAGGATTTACTGTCATATTGAAGCCCATTATCCGAGATGAGAGTGTGAGGGATTTCGAACCGAGTGACAATGTTCTTCCAGATAAACCTTTTGGCATCCACATCCCTGATGTTTGCTAATGGTTCTGCTTCAACTCACTTAGTGAAATAATATGTGCCAACCAACAAATACCTTTTGTTACCTGCTGCTCTGGGGAAAGGACCTACAATGTCCAAGCCCTATTGAGCAAAAGGCCAAGGGTTGGATAGGGGGTTAAGGACACCTCCTGGCTGATGGATGTTTGGCGCAGATCTTTGGCACTAATCGCACTTCTTTACATACTCCTGTACTTCTCTCTGCATGTTGGGCCACCAATACCCTTGAGTAAGAGCCCTATGGGCCAAGGACCTTCCTCTAGTATGACTTTCACAAATTCCTTCGTGCAATTCTTCCAAGAGTATTTCAACTACTTCAGGGTGTATGCATAGCAAATATGGGCCGGAGAAGGATTTTTTATACAATTTTTTATCCTTGGACAGCCAGAACCGAGGAGCCTTCCTCCGTATCTTGTTTGCCTAGGATTTATTCTCAGGCAGGGTATCATCTTTAAGAAATAGTACGATAAAGTCCATCCAGCTAAGACCTACCCTTATCTGATGTATAGAGACCATTTCTTTCTTTATCCAAAAAGGTTTAACAAGATCCTCCACGAGGATAACTCTGGGTGAACTCTGCGCCGATGAAGTGGCTAGTGTTGCAAGTGAGTCTGCGTGTGTATACCTGGCTTAAATATTCTCGCATTTTGGGATCCCTGGCCTCTAACTCTCCTCGGACTTGACCCACCACTAGTCTAAAATCCGAGAAAATTTTTATAATCCTTCCACCCTTCCTTTGGACCATAGTCATTCCTGCTAACAGAGTTTCATACTCAGTTTCATTATTCGTGGCCAAGAAGCAGAGTCTTAAAGATTTTTCCATTGTAATGTTCTCGGGGGAGACTAGAACTAGCCCCAATCCAAATCCTTTAAGGTTCGAGACGCCATCAACATAGACCTTCCAAGACAAAGCTTCTTGCACAGATATTATACCAACTGAATTTCCATCCATGTTTTGCTTCTTCACCTCTTCTTCCACTGGGATTTCAGCAAATTCAGCTACCAGATCGGCAAGGACTTAACCCTTGACAGAAGTACGAGGCATGTACTTGATGTCAAAAGCTCCCAATATCATTCCCCATTTGGTAACCCTCCCCGTGTAGTCAACGCTTTGAAGTAGGGCTTTAAGTGGTAGTTGTGTCAAGACAACGACTATGTGTGATTGGAAATAATGGGGAAGCTTACGAGTGGCATGTACCACTGCTAAAATGGCTTTCTCGAGTGGTAAATATCGGACCTTGGCTTCATGTAGGGACCTGCTCACATAATAAACTGACCTCTGTATGCCATAGTCAACCCTTATCAACACTAGGCTTACTGCGTGGGCGGCCACTGCCACATAGGCGAACAAAACCTCATCTGGCTCGGGTCTGGACATAATAGGTGGCCGAGAAAGATATTCTTTCAATTCCTGGAAGGCCGAGGCACACTCCTCGGTCCACTTAAATCCCTTCCATTTATTCAACAACTGGAAGAAAGGCCTACACCTGTCTACCGACCTGGATATGAACCGGCTCAAAGTAACGACCATCCCTGTCAACCTCTGGACTTCCTTGGGGTTCCGAGATGGCTGTAAATTATTGATTGCCTTAATTTGGTCCTGATTGACCACAATCCCACGGTGCGTGACCATGTAGCCTAGAAACTTTCCCGATCTAACACTAAAAGAACACTTGGATGCGTTAAGTCGCAGCTTGTGCTTTCTCAAGATTTCAAAGATGTTCCTGAGGTTGTTGACGTGCTCAACTTCCTTCTTACTCTTGACCACCATATCATCAATATAGATTTCGATGTTTTTTCCTAGCTATGGCTCAAACATCCTTGTCATCATCCTCTGATAGGTAGACCCTGCATTTTTAAGCCCAAACGGCATCACCTTGTAATGATAATTCCCAATAGGGGTGACAAAAGCTGTCTTTTCTTGATCTTCCAAGGCCAGAGGTATCTGTTGATAGCCCTGGAAAGCATCCAGAAAACTCATCCGAGGATGTCCCATAGTTGCATCAACTAATTGATCGATCCGAGGTATGGGAAAAGGATCCTTTAGGCAGGCCTTATTTAAATCCGTGAAGTCTACGCATACCCGCCACTTTCCATTCTTCTTCTTCACAACCACAGTATTAGCCAGACACTCAGGGTAAAACACCTCTTTAATAGCCCCAGCCCGCTTAAGTTTCGCCACCTCCTCCTTGACGGCATCAAAATGTTCCTTCGAAGAGCACCGAGGAGGCTGCTTTTTGGGGGTAACAAATGGATTGACATTTAGATGGTGACAGATGAAGCTCGGATCTACCCTAGGGGCTTCATAAGCATTCCAAGCAAATACATCAATATTCTACCTGAGAAATTCCACCAACTCTTCCCTTTCCTGAGGACGTAGTCGAGCCCCAATCTGAAAAAATTTCTCCGAATCATCATCAATAAGAACTTTCTCCAAATCCTCACACCCCGTCTATTCGGCCTCACCGCCAAAAGATGGAGCCTTAGTCTTTAACTACTACAACTCTTTTTTTGCTAGGGTCGAGGAACCTGATTCAGGACGGTGCGTGATAGCAGCCACCAAACACTGTATGGCCACAGATTGACTCCCAACCAGCTCCTCAACTCGATCCCCAGACGGGTATTTTACTTTGAGTTGGAGAGTAGACGAGACGACCCCAAGGGCATGGAGCCAGGGCCATGCCACTATAGCAGTGTATGGAGAGAAAGCATCCACCACTATAAAATCCACCTCCACCACTTCCGAGTCAGCCTGAACTGGCAGTCTGATCTGTCCCTGTGGAACAACAACCTTCCCATCAAAGCCCACTAGAGGTGAATCACAGCTGGTCAAATCTTCTGGTTTGAGATTAAACCCCCTATACAGGTCTGGATACATAATTTCGACCCCACTGCCTTGGTCCACCAACACCCTCTTTACGTCATAGCCACCAATCCTAAGGGTAATTACCAGGGCATCATCATAAGGCTGCATGGTCCCTGCTTTGTCCTCGTCCGAGAAGCTTAGTGCTAGACAGATTTCAACTTTAGCCCTCTTCAACTCATGGCCAAAATCCTCGGCATGCGGACTGGCCACCGCCATCACCCTGGACTGGCAAGATCCTATTCTGCCCGGTGCAGCGAGAATAACATGGATAGTGCCCAAAGGGGGTCTTGAAGAATTACTGCCCTGAACTCCTAAGCCCGCATGACCTTCCTGCTTGCCAGGTCGACTCAAGAACCGTTTCAATCTATCGTCCCAGATCAGCTGCTGCAAATGACTCCACAAGGTTCTACAATCCTCGGTCGTATGCCCCTGCTCTCTATGATACTGGCAATGCAGACTCTAATTGCGCTTTGTAGGATCTCCACTCATCTTGTTCGGCCACCTGAAGTATGGCTCATTCTTGATCTTTTCCACGACTTGATGCACTGCTTCCCAGAACAAAGTGTTAACAACCTGGGTAGCTGGAGATCCAAATTGCCCTCCAAAATCCCTTCGTGGCCGATTATTGTTATAACAGTCCGACCTGAAATCCCTCCTCTCCTGAGGGATAACCTTACCTTTGCCCTTTACTTGATGCTAGTCCTCCTCAACCCTTTTATACTTATCAACCTATCCATGAGTTGGCGTACACTAGTAACAGGTTTCCCTGTTAGGGATCTCCTCAGGCCGTGCTCGGCGTGCAAGCTGACCTTGAAGGTCCTGACAGCTACATCGTCAAAATCACCTTCAATCTCATTGAACATCTCCCAATACCTGTCTGAATATGTTTTCAAGGTTTCTCCTTCCCTCATGGAAAAGGATAACAGAAAATCCAAAGGCCGAGGAACTCGACTGCACGTGATAAAACAAGACCCAAATGCCTGATTGAGCTCTTTAAAAGAGTCAGCAGAACCTGCCCCTAGACCATCAAACCACCTCATCGCCACAGGTCCTAAGCTGGATGGAAACACCTTGCACATCAGAGCCTCGTTCCTAAAATGTACTGCCATTCTCTGATTGAAGTGGCTGACATGTTCAACAGAGTCTGTCCGGCCATTATAGATGGTGAACGTGGGCAAGGTAAACCGCCGAGGAAGTTTCCCATTCTCAATTCTACGTGTAAAAAGAGACCTGGAGATTCTATTAAGTGCCTTGCTCATCGCATCATTTCCTAGGCCCTTCAAGGATGAATCTCTGTTCTTACATGCACGACGATAATCCTCCTCATACGAGAAGGTTTTGCTTGGAGGCGTTCTCAATCTACGCCTATAGTCACCATCTCTCTCACCATCAGAAGAAAGGTCAGAGACTTAGGGACTTCGCCTTCTCCGCTCGCAGCGCAGCTTCTTTTTCAAGTAGTCAATCTCTTTTTGCATGGCCTTGGCATTTTCCTCCTAAGAGACGTGGCCACCACCCCTAGAGTGACTCTCACTAGTATGGGTAGTATGCGCACTTCCCTCCTAGTCCTCTCTACGCCCATAATTGTGAAGATTGTCCTCTCGTTGAGACCTCATAGATTCCGATTGGTTTGGACCTGAACCTACCATGATTGAAAGTTAGACACACTAACCAAACAGCTTTCCCACAGACGACGCCAATTGTAAGGACACAGATTTGGTTCTCTAGTCCAAGTAGTGGATGGATCAACCCAAAAGGCCCACAAACAATAAATTTGTAGAAAGTAGGTAAAGAAAACTAGGCTAGCCCAAACTAGACAATCAATGGGATGAGTTTAGATGACAAGAAGAAAGAAATTGATAAGTTTAATTTCAGGAAGTTTTCCTCGGCCAACGTCCGAGGAGGTCAACTGTGATATATGTATTGTCCTAGATTTGGTTACACATTTGGTTCTTAGTGTTTACAGTGTTTCTCTCCTTTTTCACCCCCTACTTTATGCAGGGATTCTTCACATTATATAGCTTTTTCTGGATCATCTTGATCCTACATTTATTGATCATCTGAGTCCTCATTTGAGTGTCCGTCCTATCAGACACCCTCTTTGACTTTCTGTGAGTCACGGTAACCAATGCCACACTATTCAAAGATCTTCTCCACATAAATGCGGCCAGAATAGCAGATGCAGCACATTTAATGCGGTGGTAGCAGTTTTTCCTTAGATATTTTTTGGGCTTCCTTCCCCTTGTATATTCATGAGACACGTCTCTATAATTCAGGGCTTCTTTGAGGATCACTTTCATCACCTGAATACAGCTTTGGGCCATATCTCCTCGAACCACTTCCACTCATCTCTTATTTATCAAACTTCCAGCTTGGGATTCTTTGTACTTATTTACCTCTCCTCGGACCTTACATTGCCCTCGGATAAAGTTTAAAGCCCAATACATGATTTTGAGCCCTTATCCCTACAAAAGTGTTGTGAAAATACTATGGAGATAACATTTCTCAATTTTAATTTCTTTATCTTTATTTTATTTTTCCCTTTTTTCTTTATATTTTTCACCCTCATCAACCCAACTCAGCCTACAGTGAAAATTACTTTTTTACCCACTTGCAATAGCCAGTAACAACCTTTCACTTAAGATTTATTGTGAAAGTGTTGTGAAAATATTATGGACATAAAATTTCTCAATTTTAATTTCTTTATCTTTATTTTATTTTTCCCTTTTTTCTTCATTTTTTTTTTCACCCTCATCAACCCAACTCTGCCTAACCCTTTGCCCAAAAACTTAATAAAAAAAAAATTAGTCAAAATTTATTAAACTAATTCCAATAAATAAGGGTAAAATACTATTTTGGTCCATAGATTTTACCAAAAGTATTGTGAAAATATTATGGACATTAAATTTCTCAATTTTAATTTCTTTATCTTTATTTTTTTTTTCCCTTTTTTTTTCACCCTCATCAACCCAACTCAGCCTAACCCTTAGCCCAAAAACTTAATAAAAATAAAAATAATTAGTCGAAATTTATGAACTAAATTCCAATAAATAAGGGTAAAATACTATTTTGGTCTATAGATTTTACCAAAAGTTTGTTTTTCATCTCTAAACTATAAATTGTTCCCCCTCAAAAAAAAAAAAAAAAAACTATAAAAGTTAGTTTTTGTCCCTAAACTATTGTAAAGTTTATTTTTGTCCCTAAATTATTGAAAATGTTTTACTTTTCATTATTAAACTTTATTAAAAATTTGTTTTTCATCCCTAAACTATTAAAATAAGTTATTTTTTTATCCCTATTTTTGTTTCTAAACTATTAAAATAACTCTTTATAAAATTGAAGGATGGGAAAAAAAATTTAAAACTTAGGGACAAAAAACAAACTTTAGTAAAGTAAAATGACCAAAATAGTATTTTACCCAATAAATAAAGAGTAATGCTACAGCCACAAACTACTTTACAATATTTGTATAAAACTATTAACGTAACAAATTCTTACGATTTATCATCTGGGTCCACCATTAACATTACTCTTTCAGTTGCTAATAGCCACTTATCACATTTGTAGTTTATAAAAAAAATTGTAAAATAGTTTGTGACTTAAGCATTTTCCATAAATAAAATAAAAAAGAGAGACGCGGAGAGACTGAGATTTGTTTATTTGTCTTTGTCTTTATTCATTACTTATTAATACTAAATAGATGCTGATTTGGAATTTCTTGATTTTTTTTTTTTTTTCTTTTTGCAAACTCCGGTTCCCTTAACTAGAAACCTAGCTTCATCCCTATCCATGCTCTTCTCCTCTCTATCTTCATTTTTGTTTTTATTTTTCCACCTCCAATACATTTATCTCCCTCTCTGTCTCTCATCATCATTGCTGGAGAAAAAAACCTTGAGAGAGTCAGTCTTTTAAATCAACATTCACACACACCGCTTTGTTTGCTCCTCCATTGCTCGTCCACCTCCCCACCTCTAAGAACATGTGGCCCAATTACCCATATGGGTCAAATTGACATTCTCTATCTTTTTCTTTTTTCTTCTTATTTGATTAGTTTTATTTCATTTGAAAATTTGTGCTTTGTCTTTGTTTTGATTGCGTCTCTCTCTTGAGTTTAGAGATGTTTGAGAGAGAAAGGAGGTGGGTTGATTTGTAGCCGTTTGTATAAAACTTGAATATTTTAATCAGTTGTGTTAATTTTTTATTTTGTTTTATTCTTTTGCTAATGAACAGTAGCACTTCAGGCAATGAGAGTGACTATTCATGGTAGAAAAACTTTTTGCATTTTTAGAGAGGCTGTTGCCTGTTGGAGCATCATTTTGCAGTTAAACTATAAACCAAAGATGATTTTGTGTTTGCCAATGCAGTTTGATGCTCTAACAAACACAAATATAAAGAACACGCAGTTTTTCACTACTGGTGAACATAAATACTAATATATGGTATGAAATACGTTTTATTCATTTAATAAGTTTAAGAAATATTATAAAAATACAGCATAAAATCAGGAATGAGTTATAGCAAGTTAAAGAAGGAAACGATATTTTATAAATTCTTTTTTTTTTTTTTTTTTTGAGAGAGAGTTTTAACCAATGACGTCCATTCCTGATGATAGCTCTTTATCATCAGACCAAAACACCAATCAGTTTTTTGTGTAGGCGGGAATTGAACTCTAGGTCTCTTATTCAACCATCAAAAACTTTACCAGTTGAGCTAACTGGAACCACTACTATTTTATAAATTCTTTGATTCAATTGCTTAGCCAAAAACTAATAACAAAATAATTAACTAAAAGCATTTCTTGGCTCATATTATTATATTTAAAATGATTTTATTTATTTTTACTAAAAATCTATCACAATAGGTAAAGTTAAAAGAAAATTCAATTAGATTTCAAATTAAAATTCAATTAGAGTCTAATCTAATTGAATTTAAATTTTTGTGCCAAGTTAATTTTTGTGCCAATTAGAAAATTGAATTAAAATTTTCGTGCCAAGTCTAATCTAATTGAATTAAAATTTTTGTGCCAATTAGAAAATTCAATTTAAATTTTTGTGCCAAGTTAATTAATTCGGTTTAAAATTTGGAATTCAATTAGAATTTAATTTTACGTCACATGTCTAATCTAATGTAATTTTTTTTTTAATTTTTGTGCTAAGTGAGTTAATTCAATGTAGAAAACAAAAAGTTCAATATAAATAAACTATAAAAAAAACCTAATCATATATATATATATATATATATATATATATACCATTACTATATATTAACAAAACTTAGAATAAATTTAAGTAGATTCAAAATTGAATTTTGCTTTTGATAACTTTCTATACAAATTAAATTATTTAGATTTTTACTATTATTTTTTCTCTGAACAAATGAGCATGTTTTTTATATTTTTTCTATTTAGATATTTTGTATGGCAAGATCTTCAACGTAACAAATTGTAATTGAGCTGAACGATCACATGCACCTATTCTCATTCAATTTAGGAGATATTATTGGATCAATTTATTCTTTTATTTTTGTGTTGTATTTAGTAGAATTTCAAAAACAGTGATTGTGAATTAATATTGTATATGTAGTATCTTATAGTAATTTTCAAAATTATATACATAATAGTAGTGTAATGAGAAACTTGGCATAGCCAATATCATGAAAATTGCAAGAAAAAACTATTTTAGTACTTTCAAATGTCTTGGTCGAACTAATATTTTTTATGCTTTATAACCCAAGCTAATATCAATAGCAACACTACAATTCATCATTCTCGTGCGTAAGCACGGATTACATACTAGTGACAATAAAAATAAATAATTCAAATTATAGAAAATTCCTATGATAGATAAATAATAAAAACATTGATGCTTAATATAAATAGCAAAAAACATGGAACTACAAGCATTAATTTGATAACTTCATTGTTGTGTATAATTTTTTCATTGTTGTGTATAATGATACACATTTTGAAAACAAAAAAATTCTGCACTTGATAAAAGTATTAAAGCTAAGTCAAGTTAGACTATTTTTGTACAAATATAATACACGAAATGTTTAATACAAGATTTATATGATTAATTGTAATAATAAAAGAAAACATATATTTTATAAAAATTTTGCTTCATACGGTAAACAGGTTTTTTTTTTTTTTTTTTGAAAGCGTAAACAGGTTCTTTTAAAAATATATACATACGTGCCGTATATTACATATATTTTACTAGCTATGTTGGTGAGTTATGAAACCTCCTTCATTCTTTTTTTCTCTATTTTTTCCCCTATATTTAAGAATACTTTACTTTAGTTATTTCAAAATACTTTAATATGTATGAATATTTTTTGTTCATTTTTTTACCAAATATGATGATCGTAGATCAAAACTTGATGATCCATAGCTTACTTATTTTCCAAGAGTCTTGTAGTTTAATAGGCACTTTCCTATGTTTTCAATGAAGACATTCAGGATTCAACTTTTCCCACCTCCAATTATCGTATTTAAAAAAAAAAAACATTTAACATATCCTATATGCATATTTAAGAAAAAATAACCAAATATATAATAAATGTTTTTATCTAAGTTTGACCCTATTAATGTTCCTTTTTGAATTCATGTCTACCCTTGAAAAACCTTAGAGCATTTATGTAAATAAATAAATAAATATATATATAACAATTTTAGACTACCCAAAACTACTTTTTCTATTTTGGATAACTACTTTTACAACACATCCTACGTCTCATTCTCATTTTGGATACATTACATTAAAACAATCATTTTCTTTCTCAACAAACCCAATCAACCAATCGCAAAACCCAATCATCTCACCAACACAAACCTAGCACTATCACCACCCACAAATCCAACATTGTTGATCCTCATTGTTCACCCAAACCCACCAACCACCACAACTCAAACCCAACATTGTTGATCTAAAACCACTACCCACACCAATAGCCAACAACCTAGTGCCACGACCAATGCCGAGACCCACACCGCCTGATCCACAACCATAATATGATGAGAGTGCAAGAGAGAGAGGGGGGGAGGGAGTCTTGATTTTTTGCTAAGAGGAGAAAGAATGAGTGAATAAAATATTGGGGAAATGTTTCACATAAGCTACAGTGCTTGTGTGTATTTATATATATAAGCATTGTACCGCTGTGTATAATTTTATACAAATAAATAATTGGATGAAGCTTCTTTTTTTTTTTTTTTTTTTATATCTACAATGTCATCTATTTTGCATTTTTATATAAGCAGATGAGAATGCTTTTATAAAGATAACGCGTGGTAGAGTTTGTAAAATCATTCATTATTAATTTGTGCATTTTAGTTTTTTTTTTTTTTTAAGTAGTTTGCCAACCTATTTCTATACTTAGTTTTATTAATTATTGTTATTATGATATAATAAATTTATTTTATGTTTACATTTTCAAATAATCATAAAAATTGACCGAGTTATTATAAAAATATATCGAAAAGGAAATTTTTTAAAAAAAAATGTTAAAATTTGCATATACTTTAGTTAATAATGAGTTTAGGTAAGAAAATTTGGATTGGCTTCAAAAAAGTTGGATGTAGTTAAATGGGCTTAAAGTGAAATGGATTGTAAGTAATTTCTTACGGGCTCGAAGTAGAATGGGTTATAATGGGCTTCAAATAAGTTGGCAGAAGTTAAAGGGCTTGAAGTAGCTTATACTTATCATAAATTTCGAACGTGTGAAACTAATTAGAACGACATGTATCAAGTCACTTGATGTTTTTGAGTCTTGACTTAACTATTTTAATAGTAAGTAAACCATATGGCAAAACCCCATTGTAGGATACACCGATACAAGGAGACACTTAGTGCCAGCCACCACAGTTGACATGACCAAATTTTTTATTTTTTTAAAAAAATTAAAATAATTAAGTACATAAAAAAATAATTAAGTACTTAATTTTTTTTGAGGAAGAATTAAGTACATAATTAAAAATTATATACTCTTATAAAGTTTCTTTGATGACCTAACATAGATTCTTCAATTAAATTAAACCTTGTGGTTGCATTGACCAATGAACCACATGATTTTTTTTTTTTTTTTTGATAAGTAAGAAAGTATTATTAAGACAAAAAGGGGGGAACCGGGTCATCAACTTCCTTACAAAAGACCCATTGAGGGATGGAAGAGATGAGTTGGGGTCCCCAATTTGAAGAAAAAGAAGCCCAACGAGCTAACATATGGGCGAGTTCATTACAAGAGCGATAACAAAAAGAAAATTTAACAACCGAGAAGCAAGGGATTAATCTGCGAATATCAGTGACGATCGACAAAATTTCCCAAGGGGGATCAGCTGATGAGCAAGTAATAGAGTCAATGACAACCTTGGCGTCGCCTTGAAAAATCACAAACTTACAGCCCAATTTTGATGCAGTGGAAATGGCCAAGAGGGCGGCTTTGGCTTCGCCCCAGGCAGGGGATTGATGAGGTTCTTTGGCAGTACAAACAGAAATAATTTGTCCATTGGGATCGCGGCCAACGGCAGATATGAAGGAGGCATGTGGGGTAATTGCAGCATCAAAATTGAACTTGATCCAACCATGTGAAGGGGGAGACCATTAAGTAAAGGATGTAGGGGACTTAGACAACCAAGCATTGGACTGAGATTGATAGGTTTGGTTAATTTCAACAGCAAGCTGGTTGGGAGTAGAGGAAATATTGTCAAAAATCAGTTTATTCCGACTCCACCAAAGGCGATCACAGGCTATTGCAGCTAAAAGGGGAAAGGATAGGCCAAAAGATGGGCAAAGACCAAGCAGAGTTGTTGGGTTAAGGATAGACTTTACCCACTCAGATGCTGATTTTGGTGGGATGGATGAAAGGTTGATGGGAATGCTTGTGTGCCGCCAGACTATAATGGCAAAAGGACATTCAAACAAGATGTGGACCACCGATTCTTGGGGGTGGTGACAACGGGGGCAAGAGGTGTCCAAGTCAGCAATTCTATAGCCAAGGAAAGCTTTAGTGGGGAGAACATCCCAAGCAATTTTCCAAAGATGATATTTGAGTCGCTCATTAAATTTCATGGACCACAATTTCTTCCATTCAGAGGCAGTAAGGGGGCCAGAACTTGAAAATCTGGAGGTTTGGTCAGCAAGATAAGCCGACTTAACAGAGAATTTGCCACTTGGGCTGATTGCCCAAAAAATGGAGTCTTCTACTGGAGAAAAAGGGATGTGGATTTTTTGGATGAGGGAAGCTATGTCATGGTCAAAGAGATTATGGAGGAGGACACGGTTCCATTGCCTAGTTTCAGGGATGATAAGATCGGATACAAGATGATGGTCAGGCAGGGAGGATGGAGGGGGAGGGGTGAATGATGGGATAAAAGGAATCCAAGGGTCATGCCAAATATTCACAGAAGATCTTGAACCAATTGAGAAACAGAAGCCTTTTTTTATCATAGGAATGCTTTTATGAAGGCTTTTCCAAATGAAGGATGAATTCTGCTGTGGGGAGGAGGATAGAAATGAGCGACCACGAAGATACTTGGAACGGAGGAGGTTGGCCCAAGGTTTATCAGCACTGGATGCAATTATCCAACCAAGTTTGGATAATAAAGCATTATTGAGGTCATGAGCACGACGAAAGCCTAAACCCCCAGAAGCTTTAGGCTTGCACAAAGAATCCCAAGCTTTTGGATATATATGGTGGCCAGGAGTAGTAAAACCCCAGAAGAAGTCACGAAGCCTAGCATCAATTTGGCTGCAAATTGATTTTGGAAGCTTAAAAGAGGACATCCAGTAGGATGGAATGGAAGAGAGCACAGATTTTATTAAAGTTGCTTTGGCTGCCTGAGATAGGATCTTTGCTTTCCATCCAGATATTCTACTAGAGATCTTTTCAAGGATGGTGCTAAATTGAGCTTGGTGGCTCCTTTGGATATGAGTGGGAAGGCCAAGATAGAAGTTCTTGGAGGTTGAATGATGCAGGCCAATTAGGTTGCACAAATTGGTTTTGGATGAGCTGGGAACATTATTGCTAAATGTTATTGCTGATTTCCTCATATTAATAGACAGCCCAGACCAGGTCTGAAATTGAGATAAACATGATTGTATAGCCTGAAGGTCTTCTTGGTTACCACGAGAAAAAACCACAAGGTCATCAACGAACATGAGATGTGATATCGGAGGGCAGTTCCTAGCAATCTTGATGCCTTGGAGAGAACCATCGGTCTCTTTCTGTAAAAATAATCTAGACAGTACATCAATAACCAAAATAAAGAGGAATGGAGAGATGGGGTCACCTTGACGAATGCCCCGGCTGGAAGTGAAGAAACCTTCAGGTGATCCATTGATTAAAATGGAATACGAAGGAGTGGAGATGCACTGATTGATCATTTGAATCCATTTTTCAGAAAAACCAAACTGCTTGAAGATTGAGAGCAAGAAGGACCATTCAACCTTGTCAAAATCCTTTTCCAAGTCGATGTTCAGGGCAGCCAAGCCAGAAGAGCCAGATCGTTTTTGGTGAAGGGTGTGGAAGATTTCGTGTGCGATGATTGAGTTGTCTTGGATGTTTCTGCCAGGGATAGAGGCAGCTTGCCATGGGGTGATGAGCTTAGGGAGGAGAATTTTAAGACGGTTGGCTAAGGTCTTGGAGATTATTTTATAGGATAGATTGCACAGGCTTATTGGACGGAATTGATGAACAGAGGATGGATTTGGGGTCTTAGGGATGAGGGTGATAAATGTGTGGTTCATCTCTTTCAAAATAAGGCCACTAGCAAAAAATGACTGGACCATGGCAATGACTTCTTTGCCAACCGTACCCCAATAGGATTTGTAAAAAATGGCTGACATTCCATCAGGACCAGGGGATTTTGAAGAAGCAAAACTGAATGCAACGGATTTGACTTCATCATCAGAGGGAATGGCACACAGGGATTCATTTTCTTCAAGGGAGATGGATTGAGGGATGAGGCCAGAGAGGTCAATATGGTGGCAAGGGTGAGGATGCTGGGATGTAAAGATATTTTTGTAGAAGTTGACAAAGCAGTCACTGACTAGTTGGTGGCCAGAAAGCCATGAGCCAGAGTCATCTTTTATAAAATCAATTGCATTCTTTCTTCTGCGAATAATGGTGGATAGATGGAAAAATCTTGTATTGAGGTTTGATGATGTGTACCATTGGTTTCTTGATTTTTGGCGCCAAAGCAAATCTTCGCGGATCAAGCATTCATTGAGTTCACACATAAGAGTGTTCTCAGTTGAGGTGTTGGAGATAGAGGGAGGCAAGCCTTAGACGGTATTTATTTTTTCAGTGAGGATCTTGATCTTTGTGTGGATGTTGCCAAAAAAGTCTCTGTTCCATTTTTTTAGAGAAGATTTGGATTCTTTTATTTTTTGGGAGAAGCAAAAGGCTGGTGATCCAGAGAAGGATTTGGACCAAGCATTTTTGACAACAGCAAAGCTGGATGGGTCACGAGTCCACATTGATTCAAAGCGAAATGGTTTGGGGGTATTACGATCGGCCCCTAAGGTGCAAAGGATGATAGGGGCATGGTCAGAAGCGATAATGGGGTGGTGTTGAAGAATGGCTCGAGAGAACATAAGTCTCCAGAGATCATTGGATATTGCTCTGTCAAGGCGTTGCTTAATTGTACCAATAAGATGCTTGTCAGACCAGGTAAATTTATTGCCTTGGAAGCCAAGATCAATGAGGCCATTATTGGTAATAAAACCAGTAAAGCCTCCGTCAGAAGACGATGCAAAGGGGCGACCTCCCTGTTTTTCAGATTGGGAGAGGATACAGTTGAAGTCACCAATACCAACCCATGCACCACCGAATGAATTTATTGATGTTTCGAGATTTTGCCAGAAACTAGCTTTGAGAGAGGAGTATGGAGGACCATAAACTAATGAGAGCATCCAGGGAGTGTTTGGGGGGTCAGAATATACAAGGACATTGATGAGGTTGTTGTTTGATGAGAGGGGTTCTATATCCAAGCCATTTTTCCAAGCAAAGCAGAGCCCGCCAGCTTTTCGAATAGGATTGACATAGATGATGTTGACGAAACCAAGTTGAGAAAGAAGAGGGGAGACTTTTTTTTTTTGGAATTTTTGTTTCTGAGAGAAATATACAATCAGGGTTGATATCTCTCAAAAGGCCCTTGAATTTTTGGATTGCCGTAGATCGGGCAAAACCACGACAATTCCAAGAGAGAATCTTCATGGGGAGGGGGGGGCCATGGGTAGGCCCGCCTCCTCAGCCATTGGGATAATTAGAGTAGAGTTGGAAAGAATGGGTGCGGTATGTGTTTTGGTTCTGGCTAGATTTTTCCACTTGCGTTTGGGGTTGTTTAGTTTATGGATAGCGCCAGGGTGGAAAGTGGGGGCATCCTCAAGGGTGGAGGGGCATAGGGACAGGGGAAGAATTTTTAATTTCAATTTTTTGTTGCTGATATTTTCTGGGGGTGATGGTAGTTTTCGTTTGGTAGAAGTGGCAGTGTCCATGGGAGTTTGAATTTGGAGGGAGGAAAGATCAGGACAGTTGAGATTGGGTGACGTGGCTAAGGATGGTTTTTCTTTTTCTGAAATGTTGGCAAAGTTGATCCATTGGAGGACACGATAATTTCAAAGTTGATCCCACATGATTGAATCTTCTAAAAAAATAAATCACATGATTGAATTTAATTATCCTTTGAAAAGATAATATAGATTGTGTTGTATTTGTGAATATAACCATGTGTATAAATTTGATTGGGAACCTAAACTACAACACTTAAAATTTGTACCTAAATTATATCCTTCATTATAATTAAAAGAAGTAATAATTACTTATAGGAAGGAAACTTTAAAAGGCGAAGTATTTGACCCAAAATTTAAAAAAAAATAAAAAAAATCAATTTTAAGATGGAAAAAATTTTATTTAAAGTAATAATACTTAAAAAAGTGAAAGGACGATTTGATTGGGGTGAAAAGGGAGGATTAAAAATGAAAGAAGGAAAAAATAGATAATTTTTTTATTTATTATTTGATTGAAGTGAAAATGGAAATAAAAGAAAATAGAGTGGATGGGCCGAGTTTTTTTTTTTTTTTTTTTTTTCCCCTTCCAAATTGTGAAGACAAGAGGGAAGAAAATGACATTGAAAAGAAAATTACTAAATTACCCCTCTTTTTCATAATTTTATTTTTAAGAATAAAGACATAATATAGTCTTTGATAGTTGAATAAGAGATCTGTGATTTAATCTTTGCTTATACCAGAAACCGATTGGTGTCTTTGTCTGATGATAAAGAGTTATCATCAGAAGCAGATCCTATAAGTTGAAACTCTCTAAAAAAAAGATATAATAGTATTTTATTTTTTATTTTTCTACTTTGTCATTCTCTTTATATACACTAATAGTAAAAATAAATAAATAAAATAATTTGCATGTCTTGGAATTTCTAGCATTCTAGTTCAAATCTCTCCGCTTCCTATTCTCTATACGAGAAATGTTATGTCAACAATATTTTCACTACAAATTATAAGTAGCAAGTTTTTATAAACTGTTATGGATAGGTAAAAAAATAATTTTAATAGTAAATTTAAATTAAAACAAGCAACAACTTATTATTTAAAATTTATTTTAAAAATGTTGTAAATACTCATCTGATGTATATCCTCCTAACATGTTTTTGTCCTCTCAATCTCTCACTTTTCTAATATCCAATCAAATAGAGCACGGAGAGATTAAATACAATTAAACAGAAAGGAACTGTGTTTTACTGCGAAATATCCATACTGCTGCTGCATATATAGATTTTGGTCATCAATGCAGCTTTTTACAGTGCAAGAAATCCCGGCAACCTGCGCGCTTTCATACATACACATGCCGTCTGCCAAATAATCCTAGACGTCACTTTGATGTAATTCTAACATTGCTTTGCTTGCCTTCCAATTCTGCATGCACTGTTTCCTGTGACTTTTGCCATTATCAAATCCTTTTCATTTCATTTTATGCTTCTTTCTTTTTCTTAGATTATATTCTCTCTTTTTTTCTTTTCTTTTTTTTTTTTTCTTTTTTTGTGAAAAGGATATTGCATTAAGCATTAACTAGCCAAAGATACAGGGTTCCGTGATTTTATTTATTACTCCAGAATTAAAGACTGCTTCAACATACAGAATGCTAAAGATATTGAGCAGCCCCAGTGGGTCTCTAGCATTGGAATACGCGAATACACTCCTGCAAATACGTGGCGACTGGCTTGGGATATGAGCAAATGGGCAAATGCATTTATGTGTTTGAATACAAGATTTTGGAGGATTTGAATTTTAGACATATTTATTGAAAATTGCCTGGTGTTAACAGATTAAAAGTTACACAAACATGAATATGTGGTTGTTACATGCAATCCGAGCTGGGGCTTCTATATAAATCATTGGCGTCACAATTCCTGAGAAATTTCAAGGTTTAGGGATCCTTGGATTTCAATTATTAGCAACAATCCCAGCTAAAAAAACTAAACCAACAATAAACTTTGATCCCAAGATTTGAAGTTGAATCTATATTTTGTTCTCTGTTCCACTATTAGTCTCATCAATCCCTCTTTCCCAACTCCTAAGTTTATTTTTACTTTTAAGGGTTAACGTCCTGTATCTAAAAAATATCATATTTTACCATTTTAAAAACTACTTTATTTATTATACTATACAATTTTATTGTACATCTAACATCTCAAACTCTATTTCTTTTGTCACTTTATATTCTTTTTTATTCTTTTTTTAATTATTTCTCTCTCTCTTCCTCTTCCTCTCTCTCCCTTTTCCTCAGGCAACCAAGCTCCAGCAAAACTCATTAAAAAACCACCACTCACATCTCATTTAACCCACTAAATATCGGCCAGCAACTGCCACCCAACCACCACGCCACCACCATGCCAACTTGCAAACCCATTAAAAAAACCCACCAAACCCACCACCAACAACAACCACCACAAGAACCACAAAAAAAAAAAAAAAAAAAAAAAAAAACACACACACACACACACACACACACAAACAAATCGCCAAAAACCACTAGACACTGGCCACAAAAACCACACCACCACCAAGAGAAAAAAACACACACACAACAACAACAACAACAACCAAACAAAACCTACAACCCATAACCCCACGCCACCACTGCACCACCACGCCCCAGACCCACAACTCACAACGCCTCTGCCACCAAATTTGACTCACACACCTCAGCCAGTAGATCTATTAGGATCACTTTTTTAATGCCATTGTAACCACTGTTGTATTGGTTGTTGTATAAAATGATGCTATTGGTTGTATCAGTTGGTTGTATTAGTAGTTATACTTGTTAACTAGGGCTTAGCTATGGTTAATAATGAGTCATGGGTGGGTTCTTTCGTTAGTACTTGTAATTGTTGTTAGTCAGGTTGAGGTGGTTAGTTGGTTAGGAGTACAGAGAAGAGGCAATTATGAAGTAAAACAGGGCAGCACTCTTGTATAAAAGGCTAGAAGGGTCATGAATAACAAATCAAGCAAATTGTCATCATTTCAATCCTATCCCAATTGTCTAATTCTCCATTCTTTCTCTATTCTGGAGAAGAGCTGTCCTTGAATTCAGCTACAATCAATTACAGTCACCCTTAATTTTTTTCACAATTAGTTCACTATCCTTGCAATTGGTATCAGAGCATGCTCTCCTTGGCATCCATGGCGGCTGCAACCAACGAGGCTATTGCTTCACTTCGAAATACAACTAATCATCACACAAAGGAGTTATAAGAGATGAGAACCATACAAGAAATTCATACAAGAACGTTGAATGAAATGAGTCAACAATTGACTACAATCTTGCAGAAATTGAGTTCTTTAGACCAGGGTGGCTCTCCAATCTCAGAGAATTGCAGAAAATCAAAACCCTAGTTCTGCATTGTTGCCTATGTCTTGCCCCATGAAGTTGGAATTTCCTAAATTTTCTGGTGAAGAACCTACGAGTTGGATGTATAAGGCTAATCAGTACTTCAGGTACTATAATACCCAAATTGGTGAGAAATTGATGTTAGCTTCATTTCATATGGAGGGAGAAAAGCACTGATTTGGTTCCAAGAAAGTGAAGAAACAGAGGTGTTCTGTGACTGGGAGTATTTGGTTCAAGCTATGCAAGTGAGGTTTGGCACGACTACATATGATGATCCTATGGAAATGTTAACCAGGTTGACGCAAACATCTATTGTGGCAATGTATAAAGCTCAACTTGAAGTCTTGTCAAATAGGATCAAGGGGTTATCTCCTGCACACAAGTTGAATTGTTTTCTCAGTGGCTTGAAGGATGAGATAAGGCTCCCTGTTCGTATGCTCAATCCTCAATCATTGAATGAGGCCTTTGGATTATCCAAGATTCAAGAAGAATACAATTGGAGTTGTAAGAAGTCTTCTAAGGTTCAAATGGATCAAGGTAAGCCCTCAATTCTTGGTCCACCCAAAGCTCTTCCTTTGATAGATAACAAGACTAATAAATTGCCAATTAAAAGAATATCACCTGCTCAAATGGAAGAAAGGAAGAAAAAAGGATTATGTTATAATTGTGATGAGAAATGGGGTCTTGGACAAAAGTGCAAAAATGCTGTGTTACTTCTTCTTGATTATGTGGAGTTTGTGCCTAATGATAGTTCAAGAATACGAATTGCTGAATTGGAAGAGGGAGGTGAGAATTCTGTTACTGATTGTTCCTTGAATGGTCAAGAGGGTAGTGTTGAAGAAGCTGGAATCACCCTTTATGCTTTAAGTCATACTCCTACTTCTGGTACCATGAGGGTAATGGGGAGGATTAAGCACAAATCTTTGGTAATTTTGATAGACTTACGTAGCACACATAATTTTGTTGATACTTCACTGTTTTCTCAATTGCACATTCCTGTGGACACTTCTCAGGTTTTGGAAGTGAAGGTGGCTAATGGTGATGTGCTTAGGACTCAAGGGTTTTGTGAGGCAATTTCCCTTTGTTTGCAAGGACACCAATTTTTGGTTCAGTTACATGTATTGCCTATGGGGGGTGTGATCTGGTGTTAGGGACCTAGTGGTTGAGTACTCTTGGGATCATTCAATGGGACTTCAAGCTACCAACTATGTGTTTTTCTTATGGACAAAAATCTGTGCTCTTACATGGTTTGAAGGATGCAGGATCTTACATTCAAGAAAGTAACCAGTTCTGGAAGGAACCTGTGAAAAGAGGACTAGTCTTGCAGATTGCATGTCATACTACTGCTCATTCTACAGATTAGGCTGCCCAAGTTCCTACCTAGATTGTTGATCTACTGTTGGAATTTGAGTCAGTTTTTGCTACTCCTATTGGTTTACCTCCTATCAGAGGGCATGAACACCAAATTCAGCTTAAGGAAGGAGCTCAAGCCATCTGCCAAGGGCCCTACATGTATCCTTTTTATCAGAAAAATGAAATTGAAAAATTAGTTTAAGAGTTGTTGTCTGTTGATTCAATTAGGCACAGTTGTAGTCCATTTGCTTCACCTGTTCTTTTGGTAAGGAAGGTTGATGGGTCTTGGAGGATGTGCAGTGATTATAGGGCTTTGAATCAAGACACTATTAAGGACAAGTATTCTATTCCTATCATTGATGAGTTGTTGGATGAGTTGGGAGGGGCTTATGTGTTTTCTAAATTGGATTTGAGGTCTGGTTACCACCAAATCAGAATAAAAGAAGAAAACATCCCTAAAACTGCTTTTAGAACACATGAGGGCCACTATGAATTCTTGGTTATGCCTTTTGGCTTAACTAATGCTCCTTATACTTATTAATCCTTGATGAATGACATCTTTAAGCCCTTCTTAACGAAGTTTTTTCTTGTTTTTTTTTTTTTTTTTTTTTGTGACATATTGGTGTATAGTAAATCCTTATCTGATCATCTTGGTCATCTCAAATTGGTCTTAGAGACCTTGGCCAAACATCAGCTATTTGCTAAGAAATCAAAATGTATGTCTGCTTGTGGGGAGGTAGAGTACTTAGGTCACCTTATTTCTGGTGTGGGAGTGAGAACTGACCCAAAAAGACTGCTCCAATGCAACAATGGCATGTTCCTAAAGATGTTAAAAGCCTTGAGGGGTTTCTTGGGTCTCACTGGGTACCATAGGAAGTTTGTGAAGGGCTATGGTCAAATTGTTGCACCCTTGACTGCTCTACTAAAGAAGGATTTCTTTGTTTGGACTCTAGAAGCTGCCAATGCATTTTAGGTGCTTAAGGAGGCTGTCTCAAGTCCTCTAGTGTTGGCTTTGCCTAATTTTACCAAGCCTTTTACTGTGGAGTGTGATACTTCTGGTGTGGGTTTAGGGGCTGTCCTAATGCAAGATCACAGGCCTATTGCCTTTCATAGTTAAGCCTTGAAAGGTAATAAGCTCTTACTTTCTACCTATGAGAAGGAATTACTAGCTTTAGTGGTGGCAGTAAAGAAGTGGAGACCCTACGTGTTGGGAAGACCATTTGTTATCAAAACAGATTATCAAAGTCTAAAATATCTCTTAAAGTAGAGGGTGGGCACACCTGCATAGCTTAGGTGGATTACCAAGCTCCTTGGCTATGCTTTCATTGTGGAGTACAAACAAGGTAAAGAGAATGTGGTGGCTGATGCACTCTCAAGAAGGTCAGGTGATGAAATTACAGCTTCTGCTTTTGTACAATCTGATTTGCCTATTTTTGTTCCAAGTGTGTCAGCTATTTCAGATGTTCCACTTGCTTCAAAGCAAAGAAGTCAATATCGTACCGGAGGCTATACCAGTTTGGCTAATGGTACAATATATTTCTAGTACTGGTCAATACCAGTGTACCATTTCGGGTTTACCATTTTGGGTTTACCGCTATTTTACACACACACACACACCAAATCTCTATTTACCACAAAACATTACCTCAAAATTCCTATTTACCATAAAATATTACTTCAATTAAAAATACATATGTATAATTCACTTTCAGCACAAAAATAATATAAGAAAATTAAATTTGACTTTTTTCTGATTCAGTTGAATGTTCCTCTCAGATAATTCCAAACCCAAAAAAGAAAAACAATAGAAAAGATTCAAACTTTCATGTTTATCCTACTTCCTCTTCATTTCTTAGCAACCAAACATGGGTCATACGAAAAATTAAGCAAAAAACCAAAACTTCAAACGAACCCAAATAACCAAAAAATAATAATAATAATAACAAAAATACGTGGACCTTGTTTCTCAATGGATGATGCTGAAGCTGCAACAAGTACAACGGCTGCTCTACTTGGTTAATTACAATACAACAGTTGTTCGACCTGTAGCATATGACAAAATTGACAAGCACGATAACTAGTTACTAACAAAAACATACAAATCTATAACAATTGAACTTATAAAACTAAGGGAAATTTTACCTGAAAGTGAGAGACATAGAATGAAAAGCTAGAGACAGAGCAGCTAGAGACACTAATACAAAGAAGCCAAGAGACGAGAGACACAGAGCAGCTGAGAGAGAGCGTGAGAGAGAAGAAAAGTAGCGATGGCAATTTCTACCTGACCCGTGGATACCCGGCCCAGCCCGATAAAAAATACGGTCAGGTTTGGGTTTAAAAAAAAAAAAAAAAAAAAAAAAAAAAAAAAAAAAAAAAAAAAAAAAAAAAAAACCTAAAGCGGGTCCAGGTCGGGTTCGGTTTTTACAAAAACCCGACCCAACCCGTTTATATATATATATATATATATATAGTTATAACCCTAAAATTTTCTGCTTATAGCCTCACCTCACACTCACAATCTCTTCAACCGCCTCTTATCTCTTCAGCTCACCATTCTCATCTCTTCAACTCACAATCTCACTGCCGATTCCTCTTTTCCAATCTCCGTTAGCACAAGCATCTCTAAACCAGCTGCTATTCTTTTCTTTCTTCTTTTCTTCTCTCTCACTCGTCGTGTGCTAGCCGTTTGGTCGATTTTTTAGTAGTGGATCAAAGGGGCTGTAGATCGAGTCTTACAATTTGGGTGGTGTGGGCTCGTCGTGGGTATGCTCACCGTTTGCCCGCCATGGTTTTGCTCGTTGGTTTGCTATAGAATTGCTCGTCATGGGTCTAGGTTTGGCTTGCCATGGGTTTGGGTTTAGCTCACAGTGGTGAAAACCGTGGGTGGTTGTTGTTTTTTTTTTTTTCTTTTCTTTTCTTTTTGGTGTTGAATGTTGAATATTGATGGTGGATTGTGGGTTTTTGTGGGTTGATAGTGGTGATGGTGTCAAGTGTGTAGTGCAGCGGTGGTGGCTGGTGGTGGTGTCAGTAGATTTGTGGTGGTTCTTGTACAGAAAGAATGAGAGAGAAAAAATAAATAAAAATAAAGAAATGGTAAATAAAGAATGAAAAATGAATATTTAATTGATGGTGCATATTTCTTTGTTCTTATGCTTTATTTCCAAAGATCTACAAATGACATAAAAAATATTTAAATCTATTTGATTAGTCTTTAAATATTAGAATGATTTTATGTATATTTAGATCTTTTTTTTTTTTAAGTTTTTGCAAAGCCCAAAATCAATCTCTTTGCATTTCAATTCAAAATTTTTTTTTTTTTGGTTGGTTGGTTGGGCCTTGATTTGGGCTGCGAATTAGGCCCAAATTTGGCTGAGGTTAACGGGGCCCGTGGGGCCCGGCGGGACAGGTCTAGGCCCCGAATAAAAAACCTGTTTAATAAACGGGCCGGGTCCGAGTACCGAGTCTAGGCCCGCAGGGCGAGTTCGGGTATGAAAAAACCCAGCCCATTGCCATTCCTAAAAAAAAGTGGGCTGTGTGGCTGGAACCTTAGGGTTAGCATTAGGATTGAGCACAATTACCATATTTCTCTTCAAACTTGTCAAAATTACAGAGCAGTTGAGAGAGTGTTTCGGCCCGGTATCTCTTTACCGGCTGAAATAGCCGGATTTCACCGGTACGGCTGGTATTTTTTTTGGTACGAAATAAGGGGTATACTTGTACCAGTGCACTGGCCGGTACGGTATATACCGACCATACCGGCCGGTACGGTACAAGATTGGCTTCACTGCTTCAGAGGGCAGCTTGTGCATTATATCATTTCTAACTCCATCATGGTTGTTTGGTCTCAAGATGAGCTATACTTCTGATCCTAAGATTCAGACTATTGTGCAGGCCATTCAGTCAAGTTCTGATGCTCCTCCTAGGCTTACCCTATGCAATAGGTTATTATTTTATAAGGGCAGACTATATTTGGGTGAGTCTAATGGTGATTTGAAGGTTATGGTCCTACAGCAGGTGCATGACAGCCCCTTGAGGGGCCATTTTGGCTACCTTAAGACCTTGCAGAGGCTTTAGAGATATTTATACTAGTCTGGACTGAGGCAAGACCTGAAGCAATATGTGAAAGAATGTGATGTCTACTAGAAACTTAAACATGAGACTTGCTTTCCAGCTGGGCTGCTGCAACCCTTGCCCATTCCAGAAAAAACCACGGTTAGATGTGAGCATGGATTTTGTGAAAGGACTACCTAAGTCTCATATGCAGTCTGTGGTGTTAGTGGTAGTGGATAGGCTCACCAAGTATACTCATTTTATGGGAGGACGAGTTCATTATAAAGTTCATGAAATGGACGAGTTTACTAAGCAGACGAGTTCAGGCCATGAGGATGCCTCAAGGCTGTAAGTCCATGGGAGGACAAGTTTACTGTGGACAGGTTCGTCCTAGTTTGCCAAATACAAACATCTCCATGCATACAAACGTGGAAAAGGCACGAAAGACGAAGCGATACGCTCGTCCAGAAGCGGAACCAATCAGCTCGCACCACGTGCTCAAGCATTTAATAAAGGCAGTTCGAGGCATCACACATGAATGACCTTTCTATGACGTTAACTCCATATCCCGTTAGCTAAAGATGATCAGACTATGGAGTAGAGGGCAGCTGATAAGGATAATTTTGTAATTAACCCGTGACGAAGTAAAAGGCGACGGTTGTAAATAAAGTCGTCAGTTTCACACGAGAGACAACCTTGTTGTAAAGTCTACGGCTCCACCCCATACCTGACGGCTGCATCTTGGGCATGGCAAGCTGAAGGAGATAAGCTGAAGACCTCAGCAAGCTGAAGGCAGTAAGCTGAAGACCTCAGCAAGCTGAAGGCAGTAAGCTGAAGACCTCAGCAAGCTGAAGGCAGTAAGCTGAAGACCTCAACAAGCTGAAGGAGATAAGCTGAAGACCTCAGCAAGCTGAAGGCAGTAAGTTGAAGGTAGCAAGCTGAAGGCAGTAAACTGAAGACAGTAAGCTAAAGAGGATAAGCTGAAGACCTCAGCAAGCTGAAGGGGATAAACTGAAGACCTCAGCAAGCTAGAGGCAGTAAGCTGAAGACCTCAGCAAGCTAAGATGATAAGCTGAAGGAAATAAGCAGAAGGGGATATATGAATCTCCGATGAATTTGACGTGGCCTTGCTTGGTCTCCACGCATGCTTGCATAAAGAAATATCTTGCACCCCATGCAGAAGGGGATATATAAATCTCCGACGAATTTGATGTGGCCTTGCTTGGTCTCCATGCATGCATGCATAAAGAAATATCTTGCGCCCCATGCTCACCCTAACCAAGAAGACTCCTATAAGGAAAGGGTTCTGGAATGATAAGGGTAAAATAGAAGCATGATTACCCGTTAGTGGAAAGGCTTGAAATGGACTGATGGGGATAAATCGTCTAAGGGAATACTGACGGACCACGAAAGCTGATGGGTCCACGCAAGCCGACGACCCTCCGTACTTGTGAGACGAGACGGACGCCCTCTCATCAAGCCGACGAGTACACTGGCGGAGCGAGATAGAGGAAAAGCTGAGAATGCTGACGGGATAAGTAAGTGACGAGATAAAGCTGAAGGCACAAACGTGACTTGCCATACACGCTTCCATAAAGAAGGTGTCTTGTCGCGTACGCTTGAACCTGAACAGATATCTTGTCCAGCACGCTCACTCACAAAGAGATATCTTACGCTCTACGCAATTGAAAAGTGGTTCCGGTAAGGAGGTATCTTCCCAAACACACCACAGACATCAACTCCATACTACTATAAATACCCCCGAGCCCTCACAGAAAGGAGGTAAGCAAAAACTTTCCCAACTCTTGTACTCTAAGGTTGTGAGTATTCACTAACTTAACCTTCGGAGGGTCCTTGGCCGGTACCACACCGGTACTCCTCTTAAGGTCTTCAGCTTTTGTGTTTTGCAGGTTTAACATCGGGAGCACGTGAGAATCGTGCGACTTACTGACGATTTTTGGCATCATCAACTGTATATACATGTATATAAAAAAATATATAATTCATAAAATTATTTAAATAAATCACATATTATTATTATTATTGAAAAAAATAACATGGTTATTTACTAAATCATGTAACTAAAATTAAAAGTACACATTTTTTTTTAAGAAGAGAAATAAAGTATACATGGAGACAAAACAAAAGACTTGGGCTATACACAGTGAACTTAATCAATGAACTTTTTGAACTTTGTTTTTGTAATATGGATCATTTTTCTTTGTTAAGGATTTTCATTATTTTGAAATCCAGCCATTTCACTTATATTGTTTCTATTCCCCTGTTCATATTTGCATAGTTTGTTTAATGGAAGAAATTGTTTATTATTTTTTGTGTTTGTTGTGTATGCAGTGCCTAAAACAAAGATGGGAGACACAAACAAATCTGGTTCTCCCTTGCCAAATGGCTCTCCCTCAAGAACTAGACGTTGTCCCTTGCCAACTATGCAATCTCCTTCGCCATTTTCACGATCACCCTCACCATTGTCGCTTTCGGGCAGCTCACTTTCAGGATCCCATCACCATCACCTTTATGCCCATTAAACAACAAGTGAGTGTTTGAATTTATAGTTAATCATATTTAATTATCATTGGGTTGATAAATTTTGTGAATCTATGTAATTATGAATTTATGCCCATTTATCAATGAGTGTGTAATAATAAATTTGTGAATATTTGTTTTGATTAATAGAATTTCTAACTCCCAAACTTTTGAACCAATTAGAAGTCCAAAACCCCCAATGGTGGACTTGGTGAGAAAGGACTTAGAGGTAGAGGAACAAGAAAGGAGTCAAAGGATATGGGAAGAGGGAGAGTAAGAGGGTACAAATGAGGATGAGGATAAGGATACAAGTAGAAAAAGAAAGACTACATCAGATGTTTAGGAGCATTTTTACAAGGAAGAAAGTTAATGGAAAATTTAAAGCCCAATGCCACCATTGTAGCAAGCATTACTTGGGCAACTCTAGCCAAGGTACAACCCATTTGCGTAATCATTTAGCAAGATATCCACGGTTAAAATTTAAAGATATAAGAGATATGCGACAACAAGTGTTAATTAAACAACAAAATAAGGTGGATGGAACGATGGGTTTAAATGCTTACCAATTTGATCAAAACATAGTGAGGAATACTCTTGCCCGTATGGTCGTCCTACATGAATACCCACTTTCAATAGTTGACCACATTGGGTTTAGAGAATTTGTGAAGTCTCTTCAACCTTTGTTTAAGCTTATCTCAAGCAACACTTTGAAGAGTGACATTATTAAAATTTATGATAATGAGAGGGAGAAAGCTTTGAAGATAACAAACAAGAATGGAAGTAGAATGGCAATTACAACTGATATGTGGACTTCGAGTAATAAAAAGAGAGGGTTCATGGTCATTACTGCTCACTTTATTGATCAAACTTAGATGTTGCAAAGCCGGGTTTTAAGGTAATTTTTTAATCTATGAATGTTAAATTTATTATTTATTTATGAATTGAATTTATTGATCAAACTTAGACTTTATGTTAAATAGAATGTTTATTGAGTTGTGTTATAATTATTCCTATTATTTTTCTAGGTTTGTTTATGTTCCTTCTCCACACACGAAAGATATCCTTACTGAAGTCCTTGTTGATTGTTTTTTAGAGTGTAACATTGATAGGGAGTTGTCTACAATAATTGTTGATAATTGTAGTACTAATGATGCTATGATAATATTTCTTTTGAATAAGCTTGATACTAGTTTTCTTATGTTGGGTGGCTCTATGTTGCATATGAGGTGTGCTGCACATATTTTGAATTTGATTGTTCAAGATGGTTTGTCTCTTATTGGTGATGATATTGAAAGGATTTGTGATAGTGTGATTTATTGGACTGGATCACCAAAAAGGAGGCAGAAATTTGATGAAATGCACACCAATTGCATGTTCAATTCACTAAAGAGTTGGTTTTAGATTGTAAGACACGTTAAAATTCAACTTACTTAATGCTTTCTATTGCATTGGTTTATAAAGATGTTTTCTCTCGTTTGGCTAAACATGAAACATCTTATACTTGTTTGCCATATGACCATGATTGGGAGGTAGCCAAAGATATTTGTGGGAGGTTGGAGTTGTTTCATAGTGTGACTGAGTTTTTCTTTGGTTGTAAGTATCCAACAACTAATGTGTATTTTACTTTAGTTTGTGAGTTGAAAATTGCATTAAATGAATGGAGTTTGTCTTTAAATGAGATGATTAGTATGATGGCAGAAAGCATGCTTGCTAAATTTAATTCTTATTGGGCTAATGTTAATGTTGTTATGGCTGTTGCTGCTATCTTGGATCCAAGATGTAAGATGAAGTTATTGGAGTTTTATTATCTTAACATTTATGGTAATAATTCTGATTTGGACATTGAAAAAATTAAGAATCTTTGTTATGATTTGCTTGATGGGTATGGAGATATTGATGAGTCCCCTGTAATGAAGGAAGTTCTCAGATGCCTACAAGTACTTCAAATCAAGTGGCACAAATGAAATTTAGGTTGAGTGGGGTAATGTCATCTTTTGATTTGTTTGTGAACAATAGTTCAAGTAGTTCAAAGAAACGTGGGAGTGTTAAAATGGAATTTGATCATTTCATTGATGAGGGAGTGTTGAAGAGGAGTGAAGACTTTGATATTTTGGCATGGTGGAAAAGTAATGGTCTCAAGTATCCTACTTTACAAAGGATTGTAAAAGATATTTTAGCCATTCCTGTCACAACTGTTGCTTCAAAATCTGCATTTAGCACTAGTGGAAGACTGTTAAGTCCACACCGTAGTAGGCTTCATCCCAAGACTATAGAGGCAATGATATGTGCTCAGAATTGGTTATGGAGTGAAATCAATGGTTAGCAATTGACTAATTTGTATGTATAAAATCATTTTTTTTTATATTTGCTAGTTATAATTTGATGAAGTTTATTCCATTTTTTAATTCATTGTTGTTATAGGTTCTTCAATTATATCTGGAGATTGTACACTTCAATCAATTCTTGATGATGGGGAGCCCAATGAAGAGGGTAGGAGTTGTGTCACAGCTGTAGAGGATTAGACTTTTCATATTAATATCGTAGCCTTTTTAATTTCTTAGACTTCTTGAATTAATTTGTTGGTTTGTAATTATTCTAAACTTGTCACTTGTGGGATTTATTTTGTATTTTTTAAATTTCTTGGACTTGTTGAACTTGTGATACTTATTTCTTGGACTTGTTGAATTTATTTTATTTTTATGTTTAGTAGGTGATTTTGGCTATGATTTATTGATTTATGATTAAATGGTTATTTTAGTTAGGTGCTTTATTGATTTATAATCTTAGCTATGATATATTGATTTATGATATTAGTTATGGTTTATTGATTTATAGATTTATAATTAACAAGTGATTTATTTATTTATGATTAGTAGCCTATGATTTGGATTAATTTGAGATTTGGGCCACGTTATCTAGGCTTGAATATGCATGCTTAAATGTAGGCAAAAATAAATTTGGGTTTCAATTCTTATAAAAAAAAATTGGGCTTCAGTCCAATCTTCTTCTTTTTTTTTTTTTTTTTTGGTTAAGCCATGATTTAGGCCGCAGGTTAGGCCCAAATCTAGCAGGGCTTAACGGGGCCCGCGGGGCCTAGTGGGGCAGGTCTGGGTCCCGAAAAAAAAACCCGATTAATAAACGAGCCAGGTCCGAGCCGCGGGTCTTGGCCCGCAAGTCAGGTCCAGGTATGAAAAAACCCGGCCCAAACCCGACCCGTTGTCATTCCTAGCCAAGGTGGCTAATGTCTACCTACAATTTGTGTTCAAATTGCATGGTATGCCTTCTACCATTGTTAGTGATACAGATCCTGTATTCACTTCTCATTTTTGGAGGGAATTGATGAGATTGCAAGGAGTAACCTTGACTATGTCTTCTTCTTATCACCCTCGGACTGATGGCCAAACTGAGGTGGTAAACTAAAGCTTGGAACACTACCTAAGGGCTTTTGCAGCTGACAAGCCTACTACTTAGGTTGAGTGGTTACCCTTGGCAGAGTTTTGGTTTAACACCAATTTCCATGTTACTGCTAAGATGACACCCTTTGAGGCTTTGTATGGTTACCTTCCTCCTTGGGTTCTAGATTATGTAGCTGGTACTATAAGGGTTGGGGTTGTGGACTTGTTACTTAAGGGCAGACAACAGCTTTTGTCCTTGCTTAAGCAGAATTTGTGTGCTGCTCAAGAGAGGATGAGGTGGTTTGCAGACAAAAAAAGGGTGGAGAGTCCTTTGCAGTAGGGGATTGGGTGTATCTAAGGTTGCAGCCATATAAACAGTCCTCAGTGCATCATAAGAAACTTGGAAAGCTGGCTCCAAGGTACTACGGGCTATTTCAGGTCATCCAAAGGATTGTGGAAGTGTCATATACATTGGACTTGCCTCTGGTTCCCTCATTCATCCTGTGTTCCATGTTTCCTGCCTCAAAGCTAAGTTGGGAGACAAGGTGGTATCTAGGCCTACATTGCCTGCTGTAAATGCAGATTTAGTGCTTGCCCTAGAACCTGCGCTGATCTTAGACAAAAAATCTATTCAGTTAAGAAGCGGAAATGTGACTCAGGTTCTAGTGCAGTGGCAAGGTGAAATCCTATATCATTTGCAAGCCAAATTTTCTCACCTTGTGAGCAAGGTGCTCTAAGAGAAGAGGTATTGTTAGGATCACTTTTATAATGCCACTATAACCACTGTTGTATTGGTTGTTGTATAAACTAATGCCATTGGTTGTATCAGTTGGGTGTATTAGCAGTTATACTTGTTAACTAGGGCTTAACTATGGTTAATAGTGAGTCATGGGTGGGTTCTTTGGTTAGTACTTGTAATTGTTGTTAGTCAGGTTGAGGTGGTTTGTTGGTTAGGAGTACAGAGAAAAGGTAGTTATGAAGTAAAACAGGGCAACACTCTTGTATAAAAGGCTAGGAGGGTCATGAATAACAAATCAAGCAAATTGTCATCCATTCAATCCACTTCCTATCCCAATTCTCTAATTGTCCATTCTTTCTCTATTCTGGAGGCAAAGATGTCCTCGAATTCAACTATAATCAATTACAATCACCTTTAATTTTCTTTCACAATTAGTTCACTATCCTTGCAAGATCGGTGGAGAAGCTTTGATCTTTGCTTCTTTGCTTTGTTGGCGTGGAGGCCCAACCACCAAAGATGTGAGGAAAGAGAGTGAGAAAGAAAAGAACTGAGACTAGAGAAAGAGAAGGATAGATGAGAGAGAAAGAATAAAAAGGATTAAAAGAATAAGATGATGAATAAAAATGAATATTTTATTTTTGCACTTAAGCTACAGTACCGTAATAAATTTAGGATGGAACTGTAGTACAATTGTAAATTTTATTACAATTACAATACCAGTATGCATTATTTTAGTAATTTGATGCTAAAATTTAGCATCTTCAAATACTGATGCTCTAACCTACATCTTAGTTTTATATACTATATATTTATATATCTATGTTAAACAAAATAAATCAAAAAAAATGAAATCATTTAAATGCACTCTGAACGAAATAAAAAAAAGCTCTTCACTCCATGTATATAAATGCACATGAAAACAATGGAAAGCTTTGAATAGGACCACCCAATTATTTTATTTTTCTTGGAACCCCAAATAAAGACTTCATAATTTATAATCATGTATGGTCATAAATGTGGAAGGAAGCATATTGGTAAATTAGGTCCAGAGCTTGGGAGACAGTGAAAGGGAAAGGTTTTGTCTTTTTAGAGGATTTACAGACAGCATAATAGACAAAGTAGTAGATTGCAAATAAAGCAACGTGTTTAAGCAATAAAGGCAGGTCTGATTTTAATTAACCTCGAAAGCACAGAACCTAAGGCAAAATATTGGTGAGCACGTAATTGGTGAGGCATTTATATATAGAGAGGTGAGTGACTGATGGTACAGCAATTGTTGTAGTGTCTCTCACTATATCACTGTCAACAGCGGCGCCGCCTGCGATTGGGGTTGTATAAACGACAGACAGTATTAAAGAGAGCTATAAAAGTCTTTTTTTTTTTTTTTTTTTGCCGAATAGCTATAAAAGTCATTTGGACTCATTGCCCTTGGTCAGATTGATTATATAGGAAGTGAAATGACAACGAAGGCATTCGTCACGCGACATTAGTCTCGCACGATTGGCGTTAATTCCTTTCTGGTTTTGTTTAATTTTTGTTTTTGCTAAAAAAGTAAAAAAATTAGTCATGGAATTAAGATAGGGACTTGGACTAAGTCCATTGTGTGAGAGGCCGCATCCCGGCTCTCTATTTTAGGATGTGAGCCAAATTTATGAGAATAAGTAGAGCTGTGTTATTGTCTCTCAAAATGAAAGTTTGACTAATTTTATTTTTCCTCTTAATGCTCTATTTGGGAGTTTATAAGATAATGGAATGAAATAGAATAGAATAATCATAAGGGAATGGAAAGAAAATGAATGAAATGAAATGTATTTAAGTAAGAGAAAAGAATGAAAAAGAATGAAATGAAATGAAATGAAATTAAGTAACCTTGATTGGATGTTTTAAAATGAAAGAATGAAAATGAATGGAATGTAAGTAATTTTGTTTAGGAGTAACATGGAGGGAATGGAATGGAATCATTTTATGATAATATTACTATTAGACCCCTATTTTATAATAAAAGGTTGAATATATAAGGGTATTTTGGAAGTTTTAGTAAAAATTTCATTAAACTTAAATTCATTCCCTCCCATTCCTCCCAATTTTGAGAGAAACAAAAATTTGAGATTTTGAGGAAAAATGGAGGAATGAGCATTCCCTCCTAACCATTCCATTCTCTTCTATTTAAACTCCCAAACAAGGGATTAAATTAAGGGTTTTACAATAGAGTCGCCACTTATTTAATTATTGGAATAAATAAGAAAATCAAAATTAAAAAAATTCCTCATTTCATTTATTTGGAATTGAATTTACATTGATCATAGGAAATTATATGGCTTTGGTCCTAAATACAATCTAAGATAAAGTACATGACTTTGTTTCCTAGTTACAATCTAAAAATCAAAAATTACATGGATAAGCATTTGATCTACTAACCCTTGATCTAAACTCGGAGGCTATGTTACAAGATGAGAAGGTGTTAGGCACCCACCTTCCCCGGTGAAATCGGTACTCTAGACTATAGTAGCCAACATTCATATCACATCATCCAATATGTTATCAATCAATTTGCATGTTGAATTTAACGTGTGTGCATGTGATAAACCCTTATTCAATTTATTAAGCATTACATTTAGATTGAAAAATAAATTCTAGTGAATGTGTGAGAATGGTGATATCCTAGATTCAATGATTTGAAAGAATTATTAAACAAACATATTTTTCATATTTTTTATGTGGATTCAAGATTAAAATTAGTGTTATGCATGAACATATGATGAACAACCAAGAACATGTGAAGAACATATAAGACCAATTAAGAACATTCAAACATATTCAAGAGAATTTAAATGATTACTATCATACTTTAATCTTAAACTCTCATCATGGCAACACAAAAAACAATTAGGAAAAAGGATTATACCTTCATGCAAGATCCATATGGTGGAGGAGGAAACTCTTGAGGGAGGTCCTAAGGGTGGAGAAAAAGAAGAGTTAGGAGAGGAAGAGTGAGTCTCACTCAATACCTTGAGTCTCAAAAAGACCAAGATATGACAAGATTACTCAACTTCCTAGAACTCAAGAGAGGAGAAGAGAGGAGGGTTTTTTTTTTGTGTCCTTTGGAATGGGGAGAAGGGGGTTTATATAGTAGTGGTTGAGAAAATATAAATGGAAGGACATTTAATAAGGGTTGACAAAGAATCATGAACCTAGACCTCATTTTAGCCTTTGGGGAAATCCAGTGTATTAAATGAAGAGATTGGTGGGAGTGAAGAGCAAGCCAAAATTCAGTTTTCCCGTAGCTGCTGTAATAGCCTGTACAGCCAACTTCGAATAATCATATCTGACTCAATTCTGATCGGAATTGTCTCGTTTTTGTACACAAATTAAAGCCCCGGATGTCTAGTTTCTGAGAAAATTAACCTTATTCACAGATTTAAAATATTATGAGAGATATCGATGAAATGGTGAGCAGAGGTCATTTGTTAGAAAATGGTTTCAGCACAATTAACATTAATAGGTCCCAAATTAGCTCTCAATTAATATTAAATGACTCTAATCACTCGCATTTCAGACTTAATTGGTTCTAAATTTACTCTAATTAAAAGATATTTGCACAAATTACTTATTGAATAATTAATGTTTAACTATCTAATTAATTAGATGTATACAACCTTACCATAAAATGTAGTACTAACCAATCAAATTATAACACATCATTAATCTCAAATTGATTATAATTATAACAAATTAGAATCAATTATTCATAATCACATATAGTTGGACTCAATTTGTGATAGTACATCTTGACTATTAAAACTTGATTTGATGATAAGTTTCAATCTGAAGGTCCGATTATGGCTATGACCAGTCGATTTGATCGTTACAACATCAAGATCGTTCTGGTGAAGTGAGATTAAGGATCTAGCGACCAGAATTAAGATACATATTTCCAAGGCAAAATTACCCTTTTTCCTTCCATGTGAGGTTAAATGCGAATTGCAAAATGGGGTATCAACATAGTGACAGAATTGCATCTAAATAATCACACGTGTATAATAGCGAACTCATGGCATCATTTGGATGGGTCTAATGTAATTAGATATAGGATCTCTTTCTCAAAAAAGAAAAAGAAAAAAAAAAAGATATAGGATCTAATCTTTATCTTAAAATCGAGTGTTAATTTATTTTTTAAAGTCAAAAATATTATTTTGGTTCCTATATTTTGAAGTTATTATCAATTTAGTTCATACATTTTAGTAGCGTACAATTTGATTTATGTTATTTTTAATTTACAATCAATTTGGCATCTATAGTCAACTCATAGCTTTTCTTGCACACTTTCTTGAAAACTAAATACAAAAACATATATCAAATTTACCAATCTCCAACTTCAGAAGACACATATATCAACTCAACAACTAAATCAAACCCAAATTTGGATCCAGAATGATAGTAAATTGAAAATATCAAGGACCAAATTGAGTGCAAGCTGAAAATAACATAAACTAATTTGACAATGATCCCAAAATGTAGGGACTAAAACAATATTTTTACCTTTAATAAATATATTCATAGATTCTTTGTTTACTAAAATTTTTTTTTATCCATAAACTTTGCATGAAATTCATTTTTCATTCTTAAACTTTGTAAATGGCTTTTTTCAATAATTTATGTATAAAAATTAAAATTTTCCAATACTTTAAAGATTAATAGATATATATATATATATATATATTAAAATTTTAAAGATAGAGAGTGGAACATTTTTAATAGGTTAGGAACGAAAAATGAAAATTTTAAAATTTGGGTAAAAAAAAATGCAAACTCCGTGGAAGAAAATAATATTTTAGCCCTTTTTTACTCTGAAAAAATTTATCTTAGAATTACAATTAGGCTCTATTTCTATATTTTATTGAAAGGATGTAAAAGTGGGACGGTGGAAGTATATAAAATAGGAAGATAGAAAAGTTATAGGATATAAATATATGTTTTCTTAGTCATTTGTGGTTGGTAGAGAAGATGGAAAAGTAAAAGAATGAAGAATTAGTTACTATTATGGTCTTATTATTAAAAGCACAATGATGGAAAAGTGTGTTTTGGGGGGGGGGGGGGGGGGGAAGGCTTTTCTAAAGTTTTCTCTCTATTTTGGAGAGAGATTTTTGAGTCCAAAGAGAAAACCCTGACCCTACTCCCATTTTTCGTACATCCAATTTCCCCCTTTACTAAACAAAAGAAAATGTTTTCTCACATTTTTTTCATTCCACTATTTCGCATCCTCCCTAAAACACCTCCAACAAAACGCACTATTAAGTGTATATACATGGATGCATTAGTTTTATATTAGATTTGTAGATTATTCATGTAGACATGTTTTATATTTAAACTTATATCTATGATATAGTACTTAGGCTGTATATGTTTTAACCTAAAAGGGTTTTCGAGGGAAAATGTTGTGTGGGTCCTTTTTTGGACAGTGCCCAGGCCCAAGTAGAAATAAGGACTCTGAGCCTTTTACTTGTTGTTTTGGGAGACTGGGCTTGATTTACCGCAGCTAAATGGGCTGATTACGAACCAGATGATGCACAGAACACAAATCCTACAACACATACATGCTAGCAAACAAGAAATATGTATTGAACAACAAGAAATAGTAAAGGGGCAAAGTGGTAAAGAAAGACACAAAATAAAACGTTAAGGGTCCTTAAGGCAATGTGAAACATCCCATTACTCCCTTAATTGTGTAATACATTATGCTCACTAGGACGTGTTATAAGGTCTAAATAAGTTCAAAAATCACAGACTTAGATGGCTCTTTAGACCTCTAAGACTTGCAAAGTTTGAATCCCTTTGAATCCAAATGTGTTCTCTAGTGGCTGTTTGAGAATACCGGGCATTATTTCCCTCTCTTTTCTTTCCCCTTTTGAATTCTAACAAAGTTTTCTCAGTGATTCTACTCTAATACCACAGTTGCTGAATGCCTTTCACTGTTGGCCGCTTTCCCTTTTATAGTGTCATCTTAAGATTTCCGAGGTACCACCGATTCCTTCCATTTGCCCCCCTAGGTACCAGAACCAATGTTGTGCCAACAACATTAGTGGCTGGTTCTTTCCCCATTCCTCATGATTTCCTTCTTTCGTTGTTTCTTCCCCAATAGTCTCTTACTTTTTTTTCCATTCTGAGTTGTTCTTTAGAGAGCTGACCTTTGGTCCTTCTTCCGTCAAGGCTTCTAAACCTCACTTTTCAGACTCAGCTTTTGGTTGCCTTTCCCTTTGTCATTTTCCCAAGTGAGCTGATTCCTTCCTGCTAGGTTAAAAGTTTCCCAGTCACTTCTTTTCATGGTTCTTCTTTCTGGGTTCCCCGAGGTACTAGCCCCTTGTCCATAAATTGTTGGTTCCTAGGCTTTTTGATTCCTTTCTGCAGCATTGGATGGCTGATAGGGACATATCTATTCTCATTCCTTGTGTTTCTTGGCACCCCCTCTGAACTATCTTAATCCAACTCTAGCTTTGCCACACGACTTGAAAATCCTGAGCTCTTGGCAGTCCTTGGGTGTCCCGGCCCAGTTCTTACCACTGGGTTCCCTAGTGATTTTCTGACCTTGGTGGGCTGGGCTTTTCTTCTTCCCTTCGTTTCATGAGTCCTAAGGCTTACTCATTCGTGGATTTGGGTTCTTCCTTAAAACCCTTAATGGATTTGGGCCTACTATTTTTTTTTTCTTTATTGCAGGCTCAAGTGTTTTATTTATTATTTTTTTCATGGAGTTCAATTCTCTGTGCCATTTTGGGCTTTGGTGCAACATTGTGACTTCTTTTTTTTTTTTTTAACCTCAACAAATGTTTTTAGTTGAAAACATAGTAATGTTTTGATGTTTAGTTGTGTTCTTAAAAGAAATTTTGAAAAACATTTTTTTGGTTTTTGTTTATTGAGAAATGCTATGTCCATAACATTTTCACAATATTTTCATAACAAATCTTAAGTGTTAGAGTGTTATTGGTTATTATGGGTAGACAAAAAAGTAATTTAAGTTGTGGATTTAAATTTGAACCAATAATAACTTACCACTTATGATTTGTTGTGAAAATTTTGTGGATATAGCACTTCTCTTTGTTTCATACTTAAAATAACTATTTAACAAAATTTATATAATTTCTCAAGGATTTCTGGAAATAATATTTTTTTTAACAAGAAACCAATAGATTTCCTATTACACAATAAATTTCTCAATTTCTCTCCCATGAGCGAAAGAAAAGCCACAAATGTATTCCCCTCAAAAATAAATAAATAAATAAATAATATATAATCCTGATTCATACTATTGATTTCATATCAAATGTCCAAAGAAAGAGAAAAATAAATATATACTTCATTTCCACACATTTGACATTTCCATTCTTTTTTACTCTCTGCCCATTTGATGCGATGCCATTCAATTTTATTTATTTCCTTTGCTATGCGCGTGTATGTGCAAGTCGGATTGGGTTGAGGGGGTTTTTTTATAGTTCAAACTACCATGGGTGAATTGAAAAAAAAATCTCAACTCTACTGGTTAGGTTGATTTTGGCGAATCGGTGGTTGCCACTTGCCACCCTTACCTGAAAGGCTGAAACTCCCCAAGACTATGTTAGCTGTTAGCATGCACAACGTTATTAACGGAAAAAAAAAATGTTAATAATGTTGACAAAGTAAATTATTTGTTTAATTATCGTCTGGTTTGGCAAAGAAATCAACGGAACAAATGCTGCACAGGCCCAGACCAGACACATTAAAGCACAGGCATTATTACCATAACGGGCCGGGTAATGGTGGCCCATTGTTTTTTCTAATAATACTTGCAGTTTTTTTTTTTTTTTTTTTTTGAGGAGATAATAATCGCAGATTGAGTGGGATTAAACTGATTCAATTTTCAAACCATGGTGATAATTAGAGACAATAATCCTTTTTTTTTTTTTTATACAAGATAGAAATTGTACTCTAACTTAATCTAAGGCCCCGCTTGGGAGTTCGTAAGGGAAAGGAATGGAATAGAATGTAATGATTATAAGAGAATAGAAAGGAATGGAATGGAATGGAATGTATTTAAGTAAGGGAATGGAATGGAAAAGAATAGAATGGAATGGAATTAAGTAACCTTGATTGGATGTTTTAAAATTAAGGAATGGAAAGGAATGGAATGTAAGTAATCTTGTTTGGGAGTCACATGGAGAGAATGAAATGGAATCATTTTATGAATATATAAGGGTATTTTGGGAGTTTTAGTAAAAAAATCATTAAATTTAATTTCATTCCCTCCCATTCCTCCCAATTTTGGGGGGAATGAAAATTTGAGGTTTTAAGGGAATAGAAAGGAATGGTGTTCCCTCCTACCCATTCCATTCCCTCTCACTTAAACTCCCAAATAAGGGAATGGACTTTCCATTCCCTCCGTTAAAACTCCCAAACAAGAGGGAGGGAAGAATATTCTAAAAATATTCTTTTCATTCCATTCTATTCCATTCCATTCCCTCCTCCCAAGCGGAGCCTAAGTGTATATCAATATGTGCGTAAAGTTTTCTCCTAAAGACTTGAATTCCGGCCTTTACCTCCACACACCCCAAAATCACTTATACTTATGGAGTGACCATCGCACCCCAAGAGTGTGCGGTGGTGAGAAACAATAATCTTGATTTTGCTTTATTCGCATAAATGAATACGAGACTTTGGCAAAAGGGGGGAAAATAATTACTTCTAGGTTTTTAAAAAAACAAAAAGGGGATGCAAGAAAATAATAACTTTTATTGGTGCTTAATCTTTTTACTAAATGGATGATGTATAATATTTCCCTAGAAAAAGAGTTATGGGCCTAATGGCTATAAAAGTGATACATTCTACTAGTTAAGAATTTCTCACGTTATCAAGTAGCTAATCACCGTCCATCATCTAAAAATTTAACATCATGATCACTCACTATTTAAAAACATACATATAATTTAATTTCTGAAACATAAATGGTTAAGCAGTGTCAATAGGTAATGGTTCAATTGGTAAGACTCGGGCACTTCATCTAACCCACCTAAGTTCGAGTTCAGCTGTCAGCAATTTTTCGTTGGTGAGCATCCATAAGAATTAGCAGCATTCAAAAAAGATAAGTTTTAACCTGAGCGCCTTGCTCAGGGACTGACGTAGCTTAATTAATCCTTATTTTTTGTTTAACCAAAATAAGACAAAAGAAAAAGGTTAAGTAGCAGTATAATAATCAAATTTCGCAACATCTTTTCACGCAGAATTTTCACTTTTTTTTTTTTTCTTGGATCGAGGAATTCGTTGACTTAATTAAAAGAGTATAAAATGTAGCTATTGGAAGACATCCAATAAACCTATAAATTAACCTAATTAAGTAGTGTTATGGGGGAAGTAAGAATTAAACATTTAAACTGACTTCAATCGGCACATTGGTGATGTGGGGTTAGTGAATAATTGTAGTAGTACTTCAAGAATCCGAAAATTTTGTCCCAAAATATAAAATTATTTTATTTTATTTTTGAAAAAAGAGAGAGGGCTACATTGAAGTTTTGGTGATTGTGCGGGCGCTATTAGCTAGTGTTTTGTAAGCTTTGTGGCAGACAACCTCAACCAAAGGGAATGAATGACTCTCATTCAAGGATTTTAGTGTGTAATATTCTCTACAGCTTTTGTCAAGATTGTGAATAAAGTGTCTCTCAAGTTTTTTTTTCTTTTTCTTTTTTGGGTTTAGGATCATCTATATATTAGAGGCTAGGCTAGATTAATTAGTCATTTTCCTAATCTCTACTTCCCATAAGACGATTGGTTGCTTTGTGATGATAAAAGGAAGGGGTTCACTTTGTTGCTGGAAAAACAATTTTTATGTCTTCTCATGATTGAAAATAAGTACACAATCAAATTGATATTGATAATAATTTGAAGAAAAAAAAAATTTATGTTAACTAATGCTCTAAAGACATGTATTAGTGAATTATTTTAGAAAAATTTTTATGGAAAAAGAAAAAAAGCAATTAATGTTTTGATAATTTTTTTATTTTTTATAAAATTTGTGTCAAAATTTTCTTAAAATAGTTTGTTTTTTCTTAAAATAGTTTGTTAATAATGTCCTTAAGGGTACCAATTAACTGAACTTAAAAAAAGAAGGAAAAAAAAAGAACAAAAATGTTTACATGTTGCATTGTTGATCCCTTAAAAGATAATGTCGCATTTATTTATTTTCACAACTTATCAAATCTTTGTATTATGGTCTAGGTAGTAGGGGTGCGCATGAGTCGGGTTGGGTTGAGTTAAGGAGAATTTTTGACCCAACCCATTATAGTGGGTTGAAAAAAATTCAACCCAACCCAACCCATCACATAAGTCTAACCTAACCCAACCCAACCGATATGGATCGGTTGGGTCAGGTTAAACCCATGGGTTGAAATTTTTTTTAATTACTATTATTATTAAATAGAGCAGAAAAGAATATATCACACATGCCACCTGAGTTGATAAAAAGAAATATACATTAATATATGAACTAATATTCTAACTCAGTTATATATTAATATATGAACTAATATATATTAATATTAGTTTTTATATATGATAGAAGGAAGAGCTAGTTATTTAAAAAAACTTATTAATTATATAATATATATTAAATATATGGGTGGGTCAAGTCGGGTTTGGCGGGTTTAGAATTTTATGACCCGAACCCAACCCGACCCGCTATCAAAAAAAATTTTGTAACCCAACCCAACCCACCAAGCCCTAAAAACCGACCCAACCCGGAGAGTTGGGTTGGGTCGGGTCGGGTCGGGTTTGTTTTGGCGGGTTGGCTAGTTGGCTGCACACCCTTAGAGCATTCACAGCAGCTCATTTATATTTCTCTCATCTAAAAGTTACTTTATCTATAATTTTAGCTATTACCTCTTCACACTCCACAGCAGTACATCTATATTTTTAGCTATTTGATTAAAATAATACAAAAAACTCATTACAATAATAATAAAAAATTTTACAGCAACTTCAGCACAGCCATCACCACCACCACAGCACAGCCATCACCACCACCACAGCAAACTCCAGCACAACTATCACCACCACCACAGCACAACCATCACCAGTTCACAGCAGAAAAAAAAAAAAAAAAAAAAAAAAAACCCAACGAAACCCAAAGAAACCCATGAGATCGGCGATGAGGGAGAGATGGAGGACGGCGAGGTGGGACGGCGATGGAGGACGGTGAGTGGGACGACAGCGGACAGCGAACCGCGAACCCAGATCGGCGACGATGGCGTGGGATGGCGACTCAGCGGCGACGTGGGCTGGCGTAGGACGGTGAACCGTGAACCGCGACCCAGATTGGCGACGATGGCATGGGACGGCGACTCAGCGGCGATGTGGGCTGGCGTAGGACGGTGACATTGAACAGATCGGCGAAGAAGAGAGTGGGTGAAGGAGAGAAAAAAAAATGTGAAGGAAGAAGGAAGAAGCAGAGAAGCCGGAGAGAGAGAGAGAGAGAGAGAGAGAGAGAGAGAAAAAAAAGAAGAAAGAAATATTTTTTAAATAAAGTAGGAGAGAGGAAGTAATAAAATAATCTTTTTATTTTTAGATGTAATGAACAGTGCACATTTATTTATAAACGTGCACTGTTCATGTGGAGCTAAAATTTAAGGTTTTAGCTCCACTGCTGCAGTCATTTTTTTGTGCTAAATATCTATAATTTTAGCAATATGACTATTTAGCACCACTGCTGTGAGTGCTCTTACTAGGTAGAATGTTAAATACTTCTCAAAAAACAAAAAAAAGGTAGAGTGTTAAATAACCGAAATCACTTTAGTCTATTTGTTTACCAAAAAGGAGAGAAGGAAAAAAAACAAAGTAAAAGATTTTATGTTTTGAAACTACTAAGATTAGATGATAAGCCATTAGTCAATTGTTTAAAGTAATGGTCATCTAGGAAACCACTATTCATGGTGTGGCTTTTTAATCTGGTTGGAAAGGAATTAGGTTCTTTTCAAGCTGAAACATGCAAAGTCGGCATTGTTTTCTCAACTCTTTTGCTGACTGACTTTATATTTACTAATGAAATACGCAATTCCGAGCATTTTGATAAGTATTAAGTAGCATCCGGTGCTAGACATGCACTCACACCTGGGCCGATCTTTCTTTAAAGAAAGTGGTTACTTTTTCTTTTATACTCATTACCTTGTGTGTGTGCGCGCGTGCGCGTGTGAGAGAGGTAAATTAAGATTTCAGTTGAAGTATGTCGAATTGAATTGAGTAATTTTAGAGATACATTTAATCACACACTAAATTTCACAATTTGTTAATTTGTGCAATTGTGAGTAATCAACATTTTCTGTTCATATAAACTCCACTTTTGATCGATGGCTCACAATTACACAAGTCAACCAATTTAGAATTTGGTGTGAAAATGGTTGTGGATAGTATTGTTAATTTGAATTTGTCTTAGGGACAATCAGAATAGATATTTAGACAGACCATGCGGATTTAACAAAGGCCAAAAGAGAAGTTCCAATGATTGATCACCGTGATGACCGAAAGACAATGATGCATGATAGTGGTGACAAATATTTGTTTGGTGCACATTGACTTATTTTCATAGGTTCGCCAAGATCATGCAGCATATTCAACGTTTGTGGTCAATTTTAGGTAAAAACTTTAACTAAATTTACTTATTAATTAATGAATGTTAGGTAGCAGTACTTTCATAGCCCTAGCCATTTCTCCGAGTCTCATTTATGGCTTTGGAAAGTTAGCTCTTACGTGAAAAATGAAAAAGAGGCAAATTTATGAACTTATGGCACATTCTTGAAGATTATTGTTCTTTATTATCATGTCAAAATATCAATTAGTTTTCTTTTTTTGCATGGGTGACATTCAAATTCATGTCCTTTATTGTCTTTGAACAAATTATTGACAATCACATTAAATTTCAAGGGCAATATTAATAAAATACCAATTATTTTTTATATTGAATGTCAACAGATCATTTCACCACATTGCCACATATATGAGCGCACGTGTGTGAAAGGTATTGATGATGTTTGAAATCAATGTTGTCCCCATGGTTTTAAAAACCGGTATGGTGAAAGAATTGGTCAAGGAGCGAATTACCGATTTTCTAGTCGTACCAGAGTTCGACCGATGGTTGGATCGGGGTTCGACCGATGGTCGAACTAGTGACGTCATAGATAATTTAATTATTATTTATTTAAATTATATAAAAAATTAATAATTTTTTTAATTATATATAACAAGTGTGTGTATGTCCGGCCTTTATAAGGAGAGTAAATTTTTTTACAAAGTCACTCAGTCATCTCTCCCTACCCTCTCGACATTGTGCTTTCTTAATATCAAAGTTTCCCTTCCACAAACCAAACATCCAGCCTCCAATCCACTCCTAGATGCCATTCATCACCGACCACCGATCCACTCATCGGTGCCACTCATCACCGATTGCATCTCCACCGCCGTCAACACCATCCACTGATTCACCTCCCTCTGTTTTTTCTTTTTTCTTTTTTCTTTCCGTTATCCTCCATCATCGTCGGCCCTACTGTTTCTTGGCCACCTCCACCGTCGTTGATTCATTCTTTTAATCTCAGTTCTGGATTTTTTTTTCCTTTATTGCTATGTGGCTTTTTTTCCCAAAACCCAGACGTCGAGAAGAGCTCAAAGGGCGAGGGCGAGACCAACCAAGAAGGAATAAAGAAAAAGAAAAAAAAAACCCCAACTTCAGACGTTGTGAGGTGCGCGTCGCTGTGCGTGAGGCAGAGAGAGGTGTGTGCCGCTGTGCATGAGGCAGAGAGGGGTGTGTGCCGCGTGCGTGCAGAAAATAGAGTGAGGCAGAGAGAGCTTGAGTTAATTTGAGAGTATTCTTGAGACTTGAGAGCTTGAGGTGAGTGAGAGAGTGAGGCAGGGAGTTTGAGAAGAGGAGTGATCGTGAGATGAGAGAATGAGGACTTTAGGGTTAGTTTTTAGGACTCTAGATTTAATTTTGAGGACCAAAACGATGTCGTTTTCCCGGAAAAATCAAAAAACCCCCAACCGATCATTAACTAGTTCGACCACGCCAGTTTTCGGTTCTCAAGTTGAACCGACCAGTTTTCACTATTTACCGGTTTTTAAGTTATTTTCGGTTTTTTACCATAATTGGACCGGATTAACGGCCAGTTCCCGGTTGAACTAGTCAAACCAGTTGGTTCGGTTCGGTTTTTATAACTATGGTTGCCCCACTCAAATTTTGGAAAACCTTCAAGAAAACATAACAAAAATCTCAAAGTTGACACTAGTATAGTGTCGGCCAATACTATTCTAATACCTAAGTTAGCAGTCATAAGATGATATTTCAAGATATCTAGTGATTAGGGGAGTTCTTCATACCTTGTCATGTTAAGACGACGATATATATACAAAAGACATTTTCGACATGCCCCATGATTCTAGCCACATCCCATAATTGTGTGTAGGACCCGATTTAATATTTATATTTTATTAAAATATTTAATTTTAGTATTTTTATGTAATTTTTGTTATTTTTGGTTTAGGTTATTCATTTCCTTTTCTTTTGGTGCTTTTATTGTTGTTTAGTCAAATTAGGGTTTTATATGCTTTCGTAGCCGCCTTAAGGTTTCTAGTTGCTCTACATTTTCTTTATACTATTTAAACGCATTATAGCATCCAAAGGTAATTCAATTTTCAGATTTATAAAAATACAGGCTTTGACTATTTCTCTCTAGTGGATTCCAGAACCCTATTATCTTGTGCATTCAAGGGATCTCTCGTGGATTTGAGGTTTACTACCCAGAAAAAAATTTAGTTTATGTCCATCAAAGAGAGTATCATGCGTGCTTTCTTCAGGCTTCCATGACATTAGTTGGTATTAGAGTTTTGACATACCCTGGTCTGATGGCTAATCAGCGAGACAGCGACCACCATAATAATGACGGCGGCAATGACGCCGACAACACAGTCCTTACTAGGGCTGAGTTCCTCAAGTTTCGTGATGAGGCTCGTGATGAGAATCAACAATTTCGTGAAAAGAGTCAGCAAATTATAGGCGAAATCCAACAAATGATTGCTACACTTCTTGCTAAGAAATCATCTCACAACAACAATGATCAATATATTCAAAGACGCACTCCTAACTACAAGAAAATTCCATTCTTTGATGGAGATATGTGTAAGATGGATTTTATTAACTGGCTTTTTGATTTGGAAGAGTATTTTAATTTTTGGAAGCTTTGCAACGAAGAGAAAGTGCGGCTTGCATCTAATAAATTAGACGATGAAGCAAAGGAATGGTAAGAAGACACTCAAATCGATAGAAAGCGACGAGGTAAGCATCCAATCCGCTCTTGGCAAAGAATGAAAATGGTATTAATTGATTTTTGATTTCCTAAGGACTATTATGATATACTAGATTATACAAGTGTTGATTATAAATCTGTATATTCATATGAAAAGTAATATGTTCAAAACATGAAAGGTCAACCACAAAACCAAAATTATCGCAACCAAGTCCACGTGCCAAGTAAAGGAAAGGGTTTGAGGGTTGAGAAGAAGCAGCCTATTTCTAAAGTAAATTTTGAAGTAATTAAAAAAGATCAAGGCTTGCAACAAGTTATTGAATTGAAGATTGAAGATACTACTTGTCAAAAGTTTGATGAAGATGTCAAAGAAAAATAAGTTGAGTTGATTGTGGATAATGATAGAAGTCAAGAGATGGTAATTATTGAGAATATTGTGGAAGATCCAATTGAGGTTAAATATAAGGATGAGTTCATCACCCACAATCCCCAAGTTCTGGTTGATTTGTTGAAGAAGACTACACAATATGTTGATTTTTTTGGAGTAGAAAATATCAATTTTATTATCAACTCTTTGTTGATTGATGTTGCAAATAAACTGAAGGTAGATGAGAATATATTTTATGCTACATTTTATGAAGAATTAAGGTTTCAAAACCGGATCAAGTTATTAAAGCATTCAAAATATTTGTTTATTTGGAGTGGAAGATTTCAGATTTCAACCATCAACTTGAGGACGAGTTTATTTCAAGTGGAGGGGTCTAATGTAAGACACAGTATAATATTTAAATTTCGTAAATATTTAATTTTAGTAATTTTATGTAATTTTTGTTATTTTACGTTTAGGTTATTTATTTTCTTCTTTTTAGGTGCTTTTAATGTTATTTAGTCAAATTAGGTTTTTATATGTTTTCGTAGTTGCCCTAGGGTTTCTAATTGCCCTAGGTTTTCTTTCTACTATTTAAACGCATTGTAGCCTTCAAAGCAATTCAGTTTTTATATTTATAAAAATACAGACTTTGTCTATTTCTCTATGATGGATTCTAGACCCCTATCACCTTGTGAATTCAAGGAATTCATCGTGAATTTGAGGTTTACTACCCAAAAACTAACAGTTAAGTTTTTGTCCATCAAAGAAAGCATCATATGTGTTTTCTTCAAGCTTCTACGACATCAAGGTGGAAATAGAGGTAACAACATTAAGAGTCTGTATTAATTCCTAGATACAACGTCTTTCTGGCCGAAAGCACAATCCAAAAACTTCGAGATTTGGGCTCTCTTAATTAAGATGGGTCGTTCACATTTCTTCTCCACATCATGGAGAAATTATACAGTTCTCTGGTGGATCACGTCATATGTTCACTATTTCGTTAAAAAACTTTCACTTGTTTAAAATTACTGAGTCAGTGTTTTAAAAAAATTTCTAACTCAGCAATTTTAAACAAGTGTGAGTCTTCTAATGGAATGGTGGACCATGTCACTTGTCCACCATGTGGACCTTATAATTTCTCCACATCGTGGTTAGAGACATGCTGTATGGATGAGATGAGCTATATAGATGACCTTGATTTAACAAAACTGATACCCATCACTCCATCGGATGATATTTACCATTAGGCAAAAATATCAAAGAGTCTTTCTTTTTGGTGTTGGCAGAATTCGATTCCAAATCTCCAATGACTTATATATATGTTGGGGTTTTGGTTTTTTTATTTGTTTTTTTATTTTTATTTTTTAGGTTTTCGTTGGGGTCATGGGCTATTTTTAAGGGGCCACGCAGCCGAGGAAACACAAACCAAAATAGGCCCCGTCTTTAGCTAGGAATATAATGATTACACGAGAACGTGACACATGCCAATTGTTGCGCATGAAGTTGTGGGATTCGGAAATTTCAGATTCCCTTTTTTTGCAGCAATCATTCCCAGCATTTGAGGGTTTTTATGCTTCTTCTTTTGATCTGTTCTGTCGCTATTGTTTTTTTCTTAATTTTGTAACGTTCATGTTTGTTCTTTTCATGGTCCTTCTTCCTGTGATGGCACAGTGGCAGAGACTATTGTCTCTTCCCATTGGACTCTTTCCAAACCTCTCCGCTTCTACCAGTGTATTCATATTTTTCTAACAAATGAAAAAAGAAATAGAAAAATCATAAGATAAGATTATTATACTATTTAGGTCGGTTTAGATCTGCTTATTTTATTAAAACTAAGAATTTTTTGTTAAAAGTATTGTAAATAAAGGTAAAAATTAGTTAGAATAGTATTGTGAGACCTATGAATAGTAATAAAAATATAGTATGGTCCATGAATAATAACAAAATAAGTTGAACAGTAAAATAAGCTGGTTTTTAAATTTGGAGCCAAACACACACTAATGTGATACATCGGACATGTATTGAAATTTGAAAGTTCAAGGTTGCACGCTTGGACGCGCAATTTTCTATTGTTGTTTCTGGCTTCAACATAATCTTGAACATTTTGGGCAGATTCATTCAATCAATTCCATCTATTCAAGGCTTAATTATCACTTGTAATCACTCTTGTTATTGCTTTAGCAATAGCAATCAACAATCTTTTGTTTTTTAATTTTTAATTTTTTATAAAACACTATCAACATTCTTTCTAGAAATAATTACATAATCGAATTTCATCTATCAAGCCTAAATTATTATTTTTTTTATCTATAAATTATATTTATTTTTCCAAATTATTAATAGTGTAAATTGAATGACGTTACTTAAATTGAAAATTTTACTGCTCAAACCTAATCCAACCCAATCCTAATAACATGTTTAAGATGCAATCCAACCAACTGATTTACAAAAAATCAACAAAGTATTACTTAAAAAGCATAATTTTTTTTCCAAATTAATATAGAGCCATTAACCTTATATAAAAATATAGAAAAATAATTTCGGTGAAATTGTTCCTTGTACATGGATTAAAACTGGTAAAAGAAAAGGAGTAATAAGAACTATTTTCTTTTCCTCTTGAAATGTTAGCTTTAGTTATAATTATAAAGCCAAAATTTTTTTTTTTTTTTTTTTTGAGTCTAAGTGGTAAAAGAGTCGATGAAGTTGGGGAAACAGCACATGGGTACTTTTTAATAATAATAATTGTAGGGGACAAAGGCCCGGATACGTATATTGGGCCTTGGACCCGTTCGAGGAGATTCAGTTGTCTGAGGACGGGTCAATTTAATAGAAGATGCATATGGTAGACTTCACTACTAAGTTTGAACTTTGTAGAATAAAGAAGGTGATCCGAGGAGGAATAGATCCTTGGCTGAGCAAGGCGAAGGTCAAGGTATGTGTCTTACTATCTAGGATGATGCACTAAAAGGTTCTATTGACCCCTTTTTTATAAGGCATCTGGGGGGAGTCCTTTTCTTTACTTTACCAATCTTCGAGCTCTTCAGTCGTTTAAAACTCTCAAATCTTCAAAGCTTTTCAAGCTCTTTTAAATCTCCCAAACCTTTTGAAAAGAATTTTTAACCCTCTAAAAAGTTCAGGAAAGAGCCCTTATGTTTATTTTTGTAATTTCTTTCTCTTTTGAACTCTTTTCTCCACGACCCTTTGTTTTTAATTTTCTTCCCTTGAGTAATTTTTTCATTTCCCTTAAACTTGTTTAGATGGGTAGGTTTAAGCATCTTGTAGACTCTCCTGCCGCTATGGAGGGCTTTAGAGATAAGTACCATATCCCTCAAGGAGCATCCCTAAAATATTGTTCCCCGGACCAAATACTTACCGGTAGGGACGCTGGGGAGGTGGTCATTCCCATTATTGCCTTCATAGAAGGGGGGATGACACTCCCCATGGGCAAAATTACCCGAGACTACTTACGTAACCATAGGATAGGTCCTCACCAATGCGTGCCCAACCTATTTAGAGTCTTGGGCAGCATCGATGCTCTCAACAAAATGATGAATTTGAGACTCACATGGCCTAACGTCGTACACATGTACGAGTGCCATTCACTTATTGACGCGAGGTATTACCTCAAGTCAAGGTCCAACACTATTAGACTTATATCGTGTCTTCCCAAGTCCAACAAGGGCATGAAGGATGACTATTTGATTGTTTCTAGGAAATGGCACGATGGTCTTCACTGCCCAACATGGGAGGGAAAGCTAGATGGGGTACCCTAGGGTTAGGTCTCTTGACACAAAAGTTTATTTCCTTAGTTTTGCTTCCCCTTAGTATTTCATTTCTTTTTGATGATCTGATTTATTGATCTGACTGTGATTTCGCTCCTCGGCTATTATTGCAGATAAAAGACACGTTGCCCCCAAACTCAACCTTGTCAATGTCGAGGGTTTTAACAAGGTGCTGAGATCTGAGATATTCATAAACGAAGACAGGCAACTGCGAGCCGTTCATCTCATTTTGGACTTTGTGCCCCTGTTGGACAAATTTCAAAAGTGGGCAACATGATAAAAGCAGGTGACTCTCGGGTAGCTCGAATTGACGTCTTGGTTCCTGGTTTTCTAGCCCGAGAAGATCTCCCACCAGTCGAATTGCCTCTTCATCGCGCTCTCCTTGAAGCAGCGGCCCCAAGGGAAGAGACTGCTTCCTCCCGCCTATCTTTAGAGGCTGAGATAGATCAATTTTACTTCAAAGAGGAAGAAGGGGTGAAAGAAGAAGATCCCGTTGAAATCTCGGACTCTGAGGGCGAGCTTGACAGAGCATCTGTAGTTTGCTCTCCTATACTCATAGTCGCTCGCGCAGACCCCAGTTCCTAGGAAGATGAAGGAATGGATCTAAATCCGATGAGAGGCCTGAAGGACATCCTTACTGGGAGGAAATAAGAATCATCGTCTAAGGAGGTCCCAAAGTCCCAGGTTCCTGCCAATCTCCCCCCTCCTTCTCTTCTCCTTACAACCACCGCCGGCCTGCTCCCCAATCCTGACTTGAAAAATAAAAGGAAGGTGCAGGAAGTGGAGGAGAGTGAGGTGGTTCCTTAGAATGGGGCAAAGCAATAGAAGAATGCCAAAGACAAACGGGCCTCTTCTGTGGAAAGCAAGGAGGACCCAACTAGGGCTAAGGTGCGCCAACAGCAATGCATTTGGGTTGGGCTCCTCGGCTGGAGCTGGATGGTGCTGCCATCCAGTGGAACTCCTCCATCAGGGAGTTCTAGAAAGGGCACTCGGCCTGAGTCGCCGAAGCCCTAGAGCAGGCCCTCCTCCTGCCTAAAGACATGGAGGCTTTAAGGCACATGAGGCAAATGGACCTCTTTATGTCCCTGGAAAGGGATCTTGGCATGATAAGTTCATCATCATACCTCTTACTTAAATGCAAAGATGGCTTTCCCATTCCCTCTTTATCCTTTTTTTTTTTTTTTTTAAACATGGAATTCCTATGTCTTTTTTTTTTTTTTTTTTCCAGATTGTCCAAGAGGTTTTTACAGCAGAGGAATGGGTCAAGGATGCCTGAAACGAGGCCATGATTGAGGCCAACCTTCTAGCCGAGGCTGAGAAAGCCCGGGGCACCGCCGAGCAGAAGACTAAAAAGCTCGCGGTGAAGCTGACCTCTGAGGAAAGGGCGTGGAAGAACGCCGAGGTTGGTCTAAAAAATGCCCAGGACCAGGCCGATGACTAACGCAAAAAACTCTATTATACTGAGATAGAGTTAGCCACTGAAAAACAACTGGTCCTAAAGCTAAAAGCAAAGCTGTAGAAGGCTAAGGAGGCAGCTTGGACTGCCCAGGAAGTTGCTGAGGCTGCGGAGTTGGCATCCTATGAGCGTGGGGTGCAAGAAACAGAGATCCAACTGGTGGAAGAGCTGGCAAGGGTATGTAGGGATTACTGCAAAGAGGTATGGGTAGAGGCACTCGACTGAGCAGGAGTCCTTGCTGCCTCTGAGTGGAGGAGTGCTGAGAACATTTTCTACCCTGAAGACATTTAAGAGGTCCCATCAGTACTTCCTCCTTCTGCTTCCCTTCCTCTTCCCCCTCCTAAACAGCTTTCTACCACCCAAGTCCCTCTTCCACCTATCAACGACCAAAACCAGGAGATTGAGGGGGCCAAGGGAAAGGAAACTGATCAAGAGGGTCCTCGGCTCAAGGATAAGGGCAGTGGTAAGGAGACCAAGCCCCCCGACCAAGACCAAGGATGCTAAAGATGCCCTCACAATCAAAGATGTGGTCTCCAAAACCAAGGATGCTGAGTCCAAGTCCAAGGCAGCTGATTCTGCGGAGGACCCTCCACGAGCCAAGGTGTGGCTTTAGTTTTCCTTTTGTATTTATCTTTTTTTCTTTTGTAATGGCAATTGGCAGTTGTGTATAATGTACCTTCCTTTTATTAAATGAAAAGATTTCACTTTCTAACTTATGAATCTCTATTCCATAATTGGTGTCTTTATCATTTTTCTCTCTGATGAGACTTAAAACTGATGATTGTGATGACAGTAGTAAATTAATGCCACCCTGACTTTACCAAGGCTGACAGTAGTGCATTGCTGCTAACTCAAACAAATTGAACGTGTACAAATGATAAGGAAAACGACCATGTAATTAGACAAATAATCCAAGAACTTTAACTTACATAAGGCAAGTGATCCGAGGAGCTGAGTACAATTTGAGATCCATATTAACATTTAGAAAAGTAAATAGTGTTAACACTCAAGAGAATGACACTAAGTATTAATTTACCCAAAGCAGGTGGTCCAAGAAACCAGACATAGCTGAGGTTTTGTATGATACTTAGAAATAATTCTATAAAGTTTTAATTTACCTAAAGCATGTGGTCCGGGAGACCAGACATAGTTGAGGTTCTGTTTAACACTTAGAAGAATAGGCTGAAGTATTAATTTACCAAAAGTAGATGATCCGAGGGACCAGACATAACTAAGGTTCTATTTAATACTTAGAAATAATGATAGGAAGTACAATGCATAACATAATAAACAAGAACATGACAAAGAAAAATTTCATTAATAATAATACATTTTCAGGTTATTTACATTCTAGGGATGTGGTACATCATTTCCATCCATATCTTCAAGAAAATATGCACCTACCCCAGCCACCGAGGTGATGTGATAAGGCCCTTCCTAATTGGGCCCTAACTTTCCCCATGTTAGGTTTTTTACATTACTCATAACTCTTCTCAATACCAAGTCCCCAGGCGCCAATGGCCTTAGCTTCACATTGGCATCGTAGCCTTACTTGAGCTTGTGTTGATAATAAGCTAGTTGGACCATGGCATTTTCTCTCTGCTCATCAATTAAGTCTAAGCTTTTTCCTAATAATCCATCATTGTTACTCGGGGTGAAAGAACTTGTTCTCAGCGTTGGGAATCCAGTCTCCAGAGGGATGATAGCTTCAACTCCGTAAGTCATTAAAAAAGGCGTCTCCCTAGTGGACCTGCAAGGTGTAATCCAATATGTCCAAAGGACGTGCGGCAACTCTTTCACCCATCTTCCCTTAGCGTCATCTAGCCTCTTGAGCCCATTCATTATGATCTTATTAATAGTTTCGGCTTGTCCATTCCCTTGTGGATATGTCGGGGTGAATACCTGTTGGTTATGCCTAGATCACAGCAATACCTCCTAAATGCCTTGCTATCAAATTGAAGACCATTATCCGAGATGAGTGTACGAGGTATTCCAAACAGAGTGACAATATTTTTTTAGATAAATCTCTTAGCATCCCCGTCCCTGATGTTTGCCAATGGTTTAGCTTCAACTCACTTGGTACAACTAGCAGATATCTCTTATTTCCAACTGCCTTAGGAAAAGGACCTACAATGTCCAAACCCCGTTGAGCAAATGGCCAATGGTTGGACAGAAGATTAAGGACTCCTCCTGGTTGATGTATGTTTGGTACAAACCTCTGGCATTAATCACACTTTTTTACATACTTCTGTGCTTCCTTCTGCATGTTCGGCGACCAGTACCCCTAGGTAAGGGCTCTGTGAGACAAAAAAAGCTTTTTATATGACTTCCACAGATCCCTTCGTGTAACTCCTCGAGGAGCAGTTCTGATGCCTCAAGGTGTATGCATATAGTAAGTATGGCCCTGAAAAAGAATGCTTGTACAATTTTTGGTCTTCAGACAACCAAAATCGAGGAGCCTTTCTCTATATCTTGTTAGCCTCCAATTTTTCCTCAAGCAAGATATCTTCCTTAAGGAATAGCACTATAGGGTCCATCCAGCTGGGTCCCACCCTAATTTGATGGAAACCTTATACTCAGCCTCGTTGTTTGTGGACGAGAAGCCCAATTTTAAGGATTTCTCAATAGTGATCTTCTTAAGAGATAGTAAAACTAGCCCCACCCCAAATCCTCTTTGATTCGCTGCACCGTCAACGTACACCTTCCATGACAAAGGTTCCTTTAGGGAGATCATGCCAACTAACTTTTCATTCATGTCCGGCCTCTCGGCACTCTTTTCTAATGAGGGCCCAGTGAATTCAGCCACGAGGTCAGCGAGTACTTGACCCTTGACAGAGGTGCGAGGCATGTATTTGATATCAAAAGATCTCAAGATTGTACCCCATTTTGCAATTATCCCTGTGTAATCAGCACTCTGGAGTAGAGACCTAAGCAAAAGTTGGGTTAGGACAACAACTGTATGTGATTGAAAATAGTGGGGGAGCTTGTGCGTGGCATGTACTACTGCCAAAATGGCCTTCGCCAGCGGTAGGTAGCGGACCTCGGCCTCATGTAGTGACTTGCTCACATAGTAAACCGGTCTCTGCACACCACTATCAACCTGTATAAGCACCAGGCTTACTACATGGGGAGCCACAACAATGTAAGCAAACAAAACCTCATCTACCTCGGGCCTAGACATAATAGGTGGCCAAGATAGGTATTCTTTCAACTGATGGAAGGCTATGACGCACTCGTCGATCCATTCAAATCCCTTCCACTTGTTCAATAATTGGAAGAAAGGCCTACACTTGTCTGTTGATCAATAAATGAATTGGTTTAAGGCATCAATCATTCCTGTTAACTTCTGGACCTATTTGGGATTTCGAGGTGGCTGTAGATTGTTAATTTCTCTAATTTGATCTGGATTGACTTCAATTCCGCGGTGTGTAACCATGTACCCCAAGAACTTCCCTGATCCGACACCAAAAGAGCACTTAGAGGCATTAAGTCACAATTTATGTCTCCTCAGGATTTCGAACATGTTTCCAAGGTCGTTAATATGCTCAAATTCTTGCTTACTCTTGACCACCATGTCGTCTATATAAACCTCGATGTTTTTCCCCAGCTATGGCTCGAATATCCTGGTCATCATCCTTTGATAAGTAGACCTTGCATTCTTTAGACCAAATAGCAATACTTTGTAGTGGTAGTTTCTCGTAGGAGTGACAAAAGCTGTCTTTTCTTGATCATCCAAAGTCAATGGTATTTGATGGTATCCCTGGATGGCATCTGGAAAACTCATTCGAGGATGACATCTGGAAAACTCATCCCAGGATGGCCTATCGTTGCGTCAACTAACTGATCAATCTAAGGCATGGGGAAAGGGTCTTTTGGACAGGCCTTATTTAAATTTGTGAAGTCCACGCAAACTTGCCACTTCCCGTTTTTCTTCTTCACCACCACAGTATTGGCCAACCACTCAGGATAAAACACCTCTTTAATAGCCCTAGCCTGTTTAAGCTTCATCACTTTGTCTTTGACAGCATCATAATGGTCTTTAGATAAGCGTAGAGGTGGTTGCTTTTTGAGAGTGACAGATGGATTGACATTCAAATGATGATAGATGAAGCTCGGATTTACCCCAAGAGCTTCGTAAGCATTCCATTTGTACACGTCGATGTTCCTTCTGAGAAACTCTATCAACTCTTCCTTCTCACGAGGAAGTAGCTAAGCTCCGACCTGGAAAAACTTCTTCGACTCATCACCTATGACAACTTTCTCTAAATCCTCACACCTCGCCTCTTCAGCTATCCCATCCAAGGGTAAAACTGGAGTCCTTGATTACTATAAGCCCCTATCAGTAGAGGTTAAAGAACCGATCTCAGATTGATGCATAATTGTAGCTACCAAGCATTGTCTAGCCACAAATTGGCTCCCAACCAGCTCCTCAATCTGATCCCCGGACGGATACTTCACCTTCAAATGAAGGGTAGAAGAAACAACCCCTAGGGCATGAAGCTAAGGCCGTGCCACAATGGCCGTGTACAAAAAAAAAAGCATCCACCACAATAAAATCCACTTCCACCACCTATGAGCTGGCTTGCACTGGTATTTTGATCTGACCCCCTTAGAACAACGACCTTTCCATCAAAACCCACCAGAGGTGAATCAGAATTCGTTAAATCTTTCGGTTTCAAATTTAGCCCTTTGTACAGATCTGGATACATAATCTCAGCCTCACTACATTGGTCTACTATCACCTTCTTCACACCATACCCCCCAATCCTGAGGGTAATCACCAGGGCGTCATCATATGGTTGTATGGTCCCAGCCTTATCATCGTCCGAGAAGCTTAACGTTGGTCAGAACCCTACTCTAGCCCTCTTCGGCTCGTGTTTAGAATCCTCAAGAGATGGCCGAGCCACAGATATCACCCTAGACGGATGAGAACCTGTTCTCCCTGGAGTAGTGAGGATGACGTGGATTGTGCCCAAAGGGGGTCTTGAAGAAGCATTCCCTTGAGCCCCCGACCCTACTTGGCTTCCTTGCTCGTTGGGTCGGTACAAAATATGCTTTAGCCTGCCATCTCGAACCAGTTACTCCAGATAATTCCATATAGTTCTGCAGTCCTTAGTGGTATGTCCTCGTTCCTGGTAGTATTGGCAATGAAGGCTCTAATTATGCCTCATGGGATCTCCTCCCATCTTGCTTGGCCATTTGAAGTATGGCTCATTCTTGATCTTCTCCAAAACCTGATGTACCGGCCCCTGGAACACTGTCTTAACCACCTGGGGAGCGAAAGGCTCAGATTGCCTAGCAAAATCCCTTCGGGGTCTGTTATTGTTGTAACAGTCCGACCTGAAATACGTCATTTCCTGAAGGATAGCCTTAGCCTTTTCTTTCCCTTGCCGCTGATCTTTCTCCACCCGTTTGTATTCATCGACACAATCCATAAGTCAACGCACACTCTTTACCGGTTTTTTTGTCAAAGACTTTCTCAAATCGTGCTCGGCTGGCAGGCTGACCTTAAAAGTCTTGATGGCCACGTCGTCAAAATCTCCATCGATCTCATTAAACATCTCTCAGTATCTATCCGAGTATGTTTTTAGGGTCTCTACTTCTCGTATGGACATAGACAACAGGGAATCCAAGGGCCGAGGAATCCTACTGCATATAATGAAACGTGATCCAAATGCTCGGGTGAGCTCCTTAAAGGAATTGATAAAACCTACCCCCAGGCCATCAAACCACCTCATCGCCATAGGCCCTAAGCTGGACGGGAATACCTTACACATCAAGGTCTTATTTTTGGAGTGCACTGCCATCCTTTGGTTGAAATGGCTTACATGCTCCACAGGGTTTGTACGACCATTGTACATGGTAAACGTAGGCTGAGTGAAACGCCAAGGAAGTCTTCCTCCCTCAATCTTACGCGTGAAAGGTGACCTGAAAATTTGGTTGAGCACTCTGCTCATTGCATCATTTCCTAAGCCTTTGGAGGATGAGCCCTTGTTCCTGCATTCATGGTAGTAGTCTTCGTAATATGAAAAGGACTCACTAGAGGGAGTCCTTGACCTGGGCCTATAACTATCATTACCATTTGAAGGAGATTCTGAGCTTAGATGAGTCTTCCTCCTTTGCTTATGACGCAACTTTCTTCGTAAATGATCTATCTCCTGTTGCATGTTCCTAGTGTTCTCTTCATGAGAGAAATGGCCCCCATCTTGAGACTAGCTCCTGCCAGTATGAGTAGTGTGCACACTTCCCTTGCGGTCCCTTTCTCAAAATTCACTTTACGTCTAAGGTGGCGCCAACGATCACAAGATAGAACACAACAACGACGCACCAAAGGTTCGGAATAACATAAACAAGGGAGCAAAGACACAACATAAGGAGGCGGTAGCACAATTAATAATCAAAATAATTTAAACAAGTAATAAGGCGGTAGAACCAGCCAAGCAATATATCATTAAAACAATTAATAATCAGAGTAATTTGAGCAATTAATAAGGCGGTAGAACCAGCCAAGCAATATATCATCAAAATAATTGATAAACATGAAAATACTTGATTAATATTGAAAGCAATGAACAAGGTACAAGATTAATAGTTACAGGATTACAAGATAAACAAGGATAAATAGTGGTAACTTACAAAGGTAATAGTTACCGGTTGGTGAATACAGATAGATCTTGAGGGAAGGTTTAGGAATAGGAGAGAAACTCTCTGAATAGTCTAAACTCTCTCAAAGAACTTCTGAAACTAGGGAAGAACTAACTTCTGAGTTAACAATAAGGGACATCCCCCCTTATATAGGAAAATAAAGCAAAAAGTGAATAGTGAACAGTAAAAGTGAACAGTGACTTTTTACTGTATACATCAACATCCGTGAGTGAACAGTAATCTCGTGAGTGAATAGTGAACAGTAATCTCGTGAGTGAACAGTTGGCAGAGGATGACATTTTGTCTTCTTCTGCCGAAAGTAGTCAACAGATTCCCATGGGGAACAGGAAGAGCAATAGTCGGAGCTTTAATCAGTATCACAATAGTCTGAATAATTATCTCGGGGATCCCATGTGGGCTCACTGTCGCAGTCATGCTCATGGTAGGTGGTGTATTGGTTGCAGAAACCACAATATAGCAAGTGTTCGTAAACAGGTTCCTTTAGAGGATTGGCAAAGTTTTTTGGGTTAATATAATCAGCAATAGAGAGATGTTGTGTAGCAACTCCGTAGGGCTTGAGACCAAAAACAGTAATATTGTCTGTATTCCCTTCGAAGTGGTAATCTTTCCCAAGGTTTTGGATAACCTCTAGAATTTGATTATTGAAATAATTTCTCCAACATTCAGCCAGAGAATAAGGATTCTTGTAGGACAGGTAGGAATCTCCTTTGTACCACGGTCCCTGGTGAGTGTAGCCGTTAACAAGAACGAGATGCTTAGATGGTTGCACATTCATCCAATTGTCAGTATCCCATTTTGGAAGAGTGCTCCAACATCTAATAATTACAGAAGGGCTCTTAGTGCGAGCAACAGCATGTTGAATAATTTGGGGGAGTTGGTTGAGTTGATCACGATTTGAGACTCGGATCATTCTAATAAAACCAAACTCAAACATTTGAGATAACCAGTCTGGATCCATGTCTTCTTCATCCAGCTCATCATCCTCATAATTAATCAAGAGACCAGGAAAAGGGTGAATCTTTCTTTCGTAAACACGGGAACTTTTCCCAAAATATTCTTCCCAGTCAAGTTGAATAAAAACATTATCATCAACATCTAATTCATCAGGATCAGGAATGGTTGCGGTTACTAGTTTTTTGAAATAATCATACCATAGATCAAAAGATCTAAACATAGCCTTGCTTTCAAAAATACATTTCTATATATCTGAAGGCAAGTTGGCAACGGCACATCTTACACTAAATTGAGTCGTAAGACTTAATTTGGCATAATCAGTACCCATTAAAGTCATTTTATCCATTGAATGGATTTCCTCTTTGCCAGAGAGTTGACTAGTGTAGGGATCTTGGTGAATAGAATGGCTTGCAAAAGCCTCATATTGTGAAAGAGGTTGGTTAACAGGGTTTTTCTGTATTTGGGAGTCAAGGTCAATAATTAAGCTTTCATAGACGTCATTTCGGATGGCAAGGTTAACAAAATGTATTTCAAGAGCCTGAAAGGTCTTCTTGAAGAGTTTGCGATTGCTAGTAGTATAGGCTGCTTGGAGGTTATCAAGGAAAACTTTAACAGGAATGGGTAGGTCACTGAAATTTCCATTGTGGAATTGTAGTACTTTAGAAATAACTTCCTGTAAAGTAATATTCATATCACCACTGGAAAATGTCACCTCTGCCGGGACAATTTCCTGAAGGGATGTTGATCTACTAGGATTTCCCCTAGAAGATGCGCCTTCATGCATTACAAAAGAGTGTTCCGCCGGAATTCTTTTGTCTTGAGGAAAGTTCCATGCAGGTTCTTTCCCCTTGTTCCTCCTCTCTGCCGAGGAAGTCATAATATTCCACTTGCACGTGGTAGCATATATCCACTTACTAGTGGTATTAGTAGTAGTAGCAGCAAGTCTCCGTAGGGATAGTTCTGCAAAATTAACAGTATGGTTAAAATCAATTTCATTTTTTGAAACAAATTTGAATTTTACATTCTGTCCAAAAGGATCAGAAGTAAGTCCATCATGGTCAACAAGAAAGGGGTACAAAGTGTTAAGGAATGGAAGTCCAAGAATCACTTTGTCATGCATATTTTTAACAAGAACAGAGGGAATTGGGAAAGAAATGTTATCATGGTAAACGTAGGCATTGGGAAGTTCATGTTTAATCTTCATTTGGGAACCATTGGCAGAAATAAGTCTCTCAGAGGAATATTCAAAGTATTCAGGAGGGATTAAATCTTCTTGAATACAGTACATATCTGCACCAGAGTCAATCATAGCAATCACATCAAAATTGTAAATAGGAGAAACAACAATGTTTACTTTAGTAAACCATTTTGGAGGAATAGATTTATTCAAAATAGAATTAATAGCCTCAGTGATACCTGTATCAGGAAGAAGAGCTTTTTGACTGGAATCATGTCCATCTTTATGCTCATCTTGTTCATTATCAGATTGATGTTTGTCAATGGTTTTATCCATTTTTAAGATTAATAGTTCTTGATTGATGTTAATATTATCAATTTTAACAGTTTCAAGTTCGTGTCTTAAATATTCAATATTTTGTTCAACAATGGCTAATTTATGTTTTAAATCTTCAATAGTTAATTCTTTAGGTTTTTTCTTGTTAAATCTTTCCAAGACTTCTTCAAAACTTATTGTTGATTTAAGTTTTTTAGAATCTTCAGTCTTAGTAAGATTTTTCTTAAATCTATCCAGATATTCCTTTTGGAGATCAGGATTCTGAATTTGGTTAATTAAAGAAATTAACAATTTTTCATTTTCTTCATGTTTTGTGAGAGTGTTAATAGATGTAATAGTGTTACAACAAGAATCTCTGCATCCAAGTTTAATAGTAGGTGAGTCAGAAGATTCATCAGCAGAATGATAACAGGAATCAGATGAAGATAAATCATCTTCCAAAGAATCAGACGAATTGTTTGATTCAAGGATTCGGATCAAATCTTCTTGATCTTTATCATTAATGTTTAACATGTTGAGCTTATTTTTAAATTTTCCAGGTTTGGCTTTACAGTCTTTACTGTAATGGCCAGGTTTTCCACAATTAAAACATTTTCCTTTAGCAGGGTTTTGGTGAACATGTTTTTTAGAAACAGTTTTCTTTTTATAATAAAAATCATTTGGTTTAACAAAGTTGGTTTTGTGTCTTTTATGGTTAATATTTTTATGAACAATTTTATCATGTTTATCTCTTTTTTGTCTCGAAGGAGCAATAGGAGGTAAACCATATTGTTCGCAGAAATTTCCCATTTCATATTTAGCTTTTGTTTTGTTTATTAATTTGTCTTTTAACAATTTTTCATCATTACACATGTTAATACCAAGTTTGTTAATAGTGCTTAGAATATCACCATAAGTTAAATTTTCATAGTCAATAGAATCATTTTTACCAATTAATTCTTGTTTTACCTTATGAGCAAAAAGAGGAGGCAGACCGTCAATAAACTTTTCTTTCCAATACGGCTTCTTGCAATCTTTACGAAGCATTACTCTAAAAAGAAAGACAGCATGGTACCAATGGTAATCAGACATAGTAGGACATCTCAAATTATTCAGATAATCAGAAACTCGAGATGAAACATTAGTGAGAGCACCAACAAAATATTTTAATATTGTGTGAATAAGAGTGTTAACACCATCAGGGATTCCAGAATTCCTTTTTTCATCAAAAATAGGAAGACCTTCATCATTCAGTTTAACAGCACGTTTAATAGATTATCTGGAGTCTTCAGTGAGATATGAATCCCACCATCCGCGAAGAGTACCAGTAAAACCAGTAGAAAGGAGTTCAACAATTTCAGGGTGGTCAAGGTCATGATTGTTCATATAAGTGATGGCAACCATAGACATGTGGCCCATTTTGTTAATAATTTCCTGTTCAGAAAGACCATCAATATTCCATTCATACAGTTTGTCAGCAGAAACAAAGAACTGTGATTGGAAAATCCTTTCTTCAAACTGCATGTCAGGAGGAGTAGGTTTAGTATACCAGTTTTTTGTAAAAGACATGGGATTGGTTCCAACAAATCTTTTGATTTCTGGTAGACCATTGTCAAAAACATTCTTTAAGTCAACAGAAGAGGATGATTCAGAATCTGTATTAGAAACAGGTTCTTTACCATTTCTCGAAATAGCAGCAACATTAGAAGTAGAAGTGCCTTCAGTTTTAACTTTTAAATCAGAAAGCATTTTGTCAACAATGTCAAGGGTTTTTGACTGAGAAGTTTTAAAAGCAATCTTTTCTCTTTGACTGGGTAAATCAATCAAAGGTTTCTCAGTTTTTGCAGAAACAGTTTGTTCAATGATTTTTTCTTCAATACGGTCAAGCTGTTGACCAATAATATGCAAAGACTCATTTGTAAAATTGTTTTGTTCAATAATTCCAGAAGCAGGAGTCTCAGCATCACCAATCTTGAAAGGAGAAGTTTTCACTTCCGTCTTTTGACAGGTTATCATAACTGTCTCAAGAGGAGGATGGCTAGACCTTACAACAGTTTTGTCTTGTTTAACAAAATTTGATTTCTTGATTACGTTCAAATGATTTTGTTGAATAGGATCTTTTGAAACGTAATGATTTTGAAGAAAATCATAAAACAGAATATTTTTCTTTAACAACATCATCGTTTCTCTCCATTTCCGTTTAATACGATCTTTTTCAGATTGAGAGAAAGTATCTCTGTAATACTTTCTTATCTCTTTGTGTTTGGGAGAAAGACTTTCTTTAGCCAAGTAAACAAGATCCATTTCAAAACTTTTAGGAAGAGCAGTTAAAACTCTTAATTGGTTTTGAAAAATAGGAGGTTCAACAGTTGCAAAATCAGAAGCAGCAGGAGATACGGACTTTGTATCTTCTTCTTCTTCAGCAGGTTTTTCATCTTTAGTTGAATAAAAAGGGGTGCTAATTTGGGAGTTATCACTTGAAACTCCTTTTAGCTTCAAATCAGGTTTAACAAAACTTTTTTGTAAATATTCATCAAGATCAAGATCTCTTTTAGAAACACTTTCAGATCTAGCAAAGGAATGTCTTCCTTCATTGATTCTTAAAGGTTTCTTATCAAGAAAACTTATTTTAACAGTTCCATCAAGATATTGTTGAATATTTGTGAGATCAGTTTCATGGTAAATAGGTTTAGCAGGAGGCGAAACATTTTCCAATAACCATTCTTTAGGAAGGTTTACATCTTCCCAAAGAATCATTTTTGGAACTTCAATTTTCGCATCAGAAGTTGAACATTGAATTAACATGGTTTTACCAGAAGGATCTTTAATATGAGCAGCTCGAGGATTCAACTAGGAACCCACAAGTCTGTAGTAAATACGGTAAATAAGAGCAAAATGTTTACTACCTTCATCCATATCATAACCAGAAGTTAACACATTTAAAGTCAAGGCTTTAACAATATTAGGATCATCAAGAGCAAGACATATATCAGGATAAACATCAAAGTAAATAGGACCATCATACAAAGATGCAGTAATCATGCCAAGAATGCTATCTTTAAATTGTCTAAATCTAGCATCTCTTAAACACATTAAAGCAGAAGCATTAATACCTTTTCTTGTGAGAGGTTTAACAGCAACTTGAACAAGTCCGATGTGTAAATATTTTAATTTAGTAGCAAGAAATTCGTTAATATTGCTTTTTGAAAACAAACAACATTTTTCATGGTGTCTGGAAATAGAAAATGTTTGTTCAACAGTTCTTACTTGGTACTGAGAAAATCCAGTATTCTCATGCCAAGAAGTATTGTAAATATTTTTAATATTAACCTTGGGGATATTCCATCTTCGGAAATCCGAAATTTCTTTCTCTTGAACAACTTGATCATCTTCATTGATAATATCAGGAGGACACTCAGTCCTGGAGCTAACAGAAGAGTTGGATCTCCACATCTTATCCATGCACCCCAAATTTTAACACTCAATTATCATGTTTTCTCTCATAACCGTTGCATTTCGTAACACATACCCTAAACAACCGTATACCCTCACTCTTGCCCTCAACGCCTGTCCGTCGGCTTACACGGGCCTTACAGAATCTCGGCTCTCGGAATTCACTTTACGTCTAAGGTGGCGCCAACGATCACAAGATAGAACACAACAACGAAGCACCAAAGGTTCGGAATAACATAAACAAGGGAGCAAAGACACAACACAAGGAGGCGGTAGCACAATTAATAATCAAAATAATTTAAACAAGTAATAAGGCGATAGAACCAGCCAAGCAATATATCATTAAAACAATTAATAATCAGAGTAATTTGAGCAATTAATAAGGCGGTAGAACCAGCCAAGCAATATATCATCAAAATAATTGATAAACATGAAAATACTTGATTAATATTGAAAGTAATGAACAAGGTACAAGATTAATAGTTACAGGATTACAAGATAAACAAGGATAAATAGTGGTAACTTACAAAGGTAATAGTTACCGGTTGGTGAATACAGATAGATCTTGAGGGAAGGTTTAGGAATAGGAGAGAAACTCTCTGAATAGTCTAAACTCTCTCAAAGAACTTCTGAAACTAGGGAAGAACTAACTTCTGAGTTAACAATAAGGGACAACCCCCCTTATATAGGAAAATAAAGCAAAAAGTGAATAGTGAACAGTAAAAGTGAACAGTGACTTTTTACTGTATACATGAATATCTGTGAGTGAACAGTGATCTCGTGAGTGAACAGTGATCTCATGAGTGAATAGTGAACAGTTGGCAAAGGATGACATTTTGTCGTCTTGTGCCGAAAGTAATCAGTCAACAGATTCCCATGGGGGACAGCAATAGGCGGAGCTTTAATCAGTATCGCAATAGTCTGAATAATTATCTCTAGGATCCCATGTGGGCTCATTGTTGCAGTCATGCTCATGGTAGGTGGTGTATTGGTTGCAGAAACCACAATATAGCAGGTGTTCGTAAACAGGCTCCTTTAGAGGATTGGCAAAGTTCTTTGGGTTAATATAATCAGCAATAGAGAGGTGTTGTGTAGCAACTCCGTAGGGCTTGAGACCAAAAACAGTAATTCTGTCTGTATTCCCTTCGAAGTGGTAATCTTTCCAAAGGTTTTGGACAACCTCTAGAATTTGATTATTGAAATAATTTCTCCAACATTCAGCAAGAGAATAAGGACTTTTGTAGGACAGGTAGGAATCTCCTTTGTACCACGGTCCTTGGTGAGTGTAGCCGTTAACAAGAACGAGATGCTTAGATGGCTGCACATTCATCCAATTCTCAGTGTCCCATTTTGGAAGAGTGCTCCAACATCTAATAGTTACAGAAGGGCTTTTAGTGCGAGCAACAGCTTGTTGAATAATTTGGGGAAGTTGGTTGAGTTGATCACGATTTGAGACTCGGATCATTCTAATAAAACCAAACTCAAACATTTGGGATAACCAGTCTGGATCCATGTCTTCTTCATCCAGCTCATCAACCTCATAGTTAATCAGGAGACCAGGAAAAGGGTGAATCTTTCTTTCGTAAACACGGGAACTTGTCCCAAAGTATTCTTCCCAGTCTAGTTGAATAAAAACATTGTCGTCAATATCTAATTCATCCGGATCAGGAATGCTTGCAGTTACTAGTTTTTTGAAATAATCATACCATAGATCAAAAGATCTAAACATAGCCTTGCTTTCAAAAATACATTTCTGTATGTCTGAAGGCAAGTTGGCAACAGCACATCTTACACTAAATTGAGTCGTAAGACTTAATTTGGCGTAATTAGTACCCATTAAAGTCATTTTATCCATTGAATGGATTTCCTCTTTGCCAGAGAGTTGACTAGTGTAGGGATCTCGGTGAATAGAATGGCTTGCAAAAGCCTCATATTGAGAAAGAGGTTGGTTAATAGGGTTTTGCTGTATCTGGGAATCAAGGTTAATAATCAGGCCTTCATAGACCTCATTTTGGATGGCAAGGTTAACAAAATGTATTTCAAGAGCCTGAAGGGTCTTCTTGAAAAGTTTGCGATTGCTGGTAATATAGGCTGCTTGAAGGTTATCAAGGAGAACTTTAACAGGAATCGGTAGATCACTGAAATTTCCATTGTGGAATTGCAGTGCTTTAGAAATAACTTCCTGTAAAGTAATATTCATATCACCACTGGAAAATGTCACCTCTGCCAGGACAGTTTCCTGAAGGGATGTTGATCTACTAGGATTTCTCCTAGAAGATGCGCCTTCATGCATTACAAAAGAGTGTTCCGCCGGAATTCTTTTGTCTTGAGGAAAGTTCCATGCAGGTTCTTTCCCCTTGTCCCTCCTCGCTGCTGAGGAAGTCATAATATTCCACTTGCACGTGGTAGCGTATATTCATTTATTAGTGGTATTAGTAGGAGTAGCAGTAAGTATCCTTAGAGATGGATCTGCAAAATTAACAGTATGGTTAATATCAATATCATTGTTTGAAACAAATTTGAATTTTACATTCTGTCCAAAAGGATCAGAAGTAAGTCCATCATGGTCAACAAGAAAGGGATACAAAATGTTAAGGAATGGAAGTCCAAGAATCACTTTGTCATGCATATTTTTAACAAGAACAGAAGGGATTGGGAAAGAAACATGATCATGGTGAATATAAGCACTGTTTAATTCATGTTTAATTTTCATTCGAGAACCATTAGCAGAGATAAGCTTCTCGGAGGAATATTGAAAGTATTCAGGAGGGATTAAATCTTCTTGAATACAATTCATATCTGCACCAGAGTCAATCATAGCAATCACATCAAAATTGTAAATAGGAGAAACAACAATGTTTACTTTGGTAAACCATTTTGGAGGAATAGATTTATTCAAAATAGAATTAATAGTCTCAGCAATACCTGTATCAGAAAGAAGAGCTTGTTGACTGGAATCATCTCTGTCTTTAGGCTCATTTTGTTCATTATCAGAATGATGTGTGTCAATAGTTTTATCCATTTTTAAGATTAACAGTTCTTGATTGATGTTAATATTATCAATTTTAACAGTTTGAAGTTCTTGTCTTAAATATTCAATATTTTGTTCAACAATGGTTAATTTTTGTTTTAAGTCTTCAATAGTTAATTCTTTAGGTTTTTTCTTGTTAAATCTTTCCAAGACTTCTTCAAAACTTATTGTTGATTTAAGTTTTTTAGAATCTTCAGTCTTAGTAAGATTTATCTTAAACCTATCGAGATACTCCTTTTGGAGCTCAGGGTTTTGAATTTGGTTAATTAAAGAAATTAACAGTTTTTCATTTTCTTCATGTTTTGTGAGAGTGTTAATAGATGTAATAGTGTTACAACAAAAATCTCTGCATCCAAGTTTAATATTAGGTGAATCAGAAGATTCATCAGCAGAATGATAACAAGAATCAGATGAAGATAAATCATCTTCCAAAGAATCAGACGAATTGTTTGATTCAAGGATTCGGATTAGATCTTCTTGATCTTTATCATTAATATTTAACATGTTGAGTTTATTTTTAAATTTTCCAGGTTTGGCTTTACAGTCTTTACTATAATGACCAGATTTTCCACAATTAAAACATTTTCCTTTAGCAGGATTCTGGTGAATATGTTTTTTGGAAACAGTTTTCTTTTTATCATAAAAATCATTTGGTTTAACAAAGTTGGTTCTATGTTTTTTATGATGAATATTTTTGTGAACAATTTTATCATATTTATCTCTTTTTTGTCTCGAGGGAGCAATAGGAGGTAAACCATATTGTTCGCAGAAATTTCCCATTTCATATTTAGCTTTTGTTTTGTTTTTCCCTATTCCATTACTCCTGTTCACCAACCTCTTAGGACTTCCTTTCCTAAAAATAACTCCCAGTATATTAGGAAACAATATTTCCAAAACGTATTCTCTATTGAACCCAATAGGTCCTCCTTTGTTGACCCCCTGCAGTTAGCCAAGAGTTACTTCCCCACAAACTTCCACTGGATCCCTGAACATGGTGAAAAGAAACTTAGTTACTATTCTGATCTTTTACGCCATGAAAGGTCCATCATTATTAACACCATTTCTGATAAAGTAGACACTTCAAAAATTATTTACCATAGTGTCTACATTGTTAACATTATCACTGAAAGAGAATGGGGATCTTCCCCAAATGTTACAAGAACAATGCCCAAACACCTTATCCCTTATTCTTATCATGATTATATTACTGCTTGGTTTAGATTTATGCTTCACCAGAATGATACCATGACTCATTCCTGGTTTGTTAACTTTGACAAAAATTACACTGGTACATTACCCTTTTGGTTTGCCCGATGGTGGTCTCAGTTTGGTCTTATTATGGAACTTCATCCTACACCCTTACTAGAGGCCTTCAAGCTATTTGAAAAAGGATTCAAGCCTAATCCTCATACTGTTAAGGCTAAATTTCCTGCTTTACTCTATTTTGTTAACTATCACAAGGTTCCATGGATTCTCAAATGGCAATATGAGATCAATATTGACGAAAATGCTCTTGCCAGATACTGGTATGTCAAGTGGTGGGATAAGTTCCCTCATATTCAGAGAATGTTCAAAATTTATTAACGAAAAATGTTCACCATCCAGCCAAATCCCTACTGAAGCATATTTACCATCCTCTTCATCCACAAAGAATATTAAACCAAGAAAGAAGAACTCTTCCCTTGATGACCTGAGGAGAGATCCTGATGCTTTATTTGCCCTTCTCAAGTGTGCAGAAAACTTAGTTGCCAACAGAACTACTGAAGAAGAAAAGTCAAGTGCCTCTTCTGAAGAATCTGTAGCCAATAATCCCTATTCACCATACAGAACTACTGAAGAAGAAAAGTCAAGTGCCTCTTCTGAAGAATCTGTAGCCAATAATCCCTATTCACCATATGACAAGAAACTATTTGGTCATGATGAAGATTCTCCACAAGAAGGAGAATTCTAGTCGATCTCCCGAAGAAATTATTGAACCATTACTCTTCCCCATGGGAATCTGTTGACTGATTACTTTCGGCACAAGACGACAAAATGTCATCCTCTGCCAACTGTTCACTGTTCACTCATGAGATCACTGTTCACTCACGAGATCACTGTTCACTCACAGATATTGATGTATACAGTAAAAAGTCACTGTTCACTTTTACTGTTCACTATTCACTTTTTGCTTTATTTTCCTATATAAGGGGGGTTGTCCCTTATTGTTAACTCAGAAGTTAGTTCTTCCCTAGTTTCAGAAGTTCTTTGAGAGAGTTTAGACTATTCAGAGAGTTTCTCTCCTATTCCTAAACCTTCCCTCAAGATCTATCTGTATTCACCAACCGGTAACTATTACCTTTGTAAGTTACCACTATTTATCCTTGTTTATCTTGTAATCCTGTAACTATTAATCTTGTACCTTGTTCATTACTTTCAATATTAATCAAGTATTTTCATGTTTATCAATTATTTTGATGATATATTGCTTGGCTGGTTCTACCGCCTTATTAATTGCTCAAATTACTCTGATTATTAATTGTTTTAATGATATATTGCTTGGCTGGTTCTACCGCCTTATTACTTGTTTAAATTATTTTGATTATTAATTGTGCTACCGCCTCCTTGGCTGGTTTTACTTTGTTTATTATACTATCTCTGTGCTTCCGGTGCTTCCGCCCCTTGTTGCGCTTGGTTCCCCCTCCTTGTTGGTATCAGAGCCATTCCCCCCTTGGCCGCTGGTAGTTGTGTTGTGTCTTTGCTCCCTTGTTTATGTTATTCCGAACCTTTGGTGCTTCGTTGTTGTGTTCTATCTTGTGATTGTTGGCGCCACCTTAGACGTAAAGTGAATTCCGAGAGCCGAGATTCTGTAAGGCCCGTGTAAGCCGACGGACAGGCGTTGAGGGCAAGAGTGAGGGTATACGATTGTTTAGGGTATGTGTTACGAAATGCAACGGTTATGAGAGAAAACATGATAATTGAGTGTTAAAATTTGGAGTGCATGGATAAGATGTGGAGATCCAACTCTTCTGTTAGCTCCAGGACTGAGTGTCCTCCTGATATTATCAATGAAGATGATCAAGTTGTTCAAGAGAAAGAAATTCCGGATTTCCGAAGATGGAATATCCCCAAGGTTAATATTAAAAATATTTACAATACTTCTTGGCATGAGAATACTGGATTTTCTCAGTACCGAGTAAGAACTGTTGAACAAACATTTTCTATTTCCAGACACCATGAAAAATGTTGTTTGTTTTCAAAAAGCAATATTAACGAATTTCTTGCTACTAAATTAAAATATTTACACATCGGACTTGTTCAAGTTGTTGTTAAACCTCTCACAAGAAAAGGTATTAATGCTTCTGCTTTAATGTGTTTAAGAGATGCTAGATTTAGACAATTTAAAGATAGCATTCTTGGCATGATTACTGCATCTTTGTATGATGGTCCTATTTACTTTGATGTTTATCCTGATATCTGTCTTGCTCTTGATGATCCTAATATTGTTAAAGCCTTGACTTTAAATGTGTTAACTTCTGGTTATGATATGGATGAAGGTAGTAAACCTTTTGCTCTTATTTACCGTATTTACTACAGACTTGTAGGTTCCCAGTTGAATCCTCGAGCTGCTCATATTAAAGATCCTTCTGGTAAAACCATGTTAATTCAATGTTCAACTTCTGATGCGAAAATTGAAGTTCCAAAAATGATTCGTTGGGAAGATGTAAACCTTCCTAAAGAATGGTTATTGGAAAATGTTTCGCCTCCTGCTAAACCTATTTACCATGAAACTGATCTCACAAATATTCAACAATATCTTGATGGAACTGTTAAAATAAGTTTTCTTGATAAGAAACCTTTAAGAATCAATGAAGGAAGACATTTCTTTGCTGGATCTGAAAGTGTTTCTAAAAGAGATCTTGATCTTGATGAATATTTACAAAAAAGTTTTGTTAAACCTGATTTGAAGCTAAAAGGAGTTTCAAGTGATAACTCCCAAATTAGCACCCCTTTTTATTCAACTAAAGATGAAAAACCTGCTGAAGAAGAAGAAGATACAAAGTCCGTATCTCCTGCTGCTTCTGATTTTGCAACTGTTGAACCTCCTATTTTTCAAAACCAATTAAGAGTTTTAACTGCTCTTCCTAAAAGTTTTGAAATGGATCTTGTTTACTTGGCTAAAGAAAGTCTTTCTCCCAAACACAAAGAGATAAGAAAGTATTACAGAGATACTTTCTCTCAATCTGAAAAAGATCGTATTAAACGAAAATGGAGAGAAACGATGATGTTGTTAAAGAAAAATATTCTGTTTTATGATTTTCTTCAAAATCATTACGTTTCAAAAGATCCTATTCAACAAAATCATTTGAACGTAATCAAGAAATCAAATTTTGTTAAACAAGACAAAACTGTTGTAAGGTCTAGCCATCCTCCTCTTGAGACAGTTATGATAACCTGTCAAAAGACGGAAGTGAAAACTTCTCCTTTCAAGATTGGTGATGCTGAGACTCCTGCTTCTGGAATTATTGAACAAAACAATTTTACAAATGAGTCTTTGCATATTATTGGTCAACAGCTTGACCGTATTGAAGAAAAAATCATTGAACAAACTGTTTCTACAAAAACTGAGAAACCTTTGATTGATTTGCCCAGTCAAAGAGAAAAAATTGCTTTTAAAACTTCTCAGTCAAAAACTCTTGACATTGTTGAACAAATGCTTTCTGATTTAAAAATCAACACTGAAGGCACTACTTCTACTTCTAATGTTGCTGTTATTTCAAGAAATGATAAAGAACCTGTTCTTACTGAAGGTACAGATTCTGAATCATCCTCTTCTGTTGATCCAAGAAATGTTTTTAATGATTTGCCAACTATTGAAAAGCCAATCTTGATTCCAAGTGACTTTTGTTGCAATGTTCTTTCACAAAACAAAGAACAACAAAAAGATTTTTCAAAACCCAAAAAATTAACTGTTAATGAACTCCAGTGCGAAATTAGTATTGTTCACCGTGATATTTCTGATCTAAGAAATAAGCTCCAACATACTAATGTGGCCGAAAAAATTGATGTTGCTAAAACTGTTGATTGCCATGTTAATCTTTTTAACAAAATGCTTCCTCCTAAATGGTTTACAAAAGTAAAAATTGTTGTCTCACATGATTACCACTTTGATGTTATTGCTATGATTGATTCTGGTGCTGATTTGAATTGCATTCAGGAAGGACTTGTCCCTTCTAAATACTTTGAAAAGTCTACTGAAAAACTTGCTTCTGCTAATGGTTCTCAAATGAGAATCAAGTACGAATTAAATCATGCTCATGTTTGCCATGACAACGTTTGCTTTAAGATTCCCTCTGTTCTTGTTAAAAATATGCATGACAAAGTAATTCTTGGTCTTCCATTTATTAATGCTTTGTATCCCTTTCTTGTTGAACATGATGGAATTACCACTGACCCTTTTGGTCATAAAGTGAAATTCAAATTTGCTTCAAAATCTGAGATTGATATTAATCATGATTTAAACATGCTGCATGCTAAAACTAATCATCTTAGTTTTCTTCAAAATGAAGTAAAATATAAGAAGATTACTGAACGCCTTTCTGATCCATTGTTAACTTCAAAAATTGATAATTTTCAGAGAATATTGATTGCTCATGTTTGTTCTGATTTTCCTAATGCTTTTTGGCATAGAAAAAACCATATTGTTGACTTGCCATATGTTAAAGAATTCAATGAGAAAAACATTCCTACCAAAGCTTGACCCATACAAATGAATGCTAAAATGGTAGAGTTTTGTAAAAAGGAAATTCAAGATTTACTTGATAAAAAACTGTTTAGAAACAGCAAGTCCCCTTGGTCATGTGCTGCTTTCTATGTTCAAAAGAATGCTGAGTTGAACGAGGTACCCCTCGCTTAGTGATCAACTACAAGCCTCTGAACAAGGTCTTAGAATGGATTAGGTACCCTATTCCAAACAAACAAGACTTAGTTCATAGATTGAGTGATGCGGTGGTATTCTCCAAGTTTGATTTAAAGTCTGGTTTTTGGCAAATCCAGATTACTGAGGGTGATAGATACAAGACTGCTTTCACCACTCCTTTTGGTCATTATGAGTGGAATGTGATGCCTTTTGGACTGAAGAATGCTCCTAGTGAGTTCCAAAACATCATGAATGATATTTTCATCTCATTCAGTCATTTCACTATTGTTTATATTGATGATGTTCTTGTTTACTCTAATTCTATTGATGAACACTGGAAACATTTGCATTCGTTTCTAGATACCATCAAAAGAAATGGTCTTGTTGTCTCTGCTAAGAAAATCAAATTGTTCCAAACAAAGGTTCGTTTTCTTGGTTATGACATTGCTGAAGGACAAATTCGTCCTATTGACCGAGCTATCCAATTTGCTGATAAATTCCCTGATGTTATTACTGATAAAACTCAGCTCCAAAGATTTCTTGGTTCCCTTAACTATGTTGCTGATTTTTATAAAGATCTGAGGAAACAATGTAAGCCTCTTTTTGATCGGCTTCAATGTAATCCTCCTCCTTGGAATGATATTCACACTGCTCTTGTTAAACAAATCAAAATTCATGTCAAGACTTTACCCTGTCTTGGTATTCCCACTGTTAATGCTTTCAAAATTGTTGAAACTGATGCCTCTAACATAGGTTATGGAGGTATTCTGAAACAAAGAGTTTCACCAGATTCATCTGAACAAATTGTTCGTTTCTACTCTGGAATCTGGAATACTGCACAGCTAAATTATAGTACTATTAAAAAAGAAATTTTATCTATAGTACTATGCATATCAAAGTTTCAAAGTGATTTGTTAAACCAAAAGTTTTTACTACGTATTGACTGCAAAAGTGCTAAATATGTTATTGAAAAAGATGTTGAAAATATTGCTTCAAAACATATTTTTGCTAGATGGCAAGCTATTTTAAGTGTTTTTGACTTCCATATTGAATATATTAAAGGTTCTCAAAATGCCATCCCTGATTTCCTTACTCGTGAATTTCTGCAGAATTCACACATGGCGAGTCGGCGGTCGAAAGACAAAGGCCCCGCCAAAGACCCAAATGAAACCCAACTTGTTAAACGAGAACCAACCTCCTCTTTACAGACTATTAACCGATTTACCACTCTAGGGACTATACCTAAGCCCAAATATATATATATATATATATATATATATATATATATATTCCTAAGAATAAAGTTTGGTTACAAACTTAGTTATAGCTTAATTAATTGGATGTGAAGTTTGACAAATCTACTATTGGATTATATTTTCTTCTTATACCCTCAATGCTTGCAAAATTTTTAAAAGATTAAAGATCAACAGCTATGTCATCAATTGATTGTTTAAATTAAAAGTTTTTGTAGTCTAAAATTAGGCATAAAAATAAGTTTATAAATCATATAGTAAATAACATCCAATTGAAACAAAATTTAACATGTGTGTTAAGAGCATAAAAAATATGCTATCCAGTGGTAAGATTTTTCAAATATATAGTCATACTACTTTTTTTTTAATGAAAGTTGTAGCCTTAAACTATAATCAAATTTGTAGTTAAACTTTGTCCTATTTTAAATAAATGACAATTTATTAGAGTCAAAGGAGATGGCTGTTAGTTTAAATTCTCTCTCCATTTACATGTGATATTAAAAGTAAAAGATTTCACATATTAGGTATACTTATGCCAAGTGCCATGTATTGCAGCCAAAAAAAAAATTTCCTTGTGACATATGGATTAGTGACATTCCATGTTCTCTTTCATGAGACGAATTATGGTTCAAATAATTTTTCTCCATTATTGTAACTGTCAAATAAAAAAAAAAATTGGCACATTTATTGAGGGAACCCAAGGGGTTGGTCTAATAGTTTAAAGTTGGCTCTCATAGTGCTCTGGATAAAGTTTAAAAGTCGTGGCATAAGGCAAACATCTAAGAGCATCCGTAGCAGATGTTGCAAAAAAAATGTCATTTTGCCACACAAAAACCCTACTTTATTATTTTACCACATCATTTTACAATATCTCATTTATTAGATGTTCTATCATCCAATCCTATACATTAAAATAATATTTACTACACATTAAAATAATATATTAAATTCTTCCCCTATCATCATCAACAACACCAACACCGACACCGACAACTACAACAACCAGAAAAATTGTTGCAGCCACAATCACCGAAAAAAAAAAAAAACGTGATCTGAAAACCAGAAAAAAGTCACCGGTGACCCATCAACCACCCTCAACGGCCAACCTGTATCAGCAAACCCGAAATGATTTTCGTCACCGATTCTTGTGCCGCTGCAAACCCGAAGTGTATCATCAACTCCACGGGCCCGACCCGAATAAAAACTGGGTTTCACCGTCGTCGACCAGCATGATCGTGACGAACACTCCGGCGGCGGACTCGCCCTCACGAACCTCGCATACTGCTCACACGCCGATTTTCATGGCTTCACCATTCCTGGCACCAAGCTCTACCTCGCCTCCATCGCCGATTCCTTTTTTCTTTCTTTGACAGGATGAAGATTTGTTTGGTTTGTGATGATTCCATTCCTGGATTTTGTTTTGAATTGGGATTGGAGTTTGATTTGAGGTGCAAAGAGAGAAGAAAGAAGATTTTTGGGTTTGATTTGAGGTGCAAAGAGAGAAAGAAGTTTGAGGTTGAGGGAGGAGCTGGGATCACACCGGTTGGGAGAGAGAGACAGCTCGAATAAAAAAATAATAAACGGAAATGCCATTTCTGTCCGTACGGTGGCAAAATGCAACGGCACTATTCATGTGTTGCAAAAATTATAAGATTTGGCACATCTGATAAATGGGTTATTTGGTGTTTGGTGTGGTAAATGTGCCAAATATTTGGCATTTGGCACATTTACCACATCTAGTGTGGATGCTCTAATGGAGGAAAGAAAAATGATGGACCCATGGGAAAACAATTCCCTCGATTTCTCTCCAATCCTCCCTGCCACTTTCATTTTCTTCCATTTTCACTCAAATCAAACATAGTGTAGTATGTTTATAACCTTGGACTAAATTGTAGTTTCTACCTCTTACTAAGGGGGGGTAGGTTCTTTTTGGCTTAATGACACTTTCAAAGTTCCTCCCTTCTCTCTCCAAAGAATTTCGCAGGTCATTTTATGGGAGAATTAGGTAGGTTGGAATGTATAAAAGTATAAATTGCATAATGCAATTGAAAAAAAAAAAAAAAAAAAATTGGTAGTGCCTAAAGTACACAATGTGTTCATCAAGGGCTTCATCTGTGCTTAGTTCAAGCTTCTTAAATACAAACTTATGGCTCGTGATTGATCCATGAACTTGCAAGAGTGTATTAGCAATAATCATGAAGATTGTAGTAAGGATCAATGAAACCTTTATCAAAGAACCAATGCAGACCAAAGAAGCAAGGATCAAGTGCCTAATGATGGTGCCAAGAGCCTAGTAGCTCTCGTGGTTGGCATTTCTTGGTGTTTCTAATAAAAATATCAAATGTTCAAATTCTCCCTCCTCTTATAATCGAATTATAAAAAGAAGAAGAAGAAGTATATAATGATGTAATAACAATTATGCAAATTCTAATCAACTATCATGTAAAAAAGATATTAAAAGTTAGATACATTTACACTTAAAAGAGATATATTCACACTAAAGTGTATATTTTAAATTTGAATATTTTTTTTTTATATATAAAGAGATATATTGAGCTAGTTATTTAATGCCTTGAAAGCCCATCTAAAAAAAACTTTGTGTTAATTTATTACTTTTTCATTTATAACCTTGGGCTAAATGGCACTTTGTACCTCTTTCCAAGGGGAGGTTCTTTTGGGGTTTAGGTTTTCCAGGAGTAATGTTTCCTCCTCTCACATGAGAGGTGGCCCCAACGCGTGAGTCTCACGTGTAGGGCCCACATCTCATGTGAGAGGAGAGAGCATTGCTTCTGCAGCAGGCAAAATTTGTCAAACAGTATAATTCTGGAAAAATTTTAGGCCAATTACATGCTTTCAAAGTTTATTAGTTAGTTGGACTCTTTTCTGAAAATCGAGTACAGCAAAATCGACTTCCATCCAAAATCGAGCTTAATATACTCGATTTTCTATTGAAAATTAGCTCTGAGGTAGAAAAAAGAGGAAGTCGAGTATAGTAAACTCGATTTTGGCTAGAAGTCGATTTTGTTGTACTCGATTTCTAAAAAATAATCCAACTAACTAATAAATTTTGAATGCTTGCTATCCACCTAAAATTTTTCTAGTATATCATTCTGTTTGGTAAATTTTGTCTTCCTAAGAGCATCCACACTAGTCCTTGTAAAATGCAAAAAGTGACAAAATTTACACAATTTGAGCAAAAATACACCCACATCAGTGGGTGTAAAGATTTGTAAATATGCACCTGTGAACAGTAACCGTGTATATATACACGGTTACTGTTCATGTGTAAAATATTTTTTTATTCTTTTTTTCTCTGTCCCCCACCAGATTACTTCTCTTCCCCCACCAGATTACAGCAACCTAGCCCGCCAGAATAAAAAGAAGGAAGAAGAAATTCCAACTAAAAAATCAACAGAAAATTAACCCAAAATCAACGGAAAAGCAATTAGAAATTCCAACTCAAAATCAAGACAAACCCAACTCAAAATCAATCGAAACTCACCGGTAAACTCAACCCAAAAACAGTCCAAACCCACCGGAAAACCCAGCCAAAACCATACTCAACAGAGCTCGATCTGCCGCCCGATCTGCTGCCACTGCTGCCCCGATCTGCTGCCATTGCTGCAGCCCGGATCTTCCATTGCTGTCGTCAATTGGGGTGGGAGGCAAAGGGTCATCGATTGGGGGTGGGAAGTGAAGGGTTGGTGGTGGAGGAGAGAGCGAAGGGCAAAGGAAAGGGAGGCCGAATTGGTGGAGGGCTGAGGGGCAAGCTGGATTGGCGGCGGCGGCGGCGGCGGGCTGGGTGAAGTGGCTATGAGGGAGAGAGTAAGGGAAGGAGATGAACGGGTGAGGGAGAGAGCTGAAAAAAAAAATAGAAAACCGATTTGGAAACGGGTGAGGGAGAGAGCTGAATGGTATTAATAAATAATAATAATAATAATAATAATAATAATAATAATAATAATAATAACAATAATAACAATAACAATAAATAATATTATTTAATTACAATAGATATGTAATATTAGAATAAAATTTACATGGTCCTTTTTGGAAACTTAGTAATATTAAACTTAGAAAATTTCAAATTCTAATAAAGGTTTACATTAAATAAAAGGAGTAATACTTAGATCCGGCAGCAATGATTCGGTAGCATCGGTTCGGTCACTGATTCTAGCAATACGGTGGTCGGAGACATCGATTTGGCAGTGGTCATCGGAGCCACTATTTTTGCGGTACGGTGGGCTTAGAGTTTCAATTTGGCGGCGTTCGCCGGAGCAACTATTTTGGGGGTTCGACCATCGAACCTCCACCACAAGCGGCTCCATTGGCTAAGCCACTGGTGTTGGTAGTTTACTTAAAATATAAGTGTAAATTAAAAAAGTATGACTATTAGGAAAAATATTAATAAATTGATGAAGAATGAATATTTTATTGAAAAGTCTTGTAAAATAGATAAACTGATGTGAGTGTTTTGTAAAAGTGATGGTGTAAAATAAAAAAAAGTAAGTTTTTTGTATAAAATAGACAGAATTTTTTACACAAGCTGATGTAGTTGCTCTAAGTATGTTAAAATTACCCGGTTCTTTTGGGCTGAATGACCCATCCTAGGTTCCTCCCTCTAGCTCCCATAGGGTCTTATGTGGAAATTAGGAAGTTAGTTCACTGGGTTGGGATTTTACATATATATTGTAAAAGTAAAAATTGAAGGGGTCCACTCCTAGTGCCCAAAATATTAGTATGTTCCGACAGAGAGAAAAAGAAGAAATATATTTCTTATCGATCTCATTCTCATCATGTGCCATAAGGACGCTATATAAATTGCAGAAAGTGAAGGGAATCTTGTGAAGCTCTCCTGGTTTCTCCTTTTCTTTCCCTTTTCCTCTTGCTTCTCTCTCTTTCTCTCCGACGCTGCTTGGTCTTTTCCCTCTCACTCACAGACTCACTTTTACTTTCCTCTGAGGTACTCATTCCTCTCTCTCTCTCTCTCTCTCATATTTTTCCAAATCCAAAAAAAAGGCTGAAAAGAAATAGAAAAAGAAAACAAAAACCTTCAGAAAAGCCCTCAGCTTTTATTTCTTTGTCTACCATTAAAATGCCATAAATATAACCCTTTGCTCCGCTTTCCCATCCCCACTTGCTACCCTCTTTCTCTCTCTCTCTAACCCTCGCCGGAAAATAACCTTCCAGTCATTTTCCGGCGGTTTCCTCTATTTACTACTATCACTATTTTCCCCCTTATTTTCTTAGCTATGTTTCTTTGAGTTCATAAAAAAATAGGTTAACTTAATGTGCTTATTTTCTTCTACATATTTTCCTCAACATCAATACTGGACTCTTTTAACTCCTAAAAGAACTAACTTTCCTAAGCTGGACTGGTTTTCTGAATAGAAAGCACAAGAAAATCTCAGAGAAAATCCGGGAAAGTTAATAGTTTTTTTCCACTTTTTGCAAAACCCCATCTGGGTTTTCTCTTTGACCCCATTTTCTCCTCTGGGTATCACTCAAAACCCTCCCAAAACCCCATCTGACAAAAGAAAAAAAAAATATGATTACTCTCACAGACCTCTACCATGTCCTCACAGCGGTTGTGCCTCTCTATGTGGCTATGATCTTAGCTTACGGTTCTGTAAAATGGTGGAAAATCTTCAGCCCTGACCAATGCTCAGGCATCAACCGCTTTGTTGCCCTATTTGCAGTCCCTCTACTTTCCTTTCACTTCATCTCCACCAACAACCCCTACGCCATGAACTTCAAGTTCATAGCCGCTGACACTCTTCAAAAAGTTATAGTCTTGGTGGTCCTAGCCATTTGGTCGAGGACCAGCTCAAGAGGTTCACTTGAATGGTCCATCACACTGTTCTCTCTCTCCTCTCTCCCCAACACACTTGTCATGGGCATCCCTTTACTCAAAGGCATGTACGGTGATGCCTCAGGGACTCTTATGGTTCAAATAGTTGTCCTTCAATGTATCATTTGGTACACACTCATGCTTTTCTTGTTTGAGTACAGAGGAGCCAGGCTTTTAATCGTTGAGCAATTTCCAGACACTGCTGGCTCTATCATTTCTTTCAGAGTTGATTCTGATATCATCTCTTTAGATGGGAAAGAACCACTTGAAACCCAAGCTGAAGTTGGTGAAGATGGTAAACTCCATGTCACTGTTAGAAAATCCGCTTCTTCTCGTTCAGAAATCTTCTCTCGCCGCTCTCATGGTCCAAATTCCGGTCTTTCACTCACTCCTCGACCTTCAAACTTAACAAATGCTGAGATTTACTCTCTCCAATCTTCAAGAAACCCAACTCCTAGAGGTTCTAGTTTCAACCACACTGATTTTTACTCCATGGTGAATGGTAAGAATGCTAGCAATGTGAGCCCAAGGCAATCCAATTTTGGAAACTTGGGTTTTGATGAAGAGAGTGGAGTAAACGTGTTTGGAAACGCAGGGAGAGCTAATGGGGCTTATCCAGCTCCTCCTAGTGCTGGGATTTTCTCACCTGGAACTACAAAGAAGAAGGCTAATGGTGTTGGTGGTGGTGAGGGAGGAAAAGACCTTCACATGTTTGTATGGAGCTCAAGTGCTTCCCCTGTGTCAGAAGGTGGCATCCATGTTTTCAGAGGTGGAGAGTATGGGAATGAGCTTGGTGCTGGGGTTGGTCACCAAAAAGGTTTGAAATATTAATCTTTGAAACTTTAGTAGTTGTTTTTGTTTTTTTAGTGCATGTTGTGCTGGACATTGTGGACTATTAGGCATGATTTGGTTTTGTTTTTGAATTACTCTTGGAATTTTGTTAGTTTGTGTATTTGAATATGGGGATGTGGATGATTATTAAAAGTTGTTTTAACTGTGAAGTGGGGTTCGTTACATTTTGTTTGTTACTCAACGTGTCTTATCGTTTTCCCATTCAATCAAGGATGGGATTCGGCTTATTTTCCTTGCTTTTTTTGTTCAGATTCAAAACAGAATCCCCTTATTTCGGTTGGTCTTTGAAACAGTTGTCATCACTGGGAACATTTTTCTTTTTGTTTTTGTCATTTCCTCATGTTTCATATGATGGTAAACTAATTCTTGTGTTTGGTAGATTATGATGAGTTTGGTCGGGATGAGTTCAGCTTTGGGAACAGGCCGGTGACAAATGGTGTTGACAGGGAAGGTCCTGTGCTTTCCAAGCTTGGTTCAAGCTCTACAACTGAGCTTCATCCCAAGACTGGCGCTCATGTTGAATCAAAGCCGACAAATATGCCACCTGCTAGTGTTATGACCAGACTCATTTTGATTATGGTGTGGCGAAAGCTCATTAGGAATCCCAATACTTACTCCAGCTTGATTGGCCTCACTTGGTCTCTGGTCTCATTCAGGTATGTGAAATTAAATCTGGCACTCGTTTTGAAGCAATTTCGAACTGGTAGCACGTGTTTTAATCGATTCTGTAATTTTACAGGTGGAAAATTGAAATGCCGGCCATAGTCGCTGGTTCAATAGCCATTCTCTCTAATGCTGGTCTCGGAATGGCCATGTTTAGTCTTGGTATGTTAACTCCTTCAGGAATTCTTGGCTTTCTACTTAGATGGCTAATTAAAAGATTGAAAATGTTTATTTAGTGGTATGTTAATTTAGATCATTTTACTTGCGTTTATAAAAACAAAAAGATTATTTTATTTGTACTCCCAAGTAAGATTAGGATTATTTTGTTCGCACCCCAAGTAAAATTGGATACAATGAACGTAGACTTGGTCACAGCTTGATTTTTACTGATGTTAATCTCGTTTTTGTTCCTGTGGTGTTGCAGGTCTTTTCATGGCGTTGCAGCCAAAAATTATTGCATGTGGGAACTCCATTGCTGCCTTTGCCATGGCTGTTCGATTCATCACTGGTCCTGCGGTCATGGCTGCTGCCTCATATGCTATTGGAATAAGAGGAGTTCTGTTGCACATTGCTATTGTCCAGGTAAATGAGGTTCTTTTACTAGATCATGTTTGATTATCTTCCTTTTATGTTGTTTTACTCAATTTTAATTGTGATTTTCATGGGATAATGTAAATTCTGTCCTTAATTTTCAGGCTGCTCTTCCCCAAGGGATTGTCCCCTTCGTTTTTGCAAAGGAATACAATGTTCATCCCGACATTCTCAGCACTGGGTTAGAGCACCGTTCTAATTCTCATATAATTTCTGATGAACTGCATTTATGTGATTTCAAACCTACATGTCACTGCATGAACATTAGTACTGATATGCCTGTATGCCTGTCCATGTCTCATTTGTGGAGACATGCCAGTATGGACATTGGTGGTCGTGGTCCAAAACTCCAAAATATTGTCACACAATTATATTGTATGTAATCATAAATAAATTTATTGCGTATGTTAATTCCATTGAGAGTATCTATGTATATATTGACTAGCATATGCACTCTGCAACAATACTAGCACACGCTCTCTCTCTTGTATTAATGATCAATTTTGGTGTCCATATTGGTGCAGGGTTATATTTGGGATGCTAATAGCTCTTCCTATTACACTAGTTTACTACATCTTGCTGGGACTTTGAAGCTGAGACACTGTAGCTACTAAGGAAATAGTTATGGTAGAATATGTTGTAACCCTTTTGAAAAGGATGGGGTGTTTTTTGTCATTCTCTAACAGATGAACAACATAGAATTTCATGACTTTAGAGAGGAAGAAAAACTAGGGGAGCAAAAGGAAAGAAGAATGAGAAAATTGAAGCCATTGGGGAGTGCTCTAATTTTTTGTTGTCATTTTGCCTTTAGTGCTGAACCTTGTGCTTAGTGCCTTACTACTGCTTTTGTTCTTTTGACGAGGAAAGTGAAGTGTATTGTAGTTGTAGTTGTTGTCTTGTAGATACTCCTACTTTTTACTACCTTTTTAAGGTCAAAAAAAGATTTTAACTCAATTGGAATCTCTATGCAAAGAAAAGTCCAGCAAAAAACTAAAAAGTGCTTTTCTTTTTTCTAGAGAGAAACGTGTGAAAGTGAAATATCAAATATGAAAGTGTGCTTGCTGGTTTTTGTTTCTTCGATTTAGAGTGGGGTACAAGCTGTCTCTTGTATTCAAATCTTTATTAAAACCAACAAATTTAGGTTTGGTAACTTGAAAAGATTGCAGGACTAGCTCTCTTTAGGGTCGTAGGATTAGGACATGGCTGGCAAATTCAGTTTATCTTCGTGACAGCTTTGATGGGGGCTTGCTTAGTGTAGTCTATGTGGGTATAGACTTCTGGAAAGGCTAAGACTAGGGTGCTTCTTGGCCCTCTTTTTGGGGTCATGAGGACCTATTGCTGACACTGACTATCTCTCTCCCGCGCGACAAAGCCAGTCATCAATTCTTGTCTTTGGATAGGATCATAGGAACAAGTTGGCAGTTCAAACATTTGGACCCCCTTTGCATATGAATATTAATTATGGTTCAAGTCTTTAAGAATTGGTAACCTGATATGTTCACAAAGCAAGTAGCCTGTTAGCAAAAAAATAGAGCAGAAAAATTTCTTCTGAAAACGGTCTCATCAGACATTTTTCTTACCATATGTGGACTTTATTCATGTGAGTTTCACTTGTGAGAATGTTTCGTAAAATCGCCCCATGAGATAGCAATTCCGTGCATCTAGTAGTACTTGTGGTGTATGGTTAAGGAAAAAGAAATTTCTTTGAATTTTGGGATATAAATAAAATATACAATTGGATTCTCAAAAGAGGAGAAAAAAAAAATAATTGCATTTGGAGAGTTTTCACTTTTTAATCACTCTTTATGATTGCGAATATATATGCTTTCGATACTTTCTGGGCTTTTTATCTCGTAAAAGCTTTAGTGGATACATGAGGATTGCATTTTAATGAACAGTGAGAGTGTGTGCGTGTGAGAGAGAGAGAGAGAGAGAGAGAGAGAGCAACAAAGAGAGAGCTAAGGTCCTGTTTAGATTTTTTTTTGTCATTAATTCTCACTTAGTTTTCGTTACTCATCACTTAAAATATTTCAATTTTTTCAAACGCACCAAAGGCAGTCATCACTCATTTTTCCGTTATTTATTGTTTTAAAAAAAAAAAAAACTTGAAAAGTCAAGAAATGCAACTAAGGGTAAAACTGTGTGGCTGAGGTTTGTTTCAAAAAAAAAAAAAAAAAAACCCAAAAGTCAAATATTATGGCTTCGTAGTGAGATGAGTTTAATTACAGAAATGTTATTGAAAATAGAGTTATGGAAACTGAAAACAGCTAAAATGTGTTTTCAGTTTCCATAACTCATCACTCAACAATCAGAGAATTGAGTGATGGAAACAATAACTCAAAACAAAACCCAAACAACCTTTTAAGTCATGGGTCCTATTATTTTCGAATTATGAGTTATGAAAACAGAATTATGAGTTATGGAAACAGTAAATCCAAACAACCTCTTAGCACCTCAATTATCAATGATGCTCCAATGCTCCGCTTATTAAAATTTCACCACGCTCTAGCTTTGAAATATATTTTTGTTTTACTTTTTTTAGAAGATATTTTCATTTTACTTTGTTGTTTTTTGTTTCATTTTTTATTGTCTTCAAATATGGCACCTTGTAAAAAGTTAAAAGAAACAACGATGGTAACTTTCTTCATTGATGTATAACTTTTTTTAAAAAATCTATACATTTTTATTCGCCTTTTTAAGTTTAAAATAAAAAGATGCTAAAATTTATAGTAACTTGAGTTTTAAAATAAAATAAAGGTAATACATTAAATTTAAATGGGGTAGTTATATCTACAATAATTTAACAATAAATTCTAAATGACAAGTTGTTACTGATTCTAATTTGAACTTGCTGCTAATATTATTTTTGTATCGGTCAATAATAGATTGTTATTATTTATTGTGAAAATATTATAAATACGTTACATGTTAGTATTAGTCAATTTTTAAAACAAAGACAACTATTATGGTACGGTCTATGAAGGGATAAGAAGCAAGAGAAACAAAGCATGTGATTTTGTCCAAGAAAATTAGAGAAAACATTAATTGCAGTCATAATGGATGTCTCCAAAGGGATGGAATTCCCATATGCGTACTTGTACATTTAAATAACGTTTTATTCAATTATTATTGTTTCTAATTATAGTTTTTATCTTTATTTTTCCCAATCAGATTAACAATTTTTTTTTCCTCCTAATGATGTGTCTGGATTTCATTGAGAACTTGATTAATCTCCACGCATGTGCTGTGTCTTAGTCTCACGCATGCTAGACAATTACCGATATAAAATCTTATTCAGTGGTCCCAAACCCTAATTTTCGGCTGTAAAAATTAGTAAAATGGAAGAAAATCACGGGTCAATGATGATATTGAAATAGAAAATCTTGCACGAATATGATTTGTACCGGTGGTAGGTTTGTGTATAAATACCACAACGTAAAATGCATAATTTACAATTTTACAAAAAATTATTACATATTTTGGAAGTATATTTTCTCACTCTCACATAGGGGTGGGGGCTCCACTAGTTTTACACTGCCTAATTCAAATCTGGCTCTGTTTGCAACTACTCTCAAATTTGTTCAAGTTTGATTGAGTCAAATATATCTAAGGGAAAAAAAAAGTTTTTAATGTTTGGTAGAGGTGAAAAGGGAGAGAATGGAAAATAAGGGAAGAAAAATGGAGAAGATAGAAATGGAGGAAAGAAATGAAGAGAAAAATTTTTTTTTTTCATTAGTTGGGATGGAAAGGGAGAAGAAATAATATTGGGTTGTTGAGTTTTTCACCCGGTTACATTGTTTTCTTCCCATTGGAGAAAAAATTGGATGGAACACGTACTTTTTCATTGTTTCACATTTAATAATAAAGACATTATATTTCTTTAAAAAAAAACATTACAGTAATTTATTATCTATCAGTCTACTTTTTTCATCCTATCTACCAAACACATGGTGAAAAATAAAATAAAAAAAAGTTTATATCCTCTTTCTTTTCTATCATTGCAACATTTTCTATTCTCCCAACCAAACCCAACCCGGGAAGGGGTGGGGGGGGGGGGAGGGAAGAGTTTGAGGCTTTAATAAGTCTAACGGGTTCCATCATCTTGTAATCTTGCTTGTTAAAGCCCTTTTTCCTCATGAATATTGTTTGATGATGAAGGCCTATTGTTGAATCAAAATTTTAACTTAAATAATGGTAAATAAATGATATTTTAATATAATCTCTAAACCGTAAAAACTTGCTGATATTCTGGATGCCTTATATTGATATTGTTTAAGGTTGTAATTGAACCAAGTTGAATATGAACAACTTGAGTTTGGCTCAAGAAAATGCTTATTTACCATTATTGAAGTTCTCTATGGTAACTCTTATCTTTGTCAAAAGTTGCTCTAGATTCTCTCTTTTGCTAGAATAGAGTGTTTTGACAATAAAACACTCTATTTGTAGTAAAAATTCATAGATTTGTGAATGAATAAAAAATCTACTCATAATTTTGCTATATATATGTTAGTTAATCAAGTAGCTTGTTGTGAACAAGTTAATGCTTGTATGGCAAGGAAATATATGAATTGAGCTTGAATGTATTATCCTATTTGATGATCAACTCGAGTTTAGCTGGTGCTAGAAATTAAATTAAATGAATAAATCTGAATCTTTAGTACTCGGTTTAACTTGGCTTGTTTACATCCCTAATGTTGTATCATTTGTTAATTATCTCTAGCTTAAAAAAAGAAAATTGTTCATATAACTTTTAATACTTGATTTAACTTTACTCGTTTATTTCCCTATTGTTTTCTTTTGTGCACTGAACCTAGTCGAATGGTGACATATCTAAAAATGAACACGTGTTACAATTCCAACAGTTACAGTGCTACTAAAACTTTTTTTTTTTTTTTTTTTTTGGTGGTAAATAAATTTCTTAAAAGGTCTGTAAACGAAAGAGTAAAAACTACTGTATACCTCATTGCAACCATGTTGCATCATTCTTATTTTAGTAGAGCAGATTTTTATTCTTGGGTAAGTATGGGCCATCATTTCAACCCATCAAAAGCCGTATTTTCAGTTAAAGCATGCTAAATTTAAGGGACAGCAATAAAATACCCGAGAGGGAGAGGGAGAGGGAGAGAGAGAGAGAGAAAGAGAGAAGCATTTTTAATCCTTTGAGTTCCACTCATGACCTGCAACTGCAAATGCAGTAGTATTATGATAGTGATTACTTAAAAGAGTGCCTTTTATGTGTGAGTGACACCAATCTATATCAAAGCAGACAAGAACCGCTGTTTTCCTTATTATTTTAAAGTGCTTTCTCTTTTATTCCATATTTGTTTCAGAAAAAAAGTAATGCTAAACCATCAAAAGTAATGAGCTCGAATGATCATAGTGAATATAATGATGAAACCAGAGCTTATTTCTTTATTTGTCACTGTGAATCTGTGATCTTTTAATGAATGTGTTGTTAGCACATGTGCCACTTCACCACTCTTTTCCCGGGGTTTCGTTTGGGTTTTGCCTTTTTTGAGTTTCAACATTCAATTGTCTAGTTCCTTTAGCAAAGTGAAAGTTGTACTTGGGAGGTGTTAGGAAGAAGCAAACCACTACTCTCTTTTGTTTATATGATTAATTATTAGTTATACAATATGTTATTAGTATAGTTGTAAAGTTTGATGAAAGTACTGGTTTTTCTTTCGTGGAGGCCATGAAGAGAATTTTTGAATGTGAAAAATTGGTTTCAGTGGCAGCAGAAGTATATGTTTTTACATAAAATAAAAAAAGCTAAACCTAATCAAAAGCTAGCTAGGGTGATAATTTTATTAAATATACTGCTATAGGCTTATTTCAAGCATGTAGTAGCACAACTTAATTATCTTATTCAAGCTTTCCTTTATATGTACTATTAGGCTGATTAAAAGAGGGTTGGGCACTATAAATATCTCTATAAATAAAATTGGAAACTGACGTCTGTGGTATAATTTGTCAATTGTGAATTTGTTAATTGTACAAATCGAGAATCAAATGGGTGGATACCATAAATTATAATTGGCATTACTACGAATAACCGTGTTAATTAGCAACCGAATAATAATCAAGTTTTAAAAGCCTACCATTACTAGAAAGTAGTTGATGTTGAAACATCCATTCATTCACTTCTTTTTAATATGTTTGCTTGATGAATTCTTTGTTCTTTCCAACAATTGATGAGTCTGCATCATTCATTCATGGGGCATGAATCTTTCTATTCTAAAAGCACAAATGAGTTTTTGAGTATGAACTTAAAAATCATTCTCAATTCCCCTATAAACCTAAGTTTGTTCATAAAGAATTTATTCCGATACTCTTTTATTTTACCAATTGAGCCAAGATTTTCTAAGGTGGGACGAACCTGAATTGTTCTTGCTCATTATTCAAGTATCATTTTCTTCTTTGACACAACTAGTAGCAATATAGCCTAGCTAGCTAACACATGCATGCGGCATGCCCCATTGTCCAGATTACCCGAAGTTCTTAGTTGCCAAATCTTAAAGTATACATAGTTTTTATAACATGTTTCCAAAAGGGACCTTTAATGAACTGGACGTGGACTGCAAAGAAATTCTATAATTGGTTAATAATGGCAAACACAGTATAGCTGCATTCTTAGGGAGAATCAAATATCAAAATGGTGAAGCTGTGCTGAAAGCAACCATAAAGAAAGAGAGGAATGACTTGTAAAGGGTCCCATTTTCTTTAGTTGAGTTGTGCTCCTCAAATGAAGTTCAACGGACGTGACAAGCAAAATTTTTAGTCGGATGATGAGTGAGAAGCGTGATATTTCATGAACATTTTTCCAATTAAAATTTATATAATTAAAAAAAAAATTGAAGTACATTTTTTTGCTCTTAAAAACTTTAGGGGTGTTTTCATTGTAGTCTTTTTAAGTTTTTAAGTTTTCATTTTAGACCTTCAATGCTTGATTCTTTTTTATTTTTATATTGATCTTACCATCTATTTCTGTTAGTAACTTAACTGTTATATCACCCTTTATTATTAACTATTTCGTAAAATATCAGTTGTTGAGGTACAAATTTTCAGGTCCTAATTTCTTTAACTCACTCACAAAAATACCCACACAAGCCCATAAATTATTTTGAACCCATATAAATATTTCACACATATTATTTGAATATTCTTCATGTTATTGGGCTCTCACAAATATTTCTTATATAAGCCCCATAAACTACCTTGGACCCTCTCACACATATTACCCACATATTATCCAACTTGAGTTTTCACAAAAATACCCTTCATATTACTACCAAAGTTGAGCCACAAAATTACACTAACTTCACAACAAAAGCCCAAAACCATTTAACTTGTGGGCAAAACTCAAAAAGCCCAACAAAACCCTTTTTAAATCCCATTGTTACATGGCACCTCTACAAAGCCCGTTGTTACATGGCATCTCTCAAAAGCCCGTTGCTACACAGCACCTTTTACTAAGCCCGTTGCTACACGGCACCTTTACAATGTCCGTTGCTACACGGCAATATTTCTGCAAAATCTCAAACTATTTTAACAAAGCCCAAATACTAATTTGACACCTATTCTACAAAGCCCAAGTACTAATTTGACACCTATTCTACAAAGCCCAAGTACTAATTTGACACTTATTTTATAAGCCCAAACATTAATATTTGGCACTATTTTACAAAAGTCTAAATATTAATTTGGCACTTATTTTATAAAACCTAAATATTATTTTGGCAAACATTTCATAAAGCCCAAATATCATTTTGGCAACTATTTCATGAAGTCCAAATGCTATTTTGGCACATGTTTACAAAATCAAAATATTATTTTGACACTTGTTTCACATATATTAAATTCCTTACTCATGGGAAATATAATTACTCATCTCTCAAGAAATACCTCTCTTACAAAATTTATAAAAGTCCATGTATATCACTCATGGCAAAACTCTTCATTTTGTAGGGATAACCAAGCCCAAAGAAGCTCAACTACAAAGCCCAGCTCATACACAAATCCCAACAGCTGAAGCTCACGTGAGCTGACCAGCCAAATTTTAGTACAACTTAACAGCTGGAGCCCACTGCCATCGAGTCCCAACTTGTCCAATCAAATCAGAAGAGGACACGTGTCCATCAGGGGTTAAACCCTTCTTTCACAAGCTGAAATTCCATCATTTCTCATGTGACATAAAGCTGAAACTGATGTGACAGAAAGTTTGACAGAAAGCTGGGAAGCTTCAGCCAGCTGTCCCTTCTTTCTTCTCCAACCCGTCTAGTCAAGAACCAAGAACTGCCATGATCAGGCCATCAAAACTCCTTAAACAACTTGAAATCAATTCATTTCATACCAAAAAACATGTACTTTCTGGTTCATGGACCAAGCACATGAACCTCAAAATGGGGAAATTTAGAGACATGTGGTTTGGAGGGCACCAAGGGGATCCCAACAGAGTTCCCAGCAAGGGCTCAAAGGTTGACACTTGGCTTGGGGTGATGCAATCTGCCCTAGGGAGCTCTGATTCTAGCAGCAACATAACTAAGATCGTTAGCCTAATACATGCTCTAATCCCATCAGCCAAGGCTAATCAGCATTCAATGTTAAGTCAGAATCCCAACTATTATTACCCAAAACAGCAAGAACCTTCTAAAAGCTAAGCTTACCACTTTTAGCTAAAATCCTGGGAACAATTCTCTAAAGATTTTCTGAAGATTGAGAATGATTTAGTAAAGATTATTTGCTAATCACTCCCTAAAGCCCAAATATAAATGGAACTCTCCATTAATGCTTCACTAACACAAGAAGGTACACTAAGACATACACCAAGAAAGAACTCCTTCTTAACCTCTCTGTTTAAGCCTTCTCTAAATTCTGAAAAGTCACTAAGTTCTTAGTTTCAAGCTTAGAAACTCAGTTCCCCAGCTCCTAACTCAAAAACACTCCTCATAACTCTACTCATAAACACTTATCTACCCCCAGCAGAAAGTCCCAGCAGTCTCACTGAACACTATCTCATACTACTCATATTATCTGAAATGTCTTTCACTACTTATACTATATCCATGAGTATGCCTTGGCATCATAATGATCATGCTGCGCTAGCTAGAATTTCTCTCTTTACCTTCATCTGACACTAAGTTTTTCTCATTATTTGTTATAATAGAACCCATGATATTTACTTATTCATTTACTATTAATGGCTATGATGTGCTTGCTCACTCCCAAGTACAGGAAATCGTAGCAATATAATTCTCGGAGTATCGAGGTCAAACCATAAGGAGCGGGGTAAATTCAAAGACAATATAATTAAACAAAAACTTTTGGTGAAGATGAAGAATAATTTTTGGCTGGTAATTGTTAACAAAAATAATAATAAAAACTTATTTAAATCAATAATGTAAATACTAGGGCATCAGGGTGTTTCCCTATATTAATATGAAATTCTTTGTGATCTAAGAAAATATATATTTCATAATTGATTGTTCTTATACAATTAAAAACTTATTATTCGATTGAATTGAGACAATTCAAGAACGCATGATAACCTCGATTAATAATGCAGTTCGAAAAGTTTTTAGAAAAACCCATTCACTTTAAAACCTGATTTCTATTTGAAACTATTAAAAATTCATCTAAACAATAAGAGAAATATTATTGAACTTATTGAAAGCATGGAAGAACTAATACATCAAAAAAAATCTAATTAAACAATCAAATATGTCGTTGATAAAATCCTAAAAAGAATCACATTGAATATTCATACCGTATAGAAGAAACATAACCCCTAGCCCTAGCAAAGAGTTTAGGTTGTCATTAGAGAAAGGAAAATAAAAGGTTTTCTCTACCCAAAATTCGTTCTCCACAGCCTCCCTTCCAAAACCCTAACGTCAAAGTGTCCAAAGAAAATAAAACTTTTATTATTTTAATTTCCGTCCAGGTTTACAGCAGTAACTTGTGAGTTAATTTTGGCCTTCAAAAATTAAGAATTTAGAAAAACTCAAAACTAGAAAGTTGTAGATATTTAAGTCACGGTTCCAACCCTTCTGGCCTTGTGTCAATTGGATTTTTGAGGAGAGAGATACACCTAAAATACTGATCAGTGCTCAAATCATATTTTTCCTTTTCAGATTCTGCCACTTTGATTTTTTTTCTTATTTGAAGCTTCCAATCATGGTAGACGATCCAAGCACTCCAGCTGCACCTCCTTAGACATTTAAGCATGGTCCTTTGGCTCCATTTCAATTCTAGTTTGGCCTCCATTCTCTCACAAATTTCTGTAAACTTATCTTTCTCACATGATGTCCTGAAAGTAAAAATTTACACACAATGAATGGCATCTTATTCAAGAAATTATGTAAAGATAAATAATAGGGACTAATGCAAATCATGGCTTAATTATACAAATTAAGCATAGTAATAAGAAGATAACGTCCACATAAATATATAACAAGTATACATTTTAAAGTGTTATCATGATGTAACTGTTACTATAGAATTTTTCCCTCATATCATTCTATTAGAAGACTCTTCTCCAGAGCTAACGGATGATGAGTTTAAAATGTAGATACTTTCCTTAATATGTGAAATAGCCAACAGTTGGAAGTCTATTCTGTTCTGTTTCATCTTACCGTTGAGCTATTTTCTACAGAAACATTTTACTGCTGGGCTATTTCTTGCAATATGCTTTTTAATCATGTTGACGTGTTTACTGTAGGGATTGTTTATAGGCCATTATTGTCAGTTTCAATCTAGGCCCAAGGCATAAAAATATAATGAATTCTTTGGATCTTCACCGATAGCTTTTGGGTCGTGCGCCAAGCCCATCGTCGAGTTTTAGTTTAGGCCCTTGACCCATCATAAATCTCATTTGTCGGAAGGAAAACTTTTCCGCCCCCGACACCAATTCAAAATTATTGTAGAATGCAAAATTTTCATTGTTATAGGCAAAACCTTTTGTTGTTGTTAAATTAATGATTTTTCCAAGCTTAAACTATTGAGATATGATAAATTTAATAATCAAAATGGGAGGTAAAGTGGATGAGATATGGATCGAACTCAAGATTTCCTACTCTGATACTATATTAAATTATTGATTTTTCCAAAAGTTTAAACTTTTGAGATATGGTAAATTTAATCATTTAACTACACAATTCTAATATGTCTAAACATTAAACCCTAAACACCCCCTCCCCCCCCCCCCAAAAGGGAAAAAAAAAAGAGAGTAAAGAAAAACAAAATAGAGAACTCACTAATATTAGGGTAAATGCTTCCCTTTTGTGTTTGTGGGATGTTTTTTTAATTTATTTTATTTTAATCTTTTTTTTTGGAATGGCTTCATGCTATAAAGTATACAGATAAGGGGCCTGGCCTTCTCAAAAGAGAGCCATATATATAAATAGCAGTCCACACATTCTATAAGTAGATCAATTTCCAGCCCAAGTTTTTGGCCCTGTAAGCAGGCCTCTCCATGAAATTACGTTTGGAAGTCCACACCAACCCCCCCCCCCCCCCCCCCCCCCCCCCCAAAAAAAAAAAAAATCTTTTTAAACTAATTTTGGCACGCTTCACACTAATTTTTTTCCCCCCTTCTACCCTTTTTACAATACTTTCAACAACCAAATAATCAACTAATCCAAATCTACCTTTATATGTTTTTATGTTGTTTGGGTTCTTATCCTCCACTATATGGTCAAATGTTAGAAAACATGTATCGTGACTTGACTTCATCGTGATTATCAAAAAGGTTAAAAAAATTCACTTGGCCGTGTTACACACAATTGAAACAACCATCTGATTGATTATCAAAAAAAGGAAAAAAAAAAAAGAAAAAGAAAAAAGAGAGATAATCATCTGATATTCTTTCCAACCCATGAGTCTAGACATATCACTTATTTTTCTTTGAAAAATATTATGTCTACAACATTTTTACAATAAATATTAATTGGTAGATGGATTGTTATTGGATGTTATGGGTGGGTAAAAAAGTAATTTAAATTATAAATTCAAATTATAATTAATAACAACTTATTACCTATGATTTATTGTGAAAATGTTATGGATGTAGAATTTTTTTTTTCTTTAGAATTTGTTTGATTGGTGAGATGGAAAAATAAGAGGATAAAAAATTAAGAAGGAATAGAAAAGTGAAAGGATAGAAAAGATTTTAATTTATCTCATTTGTGTTAGAAGTACCAAGAGATGTTAGTTAAGTTATAAGAATTTTGACAAGGAAACCCACACTTTTTTGCTGAATAAGAAACTCACACTTAAGTATGAAAGAAAAGAAACAAGCATAAATGGAGGTAATTAATTGGTTTTATTTTTCATATAAATGGATGGTGAAGTCCAATAACTTATGCACAAGCAGTTAAGCACTATGCATGAGTATGCTTCTTTCTTCTTCCTTTTTTTTTTTTTTTTTTGGTTATTTTTTGTTTGTTTGTTTTGTTTTTTGTTTTTTTTTTTAATTTCGTAAAACAATTTTATGAAAACTAGGTTTTGATCAATCTTTTATTCATTATGTTGTGTGGTGTGGGTGTGATCTCTTAATACAAATGAGCCTCACCATCATTTATGTTGTACACATGAACTTGAGAGGATCGAAATCTAGAAAACTATTAGTTTCGTTTTTTAACAAGAATCAAACCTATCATCAATAATGTTATTTATAAAATAAATAGACAGTAGGAGTGGGAGAGGTGGTTTCAAACCACATATATGAAGCCCTACTAAAAATGTCATATATTATTATAATACCACTGATCATTTGAATCAAAACCATACCATCATTGTTTTAAAACAATTATGAAACAAATTCATACTACCAATTATTTATTTCATAACCGATAAAATACTTGATGTGGCTTATGTGAATTAATTTTGCTATTGATAACATTCCTTTTATTACCCAATCTCCCCTAAAAAAAAAAAAAGAAAAAAGAAAAAAAAGGATTAGGATTGCCTCTGTAGCTGATCCAGTACAAAGGCTTAAACCCTAGCCCAGAAGTCCCACTGCTAGAGCCCATAAAAGTATAAAATCGAACATGTCACTTTGTACCTTGGAGAGCTTTGAGGCTTTGACTAATGCATCATATTCCAAATTTAAAGCTGAAAAGCTTTAAGGGTCTTGGACTGCTTTTGGCCCAAGAACTCAGATTGTATAACATTTGGGTATACAGAGACAGTACCAGTGTCTCACAGAGACAGAGAGGGAGCAGTGTGACATGTTTCTTTTTTCTTTTTGCTAGCGCAGTGACATGTTTCGATTCAACCTAACAACTGGCGCAAATTAACCTTTTAAGAAATCTAGAGCTTGAATTTCAAAATATTTTAAAATTTTTGTTATAAAAACATTGGAAAAAAAAAAAAAAAAAAAAGAGAACGAAAATCTAACTCGTAATTTTCAAGTTGTACTAAGACACACACATTCATATGTGCTTTTAATCCATCAAAATCTTATATATGTAGCCCTCGTGCTCCCTGGTGCTTTGCTTGTAGACACCGATTTTTTTTTTTTTTTTTTTTTTTTTTTTTTTTTTTTATAGAAACAAACACTCGTATAAGGAAGAAGAAAAATGATTTTAACACAAAGGCACAACTCTTTATAAATACCAGAGTTTGTTTGTGAAAAAGAATATATAAAATAATGGACGTAAGAGAATCAAAACGGCAAAACTCTTTGTAAATTGGGTAACTTTGCTTGGAAACCCATGTAGTCCCATTTTGACATTTTTGTGCTTGGGATTTTTTAACTTATAAACAACAATGGAGTTTTTTTTTTTTTTTTTTTTTTTTTTTTTTTTTTTCACTTGCTTGCTAGTTAGGTCACATTGAATAGAATAATGACAAAAATGAGTAGTTAATAAAATATAGTTGGACAGTCTAACTTCATTGATTCAAGCTTTTGGATTAAGTGATGTTTCTATATGTTAAAATTTTCCTTCAATTAGAGTAAGGTGGCGAATCACGAACTTCATGTAGTTATAGATTCACCTCAGGCTTCCTTCGAGCATTATTAGCAAAGGTGTCAAATGTTATAAATGCTATAATTTAACATCAAATTTTAAAAAAGCACCCTCCATCAAAGGTGCTAGATGTTATTAATTTTGACATCTAGCTACAGTGGGCTGCTATTTCTAGCAACCCACTGTAGCAAGATGTTAAATTTTGTTTTTTGTTTTTTTTTGGTTTAATGAAACACTGTAGCAACAATGGATGTAATTATTGATTTAAATGAATAAAGAATAAATAAAGAATATTTAAATAAAGTGGTAAAATAATAGAACCTTTGATGTTGGGTGTATTGTAAAGTGAGTTGTTCAAATGAATAAAATAATTTTTTGAGATACTAAATATTTTATAGCATTCTTGATGAGAATGTTTTTCCATGCTCTTCAAATATGGCTCTAAGGCGGTTGATGAAGACGTTAGATCATCCACAGCAGTGGAGCTAAATTTTTAGCAATTTAGCTCCACCAAAAGTTACTTTATCTACTTTAGCTACACACATACTGTAGCAGTGAATCTATTTTAACTTTCAACATAATAAAATAATATAAACATAACAATAAAATAATACATCTTTACAATAAAATAATATATTCCACTACTAAAAAATATATACTACAACCACCTCAACCACCAGCCACAACCACAACCATAACCACAACCATCACCACCACCACCAATGGTGGTCCACAGCAGGAAAAAAAAAAAGAATAGATCAGCGACGTGGTCCACAACCACAACCACCACCACCACCAGCGGTGGTCCACAGCAGAAAAAAAAAAACAGACCGGCGACGTGGTCCACAGCCACAGCCACGCCCACAACTACCACCACCACCACCACCGGTGGTCCACAACAGCAAAAAAAAAAAAAAAAAAAAAAGAACAGATCGGTGATGGGCTGGGGGTGAGACAAGGGAGCTAGCCGGTCGGTGAGCTAGAGAGAAAAAAAAAAAAAGAGGAAGAAAGAAGAAAGAAGAGCGGAACAGATCGACCAGCCCAGGGAGATCGGCTATGGGCTTGGGGTGAGACGAGGGAGCTGGCCGGCCGATGAGTTAGAGAGAAAAAAAAATGAGGAAGAAAGAAGAAAGAAGGGCGGAACAGAGAGGCCGGCCCAGGGAGATCGGCGATGGGCTTGGTGTGAGACGAGGGAGCTGGCCGGCTGGTGAGCTAGAGAAGAAAAAAAAAATGAGGAAGAAAGAAGAAAGAAGAGCGAAATAGAGAGGCCGACCGGTGAGCTAGAGAGAAAAAAAAATTGAGGAAGAAAGAAGAAAGAGAGAGAGAGAGAGAGAGAGAGTGTGTGTGTGTGTGTGTGTGAGAATATGTGATTTTTTTAATAGGGGAATAGAGAGAGCGTAATAAAAAAAAATAATTTTTTTTTAGATGTGTGTTATAGTGCACATCTATTTTTAGATGTGCACTGTAGTACTTTAGTTAAAAATATAAGGAATGACTCTATTGCTGTGGGTCATTTTTGTTATATCAGTGGAGCTAAAATAGCAATATAACTATTTAGTTCCATTGCTACAAATGCTCTTAGAAATTCGAGCACGTGGACATCGCTACAAACATTAGAAAGCTAGACAGTGATTAATTTGTTGTGTGATTTCAAAAAAAATTTTTTAAAGAAATTTTTTTAATTTTGTTGTGTTTTGATGGATTTTTGTCAGCCTATTGTGATGGGTTGTGGGTTTTTGTTGACCAATTGTGTTGCGGTGGCGAACTTATTTGCCAAAGAGGGAGTGATTAAAAAAAAAAAAGGCTGAAAATAAATTATTATGACACATTTATAAAAACAATTTTTTTGCTATTTCACATTTCAAAACCCCCCCCCCCTTTTTTTTTTGAGAAGCTTCAAAAACCGTTTTTAATATTTTAAAAGCGAACTTTATTTTTATGAGAAAACGTTAAAAAAAAAAATGTTTTGGAATTTCATTTTAAAACTAGTTTTTAACCTTTTCCAAAACATATTTCAAAAGCGCAAATTAAATCTCCTCACGTGTTTAGCATTTTATTTTATTTTTTTCAAATAAAACTCACAGTTGTTAAAGTGTCAAATTGTGATTAGTGTAATATCATTTATACGTATATGAGACCACTACTAACATCAATTTTACTTATACCAATCTTAATTTACCATCACAGCAACATAGTTTTTTTTTGGTCTAGACATATTGTTCTGGTTTTTCTCCTAACTATTTTTTAACTCTTAGTCCTTCTCTTCTCCTCACTGGTGGCCATTAGACAGTGTAAGATATAAAGGAAGAAGTTAGGGATGTCATCTTTAACAACCATTTTTTGCTTTGAATTCTTTTATATATGTTTGTTTGAAAATCTCTCTCTCTCTCTCTCTCTCTCTCTCTCTCTCTAACACTAATAGAATATCAAAGCATTTTTTTTCCTTTGGATTACTTATGGAACCAAATTTCATCTACAACCATAGGTCATGAAAAATTCTTTATGTTTGTGATGAGAGTGGCGACTTGGTATCAAGATCTCAATATACTTTTAACCATATAACCTATTTATTAATCATAGTTATATAAATCATCAGTTTCTAATTTATAATGATATGATCTATTTAATAGTCACACGTGAATATTATTCCATTAAAAAAAAATATAGATGTTGTAACTTGTAAGCTTAACATAGATTTGAAAACAAGCTCAGTTTAGCTGGTGCATAGCGTCTCTTCCACTCCATTAACAGCATTCGTCAAACGACTCCAAATTAATTTCCAACCCAATAAAATTGAAGCTATAAATTTCGCTCGCAATTAATGTTCTACTTTATGACGCAAAGCTACTATTTCTGAATAATACTCAGAAAATTATTGCATACCAAATAATTCATATATCTTTTTTTATTTTTTATTTGAAAAAAATAATTCACATATCAATATCAAAATGTTTAGTCAAAATGTTAGTTTTTTAAACAAGTTCACAGGAAAAGCGGAAGTTGCCTGGCTAGTTTATAAGTGGGGAATGTTGTACAATGTAGTCTCCTAATTAAGATGCTGCCGCTTTCAATGACTGATAAGTTGAAAAATGATTTAGATTCTAGCTCTGAAGTTATAAGAACCGTACAAAGTACAAGGATTTATGGAAAATAAACATACAACCTACGCATTTAAAATGTGAAATTATTTATTGTGACAGTCTGTATTTTAAGACCTTTCGTACCTGTAAATTTAAGCACCTAACATAATGTACGATGACAATGTATTTAGATCTTCTTGAATTCCTCTCCTCAAAAAAAAAAAAAGATCTTTTGGAATTCCTAGATACTCTACAATGTAGAGTTCCTTAAATTTTAACAATTTTTTTTATTATAAAATAATAAATGGTTAAAATAATGCCACATTATCAATCTACTAATACAATCCTAAGTTGTTTTTTTTTTTTTTTTTCAAAAAATACTCCTTTAAAAAGATTTGTATGCATAACACCAATGAACATGCTGTTAAGCTAGGGAGATTAGAGTTCCTAGATTTAATTAAATCAATTTTTCTAAAACGTTAATTAAGCAGATGAGACATTGGAAATTTAGTATTTTTTTGTTGTAAATTAAAATTATACCTTATTTTCACGCCAATTAATTTATGTACAATTTTTTATATCTTATTTTTCTTAGGTGTAACTATATTTTTTAAACAAAATAATTCAATGGAAAAAAGTTCAACTAAACACACTCTTAATACTTTAATCTATTTCAATTAAAAAAGATATTTTACTCAACAAGAAAATTTTAAAAATAAAAATAAAAGAATCCTTAATTTCATGAAGTGGAGAAATACTATGTTGATGAGTGAAATGTTACTAAATACAATTTTAACTTCATATTGATGGTGTGAACTCTAAATAAAATCATGTCCAAGTTTTAATTTCTACTGCTATTTTACAACTTATCTTTATCTTTTTATTTAAAAAATAGAATTGAAATCCGACAATTATTTAATTAAGTTTGAATAAGGTGAGGTTATTTCATGTTCTAGCTAATTCTCTACAAGAAGAAGGATGCTCTTTATCCCACCTAATCTTATGAGAGTGACAAATAACAATAAAAAAGAAAAAAAGAAAAAGAAAAAAAGGTAAGGTAGAAAGCAACTCAACTGCTTCTAGTTTATAAGTAAAGTCTAACATGATACCTTATCTATCGGAAAAGGAGGTGTATGTAATTGGATTTGTGATATAAAAGGAAAATGTTAAGAGGACTTTTAAGTTATGTTGCAATTTGTTAAAACTAAATTGGCTTTTGAATTATGATCTCATGTACTCCACCAGTACTACGAGACGCTATCTTGATCGATCTGTCCGCGGCAAGTTGTTTAACAAGTTGCGAACAGATAGAGAAAAACAATAATTGCAATCAAATACGATAATAATAATGATAGGGACAGATCTTTAAAATCTTTATTTCATTAATGTTGATGTTATTATAAATTATGATTTGTATGATACCACTTTCATACGAGTCAATCACTAACATTACTTTTATTCAATAATTAATTATAGAAAAAAAAGTAAAACTTATTGTGCCTATAAACTATTATTTTGGTGATGGGTTAGTGTTTAAAAAACTATTTTTTTAGATAGATAGTATGAAAGGAGGATTTTGGATTTGAACAACGTATTTGAGATGCCACAAAGAATACCATTGCAGCTAAACTATTATTTAACCCCTATTATATATTTAGATAGAACGAATATGTAAAGTCATGAAGACATAATAATTTTTTAGATACGTACCATACATTTACATTAATTTTACATCATCACATCACATGAGTTTATAATAGATTTATAAATAAAAAAAGGTTTTAAATACACATAACACAAATATATAAAGAATAATAATAATTTCCCCACATTTGACTCCATTTATTGAAGGATTTAGACAACTTGCATATAATATGTGAGTTGTTTATTTTGGGTAGAATAATTCAGAGCGAGAAAAAGAAATGAAAATATCAAGACACAACAAACAAACAAATCACAATCATGTATATATATATCGTGAGAAATCTCACCAACTTTATGATAGACAACATTATTAAATCAATGCAAAAAGGGCCCAAACGACCCAAAAATTCTCAGATAAAAACCCTAAAGACAAAACCCCACCGAAAGCTTCCAACACTTTCTCATTTCAAACACACACACACACACACACTCTCTTTCAGTCAAAAAGCACCATCATACCCAAGAACTAAACCATGCATCAGCCGGAAAACCATGATCTCTACCGCTTTCTCACCGGAAACGGTGTCTTCAACGTGGGTCCGTACGGTTTCCCAGAAGTGAACTCATGTGAGCTTGCTGGGATGCCAAGCTTTTGTAGCTCCAGCTCGTACTACCCTTTGGAAGTGTCAGGTTTAGCTGATACACCACCCCAAGATCGAGCACTTATGGCTTTGAAGAATCATAAGGAGGCTGAGAAGAGAAGGAGAGAGAGAATCAACTCTCATCTTGATAAGCTGAGAAGTCTTCTTCCTTGTAATTCTAAGGTAATTTGGCAATTTATGTGAGTCTGTGTTGTGTGTGCGTGTATGTTTCCCATTTTATTTTAGTGTGGGAATGATTTTTTTTTTTTTTTAAATACTTTTCAAATTGAGCAACGAGGTTAAGATTAGGTTTCATTAACTTGTACCATGTACTTGATTTTTTTTTCAAATTAATTTTGGTGTACAGGTTTTGAAAACCATGAGCTTTTTGAAGGGTCACAATTTGGTGTTGTGCTACATTAGATTCCTGTGTTCTATGTGATTGGCACTTTTTTGACTGTTTGGCTACTAAGAAAAGTTGGAAAAAGAAAAAGAGATTAGGATATAGAATCATAGACTTTTCAGTGCTATTTTTGACCCAATAGAGGCATAGTTAAAGATCTAGTTTCCACTCAAAGACTTCTCTAACCTTAGTCTAAGACCACTGTTTGCGTTAGTTGGCACGAGCTTAAATTCCACCTTCAACTACTTTTCTGTTTTTCCTTTTTTGTTTGTTGGACTAGGGAAATGAACAGTGTAAAACAAATTAAGGATTCAGAGTTTCAAGTTTGTATTGTTATTGTTTTTTTTTTTGTTTCTTCTTCCAGGCAATCAAGCGGAGATTTAGGACTTTTCTGTAATAGAAACAAGAAAAAAAATAAGTTTATTTAGATTTCGAAATCTTGGATTTATAAAATTCTTTGCAACTTTTGAAGGTTCCAATCTGCAAATACAGAATCTGAAAAAGAAAAGGGATCGATATTCGAAAACCCTTTTCTAGCTTCTATGGGTGGCCATTGGTGGTTTAATTGGGAAAGTTTCCCAGCTTTTCAAAATTAGGGTTTCTGACCCTTTACTCACTTTTTATATTTTTTGGGTGTTTTTTTTTTCAGACAGACAAAGCTTCACTACTTGCAAAGGTTGTTCAACGTGTGAAAGAGCTTAAAGAACAAACCTCCGAAATCACAGAACTTGAAGCTTTACCTTCTGAAACCGATGAAATCACTGTACTCTCTGGCGACTATACTAGTGATGGAAGGTTAATATTCAAGGCCTCATTGTGTTGTGAAGACCGGACTGACCTAATGCCAGACCTAATTGAGATCCTGAAGTCTCTACATTTGAAAACTCTCAAAGCAGAAATGGCTACACTTGGTGGAAGAATCCGCAATGTTCTGATTGTCGCAGCTGATAAAGATCACAGCATTGAATCAGTACATTTCTTGCAAAATGCGTTGAAATCTTTACTAGAACGTTCGAGTTCTAGTGATCGGTCCAAAAGAAGACGCATATTAGATCGCAAAATGGTTATGTAAGAGATGTAATTGCTTGTTTCCATTGTCAAATTTTTGGTCATTTTTTGCATTTCATTATCTATTTAGCTTCCTTGATCAGCTGGTTTGTATGTGTGATGGGTTTGTTTGCTTTTAGCCAAGAAGAAGAAAATTTATGTGTGTAAGTTTGTTGATTGGTTAGGGTTTAGGTTTAGAATTTAGCTAGTGCATGTGAAATCTTGCATGCAAGCAGGAAAAGTTGAAGAATCTCAGTCTGAAGTGATGAGAATTAATGAAGTATATGTACGTGAAATGTGTGACAATGAGGTCTGTAAAAGCATTTCTTTGTGAGTTTCCAAGCTCAAAATCAGTATATATATTATTTTTCTTCATTTTCTGAGTGGTGGGTGTGTAATTTATGACTGAGTTTTTTTTTTAATCCAAGCATACACTGATTCTGGAGAATGAATGACAGTGGTTGGGAATTCTTGTTGGGAGCTTCAGTCTCATATTTGAGTATTTAATGGGTGTCAATTTTTTATTGAGAGAGAGAGAGAGAGAGAGAGAGAGAGAGAGAGAGAGAGAGAAGGGGACAGAGAGTGTGCTTCCATTCCAGCATAGGGAAAGCAAAATTCACAGAGAGAAGACATTCTCACAGGAATCAAGGAGGCGATCTCTGCATTTCTGAGCTTTTTTAATTCTGGATATTTGAAGCTAAACCAGATGACGTGAAAGTTAGTATTATAAAACCTCATCTCTTTGACTCATTCGAGCATCTCTTTTTTTTTCTTTTTTTTTTTGGGGTAAAATTTAAGCATCTCTTATTGAAATGGTCCTACAAGATGGCTTTCTGTAGATAAATTTAAATATTGGGGTCTGGCCTTAATTATTTCATTGTGCTCTTGGACAATTGGACCATGCTCGCTGTTTAGCCCCCTTTTTAGCATTTCTTATACTTGTATGTGGACGCATGATTAGAATCAGAAATTGGATAACGAAACAGATATTGAAAATAAATGAAAGCATGATTTTGTATTTAGGTTCTTTGGCTCGGCAACTATATATTGGTTTCTTCTGAATTACACTTAAATTTCACCCAATATTAAATCTTGTCCAATTTTCTCAAAACTCAAGGTACATCGCCAAGAACTTTATTTATTTAAAAAGATAAGAATTTGACAAGATTTGGAAGTTGTGGTTAGCTAGACATGCAATGACAATTGTCACAATCTACATACAGTCTGGAAGTTTTGGTTTACTTCCAAAAAGTTCTTTTGAAAATGCAGTCAGACACTAGCTCATGGTACACTAAAGATTAAAGTTAGAACTTAGAACTCATGATAGAAGTGGTTTGGTGCGTGTAGAGCCTTTTCTGATTCGTCAAAACTCGGGTCAACATGATGACAAGCAGATCATTAAATCCACCACAATACCCTATTAACAAAGAAAATCTGCCTCCAACTTGCCTGCTTATGTCGAAATATTGCGTAGGGAATCTTTTGACCATTTCATTAATTCGGTTCGATCTTTACCCAACCAGAAACTGCACAATGAATCCAACTCAACATAAATCCAACTCATTTATTTGCAGCAAATCTATTACCAATTTAGAACAGCAATAAAATTATAGTTAAATAATTTAATTCACAATTTCCTAATTACTTAAACTTTTAAGATAATCGGTAATTCAATTAATCACATATATTTTCTGTTTGGGAACTAGCTTATGCATGAACATGCAAGAAATGAGTATGATATTTGCCAATTAAACCCTATAATGTAGTAATTATTTTCCTTCAAACGCTTTATTTATTTACTATCTTTCCAAAATTTCAACTAATATTAAGTTTATATCTAGTATTAACTAGTTGTGTTACAAAGACTCTTGATAGATGATCATAGCATATAGTAACCGAATGGATATATGAGGAATTTTTATCACTAATTCATTGCCAAGTTGTCCATCATGCATGATGGGTTAAAGTCGATAGAGGGGGAAGCAAAAGGAAAGGAGGGATGTTCATTTAGATAAGGGGACAATGATGGTGATGAGGACCAGTTTCCATGACTGACTGGATAAGTGAACTAAACTTTTGGACTAGACTACAATGTCATTTCCAGTGCCAGTCTCTCCTTCCTAGCCTCCTCTTTCTTTGTTTTTCAAAGTAGTAAAAAAACAAAATCTAATAGTTTATTTAACTAAAAGGGCATGCATAGACAATTCGTTCAGGCCTCAGTACTGCATAACTTTTCAAAATACTCACGTATATGGCTTAAATATCAGTTCCCTTTACCCTGAATTTGCAAGCTTCAAAGGGACATTTGAAACATTTGAGATAGACTTAAATAATGAACATAAAATAAAAGACAGAAACCTAAGTACTTGAGAAGAGTGCAAGGGTGGATATTTGGTTCAACTCTTGGTTGCTGCTAGCCTGCTATAGAAGTATCACTTTTGTCACCAAGGCATGTGTGTTCTGCACATACCGATCGAATACATTCCTACTACACCTTTTCTTCCCTCTGACAATAGGAAAAAGTAACCTTATCCCGTCACCGTGCTCCGACCGTATGTATACCATACCTAATAGCTAGGCATCATAGTTTAGGGATTTCATTTCTGCAAAATATGTGTGTCCTGTGGTGACTATTTGTTTACGATGCACGCATGACACGCGGTAAAATATGTATGAAATTTGTGTGGGAAGACACATGTGAGCATTAATATTAAGTATGTCTAGGAAACAGGGTCTTAGAATATTTGTTAATTGACAATTTTAAGAAATTTTTGATATAATTTTTTATGAAAAATTAAAAAAAAAAACTATAATAAGTTAGTTATATTTTTATTTTTCCATAAAAATTTTCTAAAAATATTTTTTAATTAAATCAATACTTTTAAGAAATTCATTAACTTTTCTCAATTAAGTAAAGAAAATCACTGTGCGTCCTTAGTGCAATAGTTACTCTATAAGTATTTGTGAGGTGTAAAGGAGAGGAAGTTTCACACATACACGTATATAAAAGTATAGAAAACCTTTTTATTTTATTTTTTTACAATTTTGTCACAACTACTAAGATAAGTTGTTGTGCCTGATTGGTGCATAATAAAATAAGTAAAAATAATATTACTTCAATTAGAACAAATCATTTTAGCATTTGTGGAAGAGATTGTGAAAATTTTTGTATATATCAATAGCATTGCTCTTAGTTAAATAATAATATATATATTTTTGAGAATGAAAAATCTATATCTATATAATATATAAAAATGGAAGCATAGTAATTAATTCTGCTATTTTCTCATTATGTCACATCACTTTCTTTCTCCTTTTTTACTATTTTTCTTCCTATTAATTTCTCACCTTACAATTGCACTTTTTTCAACATTTCTCTCTTACTTTTACATTTTTATCTTCCCACAACTCTATACCTTAACGTTATAATTCATTAATCCTTTCATCTTCTTTTTATTTTGACTCTTCTTCTTCCCATTTTTTTCTCTCTCTTATAGTTTTGGGTTAATTTTATTCTTTGATATTTTAGAAGTGAGAATTTGAATTTATATCAAAAGAAAATCTACATGGCTATATATTTGAATGTGCCTATCAATTGTAAATTTATGATGAGATTTGATTATCATGGTAATCTTCTTAAGAGAATGAAAATTTTGAATAATAATTTGAAACTTAAAAAAGTTTAACTGTACCAAAGAAACAAGGAAAACATAATGGACTACAACAAAATTTTGAAGAATATAGATCACTTTAAAAAAGAATAATATTAATCAAATACATCCAAAATAATAAAATGATATATTTGTAGAGATAGAGAAATGAAAATCACTTTTAAAAATAGCTCAATTTTTAAGGAGAATAAATAATTTTCAATGAAGTTTAGAAAATAAACTATACATTATACCACATCACCAAAAAATTATATATTTCCACATGTCACGTGGATCTATGACAAAAAATATATATATATATTGACACTGGTGTGACATTGATCCCTTAGAAACTTAAAAGTTAAAAGATGGAATTTGGAAATGTTTAAAAGTTAAGTTGAAATTTGTAAACGTTTTAGGAAAATCATGTTGAACTTTGGAGTGAGCTCCTTTCTTCTCTTTCAAGAAATTAAGGACTTAGATAAACTTTACGCACAAAGGAAGAAGAAGCATGTGGTCTTAGAGGACATGCACTTCCATAAGTCAATGAGTAGCCTCACATTTAAGGAAAATTTAAGAAACGAACCTCTGTAGCAAATTCCTTATTTCATTTCATATTTCACGCTCATTGTTTTTGTCACGCTGAATGTTTACTAGCATAATCATTTGGCTGAAAATCTTCAAGAATGGTTAGCAAACTAGCAAGCAACCTCCACTGATTAAATTTCATAAAATCCACACGAAGCAAAACCAATTTCACTTCCCCATGAAACACACAACTCAAAATTGCTAAAATTCAAAAGATCCATTAGTTAACTTAAGAGCAACCCCTGGGGATTTTACACACCGGTACCAATCCTCTACAAAATGCAAGTATATGGGAACATGAAGGAGGGAAAGAACTTACAAATAATTTTTATAGCTTCAATTTTTTTTTCTTGATTTAGAACAACTTATTTATAAGTAGCAAGACAAGAGACTATATACGTATATTTCACACGAACATATAAATTTTTTTTAATATTATAAATTGCATATATGCTGAAGTAGTCAACTATAAATAAAGAAGCCGGAAGTAACTAACTCTCTAACACACTACTCATAATTGACCATTTCTATAATTATGAAATTTGGTGTGAAAAAAAAATGTTCATAGCATTATGATAAATTATAATGTTCTTGATAAACTCATTTCATCTCTATGTGTTTTTATTTCTCAAAAATAGAAAAGAGTATCTTTCATCAATGATGATAGATTGAGAGAGAGAGAGCCAGTGAGGAAGCGTGCGTAAAGGAAGCTGACAAAAGGTTGTAATCATGGGCAAGGACAAGAAGACAAAGAAAAGAGAACAAAGAGAGAGAGAGAGAGAGAGAGAGAGAGAGAGAGAGAGACGTGTAGATAGTTGGGTTGGTGTAGTGTGTCTGTGTGTGTGGTGTGTGGCTATGGCGTGGAGGGTTTCTCTTTTTTTCTTTTGTTTTGTATGGGAGAGAGAGAGAGGAGACAAGTGCTTTGCGGATCGGGTGGTTGTGTCGGGGACGTGCTCTCAGTCTCTGTAACCTTTGCCCCCACTTTGCCTTCTAGGCGTGTTGCTTTTAATACTAATTCTCAAGCATTTGTTAATACTTAAGCTAGCTACGTCCTAACCCTATATATGCTGTCTCTCTCTCTCTTTGACCAATCATTACTTCCACAAAATAGCATCATCTTTTCATCTTGTGCATCGTACATTCACACACATTCCTTTCAAATTTGTCTGTAGGTATAAGTGTAAACACTCTTCCATAGACCACTATATAATTAAGAGTATCTCTTTTTATAGGTTTTGCATATTCTTTGAAAAAGCGGGAACTTTATGTTCATATTGTTAGGATTTGAGCAGATTAAGAATATCACAATACGCCTACCGACATATCCTTTCCTACACTTAAATTCACACCCTACTTACGTGTCAATTTGTAATTATATTTCATCATTTTTCCATGAGTCTAATACGGGTACTTGAGCATTTTATGTGAGCTTAGGCATTAATCACGAGTTGACATTTATAGATTTGGGTGTAAAAAATGATGTGTCCCTAACGATATTCTTTCCATCCTTACGTGTTACATTCACATTCCGTTAAAATTTGTCGGTAGAATTGTAGTCGCAAGTGTAACACTCTTTTGTAAACCACTGTGTAAGTAATTAGGAGTATCTCCTTTTATAGGTTTTGCAAAAAATGGTAGTTTTATGGTCATATTGTTATTATTTGAGCAAATTTAAAATTAAATATGTATAGACTCTCACAGGCTTTGGCCATTCGAGTTTCAATTCTGGGAAATAGAACATTGACGGGAATAGGCTCTCTTACTTAAATTCTGGCATGTTTTTAATATCCGACAGGTATGCAAGTGACCAAGTGTTTGGTAAAATTTGACTTTGAATTGATGCTTGAAGATGAAACAAAATTAAGATAAATTCAGCACATGAAATTAATTGAATTAAGTTTTTCTATACCAAGTGTAAATCTCTGACTTCAAAACAAGATTTTATATGCGGAAGAAAGGTAGATAGCAACACACATTTGGCATGTTTTAGTAAATACAAGTGTAGGTGCAGACCAATCAAGCAAGCGAAAAAGGATGAGCTTTTTGAATAACCTACAACAAAAACAAGTCTATATGTCTTTGCTTTTCTCAGACTTTTAAGCAAAGGTCTTTGAATCCAATTCAAGCTTTAGCAGCCCAATTCGGTTCGACTAGTCTTATGTGATTAAACATAAAATCAAATATGAACTGGTATATCAGATTACGAATATAGTTTAAAATCCATAACCCATGTTAAAATCAGGGAGAAATAGAAAACATAGAAAACAAAGCAGAGAAGTGAAAGCATAACAGAGAAAGAGATAAAGAGAAAAGATAAGGGTTACATTGTTCGGCTTAACAATTTACGTCTACATTGTAAAGTCCTAATGACTACATTTTTGATATATAAGTAATGTACATTATATAGAGAACCCTAAACGATATATGTAGGAGCTACTAGATCTAGAGTTAGCGTTAATAAGTTTTACAATAAAAGAGAATTTGTTAGAGTCAACACCTAAGGTTGGTTGGTTGGAATCAAAATCCAATGATTGGGAAAAAAAAAATAGTAATTTTATGAGGATTTAGCCTGCGTTTGGGTTCCGCGTTTTTAGCAAAACCTGCATCACGTTTTTAGTTTTTTTTTTTTTTTAATAGCATATTTTGTTGACTTTCTACATGAACAATGCACCCGTGCACTGTTCATGAGACCACAAATATCACTTTTCATCAATTTTTTCATTAAAAATAGGTCTTACGGTATTATTTACACATTTAAAAATTATTTTGCTACAGTGTTTTTAGTTTTCAGCTTTTAGCTGTATCCAAACAAACCTAATTACTTACCCTTAACCTCATAAGAGTCATGATAATATCAGTCTATATATGGGTATATTGAATGAACCGATATGACACTTCTGAAAGTTTAAACTTAAGACATTGATTTAAACAAATCATATCAAATTAAACCTATATTCTTAGATTAGATTAGGCCACTTGATCTTTCTCAAAAAAAGAAAAAAAAGAAAAAAAAAAAAGATTAGGCCACTTGACGCTAAATGCATTAATGTTCATTTAGGCACTAATTAAGTTGTGTATTGTATTTCCACTACTAAGATCAAGCACTAGTAACATTGTTTGTATTTTTTGAAAATATATATAAGTGAAAAAATATATAAAAATACGTGTAATATTATTTAAACACTAAAAATTATTGTTTAAACAACGTCAACAAACGGCCTTAATAAGTACTCCAGATCCCTTTTGGCAGGTATTGTTGAGAGTCCTGTACTTTTATGATGTATCATGGACTGGGCCAGGCCCACAACATTCATACCATTGGTCAGAGCCCGCGCAGCCAAATATTTAATTAAATATTGATCATAGAGGCCCAATCTAAGACAAGCAGGCGGCCCTCAGCACAGCCCATTTTGTTTTAAATTCTTTTCGAAGTATAGATATTTGATGGCCTCATAAAATTCATAATAGTGCAATAATATTTTTCAAATGACCACAAATTTTCTAGATATAAAAAATATAAAGTGGTATTTGGCTGTAACTCAATAGTATTACTTGATCTTCTTTATAAGGAAAATTAGGGTTTAAATCTCTCTTTCCATGCTAGCAGTTGCAAGAAATTCACGAAAAATTTGGTTGACATACCTGAAAAATTAATATATAAAAAATATTACTTAAAACTAGCCTAACTTGTTGAGTGAAGAAAGATAAATTATTCATTGTAATTCCCATATTTTTTTTTTATACATCTCTGTTGTAATATATTTATTTACCGAGTGATGTTAGAGTCGTAGAAATACTATAATTTTACCATATCACTATATTAGTTTTACAAATGGGCAATATACACACACAAAAATTGACAACATTTTTTTACAACAGTTGAGTTGGAAGCTTGTACTAATTCTCATATAGTCATATAATATGGAACCACCATTGACATCATGTTATAGAGCCATATTTCAATTCATAGTTCCAAAGGGTTAACATAATGGGTTCATGCTTACATCTCATGAAGCAAATGTTACTAGTTCGAATTTTCTTTTCCCTCTTTGATATGAGAACTTATTTTGTTTTTTGTTTTTTTAAATATATTTTATATAAAAAAAATTAAAAAAATCAATTCTTAAAATGATAACTAATATAAGTAACAAAATATACGTAATTGTCATATGAAACATAATGTACATATAAACTATAATTGTGATTGAAGTAAAATTTTTTTCTTTTTAAGCAAGGATTCCGATGTGATTCAAAAAAGATCATGAATTTGAAAAGGGAAAAAAAAAAAACATTTGGATTCAATTATACTTTTAAATAATTTGAACAAAATATGAAAGTAAAAATTCTTTCTAATAGTACAATTCTTGGATAGATTTAAATTCTATTTAATATGTGAACTTGAAATTATTTGGTGTAAGATATTACTTTCAATTCATAACAAGTGCATTTGTTGGAGCAAAATCTTTAAAGGATAAATCCTTCATTCGTTGTTTAATTTCGCTACAAGGAATTGAACCTATTGTTAGTCAATCCATTATTGAAATATTTATATGTCAATTATGTACTATATATATAATAAAAATTTGGGTTATAGAAATCGTGGACATACCAAGTTGTCATTTTCTCTATGTAACAAGTGGTTATAATCTCTTTGCTCCGAATGAATATCCTTTGTTAAAGGGTTGAGTAAATTAGATAATTCCTCTATAATTATGTGATTTTAAAATAAACCCTTTAAATTTAGAAAGTTTAAATTAAAATCATAAACTTTTTAAAGTCATTGTAAACAAAAACAATCCACATAATTTGTGAGCTGTAACTAAGATCTTATAATGCAAAACAATAATAAAGCCAATGAAATTGGACCCGGTTATATTATTATTATTTTTAATCATTTACTCTTTTTTGAGTATTTTATATGAAAATTTAACATTTAACTAACCATACCAGTCATATATGGATATTCCATATATTGTCAAATTTTGTAAATATTTCTCTTGCTTTTCCAAACTTTAAGATCAATTAACATTTTATAAAGGCCAACTTTTGGTAGAAATGGTGAGAAGTTAAGAAGCCTATCTACATTCACAACTCATATAAGTGAAGATAGGTAAAGCAAAGAAGGAGATTGGCAAGGAAGAGAAATTCAGGTAAGTTAGGATAAGAAAAGCGAAAGAATATTTTCAAAGAGGTCCAATCTCTAAGCCAGCCCAAATCGTGTGGATGCTTGGAGTATTGAGCATCAGAGTTTGCAGGAGGAGGACCATTTTAAAAGTTATTCGTACATTGCTTTAAGGCCGAAACCAAATTCCCAAGAATTTGGATTGGGTTTGATTTTGTATTGGCTTGGGCTTTAGGGTAAATATGTAATCAGTTAGTTTTTCACTCATGAAATTATTTAGGATTTACAATTGCGCCACTGAATTTTGAACCAAGTATCGATTTGGTTTTCATATATTTATTAGGTTTTAATGAAAAATACTAATAAAATATTTAATTTTTCACAAACGTCAATTCATGGTGTTCAAATTGACACAAACGTCAATATTTAAGGCAAAATTTGTGGTAAACGTCAAGTTATTTCAAGTACTGTAGGCTCAGTACCCCCAAATCAAAGTGCAATGAGAGGCAATAGCAGGTAGATTACTACAAGAAAGTATTATGTTTGCATATGAGACACTACCACTTTTTATATATTTATATATTGGTAAATCTAGATAGCATTAATGAATATAATCAACAACAACAGAGTTTAGAGGACTACGCCAATTATAATACAAACCCACATAGTTATAAAACAAAAGCAAACATAAGTCCATAGGTGGACTATCAAAATGTATAATATCCTAATTTGAAACTGACCTTTTTCTGGCCAATGCATTAGCATACTTGTTTATTTCACAGAAACAACTCATTTTTACTTAAAGAATTTGGCTGATGAGTGTCCTACAATCCAAAATAAGAAAAATATGATGTAAACTAATACAATACTCCTCGGTTATCCAACCAAACATAGGTTTAGCATCTATTTCAATTTCCACTACCTGGGATTCAAATTTCAACACATTATTAACCCTTTCTTAGAGCTCACAACTCTACGTCAACACTGGTAGAGACCCCAATAGAACGAGCGAAGCCTTTTATCCAAGCCCAGCTATGGTCTCGAATAAGGCTCCTCCACTATCCAAACTCGGATTTCCCAAGGAACACCCAACCATATTCAACTTAACCAAACCAATTTTAGGTTTATTTCACCTGACCTTTATGACCTGCTTCCTTTTAACCAGTCTAGTTGGAGAGGCTCAGTTCATAAACTCTGGCCACAGCCCAAACTTCCCTGTTTAGCTCTCGACTTAGAGGAGAGTTCCTAAACGCCACTTTATTTCTATGAAGCCAAAGACTCCAAATGGCAAAAGAAAAGTACATATTCCAAGGCATAGACAAATCAGTCCAGCTAGAGATATTGGCACTGTTTTTTTTTCCAGCCACATACAAAGGTCCAGTGAATAAAAGTCATGCAAAAAGGAACAAGCTTGATTGGTAGGGAGGGTATAACTTATAAAGAGAGGGTAAACATGTGCTAAGCTCTTTTGATTTTTGGGCCTTTGTTTTTACCCCTAGGGAGGGTAATAGGTTAGCCCACAAACTTACTAGTTGGGGGGGCTTAATGGGTTTTTTCAATTTTCTGAGGATGAGGAGATAGTGAGGTCCCCCTTTTTTGTGTAACTTTTTGTCCCTTTTGCTTCAATCATATACGTCTTCCCTTCGCTAAAAGAAAAAGGACATTTCATTTCAAACTAGACATGAGATTTTACGATTTTTTATAGACAGTGAATCAGTCTAATGAATTATGCATACGTGCAATCCCGTACAGAACTAAGACAATGATGAGCCAAAAAGAAATTAAAAAAAAAAAAAAATTGTATCCATTGAGGGGCCTTAAGCAAGGATGCGAAAAGCCAACTAGGGTCATTAATACAAGGACTGAGAAACAAAGTTCTTGCCACCAAACTAAAAACAACTTCAATGTTTCTTCGTATTCTATTTGCAAATAGAGACTTCTTTGTGAAAGATAACTAGCTAAAATGTCATGCCCATCTTGATATAATTATGGATAGATCATCAAGAATCTTGTTACTCAACTAATACTTTTTGGTGTTTTTAATAAAGAGATTTTCCTTTCATTGTAAGTATCAAATTTATCCAACAAATATAAAAAAGCACAGGTCACGGAGGTTGAGTTTCATTAATAAGGATGCATTCAAGCCAAAGGTAGGGAGTGTTAATGGGTTGGGTGGGGTTGGATAATTTTTTCAACTTTTTTCGGGTTGAGAAATTCTCAATCAAATTCAACTCAGCAATATGTGTAGAAACCAATCCAACTCAATACACATGAGTTGGGTTGAATGAGAAAAATTTGCATACATGTTTTATTCCTTGTAAAAAAAAGTTTTCATAAATCATATAAGTACTTTTTTTTCAAGAAATTATTACAATTTATTTAATATACATCAGTTACATTTCAAATTTTCAAATTCATTGTAACTAATTCATAAAATACCAAAATTAATCAATCTAAAATTAAAACCAAAATTAATAAAACTAAAATTAAAATAAGGGTAATTTGGTAGAAGCTGCAATATGAATTGACCAATTACTTCTTTTTTGTTTATCGTCAAACAATCATCTAAGCCGACGAAGCACGTGTTCGAGTTCAATTTTATCCATATATTATGGATTGTGTTAATTTAGTAATTTTAATTCATGAAGTTTGAAAACGGTTGAATAATTGCCCTTGTCCTCGTTTACAATGAAAGTTGACGGTCAACATTCTAATATACTTTCTTTTGAACTCCCTGGTCTATATTCAGCAACATTTAAACCAAAAAGAAAAGAAAAGAAAAGAAAAATTTATGACCACTACAATTATTTTATGTGATATGTTGTGATTAGTTGTCCATTATTTTTACATAAACTTATTGTTAGAGCATTTTAATATTATATAATAAAAATGAATAAATGTTACAAAATAAATGTAAAGATTATGAGAGTGAATATGGAAGATAAGGAGTTACTGAGAATGTTTAATCCCACATTGAAAAGGAGAGAGATTATTTTATTCTTTTTAATTGTGGTGATTAATGGGCTAACATGAATTGTCTCAGATATTGGGCTAGATACATGCGCTAACATGAATTGTCTCAGATATTGGGCTAGATACATGCGCAAGGGGGAGGTGAATGGCCCATTCAGAATAATTACCATATCCGTTGGTGAGTAAATGACCCGAATTAATACTCCATTTTTACTATGAAAAATAAAGAGCCATTAACCCACTTAATGGACTATCCGTTTGGGCCTTTTCAGAAACTCCTTATCTCACCATTAATTGTGTAACTCCAGCCCATCAAATTAATATCCAACAATTAATCTTGCACTACATCAGAATTATGGACCTAATTAATCAGAATAAATTGGGTACTAATTTCGTGAGGCCCATTGAGCCTATAAATAGACTCATGCAAATCCAATCCAAGTTACTGAAAAAACACACAGCAATACACACTAAAAAAAGAGAGATTCTTGGCAAGGAAGGGTGTTCTTTCTGGTGGAGCTTTGGGCTTGAACACTTTGTGCAGAAGCTGTTCCAGTCATACAACGTTTGTTGGGTTGTTGTATCCTGGGGGAGACAAGTCAGAGAAGGTCTACACCGGTTACGAAGTTTAGCCAACCAAGGGCTTGAATCTCCTTAAAGAGAGCGAGTGCCGCGCCTCAGTCCAAATAGTGTTGTGTATTTTCTCTTCAACTATATAATATTCAGAAAGTACTATTCAGTTTCTCTTTGTGTTATTTCCATTGTTATTGTATTTTTCACCAACACTTATTATTTTTTTCACCACTCACAATTAGTCACACCAAATAATTGTAAAAATTGATATGAAATTGGTTATGGTTTTAGAATTTTTCTATTAAAAAAAATGTTAACTTTATTTCATTTTTGTGAGTAAATGGTAAAATACACCTCTAAAGTTTGTGATTACTTAAATTTTACATCCTAAAATTTGAGAAATTTAATTTTATATCCTGATATTTGGTGTAGTTAATAAAAACACATTCTCGGTTAATTTTAACTGTTAAGTAACACGTCTTCGTGCTGACGTGTTTTTATTTTTTGGCAAATCATCCCTTAAATAACGCAGTTTTGCCCAAAAATCAAAACACAAAACTCAGCTATTTACACGACACTGTTTCACCCAAATAAAAACTATTCCCAAATCCCCACCCCACGAACCCATCCAAGCAGATATGGCGCTTGACAGCTCTTTGAAGTTTCAAAGGAAGACCAGGGCTCAGGTTCCCTACATAAACGTCTTTGTCTTCATCTTCGTCAAATCTCTGATATATGAACTCAATTATAAGACTTCTCTTTGCTCTAGGGGCCTGTTTCTTGGAAAGCCACGATTTATTGTTTCCTTTTTTTGTCTTTTCCTTCATTTACTTGATTTCACAATTGTTTAGTACAATTTATTTTTCAAAATTTTGAAAATAGAGTGAGAATTTTAAAAGCTGGTTAGACTTTTAAAAAATCCAATTTGAAACCAACGGACCTTTCATCTCCTTGAGTGCCTTCTTCATATTTTTCAATTGATTTTGAAGCTACCTCTCTACTGCATGTACATCTGTTCCACTTCTACAAATAGTAAGTTCAATTCACGATATCTTACAATATATATTTAGGCATTAAAAAAAAAAGTATATTCATAAGTATACAGACAAGGATGAGCTTTAATGGGTTTGTGGGGTCTGCTATCAGAAGTTGGGGTTCGTAAGTTAGAAAATTTGGGAATATTTTTTATTTGGGTGAAACGGTATGGTGTAAATAGATAAGTTTTGTGTTTTGATTTTTGGGCAAAGCTGCACCGTTTAATGATTTGGCAAAAGATAAAAACATGTCAGTATGATAACGTGTTACTTAATACTCAAAATTAACCGATGGTGTGTTTTTGCTAATGGAACCAAATTTCAGAGTATAAAATTAAATTTCTCAAATTTCAGAGTGTAAAATTCAAATATCTCCAAATTTCAAGGGTGTACTTTGCAATTTACCCTATTTTTTTAAGAAGAATACTTGTGAACTCTTTGGTTTCATATTAATGAGAGTTCAAGCTAATTCCAGACCATATCATTCAATTTGTAAAGGGAGTTGACAAAAATATTTGCGTAGTAAAGCGAGATCGTATATGGTTGTTATTGTTATTGTATTGTGCATATTTTATATGGTACATATTGATATTTTTTATTTTAACATTAATTATTCTTGATTTTATATATTTACTCTACTTAGGGTTCACTATAATTTTCAATACAACAATTCTAATTAAATACTAAAAATGTAGAAGTTAAGGTCTTTGGAATAAGGATATAAGTTGTTAGGCTAAACTTCGTAATTGTCCTAACTTTCGCTCTTTCTTAATCTATAATCAGCGTCACATGTCTTTCTATTTGTCTTCCTTTTATTTTAACCGTTAGTATATGTTAGTGTACAAAAATATATGTAAATATTCTCTATAGGCAACCTTGTTAAGGAAAAAGAATTTTTTATTGATAATTTAGAACATTATGTCATTAAAAATATTTTATGGATTGCAATTAGGGATGGTAAAAATGTTTTGTCTCACTTGACTCATCCTACTCGAATTTTCCCTACCCCAAAGAGGTGGTAAGATGAAGAGGGGGGTTTGTTTTTTTTTTTTTTGATGAACAAAAGGGGGGGGGGGGGGGGCAGGGGCGACCATATGTGACTTACACCCTAGGGCGTGACCTGATAGGGGTACCCCCCGTTAGGGAACGTTAGATTGAGCCATAGTTACTATGATCAGGGTGCCACAAACCTTACCCTAGCACCCCAAGAGGGCCAATGGATGGGCGCAATGCATGCTAAGGAAATCCCCCCACATGGTACCCGCCACGACTCGAACAAGGGACCTTAAGCATGCACTCGAGATCCCACACCAATTGGGCCACCCCTCCTGGGGCAGATGAAGACGGGCTTTGCTTCTCTAGCCTTGCGCTTGAATGTATATGCACACATTTTACTTATTATATAATTAAATTAAATTATTTATACATGTATGGGCGCAATGCATGCTAAGGAAATCCCCCCACATGGTACCCGCCACGACTCGAACAAGGGACCTTAAGCATGCACTCGAGATCCCACACCAATTGGGCCACCCCTCCTGGGGCAGATGAAGACGGGCTTTGCTTCTCTAGCCTTGCGCTTGAATGTATATGCACACATTTTACTTATTATATAATTAAATTAAATTATTTATACATGTAATTTAATCTTTTATACACATATCCTAGTTATAGTTACCATCTCAATAGAATTGGTAAAATACCTTAAACCTTGAGCCCAACTAGCCCACTCTTGCTCTGTGTAGGCTTTTCGCTTCCTGAAGAGGGACATGGTTGGGACAAGGGCATTCATGATCCAACCCCACCCTAGTCTACTGTTATCCCTAAGGTTCTAATTGGTTGAGAGGATAGTAAATGTTTGTGTTTTTATTTGGTTGAGAAAAAAATTAGAGGGTGAAAGAAGTAATTTGTCTGAATTTACTACTATGCCCTTGTTAACAAAAAAGTCACATATGTATAATAGAAAAATGAAAAGGCACAATCACATATATAAAGTATTTAAAAAAAAAAAAAAAAAAAAACCCAGCCCTTCTCCTCCGTGCAAAAAATAAGCTTATGGGGAAAAAAAAAAATCTAGTAGAATCAATTGAGTTCATTAATAAAATCCACACACTACCATCAACTGGAGGTCCATCAAGCAAGTGAGAAAGGCGTTAATTTGTGAGGAGATTTTGCCTTGCTCTGTAGAGAATTTCTCTTTATTTGGGCCAATGAGAAGGGCGTCGATAGCTTTGATAGGTCCTTCCATGGCCAACGTGGTCCCATCATTGACAAATCTGGTCATCTCCACTATTAAGGCCAAGTGGCTCCTAGAAACCCCAATCTCTCTCTATAAGTAATTTTTTTCCCTTATGAAAAATAGAAGTTTTGTGTGTATACAAATTGTGTTTGGCTATGAAAAAATTGTGGAAAAAGAAGGGAAAGTAAGTTAGTTCATAGGACAACGTAGTAATTGACTTTTCTTTCTATTTTCTCTTTTCTCTCTAATTTAGAAGGATTGAAGTTTGTGGATTCCATCGAAAATCACCCTCCTATTTTCTTTCTCACCATTTTTCATCCTCCCGTTTAAATACCGATATAAAAATACCTCAATTGTAATCCCAGTGCTGTCTATCACCTATGATAAAAATAAAAAGGCTTTTTTTTTAATTTATTTTTATTTTTATACTATATAGTTATACCTAATCAAGTTTTCTAGAATTGATTACATTGGAGGGCACAATTTTTAAACAATCCACTAGTTTACTCGAGTAATTCTATAATGAATATAAAACGTAGTTATTCTCAGTTTTTGTCTATTACTTAGAGTCTGTTTGGATATCGCTTATTACTGAAAACTGAAAATACTGTAACAAAATAATTTTTAAATGTGTAAATAGTATCGTAAAACCTAGTTTTAAAATTATTTTTCTGAAAAAAAAAAAAACTTATAGATCGCATGAACAGCACATGAAATGCACTAAAAAACATTGGACGCTTGGCTTACCACTATCCATACATACCCTTATTGTTGTTTGGGAAATGAAAGCAATGGCCAAGAATTGATTGTAGCTAAACGAAACCTCATGTCTAATAATGTCCAAGGAACCTTGGGTTAGCATAACAAAGTCGGTGACCTCGGCCTGCACGTCTCACCTCATTGGCTCTAGACTCCACAAAAGGACGGGGTTCCGATGGTGTAGCTTGTCTTATTTGTGTTGGAACTTTCTGCTTCTTTGTAATTGGTTCTCTTTGTTTTCTTTTGCCTGTTATAATCTTCAGAGTTCAGACCCCAAAAACAAAATAGTACTAGAAAAATAATACAGTTTATTTTTCTATAATAGAAAAGAAATATGTGTGTGGGGAATAAAAATTAAACAAGTGAACCACAAAGTTGCATTTTGGGGAGGACTGCTTGAGAATCTCAAATCCCTATGAAAGCCCAACAAAGCATAATCTTTTGAACAAGGAATTGTCAGAGAATCAACCACACCGATGTTTGACATGTGTCATTGATGATTGCTCTCACACACAAAAAAAAAAAAAAGAAAAAAGAAAAGAAAGAAGAATAAACTGCCATAGTTTTCTCAAGTGGTACAAGGGACCCTATTGTGACAAACCCAATGATCAAATAACCCCAAATGGCTGTCCCTTTCTCTCCTTCCTCTGGTCAGAGCAATTTTTAACGAAATGGAAACTGGGTTTTGGTGGGTCACCTAACAAAATCATAATGAAGATAAAGTGGGGGCTACCGAATTATGATTATGCACATAATAATAATGACATTTCTCAAGGCATAAACATAAAATTGTTCCTAAAAATAATGACATTTCTCAAGGCATTACAGTCCCCCCCACTCTCCCCAAAAAAAAAAAAAAAAAAAACACATTTTTACATCCATCTTATTTAGACTTTGTGGTTGCCAATATATATATATATATATATATATATATATATGTGGGCTACTCATCGTGATTACCGCTTGAATTGCCATTGGATTCTCCTAATAATCAGATGGGTTTTAACCAACATTTGACCAGGTTGGATATAGTGTATTCTTTTCGTCAAGAAATTCTATGCAGTGGCTTGGAAACATCTGTATCCCATGTTCTTCCATGTTCACATGCAATTTTTAATTGCACCAACTATCTCTCTCCAATTCTAAAACTTAAAAAAAAAAAAAAAACCCTCTCTCTCTCTCTCTCTCCCAATGTGCGTGTGTAGACTAGTGGAAGAACATATATACAAACACTTTTATTAATTACTATTTCTATACGAGCTTTATTCTGTAGAAAAGAAGGGGTGGCAAGGAGGGTATCAAGGAATAAGAATTTTTTTTTGTCTTGCACAAAGCTCCACTCTGCAATAAAGTAGCATCATTGGAGTCCTTGTTTACCTTTCCCTAAATCGAGGGTATCATATATATCTAGTGGCCCAAAAAAGAGCTTACCAAATCTAATTCATATTCTTGTGTATAAGAAACTTTCTTTATTTCAAGGACTTTGTCATTGCATAGTGATGGTGTCACAAAGGTTCACATTAAAAAAAAAAAAAAAAACCTTATTTTAGTGTATTTATCTCTAGGTGACGACCTTGTTTCCTCTTAGGTGCTTTAAAAGAAGGATTAGACACCATTAAATAACAACCATCTGCTTTTCCACTTCTTCGCTTGCTTAATAATGCACCGAAGAATTGGAAGCACTTTGTGACTTGTGATGCTTCAATGACACTCTACAATATTGAATTCATTTATATATAAAAACTCCAAGATAATTGGTGCATGACACATGTCAAGTGCATTTATTTGTTTAAGTCCTGGTTTTCGGCTAAGAAGCATACAAAGTCAACCTGCTTAAAAAAACCTACCTGCTTGCATCATTAATTGAACGATTTAGGATAACAAATTTTATAGCTGTACACAAACAATAAAGAGGGAAAAGAAAAGAAAAGAAAAGAAAAGGCAAGAACAAAAGAGGAGGGGTTCAATTGGTCGGGTTTGGACCAAATATTTTCTTCTGCTTCTTCTTTTTGGTCTTTATACATAGTCAAACCAATAGATGGCAGAGCCCCATAGACCATAGTGATGGTGGTCCCTAATTTGCAAGAACACACAAGGCCATGGCCATTCATAGGATAGGAGTCTAAAACCCAGCTAGAAGTTGTTGCTTAATCAGTGAAATTTCAACATAATCAATAAATGATACAATGTTAGTTCTAAATATTTCTTTCTACTCTCCCATCCTACATTATTTGGATGCTCTCTGATTAGTTGGCGAAGATCTGTATAGTCAACTTCAATTTAATTAAGACACAGACTGAATTGAGATAGAGTTAATGAGTTAGATATGGGAATTGGGATGTAATTGTAAATCTTTAAATTACTTTTTTGTCATCCAAAATAAATTGAGTACTGTAAGCTCAGACTACAACATGCCAAAGTCTGGATTACATGCCCTTTCCTAATCATACCAAAACTCTTTAAGCATGTATCTACAACCACATGAGATTAATTAGAGGGAACCTTATTCACTCAATTTATTTGAAATTTGGTAGTGAACTATGCATCCTCCACACCAGACACTTATTAGCGAGAGAGAGAGAGAGAGAAAGTCACTACATTGTAGGTTGTATTAGCTTTAGATCTAAGGTAAGATGCTAAAGAATAAAAGGGTGCACCTTTTACTTTCCTTTAATTCAAAATAAGATGGAGCACCTCACATTTATAGTACTCACTATCTTGCATTCATGCATCAAGTGCTCTCAAACATACAAGTATTTGAGCTCCTATAACTTAAAAAACAAAATTTCCACCTAGCAAGAAAATTTAAATGAAAGGTAAATACAATAGTTGTTGTGATTGGTAACTGATATGATGTTCAAACCAGAGCTACTATATGCTTTTGAATAAGTTTATGTACAAAACTTCCTTTTTTCTTTTTCTTTTTATAACTCTCCAATAGGGCAAGTGTGTGAGTGATGAGATGTTTTATGCAGAATTATTGTCTATCACTCATAACTTGCCACGATAAAAGTTGTGAACAATGTTACGAGAAGTGTGTATTAGTAATAACTAGCTTGTAACTCTATGTATATGCATGGATATACTAAAAGATACACAATAAGATGCATAATATAATTCTTATATATAATTTAAATACTATTGATAGTCATTTTTATATTTTGTTAACTCTTTAAAAAAATTTGTAAGAATATTATTAGGTATAAAATGTAAATTGTCCATGTTTTTTTAAAAAAAAAATATTGTGAAGCACTTTTTTTATTTTATTTTTACAATTCATTTATTCTAGACTCTTTGGTTTTTGTACTTAATAAATCACTTGGATGAATATTTATGATGTGGTCTTACATTTGATTCTAAAATTAAGAAATAAAACTCTTTAAGAATAGATAATTTAAGACACATGACACAAAATTGGAACTCTGATTTGAAATTCAAATTTGAGTTTCTTTCAGCTTCACTTATTATTATATATATAGATTAGTGTGTAGCCCGGTGCATATGCACAGATATAATTAAAAACAATCACAATTATATGGTTTAAATTATATGTGGTATTAGTTTACACTTTTTTAAAACTATACATTTCTAAAATATGAAAATGGTTTTTCATTATGTGTATATATATATATATATAATATATAATTTAATTGGTTTTAAACTTTTCGGTTTTTGCATCCAATAATTTACTTGTCACAAAAATTAAAAATTTAGATAGATATGTGGTAGAAAATTGGATTCCAATTGAAATCCAATTTAGAATTTAATTGGATTTAGACTTTTCAATTTTTACACTTAATAATTCACTTGGCACAAAATTAAAAAATAAATGGGACACATGGTGTATAATTAAGAATCCAATTAAAAATCTAATTGAATTTTCTCTAAGTTTTGCCTATGTATATATATATTGTGAGAGGACAAGAATTTGAGAATTTGGACAGATGGGATAAAGCCAATATCAGGAGAACATACCTCGGAAAGCACTAACAGTAAGTCCTCGGGAAAATATGAACAACCCACCACAGACATAGGGAGACTATAACACCTGAGGACCCCGAGGATACCGACATGTCCTCAGGAGGGCTGAGGACCTGTACTAAAGGCCGTCGGGCACAAACCAAGGAGGATTTGTCGTTAAGCTAGAAAGGGAAGAAGACAGATAAAGCGTCCATCACCTTCGCATTCAATACTTTGAATCCACTTAGCTAGCCGCATTAATGAGGAAATGACTCCTAAACAGTGTCAATACAGCTCATAGCCTGGTGTAGAAACCTTCTAGTAAGGCCCTAATAAGACAAGTATCAATAGAAATGAACTCTGACCCTCCAAATGGAAGGCTAAGATACAATTTAGATGACTATATAAGGCAAAGAAGCCTCTATGGAAAAGGAGATGGAAAAGAATCATCAGTGTAACCTGAGAACAAATGTAATCACTATCTTGGACTAAACCCAAGGAGCATAACATATACAAGCCATCCAAGGCTATCTTTAACCAATATTCATACAAGTATACTTAATGTTAATTTTATCACTTTCAAGTTTCAATTAGTACTTTTTATCTAAACAGGGGTATTAAAGGTTGACAGACATTCCATCTCTATAAAATTAATTGTGTGAGCAAAAGTAACAAATTTGACATATTTATGCTTTGACTTATTTTTGCCCAGTACATGTATGTGTGTGTGTGTCTATATATATATATATATATATATATATATATATATATATATAACGAAATTATTTGCCATTTTTTTTTCTCACATAATGGTTCTCACATAATGGGAATTTTGCCCTGGTGAGGTTTGAATTCAATGAGCTCGACGTGCTATTCGACCAAAAATTGTTAGAAAGCAAAACTATTTGTTGAAGTATTAAATGTTTACGTAAAAAATGAGTGCCATGTGTGCAATACATGCATGCATAAAATAAAAACCGACAAAAGAATGAGACATGTGGCTTGATGTTATAAGTTAAAAAAATAAAAGAAAGTTTTTAAGGGAACACAATTGGAAAGGATCCCAATTAATCACTCAATTATAAATCTACATCAATTATTTTTTTTTTTTTTTTTGACAAAATCATTTCCAAGATTTAACATTAGGCATTTCGTACTACTAAATAGCGTCATTGAGTAGTTGTCCATTGTTATCCTTTTGAAGTCTGATTAATTAAGGGCACTCACGCATCCCCATTCTACTATTAAATTCATTATTTTATTATTATTTTTTTTTTTAAGATATGATAAGATTTCAATACGTGAGATTTATTTTATGATGAATGTTCTTATTATCAGGTTAAGACGTTAGTTAATTTTTGGTGTATGCAGGAACTCCAGATCTCTTACTAGACAACCTAAGACTCTACTAATTAAGCTAATTAGAACCCGATTGTTTAAGATAATCTTAATTTTGCCCTATCATGTGAATGCAGGTGTATCAATGACTTTAATAAGGTTTCGGTGTGGTTGGTTATGAACTCGGTTTGACTATTTGACTTCGTTTCTAAAAAGAATATGGATTAGTAATATATCAATTGAGAGGACTTTTTAAGATTGATGAAGATGATGCTAGTAATAATAAGTTAGGATGGAGCCATAGGGTTGAGGTGCCCCCTTCCTACACTATACCTCTTTCTTTCTTTCTTTCTTTTTGTTCTTGTGCTATTTAACTTATATTTCTACATTTATACGTGTGTAATATATATATATATATATAGCTTTTCTATATGTTAGGTTTCATTAAAAAGAAATATTTCCTATTATAACAATTTTATAAAGGTTCAAAAGTTATAAAAGAAAAATAAGAATAGAAAAATAAATGAAAAGTATATTTTTGACAATGAGAAAATTACAATATAGCTTAACATAGAAAATAAATACACTATTATGGATATGCTATCTTTAATTTTTTTTATAATCAATATGATATCTTTTATAGGTCAATAGCCCCAGCAAGGCCCGTGTGGTACACGTGGTATTATCCATTGTCGTCACATGGCGCGGAATCGATGAGCCCACACCGGAGACCTCCCTTTTTTCATTCAGCAAAAAAAAAAAAAAGATATCTTTTATGGGTTCTCTAATATTAAAATAACATATCATATTCACACAAGTGACATTTTATTGTATAGATCGATCTTAAGTATTATATATATATATATATATATATATATATATATCATGTGTGTGCATTGTGTTTGTGCATAATGTGTATAAAGACTAAAGTTAAATCTTGGCCTTGTCAGTCGCCACTAATAGTAAGCTATGGAAAGCAAATGACCAAGTAATGACTTAGGTTCTAAGTTATCAAGTATCAAGACTAAAATTCTAATTAAGATTAGGTGCCATCAAATATATAAAAAAAACTAGCTAATTTATGTCAAGTCACAATGTAAACAGAACATATTGATGCCTAAGTAAACAGTACATATCAAATGAGTCGATGAAGGGGAACTAAAGACCTAAGAAGACTAACTACTTATGGGCATGAATACTTTACAAAGCCTTACGAACTAAGAGAAACTACTATGAGAATACAATAGAAGGGTAATGTGGGGGCCCAGGGCCCAATCCTAATGTTGGGCCTCGGGCCTATCCGAGGAGAGGAGCCTCCTCAGATAGCCTGGTTATAGGCCGTCCCTGGATCCCATTAGCTGAAGTGAGTCTCTAAGAAGCCCTAACAACAGACGAGCCTACAGGAAGCACAAGAAGAAGCGTAAACTAGGGGATGTCTAAGGAAATGCTACTACCTCCACATTTAATACGCAGCAGCTGCTTTTCTGGCCGCATTAATATGGAGGAGACCTCCTGAACAGTGTTGTCTTGGCTACTGCAACTCACGAGAAGCTAGGAGGGGTGTCTGATGGGATAGGTACTCAAGTAGTGACTTTTTTTTTTTTGCTAAACTTCAATAACATTAAACAAACTAAGAACACAAAGAGTAATCCCCCTTACAAACACTCTCAAGAGAATGGGGAAGATTACTTTTATTAAAACAAAACGGATAGGGGGAATTGAGCGCTAATCTAGCAGCTGAATGAGCCGCAGAATTGTAGCTCCTCCTAACCCATCTAAACTAGGTACTCAAGTAGTGACTTGGATGGCCAACAAATGGAGGCTCAGGATGATCCAGAGAGGGGGTATATAATGTAAGGGACCCCTGAGTTAAGAAAGGAGGAAAAACTTGTAAGAAAAAACCTTAAAGGTGAAATAAAGGCAGAATCAATCTCCTCGGACTTCTCCGAGGACACCCTTATTCAAGTAGCTCCTATAATTTCCCTTTCTTTGTTGCAAAAATAGTTCGGTCTATCACTCAACTCACTACGGCCCAGCTTTCCAGCCCACTTCTCTACAAATTTATTGTCTAGGCTACTTGGGTTTGAGCTTATACGTTACATTAGGCCCAGCACTCAAACCGGGAACCCACAGGTAATTTTATGATTCGTTTGGATTAAAAGAGAGAAAGAGGGAGTAGGATAGAGTAAAGTAGATTTAATTCAAAATTAATCTATTTTCAGCTAACTCTACTCTATTTACCTCTACCCTCCTCTATCCAGTGAAGAGTTGTGCCCTTTCTTGAGAATGAGTTCTATTTTATACTTGAGGCTTTTGGATGATTATTGACAATTATTCCATTCATGTGTCTGCCTTTTTTTTTTTTTTTTTTTTTTATGACACTTATCGTGCTTCCAAGCATTGCTTGTAACTTCCATAACTACCCTTATGCCACTTGAATCTATTCTAGGCACTGTTACAAAAAATTGATAACTCTTACAAAAACCACCATGTTTCTTTTTTCACATTTTCTTCGTACCTATTGTTTTCCCAAATGTTGTCCCTATTTTGCCACTTGTTGCACTGGTGGCAAGGCTCAATTATTTTTTTTTATCCAACATCTATTATTTGATATTTGTGTTTATTTGTTTATCACGTATTATTTGATAAATGTCCTTTTGATTAAGGCATGATTGAATCCAATCAAAATAAAATCTATAAACAGTATACAAGAAGTAACTCGTATTTATGTGATAATTGTATGATTGTAGACCTAACAAAAATGAATGTAGAAATTAACATAGTAGAGAACTTGATTAAATGATTAATGCCAAGAGTTAATAGTTCGGGTAATAAAAACAAAATTGCCTGGAAACATGTTTGTACGTGGGTTTCAATTAAATGAATTGATAAAATTTTTTTATCGTCAAATAAAAGATTTAAGATTTAAATCTCGCGTATACTAAAAATTTATTATTGTTTTGACATGATAATAAAAAGTAATTATATTGAAATTGACCATTATATATTAAAATTTTATCTTATCAATAAAAAATAAAAGTTGGAAAATGATATTGTTGGCTTTTCTGCAAGCATAAGTAGACATTAGAATAATGTTTAACTTAATTAATGGTATAAATGATTTGTTCCGTAGAAAAGGAAGAAGATAACAGCACAATTGACATATAACAATTAACAAACTTGGTTTTGGCAAAAAAATAAATAAAAAGTAGTTGAAATGTTCTGGCGGTATCTGTACAATAATCATATCACAGTGATGACAAATTTAAGATGAATCCAATGATCACTTAGTATTTTAAGCAGAAATGAAAGAGGCTAACCAACTTTTACCTCGAGTCCCTGATGGATTATTGGCGTGTACGGTTTCGATTTGGTAATAAAGAAGCTTCTACTCTGAAAACTGCTCAATTAATGGTTGCCTTAAGAGCTAAGAGGATGGTCCATTATAATTACTGGCATGGATGCCAACCTGACCCAGATTCTGTGATTATTTAAATATTGCACACTTAATATCATATGGGTAGAGATTGAAAGCGTTGGACCCGTCAAAATTATGTGTCCAATTTCAACCTCGGGTTATGATTTTAACGAGTCCAATGCACAAGAGTATTATACTCAAGCCAAGTGGGTAGAGATTGAAAGTATTTGACCCGTCAAAATTATGTGTCCAATTTCAACCTTGTGTCATGATTTTGACGGGTCCAATGCACAAGAGTATTATACTCAAGCCAAGTCTATATCATATTTATACCAACTAATAAGTCCAACCTCTTAAAACAACCTAATCTTAAATATTACCCATATGTGTAAATGATCTATAATTTTGGATAACTACTACCTAATCTTAAATATTACCTATGTGTAAATGATCTATACTTATCTTAAATATTACCCATGTGTAAATGATCTATAATTTTGGATAACTACTACCTAATCTTAAATATTACCCATATTTGTGAATGATCTATAATTTTGGGTAACTACCACACTTTCAAAACCATCCCATCTTCCACTCTCTAACTTGAAGCAAATGCTATGTGCATGACACATATCATGCACTAGTCTTTACCTTTTCTCTTTTCTGATTTTTTGGTTAACACTAGATTCTAGAGTGAAGTAAAGCTGCCACATGCATAGGTCACCTACCACAAAATGTTTGCCCATTTGTAAGTGATGCTCATGCGTTTTGTGTAGAGCATTATGTGCTTACTGTATTTTTGGATAAACTCATTTTTATAAATGTGTTTTATACTTTTATTTATTGTGCAAAAATATCATTGTACATAAAAATAATCATACTTTTAAATAGGAAATTTTGTTTTAAGATATCAAAAAGTTCATCAATTGAATTCTTAATACTTAAGTTAACCTCCTATTTATTAACCAATGTGTCCAAAACTGTAGTAATCAATCAAGGCTACTATTCAAGTAGCAATGATGAACATATATATCCAATTGGTGAGAATGTGATACCCCCTTGATTAAGAATAAAGGTATTCTTAATGCTTGTAAATGATACCTGACTCTTTATTTTGGAACATAAAGTAGCTGCACCTACTTTTGAGCACAAGCCCACAAAAATCAATTGCATTATACCCTACAAATTAAGGCTACATAGTACCTCTCCTTGTAGATTTCCACAAATTATGCAGTTTTTGATTTCTGAAAAAAAAAAAAGCCCTCCAAAATGAGTTTAAAAGCTCTAGTTAAAAGAAGGAAAAACTGCAATTATATACTCTACTTGTTCCTGTTCAATTATTATTGGAGTAAAAGTGCATCAGATATACTATTTAACGTGTTTAAATATTCTAAGAAAAGACATTTGATCTAAAACCCAAAAGGAAAAATAAACAATTCAAAAAAAGAAAAAGAAAAAAAAGACAGAGCCTTTCAAAGCCTACAAAAGCAGGTCAAAGCTCAAATACACACCCAGAGACAATGTTAGCTCAATTTCTCAACTTGTTACAATGTTCACAAAATAATAGAAGTGAATGCAAGCAAATGCATCTATCTTTTCTCGGTTTTATAAGATCAATAAGGACAGGCTGGAAGGATCCAAACCCAACCCCACTTCCATAGTAGTTCCATTATTATTAGTGAAGAAGAGAAAGAACACACTCTATCTAACCTCTAATTAAAGAGTTGATATTTTTGCAACACAAACAAAAAACCAGCAGCAAGAAAAAAAATTAATAAAGCTTACATAAAGCAGAAAAAGAGAGTTGGGTTTCCTTCCTTTTCTTGCTGCCTCTGCTAAGCATCTTTTCCTTACTTTTTTCCCCTACTCTCTCTCTCTCTCTCTCTCTCTCTCATATTCTTTCCCTCCTCTTGTAGAGTGTTTTTTTACTGGGTTTTCTTTTCTTTGCTTGATTCTACCTTCATTTCCTTGCCTTTGCCTCTGCTTCAACCAGAATTTGCTTCTTGTTTTGGTGACTCTTCTTTGTGAGTTTGCCTCTCTGGCATTGTTTGTTTACTCACAAAAGTTAGTTTGCTTTCCTTGTTATTAGTTTTCCTTATCTGGGATTCTCTTTTTTCAACTTGAATTTCCTTGGAGTTTGATCTCCTGGGAAAATTCAGGTGCTGAAATCCTTTCTGGGTTTTTGTTGATCATACTCTTTAGCCTGCATAGAAAAATTCTCTTATCAATTTCCACTTGTTAACTGTTACAAAGTTTTGTTTTTTACTTCACTGTTCATATATTGTTCACAAAAGTTTGAACCTTTAGTTAATTTCTTGGCAATTCTGCTTCTATATTATATTGGGTTTCTGATTCCATGGGACTCTGTCATGGAAAACCCATTGCAAATCCACAAAACAAATCCGAAAACTCGTCAATTCCGGGCGAGAACGATCTTGTCCCAAATTCCCAGACCCCAAAATCCTCCAACTTTCCCTTCTACAGCCCAAGTCCTCTGCCTAGTCTCTTCAAGAACTCACCTGCAGTCAATTCTAGTGTGAGTTCAACTCCTCTGCGCATTTTTAAGCGCCCATTCCCGCCTCCTTCGCCGGCTAAGCACATCCGGGCATTGCTGGCAAGGCGGCACGGCTCTGTTAAGCCTAATGAGGCCTCAATTCCTGAAGGAGATGAGTGTGAGATTGCCTTGGATAAGAACTTTGGGTACTCCAAGCAGTTTTTGACTCATTATGAGCTTGGAGAAGAGGTGGGGCGTGGACATTTCGGGTTTACTTGCTCTGCTAAGGGCAAGAAAGGGAGCTTGAAAGGTCAGGATGTGGCTGTCAAGGTTATACCAAAATCGAAGGTCTGTTTTTTTTGTTACTTTGATCTTCTATATTTGCCACTATGTTCATTTGTTTGAGCAGTTCTGTTCAATGCAATGTTATTATTGAATTCCTCTAGTTCTTGGATTGCTTATGTTCTTACATGTATCTATAAGACAGACTTATCTATGGAAGAATTAATTGATGCCTATGTGAAATTAATATCCTCTTGGGGCTGTTCATAGTTCTTACTTGATACAATAAATTCGATGGGTTCTTTTTGTTCTTCTGATAAAACTAAAGTGGAAGCATGTTGCTGATTGTATAACATATCCTGAGACTGAATGCATTTTGATAGCAGTTTGATTTTGATGTGGCTTGTTATCTGTTGGGATTGTTGAGACTTGAAAGGGTATAGGGTATGATATGAAGGGTTATTGGATATATCATTTACTCCACTCAGTTGTGTGTTGCAGGTATTCTACTTTGCGTACGGCAGTCTGCTGTCATGTTAGGCAGGTCTCAAACGCAGTGTCAAAATTTATACTACTCTTATGTTCATAATAGATTTTTCTCTTCTTCATAGTGATGAGATTGTTTATGTGTGTATGAATGTGCTTAAAGTGAAAATATCCAGTATCGTGACAAATATGATGGGGGCTCAGTTCTCTCTGTTAGACAGTTGAAGAACCTTAGATATATGGTTTGTTTTGGCTAAGGTTAAGGAAAAGTTGTCTTTTATCATGATAAAGTTATGATTGTGATATTTCAACTTATTCTCATAAAGTACTAGGTAATTTTCTCTATGATTGTAATTTCACTTTTATAGTAGAAAAGTACATTTAAAGAACCCATATTCCTTCCAAATCATTGGGCATAAATACATGTATGAAATTTGTTGATAATTATCCTTGTCCTCTTGGCAATGGATTGTTGTAACAATAGAATGACTGTTGCTTTCTTATTGAAAGGGGGGTTTTGTTTTTGCAGATGTCCACAGCAATTGCTATAGAGGATGTACGAAGAGAAGTGAAGATATTAAGGGCACTATCAGGACATAAGAACCTAGTGCAATTCTATGATGCCTATGAAGATGATGACAATGTTTATATAGTCATGGAGTAAGTGTAGAATGCTTTAATTTTTCTCAGGATATATCTTATTGTATTACAATACCTTTCTTGGTCTTTTGGCTAAAATAAAATAAAAAGATATATATGGTCTATAATTGCCAAAGCAGAACTTGAATGAGTTTTTTTTTGGTAATGAGAATTAGATTGCAATTTGTACATATGGCAATCATACATAGGTGTCACTTCTATGTAAATAATTCACACTTCTCAACGTGCTTCTCGTTGCCATATAAATTATTGGGATATTGAAGCCAGTTTTACCATGTTGCTTGTAATATTAAATGGATTTGACATGGCTTAGTCATCCATATAATCACCTTACTGATGCTTTATATGAGAATAATGGACCGGTTGAATATTCTGATACTTGGAAAAAGGTTTGGCCCTTGTGTTGTATGATATCCATCTGATATACCAGGATTTCTAGGGATGCATGCTTATCAATGTTTTGTCCTCTTGCCTTTCATGTTATACATTTTCTCTGTTATTATTTATTCCCAAAACAGTGATAGGAGTTCAATATTTGTTTTTAAGTTTCTAAATTGTCTTGATGAAAGCTACATCCTTTAAAATTTTGAGCTCACCCTCTTTATATATGTTGCATTCTTCAGGTTATGCAATGGAGGTGAACTGTTAGATAGGATACTTTCAAGGTACTCTTATTCTTACTAAATATTTTCTCGCATACCATAAAGTGGGAAAAAGATATGCCATATCTGCCTGTTATATTGCATTTTGACTGGCCGAGTTTCCATTTTAATTTTCTAGGGGTGGAAAATACTCAGAAGAAGATGCCAGAGTGGTTATGGTTCAGATTTTAAGTGTAGTTGCCTACTGTCACCTTCAAGGTGTGGTTCACCGTGATCTGAAGCCGGAGGTAATTGACTCAAAAAGATTGTAAGTTATTTAAACCGTTACATTAGGGAGAAAAAAGAAAACAAGATGTCATCTTTTTTGGAGTTTTCTCAGCTACGGATGCTTTGAATTCCTTGTTTCGCACTTACCAAAAAAAGGAAAATGTGTCACTTTTAGTCTTAAATGCGCGAACATGATGACACCCTGGTTTTACCACGAAACAGTTTCTTCATTGGAAAGTTAGCATTTGAAAATCCTTTTTATCTTTTTAATGCTTTTGAGTTTTTACTTTATACAATATTAATTTAAACTGGTACAGTGTACTCTATGTTATTGTGGGTTTTCATTTAATGTCTCAACATAAGAGCCGAATATGTAGTGCTGTACTGCCTCTATTAGTGACTTGCCTTAAGCTAGAAGAACATCTATAGCTCTTAAATTGCACATTATCAATTTCCCACTACCAAGTAAGGAAGTCAGAAGAGGCCTTTTCTGACCACATTCATGAATCTCTTAGATACCGATTCTGTGGTTGTTTATATTATAGCACCAGTCTGTCAACTATTTATCATTGATCTTTTGAGATGAATATTTTCAACATAATATATTTATATACTCAAATTATTCTATATCCTCTTTTCTAAATGTGTGTTTTTCTGCTGCAGAATTTTCTTTTTACTTCCAAGGATGAAAATTCCCCGCTCAAGGCCATTGATTTTGGACTCTCTGACTATGTAAAGCCAGGTCAGGACTACTACCTGAGATTTATCTCTCTGATTACTTTAAAAAAGCTGAGTTATGGTCTGATAATGAGAAGTTTCTGCAGATGAGAGGTTGAATGATATAGTAGGAAGTGCCTATTATGTGGCTCCTGAAGTTTTACATAGATCATATCAGACTGAAGCAGACATGTGGAGTATTGGTGTTATCGCTTATATTCTTTTATGTGGAAGCCGGCCTTTTTGGGCCCGGACAGAATCTGGCATCTTCCGAGCTGTCCTCAAGGCAGATCCAAGCTTTGATGAAGCCCCTTGGCCATCTTTGTCTCCTGATGCAATTGACTTTGTAAAGAGGCTTTTGAACAAGGATTATCGTAAGAGATTAACTGCTGCTCAGGCTCTAAGTAAGTCACTGATGCCATCTAATTTTCTATCATGATTTGTTTATCCACCATGGAATTATATAGGACTATTAGTAAGCGTGTGCAGGTGATGAAAATAGAATTACATGGGTATGCAAACAACCTAAATGTGAGGGATGTGACAGTGTAAAACCATATCTTTTCTCCAATTAAGAATAAGATTCCCCTGGTTACCTTTGTCAAAAGGATTTTGTTTTTGCAGCTCCACTGGTGGACTTGAATTAACTACTAAGGCTGCGATAAATCTGGATTATATAGGGATGAAGACCAAATTTTATGCTTTTCTTTGTTTGCAATATGTTTTAACTATGGAGTTTGGATGAGCCGCTATCTATTGCTTTCTATTGGTCATGAAGTTAGCAATCATTACTGTGAATTTCTCCTAGTTTTTAAAATTTTGCAACCTTCTTTCAGGAAAAATGCAAATAATGCCCAATTGTTTAAAGTCCTGGACTTCACCCCTGGTTTATAAAAATTAAAACCATATTGGAAACTCGTTTCGTGGTTTCCTCTTCAAGTTTGTCTCTAGTGAAGCAATTTAATAATAAGGGACATGGGAGGCAGTTACACTGAGACTGAGTGTACTTTTTCCACATGCCTCAGTTTCTGATGTCCAGCGTGCCATGTTTCATATTCTTATTCCTTAGTGTTTGTTTAAAGTTCTATTGCTTACAGCCCAAATTTTTGCCCAGGTCATCCATGGCTGGCCAATCATCATGATGTCAAGATACCAATGGATATGATAGTGTACAAGCTTGTTAAAGCTTATATATGCTCGTCTTCTCTACGCAAATCAGCATTAGGGGTATGTAATCGTACTTATCTTTTTCCCCCCTTTTCTTTTTACTTTTGCTTCATTTTATGTCTTGATTTTGACAGAAGACAATCTTTTCTGATCTAGCAATGTAGTGGTTTCTAATGTTAGTCCATGATTTATGCTTTGTACATTACTTTTTCTTTGGTCAAAACTTTCCCAGTCAACCCAACCAAATTGTAATAGGTCTAAGAAAGCAGACATTAAGTACTAGTGTGGTAGTAGAGCTGACCTAAAATGAACATAGCAGCCAGCAGCTTTTATTGAAACTGTTGAAATTTTAAAAATGAACATATTGGTTTCATGTCCATAATTTAATTGTCATGTGAGTTATCTGGATGACGTAATGAGTCATATGACTAAAATATACTTGGATGGTCATTTGAATTGCCACATAATGAGTTGGAGGAAATTCTTCCAAAAACAACTTTGTCCAAAAGAAAAAAGAAGTCTGAGACATATCTTAGATGTGGCAATGGATTGATCAATGCAATTAGTACCTGATTAATTTGTTTTATACTTTTATTATCTTCCTTTTGTTTTTGCCTTTTGGCATTACCTATTTGTATCCAAGGTTTTGACAGTAGGTCTGATTGTGCCCTGGTACCAAAACTACCCAGTCAGAAGCTTTCAAATCAGGTCTTGTAACCCTGGCTATAGTGCTGGTATATCAAGGCTGACCTAGATTGAGCCTACCAGCCTGCTTATCTTATAGGCTTGAAGCTTCCAAGATTATTTAAAATAGACAGTGTTGTAAAATACATGCAAAATAATAAAATAGCAAGCACCACAACACACAAAATTAATGTGGTTTATCCAAGCCTCATCTACAGGCATTACAACTACACCTAAACTTTCACAAAAGCTCTCAAACATAGACTAACCCAAAACCCTAATGGACTCAAGGTGCTCTCACACGAACACACTAGATGAAGCTTAGTTTCTAACTCTCTCTCTAGACAAAGCTTGTCTTTAACTCTCTCACACTCAACAAACTTAACTAGCAAACCTTCTTACTTCTTTTCTTTCAATGTAGGAACTACCACTTTTTAATGGAATTAGTGCACTATATTATTTTGTAGTTGATGTGGGATTCCAAGAACAATAAGGAATTCTCTATACTTCTATCATTGGCTTGACTTAACAGATAGTCATTATAATTTGATTGGTTGACCAAACCAATTTATTGTAAGGTTGGGCAGGATGAGCCTAAAATATACATCTGTTGTCCCAACCAATTAAATTAATGAGCAACATGCGCCCCTTCATCTGGAATTTGTGATTAAATTATATATTCATCCATGGAGCCATGAATGGAGTTAATACTGTTTACATAATGTACTTGATATGAAAATTGGATACGTTGGGAGTAGTAAATATGTGAAGTTTTGCCATCGTGACAGGCTCTTGCAAAGACATTAAATGTAGCTCAGCTTGCTTATCTGCGGGAACAATTCACATTATTAGGTCCTAACAAAAATGGATTCATCTCTATGCAGAACTTTAAGACGGTCAGCTCTTTTCCTAATCTTATCTTATCTTATTTTAATACTCTATGGAGCCATTATAAATATTGGTGGATTTAGCAGGGTATGGTAAAGAACTCCACTGATGCAATGAAGGATTCACGGGCCCTAGATTATGCCAACATGGTAATGCTGTAAAAAAATCATAAGTTTGTTACTACTGATTTCCTTAATTTAATTAATGTATTTCCTAAAAAATAATGTAATGATAAGAGTGGTGGCTGATTGTCTACTAGTGTATGTTACAGATTAGTTCTATTCAGTACAGAAAAATGGATTTTGAAGAATTTTGTTCGGCTGCCATAAGTGTGCATCAGCTGGAAGGAATGGAGAGCTGGGAACAACATGCAAGGCGTGCATATGAGCTGTTTGAGAAGGCTGGGAACAGGCCAATTATGATAGAGGAACTTGCTTCTGTATGCTCTCTCTCTCTCCTACATGTATTTCTAGCATGTATAGAACAATGTGTGTAGAGTTGCCATCTGGTCCCCGCCACCAATCGCGACTTTCCCTTTTTATTTAGCCCAAATAGTTTTTTGGGGCTGGGATTTTTATTTTATTTTAATTATGACTGTTTCAAAGAGCATGAAAACAATTTTATTTTAGTTTAGTTTCATATAGATGTCACTTGCATTTTTACAGCTGGTCAATTGTATTTTGTTCTAGATCTTATTACCTAATTAGGTTAATAGTATTTTACTATTTTTGTAATTCAATATATTGGGCTTGGCCCAAGTCAATTAGAGTTAGGGTTTATTCCTAGTAGTTTATATAAGCTTGCTATTTTACTCCAATGGGGACAAACTGACTTGATTAATGAAATTTCTGTTGGAATTTTCCGATAGCTTGGTGGTGATTCCAAGCAAACCTAGCTGGAGGAGCCTATAATTTAGGTAGCTCTAGGTGGTGAAGTCTAGGGTTTGTCTTGTTATTTTTCTTGAACCCCCACGCATATATGTTTTGCAAACCTTGTGTTGCTTCAATGACTTGACTTGACTTGACTTGATAACTACTTCAGTTTCTCATTCAAACGTTGTTCAACTCCTCTCCAACTGATCCAAACTTAGTAAAACTAAGAAACATTTTTTCCTTCCAAAATCATCACTAATACATTGTCTTCAATTTTTTTTTTCAGGAACTTGGACTTAGCCCCTCAGTACCTGTTCATGTGGTTCTCCAGGACTGGATAAGACACTCAGATGGCAAGCTTAGTTTCTTGGGGTTTGTCAGACTTCTCCACGGGGTCTCTTCCCGCTCATTTCAGAAGGCTTGAAATTGAACTGTGCTACACGTAATTTTTCCCATACTCACTTTTCTTGACCTGAAGTGTCTCAAGGTGACAAGCTGCAAGCTTGAATTCTGAGAACTGGCCTAAATGAGCCAGTGATTTGCATTATTTGAGTGGTGGGATGCTGCAAGCCATAAAACTGTAGCTGCTGTTGCATTTGATGCTGGTGAAACCATGTGCAACATGTTTCTCATATAATTTTTTCCTTCCCACTTATATAAGGCCTTTTTTTTTTCCCTTTTTTTTTTTTTTTAAATGATTGGTGCTGTTGAAATTTAGAGAAATGTACAGATGAGGATAGATTCAAGAATGTATGTAGAACTAGCAGACTGCTTAATAACTGATGTGAGTTTTGTTGTCTTCAGGGTTTATCCCTCGAGTACCCAATGCACTTGATTTCCTAATAAATTCTTCCTGTGATTTACTTGCAACTTTTAGTTTAACCATGTCATTCTTCGTGGTGACAGCAGGGTGACCAATTAATTGATATCAATTATGTACTAATAAGAAAAAATATTGCTTATTTTCCTTGGGTCTTTTAACTGTAAAACTGATGAAAAACAAAAGGAATTATTGTGGCATTAGAGTGCAGCTCGAATTGTTATATATTAAGGAACTGTCATTTGAAATCCTCCAATAGTTTGGGTTCACATTCTCTTGTTCTAAGTTCCTTATATTAGGGACAACTTTGGGAGGTAGTTTAGTGGTTGGAAGCCATTATAACTCATCACACCTACGAATCTGGAGTTATGGGTTCATGTAGTAGCATGTACCATTAGTGCCTAGGTGGCCTCATGCTGAGTTACAAAATGTCATGAAAATAAGCAAGCCTAAATACATTTATCCCTAAAAAGGTGAAGATTTGGTTTCATTTATTGGTGTGTCAAATTTCGTGGGGGAGCTTTTTATCATTGCCTTAAAAGACTTTCACCTAGCTTAAATATAATAATTACAAACCTCTTTTTTTATAGATAAAATAGGAGATGACATATTATATAAACAAAAAACAGATCAAGTTTAATTGCATCATAAGAGGTGTATTGCCCTCAGGATTATCTACAACAAAAGGAGGACGAACATTACAGCATATTGAACAAAAGCTAGGCTTTGAGTATATTCTCTTATTCTTTCTACTTGATTTGTTCCCCTCTTAGCCAAAAGATCTGCAACCCCATTAGCTTCACGGTAGATATGTTGCAGCTTAACGTCCCATTGTCTCCTTAGCGCGTCCCTGCTGCAATCCAAAACAACCATGGACATTCCAACAGAGGGATTGGATTGAGATTTGAGTGGTTAGAAGCTGAATAACAAGGGTCGAATCAGTTTCCAAGTAAATAAATCTAAAACCCAATTCCCAAGCCATGAGAAGACCATATCTAACCACCCAAAGTTGTGCAATGTTGTTGGATGTAATGCCCAAATTAATAGAAAAACCTTTTAACCACTTACCATTATGATCTCGGATGACACCACCTGCTCGTGCTTTACCTGGGTTAGTCTTAGCACTATCATCCGTATTTAAAGTGACATAAAGCAGATGCGGAGGATTCCAATGAATTGTTTCCTTAACCCCGCAAAGACACCTTAAATTCATGGAGAACAAGTATATATGAAAAATCCATAATTCATTAAAATAAAAGCAAGCTTACAGCAATCTTCAATTACATAACAGAAGGCTATAACAAAACATTAACTTTCACAAAGAAGAGAAAATATCTCAAAGAACATCAATACATCCCAAAGCTCTCTTAAGTTCACAAAGAACAAACAAGCACCTCCTAAAAATACGACTCTCATTTTTTTTTTTTTTTTGATAATCAAATACGACTCTCCTTAAAAGTTAAAACCAATGCCTATTTCCATCACATCAGAGAAGCTATTCAATTAATTGGAAACAGGTGACGAATTTGCAGACACATTCAACACGCCAAGCTTAGGGGAAATGTTGCAACTTGCAAGCATTTTCTACCAAATTATATGCAACCATTTTCGTTGTAACAATTATAGGAGTCAGGTTAAGAATAAGAGTAATGCTAGGACCACAACTTTTTTTTTTAGAAACCAGCCCGTAAAGTTTTTGATTACGAAATACCAGCTAAATCAGCCTGAAATATAGAAAGAGCAGGCGGGGGAACAGACTCTATCCACACAACATAGTCTAAAACTTGAATAGCATGCCTAGCTAAACTATGAGTAACTTTATTATCCTCTCTCTTTTTATGAGATTAAAGTAATTTATTACATCCGGTAAAAGACTTAACATCCTCAATCAGTAAACCAATGGGAGACAAGGACTGAACTTCAGCGGATAAGGCTTGAAAGATCAACCATGAATCCCCTTCCAACTCTACATTAGCAATCCCAATTTCTGCTGCAAATTCCAGCGCCCTGGTTGCTGCAAAAGTTTCAATTTCTGCTGCTTGATACACCCGTGGCAAAAGAGATGCAATAGCCAAGCAACGTGAGTCCTGAATAACAAATCCAACCCCAGACTTATTCTTCGAATCAAATGTGGCACCATCGTAGTTGATTTTAAACAAATCAGTAGAGGGAGGCTGCCAGGATACATGAGAAGGAGGTTGTGGTGGAATTGCAGCGGGCTCGACTGCACTAAATTCGTTGTATCTGAACTTTGTCATCAGGGACGGAACCAGGATTCAAACTTAGGGGGGGCCAAAGTTCTTTGTTCAAAGATTTAAAAAATTAAAATATCAATATTAGAGGTTGACAAAATTGCATTATTAGCATTAATTTATTAATTATTCTTTGAATTTTTTCTTTTGAAAAAAAATTTAATAATAGGATTTTATAATCAAGAATTTTGTAAGTCAATTGACACTTCTAAATATTTTCAGGGTCTAACTAATGTGTGGATGAAGCGATCAATGTGGCATAAGAGTTGTCTCTATAACTATAAGGGTGGAGTCATTTGAGAGGGGCATAGAGCTCTCAAGTGAGAGGGAGAAATTGGATAAAGCTTATTAGGTTTTTGTGAATTTTTTTGCTAAGATTTATAATTGATTTGTTGTTATTATTTTTGCTTAGACTAGATTTATGATTTGTCCAAAGATTTTCATATACTTTGGATATATGCATTTTTTTATAGATTTTTTTTGTTATCTATTTGTTGGACTTCTTGGGTTAGTTTGTAAATTTTTTAAAAAATGGAGGCCAAGTATATAAATTTAAAAGATAGAAATAAAATTCTTTTTTGTTAAATATTTTTTCCAAGAGGGTGGGGGGCAATGGCCCCCTTCTGCCCTTGAATAGTTCCGTCCCTGTTTGTCATTGGTGCAATTTGTGATACGTCGCAGTGGGGTTGATTGGGTCGAACTTAGTTTCGCTGTGTCCAGATCGACCAAGCCACCATGGAGAAGAGTTCTGGATTTTGGTGATGCTGAAGCTTCCAGGACAGCAGCTCTTTGAAGTCTAAAAAGCGATGATTTCAATGGAAGCCCCACAACTCCAATTCCAGACTTCATGCAGCTTGGAGCACGACCACAATGCATGTAAGGGAGACTCGGCATGTTCTTGACAACGATCACAGGTGGAGCTTGTGATAATAGTTCGCCAAAACAGATTTTCTTTAGTAGGCAGAGAGTTGCGGCATGCTCTCAATATGTGGTTCTTAAACTTGTTGGGAGTATGTGAGGACCACAATCCTTTCCACAGCTGAGTTTCTTGGGATGATGGTGTCCTCTGTGGTACAAGTTCAGCTTCTACCTTTAAAAAGTGATATACTGACATGTATACTGTCCATCTTGAGTTAGAGGCCAACAGAGTTTGTCTTCTGCTTCAACACGAGATATGGGGATGCTCCTGATGATATCGGCCTCTTGGGGAACAAAGAGTCCATCCAGCAAGTCATTGTTCCATTTTCTTGTCTCAGTATCCAACAGAACATCAACAGTGGCTGTGCTCATGGAATCAACAACCGGTGAGGAGATCATGGGTGGATGTTTAACAGGCAGCCACCTGTGACTCCATATTTGAATGGGTTTTCCATTACCAACACGCCACCTTGCTTCCTTAAAATAACATCATGACCATGTAGGATGCTTTTCCATGGATAGAAGCCCGACCTTGAATCTGTTGCTTCCATAATGGTGCATTGAGGGAAAAATAGGGCTTTGAAAATTCTGTAGAATAAAGAATTTTTATCATTTAGGAGCCGCCATGCCTGTTTTGTCAAGAGTGAGTCATTGAACTTTGCCAAATCTCTAAAACCCATTACTCCAACCATTTTTGATTTCGTCATCTCATCCCACTCGAGCAAATGGATTTTATGCCTATTGCCTCGTTCTCACCACCAAAATTTTCTAATCAATATTTCAATATCATTACATAAACCCAATGGGATTTTGAAACAACCCATAGTAAAAGAAGGGATAGCTTGAATGACAGATTTAATCAACACCTCACGTCCCGCTTGAGATAAAAGCCTTCCTTCCCACTCTTGCAATTTCTTCCACACCCTTTTCTTTATATAATTGAAACTCGCCTTTTTTCCTTTCCCTACCAAAGAGGGAAGACCCAAATACTTCTCATAATGTTGGATCTCCTGCACCCTAAGTAAATCTTTAATGAGTTCTTTTATATCATCCGGAGTGGATTTGCTGAAAAACAGTGCAGTTTTGCTTCGTTTACTTGCTGGCCTGATGCACTCTTATAGGAAGACAAGATGCTCAATATTTTATTGCATTCATCTGGATTGGCTCTACAAAAAAAGAGGTTGTCATCTGCAAAAATTAAATGTGTTAGTTTTGGCCCTCTTCTGCACAAGGAGAAACCCTTAATTGCCCCCTCTCTAGCTGCATTCCTAAAGAGCCCATGTAGTCCTTTCGTGCATATAAGGAAAAGGAATGGAGATAAGGGATTGCCTTGTTTGATGCCTCTGCTAGGATGAATTAACCCCTTTAGTTCACCATTAACTATAATTGAATAGGTAACAGTTTTACCACAAATCATGATGAGGTCGATCCACCTCTTGTCAAACCCCATTTTTTGCATCAAAACTTCCAAAAAGGACCATTCCAACCCGTCATATGCCTTGCTTATATCCAATTTGAGTGCCATGAATCCTGAATTCCCTGATTTGTGATTTTTCATGCAGTGCAAGGTTTCGAAAGTGACCAAAATATTATTTGAAATCAGACGATCCTTGACAAAAGCTGATTGATGTTCAGTAATAATATCTGGAAGCACTTTTTTCAATTTATTTGTAAGTACTTTAGAAAAAATTTTATACAATACATTGCATAAATTAATTGGCTGATACTCATAAGCATGTTCAGGATTTGGTGTTTTGGGAATGAGAGTGAGAAAGGTATGGTAATTGATTCAGGGTTGTGGACACAACGAAACAGAGTCACCACCTAGTTATATAATTTAGGAACCACGAATATAGCGTCCTTTCGAGGAAGGACCTTTGATCTTACTACTAGAGTTTGGGTTTGGAGTTTAAGTACACTCTTGGGAAGGTGTTAGGCACCCAAGAAAGCCCAACCCTAAGGTTGGCCTCCCATCATTGTGTCTTATATCTTAACCTCATTAAAAACATATTCAACACTTATATCTATACTCACACACACACACACTAGCATACATCTAAACATACAATCATGGCATCATTCATCCCAAAACACATACTTATCTATCTATCCAAACAAAAGGGAGCCAAACATATTGAAGAAACCCTAACATTCATATAACATATGAAAACCCTATCATACATCTAAAACAAGGTAGCAAAGCATATCATCATAGCAAGGAAAATATATTACAAAACCCTAATCATACATCTAAGCATGTTCCATCATAAGGTAAAACCCTAACACAAATGCATGAACATTGCTAATGCATGACTTACCCTTTACTTACCTCTCAACAGCACAGAACATGTGAATGAATGGCATTAAAACTAAGAAACCCTAATCTAAACCCTAATTTAGACATGTGATAACAAACAAACATGTTAAGCATGTTCCATCATAAGGTAAAACCCAAACACAAATGCATGAACATTGCTAATGCATGACTTACCCTTTACTTACCTCTCAACAGCACAGAACTTATGGCATCAATGCATGAACATGTGAATGGATGGCATTAAAACTAAGAAACCCTAATCTAAACCCTAATTTAGACATGCGATAACAAACAAACATGTTAAAGGTGAACAAGCAATCATGGGGCTTAAAAACATGTGAAAAAGAAGCTACATTGATCAAACATGTGAATGCAGAAACAAAAAAAAAAAAAATTAGGATTTCTGAGTAACGGCATCATGCACGCTAGAACAGGCCTGCGTACACATGAGTTCAGCTTGCGTGCATAGGCTAGATCGTGCGTACGCAGATCTTTATCCAGAAAACTAATTAACACAGAAACAGAGTAAAAGCAAAACAAGACAGAAAAAGTAAAATCTAGTAACCTAACATGCTTAAAAACATAAAGAAAGCCTAAACTAGCCTAAACAAACATATATAAACATAAACTAAACAAAGAAACATATTAAGGAAAGATTAAAGGCAAAAAAGGAAATTTTTTTTAAAAAGAATACCTTAAAGCAAAAGTTCCTAGGCTTGATTTTTGACCATTCTCCTTAGTCAAATTTATCACAATTCAATAAAATAGTGATTAGCAATCTTAAACTCAAAGGATTGGGGCTAGAAAAGGTCCTAATAAGATAAAAATGACTTGAGGGCGTTTTGTGAAAAACTCCATTTTGATTCACTATTTTATAGTGAATTTTAGGTTTTTGTCGTAAGATTTCTGTGTGTTTTGAAAAAATACCATGTAAGACTTGTTATAGTTGAAAAAAAGGGGTTTGGAAAGGCTTTTAGAAGATTTGAGATTCGTTCCAAACCTCAACCACTATTACGAAAAACTTTCCTTTCTTATGTTTTTGAAACCCTAGCTACGTACACATGAATTGAATTGCGTACACATACTTTGGCTTACGTACGTAGGCCGCGACCCACGTACGCAGGCTGAGGGCTACTTTGATCATTTTATTTTCAAAAATAGATTTTTTTTTCTCGTTTAAAAGGATATATTTTCCATTTTAACACTCCTCAAGTCAATTTAATATCTGATTAGGCTCTAAACTGGCTTTGGGCTTTAGAGTTCGAGCATCATTGGGGAACGGGAGCCCGAGTCGTAAAGGGTACAAAATGCGGTGTCTACAAGGTGAATACCTGTATTTAACCACAAGAGGACAGCTTGAGTTACATCAAAATCAACAATATTTTAGAAATGCTGGTAGAACAACGATGGCATCCTTTTGGTCCAGGGTCTTTTAGGGGGCCATGTCCTTAAGCGCTGCTACCACTTCCCACTCATGAAATTCAGCACATAAAACTTGATTCATCTCAATTGTAATATACGGTGAGACTTGGGAAAGGACCCTAGTAGCAGGATTTGGATCTGATGTGGAAAACAAACCTTGATAGTAGCTAGTTAGAACTGAAGCAATATCACTTGGATCACCCCGCCATTGGTTTGTCTCATTTAGGATTCCCCGAATTGTATTTTTCTGATGTCTTTTGGTGGCTCGACTGTGAAATTTTTTTATATGGTTGTCTCCTTTGTTGGCCCATAAAACCCATGATCTTTGGCTCCACATTTGTGCCTCCCTCTCCGAAAGAATACTAATTTTAGCTTTCAACTCTCGAACATGATGATTATACTCCTTTGTGCTTGTATCTCGGCTTGAGAAAGGAGATTTTTTTTTTCTTTTCTAGTTCTCTTCGTACGTTCCCAAAGCATTTTCGAATCCACCAATCCAAATCTTTTCCACATTGTTTGATTTTTGTAAGGACTATGTTACCCAAAATTTCACCTTCACTAGACTTCCAAGATGCCTCCATTGTTTCCCCACATCTCAAATCAGATAGCCATATATCCTTAAAGCGGAAATTTTTTTTCTTTGTAGAAGGAAGCAAACCCAAGAGATTAATTAGAAGGGGAGAGTGATCTAAAGTATCACAGTGGAGATGATGAACACAAGTACTAGGAAATTTTAGGAAAAAAGAATTTGTTGCCAAACCCCTGTCCAATCTCTCCCAAATAGACTGTCCATCCTGAAAGTGTTTACTCCAAGTGAAGCATTGTTTAATGAAGCCCAAATCCATAAATTCACACTCATCAATTACTTCCCTAAAATGTTGCATCTGATTATGACTTCGCAGAGCTCCACCCAACTTTTCACCTTGCTGAGTAGTTTCATTAAAATCCCTCGTACAAATCCATGGGTATTTGAATGATGGATGAGACCCCGAAGATCATTCCAAGCTTCATAACGCTTTGCAATTTCTGGTTCACCATAAAACCCCGTAGAATGCCAAGTAGTCTTAGAATTTTTATTGATGAAGGAATCAATGTCATACTTTGAAGAGCCCTCCATAGAAAGATTAACTGATGATTTCTAGAAAAGTATCAGACCACCTCCTCTTCCATTACTCGGAACCACCCATCTATTCTCAAAATCTATGTCTCGTTGATCGCGATCAAGCCTTGCTTCATCTGTCTATATTTCGGCTATAAACATAATAGAGGGATCTTTTGCCCGTATGATTTCTACAAGCTCCTTCCCTTTACATAGGTTCCCAAGCTCACGACAGTTCCAAACTAAACATCAGCCTCCACCAAATCCAAAGGTATAACTTCTCCATTCTTCAAAACTTGTTGACATTTGCAAGGTAATTAGAATGAGTTTCAATATGTCCCAGGCATTTCTTTCCATTGCAGCGAATAAAGTCTGTTTCTTGGGTGGCTTCTTTGCCTGCAAGTTTTGTTAGTTGAGTCTACTTTGGTAAGACATGCAGCTAAGGTGCATGTGGAGAAACCTTAGCTTCCTTCGAATATTTTGATTTCTCAATACATTTGGTAACAGTTGGCTTAGGATAATTATCTTGCACCATTAATGGGATATTAAATGTTTGAGGGGGACAAGGGTTATCAAAGGTAGTTAATTCCTTATCAATCTCCCTTAATTGATCTTCAAAACAACCTAGAGAGGAAGTGTATACGTTTTCATCAGGATGGTTATTGTAAGTAGAAAAAGGAGGAGCCGTTCCACGGTCTTGAATATCATCCTGGATATTGCGTGCTTCTTTATTAGCCCCCCATAAAAGTAACGTCTTTCCTTATCTAGGAAAGAGGCTGCGATGTTTATTGTTCTGTAACTGTCACTAGTGGGTGGTGAGTCGGTTCATGCTCCATCCAAAAACTGCTGCTCGACATTCCCAGACGTTATGGATTTCGAAATTTGACTGCTTTTGGCTCTGTAAAAACTTGGAATGTCAACCACATTTTTTCTGGTTGGCATAAAAGTTGGGGCATGCAAGTGAGAGCCGAATTGTTGCTGCTATACCGAAAAGGAACCCTTACTCTCAATCCATACATCACGGTCTTTGTCATCTTGATCAAAGCATCCACACCAGTAGCAAATATTAGGTAGTTGTTCGCATTTGAAGTTAACCCATACTTGCTTGCCATTTTTAAGAGAAATTAAACAACCTCGAGAGAAAGGAGCAGAGATATCAATCATTACCCTGACCCGAATAAATTTCCGCCCTTATTGGCTGTAGTTTCTGAAGTTCGTAAAACATCACTGACTATAGCACAAATCTTTTCTGTTGTTGCAACATTCATATAGCATATTGGGATATTGTGGACTTGAACCTAGAAAGTAGTTTTCTTGAAATTTAAATCCGTGAGACAGGAGTCCTTCTCGTATCGTTGCATAATAATAAGATGTTTGCCAAAACTCCATGGTTCACTCATAAGTACTCGGTCCATATTTGCACTGTCTTCAAAGATGAAGAGGACCTTGTGTTCCCCTTGATTTTGTACCTTGAAGCCGTTCCTCGTCCTCCACAGAGGGTTGAAAGTTTTGGCGATAGCATCAATATTCAAGGCTCGTTTCGTTGAAAATTCACAGCAATGATGTAGTCTTGAGACTAGAGAACATCAGTGAGACAACATCCTTGGCCCTTTCTATCAGACAGAGTGAGGCAGTCACAGTTCTTTGTTAGGTCATCCATAGACAGAAAAAAGAGAATTAAAAGAGAAGAAAGAGTGAAGAAGAGCACACTATTGTTTCTCACTAACCCTGAAAAAAAAACCCCACAACCCAGGGAATAAACTTGTTATTCCAAGGAAGAAAAAACACACCTTTGCGAAGAAGGGACTCCAATTCTACTGCCTAAAAGAAGACACAACTTTCTTTGTTAGTGGCAAAAGTTGTGGTTCTAGCATTTTCCTAATAATGACTGTGATCAACAATGTTGCGCAAAAAAGTATGTTTGTTTCATCTAGGCCTTAAACTGTAAAGATTTTGTGTTCATTTATTTGCATATCAAATTATACTGGGAGGGCTTTATGTAGTTTTTTTTTTTTTTTTTTTTAAATTTTTTTTCCCAATTGCATACTTTTTTCACCCATTTTTGTTACTATGCTACCCTTGCTTTTTTTTTTTTTCCACCTTAATATACTAAGAAATTCATGATAAAAGTAAGATTTTTTTTGTCAGGTTGACGATTTAGAAGAGTCCGGTATTAATGACAAGAGATAGAATTAGAAAAACTCCTATTGAGCCACACATGTGAGGGCAAGTTAGGAAGTTGACGAAATAATGTAACATAGTAAGGCCCAAATTTCTAGACTTAATTTTTTGGATTAGGTGTTTTGATAACGCATTTTGTCCGGCCCCGTTTCACATGTCAAACAATGATATAAATCCAAAAAATTTCAAAAAAGTGAAATTTATGATTTTTAAAGCCAAAAGGGAGCAATAAATAAATGCAACATGATCAGATGGTGAATCAAAACATTGCAACAATTAATCCCTTTGGATAAGAATTAAGACCAAAAACTTAAATTGGAAATGGTCAAAAGGTTGACTTTTTTTATCCAACCGATCGATCAGGTTGAATTTTAAACCATCTCGTAGGTCATATTTTTCCCTTCAAAATGAAAGTTCACAGCCCAAAATTGAAGGTAAAATGGATGATATATCAATAAAACTCTGAAATCCTAATTAAATATTTCACCTTTTTTAGGTAAAAATGGCTGTTTTTAGACCGATTTTGTGCTGAAAACTGTACAAACTGAGTAACAATTGGAGAGAACCATCCAAACTAGATTTAATTATGATGTCTCAAATACCTCGCACAAAAAGGGCTTGACGATATCAGCCATAGATTGGAAGAAATGATTCTTTCAAGAAAAAGTGTCGCAAAATTTCCTACATTGCATCACCTCTCCTCCAAAAGAGATATCTTGGTGACCGTAGCTCCAAATCAATCAAGACCAAAGTATATGGAAATTATACATTCAGAGCTTTTCAGGGATATCAAGTTTGAAGAAATTAGATCTCAGAGAGGCCTCCAAACTGCAGAATGAAAATCAGACCAGAAATAAAGAAAAAGACAAAATAGCCAAAACTTTGAGAAAAAAATAGGAGGCTATGTGATGGTATTCCAAAACACCATCACATAGTCGCCTATAGACATGGCAAACAGTTGGGTGAAGTTTAGGTCAGATTAATCAGGTTGCGGACTAAACGAGCCAGGTTAAAATATGAGCCATTTTAAACAGGTTGAAAACGGGTCTGGCCAATCGAGTTGTGGGCGGGTTAGCGCAGATCCGTATTTTCGCATAAAAAATAATTTAAAAAATGTCAAATTTTTAGAAAGAATGAATCAAATCAATCAAAGAAACGAATTGTACATAATACCCCCCCCCCTTTTTTTTTCATTAAGTGGGCATCTACTATTATTAGACTATTTGTGTTATTAGTATACATGTAAAGGGAAAAAAAAACAAATAAACTAAAAAACATAAAACTTTCCATATCTTTCCAATTCTGATAGTTTTGTGCATAACTAAAATTCTTTACACTCATAATAACAAAATTTTCCATGTTAATAAGTCATAGGCATAATGCTTATAATTATAAATTTACAACTTGAGAGAGAGATAGATATTAAGGAGCACAAAAAGTATATATTAAGTTTACACACTTTTGATTCAAAGTTCACTAATGATACGGACTTTTGGACTTTTTCTTTTACTTTAGTTTTGTATTGTGCTAGTAAGACTTAGTGTTAGTAACTTAGTGTTTGTATTTAACTTTACTACTTAGTATTTAACTTAGTGTTAGACATTTAGTATCGTGGATGTGTAGTTGTGAATGATTTTGCCTTTTGTATTTTTTCCTCTATTGCTTAGTATTTGACTTAGTGTTAGATGTTTAGTAGTATAGATGTGTAGATGTAAATGCTTTTGCCTTTTGTGTTTTTTTTCTCTACTACTTGGTATTTAACTCTGTGTTAGACGTTTAGTAGTGTAGATGTGTAACTATAGATGCTTTTGCTTTTGTATTTATTTCCTTTTAATTAATTAATTTTTAATAAAAGGGGGCATGGCTACTGCCACTGGTGGCTACTAAATGGCTAAATAGTGTCTGTGCAGTGCTTTATGCATTTATGTCTATACACCTAGCACATTGGTATGTAGTCTAAATAGTTTTTGAAAAAAAAAAAAAAAAGAGTTTAAAAACGAGTCAGCGAGTTGGTCTGGTCAGGTTGGAGTGGCCTGCAAAAAAATGTGCGGGCTGTGGGTTGGCTTGTTTTTAATTCAGGACAAAATTAGGTGGGTTTGGACCATGTCAAAACGGGTGGGTTCGGGTCAGATCAGCAAATTTTGGCCTGTTTTACCATGTCTAGTCATCTAAGGCCAGGCTGACACCACCACAAAGCCTCCTACTTTCCACTATAAATAATTCCTCCCATTTTGTAAAAAAATATGAGAAAAATAGCCTAGAAACACTAGAAAAAGATTGGAAATAGATTAGAAACCTTAGAAAAATTCTAAAAAATTTTCTCTCTTTTCTTTAGGAAAATCCTCCCAAAATATTCAGACCCTTTTTTCCTTTGAAAAAAAAAAAAAAAATCTTTTTGGGTAGGTGGGTAAGTTGTAAGGGAATAGGTTAGCTTCCATTTAGCTATACCCATTCCCCATTTCTCTTTTCTTTGTAACATCATATATACGAAAATGCTATTTTTGTTCATTGCCTCTTTATATTCTTGCTTTAAAATTCATAGTTCTATATTTATGTTGTTTTTTATATTTATCTCTTTATTTCCTTGTTCATTTTTACTTATTTGTGTATATATTGTTATATTAATGTTGTGGGTTTCATAGATGGGTAATATACCTTTACCTAGACATTATATGAGAAGTTTCCTTAGGGGGAAGAAATCTCACCACTTCTAGACATCTGGGAACAATGTTTATTGTTCCATTTATTTTGTTTTTCATTTATTTACCTTGTTCATATATACTTGTTTATTTATTCCTTGTTCTTATATTTTGTTCATCCTCATCCCCTTTATTTATTGCACTCTTTATTATTTTCTTTATTGTTCTATATGTATACATATATTGTGATATATTGTTCTCTTCTCTCTCATCATCCAAAACATATTTTCAACCCATTTTTCCTAAATGGGTTCTAAACCTTGTTTCAAGCACAATATGGGTATGTTGCCTTAGAGAATGGTGATGGCTTGTACTCCCATTTCTTCGTTTGGTAAAGGACCCATAAGACTTGGGCAAAATTAGAACTTATTTAGGAGAAATCCCAAAAAAAAAAAAAAAATATATATATATATATATATATAATTTTTCCAATGAACCTTTAAATTCCAAGTTATTTACTTTTCTTGTCATTTAATACCAAGTTATTTACTTTCCTTGTCATTTAAAATTTTAAATTCCAAGTCATTTATTTTTCTTTTCCTTTAAATTACAAGCAATTTATTTTTATGTCTTGTATTTACATAATTACATTCCTTTACTTTTATGCACTTTACTTTCTTCCCTTTTAATTTCTATCAATTATTAATACTTGTTGCTCTTTATTCTTTCTCATATACATTGTTGCCATAAAATAATAGCTTAGGTAAACAAATCTCTAAAGATACTTTTTAAAAGAAAATAGTTTTGAAAAACTTTCTTTTTTTCAAAAACTTTCTTTTCTTCTTTTTCTTCTAAAACCCAGGAAAAAAAGTATTTTAAAAAATTTCTTCTTATTTTTTTTTTTTAAATTATTTCTTTTTTTTTTTGGTTAAAAATCCCTTTAAAAAGAAAAAAGAAAAAAGAAAGAAGAAGTCTTTTAAATGAGCAAAGTTTCTTAAGGGAATAATCTTTTCTTTAAAAACCAAGGGATTTTTGGGATCCAAACCTTTTTCCTTTAAAAGTAAAACCCATGGATACTCCATTTTTTTGTTTTTTTTTTTAAAAAAAAAACTTCTTTCTTCAAAGCTCTTTTTTGTTCAAATTTGTTTTCCTTACAAAAAATATTTTCAATACAAGTTCTCTTTTTTACTACAAAAATCATGGGATTTTTAATTCAAATCTTTCCTTCTTAAAAAATAAAAACCCATGAAACTTTTCAAAAAAAAAAAAATTTTTCTGAATTAACAAACCCATTTCTTAAAACTTTATCAAAATCATGGATTTCTAAGTTAAACCCTCTTTCCTAAAAATAGAAACTTATGAATCTTTTATTTTCCAAAATCCCCTTTTCCTTTGTTTTCTCAAAATTGGTTTTCCTGCAAAAAAAAAAAAAAAAAAAAGTTTTTCAAAACAAATTTCAAGTGCGATAGAATTTTTGGGTCCTCTCTCTTAACAAAAAAAAAAAAAAAACTATTGCCACTTCTTTTCTCTAAATAAACTCTTCTCAAAAAAAAATTTTTTTTTTTAATTTGAAAACTTTTTGTAAAGAAACTTCCCATTTCAAATTTTGCTTATTCAAAAGAAATCTTTTTCTCTAAAGAAAATTGAAAAAAGTTTCTTAAAACTTCTTCCTTTTTATAATAATAATAATAATAATAATAATAATAATAATAATAATAATAATAATAAATATTTCCCTCCCCAAAAAAATGTTTTTTCATAACTTTCTTTTCTCAAAAAAAATTATTGCATTCAAAAGCAAAGAAAAGAGGCATAATTCATAAGGGTTACAAATAAAGTGTCTATAGCCATATTAAGGCCTCAATCGATGTGTCTCCTCAATTGGTGTACCATCAAGATATTATCTTCCTAACAAGTAATGTTAGAACCTAGGATCATATACAACAAGATGGAAAGATTATAAAGGTCATTTCGCATTTTAAAATAGGGGTATGTGCGTGTACTTAGAGCCCAGACAAATGAACATTGCACTCGACAAGCCCACACAACCCATACAAATGATCTTAAAAAAATTCCCAATAAAGTAGTGTGAGGTTTACATGGCCGTGGAATGTGCAAGGTTCACATGGTTTAGCATGTGGGGTTGACATGTAATTCCCCTGGATGGTGTAAGAGAGCCTATGGATTACATGAGGTGAACTAATAAACCTATAAGTAAGGATAGTTAGTAGTATTTGTTTGTGGCCCATACATAGAATGGTCACAAAGTTCACAAAAAGGCAATTACTCACACAAAGGGGGTAGATTTTTAGGTATACATAAGTGACAGTGGAATTCCTATATATAGAAAAAGTAAAAGAGTTGAGAATTTCATATAACATTATTGGAACCAAACTCATAAGATAAGCTTTTGGGTTAAGTGTGTCCCCTGTATGTTAATTTAAGGCCTCATTTAGAGTCTCCCAAATTGTTTTATACCTAACAATTCCCTCCACTCCTAGCATTTAACATTCGATTTGAGGAATCTAAAATAATTTCAATTAAAATTTTATGAACACTAAAGGAATTTTTCTTTTTCATTTTTAACTAAAATCAAAACACTCTTAAAGAGAGGAAATAACATTTAAGAAAGAAAAGAAAAATTTTGAGAAAGAGAAGAAAATAAATTCGCATGAACTTCACATAATATTTAACAAATCTAATCTATCACCTTTAGAGCATATCCTTCTCTACTAGGGATGGACCCAGGTGGCGGCCCAAGGGGGCCCGAGCCCCCCTAGGTCCAATTTGTTTTAATAGTTATTATATATATTTTTGTACTTGAGCCCCATTTCAAAATCTTAGGCCCCTTTTCTCCTTAATAAGCCTAGCTAGCCTCATCCATATAGCAATTATCCAACCCAAAAACTTAATAAAAACAATCACAATGGTGATAGATTTTGGCAAAAAAAAAAAAAAAAAAAACTTTTTTTACCACCAAAGAACCAAAAAATTATGTGTTATTGGAGAAGCAGATTATATCTCTTCCTTCAATTAAAAAACTCAAATTCTCTCTTTTCTTTTATTATTTTAATGAGTTTTTTATATTATTTTAAATGTAGTGATAATATATATATATATATATATATATATATATATATAACACTTGATATTAGGTGTCTTGTAAATTGAGTGATAAAATAGATAAAGTACCTTTTGAGGTGCTAAAAGTTAAAATTTTTAGCACCACCACTGTGAATGCTTTAACTTAAAAAAGAAAAAAAATATCCTAGCCATCCTAGTATTAAAAAAAAACGTTATTTGTTTTTGTTTTTACCTTTGTTGGTAAATGATTGCATCTTAATGTATTTGGAAACTAAGTTTTTGAGTATTTATATATATATATATATATATATATATTTTATAAGAAAAGAATATTTATATATTTTTTTAATACTATATTGATGTTTATTTGGAGTTTTTTTTTCCCTTTATACTCTGGCCCTCACTAGTTTAAAATCCTAGGTCTGTCCCTGTTCTCTACTAAGAGTTGAACTAAAAGCATGCCTTCTACTTCGACAAGGATGAAATCTACTTTACCTTCATAAATTTCAAATTTTAATTTTCTTAGAATTTATCATGTGGTTAAGTTTTTTTTTTTTTTCAAAATATAAATTTTTTGTTCTATTTTGAATATATTCTATAAACTTCTTCTCATTATACTATTTGTTAATTTATGCATTGCAGCAGGTGTAGTGCGAATATTGATAATAAACATAAACAACATAACAATAAACATCAACATAATATAAACACTAATAATGATTAAGTAAAGGCACATCTTAATTGTAGACTTCTGATTTTATGTTGAAGTTTGGTTGCACCTCATTGGATGATACTTCAACTGATTGAAAGCTTCAAACTTCTTATTAGCCAGGTAAACAAGTCTTAAAGCCTCCATTGTCATTGTTGCTCTTTCTACATTTTATTATAATAGACAAAACTAATGGAATTGTTTTAAGATTAGAAGTTTGAAAGTAAAAGTGGTCATTATGAAGATTACTTCAAAAGAAAAATTTTATTCAAGGATAGATTTAATATAAAATATTTTGGGAAATATTTTGTATTTTTTGGAACCAAAAAATTAAAACAAGATCTTGGTTGGTTAAATGATGGCGAGCTTTAGAGAGTTTTTCTATTAATTTGACTAGTCGTTCATATGTGGATTTGATTATCTTATCGCTCTAATTGTAATTTTACCTTCTTTACTTTGTCCAACGGTATATTGTGTGTAATATCCTTCGTCATTCTTATAATTAAAGACAATTCCTATAAACCTTATGTACAAATATGAAAGTCTGTATTATTTAAATTTTAAACAGTTAATTTTTTTTAGACTAAAATATTTAAAATTTTAATATCACGTATTAGCTTATTTAATTATAGTTTAGGTTTTGTATGGATTTTTTTTCAAGATTTCCTTTTAAACTATAAAAAATTTTCTCTAATTTTTGTTGCTAGTCTTTCACATTTCAGCCCTAACCAAACCATTGAATACCCCTCCATGGAAGAATTATCTTATTTACTAGAAGTCAAAGTAAAAGCAAGTTATTTTATTTCCATGAGGAGGAAGTCTTTTAAAAAAAAAATTTGTACAGAGGTAAAATTTACCCTATCTTTAGAGAATTTTTTAGGCAGTTAGCTCTATTTTTCATTCTTATAATCTTTTAATTGCTCAAATTCAATAAAATTTTGAAAAATTTTCTCTTCATTTAATATTTTTTGTTAACCCATGCATTTGAATGTTGCATAATACTTTTTTTTTTTTTGGATAAACGAATGGGGGCATAATAGCTAGTATTGATAATAAGCATAAATACTATAGCAATAAACATAAAAATTATAACAATAACAATTAACATATAGTAACAATAATAATGTTAAAGTGAAGGCACATCTTGATTAAAGGCTTCCAATTGTAAAATAACGTTATATAGAACCTCCCCAAAAATACTCAAATACAATAATTGATTGAAATATCTTATCTTAGCCATTTTTTCAAAATATGTTTGTGAATTATTGCAACTTTTAGTCTTCCACAATAGGAGAATCATCCTAATAGTATAGGTTTGCTTAGAACATGAGCTCATAATAAACATTGGATGTTTTGGTTGCTTCCTTCTAGAACGCTTGTCTTGAAATAAATAGTAGATTTCTCTTTGGTTGTCTCTAAAGAAACTAGTGTCCCCCCATGTGGGTGAGATAAGGTGGATATTAGTCATTCCTCAAGTAAAGAAACACAATTTGATGCAACGAAGAACACTATAAAAGAATTGTCTATTTTAATATCTCCATTATCAACCATTTTTTGAACGACTTAGAAATATATCATTCTCTTTATCCCATTTTCTTTTTACAACTACTCGAAAATTTCGTCCACTTCATCGTCAAAGGAAGGAGCAATGTGCCTTATTTTTCTTTTCTAGTGCAATGCATCTAACAGTTGCCTTTATATATGTACATACATCTTTCCCTTTACTATTTTCCCTTTCATTATTAATAAAGGCAACTGTTGCTTCTCCTTTCATTTGTGATTTTTCCCTTCCATGTTCATTCCTTTAGAATTACACACCTTTTGCATTGTAGCCTTTTTTTTTTTTTTTTTTTTTTTTGAGCAATTTATGCCTCTCAACATTACTTGCCTTCGATAATAGTGTCTCATTAAAGTTGCGATCTTTGGCAAGAGATTAATTGAGCACATTTGTACAACAAATTGTGCAGTTAACTTGTTTAAACATTAAACATTAAGTTTCCTCCATCTTGTAATGACATCACTATAGTTTCTTTTGTTTTTTTGCTGGGAATTGTCTAAATCAATTATTAAGATCTTTTTTCCTTGAACTTATAAATTGAGCAAGAGAAGCCCATTGTTAATTATCCCAAGTATGAAGTGCACCATGCTACAACTAAGTATGCTAGGTAAATGTTGAGCCCTTAAGGTATTGGACAAGGTTTCTTATCTATAAGGCCCAAATATTTAGCCGCATCTACGGTTTGATGGAATCTGTTTACCTTGATTAGACACAAAACTATTGAGTCTCATAAATTTGTTGTTAAACTCTAAATTTGACCAAGCTTTAACAAGATGGCTGAGTTTGATTAAGATTTTACTAAACATTTGGCCGCTTGATCACTGTAAATATGATCTTATGGTAAAGTGCATGATACTACCTTCGATTTGACTATCAGTGGGCAAAGATCAGTCTTGAATTGAATGACATATCACCAAAATACAAATCACCCAATACTTAGGTGGCGTCTGCAGGATGCGACTCCGAATTATGCCTCATGCATAGTGCCAATATTTACTGACAAGGGATTGATCAAAGAATATAGCTCTCAACACTCCTTAGGTGAGCATGCGGTCAATAATGGCTTAAAAAGACCTTTGACAACATTAAATAGACATCTCGAACTCCTTAAAACCTCTAACTTATTTGGTAAGGTTTAGGAAAACTCTAGAACACAGTCATGGAGCCTTTCTTAATCGTTAACATTGCATCTTGGGTGAAGAAGCTTTATTCTAAAGCCAAGGAATAGCTTAACTCATTCGAACTGTCATGCATTCCTCACTATTGCCAGGTGAAGCTTTATGAATCTCTTGTACATGTTATTCCAGAGTTTTGGTTTCCCTCGAGACATGTGTTTTGCTTCAACAATGTGGAGTTTTGTCCGCACCATGGAAGAGTTTGGACTTTGGAGATCATGAGGCTCCATAACTTTGGTCACGTTTTGCTATCTTTGTCTTAACCTGACTTCATCAACACATTGACTAGTGTCAACGCCAACATCTTAACAATGAATAATACCGCAGTACGCCTATTGAGGTATTGTTCATTGTTAAGATTTTATGATGAATTGTTGAGGCTAATGGAGGATAGATTGAGATCCACTATAGGTCCTAGGATACTTAATAGAATTCTTTAAATCCGAATTATCCTATAAAATAAAAGGCTAATATTATGCCACAACATCAATCTCCTAACAAAAACATTATAAAAAAAAAAAACTCAAACTCACAATAAAACCAAAAACTGCCTTCTCTACCCCTCCGGCCGCCTCTCACTACCCATCTCCGGTGTCAAAATCCACAAAAAACCCAGGCCATTGAGATAGACCCATGGCTCGTGCCCCGCGGTGAACTTCAATCATTCATACACTACTTCTTAACTCGCGAAAGCAATACTATAATTAAATAATATGGATATTTGACTTTGTTGTCGTAACTGACTGCTTAACTTTTTCAATAATGTAACTGCATTCACCCATGGTAACAAAATGCAAACCAATTAATTAATCTTATTTAGTATTAATTTATTTGATAACATAAAGCAAAACAAATTAAACATAAGGCAAAACCAATTATAGACAATATGACAGGCCTTGCTATTGCAGTGGATTGGATTTTTTTTTTTTTTTTTGGGGCATCATCGTTAGTGGCAGCAAGGAAGTGGTGAAGGAAGACAATTTGCTCGTTGGGTGTGGCTAGCATTTTTCTTAGCTAAATATTCTGCCCTGGTTTGGCGAGACTGATGCACAAATTTTTTGGAATAGACTGATGCGTGAGTTTTTCGAAATTTTTATTTATGGGTAAGATTTAGATACAATACCTAAGTGTTGTTCTTTAGGTTTTTATTTTAAGATTCTACCATGTGAAATTTTTCTCATGAGATAAAAGTGCATTTTTTAATTAAGTAATTACATGACTAAATCTTAAGAGAAGAATCTAAAAAACAGTACCTAAGTTATTGTACTTAAGTTCTGTCCTTTAAGTATATATTTGTTGAAACATTAAAATAAGATGTGAGTGATTTAACAACTCTAGATATCCTTGATGGTTTTGGTTAGATTTAAGCCAAATTAGCACCCCAAAACTCTAGTCACAAAATGTAAGCAAACATGTAAACATGTGGGACCCCTAACGTAGTAGGTTTATATGCTGTCATGAATGACGCAAGAAAAGAGCAATGAAATCAATTTAATAAGTTTTTAAAAGGGAGCCACATTCATGTATATAGTGTACACATAAATTAGTTTGAAGTAGAATTTATATCTTTTATAAAAAAAAAAAAAAAAAGAAGGTCAAATTAGCACCCCAAAACTCTAGTTGCAAAATGTAAGCAGACGTGTAAACATGTGGGACCCAATGAGCCTATATGCTGTCATGGATGACGAGGCAAGAAAAGAGCAAAGAAGTTAATTAAATAAATATCTAAAAGAGACCTACGTACACGTATACACATATATAAAATACATATAAATTAGGTTGAAGTAAAATTTATATCTTTTTTTTTTAAGTCAATTTAATTTAAATGAGTTTTGCTAATGAGCTGGTATCTCGTGTGCCAAACACATGAAACCTGCTTCTCACAAGCAAGTCATATGGGGTCCACCAACCTGTGAGAGGCAGGTGTCATGCGCATGCTAATATATAGTCATTCATATATATATATATATATATATATATATATGTATATGTATGTATATATAACCGAAACTTCCAAAATTCTCACAATTTTTTACGTCCGCACAATATTTAGATTAAATTATTATTTTATTTAAATAAAATTATTTTTGATTAGTCTAAACTTAACAAAGAGTAAAACTCTATCTCTTTAACAAGTTCAACTTAAGCTGCGTTTGACAAGATGTAAAATGTTTTCCGAGTGTAAAATTACGGAAAGGAAAACATTTTTTTCTGTTTGGTTGTGTTCTATAAAATAAACCTGAAAAAGTATTTTTCAGTGTTTGTTTTGCATGTAAAACATTTTCCAGAAAGTTGTCAAAAACCTCACCAAATCCAGCAAATCCCAGCAAAAACAAATCAATTGCAACCAAGAACAAATTATTGTTACTACCTCAACCAAATCATGTAAACAAAATAAAAACACACTATATGAACCCCATAAAATCCCAGATCTTGAGGGAAAAGAAAGGAGGTGGGTCTTGAGGGAAAAGAATGGAGGCAAATGGATCGGCGGAGGTGGGTCGGTGAGGATGAGGGATAGGTTGGTGAGGATGAGGGATGGGTCGATGGAGGTGGGTCGGCAGAGTACCCTGAGAACGAAGGATGGATCAGGGGACGAGGACAAGGGATGGGTCGGGGAGGATAATGGATGGGTCGGCGGAGTACCCTTTCCTTGCTTGGCTTGAGGGATGGGTCTTCTTTCTCTCTTTCTTTGGGTGTGAGTCCAACGAGAAGAGGCAGGTGGGCACGGGTTTGATCGGCGGTGGACATAGGCTTGATCGGCGGTAGACACGGGCTTGACTGGCAGTGGACATGGGCTTGATCGGCGGTGGACACAAGCTTGACCTTGGGTAGCTCTCTCCCTAGTTCCTTTGGCTTGGTGTGAGTCTGTGAGGAGGGTGTAAATTGTTTGAAAGTAAAATCATTGTGTAAAATGATTTCCGACTCTAAAGGCTTAATTTATGGTCAACTGAAATATATTTTCAGTTTGACTGTAATTTCATGTGCACCCAAAACACAGTAAAAAATGTAAAATGATTTCCTGAAACCCTTTTCAGCCAAAACAAATGCACTCTTAAACTCAAACTCAAACATTAATAATTTATCTCCAAATTTACGAGGTTAATCATGAATACTATAAAAGCAAAGCAAACCTCAAATTTTTTTTAAGCCAAGTAGAGGTATGAGCTCTTCTAATATTATTTTCTTCTCCTTTATTTTGTTGAAAAAAAAAATTTATGATTTTTCATGTATTTTTTAAAAAGTAATTTTCACATGAACCACCAAACTCTTTTTAGCTCTTTTTTACAAGATAAAAAAGCTTGTAATAATTAAAATTATTCTTTTGAATGAACTTATCTTTCTCTTATATTTTTCTATTATTTAGTCATATATATTTTGTTTTGTTTTAATAATTTCTAAGCAGTGAATTATCTGATTCTTTAAATATATTCTTTGGTTTTTCAGAAGTTTTAATATCTGAATTTTTGAGTTATTTTTTTGCAGTATCTGAAACTGTCTGACAAATTTTTTGTAAGTCATTGCACATTCAAGCAATGATTTCCTCGTCAAATTGTAATACAAATTGAAGTTATACAAGAGCATATCAAGCAATGATGTAGTTTCTTTAAATTTTTTATAAAATTATTTTAATCTACCTCACAAATAAGTAGGTTTTCATGCATAAATACTTGTGGGGTGTGGGGGGTAACAGCTGGGGTTCAAGTTTTGAAAAGGAAATTTCATACGCATATATACTTAGATTAGACTAGAGTAAAAATTCTATATTGTATATATATATACATATATATATATATACATATATATATATATATATATAAAAGAAAAAGGCCCTAGTGCATAGCACAGATTAGCCACTAGTTTTTTTTTTTAATTTTTTTATTATTAAAAACTGAAAAAACTATCTAAAAAAAGTTAATTACATTTTCACTGTCTTATAAAAAAATTTCCTAAAATATAATTCCTAAACAAAATTAAAACCCACTTCCGCAAAAAACACAAAAAAAAAAAAAAAAAAAAAAGGTTCCGTGCATGGCACAGATAAGCTACTAATTTTTTTAATTTTTTTTTTTATTAAAAACTGAAAAAACTATCTAAAAAAAGTTAATTACATTTTCACTGCCTTATAAAAAAATTTCCTAAAATATATTCCTAAACAAAATTAAAACCCACTTCCGCAAAAATCACAAAACACTGTTGTGCTTTTCAGTGTTCTCTTCATCCATCTACGTCTTCTCTCTTTCTCTGCAAATCCAATGCCAATGGCTTTTCACAGACCCACAAATCCCAAACCAAAACCCAGATCCCAAATCCTATTTTTCACCCTCGCCATAGCCGCCATTGCCCTTTTGTACCTCTTCTCTACTCTGATGTCCACAAGTGGTTTCTCATTTTCCTCCTCCTCAAAAACTTTGAATATGGTTTTCAATCCCAACAACCGTAACGGTCACGAAAGAATTCACAAAGGACACGAGAAGTACTTGTACTGGGGTGACAGAATCGACTGCCCGGGGAAGCATTGTGACTCCTGCGAAGGTCTGGGTCACCAGGAGTCCAGCCTCAGATGTGCCCTTGAGGAGGCCATGTTTCTTAAAAGGTGTGTGCTTTTGAGTGTTTTGGTTCTTGGGTTTGTCTTTGTTTTGTGTTTTATTGCTGGGTTTGAGGTTTTATGACCTGTTTGATTCCTGAGAAAATGTGGCAAAAGAGACTGTTATGATGTGGGAAAACACACTTTTTTGCTAAAATTTTCTTTTAGTATGTAAGTATGTTAGGTTTGCCGTGGTAAATTGTTCATCTTTAGGTAAATTAACAGTAAAAAGTGTGCGAGCCTTTGTAATTTGGATGAGTTCAATGTGTTTAGAATATAATTTGAACAGAGTCAATTTTGGTTAGGATAAATCTTAGTTACAGTTGCATAGGTTCTCCAATTTAATTCAACCATGTAGTTGCATTGGCAAAGATAATATTGATTTTTTTTTCTTTGTATTGTTCTATACAACCATGTGATTGAATTCAATTGGGGAACCTAAGGTACTGCAACTAAAAAACTGTACCTATACTTAATAAAAAAAAAAAAAAAACTGTACCAACGTTTTGCCTGGTTGGCTAGTTGTATCATCTAAATGAATCTACTTTTCCCATCCAAATTGAGTTTCATATAGTTGCAGACTTTGTCCTAGCTGGTTTTACAAGATATGCTGTCATTATGGTTAATTAGGACAGTTTTTCTGGGAATTTCATTCTTGGAATTTGGTAGTGTTGAGTGTCCTGCAATGGCAGCATATATTATCATAGTTGTTATTCTGATTTTAATAGCTTGCTGCAATTTTGTACATTCCTATGCTATGTAGTTCTCGTTGTACTGAGTCGTTTATCATGGAATTCTTCACTAACTTGATATTTATGATGTGGGAACACAGTAATTTTATGTAATGTTGCCCAATTGTTCACCTCTGTTTCTTGTTGCAGAACTTTTGTCATGCCTTCTAGGATGTGCATCAATCCTATACATAACAAGAAAGGAATCCTTCATCATTCCGATAACATAAGTTCAGAGGAAAGGTGAGTTCAATGAGACTTCTTTTGTCTTTTGGTTTCAGAAGAAAATGCTTTGCTGTTATCAATATGTTTTCTTCCCTGCTGCCCAGAGTCTTGTAGCTTAGAGGCATTTTCTGGTCTTCTTTATGAGGAGGATCCTCCTGCCCCCACTTTTTGTAACAAATGAATTATATAAAGAATGTTATTGTCCCTACCTTTTTTTTTTCTTTTATATTTTCTATCTGCTTTGAATTTGGAAGGTTCTGGAAAAGATGCCTTCTAGGTTTGGTTTTGTACATGCAGTTTGCCTTTACTTTCTATTAATGTATACAGTAATTATCAATCAGAAAAGTAAATTGATCTACAATCTGAACTGGCTTCCTTTAATTTTGTAGGTGGGCAGCAAGCTCTTGTGCCATGGACTCTTTGTATGATGTGGACCTCATATCTGATACTGTTCCTGTAATTTTAGACAATTCAAAACTATGGTATCAAGTACTATCTACGAGTATGAAGCTAGGACATAGGGGAGTTGCCCACGTGGAAGGAATTAATCGTGTTGATCTTAAAGAGGACAGTCGTTACTCAAATCTCTTGCTCATAAACCGAACTGCAAGCCCTCTTTCATGGTGAGTTGACTTTTTTCCCCCTTTGATGGAAATTTCTTTCCTTTTCTTCTCAAACGTTGTCTGGGTATTAAATATCAAACTTGATTGGGTCTTCCTTGAACCTCCATACCTTTGATTTAGTTCAGTCGATTTTGACGAAAAGAAACATTGAATCATCAAGGATAGGGTTTCATGTCTTTCATGCAATCAAATATCAGTAATCAGTGAAGTTTTTGAAAATTTCTGTCATGTTCAGTTGGATTTCATATGTCATAATTATTATTATTTGTTAGAAAAGAATCCGGGATATGTTTCTGCTAAGTCTACCTGTTGTACATCATGTAGTCCTTGCAAATCTCTGCAAATCAGTCATGATTTTAAATCTCTGTTGTTTTTGTCAAGGACTTGGCGTTCTGATAATGATAGCTCTTCAGGTTTATGGAGTGCAAGGATCGAAACAACCGTAGTGCTATGATGATGCCATATTCTTTTCTCCCTTCAATGCCATCTAAGGAATTAAGAGATGCAGCTGATAAGGTATGTATTATATGAAATCCAGTTGAAAATTTCACTCTGCGTTCTTTTTCAAGGCTTGATTGGTATAATTTTCAAGATGTCAATTTCCTTTCTTGCTGTGGGGACCAAACAACATGAATATCTATACTCTCTATGTTTTGTTGATCATATATTGAATAAGACTCTGAATTAATTTCACAGTTTATAAATTAATGATATTTAAGCCAATTTGAGCCGTCTGTCGCTTAATTAGCACTCAAACTTTCAATTTATATTTTATTTTATTTTATTTTATTTTTGAATGGTTCAACCTTTCAGTTTTACAAGCCTTAATGCAGTTTTATGCTGATTGTATAATGTATATACATCTGTGTAATTTGATGTCACTGCTAACTGCTTTTTGAAATGTGCAACATTTTGTTCAGTACATTCACCTGAGATTAATTCAGGCTATTTGATTTGGCCATTCCCTGTCTTCCATATGAAGTGTTGGAATTGAAAAGTACATGTCTTAAAATGTGCTATGCATGCATTTATACTGCATATGCATTTATTATTAAATTTTTTGCCAAGAGCCTTGTAGCTAAACTGGTTGGCACCTCCTAATGTGTCCATGACATCTAGAGTTCAGTTCCCCTCTCCCAATGAAACTATCGAATTATCAAAAAATATGTAAATGTATAGGATGTTCTTTTAGGTATTATTTAGTCATCAAACATGTCATTATTTAAGATAACCCTTGAGTAAAAAAAATGCCATAAGCTCCTGTAAATGTTGTAACTAGAAAATAATGCAATGAAGTGTAAAGAACCTCTTGGGGCCAATCAATACCTATTATATTATGAATGACTTCTACCTTTTTTTTTTTTTTTTTTTTTTGATAAGTAAGAAAGATAAGAATGACTTCTACTTTTAGGAGAAGATTGATGCATTACGTGTTTGGGGAAAGCAAGAAAATAAGAAATAAAAGGAAAACCCTAGGCTTCACCACCTAAGGGTGCTAGGAATCACCGCCAAGTGAGAAGCAATTCTAATCAGATATATATATATATATATATATATTTCCATTCAAAATGCAATTTTATCCAAGTTCAATTGATAAGTAAATTTCAGGCCAATAATGAGCGGGAAAGGCTTTATTATACCTGGTTACTCAGAATTAAGATCAATAATGAACAGAAGGGCTTTATTCTGGACCACAAAATGTCACTTCCCAAACCAAAAATACCTTTTCCACATCTATGAAAGGTGAAACATTAAGGTCCACAGCAAATAATATAATTGAAGTTCATTTTGTATCCAAGCTGTTGAGGATTGGAGGTCGTATTATCTCAAGGGCTTTGTAAAATCTTTTTAAGTTTTTGTTCTCTGAGTATGCATTATGAATTGTACTAGTGAGCTCCAGGTCAATGGCACCTCCCCATTGTTATAAGGTGGAGGTTGAGGTCGTGGGTTCAAAACCCCCGGGTGTGAAACTTACCAATAAAAATATAAATTGTCTCAAAATTTCCAGTGCCTTGAAAAATGATATTCAACCCTACATGGCAAAAAATCTTTTGCAGCATTTGAGTTATATGCTTATATTATTATCTAATCTAGTCAATGAAGAAGACATGGTTGGTAAATTCTGCCTATCTCAAGTATCTTGAGGCCTGAAATGTCCTCCAAGTTTAATTGAACTGTCAATTTGGTCTGTGACTTTTTTTTATTTGGTCAGTTTGGCCCCTAAATTTTCAGACAGGTCAATATGATCCTTCCATCAAGGAGCAAATTGATAGCTTTCACAAATCATATATATAAAAAAATACAATTTCATTGAAACAAAAAGGCATATATAATACATGGGATGCATACAAGAATAAAAACCATCTTGAGCAAACTTTAAGGGATCAGTTAGTACTTAAAGTCTTAAAGGACTCGTTGTAAGGCTACTGTAACTCAATAAAATTGTAATTTGAGAATTTCAGGTTGATTTAACTGAATCAAATTTTAATTTAAGATCAAAGCAGAAGGTTGGTAATTAAGAGTTTGCTTTCCTGAAGAGACAGATATCAATGGAATGAAGACTATGTAGCTAAAGTGGATATGTGATTCCAAATTGTTAAAAATTATGTGTAGGGGAAGGGATGGATAGGTCAAGGGTGAGTTGTAGCGGGGATGTACATTAAAATATGTGTCAAGATATGAAAAGTTCGTCAGAAAGTAAACATCAATTTGAACATGTGCATCTTGAGAAAATTGGTGGTCTTAATAGATTTTTGAAATATGGAACAGCTAATTGAGTCATTTTAGTGATCTCCTTCAAAGATTGATGGCTGTGTTCAGTATGTATATTTACGATATTGAAGGATCTCTTTTCCTTGATTGTCTATCCAACTTTAAATAGTGAAAAAACCAACAATTATTCAATGTCTATCCAATTATAAAATGCAGTATAAGTTTGAAAGCATGTTCAGTGTGTTCAATCTCTGTCAATATTCTGGTGCTTATTTCTTCCTACATTCCCGAAGTCATAAAATTAATTAAAAATGTTTACATATAGCATGTGAAATGGGTCTCAGGCTGCAAAGCACAAGTGGTTTGGCTCTCAAAAATCACCACTTCATGTTGAAGTGCCAAACATTAAGACATCCAGATCATCTTTCATAAAACCTCAATTGTGCAGGATGAGCACTGGGTAGTGGCCTATATTATAGCTATATGCAAACAATGCAGTGGAAACTTTGTTGAAAGATCTTGGTATGAAATGCAGTCACCCTTAAATAAGGCTCTTATGGTGATGAACCTCCAATCCTAGATAGAGCTAGGACAAGGTAGTGTATGTATCTAGATTATAAATCAGAATTGTTGTTGATTTTATTTTGTGAAGTTTGTATTATATAGCATTAATACTACTACTAGGAGATTTATTTATTTTTTATTTTTATAAAAAAATAATAAATAAATTAAGAGAGGTTTAGGACAGGAGTTTTGTTGTTAAATAATTAATTCTCAAACTAATTTAGGCTAAGCAGTTTCTCCTTGCTCCAGTTGCTGCATTAATGCTTTTTCTAAAATACATTCTTTTGCATACTTGGATCAAGCTCTGACCAAATTCATGTCCACAGATTAAGGCACTCCTTGGTGATTATGATGCCATCCATGTTCGTCGTGGTGATAAAATAAAAAACAGGAAGGACAGATTTGGAGTTGAAAGAAGCCTGCATCCCCATTTGGATAGGGATACACGTCCTGAGTTTATCTTACGTAGAATTAAAAAGTGGATCCCACCTGGACGAACTATTTTTATTGCTTCCAATGAGAGGACTCCTGGATTTTTTTCCCCACTCTCTGTCAGGTAAACACTGTGCCCCCCACTCTGTCTCTCAAGCACATTAAGGTCTTGAAGAGTTTTCACTGCAGAGAATGTGTTCTGTCCTAAACATAAATCCAATCCTTGCTGCGCTATTATGTGATATCTTGATGGCAGTTCATCTCGGAGGATCTGGCAGAGTTGTGGCAGTAGAAATAAATCACAATATTTTGCCTTCATAGGTGGATAAGATTGACTAGGCTTTCATTACACAAATGTGATAACTCTTTCCTTTTCTAAGATGAACACCTTTAAGCCTGCCCTGGTGATCTAGAAACCATGTATGATGCACCTTTCATCATAATTTTTTCTTATGCATTAACATCACATATATTTTCTCCCTGTGAATTCGTGGTCCAACCTTAACCATATATCTGAGATTGACAGCATATTCATAAGGTGCCACGAAATCCAGTTGGGAGGAATTCCTCCAAACTGGCTTGCATATAAACATTGTCCTATATATGAAAAAAAAAAAAAAAACCTATCAAAACTGATTTTTGATTTTCTTGAAATTTTGTAAGCATTAAGGATATAATAAGAATATACAATCTAACGGTTAGATTATCAAAATTCACACTCAATATAAATATATATGATGAGTTTGTAGAGTTTCTCTCCAAACTAGTTTGGAGAGAAACTTTGTTCTTTTCTTTATTGTCATGGGGGAAAATAGTGAAGTTGGGTGGGGGGTTGTTAATTTTACATTTTTGTTATCCTGTACTATTAGTCTTTGTCTGAAATAATTTGGTGGTACTTTTGGCTCAAAATCAGATGTCTTGAGGCTTCAAATTGTCATGTCAAGACCTGCTGACCTTGATTCCTGTTGATCCGTGTTTGCAGGTACAAATTGGCATATTCATCAAACTATAGCTGGATTCTGGATCCTTTGATTAAGAACAACTACCAGTTGTTCATCGTTGAGAGGTTTATCATAATGGGTGCCAAAACATCCATCAAAACATTCAAGGAGGATGAAACTGAACTCAGCCTCACTGATGACCCAAAGAAGAACACCAAATCGTGGCAAATACCTGTTTATACCATGGATGAAGAGGGAAGGTGACAAGGCTTGCATTAAGAGTTTTCTGATTTATCTACCACCTAGCTCATTATTTCCACTCATTCCCATACAACACAAGCTCACTGGTTGCATATCAGAAAGCTAACAGAGAAAAATCTACATTGGGAGGAATTGAGAGGCTGACCAATTAAAATTGATGTTGTAAATTATGATACAAGTTAAAGATAGGCTTGCATGTGTTCACGATAAATATGTATATCTTTACAAAACATGCTCATTTTTGTTCCTTTTTACATTTCTGCACTTGCAAGTGTTCACTAGCAATATGTTAATTCAAGCATTCACTAGCAATATGTTAATTCAAGCATTCTTTTCTCTCATTCTATGAGACCTTTTGCTCAGAATCAACACTCATGCATTTAGCTGTGTCACTTGGTAGGCCATCTCTAGGAGCCTGGTTCTTGCCATATAAATCATTGCAGTCCTCAAACCTTTCTTTGTATTTTCTGAGATACTGAAGTGGATAGATGCTGAACATTACCATGTTTTTATGTAGTCCTGGTAATTTTCAAACGTTCAAATGGTAGATTGAACATTACCAGGACTACATACAAATGTCAATCTACACATAAAAGCCAATTTTGGTTCAAATGTTGTCTATAACTTTCCTTATATTATTATTTATAATTTAGTTTTTTTTTTTTGTGCCGAATTTTATAATTTTGTTTGTTGATTCACCTGAGTCCCGGACCATTGGCCTAAGAATGCATAATATGGAATAGAAACAATTGTTCTAATCTCACGTTCTTGGGTAAACGTTTGTACTCTCATCCAATTCAAAGCCAAGCCATTATCATCAGTTATAGTTTGTGGTAGACCTAAGTAATAAATGATCATTTCTTTTTAGGAACTAAATCACATCTTCATTAAGAGCTATGTAGTTTAAGTTTTTAACTGAAAAAAATAAAAAATAAAAATCACATCTTCATTTATATCATCATGATGATATATATGCTTTTGCCTCTAGTCACTTAATAATATAGTTTATTGCTGCTATAACAAAGCTATTTCTTTTCCTTGAAGTAGCCCTTACTTTTCCTATTAAACTGATTGCCAATCCTCTGAATGGCCATGATATAATTATGGAACTTAGTCTTGACTTTGAAGGTTTGCACCATCAAATCTATCATTCTCATTTACTTGTAGATTTATTTGAAAACAATAGGCCTAATGTCATTAGGCGCCTCTACAAGTTCTAGACTTCAAATAGAATTTAATTCTATTCACATAACCTTGATCCAGTAATCCATATTCAAATCATCTATTGCCTTTATGTAGGACCGAGGATCAAATTCATATCTTTGTAGAATAACTTCAAAAGTTTATCCTGAAAGTATGAACTTACTTGGTAATTAATAATCCTCCAACTACGATATTGTACCAGTGTACTAGCTATATATTTAGAATAATGTCTTGTGGTGTATCTAATACAACCATCTCATTTCTAATTGTATTTTATAGTTGTTTTTTAACAAATTCTGACATTTTTCTTCTAGAACATTCTACGATTTGCTTTAAAATTATTCATATAGTCATTATTAAAAACTTTGTATTTGTACTTTACAAACATTTTGTCTTCTTTATGACTACCAAAACAATCTTTTGCAATTCCTTTTGGATACCCATCATAAACACACATTTTTCTACCTTTTGATTTCAATTTGTTAGACTTCCTTTCTAGCACAAGTGCTGGACATCTCTAAAAGTGGAAGTATCATATACTAGGTTTTCACCCAATTCATGATTTGACTAATGTCCTAGGAACAAACTTTTGAAATCAACTTTAGAAAAAGTATAGTAATTATTAGAGTACATCTCCAAAAGAAATAAGCAAATGGAAATACTTATCATGTACTTTACTATTTCTAAAAGAGTCTTATTCCTCCTTCATATATGCACTGACTTAAAGAAGTCAGTGAAACTTTATTCCTTTACAATAAAGGAACCCTAGATCTTATTATCCTCTAAATAAAATTTATAGACTGAGTATATAACAAAATAATGGTTCTAAAAGTCCATCTTTCACCAATCTTGAATATCATTTAGATTAATAAGATCTAGACATAAGTGCCAAATACATACAATAACAAGAGATGGAAACTTTCTCTTTAAGAAGTAAAACATGTAAATTTCCATTTAAAAAATAATCATGGACAATACTTAGCATTACCAAAACAGAAACACTTTCCTTTTGGTCATGCTTTTGAATCTAATTTCCTTTTGGCAACTACTAGGACAACTTGCTTGTCCAACTGTTTAGTATTATAATTCATCTTTTTATCACCCTTACCTTTCGGTTCAGGCCAAGAATTTGAATTAAATCATATTGATCCTAGCTTTAGCTTTTAGGATGTCTTCTGTTGCGTAGAACTCACTCATTAATGCAGATAACATAAAAAGGATTTATTTTCAAAAAAATCTGATTTGATCAAATGATTCTAATAAGGACTTGTGGATCATATCCAAATGAGATTAACATTTAATCTTAACATCCAAGAATTCCAATTCATTTTAAAATTAAAATATTTTCATAAAAAAGATATAGAGTTGGAACTTTTTAAGCTTTTCTTAGCACTCAATATGATTCAACCAAACATCTTATTTAGACTTAATATAAAGTCTAAGTCTAGTACTAACTCTTGCATCTCATGCTGTAGTACAATTGAGATAGAAGCCAATGTAACATTTTAGCATTTCAATGGAAACTATGATCAAATCATAAACTATCTTCCATCAATGCATCATGCATAGGAAATTATGACAATGCTGAATCAAAACATATCTATGTACTTCAGCTCCTTTAAGTACCATGTCCAAAATTATTTCTTAGTTAATGTGATTCACTTAAAATAGTAGCTAGAGAACAAAATTATGACAACTTTATTTTGAAACTATGAATATAATTACAGGGACATTATATTTTGCATCCATAACCATATAGTATGGAACCCAAAAAACATATTATACTAGGTGCAACGACAACCTAATCCCGCAATTAATATTCCTCGGAAGCGAGGTCATACCAATCACTATGATCAGGCGAGAATTATTCTCATTATTAATGCTATCATGGTAACTCTTACCAAACAAAAATAATTTGCCTCTCTTCCTTTGGCCTCCAAGTAATAATGACATAGCTCCTTTGGGAGGTTAACATTACACTTAATCTAATGTATACCATTATCTAGAATCATGTGTAGCCACATTTCATCTCCCTTATAGTGTTTAAACTTGTAGTACCATGAAACAAAACACCCTCCTTTGGGATTGCGAGGCATATACGCCAAGACGAGGTGCTTGTTCACACTATTTTAAATAGGTAAGTTCAATCTTGTAGTACTATGAAATAAACACCCTCCTATGGGATCGCAAGGCATATACACCAAGACGAGGTGCTTACCCACACTACTATGAATCGATAATGGAGGCCGTGAGATCCAACCCTTGTATCTCTCTCCCACTAGAAATTTTAAAACAAGTGGTTTGTCCTGAAATTATTGTGATCTCAACACAATTTTAACCCTATACATCAAATGTGTTTCATTGTTTAAATTCAATGTGATGTAACTAAGTCACGTCACTATAGCGTAACGAACATTCGCGCCATCACAAAGAAGTTTAACCTTGTAATCCGTGAAGTAAATACCCTCCGCATAGAATGCAAAACTCGAAGTCAAGACAATGTATCTATTCACATTACAATAAACTTAACAAAAGGGTTATTTCAGCACTCCCACTCATTATTTGTGTTTTTCTTTAAATAATTGTGATCTCATCACAACTAATAACCTTACACTTGTTGAAGACTCTAATTTTATTAGAATCACTAACTAAAATGGAAGTCCTAAACTATTTAGGATTCCTTAAACACTAATGAATCAAAAATTAGTCATTTAGAACTCTATCCTAAACTTATTTGATTAAGAATTCTAATCTCATTAGAAACTATATACTTTTTAATTAAGTTTTAATCTCATTAAAACTTCTAATTAAAATAAATTAAGGACTTTTAATCATACAACAATTCCAATCTCATTAGAATGTTTCTTAAAAGACAAGTCCTAAACTATTTAGGACTAAGAGTTCTATTTAACTAATATCTTTAATCTCATTAGGTCTTTTAGTTAAAACCATGTGTAATCCCATCACACATTTCCTTACACTTTATATATTTGAAAACATTTAGAAAATATTCTAATCTCATCACACATTTCCTTATACTTTCGTTACTGTCTCGCGGGTATCTCGCTACTAAGTACTTCCCGCGAAAAAGAGTTAAAGCAAAAAATGAAAACACAAAAAAACAGACAGAAACTTTCGCTACTGTCTCGCGACTGTTTCGCGAGTAAAGCTTACCCGCGAAAAGTTTTTGTCTTCAGAATCATTTTTCGCGAGTAACATCGCGGGAAGCTAACCCGCTAAAAACCTGTGTTTTCAGTTTTTTCAGAGCAGTTGCAAACAGTTTTCAACGATTTTTCATGACCAAAAAACCATCATATGAACATAATATGCAGAATTTGATATCAAAACTAAATTTCATTAATGCTATAGACTTAAAGATGAACTTAACATACTTAAATTCAGATTTAAACTTAAATTCAGATTTAAACAACATCATAACATCAATATCAGTTTTCATCAAAACATAGTTTCAACAAACATCCAGAAAATTAAATGCATATATAATCTTCTAACATTATGAAACTATTATCGCTAATTCCAAAACTCACAAAACATGTTATTCAGATTCGAATTGAAAACCGCTCTGATACCATTTGTTGGGAAACAATACATGTTCATATCACATACAAAACATACGCAGCGGAAAATTAACAGATCTACTTCATTCGCAATTGATAACATGCACTATGAAAGTTTCAGAATTTTGAACAAGAAAGTGTACTTTGGTGTGCTGAAATTCAAAACCAAAGATCAGAAGTTCTTGGGAAGACTTTTAATCTTCACTCCAATTCCACTTAATACCCAAGATGTGTGGTCTCTCAATCAGTTTCCAAGGAGAGAATTAGGGAGTGTCCAACACTCACATACAAATCATTTCATTCCTTATGTAATCTTGATGAAAAACACTTATGAAAAAGACTCATGTGAAAAAGCACTCCCAAAGAACCTTATGAAATTCTGTATGTTTCTCTCCTTATATGCAACTGATTATCTAATTGGGCTACCCTTTTGGGCCATTCCAATTGGGCTCTAGTGTGTGGCTCAGAGTGGGACCAAAAAGGAATAAATAAGACTCTAGCTCCAATGGGCCTTGGGCTTTTCTGTCAACTCTTAACAAGTCCAAAGTTACCATTAATTATATTCAATACCACTATATGAATATAATTGCACTCTAGGCCTTATTAATAAATTATATCCCAAGACTTTATTATATATACAACCCCTTCATTAAAATATTCGTAGTAATACAAAGTCATGAATGTAGACTGTCACTTTGAAGATTACTACATCTTAATCCTTGAGTATCCAATTTAATCCTTCATGTTATTCATCATATATTTATGAAATCCAATTCCATAAATATATACTTTAGTAATTTCTTACTAAAGTGGTTGGGCCCAACTCACTGAATAACCAAACCCATTAAACTTATCTCAAGGGAATATTTTATATCTCCGTTAAGAGATTATGAATTCCATCTTGAGAATATATGTTCCATCAACACTAAATGCGGCTGCCCAACATACTGAGGTTTTGACCGTAACTTATAGATCTCACTCCTGATATATCAAAGCAACCTACATCTCATGATCAGGTCCATTATTCTCTCAGGATTTAGAGTTGATGTAAATAGAAGTCGTGAGATTTATTATTCATTTGACAGTCATTAGGAGAATAATAAATCTCACAGCGATCCAGTTCAATATGTTTTAACTCTTAAAACATATCAACATACCAACTAGAAATCTTCATTTCCATGATTAAGACAAATCATCTTCGTTGATATGTTATAGTCTCCGCAGATGAAAAATCCAATTTCATCACCGACTACGAACAAAAATTATGAGTCTACAAAGAACTTGTGATTTATATCTTCTGTGACTAAATCACATAAATCACATACGATGCATCTCATGGACTAAGATAATGTCCCATTTGTTCATTTATAAATAGTCTCATATAATTAAACAATTTAATTATTTATGACATGCCAATAAATTGGATTTTAGGGAATAAACCCCAACAGTATGCTCTGTTCAACCAAATCACATGCGAAGACATCTTGGCCATCTCGCTGACAGAGCAACATGCACAAGACTCCCTGGTTTGGACGGAGAACAAAGCCCAAAAATTTTCAGTCCACTCCACCTATCAGGTGGCACTTTGACTACTATATCTCGATACCGCCGAACACTCATCAGCACAAACAAATGGAGCAACGTGGAGGAAGATTTGGAAGCTTAAAGTCCCACCAAAGGTCCGTATGCATGTACAAACAGTCTACCCACCAGAGACAACCTCAGCAAAAGACGTGTAAGTGTGGGGGCAGAATGTGAGATTTGCTGTCAACACCCTGAAACCGTGATCCACGTGCTTTGGGAATGCCCTTTCACGAGAAACGTCTAGGGACTGTGCAAAGGAAGGATTCAGAAATGCAGCAACGTCGCGGATGACTTTTGCCTCCTCTTTAAGCATATGCTGACCATTTTGAGCCTAACGGAAATGGATAAATGGGCTATAATTGCCTAGACCATCTGGAACGCGAGAAACCGGTTTTACTTTGAGCATATTCAGATACACCCTCAAACCATTATGGATGGAGCGAGGGCTGGGTGGAATGAATATAAAAAAATTATGAATACTCGAGTGTAAGGTGTAAACACGGGCCCTGTCTTCAGCTTTAGATGGAGAGGTGCTACGTCCACAATATTTTTACAACAAATCATAGGTGGTTAGTTGTTATTGGTTCAAATTTGAACCTAACACTAAGATTATTTTTTTATCCCAACAATAACAACCAGTAACAACCTGCCACTTAAGATTTGTTATAAAAATGTTGTAAAAATATTGTGGACATATCATTTCCCGCTTTAGATGTGTAAACCTTAGTATAAGAATTTTGCTTCTGAGGGCACAGATGTATAGGCGTTGGTGCCCCCCCTATAGCCAACCAAATTGGTTTTGGCTTCTATACTTGTATATCCGTTTTGATCAATAAAGTTTTTCTGTCGCTTGGAGTTCAAATAAATAAATAAATATGTACATACTTTGCAAAGAATAGCGTTCTCCCTTAACAAAAGAATCGAAAACCGTTACCAAATTCAGAAAGGTCAACAAATCCATGCAGCCGCAGGGACGGACCTACAGTAGGGCAGGGCCCCCCCCCCCCCCAAAAAAAAAGCTAGTACCCCCCCAAAAAAAGCTAGGATATTAAATTTTCGTCCTAATAGCCCCCCCCCCCCCCCTCCCCATTAAAAAAAAAACTGGTATTTGAATCAATCCGAAAAATAAAATATGGACTGAAAAAAAAAAAAAAAACTGGTATATGAATCATCGACTAACTCTCAAAAAAAAAAAAATACCGAAACACTAAAAACTACAAAATAAAAAATAAATATGGACTCAAAACCTAAATTTTACCCTATCCTCACTCTTCTCAACCTCATCAAGCATCAACGCCTCCTCTGGACCTCCATCAATACTGCTGGCTGCTGCTGCTGCTCCTCCTCCTCAGATTCTTTGTCACAGTCACACACGGTAAATCTAAGAAATTCCTCTCCTCTCTCAAGTTTATATTTTTGTTTTTTTTTTTTTTTTTGCTATATTGCTCTGCCGTGTAGCCCTTCTACCTCTGCGTTTTTTTATGAATTGTGTTGTGTTGAGTGTTATCTTGTGAGTTGTGGCTTTTTAATTTTATTTTATGGTTTGGTGTGTTGTGTCATGTGTGGACAGTGGACCGTAGACTACTCAGTGCTCACTACTATGTGTTTAAGGCTTTGTTTGTATTAACTATTGTATAATAGTTTGTTGTGGCCTTTTGTGATTGTGTGGACCGGTTTAGACTTTCAATTTCAATGTTTGCAACTTTTTTTTTTTTTTTTTGGTTTTATTTATAAAGAAATAAAGTGGGACCAAGGCAGTAGGGTGTGACTACTGAGTTGTGACAGTAAATTTGTGACAGTGAGAGTAGTCTGTGCCTTGTGGTAGTCATTGTTTTGTCATTTGTGAGTACAGTTAACTGTGCAAATGGTAAGTCTTAAGTGACTTTTTTGTGAGACCAATTGACCAAGTCTTTGGTCTGATTGTCTTGGTTTTATAAAAAATTTTGTCTTTGTCATGAAGTGGCTAATATTAGTTATATATATAAACTTGTGAACTTTGTCTTTGTTATTTTGTGTGATATGGTTAATATTAGTAATATATATAAACTTTTTTGTTTGTGATTATTTTGGTTTTAGTTTCTTTTTTTCTTTTTTCTTTTTTGGTTGAGAAGTCCCCTTTTTTAGTTGGTATATAGAACTACGAAATATGGAAATAATGAAACTTTTTTTTTTTAATTTGTAGATCATGAGTAAGTCCACTACAATATTAAATTTCTTCAAAAGAAAAAATATAAATAATTCTAAAGTCATAGCTAATGATGCAAGATTGCCAACCCCTAGCGTTGATGTCCCAATTTCTGAAAATCTCCAAACGGAAGTTCCAAATGTCACCATTGACGAAAGTACAGGTTCTGTGCGTGATCCTGGAATGCGTAAGCAAATATGGGAATATGATGCTAATGAACGGGATGAAATTCGACGAGCTTATATTAATCTTGGTCCGTACCAACCTAAACTAGATGAGTACAAGAAAACTAAATTTGGAAGACATTCTCGTAAATTTAAACATTCCTAGTTTGCAATTAAGGAATTTAGTACATGGCTTGAATATTCACCTAGTAAAGATGCTGCTTTTTGTCTACCATGCTTTCTCTTTGACAAGCCAACTGGGAATTCTGGGAGTCATGTATTCACTAAGGATGGATTTCGAAATTGGAAGAAAGTTAATGATGGAAATAATTGTTCCTTTTTGAATCATATGGGGAAAGAACCTAACTCTTTCCATAGAGCTTCCGAGCAAGCCATGATAGATTTGATGAACCAGTCTCAACACATACAAAAGGTACTTGAAAATTTCAATTCTGATCAAATTGCAAGCAATCGATTGCGGTTAAAGGCCTCAATTGATGTTGTCAAAATGCTTGCATTTCAAGGACTTGCTTTTAGGGGATGAGATGAAAGTTCTAATTCAATTAATCGTGGGAATTTTCTTGAAATATTGGATTTGGTGATATCATATAATGAATATGTTGCAGAAGTGATAGAGAAAGCTCCCAAAAATGCCTCTTACAAATCACCAAAAATCCAAAAGGAAATCTTACATGTATTTTCAAACAAGGTGAAGAAGGCAATTCGTGAAGAAATTGGTGATGCAAAGTTTTGCCTAATTGTTGATGAAGCTCGTGATGAGTCAATGAAAGAGCAAATGGCTATTGTTATAAGATTTGTAGACAAAGATGGTTTTGTTCGAGAACGTTTTTTTGGGGTAGTTCATGTCCCCAATACTACTGCATAACTCTAAAAAATGAAATATATTCTATCTTGTCACATCATAGTCTGGATATTCAAGATATTCAAGGGCAAGGATATGATGGTGCAAGCAATATGCGAGGTGAGTGGAATGGATTAAAAGCGTTAGTTTCAAATGATTGTCCATATGCTTACTACATTCATTGTTTTGCACATTGCTTGTAATTAGCATTAGTGGCAACATCAAAAGAAGTTATTCTTGTTCAAAGTTTTTTTAATAGATTATCATCTATTGTCAATGTTGTTGGTGCTTCATGCAAGCGTACTGAGCAACTAAAAAAAGCTTATGCTGATCAAATTGCATATTTTGTTGAAATTGGTGAGCTTGAAACTGGAAGAGGACTTAATCAGATTAGCATATTACAATGGGCTGGAGATACTCATGGGGTTCTCACTTGAGATCAATTTCTAGCTTGGTAAATATATTTAGTCCAACATGTGAAATTTTACTTAAGATCATCAAGGAAGGAAATACTACTTCCCAACGAGAAGCAGCATACTCATGCTATCATGCTATAATTTCTTTTGAATTTGTGTTCATTTTGCATCTTATGAAAGAAATTATGAAGATCACTGATGCACTTTGTCAAGCTTTGCAGTGTCAGTCTCAAGATATTTTAAATGCGATGAATTTTGTTTCATCCACTAAAGCACTTATTCAAAAATTCAGAGATGAAGAGTGGGATAATTTACTTACCACTGTGAAATCATTTTGTGAGGCACGTGACATAAATGTCCCAGATATGAATGCTCGTTATGTTGAAAGAGGAGGTCTAGCTCGTTTTCAACAAGATGACTTCACAATTGAGCATCATTATTGGGTAGATATTTTTTATGCTGCAATAGATTCTATATTACAAGAATTAAATCATCGATTTAGTAAGCATGCGGTGAAATTGCTTAATCTTAGTTCAGCTCTTGATCCTAAAGAGGCACGTGAGTCCTTTAGAAGTATAGATATTTTGTTATTAGTAAGCAAGTTCTATCCGAAAGACTTCACAAATCAAGAAATGACACTTTTAAAGACAGAAGTTGATCATTATGAGCACAATGTAGTTCGGCATCCAGACTTCAAGAAGCTATCAAGTATTTCTGAGTTGTGCAAATGGTTGGTAAAAACCCGAAAATCATTATTTTACCCATATATTTATAGATTGATTACACTTGTGCTTACTCTTCCAGTTTCTACTGCAACTATAGAGCGAGCATTTTCAGCCATGAATATTATCAAGAATAGGCTTCGCAACAAGATGGAAGATGATTTTCTAATGGACTCTATGATTTTGTACATTGAGAAAGAGATTGCAGCAAAATTTGGTACAGAATCAATCATAGACGACTTTCGAGACTTAAAAGAGCGTCGAGTTCCATTTTGATAAATGTGTTGAAATGTTTAAAAAACACTTATTTTGTATGTTATACTTTGTCGACATTTTTATAATATCAAATGTTTAAGAAACACTTATTTTATATGTAGTATTTTGTTGAATATGAAATAGGTATTAGTTTTTATTTTCATAAAAAAAAAAATTGTTTTAAGCTTTGGCCCCCCCTAGGTTCAAATCCTGGTTCCGTCCCTGTGCAGCCATATCATACATTGCAGATTTTTCGAGAATTCGTTCTCAGGAGAAAAGAAAAAAGGATGTTTTCGAGAATTCATTATTAATTGTAACAAGTGACCATTAAATAGTACTTGACCATAACTTTCCATGACTTTTTTTTTTAATAACTTTCTATGAATTTTTTTTAAGTACTCTAATACGAATCTTCTTTACCATTTAAAAAATAAATAAATAACTTGTTATGTATTTATTTGACTTTCCTTATAAAATAACCAAAGTTAAAAATGAAAAAAAAAAAAAAAACACATAACAAGTTATAATTGAGAGAACATAAAGTAAAACACAAAAAGTGGAACAGAAGATATGTATTAAAAAACTCAACCATATCGTCTTTATACCAACAATATTTGGGACATCATATCTAGTATAACTTTTTAAATTACCACTAGTAAATACTGGTTTTTTTTTTTTTTTTAAATCACAACTTATTAAGTATTTGTTTGACTTTCCTTATAAGATAACCAAAGTTAAAAATAGAAAAAATAAAAATAAAAATAAATTCAACACATAACAAACTATGATTGGAAGAACATAAAGTGAAACACAAAAAGTGGAACAGAAGATATGTATTAAAAAAACTCGACCATATCGCCTTTATAGCAACAATATCTGGGATATCATATCTGATACATCTTTATAAATTACCACCAGTAAGAACTGCTGAATATATTCAAGATGTGCAAAGGTGATGTTGGTGGAGGTGCCAAAGGAGGAGGAGGTGATGGTGCCGGAGTAACTGGCGGTGGTAGCAACTCTTTTAACGGCAGTGGCAGTGGTACTAGCACGATGGTTACTCCAAGGATTGTAGAAGCATTAAGGGACTATCTTGAAAGTAAGTGAAATATATATATATATATATATATATTAGATTCTTTTCGTTTTATGTTTTAATATATGTCTCTCATGGTATTGAACCTTTTTTTGTGATAAGAAGAGATATTGAACCTAACACTAATATATATTCAAGGGTCTCTAGAGACTGCATGCTAGATAGTTATTACGGAAACCATTTGAGGTTATTATTAAGAGCTACATTCAGAAGGTCTCATAATACAAGTACTAATTTTTTAAAATTATAATCCATGAAGAAAATTTTCTTCATGGGTTATAATGTTGATGCAAATAATTAATTACTTAATTGCTTTTTCTGTTAACAAAGTTTTTTAAATCCTAAAAAAATGTCGTTTGAGCTACAAAGCTAGCTATTATTGGGTCAATACAATAAATTGAAGTTATAATTCAGACATGCTTTTGTTTCAATTTTTACATTTTTTTTTCCATTCTTGAAAGTTACTTTACTTCTTTGTTTCAGTTAAAAATTATATTTTATCTAGGAGTAATTACACTCCTCTCTATTGATATTTGGAGAAATAAAACTCCACCACCAAATTTGAAAGAAAAAAACACTTTTCCCCCTTAACATTTGATTGACTAAATTAAAAATGTTGTGTATTAACCTATCCTTTTGCTTAAGGGAAGGTTTCAAAAATTATCCTCTATTTCAAAATTAAAATTCATTATATTAAAATTTTAACTAAAGTGTATTTTAAAATATTAAGTTTTTTTTTTCTTCTTTTAGTTATGCAAAGATTTGTTATTGCAAATGTTTTGGTGTTTGATAAATTTTGCATTTTTACTCTAAATTTATCCGTTATTTTTTTTATTAACCATAGTTAAAATTTTGTAAAGAAATTCGTATAGAAATTTAGAATATCTCATTGCTAATATAAACAGAAGATGAGGAATGTTAATTTCTTTAAATTTCAAGGGATTAGTTCCCCCCCCCCCCCCCCCCCCCACACCCACACACACACACATATATACACACACATACACACCTTTCCTATAAAATATTAAATCTTAAATACTATATATTCCAATCAAATGTGATGCTTTTTTTTTTATGGTTGAATTTTTTATTTTTGAATTATAAGTTTTTCTTTGTTACATTTTATATTGCATGAGGTTTTAGTTTGTTACATTTCCTTGTTATATCGAACGCAAAACAAGAATTTTATATGATTTGGCCTAACGGCTTATGTTTATTGGTGAACACCCTTTATGGCTATATGTTATTTATGAAGTACAATTCAGTTTACAATAAACTTAGTGTAGATTTTATATATTAGAGAACCCTATACTAATATTATGCTAACACTAACCCAAGGTTAATTTGTTTATTTTACAAGAACTTAAAAAAGAAGCTGAATCAGCTCGTTAGGTTATGCAAGCGAAGCTGGAATTAGAAAAGCCTACACAGCGGAAGAACTTGATACAGTCTGAGATTGATGGACTTCTTATAAAGATCAAACAGTCCGACCAAGACCGTTTAAAGTCCGAAGAAGAAATTAAGCAACTTCAAGAACAGGCTAAGCAACATCTAGAAGAGGCTAGCAGGGGTATGGAGGAGCTTGAGAGAGACAGGAAATGCCTTTTGGAAGCCTTTGAAAACTTTGAATTTGAAAATTTGGCCTAATCTCTTTTTCTCTTTAATTTATTTAACTACTTATTTCAGCTTCTTTTCTTCCTGTTCAAAGTAAAATTTTTGCTATTGCTATGTCTTTTATGTAATTTTTAACTTCATTTATGTTTTTGACTTGTGTGTTAACACACTGAGTATTGAATAATTTCTTGCATCACATGCCAAATTCGTTCAAATAAGTTCCCCATAACAAAAATTTATAGGAAAAACTTGAACCAAAGATGACCCACAATTCCACATATCAAAATAGTAGCGAGATATATAACACTCTCAAAATCACTAGCATATAATCAAAGATATTACCAAAATTAGTAGCTAAAGCTCTGTTTGGGAACGCGGCACGTTTGCCGCGTTTCCTTTCTTCCCAGCGTTTTTTTTTTTTAAGCTTCGTGTATGTCACTGTTCATTGGCCATAACAGTGATTTTAGGCCAATGAACAGTGACAAACACTGTAACAAACAGTATTTTTTTTTTTTTTTCAGTTTTCAGTCTTCAGTTTTCAGCAAAATAAGCGGTATCTAAACGCATACTAAATGTGACGTAACTGATATAAAAAAACTTTCTATGAAAACAAAAGAAAGAGACCTATGGAGAGTGACTGCACCCCTTCCCTAATTCTCTCTCCACATATTCGGGTCACATCAATAAAATTCGTACTTCTAATTGTAAGGTGTACTAAAAAAAGGGTTCAATATTAACAATATGTGGTGATCGCTATCTTCTATTGGGTCTAACAAATGCTCAGCAAAATAAACTCTAACTAATCATGATTTTAATTTATTAATTACACAAAAAATGACTATGTTAGCCCAAAATTATGCATTTCCAGATTGTTATACATCTCAATGGCACAATAAAATCAAATAGGTCCTGTCCTGACCATAACTTTTGTTTGGTGCGTCCCTATAATTTAAAAGGGGAAGAAGAAGAAGGGTTCGCTCCAATAAGATCAATTTGAATTTTATTTTAATCTTTTGGCCTGAGTAATTACAGATTGTGAAAATTTCAAGTAATCTATGTCTGTCCTCTCTACTAACCCCATGCAGGCATTCATGCATTGCCAATTTTATCTTTATTGTCTCAGTGTGTAATGAGTGTGACTTCAGGGTCGTCTGACAAGTAACTAAAGGAAACCAAAGCATAGGAGAAATTTACAGTGGCAAGAAAACAACAGAAGTCAACAAAGCAATTTGTTGGTGCAAATACAATAATAATAGAAATAACACCAAAAAAAAAAAAAAACTGAATAATACAGCTGAATATTATTAATTTGAGATTAGAAAATACACAACATTATTTGAACTGAAGCACGACACTCGCTGACCATTATTATTATTATTATTATTATTATTATTATTTACGGGTTCTAGCTCCAAAGAACATATACATGAAGCTATATCGACTTACATATAGGCTGGTTCATTTACATTTTTGACACCTCCTCCTTGTGCACATATTTAGCCCACTATCTGAGTCAATTTAGATTAGTCCATTAATCATCACAATTAAAAAGAATAAAATAATCTCTCTTCTTTTCAATGTGGGAATAAACATTTTTACTAACTCCTCATCTTCCATATTAACTCCCACTTTACATTTACATAGTCATATAGATTAATTTTAATTAATTAATATTAAAATGTTCCAACAATCCCCCATTCATTTTAATATTAAATTTTTTTAGTTAAAGAGAGATTACCAGGCAAAGACAGGTCACTATGCATTATGAAGGTGTGCTCTGCATTGAACCTTCACTCAGTAAAACACGATCTCAACTCTAGAGTCGTAGTGATCTCCGACTTGAACTAAGACTGCTTTGGGGAAATTAAGTATCACTGCTTACACATAACAAACCAAGTGTTGACATGAGCTTTTATAGCTAGCACTTTACGGCCGTGTGCTGATCCCAGTTTCATGGGTGTATTTGAGATTAAGTCCAAATCTCATAAGGAGCGGCCCCACCCCCACATTCACATAGGTGAAATTTTGTCAAGGGTGCTCTTGTAATTCTAACACCCTACTCATACGAGCTACAAATTTCATTAAGAGTCATTTACTCATGCTCTCCACATTTTAGGATAAATGCACTTACATTATAGGGATGAGCAATTAAAAAATTATTTACAAAATAAATAGTGCATTTCTTACGACCATCGTATGATTCGTTTTTCCCACTGAACTCAATTCTCAGGATCTCTTGTCCTTTGGTTGGGTATCCTCATACATGGCTCATGAATCTATGGACTTTAGTCCCGTCCCATCCCCCTCGATATATTCCAAACTCTATCTTTGTCAAGGCATTGGTAAATGAATCTGTAAGATTATCATTAGATTTAACATATTCTACAGTTATAATGCCACTACTTAAATAAGATCGCACGGTACTGTGCTTTCTTTTTATAGGTCTAGATTTACAATTGTAATAATGGTTTTTAACTCTACCAATTGCGGTGGTGCTATCACAATGAACTAATATAGGTGGAATTGGTTTTTCCCAAAGTGGCATTTCATATAACAAATCTCTAAGCTAATTTGCCTCTTCACTAGCTGAAGCTAACGCTATTAATTCAGTTTCCATTGTTAAATTAGCAATTATTGTTTGCTTTTTGGATTTCCAACAAATAGCACCACTACTTAAGGTAAAAATATAACCAGTGATAGAGAGAGAATTACCTGACAAAGTATATTAATCGGCATCACTAAAAGCTTCAATCACAGTAGGGTATTTTTTTATAAAATAAGTCATAACTTTTGGTATCAATTAAATATCTCATGACTCGCTCAATAGTTAGCCAATTATCTCTACTAGGCTTGCTAGTAAATCTGCTAGGCACTCCTACTGCATATGCAATATCAGGTCTATTACAATCAGTAGCATAACGCAAACTACCAATGATACAAACACAATCCCTTTGATTAAAAATCTCATCATCATAATTCATAGGAAATAAATGAACACTAGAATCAAAAGAACTACACTTTTGTGATTATGAAAATTATATTTTCTCAACATAGTGTGATTAATCAAAAAATATTTCATCACATGTTTTTGTAATTTTCATACCCAAATAAAATTAGCCTCATCAAGATCTTTCATATCAAAATGGCTTTTAAACATATTTTTTGTCTCATTTATAACATGCATATTTGAGCCAAAAATCAACATATTATCCACATAAATGATAATAATAACATGTAAATTATTCCATGATTTAGAATAAATACATTTATCACATTCATTTGATTTATAATCGTTCTCAATCATGTAGGAATCAAACTTTTCATGCCACTGTTTAAGTGCCTATTTTAATCCATATAGGGATTTAGTTAGCTTACATACATTGCTTTCTTGTCCAGGCTTTACATAGCCTTCGGGTTGATACATATAAATCTCTTTTTCTAAGTCCCCATTTAGAAAAGCAGTTTTTACATCTATTTGATGAATTTTTAAATAAAAAATTGCAGCAATAGCATTTAATAATCTAATAGATGTAATTCTTGTTACTAGAGAAAATGTATTAAAGAAATCAAGATCAACTTTTTGTTTAAAGCCTTTTGCAATAAGTCTAGCTTTAAACTTATTTATTAATCCATCCAGTTTTAACTTTTTTCTAAGGACCTATTTACATCCTATGGTCTTACAACTAGGTGGAAGACCTACTAATTTCCAAGTTCTATTAGAAATTAGAGATTCAATCTCATCATTTACAACCTCTTTTAAAAATATAGCATCAGATGATATCAAAGCCTCTTTTAAATTTTGGGGATTTTCCCTAATATTAAAAACATAATAATCATGACCAAAATCCTTTTCAACTTTAGCTCTTTTACTCCTTCTAGGTTCCATTTCAAAATTTTCTTGATTTTGTAAATGAGAAGTAGTACTAAGTTGTGACAAAATATTTTTTTCACCCCCACTATTTTTAAATCTAAAGGAAATTTTTTTTCATGAAAAATTGCATCACCAGTTTCAAATATTATTTTGTTTCAAGATCAAAAAATCTACAGGCTACACTATTAATATCATAACCAAGAAAAGCACAGGTAGTAGCTCTTGTACCTAATTTAGGTATTTTAGGGTCAGTAAGCCTTACATATGCAAAACGACCCCATACTCTCAAATATCCCAAATTTGGTTTATGTTTTTTCCACATCTCAAAATGTGTAGCATCCTATTCAAAACATGACATGCAGTTAAATAATTTCATCCCAAAAATGTAAAGGTGCACCAAATTCAATTAACATGGCATTTGTTAACTTAATTAAAGTTCTATTTTTTCTTTTAGCCACACCATTAGAAGTAAGTGAATATGGTGCAGTAGTTTCATGGATAATTCCCAAAGATTGAACAAATGAGTTGAATGCACTTAATTCATACTTACGGCCTCTATCACTTCTTATTCTTTTTATTTTTCTTCCATGTTAATTTTCAACTTATTTTAAAAAATCTTGAAATTTTTCAAAAGCATTACCTTTATTTTTCAACAAATAAACATTTGTATATTTTGAGAAATCATCAATAAAAGTAATAATATATCTATTTCTTCCATGAGTTAAAATTCCCTCAAATTCACATAAATTAGAGTGAATTAACTCAAGTAATTCGGTATTTCTTACAACATTTTTATGAGGCCTTTTAGTAATCTTAGCTTGACTACAAGTTTTAGAGACAGACCCACGTTAGGGCAGAGGGGGGCCATGGGCCCCCCCCCCCTCCCTATTTTGAAAAAAATATAGCACTGTGTACTTTTTAAGAAGCCATCCTTTGTAATAATGATAGAGCCTTGACTCTTGATTTTGAAAAAAGAGATGGTCAAATAAGGACAAATGAGATAAAAAATAAAAATAAAAAGGGTAAATTCCAGATAACTACCCTGAGGTTTTGGGTACTACCAAACGCATCCAAGACAATTAAAAAACAACCATTTTAGTCCTTAACACACTAACACCGTTATCACCCGTTTGTTCACTCCTACCAAAACAAAATTTGCACAGTATTTTTTCTCATTTCCAAGGCAACAAGTTCTGAACATGTACCCATACCATCTGTTATGCCAGGCCAAAGTCATCACATTTGAGCCCAACACGTTTTCATCATTTTTGCTCTTCCCAAGAGCAACAAAGGGCTCTTAATATAAACTAGAAGAAAGTAATCAAGTCAGTTGGTTTAATGGGCTCTTTTTAGACTTCTTCAAAGTTAGAATTTCAACTCTCACTCAAAAAAACTTATCGGACTGAGCAAAGACAAGGAGGGCTTCTGTTCAAGTTTTAATATGAAGAAAGGTACAAATTAGTTCTTGAAATCAGAATATAGCTAAACTTCTTGTAATGGAAGAAGTATTAATTACTTGAAAAATGGTTTATTTAGTTTTTGTTCTAGCTTCTTTTGTAGGTTCTTCTTTTAGCAACTTGGCTCTTTTGCATTTAGGCTAGCGGGAAGAAATGAGTTAGGGGGTACCTGTCTGAACGGTCATTCTTGGAAGTTGGAAATGAAAAAAAAGTTGTGCTGCTTTTGTTTTGGTAGGAGTGAACAAACGGTGCTAACGGTGTTAATGTGTTAAGGACTAAAATGGTTGTTTTTTAATTGTCTTGGATGTGTTTGGTATTACCCCAAACTTCAGGGTAGTTATCTGGAATTTACCCAAATAAAAATAAAAAGAATAAAAAAACTGGAAACTGACAATCAAAAAGTGAAGTTTGTGGGAACTATAAATCAAATGTGTGTAGTGGTTTGTAATAAATGTTATTAATTGATAACGCTTGGTGGTTATTTTATGAATTATTAACTATTTTAAGAAAATAATTTATTAACATTAATGTTGTTGTAGTTTGTGGGGTATGTTTGTTTGGATTATTTTTTGGACTACATTTTGAAACTATAGAGCTATATAATATGGAAATAATAAAACTTTTATTTGAATGGTTGATGATGGGAAAATTATCTATAATATTTGATTTTTTAAAGAGAAAAAATTACAAATAATTTGAAGCTGATAATGCAGCATTGCCTCTAGTGTTGATGTCCCAATTTATGAAAATTTTCAAACAAAATTCCAAAAAATTACCACCGATTAAATCAGTATCAATCCAAATTGTGAAAATATGAGATTATAATGTTAATAAATGGGATGATGAAATTCGACAAAGCTTGAGTAGATGTTAGTTTTGATTTTCATAAACTTTTTTGTGTTTATACTTTGGCCCCCCAACTTCTAATCCTGGTTCCGTCCCTGACAAGTTTCACATTTTTCAAAATCTTTTGACAGTCTTGGAATTAATCCTAAACTACTCATGATTCTCACATATCTATTATTTATATAACATAAACGAGCATGCCAAAAATTAATAGAAGAAAGCATGTAAACTGAATTGGTAGATACTTTATTATTCTCAACATTCAATTTAAACATTTCATCACAAGCATAACGCTTGCCCATAAATAATCCCTTTTTAGTGATTACATAATTATTAGATTCCATAATTTGCTTGAAGCCAGCCTTATTAAGCAAAAAGCTTGACATCAAATTCTTTCTCATGGTAAATTGATCTTGTGAAGGAGGTCATTGATTCTTATTGTAATTTTTATTCTGGTTTTCCCTTCCTTGAGGTCTGTTATTATTTTTGGAAGTCTTGTGTTATACTTTTGTAACCGATGCAAACCTTCTCTGGACACCCTTCCTTGCCAAAAATCTCTCTATTTTCAATATCTAGCCCAATATCTGAGTCAATTCAGATTAGCCCATTAATTACTACAATTAAAAAGAATAAAATAAATTCTCTCTTTTTCAATATGGGATTAAACATTTTCACTAACTCCTCATCTTTCATATTAACTCCCACATCTTTACATTTACATAATCATATAAATTCATTTTAATTAATTAATATTAAAATGTTCCAACACAATCCACCATCATCCAAAATGTGAAGCAAAGTATGAATTCACCGTCAGAAAAATTAAAAGTGCTAAGAAAAAAAAACCAGTAATGACATTGGCACTACAAAAAAAAGGACTTTAGGCCGCGTTTTTAAAACGCGGCCTAAGGTCAGAAAAACGTGGCTATAGGACCAATGGGGCTATAGCCGCGGTTTTTTAGGCCGCGTTTTTAAATGTGGCCTAAACCCCGCGACTATAGGCCTCCGGAGTCTATGGCCGCACTTTTAGAAATGCGGCCTAAAACCAAGGTCTATGGCCGCATCTAAAAACGCGGCCTAAGACCAAGTTCTATTCAAAAAAAATAATTCTGAAAATATTCAAAAATATTCAAAAATAATAATACTGAAAAAGTAATAAATATAAATGCAATATTTTTCTGGAAAAAAAAAACTAATAAATGAAAAGGAAATAATTTTGAAACAAACAAACACATCAAATAAGCAAACCCAGAATTAAAACCCAGCAAAAAATTAAAACCCAGCAAATTTAAACAAGAACACATTACATATTTGAACAAGAACATAAACACAGTAAAACCCAGCAATAAATTAAACATGAACATGCAGAAGAACACAAACCCAGCACCAACAAATCGGAACAAACCCACCCAACAAATCGGAACATAAACACACGTCGACGCCGCCATCGACTCTGGAAAAACCCTAGCCTTCGTGGCTCGGAGAAGGAGCTCTGGAGCGCCTCGATCTCCGATCCGATCGGAGATCGAGGCTTGGAGCTCCAAGCCTCCATCTCCGATCAGATCGGAGATCGAGGCGCTCCAGCGCCTGCATCTCCATCTCCGAGCCTCAATCTCGGATTAGAGATCGGAGATGGAGGCTTGGAGCTCCAAGCCTCCATCTCCGAGCCTCGATCCGAGATCGGAAATCGGAGATGGAGATGAAGGCATGATGAGGGCTTGGAGGGCTTGGAGGCGTGATGAGGCTTGGAGGCGTGATGAGCAAAAAAAGACTTCAGAGATGGAGACTGAGGGTTGAGCAAAAAAAGACTTCAGAGATGGAGACTGAGGGTTGAGCAAAAAAAGACTAGGGTTAAGCAAAAAATGAGTTCGGAAATGGAAACTGGGCCGCGTTTTTAATAAACGCGACCCCATTCCAAACTGAAGCCGCGTTTTATTAATGCGGCTTCAGAAAAACGCTTGAGGCCGCGTCTAAAAACGCGGCCTCAAACTCTTTTTTTGGGCCACGTTTGGAAAAACGCGGCCTCAAGCTAAAATTTTGGGCCGCGTTTGCAAAAACGCGGCCCATTGAACAGACTTAAGCTGCGTTTTTAAAAATGTGGCTTCAATCCGTTTTGGGCCGCGTTTTTGCAAACGCGGCCCAAACAAACGGGGCCTAAAGGCCCCGTTTTTTGTAGTGTGGAGACCAAAAACATATCAAAGACCAAATGATAAATTTTATGACCAAAGAAATTAACAAGTTATCTGGTACTTTCTTTAGAGGTTATGCAGGCAATGCATGACCCTATTAAAATTGGCAAACCATCACCAATTCACCATTGACAAACGAGCTAGAGGCACTGGTGAGTGGTGTCACTAAACAAGATTGCATTGGCTCAATCTGATGAAGAGTCAGAAACATCTGAGGCCATTTCAGAAGCACTTGGATTTCTTGTTGATTGGTTTGATCAGTGTACCAAGGAAAGCCCAGCAGACAGTGCTAAAGCTCAAGACCTCTACGAAATACCGCTTTCGGTACAAGCAATGTTAAAAGTTCAAGAATTTAGGAATGTCAACAGTTTTAGTATTGTGGGATTTTGTATCATTCCTGGTGTGATCAAATATATAGGTTTGCCCAAAAATCAAATATTTAGGAATGTCAACAAAGCTGTTTCTTTTCCTTGAAGTAGCCCCTACTTTTCCTATAAACTGATTGCCAATTCTCTGAAAGGCCATGATTTAATTATGGAACTTAGTTCTACTACTGGAGTTATTGGAATTGGCCTGTGCCTTTACCAAGTCTCACATCCTTGTGCCTAATTAGTGCAATATTTCGAGATATTTTGCCAATTATAACTATATCGATTGATCAACCATCTCATTTTAATTCCATATTGATGCGCCTGGCATATTTGTTCTTGAATCTTAGTCATCACTTGCATCGATTCCTCGAAGCTTATAGAAGAACATCAACTCTTTTTTTGTACAATTATTTTTATTGTTCTGCTAGTAATACATAATTTCGTGCCTTTAATTCTAAGGCAATATATATGAGTGCATCCACTAGGATTTTTTTTTTTTTTTTTTTTTTTTTGGTAGAACTAGGATTTTCCAATTATGAAATAATTGGCTTTCTCCAATCGCATTGATTGGAAGTTGAGAAATATTTGGGAAGAAAAATATTCTTTTTGCATGTTATTTAATTGGCTTGACATAGATAAATTAACTTGACATGATTAGCTAGAGTGGTTGCAGTAATCCAACTAACAAACATGGATGGCACTTAATGATTACATCAACATTGAAGAATAATGGAACCTTTTTTTCCAAATGCTAGGTTTAAGGGGAAAAATTCCAAATTAAAAAAAAAAAAAAAGGTGATCCCGAACTTTTAAAATGGTGTAAATTGTAATTTAGTTTTTATAGAAAGTTTGGTTAAAATATAATTGTACTTGAGAGAGGAAAAAAAGAAAAAAAAAGTTTGGCTTACTTCAAGTAATTTTTTAACTGGACATATCCTTTTGTTTTAAATATACAATAACAAGTGGTAGTAGATTTTAATCTCCATATTTTATTTAGTTAGTAGGTAATGTGGCAGTCTCTCATTAAAACAAAAAGAGATTTCAATTAAAAAAAATACTTAAGGTAAACTACACCCAAAGAAAAACCTCTTGGTAAACGTACACAAGCAAATCAATGCATATCATAAGTATTTTCTCATGAAACGAAAAAAAAAATTAAAGAGAAAGAAAATTCTTTGTCACTGTACTTAGAATGAGATATATGACATTTTTTTAAGAAAGAAGATATATCATATTTGTGGAATAATATGAAGAATAGTGTACACTGGTCCTTAGTAGTTGATCAATCATATGAAGAATAATTAAATGACATCATGGCATTCCATTTCATTAAATATGTACAAACTTTGTAAAGAATAGCGTTCTCCCTTAACAAAAGAATCGAAATCCGTTACCAAATTCAGAAAGGTCAACTAATCCATGCAGCCATATCATGCATTGCAGATTTTTTTGAGAATTCGTTCTCAGTTAAAAAAAAAAAAAAAAAAAAAAATCTTTCTTTAAGTACTCGAATGCCAATCTTTTGTATTATTTTTTTTTAAATCTATTTATTTAACTTTCTTTATAAAATAGCGAAAGTTAAAAATAGAAAAATAAATAAATATATAAAAACAAATTCAACATAATTTATGATTATGAGAATATAAAATAGAACACAAAAAGTAGAACAGAAAATATGCATTAAAAAAACTCAACCATATCATCTTTATAGCAACAATATCTGAGACATCATATTTGGTATGTCTTTATAAATTACCACCAGTAAGTACTGCTGAATATATTCAAGATGTGCCAAGGTGGTGTTGGTGGAGGTGCCATAGGAGGAGGAAGTGATGGTGCCGGAGTAACTGGCAGTGGTAGCAACTCTTTAAACAGCAGTGGCAGTGGTACTAGCATGATGATTACTCTAAGGATTGTAGAAGCATTAAGGGACTATTTTGAAAGTAAGTGAAATATATATATATATATATATATATATTAGATTTTTTTCGTTTTATGTTTTAATATATGTCTCTCATGGTATTGAACCTGTTTTGTGATAAGAGGAGATAGTGAAAGAACTGTACTAATTCGAAGTATTCAAGGGTCTCTGGAGACTGCGTGCAAGATAATTATTACGGAAACCATTTGAGGTTATTATTAAGAGCTACATTCAGAAGGTCTCATAATGCAAGGACTAATTTTTTCTTCAGGGATTATAATGTTGATGCAAATAATTAATTACTTAATTGCTTTTTTTGTGATACAACAAAGTTTCTTAAATCCTAAAAAAAAAAAATGTCATTTGAGCTACAAAGCTAGCTATTACGGGTCGATACAATAAATTGAAGTTATAATCCAGACATGCTTTTGTTTCAATTCTTACATTTTTTTTTTTCCATTCTTGAAAGTTACTTTACTTCTTTTGTTTTAGTTAAAAATTATATTTTATTTAGGGGTAATTACACTTCTCTCTTTTGATGTTTGGAGAAATAACACTCCACCCCAATTTTGAAAGAAAAAAAAAAAAAAAAAACACTTTCCCCCCTTGACATTTGATTGACTAAATTAAAAATGTTGCATATTAACCTACCATTTTGCTTAAGGGAAAGATTCAAAAATTATCCTCTATTTCAAAATTAAAATTTATTATTTTAAAATTTTAATTAAAGTGTATTTAAAAAATATTAAGTATGATTTTTTTTCTTTTTTCAGTTATGCAGAGATTTGTTGTTGCAAATGTTTTGGTTTTTGATAAATTTTGCATTTTTACTCTAAATTTATAGTTATTTTTTTACTAAACATAGTTAAACTTTTTTAAAGAAATTCATATAGAAATTTAGAATATTTCATTGCTAATAAATTTCAAGGGATAATCTCCCCCCCCCCCCCCCCCCCACACACATATATATATTAGTTAAAGGCTGATGCCTTTCCAATAAAATATTAAATCTTAAATACTATAAATTCCAATAAAATGTGATGCTTTTTTTTTTTTTTTTTACTTCTTTAAATTATATGGTTCAATTTTTTATTTTTGAATTATAAGTTTTGCTTTGTTACATTTTATATTGCTCGTGAGGTTTTAGTTTGTTGCAGTTTAGCCTAACATCTTATGTTTATTGGTGAACACCCTTGATGGCTATATGTTGTTTATGAAGCACTTCAGTTTACAATAAACTTAATGTAGATTTTATATATTAGAGAACCCTATACTAATCTTATGCTAACACTAACCCAAGGTTAATTTACTAATCTTATGCTAACACTAACCCAAGGTTAATTTGTTTGTTTTACAAGAACGTGAAAAAGAAGCTGAATTAGCTCGTTTGGTTAAGGAAGGGGAGCTGGAATTAGAAGAGGCTAAACAGCAGATGAACTTGATACTGTCTTGGATTGATGGACTTCATATAAAGATCGAACAGTCTGCCCATTCAAGAAAAGGCTAAGCAACATCTAAAAAAGGCTATCAGGGGTATGGAGGAGCTTGAGAGCTGCAGGAAACGCCTTGCGGAAGCCTTTGAAAAATTTGAATTTGAAAATTTGCTATTACTATGGCTTTTATGTAAGTTTCAACTTCGTTTATGTTTTTGACTTGTGTGTTAACACACTGAGTATTGAATAATTTCTTGCATCACATGCCAAATTCGTTCAAATAGAGTTCCCCATAACAAAAATTTATTGGAAAAACTTGAACCAAAGATGATCCACAATTCCACAAATCAAAATAGTAGCTAGATTAATAACACTCTCAGAACCACTAGCATATATTCAAAGATATTACCAAAATGAGTAGCTAAATGTGACATAACTGATCAAAAAATTTTCCATGAAAACAAAAGAAAGAGATCTATGGAGAGTGACTACACCTCTTTCCTAATTCTCTCTCCACATATTCGGGTCACATCAATAAAATTCATACTTCTAATTGTAAGGTATACTAAAAACAGGGTTCAATATTAACAATATGTGATGATCACTATCCTCTGTTGGGTCTAACAAATACTCGGCAAAATAAACTCCAACTAATCATGATTTATTAATTACACAAAAAATGACTATGTTAGCCCAGAATTATGCATTTCCAGATTGTTATACATCTCAATGGCACAATAAAATCAAATAGGTCCTGTCCTGTCCTGACCATAACTTTTGTTTGGTGCGTCCCTATAATTTAAAAGGAAAAAAAAAATGGAAGATAGGTTCACTCCAATAAGATCAATTTGAATTTTATTTTAATCTTTTGGCCTGAGTAATTACAGATTGTGAAAATTTCAAGTAATCTATGCCTGTCCTCTCCACTAACCCATGCAGGCATTCATGCATTGCCAATTTTATGTTTATTGTCTCAGTGTGTATTGAGTATGACTTTAGTAGTGCTTTATGGATTATGTGATTGAAAAAAAAATTAAACCATTAATCCTATTTACTTTTTTAAATAGGGTCGTCTGACAAGTAACTAAAGGAAACCAAAGCATAGGAGAAATTTACAGTGGCAAGAAAACAAAGGAATCCAACAAAGCAGTCCACCATCATCCAAAATGTGAAGCAAAGTGTGAATTCACTGTCAGAAAAATTAAAAGTGTTAAGAAAAAAAAAAACCAACAATGACATTGGAGACCAAAAACATATCAAAGACCAAATGATAAAATTTATGACTGAAGAAATTAACAAGTCATCGGGTACTTGCTTTAGAGGTTATGCAGGCAATGCATGATCCTATTAGGATTGGCAAACCATCACCATTGACAAACGAGCTAGAGGCACTGGTGAGTGGTGTCACTAAACAAGATTGCATTGGCTTAATCTGATGAAGAGTCAGAAACATCTGAGGCCATTTCAGAAACACTCTGATTTCTTGTTGATTTGTTTGATCAGTGTACCAAGGAAAACCCAGCAGATAGTCTTACTGCTTTCGGTAAAAGCAATGTTAAAAGTTCAAGAATTTAGGAATGTCAACAGTTTTAGTAGGGTGGGATTTTGTATTATTCCTGTTGTGATCAAATATATAGGTCTGCCCAAAAATCCTGCGTAATCTAATTTTTGTCTAATCTAATTGAAAAATCTTTATTGATTTTTTTTTTCCTGGTTAGAGTACTCCAAACTTCTGTGGCTGCATCCTATTGTTGGGCTGTGTTTTACTGCTGGGGTTGACTGTAGATGGTCTTAGCCTTTCTATAAGGCCAAATGTGTGAATGACTCCACATTAGCTGTCCTGTAATAATGGTTCCATTCCCTTGGAAATTCTTCCTCCTGCAAAGAATATTTCATCCTCACCATTGTATATTCAACTTATTAGGTTAATTTTCTATGCCACTTCAAGTGTTTGTGTTTGAGGGTTTCAGGTTGAATTTTTTCCCTTCAGGCCACAAAGATAAGAAAGGCAGTTAATGCCCTTCAAGGGCACGGGTCAAAGCAGATTAATCAGTTTTCACAGACATTTTTTAGTACAAATCGGTTGCCTCTGGCTGTTTGCCTGTTTACATTGATGGTTACCCTTACATAAATGGACTTCAAATCACTTTACTTTAATGCTGCTATGCTATTTATTTCAGCATATATAGATGATGAAGATTCTGTTTCTACCTTATATTGGTATTTTTCAAGTTATTTGTTATTTCAGGTTATAACCCAACAAATCCTCAAGTCATTTTAGTGTCATGCAATTACACATTTTTTTTTTTGGAACAGAATTTAAATTTGGTTAGGTATTCTATAATTAGCTTCCAAGATGATAACCCCCTTATATTTATTACTAATTACTTTACTGATCCACAATATAATGGCAGACATCAACAGATACCCAATTGCCAATTTAGTATTGAACTTTTACAGGCATACAAATCTTTATCCCATGCCTGTCTAGCTATTTCAATTAGTGCAGTAGATTCGTTTCCATTGACAGATACAACAAAAATAACATACTCTTGAGTTGCATTACATATCTTTTTCATTCAGCATTTGAAATGAGATCTAGAGAAAATGCCTCAACCTATGATTTATGGCAACAAAATAAAAGATCAGTTTTGCGGCATAGCTGATGCAGGACAATCAAGAGGAAAATAAAAGAACTAGAAAATTAAAAGATAACCCTAAGAATTAGCACCTAAGAGTTTCCTGGAATCAGCACCAAGAAACTTAGGCATAGGCACCTAAGGTTTTAGGAATCAGCACACAACAATTTGAAAAATTTCCAACCTGAAATTTCATTAATCAATTGTCTTCCTTAAATACAACCATCTAGAACCCTTTTATAGAGCTTTTACAAATAAAAGATAATCCTATCTAAAAATTAATTCCTATCTAAAAGATAATCTAGTCTCCTATGAGACAAAGAATATTTGAAAATAATTTTGGTTGTGCTCCCTTATCAATAGCCAAATAGCACTGCAAGCTTCAAGGGCATGTAGCCATGTACCAGTCCAAGGCAAAAAGAAGCAAATACTATCTGGTGTAAGGCATACTGAGAAAAATACTTTGGATAAAATTGAACTTCAGCTACATTTTCTTCAGGTGATCCTTGATTTCAATACTCAATCTTTTCAATCTGATGGCAGTACTTTCCACTGCCCAACATAATCTTGACTGTATTTCAATGTTACATGAAAAAAAGATACAGTTTGCATATTATAACAGTAATTAGAACACTGCAGATTTTGCATTGTATTCTGTCATCAATATTTCATACATTAAAAGCAAGATCTTCTCCTAATTGTTGGATTGCTTTCATGAAGTTTCCTGAACAGATATGTTCTTCTATCACATTTCTATGTTCTTCAATTAATTATTAATATTGTACACACAAACACCAAAGTAGTAAGAATAATTTTCAAGGACACTTTAAATCTAAAAGTTATCATCTTGTGCATGCAACGACATGGATATGAGCTATGACCAGTCATGCTGTTAAACATGGAGAGAAATCTCTTGTAAAAAACAGAAAAGGAATGGATTTTAGTTTGCCAAAATTTTATTTTGATCCATTTATCTTATAAGGGTTGTCAAGTTCTGAGTACCATTGTAAAGTTTTGAATATAAATGTTTACTGAAGATATGAAGAAACAAGAACAGGTGAGACACTTAATAATGTCATTCTCCTCTACGATTTCAGGTCTAAATTCTAGACATACACTGCACCTGACAAATACACTTGAATTGAGAAATAAATTATTTTCAAGAAAATTTTAAATTTTGAATTAAATCGCTTCATCCTATGGTAAAAGAATATTTGGAGTCTAGTAGTTGGGGTAAGCAGCATGTTGGGTGCTAGCATGCTTCAAAATAGTAGGATGATTTATGTCCATTTTTTTAATTTTCAGGAAAGAAACTTGAAACTGCATGGTAAAGGAGAATTTCAAGTCTTGGACAATAATACATCTGATAATTAACTTTCCATAAAAAAAAAAAAAAAAAAATTACTGGTTTGTATGGTGATTATTGATGAGAGGGTTTAAAAGCTCATCCTTCTCTGGAATCGTTTTGCTTGAGTTGCCTAAATGGAGGAGTGAGAATTGTCTATCCAAAGTAGATGATAAAACCATCAATTATTGATTGTCTATCCAATTGAAAAATGCTGCATAAAGTCAAAGTCATCTGTCCAAATTCTGGTTCCTATTAGTTCCTACGTCCTCAAAGTCATCAAATTTATCAAATAGAACACGAAATGGGTCTCATGCTGCAAAGCTCTTTCCCAAGTAATTGAAACCATCATACTTCACCTAAACATTAACATGAATTTTGATTAATCAACAGAGTCAGTATTATTTTGTAACCCATCGGTAAGCATTTTTCAGAAGGGAGATCAAAACCAATCAAGCTCCTTGTAAAAAAGTACAGTAAGCTATCCTTCTATCTTTGTTACAGCTAAATGTAAAGAAGAATAAAAGGAAGTAAATGCAAATAAACAAGTATAAGGAAGCGTGTTTATCAAAAAGTATCAGGAAGTCGATTTCAAAATTTTTTTGAACAAAATGTATTCTTGAAATTGTAGCCAGGCTCTCTTGGCTGAAATTTAGAAATTCTATTTAAAAAAAGAAAAAAAAAAAAAAAGAACAAACAAACAAACAAACCCAACAAGTTTGAATAATACAAAATGTCCTCTCTAATGAAATCCCATTAGCCAAACTCAATTGACCAACAGAGACACAAAAAACCAAATCCTTTCAACAATACTATAAATTCTCCTCCTTAATGAAAAGTGAAAACTATATTAGCCAAAATCATATGATGAACAAAGAGGGACAATGATGAGTTTTCCTTTGCAAGGCAATCCTGTTGATAGCAGCAAGATTCTTCACCTCTCTGCAATTTTCAAACTCTTTTCTTGCCTTCTTCATCATGTTACCCTTCTTCAAGTTAGAGACCTCATTGCATCCCCTCTTTTTTTGTGATGTGTTTCACCACTTCGCAAACCTTGAGTTGCCTACTCAGTTTCCTCTCATTCTCTTTCCTGTAAAGTTGCCTAATCCAATCACTCACTTTGTTCTCAAACTCCGCAGTTTCCTTCAGTATTGCTGCATATTATGTCTCCCACTTTAACCACACCTTCCTTTCCCTCATCCTTTGGACCACAACATTAGCACTTGAAAGTTGAAACCCCAAATTCTCTTCCTTAGAATTTCTTCCACAACTTATCAGTCACAATGCTCACATCTCTTCCTATGGATTTGGAACACTTCTCCACATACATCAACTGATCAATATTGCAGTGTGGCAAAACCTTAAGAATTGAAACATCATATGTGAAAAATACCTCTAGACGGAGCTTGTCACCCACAAGCCCAGCTTATCATCTTCTCAATCTCAACCTCAAGTAACTCTGACACGGAACCAGACCCATCTTCAGTTTCATTGCTCACCATGTTTCTCATAGCCAGATTTTGATTCTCAGCCATATTTGATTAGTTTCTGGTCAAGAAGATTAGAAACTTTCACCGCAAGATTACTGCTCTATCTGTGAAAAGCAGTCTTTTAAGTTTTAAGTCGGTCTCACATATATACCCCGCTATGCACCGACTCTCATTCTAACCGTCAAAAATGGATTAATGGGCCGGAAAATAATTCAAAATTCAAATTCAAGCCCAATCAACTTTTTATTTTTTGAAAACTGAAAATATTTGGTGGCCCAAAATTAAAAGGCTCCAGTTCTTGAAAGTGTCAAAGAAATTTGTTTTTTGTTATTGGTTTGCTATTTTAATTCCGGTTTGCTTCTTTTAAGTACATATTAAATTGAAATTTATTTCCGTAACCGTGTGAAAAACAACATAATTTAAGAATTGTTTTTGAATAAATTGAACATTTGAAGCAATGAAATTGCACTGAATCAAATTTTTCTCCATTTGCTTCTTTTAGACTAAATTCCAAAGGGAAAAGTTAATGGATTGGTTTAGGAATACTTATGTAGTAATATTTCTAACCAGTTAAAAAAATATAAAAAAGGGTTTGGTTGTCACTTGTCACATAACAAAACCATTTTTACAATATTCTTTACTATTTGGTGTCGGACATATATTTTTCATTAGTATTCTATTATATTGTTTCGTATTCCAATATTTTAAGAATTGACGTGTCATGTCACGTCTTGTCCATGTTGGTATCAGTGTCTGTGTCCATATTTTATAGGTAAAGATCATGCTTATATTTACACTCTTCAAAGATCAATTATGTTGCAAAGTTCATATTGTCAAACTTCAGTCTCCACAAAGAGCTTCACAAATATCTCTATTTAGTGCTAGGCCTCATCTCCCAATATGGGTTCAAACTGAACCTTCACATCAAAGAAGACATAAGGAATCCTATCGCCTTCCAAAATTGCATACCATTGCCATTTGCCAATGTATATTAAATTCTTAATTGATGTTCTTGTGCCTTACCAAACAAGAGTACTCAATCAAATGGGAGCTAAGTGCACCTTCTAGGCCTAGCTACCAGGCTCACCTGTCTGATAACAACATTTGGCTAGGTACATAACATGGGACTAGTATCCTCTTAACACAATTTGTGTCTGTTTGTTGGACACGAACACTTGCTAATGAATCCCACTGCTACACTTTTTAACAGTAGTGGGCTCCAAGTCTTAAGGATCGGATGCTCTACAATATCTTTCTTCCAAACCATAACTGGTTTTGTACGGCTCAAATGCCCTTCAAACATTTGTTGTCCTTAAAATAAATAATAATCTTTAGCTCAAAATTTTTATTTTTTATAGCTTTTAGCACATTATTGGTAGATGAAACACGATTGCCATGATGCTTTTCTTAACTAAATAATCTTCAAATATCATAACGAGGTTTCGGATATGTTAATTTAGGCTCAAACGATCTTCATTAGGATACTAAGGTAGGATACAAGGAAGAAAAACCGTAGCACTTTTATAATATTTTTCTATTTCTAAAAAAAATACTTCCTGTAAGCCAAATCAAGACCTCTGTTAATTAGCTGTTAACAAACTAATGGTCAAACTCATGTGAGAGTCATGTGAACTTTAAAAAACAAATCTAAGTCTGACCGTGAGAGAACAGAGAGAAGGTGAAACCAGACAGTCCGCAGTTCTTTGATCTTCTTCAGCTTTGAATGAGATATTAGCCACAAACTAATTCGATTAATTAAGAATAGAAATTGCACAAAAGAACACTGATGATTGTCAAGCCTTAGCCAACCTTTGTCTTCTTCTTCTTGAAAGAGAAAAAGTAGGAGAGGAAGAAAGAGAAATTGAATAAAAAAATGAATAGTCCCGATTTAGATGTAAAAAAAATAAGAACCGAGATGTTTGGTGATTGTAAAATGAAATAGCAAAATAGATAAAGTAACTATTTAACGTGTAAAATAGGTAATTTTTTAGACACCCGAATGTAAATGCTCTAATAAAGGTTGTATAAGTACAACCTTTACCGTAGCAAGTATATAAACATTTTTTATGCGTGCATACCAGGATAAAACTTGGTTTTTGTGGTCTGGGGTTGTAAAATAGATTTTTTTGGAGTTTTAGCAACTCCAATGCTAACTCTCTTATAAATACTCAGATGTGATTAATTACTCTAAGTATAAGACCCATAAAATCACTTAAAGCCATCTTATAAGAAACAAAAAATGTTATTTCACTTATTTTAATTCTACATAGCAAACAAATGAAGGCGTATGTTGCAAGCATGTTTAAGGAAAACGTTTTGGAAAAGAGGGCAATGATATGGAAATGTCCTTATGTTTAGACAGAGGGAACAATTGAAGAAAAATGCACCAAGAAAAGAGAGGATTTTCGATCCTTTTCAATGCGTGGGTCCTAATATATTCGCATTCGAGAAAATTAATAGAATATTCAACAAGTAATGGTGCATTAGTGCATAGGGAAATCTTCAAAGGGAAATTCTCGTTTATTAAAAAGTTAAATGAGTGATCATTAGATTCATTACTTTCTAGTGATCTCTATAGTGTACCACTAAGAAGCATAATTTTTACTACACTTTAAAGTTAAAACAAATTTTATATCATGCCAAATAAATAAATAAATAACATTGTGTTAGGCTTAAAAAATCGAAAAAAGGTGAGACTAATAAGCACACAAAAAAACTTAGGCCAACATCACATTGATACCACCTAAATTTTAGATATGTTTTTGAATGAGTGTAGGCATCGTATTGAGGATTGTCTAAACCATGCATGCGATTAAATTAGCTGGAAAACCTTAAAAAATCTCAATTCCAAAAAATTAAACTGCATATCCCAAAAGATTTCCCCCAAGATCTCCAAAATAGATATTTTTTTTTAATCTTAATCCAAAAAATTGAAGAGTCCCAAAATGCCTCCCACAAGATCTCCAAAATAGAGCCATCAATTAATAAGATGAATTATTTAAACTTTACGTATGTGCCTTTTCAACTTGAGAACTAGAGACCCATCATCAATTATGAAGAAAGAACATGTCTTGGACAACGATTTCGTGCACACGCCTAAGAACGACACGAAAAAGAGGGCTATGAAAGTTACCAAAAGAGTGGCAGTATTGACACACGGCATATTACCACAGGACTGCCATGCAGATTCGGTGGCTTGACGTGACGTGGATATCCATGTCCACATGTGTATGTGTCCCCGTTGAAACCAACGGCAGTGGAAATGGACAAGCTAATTATTTGGGAGCCGTTATTAGTGCCGCCCGGCACAAGATAGGATTAAACAATGCGACAGATTCTATTATCACTCATTTTCACTGCAAATATCTATGAGAAAATGAAGACTCCATGGTACGTGATGGGCACAATCAATCATCTTCCCCATCAAACAGTATTTCTTTTTAATATATTTTGACTAGTTCATTTCATGCTTTAAATTTTAGGTTCCACTTTAAAAGAAAGTCAAAAAAGAGTCAAATTAAAATAATAATAATAATAATATATTCGTAAACAAAATGGTGAACATAAGAATCATTTTAAGTATTTTAAAACAATACTCCTATCTATTTACATATATGGATTCGTCAATTAGATTTCTAGAGAAACAAATAACGTAGCTCATGCCTTAGCGAGATGGTCTTTATTGAACCATATGTATGGTTCTTTTGATTTGGACAATAACCCTCTTTATGTTGTATTTTTAATTAATTAGCTTGGAAACCAGCTTACTTTCCTTGTAATTGTTTTGCTTTTGAAAAAAAAAAAAAAAATTAAAACGTTAGGTTTTAGATCCCTGTAAAATAGATTGTTTAACCTAATTAATTAATCAAGTGAATACTTAAGTTTATTATTCAGATCTAGGTTAAAACAAAACAATCATATTATGCAAAGCAGTGGAAAAAGAAATAACAAACGATATGATGACCGAGAAAAACCAAACTGGTAAAAAATCTGAAAATGATTTAACCTAACTATCCTTAAGGTAAAAAACAAATCCACTATAGAGAATTGAAGTTTACAATAAGATTTAGACCACTAACATCCTATTACTACTACATGTAGAACTTACTGACATGACCACGTGCAAGCTTCGAATCCACGGACTCCTTTTCTATTAGGCCTTTGCAACACAAGCACCCACACTTGTGAATTTGAGACTCCACTCAAAGGTTTTGGATCTCCTTAGACGTTGATCTTGTATGCAACAACTTCTACAACACCGGATCTTGAGATTCTTCAAAGAATAACACTGATAGAAGATTTTAGAGAGCTTTTGGAAACAAAACCCTAGATACAAAGGAGGCACACTCTTCTCTCTCTGAAAAGCCTTATAAAAAACGTACTTAGGGTTCCCTTTATATACTAGGAGAAGTAGATCTAAAACCCTTATCCTTAATGGGCTTAAACTGCTATTTGGGTCGACTTAAAATTCTGCAGATACGTGTTTCAATCGGTCAAGTCTGTTTTTCGATTGATCGAACCAGACAGTTTCTGAATTCTTCTTTTTGTAGCTTGTATATTCTTGAATCTTGACTTGTATCACCTTAAGCATTATCTAATAATACCTATAAACTCTAGGATCTATATTTAGACAAGTTTGTGTTCAAGATTTGCCAATTGTTCTAAACTTTTAGAACCTAACCAAAAAAAAAAAAAAAAGTACATGTATAAAACTATATTAATATAGATTTGAGATTGAATTTGTAAGTTTGAAAATAAGTTTATAAATGATTAAATATTATCATTTATAATATAAATACACTATTTTCTATTGTTAAAATTTAACCTCTATAATTTTATAAACAAAAATAATGCTATATATAGTAACTCAAACAATATGATTTCTGGCAGTGTATCAGAGGTTGATGGCAGCATTGACAAATTCTTAGTCCTGTTTTTTTTTTTTTTTTTTTTTTTTTTTTTTTTTTTTTTTTTTTGAAAGCTCTATATTCGTGGTGTTGTTTTTCTGTTTCCTCTGGGTATTTGTTTTTTTTTTTTTTTTTTTTTTTGGCAAATGGCTTTCTTTCCCTGGTGCTAGTGTTTAGCCCACGTGATGTACTTCTTATATTTACTAAGTAATAAAATATCTATCTCTTATCTTTAAAAAAAAAAACTATAATTTAGTTCTTATTTATTATCATATATTTGAGAAGGAGAAAGTATTTAGTTACTGAGAGAATAATAAGTTAATCAAATAACTCTTAAACAAACTATACTTGTTTGACAAGATAATGAATCAAACTTGAACATTTAGTTTAGTTTGGTGATGAGCTCAAGCTTGACTTGTATTCAAATAAAATTTACTTAACCAATGTTGAACTTTTTTTTAAGGGTAAATTGCAAATTACACACCTAAAGTTTGGGGCTGTTTGGATTTTATACGTTGACGTTTCAGAATTTGGAATTTACCTCCTGAAGTTTGAGGGTGTTTGGATTTAATACATTGGCATTCCAGAATTTTAATTTTACCTCTTAAAATTTAGGAGTGTTTAGATTTTACACCCTAAAATTCTAAAACTTTAGGGTGTAGAATCTAAACAACTCCAAACTTTAGGGATGTAAAATCTAAATACCCCTAAAATTTAGGGGGTAAAATTCAAATTTTGAAATGTTAGGATGTAAAATCCAAACACCCCCAAATTTTAGAGGGTAAAATTCAAATTCTGAAACTCCAGGGTGTAAAATCCAAACAATCTCAAACTTTAGGGGTGTAATTTGCAATTCATCATTTTTTTTTTTAACCTATGACCCAATTTTTAACCTTCTTATACTTGATTCTAGAACACTATACCTATGACCCAATCCTTTTTCTTTTTTTCTTTTTGTTTTTTGATACTTTTGACCCAATCCTATACTTTTTTTATTATATCTATTTCTAAAAAAAAAAGGTGAATTATCTAGTACACTAGTTAGGAAAGTTTAATAAAATATAATCTTCTTTATTATAATTTATTTTTAGGAAAGTTCAATTAAATATTAAAAAAAATTATTTTCTCTCTTTTTTATATTGTATATAAATATGAAATTTGATAATTATGATAGTTATTAATAGAAATTTATTTTGATTTTTTTTTTTTGGTATATGAAATATGAAATTTGATAATTATGGTAATTATTAATAAGTATTTATTATGATTGTATTTGTATAGATTTTTATTATGATAATTACTTTTGATAGATATTTATTATAATAATTAACATTTATTTGTTATGATATTTATTAAAACATAATAATAGTAATTATTAATATGTATTATTATTGTGTTTTTTTTTTTTTTGTATATGAAACTTTCTATTTCATTAATTAATAAAAATAGGATAAAATAAGATTCTAATTAAGTGTTTAAATATAAAATAATCAAACTTAAAAAATATATATTATAATAATAATGTGTAAAATTGTAAATTATCAAAAACTTAAGTTATAAAGTATTACAAGTCCAAACGTCAGCTATATATATCACTAATCTCACTTGTGAAATCTTATTATTGACGCCATCATTAATATTTCCACTAACCCTATTGTTGCTACCACGATCATTCTCGTCATCATGGTTATTGCACTTGATGTCACTGTCACCACTGCCCCATCACCATACCATGGCTACTACTTTCACATTACAACCATATTATTATAGGGACAAAACTTAAGTACAGTACCTTAGGTACTGTTCTTTAAGTTCCCCTCTTAAGATTCTACCATATGGTTACTTAACTAAAAAATACACTTCCTTCCCATGAGAAAAAATTCACATGGTAGAATCTTAAAAGAAAAACCTAAGAAACAACACCTAAATACTATACCTAAGTCTTGCTCTTATTATAGCAATGCCACTACCATCTTCATTGCTCTTCACCATCCCTTTATAATCACCGCATAGGACCATACTGCCATTGATGCTACCAATACCATTAGCGCAATGTAGCCATTGCCATCACAGCCCCACACACTGCTATTATCATCTCTATAATGCCACTTTCATTGCTTTCTTTGTTGCTGCCATCACACTGTCATTGCCAGCAATAATAGTCTATTGCTATTAGGGTTGTAAACGAGCTGAGTCGAGAATTAAAAAATTCAGGCTTGTTTATTTAATTTTATTTCGAACACGAGTTGAGCTCAAGCGCATCACCAAACAAGATTACATGTTCAAACTTGATTCATTTACTTGTCGAGTAAGCTTGAGCTTGTTTGCAAGCTACTTGATTAACTTATTCTTTTTTTATTTATAGTAAAATTATGACTAAAGTATTTTACCCCTTTACAAATCTATCAATTTTTACTAAAAATAGATTGCTTATGTTTTGAATAAACTGCAAATACTAATTTTATGTCATATGAACTAATTTACAAACTTATACAACTCAATTTCAATTTTATATAAATATAATTTTAAACAATTATACATATAAATATGTAGTATTATATATAGTTAATTCAAGCCCCCGTGTTTATGAGTTTGTTCACAAACACATTATTATATTTGAGCTTGGCTTGTTTAATAATCAAGCCTAAAGTCGGCATTGAGTTTGGCTCGTTTACTAAACAGAAGAATATAATTATAAACAAGTTTTTTCTCTAGCTGAATTTCAACTATTCATAAACAACTTGATCCATATATAGCCCCACAATCTTTATAACAAGGCCTAGAGGAATTGCCATTATCATCGTATGACGTTGCTACCATCACCTTTAACATCACCATTGTCATTAGAGCATCCGTAGCAGATGTTGCAAAAAAAATGCCATTTTACCACACCAAAAGCCTACTTTATTATTTTACCACATCATTTTACAACATCTCATTTATCAGATGTTTTATAATTCAATTCTATACATTAAAATAATATTTACTACACATTAAAATAATATATTATCATTTGTTTTAGCATAAAAAACTAATTAAAGAGGTGAGAGGAGAGAGAAAACCAAATAAAAAAATAATATTTTGTTTTAGCATTTGTGTCCGTACCATTGCAAATTTGCAATGGTACGGACACAATTCCAAAATTTTACAACATTTGCAATATCTACTAACTTGTGATTTTGGGTGTTTGATGTGGCAAATGTGCCAAATATTTGGCATTTGGCACATTTGCCACATCTAGTGTGGATGCTCTATATGTTGCCATTGATAGTGTTACCACCACCATTGTGAAGCCTTAGCTTCAAAGGCCCCACTACTAATTTTGCCATTTACTATATTGCCATTGTTGTCATCTTTGTAATCGGTTCTCGGTAGTATGTAACACCATGAAAACACACCACCGTTAGTATTATTACAACAAGGGGAAGGCTTCCATCCAATGAAACGGAGCACTAAACGTGATTAATTTTGGACACATATTGTGTCTTTGTTGCATCCAGTATTCCAATGCATTAGACATGAGAGCCACACCTTTACTACAACGCCATTTTTTACATTTTTTTTTTTTTTGCTTTTAATTCGATAGTTACAATGATGGTAGGGGATTTGAACCCTTAATGTTTCTGTTAAAAATATTAAATGTGTCAATTGAACTAACTGGAACCTACTCTACATTCATTGTGATGGTTATTATTATAAGACCATTCATATCCATCTTTGTAAAGTTTAACCAATTTTTACAATAAAAAATCACTCTTTCTATTTTAACTATATATCTATTGTTTTAATACTCCTTACATCTCAAGAAATTATAAAATCCATATAGTGGAGCCTCTCCCCTCTCATAGGAGGTGGGGCCCTGTATGAATCATATAAGTTGGGCCCACACCCCCATAAAAGGGGTAGTATTCTACTTGACATGCCCAATTTTTTCTCCCATATCCTACTCTTTATTTTTCAAGGCATCCTATTAAAATATTCTAATAATTCTTTTTTTTTTCCCTCCAAATTTTCCCAACAATTTAAATTTTGTAGTATAATGGTTGCATACAAATGTTCGTGACTCAATGACACACACGCACAACAATATTAGCCACTACTTGCCTCGCAGTAGTGACCCTTATGGCCAAATCGACCACTGTGGGACTCCACAAAGCAATATTGATAATGCCATTGACATAACCCCAACAACGCCCCAAACAAAGATCCCATCATGGCACCCCAGATTAGCCACTTCTCAACAGACGCCAGTGACTTCCCACAACCAGGGTGTGAGAGAAAGGTTTATTCAATGACTTCCCACGACAAAATTGGCCATAATGCTTTCATTAATTGAGAGAGAGAGAGAGAGAGAGAGAGAGAGAGAGAGAGAGAGAGAGAGAGCTTTGCCTAACTAAGAGCATTCACATCAGCTCATGCACAAATTATTCCTATATATTTTAGCATAAGAACCTACATTTTTTATTTTATATTCTCATTTTTTTTTTTTGTGGGTTTCAGTTAGCTCTACTGGTAAAGTCTCTGATGGTTAAATAAGAGATTTGATGATCAATCCCCGCCTACACCAAAAAACCGATCAATGTCTTGGCCTGATAATAAAGAGTTATTATCAAGAGTGGATGACATAAGTTGAAACTCTCTCAAAAACAAAAGATTATCTATTTTACACTATATTTCGTTCAAATAATCAATTTTCTTGATTTTTTTTTATTTTTTTCCTCACACACAACAACCACCACCATTCACTCCCTTCATTCATCCCCAAAATACGTAAAAAAAGAATAAACAACTAAATACAAAATAAATAGTGTCTGTATAAATTTATATGAGTACTATAATAAATTTGTAAATTTACACAATTATACATAAATTAATATAAGTCATTTTTGTGCAAAACTATGTAAATTCTACACTTTTTTCTATTACATATAGACTGATGTAAATGCTCTAAATATGGTTTTTTTTTTGTTTTTTTGCACAATTTTGAACAGTAATGCAAAGTTAGGTGGGCTGTACAAGTCTTTTTATTTCTAATATGGTGTTTGCCAATTTGGCTAAAAACAATTTATTTATTTATTTTTTGCTGAGATTGGCTAAAAACAAATTACAAAAATTGCTAATTCGCTTATGTATTAACACTAATGACATCTCTATATATTCTAATATCAGATTCACCAAATCTTATTTTCTGATCTTCTATCTATCTATTCAAATCAAATTTATATTTATCTTTTCAAGTCTATCTTTTCTTACTATTCCTATAAAAGAAAATTGAAAAGCTGACGATATTGTATAAAAGGAAATGACAATCAACACCAGATTTTATTTCTTCCATGCCACCCTCACTTACTTACAAAATAGACTTACGATAAGACTTAATATGTGAAAAAAGGTGGTATCAAGCGGTTGCGGAGCCAAAGAATTTTCTCAGAGGGGCTGACCGTTAATTTATTTTTGTATAATTTTTACATTTATTATCAAATGTAAAAAAGATTAATGGAAAATTTCAAAAGTTAGAGGAGGCCATGGCCCTCCTTGGCCCCCCTAGTTCTGCCTCTGCCTATGTATCAAAGTAACTAAAATTGGCATTGAAATAGGATGCCACTTTTAACTATTTTTGCTCATTTAAAAAGCTATTTTGTTTTAGTTTTTATCTTTTTTTTTTTTCAATATATATATAGAAAGGTAAGAGTTTTCTAGGGTAATTTATTTTTTTATTTACATAATCAATAGTTACAAAAAGGGTGAGAGATTTGAATTCTGAATGTCATAAAAACACCCAAAAATGTTAACTAATTGAACTACCCAAGGTAATTTTAACCATAAAAATTATTTTAACTTGGTGTCATAAATTGTTTTTGGAGGTTGATAAAGAAGATAATTTTTTTTTTTTAAAGAACACTTTAATTTGGTTTCAGCGTTTCAATTTATTGGATCTAATACAATTTAAACACGTGTCTAAAATTAATCATGTGTCTACATCACGTCTAGTGGAGCATTAGACTGAAATTTTGCCTAGAGAAAAAACTCAACTATAAAGGAAAATAAATAGATTGTGACGTGATAAACTGTGAGTGGTTTACTATTATTTACACATGAATTCGTCATTTTTTTTTCACCAGTCACACTTTATAACGTTACAATTGTGGTAAGAAGTTATGAAAAATTATGTGATCTTATACTTTTCCAATAAATAAAAATACATTTAAAATAGTACTCCCTTCGTCCCACTTTTTTTGTCCTCTATTCCATTTTGAGATGTCCCAAAATATTGTCCTGTTTCTAAAAATAAAAGTCATTAATTTACTAATGTTCTTATTATACCCCTATTAATTTACTAATTCAATTTTTTGATAAATTTTTTTAAGGGTAGTTTTGGAAACTTATACATTTTTAAAAGGTAAACAAGACAATAAATGATGTTCCCTTAAAAAAATTGATTTTTCAAACCGGACAAAAAAAAGTGGGACGGAGGGAGTAAGAGCATTCTCATTAAGAAGGGCAAATGCTATAAATGCTAAAATTTAGCATACTAAATGCTATAAATACTAAAAAACACACTTCATCAATACTCTTAAATCTTATTTATTTTGCAATCCAGCTACAGTGGACTGCTATCTCTAGCAGCCCACTGTAGCAAGATTGTAAAAAAAAAAAAATACTTGTTTAATAAAACCTCACTTCCCTTTTTTGCACCTATCTCCTCTTCACGCCTCTCTCCTTTTGTTTTCCCTCATTCTTTCCGTGCCTATCTCCTCTGTTTTTCCCTCTCTTTTTTTTTTTTTTTTTTCTAGTTCTCTATTTCTCCCAAGCCTACGCCTCAAACTCCTCTCTTCTTCTTCTTTTTCTTTGTTCTCCCTCAACCCAAGCCGCTCTTCCTTTCCCTCAACCCACACTGCCAATTCATCTCCACTTCACTACTCTCTCTGACCAAACCACCATCACAAACATAGCCTCTGCTCTTCTTCCTCTGAGTGAACCCATACCGAACCCACTTTTCTCTCCCTGACCAAACCCAAAAACCCAGTCTTGAAACCCATATTCTCATCTCAAAACCGAAGATTCAAGGGAGGGGCTCTATAGGTTAGGCTTCCATTTAGGTTTTGTTTTGGTGTTATGGATTTTGTGGGTCTTGTATTGCTACTCAGTTCTTCCCAATCTAATCTTAGAGCTAAAAGCTTTACCCAAATTTCGTACTCCAAAACTATTGTTGACCAGCGCATGGCCTCGATTTGAGCTTTGGCGGACAAGTCCTCAGCTCATCTCTAATCCTCTCTTGTCAAGTACACCTTACTCTTTTTTTTTTTTTTTGGTTTCTAATTCTGTTCCTATAATTTTATCTAATTCAATTCTTTTTTTGCAGTATAACCAAAACACTAGACCAATACCAGCAATCTTGCTTCACTCCTCAGGATAACAGCATTGAACGTGAAGCACAGGCTTGTGTTTGTTGAAATTCCTCCTTAAAATTCTAGTATCATCTTTAGAGTTTTATATGTTGAATAGATTTTAGACAGATTTGCATTTTTCTCTACACACATGAAATTAAACTTTGCTCAACATATAAACCATAATAGGATTTGTTGCGATCCTTATTTCCCATTCATTTTCATTTCCTTGGTTGTTGAGAACTAATATTTACTCTAGTTGTAATTATTTACAATTTGGGTTTGTTTCCTAGATTGAGCTTATGAAAATTTTATCAAACATCTTTTCAGAATAGACAACTGAGTTAAGGCATTTGGAGCTTATGGTAGGCTGAAGTTGAAAGAATGTGTATTTAACAATTAAGATTTTATATTGGACAAGTGTACTAACTACTTGACCTTGTGTGAAAGTTATTCAATGTATTCACATTATATATCATATCATGATGCACATATACGATTACTACAAAAATTGTTTACCTATGCTACCTGTACTTTTGTCTCTCAAATGATGTTTTAGTACTTTTGCCTCATACCTCAAGTTTAGATACATCATGTTTGAATTCAATGGCATGTATACTTATACACATGATGTTTATAGAAAATTTTAAAAGGTTATTGAGAAGCAGGGCATTGTACCTTTAGACATCTGGCTTCATTTCCTTGGTTGTTGAGAACTAATATTTACTCTAGTTGTAATTATTTACTCTTTTTATTGGTTCTAATTTTCTATTGAACTTCAGTTGAGTAGACATTATCTACTTATGGACTCACAACGATACATGCCGCTTTACACTGGTGTCATAGAAGGGCAAATTGATGTTAACTCTCCTTTGTTGAGTGTATCCCAAAATAACCTAATTTCTTCCCCTAAAGTTGAGATCATCACCTCCAATAAACTGCCGAGACGGGGTACCAACTTTAGTGTAGAGGAGGATAATATTCTTGTTTCGGCATGGCTCAATACTAGTATTGATGCTGTGCATGGTAATGAGCTAAAACAAAAAAGATTTTGGGCAAAATTTGGCAATACTTCTGCCAATGCAGCCCATCCGGCGACATACTTATTGCTGGCTCCCTACAAAGTCAATGGGGAACGATTAATAGGGAGACAAGTAGATTTTGTGGGTTCATAGCTGTACTTGAAGCAACCCCTCATAGTGGTACAACTGAACAGGACAAAGTATAATTATATTGCAATAGTTTCAAAATAGATATTCACCAATAGTTTGAAGATACAATTATTTGCATTTTCTTATAATTTTTTTAGATTGAAAATGCAAAGGTCATGTATAAAGAAAAAGCCAAAAAAGACTTTCCATTTGAACATTGCTGGCATTTGTTGAAGCACCAACCAAAATGGAGCATGCCTAAGGAATACTCGAGAGTAGTGCTACCTCCAACTCAAGATTCAATATCTATTGCTGATGGGGATGACGTGTCCTTAGTTGATGACACTATCAACTTCGAGAGACCAATAGGTAGGAAGGCCGAAATGGCCAATTGAAAGAGAAAGGCTAGTGGGAAAGATGTTGGAGAATACTTGGCAAAGAAAATGAAAGTTATTAAGGACTTACAAGAACAAGAAAAAGAGAGTCTCCGCATCAAAGCGAAAAGGGTTCAATTGGAAGAGTTGAGGGATAGGGAAAGAATTCGTTTGGAAGAGTTGAGGGATAGGGATAAAGTTCGATTTAAGGAGAAAAGAATTTAAATGGAGGAGGAAAGACTTAGAATTGAAAGAGAAAAGCTTCATATCAAAAGTTTGATAGAGGATGAGAGAATTATGAGCTTGGACACAAGTGGCATGTCTAAAGCACTAAAACTTTTTTATGAACAACTCTAAGAGGGAATCCTTGCAAGACAAGCGTCAAGTAAATAGTTTGGTAGTTGAAAGTTGAAACATGTAAATGATGTCTTGGATGGATGTATTTTGGTAGTAGTTAGATCAACCTTGTTATGTTAGAAAAATGGTTGATTTTGTAGTAGTTAGATCAATCTTGTTATGTTAGAAAAATGGCTGATGTATTTTGTTGAAGCCTAGATCAACTTTGTTATGTTAGAAAATGGCTACTGTATTTTGTTATTTTATATTATATATAAAAAAGGAATGTATTAGATCATTGTGTTCTTTGATATTTACTTGCTTTGTGTAAAATAACAGTATGAGAGCTGATGATGCCGCAAAAGATCACCCTCAGTGAGCCGCTGGACCTGGACGCGTTCCGGGGGAACCTGCACGAGTACAAGGAACCTCAAAGGCGATGTACCGGTGTGGTACCGGCCAACGATCCTCCGACGGCTAAATTAGTATTTTACACAACTCTAGAGTGCCAGAATCGGGATAGGAGCATGCGTACCTTTGTTCATGAGGATCGATGGTATTTATAGGGGTGTGGAGCTGGGACTTTTGGCGTGTTCGGGGAGGTGACCTCTGATCGGAGCCATGCTGTAAAGCGTGTTCTTTACGAAATCCTTTCCTCACCGAGGCCATCCCTCATTGCGTGGAGCACAAGTTACCTATCTCAGCGCTAGGCGTGCTTTACAAGACATGTCAGTCCCTTCGGCTTCTCCCCGTCACCCACTTATCCCGTCGGTCAGTGGGTGACGACGTAACGAAGGGATCGGAGGCGTTTTGGGGGCGACGGGTGGAGCGGTGCCGTCAACATCCTGCCGCGCCGTCAGCCAACAGATGGGTGACGGCGCCTTCGAATGGTACCCCCCCCATCAGTTGCCCCCTACTCCTTAATCCCGTCGGTCTCGATGACGGATTGGGGAGTACAGCGAGTGGCGGACAAAGCATTAATGGCTAGTCTCTTCGAGCAGTCCTAGTGTCGGGACACGTGTCCAAGGCCGACTGGTCCGCAGATGGACGGGAAGGTCGCTTCGTCTTCCGCGCCCAAGGCTTCTATATATATACTCGGCTCTCCCTCGCTTCTCTCTTTTATTCCCATTCTTCTGATCAGAGCGAACCGTCAGTCTCAAAGAATCGAAGGCCGTCAAGCGCGATCCCGTTACCGTCTATTCAGCGAATCCTTCAGCTTTCTCGAGGCCGTCTACTTAACTTGGTAAGTTCCTACTTTTGTTGTCTTTTGCTCATTTATGTACTGAACTCTGGAGGAGGTTTTAGTGGGAAGGCCGTCGTTCGGGTTCTTAGACCACCCCCGTCCCTTGTAGGTGGTCCGATGTCTAGGGAAACGTCGAGCGAGCGATCGTCGGTCCGCGATGGAGCGGGCTACGACGAGGTCTACCGAACGGGCCGCGAGTCCGAGGATTCTTCTTGGTCGTCGGGGGAAGAGTCGTCAACCCAACCTTCCGTCGGAAGGACGAGGGGTGACGGGGTAGGGAGGACCCGCGTAGACGTGGTCCAAATAGACGTTAGTAGGACCGACGGCGGCTCGGGCGATGGAACCTCTGAGAGTACGTCCGGGGTATCCGGGGACGACCGTCCCTTTATTCTTCCCAAGGAATGGTCGGTCAATTATTTTTTGCCGACGATGACGGAGAAAATTTTCAACTCTCTTCGGGCTCGATACCAGATACCCGACGATATCCCGATTCGTCTTCCACTAGAGAAGGAGAAGTGTTACTCGGGAAAGACCGCGGACGTGGGCATGTACGACGCAATGTTCGCGGCCGGTTTAAGGTTGCCCCTGACGGCCCTACATCGTCAGTTGGCGAATTATTTGGGTCTATCCGTCAGCCAGATTGCCCCCAACGCCTGGAGGGTATTCATAGGTTCCGAAGTTTTATGGGGTAGCTTGAGTGGGGGGAACCGTCAGCTGACCCTCGAAGAGTTCTTCTGGTGCTACCGTCCGCACCACATAACCTCGTCTCAAGGGATCTATCATTTCTCGGCGAGGAAAAAGGAGTTACGGTTGGTGTCCGACACGCCCGATTCCAACCGAAATTGGAAGGGACGGTACTTTTTTGTGGAGGGGACGAACTGGGTGTGCCGTCAAGAGGAATGGGAGACGATACCCCAGGGTTTTGACAACACCTGGGGGTATGTTAGGGAGTCAGGTCGTCGCCGTCACCCTCCTTTTCTTGTGGTTTTTATTCAAAGACTCTAACTCGTCCCCTTTCTTCTTTTTCAGCCAGCGTCCGGCCGGAGATCACAAAGGAACAGGAAGCCTTCATTTTGAAGGTGACGGATATTCCTTTGGGGGAGCGGACGTGTCGTGACCTCATCACCCCCGACGCGCTTTACGCGTATTGTGGAGGCCCTCTGCCGTCAGACGAAGCCCGTCGCCTATATAACCTTTCTCGTCAGCGTAAGCTTCGTCAGTTGCCCTTTCCGTTTCGTCATTTTTACTAGCGAGTTTGCTGACACTTCCCCTCATTTTTTGCAGAGATGGAGTCTGGTAGGCTAAAGGCGCAAATCAGGGCTGCCGCCGCGCAGAAGAAGAAGGAGGAGGGGAAGGAGGGGACGTCCAAGCACGTCCAGAAGGCCGCCGACAAGGGCGCGCCCAAAAGGAAGGGTGACGGTGCTGACGACCGTCAAGCCAAGAGACAAACCGTCACCCTTGGGGACGCCTCCTCCAAGCTCCCACCCCCCAAACATGGGGCCGGGAAGGGCCCGATGACGGCCAAGGGTCCCGTCGCCCCGGCGGACGGGCGCTGTATGCTTAACAACAAGGGTTTCGCCCTCGAGCGTCTGGATTCGATCCTCGGGACGGAGGAAGCTGACGTCTGCGCCGGCCAATCGATCCAGGAGCTTGGGGATTCCGGTCTCTTCGACCTTGCCCGGGTAAGTGTGCCTTTGCTCTCGGCACTGCTATCTCGCCCCGTCTATTTCTGGACTCAAGGCTGACAGAAGTTTGATTTGATTTTTTTTTTTTTTTTTTTTTTTTTTTTTTTTTTTTTTTTTTTTGCAGGCTATGGTTCGTATGAGGGCCGTTCAAGTTAAAGGGGCCAAGAACGAGGAGCTGCTGGCTCGTCGGGACAAGCGCATCGCCAACCTGTCTGACGGGTTGGAACAATACAAGGACGCTTGTCGCACCTTGAACGAGGAGTTAAAGGAGTCGAAGGAGAAGCTCGGGGAAGTCACCCATCAGCTGGCGATAGAGACGGCGGCTAAGGTGATGGCGGAGAAGGAGTTGGTTTCCCTTCTGGGCCAGGTGGAGACGGCGAAGACTGACGCCGTCGCCGAGTTCAGGACGTCCCAAACGTTCGTCGACGCCTGCGCCGAATACTATGGTGAGGGATTTGAGGACTGCCTTAAACAGGTGAAGTCCCTCTTTCCTCACCTGGATTTGGCTAGGGTGTCGATGGACGACCCGGTGCCGGCGACTCCGGTGGGTGACGGCGTCACAGTGGACGTTAGTCCAAGTGATTCCGGGACGTTCCTGAAGGGTGATGGCGTCGTCCTGGCCCAACCAGCTCTTGATTCGTCCGGCTCCTTAAAAGCTTTGTCTGCTGATCCTTCCGGCCCCGGGTGTCTTCCCGTCAGCCAAGATCCTCCCAAGGGCGACGAGGCCGAACCCGATGTTACCGGCACCTGACTTGTAGAATTTTTCTCTCTTTTTTTTTTTTTTTTTTTTTGTAAGTGGTGCCCCGTCACATTGAGGGCTTTTTGTAAGGACAATGCCTTCTTGATATGGCGACTTTTATGAAATGTGTAACTTTTATTCCAAGTTTTATGTATGGTTTTCTTTCGTCGAAGCATGGTCAGCCAACTTTAGACTCAACACTTTTTGTATCGATGACCTTCCAACGGGGCCATCAATTTTCTTGCATAATGGGTTCATGCTTTTTGTTGGGTTAGAGTAGAACTATTAACTTTCCAAGCCGTCATCCTATGAACCGCCACTTTGTAGGCATGACCGGTTTTTGGTACTTGTAGGGTCCTTGGCCCTTTACCTTTCAGGATAGTGCCGTCGTTTTTGAGACCGTCTGATTTTTATGCGATCCATTTAGAGTTGAGCCGTCGGCTTGGGTGCCTGACGCTTTTGCGCCCTGTGGATTTTAGGTTGACTTTTAAGTCGTCGGCTTGGGCGCCTGACGCTCTTATGCCTTGTAGAGTTTAGGTCGCTGGCTTTTAAGCCGTCGGCTTGGGCGCCTGACGCTTTTACGCCTTGTAGATTTAGTTTGGCTTTTGAGCCGTCAGCTGGGGTTCCTGACGCTCTTATGCCTTGTAGATTTAGTTTGGCTTTTGAGCCGTCAGCTGGGGTGCCTGACGCTTTTACGCCTTGTAGATTTAGTTTGGCTTTTGAGCCGTCAGCTGGGGTTCCTGACGCTCTTATGCCTTGTAGATTTAGTTTGGCTTTTGAGCCGTCAGCTGGGGTGCCTGACGCCCTTACGCCTTGTAGATTGTTTGGCTTTTGAGCCGTCAGCTGGGGTGCCTGACGCTCTTATGCCTTGTAGATTTAGTTTGGCTTTTGAGCCGTCAGCTGGGGTGCCTGACGCTCTTACGCCTTGTAGATTGTTTGGCTTTTGAGCCGTCAGCTGGGGTGCCTGACGCTCTTACGCCTTGTAGATTTAGTTTGGCTTTTGAGCCGTCAGCTGGGGTGCCTGACGCTCTTACGCCTTGTAGATTGTTTGGCTTTTGAGCCGTCAGCTGGGGTGCCTGACGCTCTTACGCCTTGTAGATTTAGTTTGGCTTTTGAGCCGTCAGCTGGGGTGCCTGACGCTCTTATGCCTTGTAGATCTTAGACGTCGTCTTGGTATACCTGTTTTAAGAGCCAAGCACAGTGCAAGAGAGATTGAATAAACTTCTGAAACATGTATCAAATTTAAGGAAGAAAGGTGCCCATTGGGCCCTCGAGATACATTTGGGTGAATACAAGTAAGAGCTGTCGCTCCTTTATTATTGGTAGTACTTTCGTAGGTGCTCGGCGTTCCATGGATGGGGTAGTGTCTGTCCCCCCAACGTTTCCAAGTGGTAGGTGCCTCTTCTATGCCACGTCGTCACCCGATAGGGTCCTTCCTAGTTGGGGCCGAGCTTTCCTTGGGCAGGGTCTCTGGTAGCGCCCATGACTCTTCTTAGAACAAGGTCTCCGACCTGGAAGTCCCTGTGCTTGACCCGGGAGTTATAGTGCTTGGTCATGCGATCTTGGTACCGTGCGAGTCTTTGTTCGGCCACTGCTCTGACTTCGTCGACCAGGTCCAGGCGTAGGCGCAGCGCCTCGTCATTCCTGTTTTCATCGTGAGCATTCACCCTGTAGGTTGTGAGTCCTATTTCGGCTGGGATGACTGCTTCGTTTCCGTAGGTTAGCCGGAATGGGGTTTCTCCTGTTGGGGTCCTTGCCGTCGTCCGGTATGCCCAAAGTACGCTGGGTAATTCCTCAGGCCATATCCCCTTTGCCCCCTCGAGCCGAGTCTTGATAATCTTCAGCAAGGATCGGTTCGTCACTTCGACTTGGCCGTTGGCTTGGGGGTGGGCGGGGGAGGAGTAGTGGTTCTTAATCCCCAGCTGCGAGCAGAACTCTCGGAAGGGGCCGTTGTCGAATTGCCTGCCATTGTCCGAGACTAGGACCCTTGGGATCCCGAATCTGCATATGATGGATTTCCAGACGAAGTTCCGCACATTCTTCTCCGTGATGGTGGCCAGGGCTTCGGCTTCTACCCACTTTGTAAAGTAGTCTATGCCTACAATCAGGAACTTCAGCTGCCGCGTAGCCGTTGGGAAGGGTCCCATAATGTCCAGCCCCCATTGAGCGAATGGCCACGGGGCTGTTATGGGAGTTAGCTCTACGGGCGGCTGTCTGGCGATGTTGCCGAACCTTTGGCATCGGTCGCAAGCTTTGACATAGGCTTGAGTATCCTCCTGCATGGTGGGCCAGTAATACCCCGCCCGAATCAGTTTGTGCGCCAATGATCTAGATCCCGAGTGGTTTCCGCAGACTCCTTCGTGGACTTCCCTCATGACATAGTCGGCTTCTTCGGGTCCCAAACACCTCAGGTATGGGCGAGAGAAGCCCCTTTTGTATAGGACGTCCTTCATTAGTACGAATCTTGCGGCTCGGACCTTCAGCCTTCTGGCGGCTTCTTTTTCGTCCGGTAACGCGCCATCCTTTAGGTAGGAGATCAGCGGCGTGGTCCAGTTACCTCCGGAGCTTATTTCCTGCACACTGACAATGTCTATTAGCGGCGTCGTTTGTACAAAGGAAAGTACATTCTCCGGAGCGGCCACGTGTTCTGAAGAGGCGGCTCTGGCGAGGCGGTCAGCTTGCTCGTTTTCTTCTCTAGGTATTTGGATAACTTCGGCCCTTAGTTCATCCACTCTTCGCTTCGCTTGTTCTAAATACTTTTTCATTCTGTCGCCTCTACACTCGTAGTCACCGCTTATTTGGTTGACAATGACCTGGGAGTCGCAGTAGGCTATTACTCTAGTGGCCCCGGCTGCCTTGGCGAGGTCGATCCCTGCTATCAGCGCCTCATATTCCGCCTCATTATTCGTGGTGGGATAATGTAGGCGAATCATGCATTCGACCTGATCTCCTTCGGGGGAGTGAAGGACTACGCCTACTCCGCCGGCCTGTCTGGTCGACGACCCGTCTGAATGTAAGGTCCACGGATGGTGGTCGTTTGCCCCCCAGTCTTTATCGCTTGTGAATTCGGCAATAAAGTCGGCGACAGCCTGACCCTTCAGGGCAGTGCGCGGGCGATACCTGATGTCGAACTCGGTCAATTCGATCGCCCATAAGGCCAGGCGACCGGCCGCTTCGGGGTTGCGCATAGCCCGTCGAAGGGGTTTGTCGGTTAAGACGACTATCGTATGGGCTTGAAAATATGGCTTGAGCTTACGGGCCGCGGTGATTAAGGCGAGGGCGAGCTTTTCCATTGGCGGATACCTTTCTTCCGCCCCGCGGAACGCCCGGCTGGCGTAGTACACAGGCCTTTGGACCTTGTCTTCCTCCCTGACCAAGGCCGCGCTGACGGCCGCCGGGGAGACGGCCAGGTAAAGGAATAGCTCTTCCCCTGGTTGCGAGGGGCTCAGCAGGGGCGGTGAAGAGAGGTAGGCTTTTAGTTCCTCGAAGGCCTTTTGGCACTCGCCCGTCCATTCGAACGACTTCTTCAGCGTGCGGAAAAAGGGTAGGCACTTGTCTGTCGCTCTTGATACAAATCGGTTCAGGGCGGCTACCCTCCCGTTCAAGCTTTGTACCTCCTTCGTGTTCCTCGGGGGCGCCATGTCCATTATGGCCCGAATCTTATCAGGGTTGGCCTCGATGCCCCTCTGGGACACCATGAAGCCTAGGAATTTCCCCGCCGCCACTCCGAACGCACACTTTGCGGGGTTGAGCTTCATGTCGTAGGAACGGAGCGTGTCGAATGTCTCTTCAAGGTCCTTCAAGTGATCCTCCTTCTTCCTGCTTTTTACTAACATGTCGTCGACATATACCTGAACGTTCCTTCCAATTTGGTCGGCGAACATCTTGTTCATGAGTCTCTGATATGTGGCGCCCGCGTTTTTCAGCCCGAATGGCATCACCTTGTAACAGAAGAGGCCCTGGCTGGTGACAAACGAGGTCTTCTCTTGATCAGCCACGTCCATCCGGATCTGATTGTACCCTGAGAAGGCGTCCATGAAGCTCAGTAGCTGGTGTTGGGCTGTAGAGTCCACCAGCGCGTCGACTCGCGGGAGGGGGTAACTGTCTTTGGGGCATGCCTTGTTCAGGTCTGTGAAGTCCACACACATGCGCCACTTCCCGCTAGCCTTCTTGACCATCACCACGTTGGCCAACCAGTCAGGATAGTATACTTCCCGGATGAAGTCCGCTTCTCGCAGCTTGCCCACTTCTTCCGCCACTGCCCGGTCCCGCTCCGGGGCGAACACCCGCTTCCTCTGGCGGACGGGCCGGAAAGATGGCGACACGTTCAGCTTGTGTACCATGACTGAAGGGTCAATTCCCGGCATGTCTTCGTGACTCCAAGCAAACACATCCTGGTTTTTTCGGAGGAGAGTCACGAGCGCCTGCCGAGCCGAAGCGCAGGTGAAGGCGCCAATCCTGGTGGTCCTGTCTGGCCTGGACTCGTCGAGAATAATCTCCTCTAGCTCTTCTGCGGGTTCTGCCCCCACCCGCTGCTCTATGTTCATTGCCGGCAAGTGGCTATCTGCTTCTACCATCGCTATGTAGCATTCTCGCGCGGCCACCTGGTCTCCCCATAATTCCCCTACTCCGCCCTCTGTGGGGAACTTGACCATCAGGTGGTAGGTCGATGTTACAGCCTTCCAGGCGTTAAGGGTGGGCCGCCCGACGATAGCGTTGTAGGCGGACGGACAGTCGACGACGAGGAAGGTGACATCTTTGGTGACCTGCCGGGGATACTCCCCAATTGTGACCGGCAAGGTGATGGAGCCGAGGGGGTAAACCCTGGTCCCTCCGAACCCGACAAGCGGAATGTTGGTAGGCGTCAGGCGTTCCTTGTCGATCCGCATCTGTTGAAATGCTGGGTAATAGAGGATGTCTGCGGAGCTACCGTTGTCGATCAAGACCCTGTAGGTGTTATAGTCCCCCAGCCGGATAGTGACGACAAGGGCATCATCATGCGGATGATGAAGACGCTGGGCGTCTTCCTCCGTGAATTCAATAGTGGGGCCGCTGACACGCGGTTTCTTCTGGACGACGCCCGCCGCTCGGATGTTCTGTACCGCTCTTAGGTAGGCCTTCCGAGCTTTCTTCGTCGATCCGACGGCCGCCGTGCTCCCGATTATCATCCTTATATCTCCTATGGGAGGTCTGGGGCGCTCATTGTCCCGGCGGGGATTCTACTCCTGTCGGGGCGCTTGCGCCCTTTCTCGGCTGACGAATCTTTGCAGCTTTCCCTGCCTGATTAGGGCCTCAATTTGCTGCTTCAAGTCGTAGCAGTCGGCGGTGTCGTGGCCGTGGTCTCGGTGGAAGCGGCAATACTTGTCCTTGGGTCGTTTATCGGGATTCCCCTTCAGTTTCCCCGGAAATGTCAGGGACCCCTCGTCCTTGATCTCCATCAGGACTTGGTCGACTGGGGCCGTCAGCGGGGTGAAGCTTATGAACTTCCCGGCAAGAGGTGGTGGTCGCCTGTTGTCTCGGCCTTCTGTTCGGGGTTTCTTCCGCCCCCTATCCTGCCTTACGTCCTCCGGCCTCTTGCCCTGCCTCACGTCCTCCTGCCTCTCTCGCCTCCCGGGAGGCCTCTCTCCCCGGGCTTGTAATGCATCTTCTGCATTCATATACTTCGTGGCCCTGTAGAATACATCCGACATCGTCTTCGGGTCATTCTTGTATAGAGAGAACAAGAATTTGTCCTCCTTCAGCCCGTTGGTGAACGCGGCGACCTGTATCTTATCGTCCGCATCATCGATGGAAAGTGCCTCTTTGTTGAAACGGGCTATGTAGGACCTGAGCGTCTCGTCCTCCCGCTGTCTGATGTTCATCAAGCATGCGGTGGATTTTTTATACCTGTGTCCTCCGATGAAATGCGTGGTGAACTGGGCACTCAATTCTCTGAAGGTACCGATAGAGCCGGGCGTCAGCCTGCCGAACCAGGTTCTCGCCGCGCCCTGCAGCGTCGCCGGGAAGGCCCGGCACATGATTTCATCCGGTACACCATGCAAGTGCATCAATGTCTTGAAGGACTCTAGGTGGTCTAGTGGATCCTTGGACCCGTCATACTTCTCTATCTGGGGCATACGGAACTTCGGCGGTGTGGGGAACGAAGCAACATGTGTGGTGAAGGGAGTGTCCGTACGGTGGACGAGGTCGTCGAGGTCGCTGGATACTCGTCCCCTGAGGGCGTTCATCATAAAGTCCATGCGTTCCTTCATCAACCGCATCTCCTCAGTAACACTGGGCGGATCATTGTTAGCGGCCGATGGACGGCTTGTCCCCTGCCCTTCGGGTTGGGTCAACGCGTGGCTCCCCTCCGGGCCTCCACGATCTCTCCCTTGGGCGCTGTTTTCTTCATTCTCTCCCTGGTTACCAGCCGTCGCGTTCCTTCGTAACAGCTGTTCTTCCAAGTCATCGTTACGTTTTGTGAGACGTTCCACCGCGGCCATCAGAGTCTGGACTTGTCTCTCGAGGGCCGTAGCGTGTTGTTCGTTGCCTTGGTCGTTCATTGTGGTAACCCTTGAACGCGTAAGTACCATGCAACTCTTTGTCCGGGAAGCACAGAACGCAGCTTACGTACGTATCTTCTGACGTTTTCCCACAGACGGCGCCAACTGATGATGCCGCAAAAGATCACCCTCAGTGAGCCGCTGGACCTGGACGCGTTCCGGGGGAACCTGCACGAGTACAAGGAACCTCAAAGGCGATGTACCGGTGTGGTACCGGCCAACGATCCTCCGACGGCTAAATTAGTATTTTACACAACTCTAGAGTGCCAGAGTCGGGATAGGAGCATGCGTACCTTTGTTCATGAGGATCGATGGTATTTATAGGGGTGTGGAGCTGGGACTTTTGGCGTGTTCGGGGAGGTGACCTCTGATCGGAGCCATGCCGTAAAGCGTGTTCTTTACGAAATCCTTTCCTCACCGAGGCCATCCCTCATTGCGTGGAGCACAAGTTACCTATCTCAGCGCTAGGCGTGCTTTACAAGACATGTCAGTCCCTTCGGCTTCTCACCGTCACCCACTTATCCCGTCGGTCAGTGGGTGACGGCGTAACGAAGGGATCGGAGGCGTTTTGGGGGCGACGGGTGGAGCGGTGCCGTCAACATCCTGCCGCGCCGTCAGCCAACAGATGGGTGACGGCGCCTTCGAATGGTACCCCCCCCATCAAGAGCTATGTCATATGAATGTGAATGATATTGAGATTTTGAGATTTTGGTGCCATTTAAATAATAGGATCCGCTGGTTGTGTATGAGGGTGTGCATGTGTCTCTTGTTACATTATTTCAGAGCAATTATAAAAGGAAATGCTACCAGTTAGTTGGTTGTTCTTTTGCCTTCTCTAGGAACTTGTTGATGCCATATTTTTTGGTGGTTATATTCAATTTTATTCAGATATGTTGCAGCACAGAATTGTGACATTAAATCTAGTGTAATAAGTCATTTTGCAATTCTGGTTTATTAGGATGAAATTGGTCATTTCAACACTTACCGTGAATATGTTGTAGCTGTGCTTAATGAAATTATCAGTGGTATGGATATGGAGTTTTATAAATGACCAATTGCTCTTCATTTGCTCTTTAATGATTATTTCAATGATTTGCTCTTCACTTGCTCTTCATTTGTTGTCTTGAAGGCAGTATTCATGGGTAGCTCTTTGTTTCGCAAATTGCTTCTTGATGACTCCGATGAGAATGAAATAATCGAAGAAGTTGTCATGGATTCAACATCATGAAAACGTCGTTCCTATATTAGACGTAACCATTTGGCAGGCCATTAAAGGCTTTACCTTGACTTCTTTGCCGACTCGCCAATTTATCCAGAGAAAGTATTTCGAAGTTTGGATGAGCCGTTCTTTTTTTCTCAATATTATTTCTAAGGTAGAAGCTCATGATCCATACTTTGTCCAAAAAAGAAATGGTGGCAAAAAGCTTGGGTTATCTCCCTTTCAAAAGTTCACTACTGCACTTAGGATGCTTACGTATGGAGTAACGGGTGATTTTATGGATAAGTATGTGCAGATTGGAGAAACCACTGCCTTACAGAGTTTGGAAAAATTTGTTATTGCTGTGGTTGATATTTTTTCTGAGGAATATTTGAGGAAGCCAAATGATGAAGATATTGCTAGATTGTTAGCCCATAGCAAAAGGCATGGATTTCCAGGTATGTTAGGTTCAATTGATTGCATGCATTGGAAATGGAAAAATTGTCCATGTGCATGGAAAGGTCAATATTGTGGTCATATTTATGAGCCAACTATTATTTTGGAAGCAATGGCATCATATGATTTTTGGATATGGCATGCATTTTTTGGGTTACCTGAATCAAATAATGATATTAATGTATTAGAATGATCACCTATATTTTCTAAGCTAGCACAAGGATGTGCTCCTTCAGTTAATTACTCAATTAATGGTAATAACTACAACATGGGATATTACCTTGTTGATGGAATATATTCAAAGTGGGCAACATTTGTGAAGACAATTCTAGTTCCACAAGGAGAATTTTTTTTTTTTTTTTGCAAAAGCACAAGAGGCGTATAGGAAGGATGTTGAGCGTGCATTTGGAGTACTATAGGCATGATTCGCAATTGTTTGTGGACCTGCACAATTTTTCTATCCTGAAATGCTCCAAAAAATCACGAAAGCGTGCATAATTCTCCATAACATGATTGTTGAAGATGAGCGAGATGAAAATGAAGCGGTAGACTTCGATTATGAACAAATTGATGAAGTGAATAATCCTCTTATACAAGTGTCACGTGAGCATGCAAATGGATTTATGGCATTCATCCAAAGTCATCAACGCATTAGAGGCCAAGAAATCCATTATCAACTCCAATCGGATCTTATCAATCATTTATGGCAATTACATGGCAAGTCGTAGGAACTTCAAGTGTGAGTTTTTATTGTATTTTCATATGAGACTTGTGCTTGTTTCTTTATATCTATAAACAACTCTAGTTTTATCTTTAACTGTAAATAATTTTTTGTAGATAACTTGGTGAAGCATTTGTTGCATACCTTAAAAGTACCCTTCAAATCTGAAAGCAAGGGCAGGTTCAAGACAGCCAGCTTCAAATTCAAAGCATTGTCTAAACATGGTAGTTAATGCAGACTTGGCAAATGAAAATTTTTGAATGACATGCATATGTATAACTGGAAACTTTAGCAAAGTTGTTGGTGGCAAGTGGGTTCCACAAGTGGTTTTGATTGAATTGAATTGAATTGCTTTGGTTTCTAATCTTATCTTGGTTGTTGTTTGCTTTCTGTTCAATTAATACAAACTTCTTTGCTTTATTGTGCATGTTCAACTGCTCAAGCTCTGATTTTTGGTATTGCTTTATGTGAATTTTGATCTGTTTCATGCAATTCTGGTTTTTAGTAGACTGGGTTTATTCTTTATAGTGTTATTAGTTATAAACCTTTGTTGGGTTTGCCTTTTTCTTTTTGTTTGTTTGGTTAAATCAAGCATAAATAGAGTTTTCTAGATTATTGGTATTGACTTGGGAATCGGTTTCAAGCTAAATAGAGTAGCAGTTCATGAATTTTCTGGAAATTTTGTGTTTTTAGTAACTTTATCTTGATACAGTTATAAAGTTATGCTTTTTAGGACTAAATTATGAATATTCTATTCATAGAGATAAAGATTCCCATTCTTCCATCACTTTCCTTTATTTGGGTTTTCTTCTTTATAGGCTAAGTTTTTGAGATTAGTGACTTTTGAGTTGGTTCTCTTTGCTCTATTTTGTTGGTTTCTATAATGTTTTAGTATGAAAAAAATTTGGTAGTTAATCCATGTAGTAATGCGGACTTGGCAAATGAAAAATTTTGAGTGACATACATATGTAGAGACTTTATTTTGAGGGTTGTTGCTGGGTACAAAATATGATAATTAATGGTAGTTATTTGAAAACATAAAGAAAGAATATTTAAATGAAGTTGTAAAAAAAATAGAATGCTTGATATTTGATGAATTGTAAAATAATATGTTAAAATTGATAAAGTAAAATTTTAAAATTGTAAATGCTAAAATATTTAGCGTTCTTGATGAGAATGCCCTAGGAGTTTGTAAAGGAGGTAGTATTTTGTATGCTGCATGGAGTGGCCTCTCACAATCATCCGCGTCGGTACGAATAATTTCCGTTTTGTAAGATCCCATATTTTTCAAAGGGCCCATTGCCCACAACTGTCTGCGTCTCAAATCACCGTCCCAATCAAACTAACGCACATATCAAACCCAAACACATTAAAAAAAAAACCAATCAAATCGTCCAGCGTGGAACATTCGAGCCACTCAACCGGTATATTTAACGAACCCCAAATAGTCAATCATTCTCAGTTATATATGTCAAGGGCCCTGATCTTTCCACGTCTTCACGCGACCCCACACACTAATCGAAAGTATCCCTCACGTATTTCAATTTGACACGTCGACAGAAGCTAAACTCGCACCTGTCAACTCCCCACCTCGCACGTGCCAAGCAATCTATATAAGCACCCTATAATTAAAACACCAAATGATAGCTAGGCACAGAGAGAGAGAGAGAGAAAGAGAAAGATTTGCCGGAATATTCCGAGATTTCAGGTTTGAATTTTTTTTTTTTAAATTTCAATGGAAAATGAAATTATTAATTTTTACTTTAATTTTCGCTTTGTATTCCAAAGAATCTTTGAAAAAAAATTTTGTTTCGAATTTCGATTCTTTGCTTTCCAAACATTTTCTCAGTTACCAAACAGGTACAAAGAGATTTTTTTGATTTTCTTTTTTACTTGCTTATTACCATTTCTGATTAGATTTTGAATTCGTACTAACAATTGGACAAACTGCAATATCAGCATGTAATGCATTTTTTTTTTTTCAATTGTAATTTTCTCTGTAACCAAACAGAACATAACCATTTTCTGAGAAAAGTTCAGTTTCTAGCTAGCTGAGCCATGTATTTCTATGTGATCAGCTAAGATATCATAATAAAGTGTAAAATTCACTAAATTTTGAACTTTTTTTGTGTGTATGTGTGTGTGTAGGCAAAAAGTGTTCTTCTAGGGTTTGCGCAGAATCGATTGTGTTTGTGTTTGTGTGTGATTTTTGTGTTGTGATGCCGTACCGTGTTCGCGAGAATCTATTCATTGGCAACATCAGTGACGCGGCGGAGATTCTCCAAAACGGTAGCACCGAGATCACACATATTCTCTCGGTCCTCAGCTCGGTTTCGATATCGTTTTTCTCCGAATGGCGCAGCAGTGTCGTTATTCCGGCTAAGGAAATCAAGAAGGTTTATGCTGGTGGAGGAGGTGGTGGCGGTGGTGGTGATGGTTGTTCAGGTTCCGTGGAGGAGGATTCAATTGCTGATGGAGGGGCCAAGAGTTCCTTATCGTCGGATAAGATTTTGTACTCATTGGAATATGCGGGCAAGGATTTGAAGCTGGTGAGGATGGCCGTGCCAATTAGAGATATGGAGAGTGAGGACTTGTTGGATTATTTAGATGTTTGTTTTGACTTCATTGATCGGAATCGAAAAGAGGGGTCTGTTTTGGTACATTGCTTCGCGGGCGTGTCAAGAAGGTATACTTTGTTTATTCCTTTTCTTGTTATTGGGTTTACAGCTTTTAGGTAAAGTTGTTAACTTTTTATGTGGAAACAAAGTTGCTCTTAAACCCTGTTCTGTAATATGAGTGCCTAATGTGTGTTTCTCGTAGTGTGCTTGACTGCTTGATACCTGTATCTATATTTGTGTACTGGGATTTTAGTGGGGTCTAAGATTAGGACATAAGATAGGAGTAGTTGGTGGTCTTAGGGATCAAACTGGGATTTGCAGTATTCCACAAAACGGGAGAGATGTGATCATAAAATACTTAGCATCAAATCAAGCTCTTGAAGAAGTGTAAAACATTGCAAATATGCTAAATGAACAAATATATGCAAGATAAGAGAGAAAAACTGATGGAAAGTCTGAGCATAGAAGAGAAAAATAAGAAAAGTAGAAAAAATTGACTAATAAATGCTACAAAACCTAATTATGCATTCATACATGAATGTATAAATCTTTGAAAAACTACAAGTTGCAATAAATTAAAGAGAAATCTAGGTAACGGAAGTTATCGAAAATGGTTTCGAGACAAAGCTAAATGAAATTACTAATGCTGGAATGCCATTTATTTTATAGTCATGAAAATGATTATTTAACACAATTGTGCCTTTTTAAGAGTACATAGTTTTTAAAGCCTCATGATATCCATAAGATCCTGGGTTCAAAACTTTTTGCCAGCATCTTGGAGCTGCCTCCGTGGGACTTCTCCTTGTAATAATCTAGTGCGTGTGGGACGAGGAGGATTGCATACACCCGAGGAAATAGTCAAATACTCGTAGAGATCTAGACACTCTCGTTTGTTAAAAAAAAAAAAAAAAAAAAGGAGTACAGAGTTTTAAAAATTATATGAACATTATAACAAGCAACATTATAAATTAGCAGAGGGAATATACTCAAATTTTACTTGATTATGCAATTCTACACCAGTTTTCAACATTGTAGCTTGGTGATATGATTCTTTGACCAGTTAAGATTGTCAGAGAGCCTTGAACTTATCAAAGAAGAAGGAAAAAAAATTGTGAGATTCACTTAAAATTTAAAACAAATTTTAAATTTCCACTAAATGTACAGCCATATGACTTTTCTTTCAAATCCAACAAAAAGATGGTGAGTTGCATTCAAATACCAGTTTATGGATCATATGATGAAAAGTTTGCATGAGTACCTGATTTTCAAAGCACAGAATTGAAGTCGTACTTATTAATTAAAAAAATGGTAAAATACTATTTTGGTCCCTAAACTTTACCAAAGGTTTGCTTTTCATCCCTGAACTTTAAAAAATTCATTTTTTGTCACTAAACTATTGAAAATGTTTTCTTTTTTTTCCTTAAATTTTACCAAAAGTTTGTTTTTCATCCTTAAATTATTGTAAAAGTTCTTTTTTCACCCCCATTTTTGTCTCTAAACTATTTAAAAAAAAACTATTTACAAAGTTTAAGGATGAAAAAAAAAACTTTTTAAAGTTTAGGGACTAAAAACAAAATTTTAGTAAAGTTTAAGGACCAAAATAGTATTTTACCCAAAATGGTTTACTTGCTACTATATTTTATTTCTTGCTTCTTCTTATAATCCTTAGTGCATTCGAGGGAAGTGTGTGTTACATTGTCAACCTAGTATAAAATGTTGGAATTTTTTTTTTACTAGTATAAAATGTCAGAAATTGTCCAGAAGAGACCTACATTGAATAATAGGTTTTCTGGTTTACTGAATTGTCGAGACTTGGGGGTTTACACTCTTCTTTGCATGTGTTGCAGTGCAGCTATCATTACAGCGTATCTGATGAGAACTGAACATTTATCTCAAGAAGGTGTGAACAAATCCATTGTTTATTTGAAGTTTTGTCGGTCCACAAATTGGTATATGCCTTTGGCTTCTAGTTTTATTTACAATGCTTTTGTTGGCCTTCTTGTCTAATGAGATTGAAAATATTACGCTTTTGATGGCCCTTTTTTTTTTCATACACATCCCTGCAGATGCTCTGGAATCCTTGAAGCAAAGCTGTGAATTTGTGTGCCCTAATGATGGTTTTATAGAGCAGGTTATGCTATAAAATGCTTTATTGCATGGTGATTTTAAGGGGTAATTTCCCATATATCTAGCCTAACAGAAATATATTATTTCCTCCTCCTTATGGCAGTTAAAGATGTTTGAAGAAATGGACTTCAAGGTTGACCGTGCAAGCCCCATATACAAGCGCTTTCGACTGAAAGTATTAGGTACATATTCGCTCCCCCCACCCCCCCCCCCCCCCACCCCTGTTTTTTTCTTCTCCTTTTGTCAAGCTTTATATGCTTAAATGCATTTTTTACCATTACCCTTGCCCTTGTAGCTTAGTAGTACTTCTCCTTGTAAAGGAGGTCTGAGATTTGACCCACTGTAGGTGTGGTTTTGTGAGCCTTGTAGGATGATGCATTAAAAAGCTACATAAAATCAGGGGTAGTTCTTTTTCTCTAATTTTCAGGTAAGTTAAACGTTCACCCTGGTGGGTCTTGAACCCACATCTTCACTCTCAAGCACCTTTCATACAGAGGGAAGAGGTGTCATTTAAGCTAGAGCTCATTGGCTGTCTGGTTTAAGGTCTACTGCTTTATAAATATTCTTTTTTTTTTTAGAAGAACTTGATAAATATTTCTGAGAATGTAAAATAAAGGTTTATTACCTGATAAATGATGCATCCAAATTTTGTCGTATAAAAGTTATTTGTGTCTGGTTGGCTTTAGAAAATCATGAAAGTTCCATTCATCTCGGGACATAGGCAACAGAGACAGAAGGCTATAATTCTATAAGTAGATTCTGAAATGATGTTGTTGCCAATTACAGATACCACTATATGGCTGGGTATATGTTGGTGTGCAGCGTCATGAGTCTCTTGTAATCATACAGTTATGATTGAGTGATATTAAGGAGCAATGCTATCCTACAAGTCCTATGGTTTTATGCATTAAGCATTGTGAGGCCATTGTATAAAAGTTTTATCTTTTAAACAGCCCATGAGACCTGAACATTGCATTTTTGGGATACATCAATTAGTTCAAAAGCCATATCTCTTAGATTTACAACTGATGCAACATGAGCAAAGCATTTTGGGAGGAGACCAGAAATGTGTGGAATTCTTTTATGTTACTCCTCTTCAGAGGGGTGGATGTTGCATTCTTGTCATAGGTAAATTTTAAAGTGCAAATCTCTTTACTATCTATGTGTAACTGATACCCGGTTGCACATGGTTAACCTCTGAGAACCTGTTTGCCCCAAATCATGTGAAACCCTAACATTAGTTCCTTCCCTAGTTCTCTTTTTTTGTTCTTTAATGAAATTATTTACTGATAAAAATAATTAAAAAATGTAGTTCCATCCCCAGTCATATAGACAGAAATAAGCCTCCAATAATCTCGTTCATTTGCAAATGCTGAATTCGAAAGGTAAGATAAGATAATCATTTCCTTTGTTGTTACTTATGCCCTTCGCCAATAAAATGGCAAATCTGTTCATCCTCCCAATTGAACAACTTTATTATGTTTTAGTTTGTTCATAACATATTTACCATTTTTTCACAGGGTATTCAAATATAGATCTATATCATCTCATTGACTCCGGGGCATTCTATTAGCTGCCAATTTCTTGCCCTGAATTTGATATTTTTCTTATATTTGTACTAGAAATACCACTTAGTCCTCTGAAAATATCAGGGTCTAGAATTAAGGCTTGAGTGGTCTATAGAGCAACAAAAGACCCTAATTCTCTTGCTGTTGATGAAGAATTCTTTTGGTGCAACATGGTCCATTTTTGAAATTGTGTCCTTGATGTAGATTTCCGCCTTTAAGATTCTTTCAGTAGTGAGCATAATTGTAAGTTTAAGTTAATTTAAGCTAGGTATTGTACTTTTGGATTTTTCTATTGTTATTGTTCTTTTTATTTGTTGAGATTGAGATTGAATGATAAGGTTTTCTTCTGTTTTCAAATGTTAATTGTTGAAAGGTCCACTCATCCATGGTTTCAGGTGAATCTTATAACCGTGGGGAGAAGATAGAAAGTTCTAAATTTGGGGCAGATCCTGGTTTGGCTACAGAAGTTTCCTCAGAAGTGGAAGTAGCTTCAAATTTAGGAAATAATCGTACACCTGCATACCGCTGCAAGAAATGCCGAAGAGTTGTTGCACTGCAGGAGAACGTTGTAGATCACATTCCAGGTGAGGGTGAGACATCCTTTGAGTGGCGCAAGCGGAAAAGTGGCAACCCATATAACAAGTCTGAAGAGTCTGAGTGTTCATCCATTTTTGTTGAGCCTCTACAATGGATGACGGCAGGTAAATTATTATTTCAAACTTTCTGATTCTTGGACTATAAAATGATTGTTTCTTGGAGGTTATTAACTCATACAAATCAGATAAGCAACTAATGTACGTTAAAATTACATTTAGTATTTGAAATTTCTCCTCTATAGACTGGGTTGTAGAATAACATTCTGTAAGCAGATCATTTACTCCTGGTAAAATTTTGGGTCTAAAAATAAATTAAAGGAGAAAAAAAAAAGGTCCCTTCCCAAGTTCTGTACAAGGGATCCAAGGTCACTCTTGTTCAAACCAGTTTGTTTGACTAACCAAACTTGGCAAAGTAAGCATTATTATTATTGATGGCATCTTAGGGTTTCACGTAATCTATCATGTAAATAGACATGTTTAAAATAATTAAACTTTTGATAGTTATTTCTTGTCATCCAGTTAAAGAAGGTGCAATGGAGGGCAAGTTGTCCTGTGCTCACTGTGAAGCTCGCTTGGGTTTCTTCAATTGGTCAGGCATCCAATGCAGTTGTGGGAGCTGGATCACCCCAGCCTTTCAGATCCATAAAAGCCGAGTGGACATCAGCACTGTCTAAAATTTGTCAAAAAAAACATTTGTCAAGAAAAGTTTCTTACCAATCCTGCAACGATAGAACTGCGCAGTATCTTTCCAGTAATAAATTTAGAAACTCAGATACCGCTAAAACAAGGTACATAGTTTCCAAGTCAACCTGAAACTATAGAAGAAAGAGAGGCCTCCTAAAGCCTTTTTTTGCATTTGCTGCAGTAGGAGAACGAAGCTTTGAGTAGAATGCTGTCTTGCATGTCTGGTATACGTTATGATTTTGATTTGATTGTGGTTTGACCAACATGCAGACTAGTTTTCTTTATTGTTTGAGTATCATGTTGTTATTGAGGTTCATATTTTAGGCAATTTTTTTGGCATGGAGATGTGGAAGACATTCAAGGGTAAACTATGTTAATGGGGAAGCTCTGCTATCCAATATTTCTAAAGAATGATTGTCAATTGCTTGGGAGATTCCTTTGTTTTCATCACGTTATCTTCCTTTGTTATAGCTACCTAATGTATATGAAGTGAATGAAAAATTTGGTGATCTTTTCTTGTCTCGAAACGCACCTTCTCCCACCCCCTACCCCTCTTTCAAGAGCGATATATATACTAAACACACAATAAGGATAAAAGGAGTATTTAGATACCCCGTTATCACTTATCGGATAATTTATCTTGGAGAGAGAGAGAGAGAGAGAGACAGATGCCCAATGTAGAGATTTTCATGAATTTAAAGGATATGATGAGCAAATCTATACCGAAGTACCAACCCTTAGATACAATTCAATTAAATTGTAATTAATAATTCATTTGTATGAAAAAAAAAAAATTTAAGAGAATGGTTCGAATTTCATTTTTTGGTTTAAAGTGTTTGAATAAAGCATGAAAAATACAAGGGTTTTTTTTTTTTTTTTTTTTTCTCCTGTTCATTTAAATATAGATCCACAATGCAATCCAAGGCTAAAGATGATCTTAGCGGTGGAGGTGAGGGGTAGTATTTTTGAGAAAGTGTTGACAATTGTGATACGATCGAATATAAATAAACTCAATTTCCTTCAAAATTCAACTAATTTCGAAAGGAATTATACTTTGTATGGAGTTCATTTAGGTTCAATAGAAATGAGTTTCTTAAAAAAAAAAACAAAACAAATCAAAACAAAACAAAACTCAATAGAAATGAATACGCTAATTGATTTGTCTTTAGATCGTGTTATCTACTATTCATTATGCAAGGGTGATAGACATGCATTCATCACATTTAATAAAGGCAGCTAATTTGAGGGATTGTTTTTCTCTTTTAGCTGCTTCAATCTCTCTCTCTCTCTCTCTCTCTCTCTCTCTCTCTCTCTCTCTCTCTCTCTCTCTCTATATATATATATATATATATATGACCATAAACTCTCATTGTAACATATATTGAGAAATAGAGACAAAAATAGAAAAACACTGAGAGACAAATAGCAAAAAAAGATATGTATTCAATGTTAAAAATAATACAATGTAGTGGATGACCACTAGAGAAGAAATAATTCAAATATAATTTTACTCTCTGTTGTTGCTCATTTTTGCAAATCCATATCCAAAAGCCCATGAAGAAGAAAGCCCAATGAAAAGCAAAATTCAAAGACCCACCAAGAAGACCGAAGAGTAAGAAAGGTCCAAAGAAAAAAATGCAAGGGAAAAACAATCTGCAGCAAAGTGCAGATCTGCCACAGAATACAATTCTGCCGCAGAATACAGTTCTTCAGCGAAATGACTTTGGCAGATCAAGGCAAATTGGACCAAAGACTCTCTTAATCCAGTTAACACTATCTGGCCCACAAAGGCCAAAATCCTTTTGTATAAAAGGATAAGCATGAAAACTAATATGAAGAAGCACAGAACCGCAGGAAGTGTCAGCTGCAGGAATCACGTGAAGGAAAGAAAAGCCAAACCAAAGAAAATGACAAACGTAGCAAGAAACGCATGAAGGAACAAGACAAAAACACATAGCAAAACAAAACAAAACTAATCTGCTACAGGAGAAACAACGTGGGAACGAAAGAAGACAAAAGCAGAAGACAGTGGAGCAAGCACACAAGGGCCGAAGCTCCACCAACCTGTACCCAGCCAATACAAGAGAGGTGGGTCCACGGTCAAGGGGATTCATAGGGCGTGGTTTGGTGGAAGGGGGAAAAGGGGGTCTATATTTGGTTTCCTGCCGTGACTTCTTTTGGGAAAGATATCTTGCTGGGATGGTATCTTACCCAAAAGAAGTAATAAATGGTTGGGACCATCTGATGCATGCCATAGAACTAGGTAGTGAGGTAGCTCAATCCTTATCCATTTGAACCTAGAGGTAGAGGTTTGTAAACACAAAATTTCTCAATTGCAGAAAATCAAACAATTGAAAAGAAATATGGTCTGCAAATATAAATTTGTATTGATGAATAATGAGTACAATCTCTATTTCAATTCTTTTACAAAAAAATACCCTCTGATTCTATCTTCATTGAACTTAACTCAAACAAGAACTCTTCTTGACTTTGGCTAGAAGATGGATTAAATGGTCTCCACAACAAATCTCTAGCTTCGAGCTTATTAGAGATTTATTGCTCTTCAAGTCTTTGAATGTGAAGGTTTTTTAGATTGAAGTTCTTCGGGGCTTTAGAGGCTTGATCCGTCGAGCTTCAAAGATTTGGGGTTTGTTGAAGTTTATGGAGGCTTTTTGTAGCTTAATTCCAACAGAACTTCAAAGAACTTATTTGAATGTTCTTCGTATATTCTTAAGACAGAATTTTTCTAGAGCTTCCACTTCTTCGAAAAAAAAAATTCCACAAATGAAAGGGGATATCCTCTATTTATAGTGGTTTCAGAGGATAAGCTCCCCTTTGAATTGATATGCTTGAAAATATGTAGTACGCTCTTGATTGGCCTAAATTTTGCTTAGAAATAATTATTCTTATTTTTCTATTTTGATAAATATCACATGTTGATAAAGATAATAATAACAAGGATAAATAATTATCTCTATTCAATTAATTAATTTTATTTATTTTAATAAAGATAATTATCCATAAATTTTGGAATAAGAAATTTATCTTTATTTTGTGGGCCAAATGACAAGTGGCAAATTTTGATATGCCAATGTGATGTCAATTTGGATGACACATGTCATCATTTTATTTAATTAATTTAATGACATTAATTTAGAATTTGCCACTAAATTTTGATGTGGCATTTTATAATTGGCTTAAAATTTTGCCTTTTACAATATACAACAAGAACAAACAAAATGGAATTTTGTCACGAAATGAGTAATGGTGCAGCTGACGTATTTGATCTGAGCAGAGGTAGTGGCCAGGCAACCAATGGGTTGGTGGGTAGTCCTAAAGAGATGCCCACAACAAGCCAAAAACAATTGGTGAAGTCCTAGGGGTAAAAGAGAGAAATCCCATTGAATTAGCTCACTATAAAAGGAGGAGGTAGCCATGGATTTAGGGGGGGGGGGACCCGATGGGAAGCACCGAAGGGAGGCACTTAGAAAGAAGGAGTCGCTTAGAGAGAGGAACCCAAGAAAAGAAAAGACCAAATGGGGAACAACCCACGACAGGAGAGTAATAAGAAATTAAGAGTAAAAGAACGGAGAGAAAGAAAGAAAGAAAGAAAGAAAGAAAGTGGTAAAACGAAGAGAGAAAACACAGCAAGAATAGGGGCATGCATCAGTAGACCATCTTTTCCCTCCCTCTTAGCAAACCCACTTGTTGAAGTCTCCAAAAGTAATAGCTAGTAGCCATTTAGGTCTATTCTCTAAAATGCATAACTTTTATGACAGAAGCCTATGACAAGGTTGTTCAAATTGGGGTTTAGGTTCCTTCTTGGTTTACTTATTCTATGGGAAGATTCAATACTTGATTTTGATTGCAAATATATTTGATTTCTCTCATTATAACTTATATCTGTCGTATTTAGTCATTCTGCCGTAGCACGTTTTTATCATGTCTACTGTATCAGTTGTCCTGCTGTGATATCTTTACTTGTTGTACTAATTATTCTGCTGTAGCACCTTTTTCATTATATTTACCGTGTTAGCTATTATACTAGCTAAACCTTTTCTGCTAAAACTTTCTTCTTTATTTGTTATTACGTGTTTTACTTTTGATGCAAACTAATCATTGTCCTGCCATAAGTATATATACATATACATTGTAGCTTATGTTCTGCCATATATTTTATATATGTATATGTGGATACGTATAAGTATATTTACGAATATATGTATGTATATATTTGAGAATATGCTAACCCATGTAAGCTAACATTTACTTGATTAATTGGTATTTTCTTTGGATTTTAGATTTGTTTATGTGCAAGAAGTAAAAAAGTATTTCTGCAGTAAAAAAATATTTCTGCAGTAAAAAAAAGAAGAGTAGTCATCCACGTTGCACGGCAAAAGACATTATTGCACAGCAAAAGGCTTTAATGCACGGCAGAAGGCTTTACTATCATAGCAAAAGGCTTTACTGCACGGCAGAAAGTTTTGCTACACAACAGAAAGTTTTACTGCACAACGGAAAGTTTTGCTACATGGCAGAAAAGTCATACCTGTGGTAGAAACTGGAAAAAAGTTCCTTTTGCGGCAGAAACAAAGGATAAGTTCAGCAGAAAGTTTTACTGCAAAGCGGACAGTTTTACTGCACAACAGAAAGTTTTGCTGCACAGCATAAAAGTCAGACCTGTGGCAGAAACTGGAGAAAAGTTATTTCTGCTGCAGAAACAAAGGATAAGCCCATTTTGCAGCGTCTTCCCTTAGACTTGGACTCAACGTTTGTGTACAAACTAGCAGTGGCAGAATGGTACTTTGGAGCCCATTCCGCGGAGCGCCAAGCCTGACTTCCTTCTTAAAAAAAGAAACGTAAAAAGAACCCCCGACACTCTCATATTCCCTATTCTTATCTTTATATTTCCTTTAATTTATAAAAAATTATGTATTTTCCAAATTGTTCCTTTGAAGCAAAACTAGTCAAAAAATGTCTCACTCATGGCAAAACATATTGGCAGCATGCTATATTATTGAGGAAGGCTCACGGTAGCGTATAGGAGATGGACGTAATGTGCGAATATGGATTGAGAAATGGCTCTAACCCTCCACACTTATAGGCCAGTATTCCCTCGGAAAATTCTGATGAAGGATGGTTTTAGTTTTTGAGTTGATTGCTGAAAGTTTAAAATAGTGGAAAACAAGACTTGTGGATGAGATTCCTGCTTCATGAAGCTAAAACGATAAAGAGAATTCCTCTATCGGCTATTCAGGCACAAGACAAAACAATCTTATTTAGGTAAGAAATACAACTGGCATATTAATTGGGTTTTGAGAGGACAACGTAATGAGCCGATTGTAGCATATGATTTGGATTTTGCAAGCACCAAATAAAATTAAGAACTTCCTATGTCAAAGTGAAAAAAGTCTGAAATCTTATTGTATTGAATTGTACGTCACAATGAACCTAACCATTATATATATATAAATTTATAGGGATTTGGATATATATTAATGAGGAAGTTGGGAATGTGGCAGTTGAGAGTTGGAGAAGGTATATCTTGTATCCGCTGCATACAGCGGGTCTCTCACAACATGTGAGTCTCACTAGTATGTGGGGCCCACATGTTGTGAGATAGCTCACTGTATAACAGGAACAAGGTATCATTTGTGTGGGTTCTGTGGCAGCTGGGCAAATGGTAGTTGAGGAGATACATTAATAGGGAAGGATATATTATCTTAAGCACTCTACCTAAATTTCAAGGTAGAAGCTTAATGATGTCTTTAGTTTGGAATATCCTTATGTTGTGAAGAAACCTTGAATAAATTCTTGAAAACCAATGACCATGGAAGTGACCATATTGATCGGATTTCATGGATATGTTGACGTCAGAAGAATGCACGAAGAAAGCTGCATAGGCCTAAGATTAGTGACTAAGGCTGTGATTGTTTCTATCATTTTTAGTATGCTACAATGAATCCTAAGCAGGGTATATATATATATATATATATATATATATATATAGGTTTGGACATACATTAATGAGTAACTTGGGAAGGTGGTAGTTAGGAGTTGGGAAAATACATTAATGAGGAAAGATATATAATTACCTTCAACATCGAGCATGCAAAGTTTAGAAGAGAAGAAGGTGGCTACGGAATTATGGATAATCCGTGTGTTCTACGCCAAAATGATGTTGTGCTCTGGCATTGCCCTAGCCAAATATGGATAGCTAGCTAGAAGTAGGAGCCTTTTGGATTACCCGGCCACACCAGATGTATTTCAAAAAGCTAGTTTGGGATGTGGCAAGGAGTTGGAAAACGCTCTTTGTCATGGCCATGAAAATTTGGGGAAAGAATCCATTCCAATTGAATCATTCAATTAGCTAGATATCTAACACGTGACATTTAAAAAGAGATTCAATTGAATAGATCTTTTTCTGAAAATATGAAACTTACAGATTTGGAAACTAGTGGGTGAAACTTATAGTTGAGACAGTAGAGGAATGTGTGGAAGATTTCTGGCTAGCGATGAAGAGCCCACAATAGGTGCAGTATACTAGACCAAATACATGGATCATGGAACCTCCCTCCTCAAGGGTGGTCCAAATTTAATTTATCGGAAGTTTGACTTGGAAGAGAAGCAATTCAAGACATGCACATGTTCTACAAATATGACGCAAAAACAGAAATATAGTACGGCATCCTTCCAAAAGGCCAAAAAGCTAGGTTACACTACACAGTACAGTTTCAAAGTTCCAAAACCCTCTTGTTCCTGTCTCGTTCATCCAGCACCCTATGGGTGTGCATTTTCGATTATCAACCTGCCAGCCAACTCTAAGCAATATGCACGCTGATGGCTGCCAGTGGTTATTGCAGAAAAAAATCCACCATCGTTTGCCAAAAGGAGGAGTTAGCATCTTCTCCAACATGAAGGGGACAGATGGTGGGGAGAGGATTTTGCTTTGGAACTATGCAAACACAGTTGTAGCATTATATAATATTCATCCGTCCCAAATTGTTAGTCCTACTTAGAAAATCTAACTTTTTAAAGGAACATCATTTAATGCATTATCTATTAGTTAAAAATGTAAAGATTTTCAAAACTATTAATCAACAAGCATTCAAGGATCCATTGCATCTTCCAGTTGGGCCAATTACAAGAGCAAGATCCAAGAAGATCAAAGAAGCACTTAATGGGCTGATTCAAGGGATTTGGACTGATTCACATTCCAAGCTGGGCCCAAAAGAAGATGAAGGCCTAATAAATTTAATCCAAGCTATTGAGGGCTGATCTGATGTAATTGGGCATTATTTATGGCAAAGATTTATGGCTGATTGACTTTCCAGCTCTAAATCAGTTAATAGATACTTTTCCTAATTTAGATCTTCTAATTTTGGACCAGATCTTCCTTAATTTTAGGCATTTATTATTTAGAACGTTTTTTAGGTTTTTTCCTATTTTGGATCTGCTATTTTCAAACCAAATCAGTTTTTAATTAGGGTTTTATTATTTAGTACGTTTTTTTTTTTTTTTTTTTTGGGAACTCAGTGCACAATTTTAACCTAGTGCACGTCACAAAACAAGAACGAAGAACAAAAAACAGAAACGGAACAAGATAGGAAGATAATAGGAAACAAAAGATAAAAACAATAGAAAATTGATTTTAGAACCTGAGCTTTGATACCAAATGATGCGAACTTCAACCAACTCGCTTTGAGACCCAACAAACAATATTGGAATATTGCCCAAGAAAGCTAAAATACAGATTTGATAGAAACCCAGACCCAACGTTTATAAGAGAAACGCGAACCAAAGGTATAAGTAACAGACCTTGACCCAATGATTATAAAGGAATCACGAACCAAAGGTATAAGTTTGAACGCCACAAGGAAGAATCCTTGATAAGTTCACAGTTCTTGAAGAACCAAAGAAAAGAGCAAAGCCTCACCTTTTTCTGATTTTTATTCAATAATCCCCTTTATTACAATGAGTGCATGCTATTTATAAGGCATGGCTGAATGTAGAAAATATAAAAAAACGTACTAAATAATAAAACCCTAATTAAAAACTGATTTGGTCTGAAAATAGCATATCCAAAATAGGAAAAACCCTAAAAAACGTTCTAAATAATAAATGCCTAAAATTAAGGAAGATCTGGTCCAAAATTAGAAGATCTAAATTAGGAAAAGTATCTATTAACTGATTTAGAGCTGGAAAGTCAATCAGCCATAAATCTTTGCCATAAATAACGCCCAATTACATCAGATCAGCCCTCAATAGCTTGGATTAAATTTATTAGGCCTTCATCTTCTTTTGAGCCCAGCTTGGAATGTGAATCAGCCCAAATCCCTTGAATCAGCCCATTAAGTGCTTCTTTGATCTTCTTGGATCTTGCTCTTGTAATTAGCCCAACTGGAACATGCAATGGATCCTTGAATGCTTGTTGATTCTCATCATATTCTCATTAGTTTAAACTATAGAAAAAGAATGGCGTTGACTTTTTAAATAAACTAAATGGAAAAATATGAATTTTATTTATTAATTTTAGAAAAAATACTTCATTTCGAGACATCTCAAAATATTATAGAGGACCAATAATTTGGGTCGAAAAGATTATAACACTTTCCTTTTGGAGAGAGAGAAAGAGAGAGTTAGTTAGAGTAGAAACCATCTGTTTTTGAGTGTTTTCACTAGGGACATTATGGAGACAAGTATCAAAATTGTGTTCATGCACTACGAGATTAAGGGAAGAAGGTTTCAAATGAAGCTATGTAAGATCACTTAGGCTGCTACTATATCCCATATATGGCTGCCAGTGGCGGTTCTATGAATTTTTTTTAGGATAGTCATTAAAAAACTTAAATTATATAAAATTTAATAAAGAGACAATTTGAATATATTAATGTCACAAAAAAAAAAAAAAAAAAACAAGCAAATGCATGAAATATTACAATTTTTTTTGTACTAACAAAGAGAATAGGGAAAAAAATAGACTAATAAAAGATAAAGTACAAATTGAAAATACTGATATAAGAATAATAAAATGACCACAACAATTTTATAACAAATCTTATACAACAAGTTGTTAGCCTATTATTAGTGGGTAAAATATGTCAATATTGAACCTGAATTAGAATTTGTAACAGCTTATCATATAAGATTTATTGTGAAATTATTATAAAAATGTTGTGGACGTAACATTACTCTTATATTTATTGAACTCAAATTCTTATAATTTTCAAGTAAAGGTGTTCAAAATTTTGATTAGGGTGATCAAAATTGGTTAATTTAGTAGTATATAATAAGTTTTTTTAAAGTATATATATATACATTTTTTTCAAGTCAGGGTGATCATTGAATATATAAATTTAAAATAATTATATATATACATTTTTTTTTTTGCATGTATAATATATATATATATATATATATATATTTTTTTTTTTTTTTGGCAAGCGAGTAAGTAGAGCCGCCAGTGATCGCTGCAAAGAAACACAAGGAGGAGGGTCGGTTTTTGTTAAAACAAGAAGAAACTACGTATACATTTAGCCCAGAGTTGCGTTCTGAAGCAACATAGCAAACCAATCCAAAAGCTTGTTGGCAATGAGCATGCTATACTCATATACTCAGTTTTAGACTTTTAGGGCCCTCTCTGAACAATCTAAACTGAATTTTCAGATTTTGTTTTTCAAATAATCCAGAACAAAAGATAAATAGATTCACACTAACTTAAATCACAGCATCCCAAACATAAATATTCTAGAAATTAGTTTGTATGTGCTTACAAACCAGAATACCAAATTGTATTTGGCCACCAAATAAGTCTAAACACCACTTCTACCCATTTCTTTCAACTAAGCAAAGGGTATTAGAGAGAACAAAGTCAACCAAAGTCTGTCATTACGCGTAACAAAAATAGGTCGAGAATAAAGACGAGGTTTGTCCTTACCAAATTTCAGGGGCAGGATATCCCTGGTTGCCATGTCATACAGTCCCACATCATGGCCTCCATATGCCTTCCTAAGGAACTTTCGCCAAACCCAATGGTCATCAGTAAAGTAGATGCAATCACTTCTGCTAGGGATAATGCTTGTAGGAAAGTGCCAGGAGAAGGAGTTGCCGTCACCAACAAAAAAAGCATGACCTTCCAAGTGTGTCACTTCCTCCCAAGCTGATGCATTGAAGTTGAACTTGTAGACAAAAAAAGACGTAGTCTCATGCGTCCTCTCTGAAGGAATAATAAATCCATTACGAAAAACAGCATAAAGATTTCCCAATGACTCCACCAAATATATTTTGCGGTGTTTTCCTACATCTTCTGGATGGTCAGCAATTACTTGGACCATATCTTCCAAAGGAGCATCAGGTTCAAAGCAAACCAGCTTGCCATTGTCACAAAGTGCATATATTTGATCATTAAAATGTGCAACATCCATGAATGTCAAATTCTCTGGATTGGCAACAACAACCCACTCACCTTCTCCTCTTCCGTTCAATGCAGCTCCTAGTCTCACTCTAGTAAAAGCCAAACTATTCATAGGGCCGAAAATTGCGATGACGAGGAATGTTGACTCATCGGCAGGTTCCTTTAGAAGAACGAATTTTTGTACAAGGCGAAACCACTCTTCTCTAGGAGCCAGTCCTCGAATTGTGTCCAGTGGTGGAAGATTAATTCGCTTTCCTTTTATAAGGTGCACAAGTTGGGTTACATAACGAGGGCCCAAGGTTACAACCCAGCCATGTTGAGATCCCCAAATACGTTTTCCGCGGACTTCAGATAGTCGTAATCGATGACGACTGTGGTCATAGAGGCTAAATAAAGTTCGCATGTCAGTTAATAGTGGCTCGGAAAGCATCAGCACAGGAAGAGGAAGCTGAGGTCCTCTACTGATGCTCGAACGAGCAGTTCGCCAATCTTGGTTAACCCCTATAGCTGCTATATAATCTTTGAAAGTAGGCATTCGATTTACAATTTCAGAAGCAAGATCCGGGGGGAGATTGGACCAGTCAATGGAGTCTTGACGACCCCAACCCAATAAACACGGTTATATAAAAAGAAAAGACACTTGTAGTAGTTGATAATTGAAACATTACAAAAACAAGCACAATGAACGACATCTTTTCATAACGCAAAGCCGGGGATATGACTAGGATCAGAGCTGTCAAGATCCACGAAATTACCATAAAAATACTTGTGAACCTTGAACAAATCCCATAACGGCGACTGTGAGTGATGGGGATAAAACAATAATGATGAATATAACGAATAACCAGAGAAGATATCATATTTATAGGTTTAAGAGATGAGTTATATAATAATTGAAGAAGAACATACCCACCCATTGACAACAACCCCCAAGTGAAAGGCGAGGTAATTTCGCCGTACACACTCGTCGAGATCAAAGTAAAACAGCGGATTATTAAGAGTAATAAAGATAAAAGTATACTCATAAAAGTAAAACTGCTTATATATAAGCCATATGTAATTATTCCAGGTATGATAAGAACACCCCCAATCATCAAGCTCCTTCTGATACCCTCAACAGAGTATAGGAGTTCAATAAATAAATAAATAAAGCTGAATATTGGAAGAAGAGTGCAGCAGATTAAGGCGAAAGCATGACCTCGCGGAGGGTCCTAAGATAGTCAAGTGAAGCAGTTTGTGACCTCATGATCGACGGAATTGAATGAGTCACTACTGTCACTCTATTTTGACGATGAAAGCAACAAAACAAAACCGATCACTATCACTAGCTCCAAGTGCCGATATTATGATCGATCGACAAGAAATTCAAACCGATCTGGAGCTAAGCCTTAGCCTGCTGTATTAATTGCTGCATGTGTCTGTGCGCGGATGAGTGGAGTGAAACCTGAAGAGCAATTGGAATGAGATGGTTTGGGAAACCAAAAATGGCTCAACTTTGTGCCACAACTCACCACGTGGCAAGTTGTGACTGGTGAAGGAGTGTCTGTTGGCCATATGGGAACACACCTTCACCAATTTCAACTCGTCATGTGGCGAGTTGGGGCACAAAATTATGTCATTTTTGGTGTTATCAGCATTTTCCTTCAGGGTTGGGTTTTCTTCTTAAAATAGCATTTTCCTTCAAGGTTGGTTTTCATCTTAAAATAGCAAGAAACCATGTAATGGCATTGGGTGCCCACTATTTGCGACATCCAACCAATCAGGACTCAGGCGGGCGCATGGCACACTGGCACCCACCTTATGTTATAGCATTACTTTGAAAAATGATCTGTTTAAAGACCTATATATCATTTTTTGATGAAAAAATTTAGTAACAGTAACACCACTTGGTTCAATAAGCCTTATTATCATATCGTATCGTCAATCAACTTTTTTTTTAATTGTGTATAATAAAATACATAAACACCTAATAAAATTTATAAATATATATATATATATAAAAAGGTATATTCATTATAAATTCAAAACAGATTCAACTAATGACTAATTTAATCATCACATATGTAATAATATTTAACAAACTAACTAAATAAATTGAATAAACATATGCTTATAAGTTATAATATATATATATATATATTCAAATTGACTAAACTCAAAAGTGATCATACATGATATTTGACCCAAAATAATAATTTATTTTCATCACCTTACCAAATCAACTCTATCTATAAGTCAATGTTATTATCATATTTATCGTCCAACAAATTTATTTCTTCATTTAAATTTTCCTCATCATCATCAACATTTACTATCTTTTCTTGTTCTTATATTATAATAATTTTTTAAAAATAATTCTTCTTGGCATTTTATTAGCTTCTTAGAATTATAACAATAATGAAAAAATAAAAATAATTATATTATCATTTAATACTTTATTCGTAGTTTAGAAAAGAAAATTGCAAATCTGAAAGTGAAGTTTCAAGTGTAAAAATTTTGTATGAGAGAGAGAGAGAGAGAGAGAGAACCCTATATGGACATGTTATTTTATTAGGCTCAATTAAATAACCTAATAATTTTGTATTAAACACAAGTCTAACAACTTGTTGAATTAAAAAAAAAAATTTTCAAAACCACATTTATATATCGTACGATACATACAATTTTATGTTATGATACAATGTATACAATACTCACCACTAAACAATGTTGTGCTCTAGCATTGTCCATAGCCGAATATGGATAACTAGCTAGAAGTAGGAGCCTCATGGATTACCCACACCAGACGTATTACAAAAGGCTAGTTTGGGATGTGGCAAGGAGTTGGTAAATACTCTTTGCCGTGGCTCGGAAAATTTGAGAGAGAGAGAAAGAGAGAGTTAATTAGAGTAGAAACCATCTGTTTTTGAGTGGTTTCACTAGGACATTATGGCGACAAGTATCGAAGTTGTGTTCTTGCACTATCAGATTAAGGGAAGAAGGTTTCAAATGAAGCTATGTAAGATCCTTAGGCTGCTACTATATACCATATATGGCTGCAATGAAAAACAAGATTCATACTGGCAATGTCAACAGCATTTTTCGAGCCATTTTAAATAATGTTAGGAGGAGGGTCGGTTTTTGTTAAAACAAGAAGAAACTACATATACATTTAGCCCAGAGTTGCGTTCTGAAGCAACATAGCAAACCAATCCAAAAGCTTGTTGGCAATGAGCATGCTAGACTCATATACTCAGTTTTAGGGTTCTCTCTGAACAATCTAAACTGAATTTTCAGATTTTGTTTTTCAAATCCAGAACAAAAGATAAATAGATTCACATTAACTTAAATCACAGCATCACAAGCATAAATATTCTAGAAATTAGTTTGTACAAACCAGAATATATACCAAATTGTGTTTGGCCACAAAAGAAGTCTAAACAAAGGGTATTAGAGAAAACAAAGTCAACTAAAGTTTGTCATAACGCGTAACAAAAGTAGGTCGAGAAAAAAATCGAGGTGTGTCCTTACCAAATGTCAGGGGTAGGATTTCCCTGATTTCCATGTCAAACAGTCCCACATCATGGCCTCCATATGCCGCTCTAGGGAACTTTCGCCAAACCCAATGGTCATCGGTAAAGTAGATGCAATCACTTCTGCTAGGGATAATGCTTGTAGGAAAGTGCCAGGAGAAGGAGTTGCCGTCACCAACAAAAAACGTATGACCTTCCAAGTGTGTCGCTTCCTCCCAAGCTGATGCATTGAAGTTGAACTTGTAGACAAAAAAAGATGTAGTCTCAAACCTCCTCTCTGAAGGAATAAGAAATCCGTTACGAATAACTCCATAAAGATTTCCCAATGACTCCACCAAATATATTTTTCGGTGTGCCGCTACATCTTGTGGATGGTCGGCAATAACTTGAACCATATCTGCCAAAGGAGCATCAGGTTCAAAGCGAACCAGCTTGCCATTGTCACAAAGTGCATATATTTGATCATTAAAACGTGCAACATCCATGAATTTCAAATTCTCTGGATTGGCAACAACAACCCACTCACCTTCTCCTCTTCTGTTCAAAGCAGCTCCCAGTCTCACTCTAGTGAAAGCCAAACTATTCATAGGGCCAAAAATTGCGATGACAAGGAATGTTGACTCATCGGTAGGGTCCTTTAGAAGATTGAATTTGTTTACGAGGCAAAACCACTCTTCTCGAGGAGCCAGTCTTTGAATTTTTGGAAGATTAATTCGGTTTCCTGTCATAAGGTGCACGAGTTGGGTTACATAACGAAAGCCCAAGGTTACAACCCAGACATGTTGAGATCCCCAAATACGTTTTCTGCGGACTTCAGATAGTTGTAAATGATGATGATTGTTGTCATAGAGGCTAAATAAAATTCTCGTGTCAGTTATTTGTGGCTCGGAAAGCATCAGCGCAGGAAGAGGAAGCTGAGGTCCTCTACTAATGCTCGAACGAGCAGATCGCCAATCTTGGCTAACCCCTATAGCAGCTATATAATTTTTGAAAGTAGTCATTCGATTTACAATTTCACGAGCAAGATCTGGGGGGAGATGGGACCAATCAATCACGGTTTCATAAAAAGAATAAACACTTTGACGAGGTGGTGATTCATATTTTAAAAAAATATACACCGTGTGCCACATCGTTTGGGGACGCGGAATCGAGAATATGTGTAGGATCAGAGCTGTCAAGATAATCGAAATTCCCAAAAGAATACCGCTGAACCTTAAAAGAATCCCATAACGGCGACTGGGAGTGATGGGGATAAAACAATAATGATGAATATAACGACTAACCAGAGAAGATCTAGGTATAAGTGATTTTTCATATAATAATTCAAGAAGATAAACCCAACCCAGTGAAAACATCTCCCAAGTTTGAGGCGAGGTCATTTCTCCGTACAAACCCGCCAAGAAGAAATAAAAACAGAAGATTATTGAGTGTAATAAAGATAAAAGTCTACTCGTATAAGGGTAGATATTGTTTATATATATGCAAAATTTACATATTCCAGCCATGACAAGAACAAAACCAGTCCCAATCGTCAAGATCCTTCCGATACCATCGCCCGAGTATTGGAGTTGAATGAAATTATATAAAGAGCTGAATGCTGAAAGAAGAATGCAGCAGATTAAGGGAAAACCAACGACCTCATCCTGGCGGAGGGTCCTAAGATAGTAAAGTGAAGCAGTTACCGACCTCATGATCGACGGAATTGAATGAGTTACTACTACTGTCACTCTGTGTTTGACGATGAAAGCAACAAACCAAAATCGACCACTATCAGTAGCTCCAAGTGCCGATATTATGATCGAGATCGATCGACCAGAAATTCAAACCGATCTGGAGCTAAGCCTTAGCCTGCTGTTTTAATTGCTGCATGTGTCTGTGCGTGGATGAGTGGAGTGGAACCTAAAGAGCAATTGGAATGAGATAGGGTTGGGTTTTAATCTGAAAATAGCAAGAAACCATGTAATGTTGTTGGGTGCCCGGTATTTGTGTCATCCAACCAATCAGGACTCAGGTGGGTGCATGCCACACTGGTCACACCTCTTTTGAGTTCTACTTATATGATGATAGCTCTCGCCTCTCGTTAGACAAAAATATCAATTGACTTTTTTGGAAGAACGGATGACACCCAATCTGTATTAATTGCTGCATTTGTCTGTGCATGGATGAGTGGAGTGGAACCAATTGGAATGAGATAGGGTTGGGTTTTCATCTGGAAATAGCAAGAAACCAAGTAATATGTCATTTGCTGCCCGCTATTTGTGTCATCCAACCAATCAGGACTCAAGTGCATGTCACACTAGTCCCCACCTTTTTTTTTTAAGAGAGTTTTAACCTATGACGTTTGTTTCTGACGTTTGTTTTTTATGATAGTTCTTTATCATCAGACCAAGATACCAATTGATTTTTTGTGTAGGCGGGGATGACACCCACCTTATGTTAAAGTATTACTTAAAAAAATGAAAAATGATTTGTGTAAAGACCCATATACCATTTTTTTGATGAAAAAAATAGTAACACCACTTGGTTAAATAAGCCTTATTATCATATTGTGAATCATTTTTTTTTTTTTTTTTTTTGGGTATTGTGTATAATAAGATATACAAACAACTAATAAAATTTATTAAAAAATTATAAAAGCATATTCATTACAAATTCAACTAATGACTAATTTAATCATCACTAATATTTAACAAGCTAACTAAATAAATTGAATAAACATATGCTTATAAGTTATAACATACATGTTCAAATTGACTAAACTCAAAAGTGATATAATACATGACATATGATCCAAAATAATAATTTCTTGGGTAAAATACTATTTTGATCCCTAAACTTTACTAAAAATTTGTTTTTGGTTCTTAAACTTTAAAAAATTATTTTTTCATCCCTAAACTTTGTAAAGGGTTTTTTTTTAATAATACAGAGACAAAAAATAAGGATGAAGAAAGAACTTTTTCAGTAGTTTAGGGATGAAAAACAAAATTTTAGTAAAGTTTAAGGATATAAATAAAACATTTTCAATAATTTAGTGATGAAATATGAACTTTTCAATATTTTAGGGATGAAAAATGAACTTCTTAAAGTTTAGAGATGAAAAACAAACTTTTGGTAAAGTTTAGGAACCAAAATAGTATTTTACCCTAATTTCTTTTCATCACCTTACCTAATCATCTCCATCTAAGTCAATGTTATCATCATATTTATCATCCTACAAATTTATTTCTTCATTGAAATTTTCTTCATCATCATCAACGTTTACTATCTTTTCTTGTTCTTATGTTTTAATAATTTTTTAAAAATATTTATTTTTGAAATTTTATTAGCTTCTTAGAATTATAATAATAATAACAAAATAAAAATAATTATATTATCATTTAATTCCTTATTTATTGTTTAGAAAAGAAAAAAATTGCAAATATAAGGAATCTACTAATCAACAATCAAGCAATTACAAGTATAAAAAATCTTACCAACTACCCTTGGTCTATCCCAAAATACCAACCTACAATTGAACCTTCGCTCTAATACCCAATTGGACTTGATTTTGTAGTAATCTTCTTTTCCTTGATGCATAAACCTCCAATTTGTGACTAACTCCTTTGCACGGATCCCAGTACGTGACTAACTCCTTTGCATGAATCTCAGCACGTGACTAACTCCACAGCAACCCTTTGATTGTTGTAGTTAATTTGCAACAGCTTCACATAGGAACACCAATAAGATCTTCAATGTTGGTGCTAGAGAATTTGCTTAGTTACAGGCGTACAAGAAACGCAACAAAAACTCTTTGGTTTGGTGAAATAAAGAAAACTTGGTTACAAAACCCTAGCCACATAAACAGAGTGTTTCTCTTTCTGAAAAACCTCCTAATAGATGGCTTATGATGTCCTTTAAATACCAGTTCAAACGAATCTCAATTCGGGCTTCAAACGAATAATTTATGGGCTTTTTCGCATTGCTGATTTTTGCTGATCCGTGAAGCTCGATTTATCAAGATGCTATCAAGACTTCTATCGAAAACAAAATCTCGATCTATTGAGCTGTTGAGCTGCTATTGAGAAGACAGTAAGTTTCTACTTCTATCGAGAGGTATCGAGACTTCTATCGAGGTACATGCTAAAAATGTGCTGAAAATATGTTTTTCTTGAACTTTTCTTAAGCAAACTTTGTGTCTTTAATTTGGTCTTCAATTATAACTTTAAAACACATCAAAACTCAATAAAAGATACATAATTTGGCATGATTGACAATACCAAAACACATGAACCTAACAATCTCCTCATTTGTCAATTTATGACAAAAGCTAAGTACAAATGTAAGCCCAATACAATAATAACCCGAATACAATAAATGAACCCATATTTAAATACACTAGCCTATCTAAAAACAACTAGTCCTAAGAAACCATATCACGAACTAGGATTGACTATTTTGATTGGCTTCATACCTGTCTTTCCTAAAAGCACTTAACAAACATATTATGTGCACCATATGGAAAACAATGGCAAATAATGAATAAGTAAATTGTGTTTTGTCATAAGATATGCATATTACATAAAAATATAAACCTAACAAGATTAAATTGAAATAGATCTTTTTTCGAAAATTTAGAATTTAAGCAGGGGCAGAGCCAGAAATTTTGGTTTGGAGGGGCCAAGTTGTGATGTTAATATTTTAGTTAAGACAGACATCTACACACACATATAAAAATTAATTTACTAAAAGAATTTATCATCTTTTAAATTTTAATGAGTATACAAAAGTCAAGTGTTTCTTCTATTAGACATGTACAAAAATTTATCATTTTTTACATAGTTTAATTTGTTAAACCTCTTAAATTATATGATTTTAATATAATTTCTCTCTTTTAAGAGCACCATTGAAATGACTCAAAATTGGGGAGCCAACTTTAATTTTTATATGCTACATTTTTTAAAATATAAATAATATAAAAACTATGAAATAATTTTTTTAAATTTTGGGGGGGCCTTGGCCCCCCACCCTTGTGTGTGGCTAGCTCCGCCACTGAATTTAAGTCATTTCATAGTATATTGGTCTTTGTTACACAAATAATTTTCCATTTTTCCAAGTATTATTAAACATGGCGCTAACTCTACCAAAAAAAAAAAAAAAAAAGTATTATCAAACATAAGGCCAATGGCACACCTACCCTGACTAGCATTTCTCTTGTTGTCATCCCGTTGTTCAAAATAATTGGCTTCATAGTCCTCGTATAGCGGTATATTAGGGTAAGGGTAGGTGTGCCGTCAACCTTATCTATACTCTCTATACCCAAAAAAAAAAAAAAAAAAACAATTGAGGTGCTTGTTTGACAAAACGATTTCTGAAATGTTAAACGGAAAGAAGAAGTTTGAAACCCAGCGTGGATTGTTTCGTCATTTTGGCTCTACCTTCCTTGTCTTATCTCTTTGTTGGAGGTGTTTGACAACCAACTAATTTACTGATAGACACAAAGTGAAGCAACACGGTAAGGGCGAGAAATAGTGAGAGCTAAGAAGAAAAAAAAAAAGGGAGTCAACCATGACCCATGAGTCAATTGCTTCCATCACAAGAGAGAGAGAGAAAAGAAACAAGAAGAAGGTTGGAGAGAAAGAAAGATGGAGATTTTGGTTTAGTTTAGCTCATTCATTTTATCTTCTTTTTTTTTTATGAAAATATATTTATCTTATTTAGATGTAACTTCTCCACGTGGGTTCATCTTGCATGTAGATTATTACTTTCTTTCTTACTTTTTTTTTTTTTTTAGAGAAAGTCTTGATTTTTTTTTTTTTTTTAACAAAGATGGAGATTTTGTTTTGGTTTAACTTATTATTTTGCTTTTTTTTTTTTTTTGGATAAAGTCTTGCTGGTCTGTTTTAATTTGTTATATGAAGTCATGTTTCTTTTTTTGGTAAAGTTATATGTAGTTACTGGCTAGCAAGTGCTTTTGCACGTGCTTCAAAACTGGTGTTTAATAATACTTAGAAAAATGGAAAATACAAAGACCAATATACTATATAATGACTTATAAAAAAAAAATAAAAAACTAGCAAAATGACCAATATGCAAGCGCTAAGAGTTACTTCGGATATTAAACATTGACTTTTCGGGTGTTCAACGGTTAGAAGAATGGAACGTCCAGACTTTTCCTTCTTTGCTGATTTTATTTTCTTTTTAAATTATATTTTTTGTTTGTTTCTGTTTGATAAAGTTTATACCAATCAGACAGTATTTCCGAGAGTTTAAGCCAATAGATGAACAACATAATGAAACAGACTAGAAAAACACAACAGAAATAGAAAGCTAAATTTTTTTTTTTTTTAAATCAGTCTTTGGCAAAATGGAATATTATAATTAAGTTAATAAGTTGGCCATTAGATTGAAAACATAAAATTATCAGTTAAGAGATTCAATTGGAACAGATCTTTTTCCGAAAATTTGAAACATACAGATTTGGAAACTAGTGGGTGAAACTTATAGCTGAGACAGTAGAAGAATGTATGGAAGAATTCTGGCTAGAGGTGAAGAGCCCACAATAGGTCCAGTATACTTTTAGACCAAATACATGGATCATGGAACCTGCCTCCTCAAGGATGGCACAAAATTAATTTATCTGAAGTTTGTTTTGGAAGAGAAGCAAGTGGCATGGGAGATGTAATTGCTTAGAAATGGTAAGTGCGGCATCAGAGAAACTTTTTGTAAACAGATGAGAAGAACTAACATCAAAAGGAATGTGTGCTCTGGCCGCATGCCAGTATTACTGTGCTACACTTCGCAACAAATTTCAGGAAATGCACCTGTTCTATAATATGATCCAAAAACCGAAATATAGTAAGGTATCCTTCCAAAAAGCCAAAAAGGTTACTCTACACAGTACGGTTTCAAAGTTCCAAAACCCTCTTCTTGTATCATTCATCCAGCAACCGCTATGGGTGCATTTTCAATTATCAACCTGACAGCCAACTCTAAGCATATGCACGCTGATGTCTGCCTGTGGTTACGGCGGAAAAAAATTCACCATCTTTTGCTCACAAGTAACGACTCTCTTACCATGTATCATAGATTGCATGCAGTTTCATAGCAATCCTATCCATTTTCTGACGTTGTTCCTGCTGCCCCCTTGGTATGTTTAGAGAGTCGAAACGTAGTTTTAAATTATTTGTCAAACCACACCTTTTTTCACTTCATTATATTTCTCTTTTCCCAGCATCTTCTCCCACATGAAGGGGGTAGATCGGGGTAGAGAGGATTTTTCCTTGGAACTATGCAAACACAGCTGTACTATTATAATATAACAATTTCCTTTCATGGGGAGAGAGAGAGAGAGAGAGAGTCAAGGGACCCTATCAAAGGTAAGCAGAGCTATATATGGCTCATACATATCTTTTCTATTAAACGGGATATGCATGTCCTCAGTATGGAGTGAACAATTTTACATGCTCCTAATTCTGTCCTCAATGTATGATACTCAACTTAAACTGATAGCTACAACCAAAATGAAAGGGGAACAAAAAAAAATTAACAAAGAAAAAAGAAAACAAGAAGATGAAGAGAGAAACCTTAAGAATGATATTCCAAATGCCTTGACTGGATTTCTCTTAAACATATCAATCCTATATCACCAGATTGGGCAAATTTGTTTGGCCAGCATGTCTGCATTGGATAAGATTCTGTGTCTGATTTTGAAACAATCTAGGTTTCCTTTGACAGAACAATTTCACTAAAATTAGTGTGACTGCGCTTCAAGAAGAATGTTTGTTGCCACATTGATGTCATTTCTAGCATGCACAAGAGCCTGTCGGGCTGAGTTCCTATCAAAGCCCATGGAAACAAGTGTAGCAATTGAGTCCTCGGGTGGCTCTATTGCAGATGGCATGGAAGAAGGATAGTTTCTCTGAAACCAAAAGAGGAAATAAGTTATTCTCCATCAACCAATGATGCTAAAAAAGAATAGTAGTAATGAAAGAAACTTCACACCTGTAGCATATATTTTTATAAATCAATTTTAAGAGAAATCAGATGAGTATGACCAAAATATTGTCACAGATTTCATAACGCAGGGTGTGTCATCTTACCAAGGTAGAAAAACGTCCTTAAAAAGTTTAGACATAGTCCTCCACAGCTTTTAGAGATGACCAGGGGCTCCCTACCTGACCTTTTCTCAGCTGTGTTGTTTAGGCTTTTTTATTATACACAAGTAGGGTGTCCATGGGCCAGCCAAGTTGGGCATTGAGGCTTAAACCTAGGACTGACCCTTAGTAAATTTGGGCCAATAAAGATTGGCTCAGCCTGGCCCTCTGGGACCAAACTTGAAGCCCAAGCCCTTGAGATTTCTGGATTGGCTAACAAGGCGATTATGCCATTATGGTTCAAATTGATATTTGCCCATCAAAAGCTTCCACAAAGAATGAGGTTCAGTTAAAGTCCCAATGGCTGTAGGCAGGGCTTCACAGAAGTCTAAAATACTCCTTTTCATCTAAGAAATTTTTTTTTGATAGGTAACTTTTTGTCTAAGAAAATAAATCATTAAAGACAATGATAAGGAATAATAAGTTCTTTCCTGAAAGAATTATGATTCAAACATCCAAGGCGATGAGATCCTTGTCAATGTATTACATCAACTTTAGTAACCCTTCTAACAATTCAGACTTCAGAACAAAAACAGTGACCAAACAATTCAGACTTTAGGACAGAAAACTTAGTATTTCACTGCAAACTTAAAACCAACATTAAATCAGTTTTAATCCCTTGTCACATCCATTCCCTTATAGTTTAGACATAATGTATGAAAGCAAACTGACAGGCAGAAAAATCTATCTTTCTGATTGTATAAACGCCTGATGAATGCATCCATAACAAAGAAATAAAGATTTAATGCCTCTAAATGGATTAAGACAATATGGCCTTTAAACCAATTTTAGAGTACAGACCCCTAAGAGCAAAAACTGTGTAGTCAATAATGGGTAGTTAGGATGTTAAAAACACTTCCTAAAAAGCTCCAACTCAAATGGCACCTACTTCCCCTGTAAGAGCAAGGTAGCGGGTGAGATCATGGGTCTAAGACCCACTTGATTTGTGTAGTTAGCAATTAAAAAGATTTACTTTGCAAAAAACAAACAAAAAAAAAAGGATATAAAACACTTTTTTGCAATCAACATATTAGATAAGCAAAAATTGCCCTAGCATGCTAGTTACATCCATTCTAACTCCTTCACAAATAATAATAAAATAATAAAATTTTTTTTTTAAGGGCAATGGAAGATTTGAATAAAAGCATTAAGAAAAACACTTGCCTCCACTTGGCGACCTGCATAGGATGGTACATTTCCTACAATATTCCTAGTTGGTGCTGAAGGTGGACTCCCCGTGGTTGGCCAAGATAGCCGCGAAAAAAATGAAGTAACAAACTCTGGGAACTGTAAAAGACATGCACACATTTGACTTTAATTAATTTCAACCTGAGCTGTAGCAATTGCAACCTATGTGAATAAGATATGTAATTTAAACAATTCTTTATTTAAAGATGAAAGAAACAGATTCAGAAGTGAGGGAAAAAGATTTTACTCATATAACACTATTTGTAAGTGAAATGTGTCTGCATATGTAGGAAAAAGTTCCATCTAAGATGTTTGTATAATTTCACTCTTATAATTCACTCTCATAATTCACTCAAGAGAGTAACTAATATACCTCACACGAAGTTCACAGCTGCAAGGAAGCACTTATGAAATGTTTGAACAAAATACCTAGTTATCATCTAAATATGTTGAATATTATTATAGGAGAAAGGAATAAAAGAAATAAACATCTTTCATTTTCAAATGTAACATTGATAAATAACCTTTGCCTTGCGAATACGAAAGACATTCAAACGATACAAGGAACCAGCTAGGATCCCACATAACCCTGGCAAGATAGATCTTTTCCACGACGATAAAAGAAGCTACAAGACAGAAACTAAAATTAGATTTTAGTGGCTGAAGATAAGAAGGCCAAATTTGTTAAAAGAATTTCATGTGGTCTAGCTTGCACCATAAACTGTAGTATATAAACCATAGTCACTTTTTACCTGAAGACCAGCCAGATAGATGAAAGACTTGTCAGAGAAGTGAACACCAAATACACGAAACCATGTCGAAACTGGAATATCAAGGAAAAATGGTACAAATGATGCAAATATAAGACCATAAGGTCCAGAAGTGACCAGGTTCACAGCAGGATCTGCATACAAAAAAAGAAAAAGAAAAAGAGTAGTGGTTATTTTAGCGCCATTACTTTAACTGCAGAATGCATGACATACTGAGCAGAATTTTGGGGAAAAAGAAAGAAACTACTGAAAACGATGATATGAATTAGGGTATATAATAAGTAAACAAAGTTAAGCTCAATATTTTTTCCTTGAATCCCATATATAAATGTGAGTAAACTCTAGCAACCACAACTTATACCACATCTGTGTTTGGGAATTTATTAAGGAATGGAAAAAGTAGCAAGGTATTCTTTTGCTGCGTTTGTGGGAGTTCAAAAAAGAAGGAAAGGAAGTAAATGTATACTTTTACTATAATGTTCGTTATTTTATTTTTGTTTTAAAGAAATGAGAATAAAAATGTAATTTCTCCTCAACCAATAAGAGGAATGGGTCATTCTGCCCACTTTTGGGATTAGTTCATATAGGGGAACAGATGGAATGGAGATTTCCCTCCTAACCATTCCATTACTTCCCACAGAACTCCTAAAGATGAGAATATATTAAATATCCCTTAAAAATCCATTTCATTCCATTCATTTCCCCATCCCACACAAGTGAACTATCAAAAGCATAAAATTGTACATGATTAACAGCCCAACAAACACAATGCAGGTTATCATGCTTCCATTGGCACCACAATGACCATGAGTGTATTGCTAAACCCATGATCATTGAACCACCTTCAATTCAGACTTGTCCTATAAAACACTAGAAACTTGAAAATTTAGTACTTACTTATTTAGTCTTTTTTTTTTTTAAGTACTAATTTAGTCCTTCATATACCCATTTATAAATCAAAGCTGCCCATGCCTCCATACAATCATTATTGTGCTAACATCATAGCCATTTTACCATTTAGATTTTATGCAGTGATCAGCATCCTTGGGAATCTACATACCTCTCCATATTAGCACTCAGATCTTCGAGCTAAGACAAAGATAGGTTCCTAAACTTATGTTAAATTATTCAGTTGAGCTTCCACATATAAGTACAATCATAAGATTTTTTTTTTTTTAATAAGTACAATCATAAGAATTGTCTGCCCTCTCCATCTCATAAGAGCAACATCTTCACACAAGTACAACATTCATATAATCAATTCTCAAGAATTCTCTATATGGCACCTATCATCATACCCAAGCAACTGCTGGTAATAATTCTGGCCAAGCTGAAACAAGCTGGTTGCTAAGACAGAAGGGAAGGTGACGTGCAGTTAATTCTACACCTCTAGTTGCAGGGACCATATTCTAGAAGTTCCCAAGGAAAAAATTTCCATTCTTATCATTGGAACTGTGCTACTGCTTGAGAAAAAATACTTAAAAGGAATGGCCATCTCATGGTTTCTAGACTAGAGATTCAACAGCTATCTATTCAGAGAACAAACAAATACTTCTGTCTATGACTTGACAAAAGTTCTCACCAACAACAACTTAGACAAAAGTTCTCACCAACAGCTATCTATTCAGAGAACAAACAAATAGGTGTGTTATGTGCAAGAACAGCAAGGAAACCGTGAATCTCTTGCTGCTTCATTGTCCAGTGGCAATAGAATTATGAAACTTTGTTTTTCTAGCAGTTGGAGAGCATTGGATAATGCCTAAGACAGTGAAAAATCTGCTTTAAGGTTGGTGACATTGTCCATAACTTTCTGAAATGAAGTATGGAATGTAGTTCCTGTTTGCTTAAAGTGGCATATTTGAAGGGAGAGGAATAGGCAGACATTTGAAGAATAAGGAGCATCTATAAAGGGGATTAAATCTAACTTCCCAGGATCATTATTATATTGGTTCTCACTGGATCTCAGTAGACCACCTACGCTACTTGATTTTATAGATTCTTTTTTTTTTTTTTTTTTTTTTTTTTGATAAGTAAAAAACTTCATTGAAAGAAAATTTACAAAGCACACAGGACATGTACTAAGGGGAACTTGATTTTATAGATTCTCTTTTCATGTAATTTTAATAGGAGTCTTCAGATATACAGCCTGAATACTTCTTAGATTCCTCGTGTACATTTGTTTCTTCTTATGTGCCTATCACATAAGAAGATTTAATTCTGCTTTGTTAGGCAAATGGTTGAGGAGATATGGAACGGAGAGAGATGCCCTTTGGAGGAAGGTCATTGAGGCTAAATATGGGGATGAAGGGGGTGGTTGGTGTACCAAACCGGTGTTAGGGACCTATGGTGTTAGTGTGTGGAAATCCATTAGAAGTGGCTGGCTGGACTTCTCTAAATTTCTTCGGTTTGATGTGGGTTATGGTACTAGGATAAAGTTTTGGGAGGATGTATGGTGTAAGGATTGTTCCCTTAAGGAAGCATTTCCAGAATTGTATAGTATTAGTCGGGCAAGGGAGTTTTTTGTGTCAGAGGTGACGTGTTTCTCTAATGGGAGGCTTCATTGGGACATTCGGTTCCGTCGTCCACCACAAGATTGGGAGTCAAAATCATTTGATCGTTTTTGGGTTGTGCTGTATTCCACGAATGTGCGGGGTGTTGGTGATGACAAACTTTGCTAGAAGCCAGCAATGAGGAGAGGTTTTGAGGTTCGAGGCTTCTATCACTCTTTATCTCCTTCTTCTATCAATGATTTTCCTTGGAAAATGGTGTGGCAATCCAAGGTTCCTCCTAGAGTAGCGTTCTTTTCTTGGACTGCTGCCTTAGGTAAGATCTTAACTACGGATAATCTTTGGAAAAGGCATATTGCAATGTAGTGGTGCTTTATGTGTAAAAGGTGTGGGGAATCAGTGGATCATCTTCTTCTTCATTGTCCTATAGTATATGAGTTGTGGTCTATGGTTTTTTGTTTGTTTGGTATACATTGGGTTATGCCGTATAAAGTTAGTGAGGTATTAGCTTCTTGGCAAGGGAAGTTCGGTAGACATCGAAATATAGGTTTATGGAGGTTTGTGTCACATTGTTTGTTTTGGTGCTTACGGCAGGAACGGAATGCTAGATACTTTGAGGATTGTGAGCTGTCTATTCTTGACATTAAGTTTTTCTTTTTCTATACTCTCCTTGAGTGGAGTTTAGTTTTGCCTTCCCATTCTTGTTTTCCTCACCCCGATCTTATGGATCGTTGTAATCTGGGTTTTTGATTTGTGCCACTGTAGTACACTTCCAGTGTACTTGGTTGGTTTTTTTAATAAAATTTCTTATGTTACTTATCAAAAAAAAAAAAAAAACAAAAGGGGAAACGTTTCATGTTTAAGATATAATTTGATAAATCTAATTGTGTATAAAGTGCCTATCATATAAATCTCATTCCACAAAATGAGGGACGATAATTTATGGTAAGTGATGTTAAATGACACAACATCATGTACTAACCATAGATTTTTGAACTTTAAATCTTTACTGTTGAATGGCATCCATCTATCTCACACAAAAAAAAAATGTAATAACTACTTGCTAAAATCCAAGAACTCCACCAACTCTAGTAATTAGGAAATAAACTTACTAGTGGCGTCCATCCAAACATTAAGATTGAAGAAATAGGAGCTTTTAACTCCAAAAAATTATTTTTAACAAACCCTCACAAGTCTAGGAATTTCACTCTCTCCACACACACCACATAAGACATTGATGAATGGCCTTTCAAATTCCACTACAGTACTTCTCTTCAACAACGCCAAGTACCTTGCTTTGAAAGATTTATCTTGCTTTGCCATGAGGTGAAGCATTATTTACGCTTTGCAGTTGTTATATATTTTCTATGAGATGACAATGAGCTCTAGCTCAAATGACACCTCCTACCATAACTTACTGTTAACGTGGAGGGAAATGTTGTGCATTCAAAATGCACTAGATTTGTTGTAAGATTACCAATCAAGTAAATATATTTTCTATGAGATTGTGTATTAATTATTTGATAAAAAAAAGCTGGTCTCTTTTGAAAATAAAATAAATCCAAGCCACATGGTAAATGTCGTAGAGTAAGCAGGATAACAAAGGTAACTACGAACCGAAAGGCAAGATAATTATAAGATTACTAGGAGATATTAAAAAAAAAAAAAACACAAAGAGATTAATGAAAAGAAGAAATTTAAAAAATGAATAAATAAAAAACATAATCTAGAAGTATAGAACAACGAGTACCTTTAAGAAGTGCTAGAGCAAGGACCTCAAAGAGTAATGAAGCTATTACAGAGAACAAGATAAAGACCTGTATAATGGGGCAGACAAATTTTAGAAACAAAAGGCTAAAAGTTATTAGCATACCAAAGTGAAGAAGATTAATCTTTGTTATTTATTTATCTTCTTTTTCCTTCTCTGTTTCTACTTTTTGACAATTGAAAAATTGAAGGATTAACACATAATAAGTATACATGAATGAATGTAACTTTACTAAGAAATGCTAGACATAAAAGAATATATAAACACAGTTAATTAAATTAAAGAAACTTCCATTTAAATTTGTTACCATTTACCAGAGTTGAGTTTCTTAGATTATAAAAACACAGACCTGTAAAACTAAAAAGGAGAAGCAAAGAGTATCCAATAAATGTTACCCCTGTGATGTTAAGCTCATGATTATCTGTTGCATGTTCCAAACCCATGTAGGAAAGCCTAAGTGATGTAAATGGGAGCATTATAAAGCAAGGATTTTTGTCAAATTCAAACCCAAGTTTTTTAGAGGAAAACAAACTAAAAACTTCTTTAGGATGCTGAAAACACTAGCATTCTTGTATGAACTAACAGGCCAAAAAAAAAAAATTATTGACAATGCAGAATAGTAGTCTTACATAATCTTATATTTATAAGAAACCAAATCCTAAAACCCTAGAAACAATCAATAATGACCCTTGCTTTAGACTAATCCTCATATATGGTAAAAATATATAATGCGACTCAGTTTCTTAAACAATCTAAAATAGACAAGGCTGAGATAGGACTTTGTTTGAGTAGTCTCGTATTTGGGGTCTTACGCATTGTAGTTCCTTGTCTGATTTCCTTATCTCTATTAGATTTTCCTTATGATTTGATTGTATTTGTTTCAAAGGCAGTGAGTTTACAATCATGAACACATTGTTTCTTTTTCATCAATAAAACTCTTATTATCTATCAAAAAGAGATAGTAGTGCTAAAGCTTTCTCCATAGTAATTGCGAACAATATCAGTAAACAAAGATTTTTTTTTTTTTCCCCAGATCTTGTCCTGGATGAGTTCTTCCCGGGATTGGATAAAATCATCCTTGCATTTGTCTTCAACTTTCCAGCGTCTACTAGAATCCCAAATGATACATTCCAGCCTTTTGCTCTATGATGCCTCACACAAAAGAACAATTTGCTCCTTTACCCATATGGATTTGTAATAATCTTCTATATTGCTGAAAAATCAACATATTTCTCTTTATTTGATATATGGGTTGTGTGCAAAGAAAATTTAGTAAAACTAGCATTGAATTTTTACCATGTCTGGAACATCATCACTTTTGCCTTACAATTTTTCAAATTAATTCCCAAGCTATAATACCTTCCCAAACTTGATCATACATCACTTCTTCATTCTCAGGAAAGTGAAAGTTCTCACGATTAAATTCTATGACAACAGAAGAATTATTAGAGGACACACCTTTCCAGGTGAAAGAATCAATCGCAACAAAATTGGTCACTCAAGATTTCATCAAACACTTGATTTTCATCACATTCTTGGATAGTTTCTTGACTATAACAGTGAAAATTTTACCTCCACTATATCATCATCATCATCATCAGAGTAGATATTGTAGCTCGGTGGAGAACCCCTATCCACAGAACAATCCTTCAACTTGTTCATCTTATAATTCATCTCTTGCTGCATGTTCTACAAACCCAACATAATGCAAGAAGTTTTCTTTCTCTAAATCTTAATTTTCATTTCTCTATCAGCAACAATGCGCAAGGAGTTTTATTTTTCTAAATTTTAAATTACATTCCCAAGGCCACCTTCGGTATGTCCAAAGACTCATTTTTAACTTCCAAATTCTCCATAAGAGCTTCCAATTCATCAAGCCACAACATCAACCCGCTGCAGTTGGAGTTTGATCTCTTTCAACTTTTACTATCTACTTTGTCACAAAGTGATGGATCTCCTTCTCTCTAATACCAACTAATGCAGTCAAAAGCACAATAAGGCACAAATTTACTTCAATAGCCATCGGAATCTAAGTTTTTGAGAAGGTAGGGTGTTTAAATAACCAAAGCCTAGAGTTCTAGAAGGATCTAACAAGCACAAAGCAATTTTATTTACAATAAAGAATAGTTATGTTGCAGTATCTTAATCTTGTATTATAAGAAGACCAAACCCTTTTTTTATAATTATAACCAAACCCCTTACAAAAACAATGAAGCCTTTTCCCCAATATTTTTTACATTTAGGCATGATTGTATTGAGATACATAATGCAGTTATACTGCCCAACAGAATGCAAATAATTATAATTTGCTAAGGCCCAACCAAATTGAGCAGGTACAAGGAAAAAAAATCAGATAAGAATGGCGAGCTTCATAAAGATGCTTTGAAAAAAAATTTCCCTTGCCTACATCCTTAGAAATTTGCATCATAGTGGAAATTCAGTACGTGTGATATAATTTCTGCAAAAGACATATATAATAATAATACATAAGTATTAAATTTGAGCTCATAAGTAATTTAAGCTAGATGTTTACTCACTGAGTACTTATTGGAACCTATCTGCCTCTCAAAGACCCTGAAATAGTATAGCAGGTAGAGTCCAAACAACAATTCTGGTGTAGATGAAAACGCAAAAACTGATGCAATTAACTTCCAAATGCGAAGCTTCCCAAAAATATCCTGCCATTAAGATAAAATGATTTACACAAATGCTTACTCATAGTAAAGTTGAATTCAGGGCACCTTTCAAGAGGAGAAAAAATACGTAATCATATCTGAATTTAAGGTTACTAACGTTCACATACAGTGCTCCATTACAAGTGCATATTTAATGTGGCTCGCTAAAAAAACAGTCAGCACATGAAATATAATGTTTAGGGAGTTACTACATGGGAAGATATTTTACAGTTAAGCTTTGGAAATGCCTCTTCAAATATTGTATATATCTTTTTGTTTATTCATGTATCTATCAATCTATCTATCTCTTACATAAAAACTTTTCATGAATAAGAGAATATCTGGAAATTAATCTCCTATGGCAAACCATGCCATGGGGAAAACGATAACATCAATTATAAGTTGTGAGGGAGCAAATGTAAATATTTATATATGAACAAAAGCAGATTTTTTTTTTTTTTTTTTTTTTTTGATTGGCACTAGGTGTCCACGACTTTGTCCCAACTAATCCTAGGGGTGCACAGGCCCTCGGCAAGGAGTTTCCTGCAAGTGCACCTCGGGTAATTCAAGGAGCAATTATTATTGCAAAAGCGAACTTATTATTGCATATTAGATAAATGATACACTACACACATACTCTTTCTTGAGTTTGTATTTTATGAATAAATATGACTCTTTTACATGCCCAGAAATTCACTAATGTCATGCTGTTTCAGAAACTTTTCCAGTTTCTTGTGACAAGGCAACTATAAGAAAATGCATGCATGAGACATCATGCATACATGTCTAACTATGCCAGAATAGACATATGTATGTAGTACTGATATTACTGTATATATAATTTGACTTATAAACCACCAAGCAGCAGAGCTTTTTATTTACCAACCATGAAGTACAATTGTCATCCTTTTGAAGAAAAAGAAAGCATTTATCTTATCATTGAACAAGCTCCATCGAATTTCAAGCCATTACATTTCAAATTCCATCAGGGCAAGGAAAAATGAACAATAAGAAAGTCAAACATATGGAAGTTGGGCCTATACCACAAGGGCTATAATAATTACTACATTACTAACATTTGAAAACTACCAAATGAATACTGCCTAATCTGAATCCAATCAAAAAATTATCATATTGTCTGAGATCTTTATTAATCTAAAATATAATAAGCTGTATTGTAAGGGCATATTATAAGAAGGGTTCTAGCCACATCAACAGTGAGACATTTGCCAACACCTATATAGATGAAACATCAACACTTCTCTGAATGCACTAAAACTTCTATTGTATCAAATAATGAAATTTATTTATGAGTTAATTGGGGGAACAGTAATATAATTCATGTACGTGGGAAGTGTACAAAGGTCCTAGAAGTAAATTTAAAATTTAACGAACATGAAAATCTAAAAAAGAATATAGCACCTAGAGTTCATCTAATCATACAACAATTTCTAAACATAGAGTTAAATGATATAACATTGAAAACTGAAATATTTATTTCTCCCTAAATAGCCCACGAGCTAAGGCAAACCAGCATTCCAAATCCTACATTATGATGGCTAAGCCTTCCTTTCCAAAATGAAAGCAGCTCAACAACCGTCTTAGGCATACATGTACATGAAGCGTCTTCTTTCAATGAAATGCTTCTTTACTTATCAAAAAACACAACCACCTTAGGCATCATCTATTCAGCCCCAAAAGGATAGCACAAGAAATCACACATCTCCCATCATCAGTCATCATTGTACACTATAGCAAAAGACAATCACCTGTCCGCCACACTAGTTTTGCACATACAACACAAATGTTCTCTTGATGAAGATTTCTACAATAAAAATGCTATGTGGGACCATTGCGCTCTAGAACTCTTCCTATGAAACACTACACTAGTATACATCACTAGATCCTCTCAGAGCATCAAAAAAATAGAAAACCAAAAAATTCCCATTACGAATTAACCTCCAACATGTTTTATCCTCCCTCCACTTGAAGATGATGGCACAAAAGATCAAGTAAAGAAGCAACAGGCTCTAATTCTTATCTTGGATTGCTTACAAAAATTTGGGATTCCAACGTTAAGCCTCATGACATACCAAAATACAAGTTACAAAAGCTTTCATTATCCCCAAGAGGAACAAATAAAGAAACAAATTCTTCGAATCAAACTCTCCATGTCTGCACCTTTTCTTAAGTACTAAGTTTCACATGCACCTGGTAGGGTCTTCAACCCATTACCTAACCCTTCACCTTCAAGAGTAAGAGGTACCATAGGAGCTAGAACTCATTGGCCTCTCCACATCCAAACAACTCCAACCCTCCCAATGCCTTTGCACAAACTTGACCCATGGGAGCCTTTCACCACACATACACACCATCCCTACTAATAACAGCCTATATTGCATCTATGATAATGAGGTAAATCAGTCTTTCCTTAGAATTCGTCCCTGCTATAACTAATACACTAAAGATCAGAAACAACGGACCACTGAAGAACATCACGAGTATAATATCATTACAAAAAAGGGAAACGATAACTCAGAATTAGAGTTGTAATCCCCATCCAAGAATCTAAAAACAAAGAAACCACTTTCCAATCAAGGAAAAAAAATGGTCTCAAATTAAGCCACCCCTGCTCAGACTAACAAAATCCTTGTCCCAATCAGAAACACAATAGTGCATCACTAAAACCTCAAATGATAGAAATGAAAAAACTGGACTTCAAAACTCAACAACAACAGAAACCCCATCTCCAATCACATGCTAAAAGCAACAGTACATCAGTTAAAGTGGTTTCTAATGATAATTATATAAGACTATAACCCACATCAGAAACAAGTTCAAAACACGATTGGCCACGCATTTAGAACCATAACAGTAAGTCAACCTCAATTTAGCTATTTCTACAGAAAAGTACAAACCCCATTTATAATCTCACCTGAAAAGCAATAGTACATAAGCTAAAAATCATTTCTGTTTTATGGTAATGAAAGATAAAAACGGCCCACATTATAAAACATCAAAAATAAGATTAAAAACTACAACTTTAAGAACCAAATAACATCATTTCACATACAACAACAAAGGATACACAATCTATAATTCCCAATTCAAACTACTACTAGAAAAACAATAGAAAAAGAAAACCCACTTACAATTACATCTGAAAAGGCTATAAATTGATCGAAAATTATATGAACACTAAAAATTAAATCACAAACAAAAGAAAAAAAAAATAAAAAAGTACCAAATATGATAAACCGAGTTTAGCAGAACGGCCTTGGATCCCAAAGAAGACGGTGAAGAGGGCAGAGGCAATAATGAAGGCTCTTGTAACTGGAGCATTGTCTGCAACAACCCAAAAGAGAAAACCCATAAAGGTTTTGAAAATTAGAGAGGAATAGAGAAAAGGGTATTGCTTGCAATGTTATATTAATGGGAAAACAAAGAGAGAGCGAGAGAAAAAAAAAATTGTATTGTACGCACTGAAACCAGATGGACCACCGTTCATCTTCTTCTTCTTCTTCTTTCTTCTCAATGATCACCACAAGAGAGAGAGAGAGAGAGAGAGAGAGAGAAAAGAAGAAGCTAGAGACGAGTCAGAAGACTTCCTTTACAACCCGTTTTTTTTGGGCTTCGATTTCTTTTCTGTTTATTTGGAAATGGAACTCTCTCTCTCTCTCTCTAAATTTTCTTTCTTTTCTTTTCTTTTCTTTTGAAATCTCTCTCTCTTCTTATATATATATATATATATATATGCAATAAATTATGTTTGGAAGGGCAACCCTGACTTTTCCGGAAACTTATTAATACTGTTTTGAGTGTTTTTATCGATTCCAAACTCAATAACAATTATCAATGGCCATAAAAATTCTCAAAAATGGTGCAGTATTTTAGGTTTTTTTTATTTTTAGAAGATATTAGGTTTTTATTTTGAATTCAAATACTTGGTTCTTTTAAGTTTAATTATTTTCGGTTAAAAAATAGAGTAATATTATTTGGCATGACAATTAATTGTTTTAATTCAATTGGAAAATTTATTGTACCATACCTATACCTAAGGTACTCTATCTAGGTTTTATCATTTCACAATGCATCATAAGATAAGTTGTTAATGATAAATACTGTAATAAAGTATTTAGTAGTAGAATAAGAATCAATTAAAATCTTCCAACTCATATGTTATGAAAATTGTTTTGTTGTTTCTCAACAACAAAAAAAAAAAAAAAAAAAAAAAAAAAAAAAATTATTTGTAGCATTACTATTTTGAGTGATGCTAGGAAAAGTGGAAAACTACAAATTTTACTACATGGATCTGACTCTTACAAACTAATATGTCATTAATTACAAAACATAATTCAAACACTTGTTGTTATCTTGTTGAAATTACTTCAATCATAACCTTTATTTATTACATCATTTTGGTGACGAGAAAATCTATCTAGCCTAGATCTTGAAACATCCTCTCTAGAGTTATACAAAATCAAAGTAACTCCTTTCAATGGTAAATCTATCAATCTAAGATATCTATATACCTATAATAATAGGTGAAGTTGAGAGAAACTCAAATTAAAATTTCAAATTAGAGTTTTAATTTTACGCCATGTGTCATAAATTATTTAAGATAAAGTATTTATTCTTAAAGAATTTTATTTCTTAATTTTAGATTAAAATGTGGGACCACATCATAAATATTCATCCAAGAGAGTTATTAAGTACAAAAATCAAAAATTCTAGAATAAATTAATCCTAAAAAAAAGTACTTTACAATAATTAAAAAAATAACATGGATAATTTACATTTTATACCTAATAATATCATTACAAAATTTTTTTTAAAGAGTTAACAAAATATAAAAATGACTATCAATAGTATTTAAATTATATATGTAGAAATTATATTATGCATCTTATTATATATCGTTAAGTGTATCAATGCATATGTATGGGGTTACAAGCTAGTATGAAATAAAATAAAAGAACTAATGTATAATAAAAGTAAAATACTTTGTACCAAGGCACTCTAATGGAAACCTTACCACATTGAAATCATCTCCCACACACCAAGACATATTCCAACAACTTCTTAGCCTAGTTAACTCCTCCCATAACCAATTTGGAATTTTTTATATAATTATGTGGTTCAACTAGTAACTCATTGGTTAAATTAGTGACCTAATAACCCAACTCATAAATTGGGTTATTAACTGAACCAAGGCATTTTGATGGAAACCTTACCACATTGAAATCAGCCCCCCACCCTTCGGGCCATCGTCTCTACCACTACTGCTGCACACCAAGGCACATTCCAACAACTTCTTGGCCTAGTTAAATCCTCCCATAAAAACTTCTATCTCCATCAAAATTAGGCTCATACACCCCAATTAATGCCTATTCAAAGTGATCTCCCACATTTTTTTTTTTTAATTTGCACGAGACAAAAAGTTCTATTGCTTCCTCCACTTTATCTATTGTCCATCTATGATCTATCTCACATTACTAAACCCTCCTCTCCCCACCTCCCCCCCCCCCCCAACAAAATCCAGGTATTGGCATTCCCACAAATTCTGCATCACTCCTCTTGTTATTGAATACATTTTTGTTCCATCATTCCATGTAAGCAAAGAATATTGAACTTCCAATTCCTAATTCAGAGTGTTTTGTCATTATCATGCTGCCCCATAACATTCCATGAAATATATATATATATATATATATATATATATAATGTCAAAACTGAGAGAAAATTCAATTAGAATTCAAATTGGAGTTTAATTTTATATCATGTATCTAATTGAATTTTCTTAATTTTGGCACAACTATTTACCACATTACAAAAATCGAGGAGTTTAATTTAATTTTCTTAAATTTTTGTGCTTAATGAGTTATTAGGTAATAAAAGTAAAACCATAGAATCAAAATTAATAAACTTTAAAAAAATTACCATCACTGATTTATTATTATTATAAATAGTGGTTGGACAAATTAAATTTAAGAATTTTATGGATAATAATTTAAATATATTTTTTATTTGTTTCAAATAAATTTAAATATATTTTATCAATAGTTATTTTATATTTCCAAATGTACGAACATTATAAATATTATATCTATATTATACATAAGAGGATTCCTCTTTTTCAACTGAACTTTTATGAGGTTCAAAAATACCCTTATTAATGGAAGGTAACTTTATTTAAAAATAGGGTCATAAATGTCAAATAACAAATTTCATTTTGAATTCAAAAAGAGAACTTCTAAAATTTAGGATTTTTTCTCTTTACGTTCAAAAAATAAATTACAATTGATGGTACCTAGCATAGCTCGTCCTTATACGTCATCCACAAGGACGAGCTCGTCCAGAGACAAGCTCGTCCAGGGCAATGATCCACTCGTCCTTGCGCTGTCGTCTGGAAAAGGACAACACACCCACAAGACCAGCTCGACAATCCCACACTGCAACCATACATATAACCCGTTCTCCATTCAATTTAGATCTAAGGATTCATAGCCTCGTCCAAAATTCTCTCAGCAGCACTCGTCCAAGGATGGACGAGCCTCAACAGATCCTTCTACTCAGTCAAGAAATACGCGCTATGTGAGAGAAGTTATTTTCAAACTTCCCCAAAACGGTTATCTCCTAGCTTCCACAAATGAGGGAGCAGTTGCAAGATAATAACCGTCGCTTCGGCCCTATATAAGGACCCTCTCTCCAACACAGGAGGGAAGTCTGAATCTCTCGAGACACTCTTAATAGAATTAGAAGTTTTCTTCATTTGGAGAAGGAAGACTAACTTCACCATCGGAGGGTCTTAGACCGGCCAACCCCGGTCTCCTTTGATTTATTATTTTCCTTACAGGCCTTTCAGATCCTTAAGAGTCCAAGCATCCAGCCTACTGATTCCGAAGGAGCATCATCAACAATTATGGCTTATCTTTAAAGTTTATCCTTTTTATTTGTTTGAAAAATTAAAATATATTTTTTTAAATTATAATAGATGTAAATTATTAATTTTTTGAGAGTTTCTAAGCTCGTATGTGAGCGTGTGCTTAAAGGCTATATTCATATAATCATATGACTCCTTTTAATCCAAGCCCAGCTTAATGTAGGGTCAGCTAAGAGCATTAGCAATGGGGAATTGTATTGCTACTCTATTATACCACTCCAAACAGCTACTTTATCATTATACAATACCATTTTATCATACCTCCAGCATCCCAAAACTCTATTTTTATTAAAATATTATTTTTTAATCTTTCTTTATTATTTCTTTCTCATCTCTCTGTTCAACCACAACTTTTACAGAAAACACGATCACCACATGGCCACCATCAACACCATCCTCTGGTCCCTCTCCGACCATCACTGGAGCAATACACCACCATCAACACCAAAAAAAAAAAAAAAAAAAAAAAAAAACAAAACAAAACCCAGGCAACCAATCCGCACGGCAACCCTCACCTCCACGGCTCCACCTTCATCAATCACCAAACCAACCAATCCGCACCGATCAACCACCACGCCCCACCGCATCGATCAACCAATCCGCACGAATCAACCACCACACCACCGCACCGATCAACCACCACACCACCGCACCGATCAACCAATCCGCGCGCGCCGAACCCAAACCCACACCACCACACTCGATCGCCGCCGTCAGCCTTCAGAGATGAGAGAGCAGATGGAGATGGAGATGAAGATGGAGATGAAGCTTCGGAGATGGAGGTGAAGCTTCGGAGATGGAGATGGAAATGAAGCTTCGGAGATGGAGATGGAGATGGAGGTGAAGCTTCGGAGCCGGAGATGAAGCTTCGGAGATGGAGAGATGGAGATGGGTCAGAGATGAGAGAATCGGCAGAGAGAGAAGGCCCAGAGGAAATCAGAGGAAATGAGAGAAGAGAGAGAAGAGAGATAATAAAATATATATATATATATTTTTTTTTACAATACTTGCTACAGTGCAATTCTAAAGATAGAATTGCACTGTAGCAGTATTGCAAAAAAATTTGCAATACTGCTGTTTAGAATTCCCCAATGGAGTGCATTTTGAGGCTTAAAATATTAAATATACCTTAGATTTCGCATTAGCATTCCCCAATGCTAATGCTCTAATAAGACCATTCTAGGGTTTTTCTTTTCTTTTCTTTTTTCACCAAAAATTAGGCTCGGCCTCTTCTTTTCTCTTTTTATTTTACCAGGCAAAAATTTAAGGGATTAGGGCATAAGCATTAGGAATTGTAAAAATATGTCATTTTAGCATACCAAAAAACTATTTTATTATTTTAGAATACAATTTTACAATTTACCCTATCAGATCCTCTATTATTCAATTTAATACATTAAAATAATAAATACAACAATAATAACACATTAAAATAATATTAACAAAAAACTCAGCTCAATGCAAGGCCACCATCCAACAACCAAACCACTGCCACAACTAGTGGCCGCCAATAAAACAATCACCACATCCTTCAACAAATTAAAAAACCAAAAAAACTGCAAATAAAAGGAAAACTCACATCCTCCAACAAAAGAAAAATTAAAGGGAGAGACGAGTGTCATGGGTCGCCGATTGTTGTCATGGGTTGCCTTCTCAACAACCACCAGCCTAAAAATCAACCAACAACCAGCCTAAAACCCCAACCCAATTGACCCATTGACTTCTTCAACCAACTGACCCAAAACCCCAACCCATTGACTACCAAACTCAACCAACCACAAGCTCAAAACTCATAACGTCGCCGCAACCAACCTCTACCCACAACCCACAATGCCACAAACCCAAAACCTCAACCTACAACGCTGCTGTAATTAACCTTGATCCACAACCTAAAAAACACACTTGATGCTGACCACAACGCTGCCGCTTGAAAAGAGTGAAGAAAGAAATTTATTTTAGTTTGATTTAAGGTGCAGAAAGAGAGAGTCGTTTAATGTTGAGGGTGAGGGATGGGCTGCAAATGTGATCTGAAGAAGAGTGGGGTAGAGAAGGAGAGGGAGAGACAACAAGTGGAGGTAAGAGAAATCAAGTTGAATAAAAAAGTTATAACACATCTATTTGTGCCGTTATATTATTGGAACAGTACTGTAGCAAATGTCAAATTGATTTGATATTTGGCACATCTCACGAGAGTTAGTTTTTGGTGTTTGGTGTGCCAAATGCTAAAAATAGAGCATTTGGCACACTTGATGCCAATGCTCTTACAAGATAAAATTTGGCATCTTTCCTATTATTCTAACAACTATTAGGGACCTTCAAAATGGTAGGGACCTTCAAAATGGTAGGAACCTTCAAAACTTCTTGCTAGCATCTTAGGGTCACCTCTAAGGGGTCCCTCCCTATAATGCTGTATGTAGGACAAGGGATTATATACACCTGAGGGAATAGTTAAATACTCAAAAAGATTTGAATACCGTAATTAAAAAAAAAAAGAAACATTAAAAAAAATATGATCTCCTTATCTTCTTTGTTATAATGAGATCATCCATTATATTTATGAAAACTTTGTAGAAAGTACAAACTAAAGTTGGGAATCTTGTACCATATCGAGTAGTACGATAAGAATTTATTATGATCCAATACAACACTCTATAAACACCCCATTTTACAACCCACAACCAACCTCAATTTATGGCAAAATTATATTTTCACATCTCAAGGGTAAAATCATAATTTTGACCATTAGATTTCTAAAATTTTCACGTAAAACAAATATTGAAGTCTTAAAGATGAAAGCAATGTGTCAAGAGTTCCAATTGGATCACTGGATCAAAATTTGAGGCTAAATCAAGTTTTAACCTTTGATATGATTAGTTTTTTTTTTTTTTTTTTTTTTTTTTTTTTTTTTTTTATGAGATAGTTTTTAACCTATGGCTTCAGGTCCTGATGATTGCTTTTTATTATCAAACCAAGACACCAATTGGTTTTTGGTGTAGGCAGAGATCGAATCCTAAATCTCTTATTCAACGGTAAGAGACTTTATTAGTTGAGCTAACTGAAGTTCACTATGATTAGAATTGGGAACATGTGATTATGGTACATTGATTATTATTTTGGTCTTCTAAAGGATTAATTGTAATTAATGAGGTGTCATAATAAAATTGGTCTAGACTTAGGACAAGGGTGTTCAATTGCACAAGGAATTATGTGATTGTAATAAATAGATGATCTTAATTTTAAATTGGAATCAGCTTGGGTCCAATGCATAGGCACTAGACCCAGTCTCTCTCTCTCTCTCTCTCTCTCTCTCTCTCTCTCTCTCTCTCGATATATATATATATATATACACTAGTGTGTAGTCCCGTACATATTGAGAATACTAAGAAATGCACGAGTATAATTAAAAACTATCACAGTTATATATTTTTTTTAGAAGAGATTCAAATTATACATAGTATTAACTTACACTTTTTTAAAACTATACATTTCTAAAAAAAAAAAATGTAATGGTTTCTCATTATTTATATATATAATTTATAATTTAATTGGATTTAGACTCTTCAATTTTTTCACCTAATAACTCACTTGCCACAGAAATTAAAAAAATAAATGGATATGTGACAAAAAATTGGCCTACAATTGAAATCCAATTTAGAATTTAATTGGAATTGGACTCTTCAATTTTTACACTTAATAATTCACTTGGCATAAAATTAAAAATTAAATGGGACACATGGCACAAAATTGAGAATCCCATTAAAATCTAATTAGATTTTCATTTTCTACATTGAGCTTGGAATCTTCTTGGAGGCGCCAATAAAGCGGTAATGTATGAGAGTGTGAAGCAAGGAAGAGTGGGATTGAGCATTGTGTTTGAATCCGACCTTGCTCTTAGGAATCCGAAAGGAGGAGGAAAGGGTAGTGTGTGGATCTAGTTGGTAAAGGTTGAGAGAGAAGGAGGAGACATGGGATGACGATATGGCATTAGGAGGAGATGATGTTTTACTTTTATAGGCTTTCTCGTTGGACTCCTTGATTCTGGTAGTAGGCAGGTGAGATGTTCACCTATAAAAGTGTGCAGGTGAGATGTTCACCCATAAAAGTGTGCAGGTGAAATGTAAATAAGATACATGACACAAAATTGGAGTCCAATTTATAAGCTAATTAGATTTTTTTTTTTTTTTAGTTTTGGTTAGGACAAGTGGCGCAAAATTGAGAATCCAAATCTAGACACATGGCATAAAATTGAAACTCTAATTTGAAATTCTATTTGAGTTTCTCTCTGCTTCACCTATTATTATATATATAGACTAGTGTGTAACCTCGTGCATATGTACGGGTACATTTAAAAACAATCACAATTATATATTATATATATGATTATGTTTATAAAAAAAAAATATATGATTATGTTTTTTATGATTTATTATATTGGACTCCTTGTTTTCTACATTACATTAACTAATTTGGCACAAAAATTTAAAAATTTAGATTAGATAGGACACGTGGCGCAAAATCAAACTCTAATTGAAATTCAATTTTTACCTAAATTAACTCACTTGGCACAAAATTCTAAAATTTAGAGTAGATGAGACATGTGGCGTAAAATTAGACACTAATTGAATTCCAATTGAAAATTTAATTGGATTTTCTCTCTGCTTTACCTATTATTATATATATATATATATATAGACTAGTTTGTAACCTCATGCATATGCATGAATATTCTTAAAAGATGTATATAGTATAATTCTTACATGTATAATTTAAATATTATTGATAGTCAATCTTATATTTTTTTTAACTCTTTAAAAAGTCCTGTAATAATATTATTAGGTAGAAAATGTAAATCGTTCATTTTTAAAAAAAATTTTATGTTCATTAATTTTAGACTTTTTGGTTTTTGTACGCAATAACTCATTTGAATAGATATGTATAATGTGGTTCTACATTGGACTCAAAAATTAATAAATAAAACTCTCTTTAAAAATTTATAATTTATGACACATGGCGCAAAATTGGACTTTCAATTATAGAATCTAATTGAATTTTTTTTAAGCTTTCCTTATTAATTAATATATATATATATATATATATATATATATTAAACTAATGTATAACCCGTGCATATGCACAGCACAATTAAAAAAAATTACAATTACACATTTACATACATATATAGATTCAAATTATACTCTCTCTCTCTCTCTCTCTCTCTCTCTTATTTTATTTTATTTATTTTACTTTTTGTTGGATATACACATGAGTTTACTCTTTCTTTTTCTTTTTTATTTTTTATTTTTTTATAATTTATTTATATTAGACCCTTCGCCTTTTACACTTCATTAACTCATCTAAAACAAAAATTAAAAGAACTTAAATAGGACATGTGGCACAAAATTAGTCAACAATTAGAATCCAATTTAAAACCTAATTAGAATCCAACCTAATTAGATTTTGCATTTGTTAGCTTTTCATGCAAATTAAATTGTTTAGATTATTGCTGTTATTTTTTTTTAAACTAATGAGTATATCTTTTTATATTTTTTCTATTTAGATATTTTTTATGTGAAGATCTTGAACATAATAAACTGTAAGTGAATTAAACTTCTATGCACTTATCTCCATTCAATTTAAAAGATATTATTGAACCAATTTATTCTTTTATTTTGTGTTATATTTAGTAAAATTTCACGGACAATCATAATAAATTAATATTGTATTTGTAATGTAAAATAGTGGTTTTCAAAAATATATGTATAATAATAATATAATGGGAAATTTGACGTAACCAATATCATTAAAATTGCAAGAAAAAATCATTTCAGTTCTTTTAAATGTTCTGATCAAACTAATGTTCTATATATTTAATAACTCAAATTAATACCAATAGCATCGTTATAATTTATCATTTTTATACGGTTTACATAGTATTATATATAAACGTGCTAAAAATTTAAACTGCATTAATTATGCTTATTTGTAAAAAATATATCTCATGGTGGTGACAAGCTGGTGATTATAATATCATTGATGCAACATTGGCCATTTCTCCTACTGACACTCCTTGGCTTTAGTTTTTTTTTTTTTTGGTAAACCTCCTTGGCTTTAGTTGCACCATTCTCAAAATTCTTTCCAAGTGCTCAACAATTTTTTCTTACTCTCAATTTCTTATGTTTTTTTTGCACTTTCCTCCAGCGTCTGTTGTTACTCTTTTTTTTTTTTTTTTTTTTTCTTGCCTCTGCTCTATGGCTAAGAACAAACCCGTAGCCTCCTCCTCGTGAGTCTCCAAAGAAGTACCAACAGATTTTGTGTGAAGTTATTAATCTTTTTGGTTGCCCAATTCGACAACTTATTAGGTTCCAATCTGATTCTGTTGATAACCAGTGTTGTGTATAATGGCCCAAACTTTCATTCCTTCAAGATTTTTCATTCGAATTTGCCCATTCATTAGCTCTGATATGATATCTATAGAGAAGAACTATGAGATGAGCATTTGAATGACCTTACAAACTGACCTCATGCCTGTTTTGGCATCAATGCTATTCTTCCACTTTGATCATACAGTAAAAGGTACAAGTTTGGGGACACACTGTTTTTTTCAGCTTCTATTACTACCCATTAGACATTGATATTTGTTTGTGCTATCTTGAGTATGGAAATCCCACTCCTAAGCTACCATTTTCCTTTCACTGTCAAGGACAAGAAATCTATGTTTTCTGGGTATTGTTTATCATTTAGTAGGAGAAAATGGATAAACCCTTTTGATAGGATTAGGTGTTGTTCACTGGAAGTACAAGGGGTGCAGCAGCCATGGCTGAAGCCGAAACCGTCCAAAATTGATGTTGGGGAGAGGAAAGAGACGGTTTTGGAAGAACCCCAGATGAGAAAACATCCCAGTTCTGGGATTTGTAGTCAGATAGAGAAGTTGGTTTTAAATAAGAGGTATAGGGAGGCACTTGAGTTGTTTGAGATTTTGGAGTTTGAGGGTGGTTTTGAATTGGAATCTAGCACATATGATGCACTGATTAGCGCTTGCATAGGTTTGAAGTCGATTAGAGGGGTGAAAAGGGTGTTTAGTTATATGAATAGTAATGGGTTTGAGTTGGATTTGTATATGAGGAACAGGGTGCTGCTTATGCATGTCAAATGTGGAATGATGATTGATGCGCGTAGGTTGTTTGTTGAAATGCCTGAGAAGAATTTGGTCTCCTGGAATATGATAATTGGGGGGCTTGTGGATTCCGGTGATTATGGTGAGGTTTTCCAGCTGTTTTTTATTATGTGGGAGGAGTCTTTAGATGGTGGGTCGCGCACATTTTCCATGATGATTCGGGCATCTGCTGGGTTGGGACACGTTTTTGTGGGAAGACAGCTTCACACTTGTACTTTAAAGATGGGTGTTTCTGACAATATATTTGTGACTTGTGCTCTAATTGACATGTATAGTAAGTGTGGGAGCATTGAAGATGCTCAATGTGTATTTGATGAGATGCCGGAGAAGACAACAGTTGGGTGGAATTCCATTATTGCAGGTTATGCACTTCATGGTTATAGTGAAGAAGCTGTCAGTAAGTTCTATGAGATGCGTGATTCTGGTGTTGAAATGGACCATTTCACATTTTCAATGGTTTTAAGAATATGTACAAGGTTGGCTTCTTTAGAGCATGCTAAGCAAGCTCATGCGAGTTTAGTTCGTCATGGTTTTGGATTAGATATAGTAGCGAACACAGCACTTGTAGATTTCTATAGCAAATGGGGGAGAATGGAAGATGCCCGTCATGTCTTTGACAAGATGCCACAAAAGAATGTTATATCTTGGAATGCCTTAATTGCTGGCTATGGTAATCATGGTCATGGAGAAGAAGCTATTGAGATGTTTGAGCAGATGCTTCAGGGAAAAATGATGCCCGACCATGTCACCTTTCTTGCAGTTTTATCTGCTTGTAGTTATTCAGGTTTATCAGAACGTGGGTGGGCGTATTTTAAATCAATGAGTAGGGATCACAAGATTAAGCCCCGTGCAATGCATTATGCATGTATGGTTGAATTATTAGGTAAAGACGGCCTTTTAGATGAAGCCTTTGCACTGATAAAAAGTGCTCCATTTAAGCCTACAGCTAACATGTGGGCTGCCCTGCTGACAGCTTGTCGTGTCCATGAGAATTTAGAGCTTGGAAAATTTGCTGCTGAGAAGCTTTATGGAATGGAGCCTGAAAAGCTTAGTAATTATTTTGTGCTTTTAAATATATACAACAGCTCTGGCAAGTTGGAGGAAGCTGCTGCTGCTGTTGTTCAGACCTTAAGAAGAAAGGGTATGAGAATGCTTCCGGCATGCAGTTGGATTGAAGTTAAAAAGCAGCCGTATTTTTTCCATTCTGGAGATAAAAGCCACACCCAAACGAAAGGGATATACCAGAAATTGGACAACTTGATGCTAGAGATTTCAAAACATGGTTATGTTCCTGAGAGAAAAAATTTGCTTCCCGATGTTGATGTTCAGGAAGAGCGGGTTATATTGTACCACAGTGAGAAACTGGCAACAGCTTTTGGGCTGATCAACACTCCAGGTTGGACACCGCTGCAAATTGTGCAGAGCCATCGGATTTGTGGTGACTGCCATAGTGCAATTAAGTTAATAGCCATGGTTACTGGACGTGAAATTGTTGTGAGGGACGCCAGCAGATTCCACCATTTTAGAGATGCCAGTTGTTCATGTGGGGATTATTGGTGATTACTAAATATGTTTGCATCAAAGGGATATAACAAAAAAAATATTTTATTAACCAAAAAACACCGTATCAGTCACACTAATTGGTGTCCTTATGTAGACAGTATAAGCACAGGTAAAGTCAATTTAGAACTGAGAGAGGTAAGTAATCTTCAATGCACGCCTGCAACAATACATTAAACCACCATACAATTAAAACTAAAATAAGAAACAAACGTCTCAGGAGCCTAAATTACAAATTTACTGAAGTTTTTGCAAATAGAACTTTGGCTTCTATTCTTGTGTCTAAAAGTTACAACTACAATGTGTAGTTTACATTATTGTATCTGGCTCAGCCACCTTCACATTGGTGTTTACTTTCTGACAAGTTCCATTTCTTGGCTGCTCTCCCTCAATGCATAACCCTGCTACAACTCAAGCCCTCAACCTATCCATCCCCTTCCCTCCTAAGAAGCACTGTTCTAGCTCTTTGGGAGATTTGAACCTGGCATTGGTACCACCACTACCGCTAACAAATGCAGGTTCACATAATAACTGACAACTTAGAATCGTGTATCCAGTTAGAGTACAAAGCTTTGATCCTCTTGGCAGAGATTGAAGCTTGAGGTTGAAACTGCAAAAAGTTTGTACTCATGACTCTTACATCTTCTTGGCTGGTTGATGATGACTTTAATAGATTATCTTCTTGTGTGGATTGTTCTGGAGCTCTATTTCACTATTGGCCATTTGCTCCAAATTCAGTTTCTAAGGTCCCATTAGCCTGGACTCCGTATTCTATGGTTTAGTATTACTAGTCTGGTTAAAGGCCTCTGGGATGTGAATAATGGATAGTTTGATACAGCTTCTCATCACATATTCAAAATCAGAGGCCTGAATTCCTTCGACTTTATATATAGCTGAATTTAACCAATGCTATCAAGTAGCATCCAAACCTTTTTTTTTTTTTTTGTCCAAGATCAATGATTAGATTGATACTAATCAACCAGGATTCATTAGTTTGACTTTGAGCTAGGGCTGTCCAGAGCAAAAACTTCATAAAATGTTGGATTTATTGCTGTGGTGAGTATTCTATCTAGGCCTCTGGCAAATTATAGATAACATGAAATTGGCTATCAATTGGAATCATATGAAAATGGTGAGGAATGCATAGAAGCAAGAAACTGCGGCAGAAAAAAGAACATAAACAACAAAATATATTAAGTTTCCTGTTGAAATTATGAGTCATTCAATAATCACAAGAAAATGACTCTCAATATAACCGACAGTCTGCAAAATGAACATTTGGACCACTCAATAAATGCAGATTAAGATCTTTGCTCCTTAAAATGATCTTCAATGAAATTTCAGACATCATTTGTTTCATTTCTGTGCAGATTATTCACAGCAGATGAAAAGGTACCATTATCTCACAAAAACCACTGAAATTTCAAAATCTTTACAATAGATGCACCTATTTTCTATCATCTATGACCTACATATCTAAACAGAAAAGGAAATGATTTCCCTGAAGATATGTCAAACGCAAAGTACAAAACTAGTCAGGTTGGAAAATGCATATCATGGTATATATAGTACGCTTTTTTTTTTTTTTTGCATCTGTTCAAGGCCTCACTGTGCTGAACAAAAATAATTAAGCTTAATCTTCATCTTCTTAGAATGATTTCTATGACTATGAGCTCTCCTCATTCACAGCTCCAGAGAGAGAGAGAGAGGAAAAAAGAAAAGAAAAGAAAAGAAAAAAGGGGCATATTTACAAAAGCACTCATGATACTAATCCAAGATTTGGGTTGGCCAAAGGCGTTTCCACCTTGCAATCTCCTCATCTTCGTAGAGCTTCCTAATTCCACCGTAGAAACCATCTACTTCATTGCCTTCCTCCCGGTGGCCCTTCCTGTTTATCACCATTCTTCTCCATTTTGAGTCAGGAGAATACTGGTTGAACTCCAATATCACTGAATCTGTCAGCAATAGCTCACGGTGAGAAACTTACATTAAGTTGTCAACAGAAAAGAAAGAAATGGATCCTAATCATGCTTCTACTCCATGCTTGAAGGATAGCAACATATTAGAATAAGAAAATTTCAGAAGAAAGTTCATCATGCATGCTTATACTTGTAGGTGGATTGGCAACTTCATTAAGTACTTAAGGGAAATAAATTCAATGAAGCACACACCCCAGAGGTGCCTAAAGATAGCTATTAAGAACAGATCATGTAAGTGCCAAAGTGTGGTCGAGTTTTATATTCATGAATCAAGTCAAAATGAGAACCTGAAGGAAATACAAAGATTCAGTTGGACTGTAAAGAAGTATGTGTAAACAGAAAATTTGCCTTTTCAGGAAATTACAATCACTTGACAACTCAAATTAGGTTGAGGGTTTGGAGATTAAGTAAGAATATGATTATAAACTACAACAACATCGACATCAACAGTAATAATAGGTGTACTCTACACAAAAAAGGATGTACACTCTACTGTGCTGATTATCATATTGTTCTGTAGATATCTGCATCAGACACTTATATTCGTGCTTGTGACCTTAACTATATGATATCATATTTTAGTTTCTAATACTATGCCAGAAGGAAGAAACACAGAAGGAAGTTTTAAATTTCAACTCATCTAAATCCCTTTTATCCTATTCTCCATTTTAAAATCCCACCATATTAAATAATGATGTATTTAACCCCAACCCCCTGGCCCACTCTTCTAGTTGCAGCAAATAAAGCTACATATGGGAAAAAAATATACAAACAAATATAACTATATAGTTTTATAACATACTTGTGTACATGTTTGAAGTTATACCAGCATCATATAACATGTCCTTGACTCAAAAAGCATTACATCTTAAGTGCAAAAGTGAACTATTTTTAATCTCCAAAATGTGAACGCAGAGATCATGATTAACAGGAAAAGTGCCCTACATACTCTAAATTGAGATAGATCTTGTCACATAGATGTTTTTTACTTAATTAACAAAAATAAACCCCACATATATTGAATAGAAATCCTGTGTCCCACTTTATGCTCCATAAATTGCAATATACCATACGTCTCATTTTTGTTTTCTATTTTGGTTATTGTATAAGGAAAGGAAAAAAAAAAAAAAAAAAAAGAGAAAAGAATACGTGGCAACTTGGGATTGGTGGAGCATAAAGTGAAACACCAAAAATGGGATTAAACATTTTTAATACAAATATAACCTCTGTAACACAAACACAAAAAATAAAAAAAATAAAAAAAAACCTTGATAACAACTAAAGAATCTAAGATGATCTTCTCACCACTATAATGGCAGTGGCAGTGAATATTATTCCTGTCACATGCTTCCAAGTGACCAATGATTCCATACCACCAACCTGCAATACATTCAGAAGAAATTACATTGTTATCTAAAAGTAATGGAATAGAACATGACCAATTTTGTTGCAACATTATTACTTCTGTCAGAGAAAAGTCTAATAGACGCTGAACATTAACAATTCTGTTAAATTAAAGGTAAAGATCTTACAGATGCATGCTAATTCAGAAACATACCATAGGGGAATTCTCTGGCTTTTCTCCACTGGATCTCAATGTGATCCCCGGGCTTTAAGTCATCTAAACAATCAGAGACATGAAGAACATTTGGAGGAGTTTCAACCGGTGGTGCTCTTAGCCTCTCCCATTGTATATTATCCTCTGTTGTCCGCCGCCCATGATGCAAGTATCTGCAATAAAACAGATGAGCTTAGCACATATATATTCGATGTTGAGATTGATTACTTCCACTTACAAGGTGAAAACTCTGTTTCAAATTTTTAGCATCGCAAAGTTTATACAAGGAAAGATTGCCATCGGCTATAACTTAAAAATTCTGAAAATTTATAAAGTTTTAGAGATTAATCTAGTGTCAACATGGTCCAAATTTATTATCCAGAAGCCAACAATTCAGAATTCATATATTTGGCATATCTACTTGTTTCCTAAGCCTATGAAGACACACAAAAGTGAACCGACAAAAGTTCATGGACTCATTATTTAAGGCCTCTCTTCCTTTACCTTGCTTGAAAGGTGTCGGTCTTCGAGTCATAGCTAAGTTCAGCATCATAACATGACAGCATAAAACCAACATTACCATTCTGCAACAAAAACAAAATATAAAGGGTTCATTACATTCTTCAGTATTCAAAGGAGCAATCATATTACTACTGACCAAAATGAACATATATAATACAAATACATTCAAAAAAAGAAAAAAGAAAAGAAAAGAAACAAGGGCCCATTAAAAGAATAAGCAGAGTTATTGGAATTAGTTAGATGCAGCACTCACCTCACGATTATAGACTTGAGATGGAAACCATAACTTGCCACTTTCAAGGGATTGATACCAAGCCTTGATTGAATCAACCGGTAAAGACCTCCTTGACTTGCCGCTGCTTTCCAATTTTGGTCTAAACCATGAAGAAGGCCAATCCCCAAAAAGGGAGTTAAATAACCCTTTTCTCTTGCTTTGATCCAAAAGGATTGGTCTTTTTCTTGAGACTACACGCATTTTCCATTCTCTATAAGCAGCATCACTAATCACTCTATCCCACTTGTGCTCCTTGTGTTTCTTCCATAAATGATCACTGCTACATCTATCCCTCAAAGAACTACACACTGCTGCCATACTACATAACCCGGCTGGTGAAAGCCGTTCAAGAATGCAGTCCAAGGCCAAGTCAGGCAAATCCAACAGAGAAACATCATCTTTCTCCTCTACATTCTCTACTTTTGAGCTATGTCCCATGTTCTTCAATGGAATGAAAAATACAGGTACTTGAAAGAAAGTAATAGCAGGCCTACTTTTCTTGAACCAAGACACAAGAAAAGTTGATAATTCACCCCAGAACCAAGGTGACAACAATTTCATCTCAGCCTCCCATGAAGGGAGTGGCTTGTGAGTGAAAGACTTGGAAAGGAAGATGAAGGAGAAGGATACACAAGAGATTAGTAAGTAAAGCATTGGACCAAGTTAAATTATCAAATGGGGTCTATAAGGCAAGGTTTGGCATCAAATGAAAAAGAAGATGGAAGGAAGGAGCCAATTGCAAATGAAGCAATGGTGAATGCAAAAATATAAATGAGCAAAGTGGCAAAGTGTAATAACAATTTTATTCTATATATATATATTTTTTACTTTTGAGGATGACAAGGAAATATCCACCACTAAGAGTAAATTTTGTTAGTTTGGCAGAAATAGACGGAGTTGTCAGGGTGTTGGCCCTTATTTAATACGTTTTAAACGAGGGACATCATAGACACCGCAACCGACAAGATGTGGTAGTTATAACACCACAACACCACCCCGTTGAAACAAGGAACAAGCATCGAGGCTACTTCTTGAATGCATTGGCAACTGGCATCCACATACACTGAATTCCCATGAAAGAGAACCAATTTGTACGGCCAGTGGGGGGCAGCTGTCAGTTCAAGATTGATGAATATAGTTTTTTTAAGAATAATATCTATGGCACAGTTTTCTGTTAGATTTAGGTGACGAGACAATTAAAACCCCACATGTCTAAATCAATGAGTTTAGCCAAAATTTATGGAAATGTAATAGAATACAGATATGGCTAGGTTGGTTATGGACCAACTAATTAAAACCTCTATAAGACTAGTCAAACTACAGAATTTTAGATGGTTAAGGAATTTTGAGCTTGGAATTTTTATTTTCTTATTAAAAATGATTTTTTTTTTAAACAAAGTTTGAAGTAGAAGCTGAGTGATTTACGAAGATGAGGATGAAGTTGAAGTGGGTCCTATAAGGTGTGCCAAATCTTTATCTTAACTCTCTCAAAAAGATAAGGACTGTTATCTGATTGATGGGGTTTGAGGTAAAAGCAATTTTAGTGTTGGGGTACACTTCGCGTGGTTGTCACAAGACCAATACAGCAATACAGCCCATCTGATCCTTTGCCTAACTTCGACCAAACTTTTTAACTTTGTTTTGATGAGTAAAGCTCCAACAGTAACATACCACAGCCACCGAAATTGCTGGACAAATCATGCTCTATTAAAGAATGAGAATGCGACATTTTGTATGACTTTTTCAAAAATCAATTTAACACTATTGGTCATAGCCAGACTGTGCCTTGTTGGACATAGATAGTTCCCATGTACTTCAAATCTTTCAATGTTGTTTTTCTCTTCACTATGCTATGAGCATAATACACCCTTTTCTTTATTTACAATTACCACTTGTTCATTTTCTTAACTAACATTTCAAGGACTGAGCTCACAGAGTATATAAGCTTGCTATGTATCATGCATATGTAGAGTAATGTCTTGTGCAAGGGGTATAGTAGTATGTGGCAATTTCATTTAGGGTCTAACGAAATTTTTGTACATTTATTATTTAGGCTCCATTTGTTTCGAATAAAATGTTTTTCGTGTTTTTCCATTTTTGTGTGACTAAAAAGTCGGTTAACGAAGAATGTTTTATATAATCAACAAATGAATATATATCAAAATGTCGCAATTTGATCATTTTTTGAAAAGTTAAAATAAAAAAGTCTTGGTTTTGTTGTCACTACTCTTATTTCTTTCAACTTCTCTAAGTCGTCACTACAACCAATTATTGACCACTAATTGCCACTCAGCCTGCCCGCTTCCCGACCACTATTGCCCTCCTATCATTAGCCATCACATTCGCCGGCCACTTGGCTTGCGAATTGCCATCGAATGTTGCCCACCATTACTAACACCGCCCTCATTGTCATCATCTTCTTTCTTGTATTTCAACTATAGTAGGGAATTTTTTGGTATATTCAAAAGTTAGAAAATTACACATTAAAAAAAATCACAATGAAACAGTCAAAACTACTTATTTCTCCGAAATCATTATTATCTATTAAAAATATCGTAAAACACTTTGCGCCGAAATAAGCATAACCTTACAAGAACCTAGAACTGCTACTATGTGTCGGTCATAGTTTCCTAACAAATGTTGGAAATCGTGATGAACGAAGACAAACCGAAAAGGACAAACACACAATTAAATGTCACAAAGGGGTGGTAACACATACTAATAATACAAATGACACAACCCATAATTTCATCATGGCCCTACATGAGATGCCTTGTACCTCGGGTTCTTGATGATGTACCTAATTTTCACACCTAGTTCCAGTTTTTTTTTTTTTTAGATTTACTTATGCTCAACAACCCTAGCTACTTGGTATTTAACCCACCATGAATATATTTATGAGTTAACTTAGATACAGTAACTTTTCCAATTGAATTTTAAACACTAGATTTCATAGACTAATAAAACATAAATAATGTTATCATTTTCAAAGATAGATAGATTTGATTAGAAGGTCCCTCCTTTTTTAAAATAGGTAGATATGAGGGAGGGGGTGATGGCCTTCAAACCATAAATGATGCCATCACCGCTGGTTTTAAACATCAAAATATAACATTTTTCTACCTTTCTCTCAAAAAAAGAAAAAGAAAAAAAAGATATAACATTGATTTCCCTTTCTCCAATTTTTGTACAATAGGTTTGACTTTTCTCTTTAAAGACGAGTTTATAGATTGATTAATAAATAATATTTGATTAGTGTAAAATTTGATATGCATATTAAAAATATATAAAACACTTAATTAAACAGTAATATTTTTAAAAAAAATTTATTAGATAGTAAAATATTGCATAAAGTTATGTTTGGGTAACTTTAAATAGTATCCATATATATGTTACAAGAATTAAAATACTTCCAGAGGAGTGAAAGGTACCACAAATTAAATATTACTTCAAGAAGGGAGAGAGGTATGACTGATTCGTGGGGTGGCCATGAGTTGCCAACCATTGGTAATTTTGCCTTTCGCAGTCACTTATTAAGTTTCCATTATGCTAATGATCTATCAACAACTTTTCCTTAAACAAAAGGATCAAAAAAAAAAAAAAAAAAGATCAATAAAAGGAGGAATTCGTACTTTTCAGAGAAGTTTAAATTCTTTCTTTTCTGCACGCATTAATTTTAACCGTAGCTTGGAGGCATTAAATTTTGGACCCGTGAATAAATTATAAGGTCCACATGGTAGACAGATGATATGGTCTATCATTCTATTAAAAGACTCACATCTGTTTAAAATTGTTAAGTTGAAATTTTTTTTTAAAACACTGACTCAGCAATTTTAAACAAGTGGAAGTTTTTTAGTGGAATGGTGGACGGATAACGTGGTTCACCAGAGTACTATATAATTTCTCCTCTCGGTACCACTTTTCCCGGACCACCAAAGGACTATATAATTTCTCCTCTTGGTGCCACTTTACCCTTTGCATCCAACTATTAACAATAAATAATGTATTGGCTGAATATGTTAAGGATGTTGCTAATTTTGTAATTTTAATAGAGAAAAATTTTAGCATGATCGAGCATGTGCTCAAAATGTATTGAATTTCTCTTATTCATAATAAAAGTTACGTATTTTTTATTAAAAAAAATTAATGTGGGTTTTAGTTAGCTTAACTGGTAAAATCTCTAATAATTAAAAAAGAAATTTGGAGTTCAATCCCCGCTTACACCAAAAACTAATTAATTTTTTAGCTTGAAAATAAAAAGCAATTATCAGAAGCGGACAAGCATATTCATAAAAATTAAAATTAAAAAAAAAAGTCTTAGCAGGAAAAAAAATCAACAATGAAGAGATGAGCTCAATTCTCTTCATAAGTTCACTATTTGCATCAAGGTTATTTTGCATAAGGGATGAATATTTTGATCAAATAATTGCAATTTCTTAATTGATTTGAGTTTAACTTTTCAGTATTATATATATATATATATATATATATATTTTTTTTTTTACAACCATTAATTATCTTGTCAATAGAAACATTATTACTGTTTAGGCTGTATGATGCATGGTAAAGCATGTTTTTAAAAGCTAATTATAAAAACTTTTTAGCAAAAAGTTAACTAATGATATATAGAAAATAAAATACTAAGTAGACGTAGTTCGAATGAACTTTTGGGGACCAATTCTTCCTCCCCCACTTTAATAGAATTTTAGGATCAAAATTGTATCAAAAGCAACAACCTTTTAAATGTTTTTATTTTGGAAAGGAACCTTATAAAATATTTGTTTAGAAGTTAATAGTTATTCCAAAAACTTTATTATTTCTTTAAACGCTTGTAACTTTGTAGCATTACTTTGATTCTTCTAGTAGGGAGAACACCCCCTCCCCACTTACTATTAAAAATATGTATTAATTTTCGAAGTAATTGGAAAAGTTACAAATAGTTTTAGAGGAAATTAGGGATGTTTTAAGGAGGAAAGAGAATGGAAAAAAGAAAAAAAAGAAAAAAAAAAAAGAGAGAGAGGGGACATTCACATTTTCCTTTGTTTAATATAGAAACGTGGAAGGAAGGTTGGCATGTTTGTCACTCAATCTCACAATTTTTGTCTTGCAAAAAAAAAAAAAAAAAAAACCCTCATATTTTTTAACCTCATTGTCATCAATTTTCACCATATCTTAAATATACCATAGGTTCAAATATATTCTTAAATATGATAAGGTAAAGAGCGGATGTTATACTTATATGTTCAAATTTTATTATATCGATCAAAAAAATTGAAAAAAAAAATCATATTATCACCTTATATTACTTAAAAATATACCATTGCATTACTATTTTAAGTGAGATTTTTTTAAATAAATAAATACAATTGCATTACATAATAAATTACAGCAAGCTTATATATGCATTCGGAGTGTACTTTTTAAATTTTATTTATTTACTAGTAATATTCTCATGTGATACAAAACTTAATAAATAATCATATATAAACTAAAAAAAAAATCAATACTATAATTAAATTGAATTATAAAACAGATTGTGAAAATAAGAACAAAATTTATTTATGTTGACTGACAAATGCACATCGTATAAGTCTAAATTATTATAAGAAACCAAAGTTTTATAATATATTATAAAATAATTTAAAATAAATGGTGGAACTTATTAATTTTAATTATTTGAAAATTTTGATAATTAAGGTTTAAGAAAAGTAGTAAATTACTATTTTTAAATGGCAATAAATTTTCACTTAAAATAAAATATGTTAATTGTAAGGGCAAAGGGCCCAACATTAGATCTTGGGCCGTGGGTTCGTCCGAGGAGACCTATACGTCCGAAGACTACACCTCATAAAGCCTTTGCCCGGCCTGATCCAATGCTGAAGTGCGAATCTCGTGGGAGAGAGCCTTGTCCGAGGAGACCTTCTGCTCGGACTATTAAAAAAGGTGTCCCAAATCAATGCACCAGCCTCAGTCTTATCTCTCCCAGAGAATCCCACGATTTGCGTTGAACGTAAGGACAGATGGCGAAAATCAGATATTAAGCAAAAAGGCTGCTGCTACCGCATTTATGACCCTGCAGCTAACATCATGGCCGCATTAATGAGAAAAGACTCCTGAACAGTGACCCCCTCCTTTACAGCTGCCCCCGGAAGGGATAAGGATGAAAAAAGCCCACGCGATGGGGAGGGGCATATAAATAGAGGAAGGAGGGAAGAGAAAAGGGGGAGGAAAAAAAGAGGAGAAAAGCTCAAATAATATTTGTAACAACATACTCCTCGGACAGTGCCGACGAGAATATTGTAACCCTTGATCATATCATCAATATATATCTGGTCATTACCATACTTGGGCCTTCAACCCATACGGGTCTACTCCAGTGATCTTTAATCCACCTTCTTTATAAATTCATTGCTAGGATATTAAATACAGTCTGGGCCCCCAGCTCTCGTGGTAACAGGCCCAATCGCCCCATTTGTGTCCTTACAATTGGCGCCGTCTGTGGGAAGATTACGAGGGTACCTGTGTGTTATAGCTTGAGCCATGGTTCGATCAGACAGGGCGGAGTCTGCTGATTCCCTGCATATTGACCACTTTTTGCACCTTGAGCGCCAAAGGGACCGTGAAAGGAGTGTGCACACCAACCGTAATGCGGGAAGTCAACACCAGCATGACGGCGATAAGACTCATAAGACCATGCAACGCAAAATTGACCACCTCGAGAGGAAGTTGCGTCGTGCGCGGAGGAGACGCAGTCCATCTAGCAGCCCATCCTTCACGGATGATTCTTACGTTGATGATGAGGATGCTAATTACAGACCCCGCTCCAGGACACCACCAAGCGAATCTTTCTCCTACGAAGAAGAGCCTCATCGTGACCACAGGAGCCGAAATACGTACTCGAGGGGTACTGGGCATGATGCCATGACCAAGGCACTCAACCAGATTTCCAGATCGCCCTTTACACGCGGCATCGAGGGAGGGAGCCTACCTCGACGTTTTACTCAACCTACTTTTACCGCATACAACGGACGGACTGACCCCGTGGAGCATGTGAGCCATTTCAATCAGAAAATGGCTGTCCATGCACGGAACGAGACCCTCATGTGCAAAGTATTCCCTTCCAGTCTGGGGCCTGCGGCCATGAGGTGGTTTGACGGTCTCGCGGCAAATTCCATCGGATCCTTTTGGGCACTCACAAGGGCTTTCTGCTCTCGGTTTGTAACGAACACCAGGGTCCCCCGGCCATTAGATTCCTTGCTATCTATGTCCATGCGGGAAGGAGAGACGCTAAAGACCTACTCGGACAGGTACTGGGAGATGTTTAATGAGATCGAAGGAAGTTTTGATAATGTCGCTGTGAGGACGTTCAAGGTCGGCTTGCCAGCCGAGCACGACCTGAGGAAGTCTCTGACCAAGAAGCTTGTGAGGAGCGTCCGCCGACTTATGGATCGCATAGACGAGTACAAGCGAGTTGAGGAGGACCAATTACTTGGGAAGGGAAAAGCAAAGGTTGTCCCTTAGGAGAGGAGGGACTTTAGGTCGGACAGGTACGGCAGTGACAGGCCGCGGAGAGACTACAGTGTGCAGTCCGGGTCTGCTGCATCACAAGGTGTTCATACAGTATTCCGAGAGCCCATTCACCAGATTCTAGAGAAAATTCAGAATGAGCCGTACTTCAAATGGCCGAACAAGATGGGAGGTGACCCCATGAAGCGCAACCAGAGCCTTCATTGCCAGTATCATCAAGAGTGTGGGCACACCACGGAGGATTGCAGGACGTTAAAGGGCCATTTGGAACAACTTGCGAGGGAAGGAAAGTTGCAACAGTTCATGCACCGGTCAAATAACCAGGGAGACCATGTTAGGCCAGGGGCTTCGGGGACTGCCTCATCAAGGCCCTCTTTGGGTACGATTAACGTCATCTTCGTGGCTCCCGGAAGAACTGGATCTTGCCCTTCCAGAGTAATGTCTATCTCTAGGACATCTGCTGAGGGTGATAGTCAAGAAACGAAACGGGCAAGAGTGGAGGCCCAACCAGCCTTGACCTTCTCGGACGAGGATAAGTTGGGGACGATACAGCCCCATGATGATGCTTTGGTCATCACCCTCAGAATAGGAGGGTACGATGTGAAAAGGGTGATGGTTGACCAAGGGAGTGGAGCTGAGATCATGTATCCAGATTTATACAGGGGACTGGGCTTACGGCTTGAAGATTTGACCGCATATGAGTTGCCCCTAGTCAGCTTCGATGGGAAGACCGTCATCCCTAAGGGCCAGATTAGGTTGCCCGTACAAGCAGGGTCTGAAGTAGTTGAAGTTGACTTCATTGTTGTAGATGCATATTCCCCCCATACGGCCATCGTAGCCAGACCTTGGCTTCATGCTTTGGGGGCCGTTTCTTCGACCTTACATCTAAAGGTTAAATTTCCGTCTGGAGGACGAGTAGAGGAGATCATAGGAAGTCAACCTATGGCAAGGCAGTGCCTTATAGCTGCCATTTCACATCGGCAGGATGCTGAGCCGACAACCACTGCGGCCGAGCATCCATAGCAATCAACGATTCAGGTTCCCCCAAGAGTAGAGGATCCGTCCGAGGAGCAATGTGAAAGATTAGAGAGAGTTGTTATCGGGGAAGATCCAGATAAGTTTTTCCAGATCGGGGATCAGCTACCCTCTAGGGAGAAGGAAGAACTGCTGGTTTTCCTCAGGAGAAATGTGGATGTGTTTGCCTGGAATTCTTACGAAGCCCCAGGAGTTGATCCTGGGTTTATCTGTCATCACCTTAATGTGAGCCCAGCTGTACTTCCCAAAAGGCAGCTACCTCGGCGTTCATCCAGGGAACATTCTGACGCTGTTAGGGATGAGGTGAACAAACTCAAGGATGCAGGGGCTATCAGAGAAGTGTTCTATCCAGAATGGCTGGCTAACACAGTGGTGGTGAAGAAGAAAAATGGGAAATGGCGCGTATGCGTGAACTTTACAGATCTAAACAGAGCCTGTCCAAAGGACCCTTTCCCCATGCCACGGATCGATCAACTGGTGGATGCAACTGTAGGGCATCCGCGAATGAGTTTCTTGGACGCCTTCCAAGGGTACCACCAGATCCCTCTAGCCCTGAATGATCAAGAGAAAACAGCCTTTGTGACTCCCATTGGGAACTACCATTACAAGGTGATGCCATTTGGTTTGAAGAATGCAGGCTCTACCTACCAGAGAATGATGACCAAAATGTTTGAACCACTGCTAGGGAAGTGCATTGAGATCTACATTGATAACATGGTGGTCAAGAACAAGCTTGAATCCGACCACATTGGAGACCTTGAGAACATCTTCGAGATCTTAAGGAAACACAAATTGCGCCTCAACGCTTCGAAGTGTTCTTTCGGTGTTGGGTCGGGAAAGTTCCTGGGGTATATGGTCACTCATCGGGGAATCGAGGTGAATCCCGATCAGATAAAGGCGATTAACAGTCTGCAGCCTCCTCGGAACCCAAAGGAGGTGCAGAAGTTGACAGGGATGACTGCTGCTCTTAATCGGTTCATCTCCAAATCCGCAGAAAGGTGTCGGCCCTTCTTCCAGCTGCTGAATAAATGGAAGGGATTTGAGTGGGATAAGGAGTGTATTCTAGCTTTTCAACAGCTGAAAGAATACCTGGCTCGGCCACCTATCATGTCTAGTCCTACGGCGGACGAGGTCCTATTTGCCTACATTGCGGTAGCCGCCCATGCTGTAAGTCTAGTACTTGCTCGAGTTGACAATGGCGTCCAAAAGCCCGTCTACTATGTGAGTAAATCCCTTCATGAGGCCGAGGTCCGCTACCTGCCGCTTGAGAATGCTATCTTTGCGATAATTCATGCCACTCGTAAACTCCTTCATTACTTCCAGTCACATACGGTTGTGGTCCTCACCCAACTCCCGCTCAAGTCACTGCTCCAGAGTGCAGACTATATGGGAAGGATTGCTAAATGGGGTACCATACTGGGGGCTTTCGACATAAAGTACATGCCTCGCACCTCGATCAAGGGGTAGGTACTCGCTGACCTAGTGGCCGAGTTCGCCGAGCCTGCGTTGGAAGGGATAACTGGAGCAACGCCCATGGATGAAAATTCAGTTGGTCTCATCGCTGTGCAAGAGTCCGAATCCTGGAAGTTATATGTCGACGGTGCAGCCAATCAACGAGGTTCAGGAGTGGGGCTAGTTTTAATATCTCCCGAGGACATTGTCATTGAAAAATCCCTAAGACTAAACTTCTCGGCAACCAATAATGAGGCTGAATACGAAGCATTGCTGATCGGGGTGGCTATGGTCAGAAGAATGGGGGGCAGTATCCTGGAAGCGTTCTCGGACTCGGCTTTGGTCGTCGGTCAAGTCCGAGGAGAATTAGAAGCCCGAGATGAAAGAATGCAGAAATACTTGAAGCAGGTCAAACTGCTACAAACGCAATTCAAGTCATTCAATTTGCGGCATATTCCTCGGAGTGGTAACACGCACGCGGATTCCTTGGCTACTCTCGCAACCACCTCGGCTCAGGGGCTGCCCCGGCTTATCTTAGTAGAAGATGTCCGAAGGCATTCTGAAGAATTGAAGGGCCTATTATTTGTCAAGCCAGGATAGGGTCAAGCTGGATGGACCCTATGGTGACTTATCTCCGAGAAGATATCTTGCCAGTAGACAAGACTGAAGCTGACAAGGTGAGGAGAAAGGCTCCTCAGTTTTGGCTATCAGAGGACCAGAAGCTATACAAACGTTCTCTTTCCGGACCCTATATATTATGCGTGCACCCTGATGCCACAGAGTTGCTGCTTGAGGAACTACACGAAGGGATTTGTGGTAGTCACACAAGAGGAAGGTCCCTAGCGCACAGGGCCTTAACCCAGGGGTACTGGTGGCCAAATATGCAAAGAGAATCACAGGCATATGTGAAAAAGTGTGATCAGTGCCAGAGGTTTGCCCCGAATATACACCAACCGGGAGGGGTTCTGAATCCCCTGTCAAGTCCATGGCCTTTCGCTCAGTGGGGCCTAGACATTGTTGGTCCTTTTCCTAAGGCAGTCGGAAGCAAAAAATACTTGGTCGTTGCAACAGATTACTTCACCAAGTGGGTTGAAGCCGAGCCGTTAGCCAACATTAGGGATGTGGATGTCCAGAAGCTTGTATGGAAAAATATTGTTATACGGTTCGGGGTGCCGCATACCCTCATCTTGGACAATGGCCTTCAGTTCGACAGTAAAGCATTCAGAAAATTCTGTGGTGGACTAGGCATCACTAACAGGTACTCCACCCCTGCATATCCTCAAGGAAACGGCCAAGCTGAGGCAGTCAATAAAGTCATAGTAAGCGGCCTTAAGAAGAGGTTGGACGATGCCAAAGGAAAGTGGGTAGAAGAATTACCACATGTGCTTTGGACTTACAAGACCACTCCTCGGAGATCTACCGAAGAAACCCCTTTTGCCTTGACGTATGGTGCTGAGGTTGTCATCCCCATAGAGACTGGGTTCCCCACACTTAGAACCAGTTCATTCTCCTCGGACAACAACGACGAACAGCTGAGGAGCAATTTGGACTTGATCGCTGAGCGTAGGGAAAATGCTGCAGTTCGATTAGCCTATTACCAGCACAAGCTCAAGCAGAGTTATGATGCCAACGTCAAACTAAGACCACTAGCACCCGGAGATTTGGTTTTGCGAAAGGTCGTGGGCACTGCAAAAAATCCGGTCTGGGGGAAGTTGGGACCTAACTGGGAAGGCCCCTACCGTATTCTGTCTGTAGCTGGGATAGGAGCCTTTTATTTAGAAGATTTAGATGAAAGGGCTGTACCACACCCCTGAAATGTAAATAACCTAAAAAGGTACTACTACTAATGAAAGTCTCAATTCCCTTATTAAAGTTTCTTAAACTGCATACTACTAAGTGTTAAACAGAACCTTGGTCAGGCCTGGATGCTCGGACCACCTACCTTGGGTAAATTAACACCACTAAGTATTAAACAGAACCTTGGTCGTGCCTGGTCCCTCGGACCACACGCTTTGGGTAAATTAATACTACTAATTGTTAAACAGGACCTTGATCGGGCCTGGATCCTCGGACCAACTACCTTGGGTGAATTATCACTTTCCACTCATTCCTTTAAAGGTGGTATGCAGTCTCAGATCATTCCCGTAGAACTATCTAAAGGGTTAATTCTCCATATTCACTCAAGCTGCACGCTCTAAGCACTTATTCTTACTTGATTTAACAAGTCAATGGTATGATAGTTAATTATGCTTATTCAAATTCCTTATCAGTTGCTGAGGCAAACGTTTTGGGTTTCTATCTATGAACACAAATTTTGTGCAAGGAAATAAACGGAATTGAAAACAGACAAAGTTGGGCAAAATATTTTCATTGAATCACAGAATTGAAATACAATAGTTCAATATGCGTCCTACTCGCTAAGTACAAAATGAGAACTACTCGTAGAAGCCTAACTCTAAACCTGTTCGGCCTGGGAAGGGATGTTGCCGTCATCGCTTAGCAGGGTCGCTGAGGGAGTTGCGTCCTCGGTCCGATCAGGGTCCGCGGACACAGGTATTTCACCCGGAGCATCTGTTTCTTTTTGAACCTCCTGAGCCGCTCCAGGAAGAATCACCGCGTGGCTCACTTGCTCCGAGGCACGAGGAGATGAGGAGGAGGGGCCAGCCGGCGTCAAGGCGAGATCCGGGTGAAAGTACGTCTTCCCCGGCTGCCTAAGTTCTGAGTCGGCAGGGACTCCGGCCATGTTTAATGCCTCCTCCCATGTGGATTGGCAGTAGTCCCTGCACACTTCAGTAACTTCCTCTGCAAGCCTCTTTTCTGTCTCCTCAATGCCGCGGAGGTATGCAGCCTCCTTCTCGGCCTCTGCCGCCCTCAGCGCCGCCTTGGCCTCTTTCTCAGCTTTCTCGGCCTTTTCGGCTCGGGTGCGAAGGTCCAAAACCAGTTGCCTCGCAGTGGCCAGCTCTATCTCCGTCATGTGTAGCTTCTTCCGCTGGTCCTTGGCCTGGTTTTGGGCATTCTGCAGCCCAGCCTCAACACTCCTCCTTTCCCTTTCTTCAATCACTAACTTATTAGCCAGCTCGAGCTTCTGATGCTGCAGCTCCCCCAGGCTCTTCTCCATTTCCTTGCGGGATTGGGTCTCGGCCCTGGCCACGTTACGGGTGTCCCTGACCCAATCCTCCGCGACGAAGACCTGCTGAGTAAGCTGCGAAAGAAGAAACACCAAATTCTACCATCACAAAATGCACAACTTAGACATGAGTAAACCTTCTGTATACAAAAGAGATAATGGACTCACCATGGCTAAGTCCCTCTTCATAGACATAAAGAGGTCGGCTTGCCTCCAAGACCTCACTGTGTCCATATCCCGAGGGAGAAGCAGTGGACGCTCCAAGGCCTCAGCGACGTATCCTGAGTGGCCGTTTTGGAACTCCCGTATAGATGCGTTAACAGTGATCGGGGCCCCATCCACGTCCAGCTGAGGAGCCCAGAGTTGTGGTAGCTGAACCTCCCGGGGGTGGGGGTCACCCCGGTGCCTTGGCGGTGAAGCCCTCCTGTCTTCCTTCCTCTGCTGCTTCCCCCCTCTTTGTTGCCGAGGAGACACTTCACCCTCCTCGGCGTCCAGGTCCACAACTTTCTTCTTCCTCTTCAGATCAGGAATAGGAAGGAGACCGGTTGCAGTGGTGGGCAGAGGGGGAGGAGGGAGTTTGCCAGTCTCCTTCTCTTTAGGGGCCTCCTTCGAAGATGTCCCCTCATTCCGCCCTGCTATTAAGGCTTTTAACCCCCTCCTCGGCTGCAAAGGCATCTCTTCTACGTCTTCCGAGGTCTCGGAACGTTGAGAGCTAAGGGGTTTGGTTTGCACTTCTTCCTCCCCTTCGAAGTGGAATTGGTCTATTTCTGCCTCCAACGATGGTAGAGTCGAAGCGGAGCTTTCCCTTTGTGTAACTTCTTGGGGGGCGACTTGCTGAAGCGGCCAAGGGACTGGGGGAAGATCCTTGTTCGCCAAGAATCCCTGCCGAGATACGTCTATCTGGTTAATCCTCTTGTCCCCAGCTCGGATAGAGTCCCCGACGTCTTGGAAGCTGTCTGATATTGGAGTAAAATCCAATATCAAATGAGCGGCACGCAGCTGGCCGTCCGAGTGGGCGAATACCTCCGAGCGCAGCAGGTAATTCAACCCGTGTACGTTCACGAGATTGAGTTTGGGGGAGACGAACCGCCTATCTGTAATGACAATCACAAGGAAAAACACGAAATCAGTAATCACACTCCTGAGGCTAAACGTATATACAGTAAAATAAAGTCAAATCTACACTGCAAACCCTACAATTGTCTTAATCTAATCCCAAAGTACCCCACCTGGCTCCCTCTCAGTGGTCGGACAATGGTGGCCGTCATGCCACGCCCCCGAGACGATGACGTAATCGTCCTTCATGCCTTTATTGGATTTTGGGAGGCACGATATCATTTTTACGACCGGAGATCGGGACTTCAAGTAGTACCCCCCCTCCTTCAGGGAATGACATTCGTACATGTGTACGACGTCATGCCAGGTGAGTCTTAGGCCCATCATTTCATTAAGGGCGTCTACACACCCCAGAATCCTAAACACATTAGCAGCACAATGGTGTGGACACAATCTGTGGTTCTTAAGGTACTCCCTAGTGACGTCGCCCATAGGAATGGACATTCCCCCCTCTAAGAAGGCAATCACAGGGATAACCACCTCACCGGACCTCCTAGAGATTAAAATGTCCTCCGGTGGACAATAACGGAGGCCAACCCCCTCGGGAATATTATACTTCGCCTTAAAACGCTCTATGGCTACGGGGGTATTGACTAAATTTTTAAACCTAGCCATATCGATATCTAAAGGTAAAGGTTTGCTAAGAAACTCCCCTAAGGGCAAAAATGGAAAAGAGAAAGAAGGAGGCCGAGGTGCTCAACCAAGATGGAATGAACAAAAGAAACGAATACTTACGAAAGAAGGAGGTATTGTGAGTTCGGAAATCTCTTAGAAACCTAGGAATCTTTATAAAGATCTCCTCGAAATGCCTAAAACGATGAAACGTGTATTGGTAGGATGTTTTGGAATACTGGGTACTTAAACGAATGCAAAATGAAGAAACTCACCTTCTCACAGTCTCTTATATATATAGCATGCGAAAGTGGTGGGATCTATCCCGCTCAAAATTTCATAGGGAAATCCCAGCCGCACGATCTACCTCCAGCCGTTGATCAAGGAGACAGAGCGCCACCCAGAGTAATAAAGGATGCGTTACAACTTCCAAAGCGTCTTTGGAAAATAGAAATCTCGCGAAACGGCGCATCCACGTGGATTTGTTGGAGCGCTTGATGGGTTCCAGCCTTGTAGAAATCAAAGTCCCACCTTTCTCCTCGGATAAAAGGAAAAAAACTGGAACTTTGAGGGGCTATTGTAGGGGCAAAGGGCCCAACATTAGATCTTGGGCCGTGGGTCCGTCCGAGGAGACCTATACGTCCGAAGACTACACCTTATAAAGCCTTTGCCCGGCCTGATCCAATGCTGAAGTGCGAATCTCGTGGGAGAGAGCCTTGTCCGAGGAGACCTTCTGCTCGGACTATTAAAAAAGGTGTCCCAAATCAATGCACCAGCCTCAGTCTTATCTCTCCCAGAGAATCCCACGATTTGCGTTGAACGTAAGGACAGATGGCGAAAATCAGATATTAAGCAAAAAGGCTGTTGCCACCGCATTTATGACCCTGCAGCTAACATCATGGCCGCATTAATGAGAAAAGACTCCTGAACAGTGACCCCCTCCTTTACAGCTGCCCCCGGAAGGGATAAGGATGAAAAAAGCCCACGCGATGGGGAGGGGCATATAAATAGAGGAAGGAGGGAAGAGAAAAGGGGGAGGATAAAAAGAGGAGAAAAGCTCAAATAATATTTGTAACAACATACTCCTCGGACAGTGCCGACGAGAATATTGTAACCCTTGATCATATCATCAATATATATCTGATCATTACCATACTTGGGCCTTCAACCCATACGGGTCTACTCCAGTGATCTTTAATCCACCCTCTTTATAAATTCATTGCTAGGATATTAAATACAGTCTGGGCCCCCAGCTCTCGTGGTAACAGGCCCAATCGCCCCATTTGTGTCCTTACATTAATATTTTAATGTATTTTGAATGAGTCGCATGACAAAATTATTTTATACAACTTGTATCATACACTGAGCTACATAGTGGAAGCGCAATGTGTACAACCTAACTCTTAAAATTAAAACAAAAAATTATGCTAAATTATTAAATTAAATAATGAAATTTTTTTTTAAATTTCTAAAAACTCATAGGGGTATAATTTTAGTCAAATTAGTATTTTTTTTAACTTTGATAATAGTTTTTCACTTAGAGTAAATATCTAGCTAATTTTAATATACTTATAGTAAAGCCCCAAATGACATAAGAATTAAAAATTTATAAATAACATAAATAAATAAGAAAGTTGTATGCTTGGTGCAATTGTAATGCGTAGAATATAACTTTTATTATATAATATATAACATGATATGATTTGGATGTGAATTTATATTATATATAATTTTATAGTGTACGTTAATTTTGGTTACAATAACTAAATGAATGATTATTATATAATTTCACAAACTCTTGTGTATTAGAAATCTTATATAGTTTTACATGGAATAATTTTTATGTTTAAATATGTTTCAGTTACAACTGATTTAAGTTTATATTATTTTTAGTTAATAGAGTTATATGGAGAGAGAGAGGGAGAGAGAGAGAGAGAGAGAGAGAGAGAGAGATTTTTTTTTTCTGTTCAAGTATTTAATAAAGGCTTATCACTTGAGACAAGGAGAATAATAACTTTTTTATTTTATTTTATAGAGTTTCACAACTTATAACGTCCGTTCCTAATGATATATAACTTTTTATTAACACACTAAGACATTAATCGATTTTTGGTATACACGAGGATTGAATTCTAGATCTCTTATTTAAAAAAAAAAAAATGAATACTTGGTGTAACCATGACTTTTAATACCCAATTTTTATTATACAGTATATAATTTTATACTTCTTTTTATTGTAATAAAACTTTAAATACTTAATATTTTCAAAAGAAAAAACAGTGGGTTAATCTTACATTGGAAAATGGGTGTGACTTAAAAAAGTTTAAAGTCTGTGTTGTGTATCCAAAAGTTAGGCTATTTTGGATATACATCACTGTCAGTTTCGTTAAGATCTTTCCTCCTCTTTGTATGTGTGTTAAAATACTTAGTATTCTTAAAAAAAAAAAAAAACTTTAAATACTGTAAAAAGGTAATGAAAAGACATTGCTTCCCATGTAATAAGGATACAGTAGTAAATTGATACAAGTTTTTTTTTTATTTGCTTATTATTCTTCTCACACTGTTTTCTTCTAGGATTTTTTTATCCCTTCATTGTAGAAGCATGCCTTCTCAATCTTTCAGTTCACTTTCTTGGTCGATTCACTTCTCCTTCATTCTTATCAAAGAGAACCTCATACAAATTCCAAAAGGCTTCAATGCTAGAGAATGTTATCTGCATATTCACTAGGTATATTAAAAATTAAAAACATATATGCCACCGATGTCAAACACAGAAATCTTATGTGACAACACATGCCAAGTTTTTCAAACGCACAAATCCATATGTGACTACACATGCCAAGTTTGTCAAACAAACAAACAAACAAATCTATATGTGACAACACATATACCAAGTTCCAAGTGCCTTATAAAAAGCACTTATGATGTGTCATATAGCTCACTACTCATGCATGTACGATGTAAACATGGTTTTAAAAATCGGATTGGACCGGACTGGCCTGTTCGACCGGTTGAACTGGAAACTGGAGGCCAATCGGGTCCAAAAAAGGCCAAAACCGGTAAAAACGGAGAACCGGAAGCAAATCCGGTTTTGCCCCCAGTCCGGTTTTTAAAACCATGGATGTGAGTGCATAAATTTCAATGTAAGACAATAAACCTGCTTATTGGGTTACACATGGAGGACTGACTTAAACATTTTGGGTCCATGATTTCATAACACAGCAGTCTCCTCTTTTTTGGTTTTTCAATGGAAGTATGGTAAGTGCATACCACTTTACCTACCAAGAAAATGTAATGTTTTTTCCTTTTCGTTTTGGATTACTTTCTATAAGTTATCTTAATGACACACTCCTTGGTAATAAAATAACATCACTACCTTAACTAATACATACTACCTACTCTGGTAGATGCTTTAAATGATAGTTCATACTCTCTCTCTCTCTCTCTCTTTATATATGTACATATATGGGTTAAATTCAGATTGTATTTAGAGTAATTTTTTATTAAGGGAGTACTTTTACTAATCAACCTCTGGAATTTTATATCAAAGGCCTCTAGGATATTGTATTGAATTCCTTCTCAGTGCTGGTTAAAAAGTTCGATTATTCGAAATCTGTCAGATTGTTTGTGCCCTAACAAAAAAAAAAAAGGTTTGTCCTATTGGATTTTCATAAGGATGAAGAATTTATAAATGAGGACCACAAAATATTTTCTACGTTGATGGGTGTTTGTTGAATAATATATTTGAACGGTCATGGGCTGAGAGAGAATCATTGCGTAAGAGACTGCCGTCATGCTGTTTTGGATTCAACGTTTAGTATGTAGAAGATATTGATAAAATTGAGAAAATCAAAAGAAGAATTAAGATAGAAAAGTTAGGTAAAAATAACAACAACAACAACCAAAAAAAAAAGAAAGAAAGAAAGAAGAAGAAGAAGAAGAAAAGGTTTGTGTGGTTTTTGGATGAAAGCAAAAAAATTTATAAAACATAATATGAAGATTTTAGGAGAAAAACAAGGTGGGAAGAGTTGTATAATTATATTAACTTGGAAACAAATATTAATGTATGATAATTACAATACTAGCGACAGCAACAACAATGATGATAGAAATGGGACGTGGTGCATTATTGTGGCACAAAGTGCGAGCCTTGTGATTCACTGATTCTAAGCAAAGTGAAAAAGACTCTTGGAGGCACTTTAGATCATGAAGAATAAAAATCAAAAGATGCAATTCATACGATTTTATATATTCAGGGAAAAAATTTTGATATTTTTTTTATATGAGATTTTATTCTTTTCTTTTAAAAACAAAATTGACTAAGCTATATAAATTTTGATTCAAAGGTTAGTAGCCATACTCAAATATTCTTGAAGAGTAGGAGATCATTTGCATAATAATAATGCATAATAATAACAATAATATGCCCAACATGCGGTTGAGGATTTAGTATGGCTTGAGGAGGAACCTACTTTAATAAGAAAGGCAATGTTTAAAGATAGGTCTAGTTACATCAATTAAGTTTCATTGTAGCGTATCAATGGTTTCAGTTTATATAAATCAATTTTGTTTAAAGTCTTATTTTAAATAATGACATATTACTTTATTACACCTATTTATCAGGAATGTCACTACCCTTTTATATCATCACTATAAGTAAAATATTGTATACCCTTATTACGAAATCCATTTAGGTTACATACTTCTCTAATGCAAAGCAGAAACAGTAGTAGTCCAAACCAACTTTTTTTTTTCTTTTTTTTTTGAGAGATAATTACAACATGCTGCTATTTCCGCAACTCGAATCCTTTTCCTCCAAAAACCTTAAGCATTTTGTATATTTAGAGGTGTTAATTCAACTACAAGGCCCTTGATAACTTTTCAATTACTAAAAGTTCTCATTTCTTGTAAGCACATAGGTAGCTAAGCTAATGACAAATTAATTTGTAGTTTAAATTATCACTTTGGATCATTAGCCTCTGGCGTGGGAAGCATGCACTAGTTTTTTAAGCTCCTAATCCATGAAAGGAAGACATCTTTTCCATTGTTAATTTAAAAAAAATTCCTCGTCAGATAAAGCACCAAATATGAATTTTATAATGTTCAAAGTTTGTAAGATGAATTAGAAGGTGGTGGGGGACCCTTTTAATGGAATCGTCAACAAAGAAGTCATTTGATGCTCCAAATCATAGATTCATTTGTATGGTTTGTAAAAGAACAAACTCATCTAGTAGACCACCATATCTCATATAAGAAACCCACCATTATTTAGGCTCAATATGGGCGTGTGTGATGTCAATGTAACTACATGGAATCCACAAAGGATGAAAGAGAAATTAAAAATAAAGCAAAGGGTGTCCAAAATGGACGGTTTCTTATAAAGACATTAAAGTGGAGCTTTAGAATCAATCAATGGGGTCTTAAGTAGCCACACAAGCAAATGTATAGTAGGTATAGATTAATAATTAGAGCTAAGAGGTTCTAGGTTTTGGAATTATGTGAGATTGTGGCTATTAAGCTTTTAGGGTTCTTTTTTTGTATTATTCCATATATGTCATGTTGGGGGCATGGTTCAATTCCCGAATATCCTCTCATTTTTCCTTCTCTTCCCTCTTATCCTTTCAGTCTTAAAATTATTTGGTCCTATTGAAATGAAATGATCAATATTTTCTAACCAGAAAAAAAAAAAAAAAAAGAAGAAGCTTTTTTTAGATAGAATAATATTTTAAATTTATTGCATTCATTCCATAATATTTATCATTAAGATAGGGCACTAATTAATTTTTAGTATAGGTAAGAATTGACTCTCAAATTTCTTAGATTATTTGGTCCTACTTCACTAAAATGCTCAATCTTTTCTAACTTAAAAAATTAAATTATTTGGTCCTACTTCACTGTAATGTTCAATCTTTTCTAACCAAAAAAGTCGGTGCTACATTCACACAGTGAGGCGTGTGTAGATGGGCAGAGAAAAGAAACAAACTTCAAAGAGAAAAAGATAAGCTATAAGAAAAAGATTGTTTTAGCCTTTTCTATTCATATCCTTACAAAGTAGCCCACAATTTATCATCTTTTGGCATGAAGTGTAATGACTTTTTATAGCTTGGGTTAGAGATTATTTAGAGTGGTTGCCTGGTTGGACTTGTACTGACTTGTACTTCATTCTTGAAGAGGATAGTGTTGATTGTGTGATACATTTTTCAATATTAATGAAAATTTATTATTTGAAGAAAAAAAAAATCTCTACAAGGAACTAAATAGAAAATAAAGGGTAATTTCCATTTTATAATATATGTTAATCACCGAGTTGAGAATTACACCAAACTTAGGGCTAGATTCACTATAAATTAAAGCATAATAATAGTACTTTGTCAAAATCACTTATTTCTACAAGGAGGATGACATATTAATCCCTCAAAAAAGCATATTATAGGTTGTTAAGCATATAGTTTATACAAGAATTGCCAAAAAACACTAACTAAATATGTTATATGGGCGAGTGTGATGCAGCTAATGTTCTCTTTCAATGAAATGTCCTGGTTCTTGTGTGAGCAAACTAATGGAATGTTGATGTAGCAAAAAGTGTGTATATAACTATCTTCCAAATCTCTAGGCACTTGAGATTGTGCTCAAGTAAGGAACCCCTTAACTATTCTCAAGTCTCAACTAGACCACCATCTCTGAAAGACCTACCACTATTGGAGCAAGGGATAGGCTTGAATGTCAATTTGTCAACATAAAAATCTGGGGTCTACCAAAGAAAGAAACCGACATGAACAAAGCAAATAGTTAAATGCTAGTATGGTAGGGGACTATCTTGAAACAATGACCAAGGCATTGGTTTCAAGTGGGGTCTTAGGCTTTTAGGCTTTAGAAATCTAGCTTGGCAATAAGTGTGGTTATAGTTAAATCAAAATTAGTGGGGTTACAAAACAAGCCAATCCCCCCAATTCACTTTACTTGCAGTCCTTTTCTTTCTCTTTTATTGTGTGGAAAATTATTGGCACTAGCAAGCAGAATCCAAATCAAGAATTCAGTTGGATAATGGGAAAATGCTTGAGAACAGAAGCTACTTTCTCTAGCAAGATAATCATTCTTTGTCTGATTGTTTGGAAGAGATTCTTCTTTATGTTTTAAAATTTTATATATGTGACAGACAGACGAATCCCAACCTAGATAACTCATGCTCAGATTAATTAGAATAGTAAATTTTTTTAGGGAAATAATGACAAGAACCTATTGATTGAAAGCATGATGCACCAAATGAAAGATACTACAGCACATACAAACAAGAATAAACAGATTCTTAGTCCTAAAATTATTGGGATCAGCTATGGATCCTCAACATATTAATTATGGTTGGTTATATGTATTTTTTGGTTATATGGATCCTCAACATATAATTTTTTGTCCTAAAATTATATGTATTCTGGTTAACATTTTCCTTTTTAAAGTCATATTCTTTGTTACTCTTTTAATTGACATGTCTATTTTTATTACTTCTACTAATGTGATTTTTGGCCTTCTTTTACTTTTTTAGTTCCTTCAACTTAGATAAACTCACTCCTTTTTACTAGTGCATTAGTTGCTTTACTCTGCACATGACAAAACTATGTTAAGCTACATGACATAGAAAATACATGACATAGAAAATCTTTCATGAGAAAAACTAAATTCTACTTACTAAAAAAATTGGAATTAATCCATAGAATATAATGAAATTTGTTGGAAAAAAATTAAAAATATAGATGAATATTGAATATTCATTTTATAACATACTATGTCCATAGGGATTGATTTAAAGACTCTCAAAAACTTTATCTTCATATTATAATATTCCTTCTTAATCATCACAAATTTACGATACCACATAGGAATATGTCATGATTAGTAAAACCATAAATATAATTAGAATTAACGAAATAAATTATAAATAGCATTGAAAATATTTTGATGATAACAAGATATTCTAGGTTGATCAAGTAACGGGTCTACCCATATTTTTTCATAGGCAAAAAATAATAACAATACCATGGTTATATTGTTTTGTCTTTTTTGTCTTCTTATAAAAAAAAAAAAAAAAAAAAAAAAACCGATCCAAACAGACCAAATTAAAATTCCTAAGTTACACAATCCATAGTTCACCTTCACCATAAAAGAACAATAATAATAATATAGTCGAAGATAAAATATTTTTCAAGTACGGTATATCATCATCATAAATATTAAATTTGCATGTGAAACAGCAAAAGATGAATATACTATACCATCTCATCTTTATTTGATAATGTGGGGTGAAAAAAATCACTTTAAAAATGGGTTAGGTCGACTCATTTTTAGTGCAAGTTGAGTCAGGTATTTTCTTTAGGTTTGGATCAAGTTATAGAGTCTAGGTCCAATTTTGCCAAGTTTATATATTATTATGGATTTTCCTGTATATCTTTAGATATGAGTCTAGTTTGTACTTCAGCCTCTATATCAAGCACCCCCACCTTGTCTAGCCCTACGCTTGTGAATCTAGTTTAATTTTTCTTTGGCCTATTTATTTTGTCCCCTTTTCCAGACTTTTTGAGCTTGTGAATCTAGGCTTTTAAAATCGTTTGTGACCGTCTTAACTTCTTGGTACTTTGCTTACTTTGCAGCTAATTAGTAATTTTATCAATATTTGATCAAGTCAGTGGGTTACATAACAGTAACACATCACTGGAAAATTTTCCCATCACATTCGACTTCTATGGCTTCTTATCTTTCAAGAGTGTGTTTGCTCTCTTCCATTAAATTCTATTTGCCACACTTTTTGAGTACTAAGGAAAGGCTTTATAGAAGATTGTTCTCTATTATTCATCACATCAACCTTCTTAATTTTCTTCCCTTGGCTTTTGATTGGGACTTCTTCTAGATCCCAAACATAAATATATTTAAATTAATTTGCATTCTTGGCATGTTCTTTCTATTTTCTATTTTCTATTTTTCCTAAGTTAACGAATATATCCTCTGCAAGGGTGGAGATGCCAATGGCCTGCCACTGGCTTGGCAATGGCATGTTCTTTAAAATGGAGAACCTAAAGTCAGCATATGCATTGGTGGTGCCTAAGATAAAGTTATTGATTGGGGGCATACTTTACTCACTTTTGAAGGCACTTTCATGTTTGGTTTTGAATAAATTTAGGGAATCTAATTACTCTTAACCTGTTAAGCATTTAAACTCTCACATTATCTCATATTTGTAATAATGTGGATTTCTTTACATGAGTGATCCCATTCTCATATGAGAAAAACGAGCATGTTACCCTCTTCTGATTTGCTCTCTAAATCTTTGTACTTTGTCCGCTTTCTTTATCAGCAGTGGGTGTATCATGATTCATGTACAGGTGCTGGCAAATCCATTTCAGGATATTTTTCAAGGATTCGTAATTCTTATTCCACAGTTCCAATCTTCGGATATCAGAGAGCATATTGGCTTCCCTGGATCAAATACTGCACATTTGGTTTTGGAGAATCCACGTTATTCCCTACATCTAAATCTTTCGAAATGCAATACCTAGCCATTTGGATGCTTAGGAATGTAATAATCCTTATGTTTGTTTGATTAAAGAATCTAATAAGATTATAAGTGAATATTTTTCAAGTTATTCCCACATTCATTCAAGATATTTCAACTATAAATATTTTGGACAATCAATTTATCTAGGACTTGGTTTAGGTCCAATGCATATAGTGAACTGGACCCTGTCAGATGGTGACATGTGTCCAAAAGTGGACACATGTTATCATCTCAATGGATCTAGTGTTACTGGATACTGGACCTAAACCTGACCCATTTATTTATGATTTTCCAAATCAACAAAATGCATAATGGGTCCCAAAAAAAATTCAAATCACGCTTGGCCAGAACTTATCTAACCCCAGAACAAACAGAAGAGAATTGTACCATGTGGAATGTCTGCGTTCTCGTTGCAAGGCTTATTTTTAGTTATGGACCCATATAGCAAGCTTCAGTGAGCAACTTTGTCTCATCAGGGGTCGGGAAAAAAGTAAATAAATCCATATTACTTAAGGGCAAATTAGTAAATTATATACTTCCTCCATAATTTTAGAGTGATTTCAAACTAAATATAGATTTTAATTCAAATGAAACACTAGTTTTCAAAATTGTTTCACTTCGCTCCATAAGATAATCATTAACTAAAAGTTACCCAAAAAAAAAAAAAAATCAAGTAAACTACACATAATACTTATTGGCTACTAATAAAACACTGGTCACATTGACACCGGATGGTAAGTTAACGTTAATTAATATTTATATAAAAACAAAACAAAACACTAATTATCACATGTTCATTTAAACAGATTTGTCTGTAATGATTCATGCAAAAAATTCAAAAATATTTATCTGTTATGAATGATTATTTAGTCATTTATGGTCTGTTTTGGTGCCAAAATACCATATGCAATTTACATTTCGGGAATTCTTGTCTGGTTAGGTTCTTACGTATAATTTATGCTTACTTTTTTTGTTTATTTCATTGATAATGATTCATTGAAGGGGTACATTGACCTAAATTTTTAAAATTTACCTGAAGAGCATTATAAAATTTACCTAATACTTATAGAGCTCCCAAACCAAACTTTCGAGCTTGAAGGTTTAAACAGCCTGCAAGGCTGAGAACAAGGCCGAGAATGAATCTCACATGCATCAAGGTTGTAAAAGTGTCATATGACACTAATCTTTTGCTAATATCTGAAATATCCCAACAATAAAGCATATCCGCACAAACATGCCACAAGTATAAAACCACAAGAAGCATTACTCTTCCACAGGAGTATAACAAAATATTGCAAAGCACTGTATGAGTGCAGAAGAATCCATAGCAAAAGCTCAAAGACCTAATCCCACAGTACGGCCATCCCTTCGTCGGAGTCCAGCTGTATATTGCTTCTCTAAATCCAGCTGAAGTTCTTTCTGCTTCTCGGCTCGGAGGACTTCGCTTCCTTCTTGGTCGTCGGGTTTCTGCTCCACCTTCACCTCGCCCTTCACACCCTACAAGTGGCCATAGGCACCAAGGCATCCTCAGACTCTAAAAAATGTGTTAGTAGGCGAACAAATTGAAATGGAATGAGTGAGCCATTCAGGACCAAGCACCGAAAGGTTCTATGTGATGTTGACAATGCCGACAAAAAAGGCAAAAACACAATTAGAAGCAATGGAGACTTACCATGAGTTTGTTGAATTTTTCTTGTCGTTCACGATCAGAAAATAATGCTGTATCCCAACGGTGACCAGACTGTAGAAAATGAATATTTTAAAAGAAAAGGGGCATTAAAAATGTGAAAGAAACCCCAGGCGATAGTAACTAAACTAGCAGTTCATTAGTGGGCCTCAGACTAACCAATTTGTCATTAAGCAGTAATACTAGAAACATAAAATGATGCGCAGTGGGCAATACTAGAACTGTCATTATAGTACGGGCCATATAAAACCTCCAACATTGCTACTACAACAATTTTATGTAAAGAAAAAAAGTTAATTAAGTAGTCTAAAAGTATTTAAAAACAGGAATCCTCAATGATCTTCCATGTAAAAAATCTTAGATGAGACCAAACATTAATTTGGTATCAATGCCCTCCCCATGCAACCTGAATTCCCTTATATGGTGCTTAGGGCATGAGAATCACAATTGTAAAATCATGTGTTAACCAAATGAAATGGTAGCAAATCATCAGAAATACCTCTTCTGCAGGTGTGGTTTTTTTGCTCCCCCACAGAAGCTTCTTCTTTTGGTCCGCAGTCATGGAACTTCCAACTCCAACTCCAACTCCAACAAGATTCCTGTTAACTGTGTCATGCCAAAAAGCTTCCAAATGACTATGATGTCAAGGAGGTTCATGTTTATTATATATAATAATCTAAAATTCACATGGATTATTGCCCTAAGTCTAATTATTCGGCTAATATATATATATATATATATATATTTTTTTTTTGTTGATAGATTGTTATTTTGGCTAATATGTTTGCAGTAACCGGTAGCAGATTAAACACAGAAATTGCTAAAAGTACCATAATCACAAGAGAAAGCAAGCAGTTTCAGCTTGAAACTGACTAAAGTAATTCCTGTCATTCAGAAAACAGATAAATATATATATATATATATATAGAGAGAGAGAGAGAGAGAGAGAGAGAGAGAGAGAGAGAACATAGTTAAGCCAAATTTTACAATAATCCTCATTTAATTAGTAAATGCACTTGAACGACTAAGCTGTATTCTGAAGTGGGTATCATACCAAATGTCTAATAACATCCTTTGATTTACACTGACTGAAACCTTTGCGTAAACTTAGTGAGCATTTTAATAAATTAAAAAATCCAAATGGTCACATGAAGGATACAACATTTAATACAGTTTGGAGGAATCTCCTCTAAGCCCTTACAGCAATAAGGTGTATTTAAACAAGTCACATGTCTAACAAATAGGTCATGTGATTAAAATCACACATAGATAATCATTTAAATCACCACAAGATGGATTGTAGGAAAATTCTATCCTTTGAAAGAGAATATAATTAGTGACAACATAACAGCATCCTATTGATCATAAGAGATTGTAGGAAACTGAAAATGATGGGGAAATAAAAAAAAAAAATTTAAAAAGCACAAAAGAAGTTTGAGAACTGTCATAATATCAGATACATATTGTCCCAAGGAGCCAATTACATACCTAATTCAGCAGCTTTCATTGCAGCAACTTTTGCAGCATTTAGATCACTAGCAGCATCAGAATCATTGGCCTGGCCTTGTCCTGGAGTCACTTTGGCATCCTCAGCTACAGATGAGAACTTTGAAACTGGTTTAACTGTAATGGGATCATATAGTATTAAGCTATTAGGAAACAGAAGAGGAAAATATTAATACAATAAAACAGCGAATGAAAGAAAAGGTACCATCTTTCCTATAGTCAGTGTCCTTGTCCAAACCATACGGTTTTGATTTTTTTGCTGGAGATTCGTGATTATCACTCACAGAATCAAATTTATCATCAACAAGCTCCCCTGGTTCTCTAATGTACTCGTCCTTATCCCTGTTAGTTTCTCGGTCGTTATATTTTTTCTTGTCCTCTTTGGAAAGTTTTTGACCATCCAGCTCCATTGGGTCACTCTTATAAGCATCTTTCAGGCGATGCTTACCACTGTCTCCTCCTGAACTTGTGCCATTTCGGTGCCCACGGGTCTCCTCATAGGAAAGTCGGTCACCTCTACGATCCCGCTTCTCATCTCGACCACCTCTGTCCCTCGTATATCTATCCCTCTCCAACTCTTCAGAAGGTGCATGTCTCCTACCAGATCCAGCTCTATCAGATGATGAATCCTTATCTTTATATTTCTGGTATTCTAGTGATGAGAGTTCTCTATCTTTATCCTTGCTTCTATGCCCATCATAATCATCTCGGGAATATTTGTCCACATGTCTTGAATAATCTCTTGACCGACTGTGCTCACTTTCTTTTCCTGTAAGCTCAGAATGAGCACCACTCCTTGACTCTCGACCAGAACGGGAGGATAACCTCTTATAGTTTCTATCTTCTTCATCTGTATGTTTGTCATGTATGTAGTCATCGTGCCTAGAGTACCCATGGGAGCCCCTGGATGACTGTCGATCAGAGTGCCTATAAGAATCATTACTTCTACCATAATGACTTCTGCTAGAATCCCTATATAATTCCCTTTCATCATCCCTCCTTCTTGGTCGATATTCAGAGACTCTTACAGGGTCATCCCTTGAAATGTTTGGGCTAGAGCCCTGGTCCTGCTTAGGAATTTCTGCAAAAACACAAAGGTGAATATAAGCAATCAGGAAACTGATGAACCAGACAGCTTTTCTGAGGCCCAATACAATGAAAGAGAAAGACAGTCTACTATGAAAGAATTCTTATTCACACTTCTGTCTATAGCTTATAACCATAATAGGACTATAGGAGTGTAATCCGGCAGAGATTTTTCTTCAATCCCCAGGTCTATAACACCATTCCACATCCAAGCAAATAGGTTATTTTATTGGGCTCCAATTTTCATGAATGAAAAACATAAGTAACATGGATGGTATGTATGGAAACCAACAAAAATAAAACATGAGTTGAGCATAACTCATGAATCAACAACATTAATTTTCTTCTAGGTTTGAACTCCATCGCTCTTCCTCTACTTTCTTCTCAATTGTGGCAATGACTTCACTTCCTATCGTTAGGATGACTGACAATACAGAAAGAAAAAGAAGTTTAAAAGATGAAATCTAGTAAAATTGTATGATTATATTGGGCTAGCTTTCATCTTTAAAACTTAGTTTGAAAGAAGAAAACTAAAATTTTAGATAAAAATTGAAAAACATGTAAAATTTTAGTTTTCATCCTTTCATCTACATTAACTTTCTTCTTGATTTGAACTTCATTGCTCTTCCTGTGCAAATTTTTCGACAACATTGAGTCTCATTTTGCAAAATTTTATCTTCTACTATGAAAATAATTGCTAACATGAAGTTTTTCCAAATCATTTTTAAACAGTAGTAGAAATGGTACTGCACCACACTACATCTATAAACCAAAAGCATTATCACGGACATAACAAGAAGAAACTACAATCACCCCCTATTGACAACACAATAGGCACACTACGATTTTTGAATGCCCCACCTCATCCACTTATCAAAAAAAAAAAGTGTCAAGCGCACAAAGCGTAAACACATGCATGATTAAAATAAAGCGCACATTTTTCAAATACAGTGAATAATAACCTTTAATAAAAGGATTCATGACATACAATAAGAAAGAGACTTATTTTTGGTAGGTAATTGTGGGGGACAGAACCCAATATAAGACCACAAATAACAAACATGAGCCTGGGTGCTCACTTGACCAAAAAGAGTCAATAAATTAAAAACAGTAATATGTTTTGCCTATTAGCTCAGATGGGTAGCTCAATTGCACAGAGTTTTTAAATTCAAACTTACATAAGTTATTTCAATTTTTTAAATTATTTATATAATGAATTTCAAATTATCAATAGATATTACAATAATCATTTAGTGACATAAATTTTAAACATAATATTTTATATATTTCTCTTGTACTTTATAGACATACATAACTGTGATAAAATAGACCAAAAAACAAAAGAATTGTAAATTAACCTTGATTGTGTCTTTTGATATGAAAACAAACAACTGTTTGTGGTACATCACTTAAAATTAGTATTTGTACAATAAATTAATAATTCATCTCATTTCATCCAAGATTGAGTGGTTAATTTTTGACTCATTATATAGCAAAAAACAAAAAGTACCTAGGTAGAATCACTCTTATAAAGAGCACCTGCATGGATATAGGCATAGGTACGGGCATGGATAAGGTACAACAACACAGCAATTTTTGAAAAGTAAATATATGGGTATGAGGGGAATGGGTATATTAATTAATTAATTATATGTATATATTCAATAAAAAGAATAAGTTGCGGATGATATTTACTTGGAAATAGGAGTGGAGAAAGGCACACAAAACAAATAAAGTAAGAGAAATAGGCCAAAATGCAAAACTCACCCCCTAATTTCACCACTTATTATTTATTTCTTAATTTTTTTAAAAAAACATTAATTAAAAAAAAACCCCAGAATTTAAAAATTGAAATAACCCAGAACACAAGAATAGAAACCCCACGTCCCTGCCACTAGCCTAACCCGATATTTGTGAGGGAGAAAGAGAGATCGGGAGGGAGAGCGAGAAATTGAGAGGGAGAAAGAGATACAGAGGGAGAAGGAGACCAAGAGACTGAGAGGGGGAGACAGATTGAGAGGGGGAGGAAGAGGAGATCGGCACGAGAAGAAGAAGAAGAAGAAGAAGAAGAAGAAGAAGAAGAAGTGGAAGAGATCAAGACCATCAGGTTAGGATTTTTATCTTCTTTTTTCCCTCTCCTTGCTGTGTCCGATTATTAAAATAAAATAATAAAAATAACGAGGACATGCGTGCAGCCGTGTCTCAGGCATACGTGGTGTCCGGTACACATATGACACAGGCACGGCAGGCAAATTGCCATGTCCGTGCTTTCTGAGTCTAGCTTGGCAACCTAAATTTTATTTCTTTTTCCAGTTCCAATCAGTGTTGCCAACCAATTTGAGAAACTACAACATGATTTTCTATGGGGAGGCTTAGAAGATGAAGTCAAATGTCACTTGGTTAATTCAAAGGCAGTGTGTCAACCCCCTCATTTAATAAAGTCCCGCATTACCAATCAAAAGAAAAAAAAAAGTATCTAGGTATGCTTTATATTTCTTCAAAAAGCACTAGAAAAGCGCAAACAGAGGTTTGCTTTGGCCAAATGAAGCACTTAGACCTTGAGGCCCTGAATTTTGAGCTTTAAGCCTGCTTAAGCACACATTTAACAACACTGTCTTTCCTCTTACAAAGAAAGAGCTCATTAGCAAAATGCCATAAACCTTATCAAGAGATTTTTGCTGTGAATCAACATGCAAAGACCATTGTAAGGCTTGAAAATGACAGCTCAAATTTAAAAAAAAAAAAATTGAAAAACTAACCATCAGGTGAAGATGACCCGCTAACTGGAGAATGGCGTCGATACTTCCTGTTTGTTGCATCTGTAGATGGCTTCCGAAATGCAGCTTTTGCATCAGCATTATCTGGGGGCAGGGACTGCAAGTCTGCATCCATGATGACTTGCACACGGGAACAGCACCAATTTCACAAGACTAAGCATACAAAAGAACAAAGCGAAGGTTAATAATTTAGGATTAAAACATTTTGGAGGCATCCATGACATTTTAGAAATAATAACACCAATTAATTGTTAATTAATAAATTCCAGAGATTTAAATAAAAAGAATGAGATATGTACTTCCAACAAAAATAAATTTAATCATCATAAAGGTACACCACACTATGCATTACATGATTACAGTGCCTACAAATCAAACCTCAATGACTCAGAATTATTTTCAAAAAAAATAGCTCCAAACTAGGTGAAAAAAGAAACTTGAACAGTTCCCAATTCACATTCCTATCCCTACATTTAGTTGCCAAGGAACAATGGAAGCAAAAATAAATAAATAAATAAATAAATAAATAATGCACATACACAGAGATACTGCATAGTATATTGATTTTTCATAAATGGGATATTACAAAATTCACACACACAGCTACAACTAATGAGCCTCATGGGATTTTTTGCTTTTTTCTGGTTTTGAAAATAGAAAAGAAATGAAATAATAAAATAGTAAACCCTAAATTTCAGAGGTTTTGATAATTTCGCTAAAATCCGAGCATCTAAAACACAAACCCACCCGTTTGGTTGCCGAGAAATTTCACAAACACAACGGAAAACAAACCAAAAGACTAAAAAAAAAAAATTGTTTCTTTCCTAGATATTCTCCACAGCCAAACAGACCAAATCGAGAAGCGAATCTAGGGTTTCGAGAATGGAACGTGAAATTGAAGTCAAAATTTTTTTTTTTTTTAAACTAAGGAAACAAAAAGATTGAAAAGAGAAATGAAGGGCTGGTACGTACCTAGGTGGAATTGGAATTGAATTGAAGATTCGCTCTCTGTATGTGAAAGAAATTGAAAAAGTGTTTGAATAGAGAGAATTTTGGGCTTAGGGTTGGTGTGGTGGACTGAGGCTGAGGCTGAGGCTGAGTCTGAGACTGAGTCGGGGCTTTAAGGCTAAGCCAACAGGCAAATGGGAAAGGAAAGGAAAGCCTAGTGCTGATTGGAGGAGGTCGATAACACGCTGCACTCTCTACGTGTCAAACATTTTTGTATAGGTGAGTTTCACTTCACAACACTTAGTACCATGTTGCCTTTAAATATTAAAAAAAAAAAAAAAAATAGTTTGATTCCAATCTCCATACATGTCATTTTTTTATTCGTGGTTGGATGAGTCAAACCTCCTTTTAAAAAATTAAAAAAAGTTGCTGTTCTCATCAAATTTTTTTTTTTTTTAAATTGTACTTAATTCTAAGTGATAAAGTCTTTTTTTTTTTTTTTTTTGGACAAAGTCTTTTGTCCTTGAATAAAAAATTTGAAACTCAATTCTATTAAAAATCAGTTAATGTCTTGGACCCGACGATAAATAATTATTTACTCAAAAAAAGAATAAAATATTAACACTTTCAAGTTAGTGTTTTTTCCCCCAAAAAAATTAAAATTTACACTTTGTCTAGGAGTTCATAGAGGAATAAAATGAAATTGAATGAGTAAATCATAAACAAATTGAATAGAATGAAATGTTTTTAAGTAATGGGAATGCATAGAAAATAAATTAATGAAGTGGAATTTCATAATCTTGTTTGGATGTTTTTAAATAAAGAAATTGAAAGAAATTGAAGGTAAATAATCTTATTTGAGAGTAACATAAAGGAAAATAAATTGAATCATTTTATGATAATATTACTATTATACTCATATTTTAAAATAAAATGCTAAATATATAGGAGTGTTTTAATTTTAGAAGTTTTAGTGAAAATTTTCCCCCATTAAACCTCCAAAACAAGAAAATTGAAGGAATATTTTAAAATAATTCATTTTATTCCATTCATTTTCCTCCTCCTAAATGAAGTGTTAGTGTTATATTTCAGTGAAATATTCACGGTTCAAATCTCTCTTTTTTATTATAATTATTGAATTATCAAGAAAAAAAGATTTATGTTGATTTCATTTTGGTCTTGTGAATTTTTTTATTTTTTATGTTAGTCCCTCTCGTTTGGGCATTTTTTGCTAAATTTTAGCCTCTTTGCAAGTTATAATACTGAAAAGCTCTTATTGTAAGTTATTTACTCTCTGTTTATATGTGAATTATGTGATGGATCGTGCTAGTGAATTGGATCTCATCACTACGCCAATACTTTTGACCATCATTATGCATGTCCGATTACCAAATCAAAACAAAATAATCACAAACACAATGAAAATAATGTCAAACAACCAAACACCCCCCCCCTCCCCCCCCAAAAAAAATCCAGATATGAAAATCATAAACCCACCAATAACAACTTGCTATTTAAGTCTCAAGATTTGTTATGAAAGTGTTGTGGACATAATATTTCTCTCAGTGGCAGAATTATATATATGGGTAGGGGGCCCAAAATTTAGAAATTTTTATATAAATATATATAATTATTTTAATATTTTCAAAATTTACCTTACAAAAATAAGAGTTGGTCTCCCCAAATATTTGAATTTAGTCCAATGATACTTAAAAAAAAAAATTGTCTAATAATTATAGAGACATAACTTTATTTTTTACAATTTTTTTATTATTGTAAAATATGCTCTTATATCTGTTAAATATTTGATAAAATTTTGGCACAAAACATGTTTGAATCTATCTTTTTCAACATGTTATATGGCGATTAATAAGTCATTGACTCACTCAAAAGATCTTGTCATTAAAACTACACATGAAATGTCTCTTTAATTGCCACATAATAAGTTAGAGCAAGATAACTTCAAATATGTTTGGAGCTTAACTTATTACTCCAAGTTTTGGATCATTCATATTTTTCAAAATTTCATTAGTTTAATTGAGAGATTTTTTTACTTACTTTAGTATAAAATTTGATAATTTGTATAGAAAATAAGTCTTTTTAAGAATTTTACTATAAAAATGGTAAAAATAAATTTTATCCTGTGAAAGATAACTTATTATATAAAAAACCTCATGTATATAGTAAAAAAAATGTGTGTGTATATATATATATGTATGGGTATGTATGGAAATGTCTCGATAAATATATTAGTACTGCAACTTGACCCTTCAAACAAATTTTTTTTACTCCGCTCTGATTTCTCCACATTTTTATGTGGAAATAGTCTATGTATCTCGTTTTATTGTCTAACACTAGTTGCAATGCTTATCCATTATGCATTTGAATTTTGAAGTGATAAAATAAAGTTGATTAGGATGGGGACAGCCTTGTAAAGAAGAAATAATATAATCTAAACAAACTAATGATGATAGGACCCTCATAAATCCCACATGCAATCCACCAAGAAAATTCCAAATATATAAATCCAAAGGTTATGCTTCCAATATACAACTATTAAACATCCAGTATGACATGATCGTCAAATACCAATCATCATCAAATTCTGTCAAATGTTCACTTGACACCTTATGTATATTAACGGTATTTTAAGTTTACCTTTGCATGAATTTATTGTGATAATAAGTTTTTTTTTTTTTTTTTTGGTGACAAATCATGTTACTATTACTTTTCTTGTGTATATTTGCAGATGTAAATAATAAAAATCTTGGTATTCTTAATGTTTAATACCTAAACTTATTTGCCTTCAAAGCTAGATACTTCCCACGGTGTCATTTTTTGGAAGCTACGGATGTACCAAACCGTTCATACGTGTGGAAGAGCATAAGGGCAGCAATACCAATTTTAAAATTTGGCTGTTGCTGGAGGATTGGGGATGGATCAAAAGTTAAGGTCTTAACAGATAAGTGGATACCGAATCATCCAACAAATGGGGTGATTCATCCACCTAATGAGGAGGAGCGGGAATGGTATGTGTCTGTTCTCATCAATCAGGACCTGAAAGTGTGGAAAGAGTGATTTAATTGCTGCAAAATTCCACAAGGATGATGCTGATGCTATTATGAAGATACCGCCCAGTCACAGACAAGCCTCGGATGCAATGAGATGGTTACATACAAAAAAGGGAGTATACTCAGTTAAATCGGGCTACCATGCTGCGAGACAACTCAAGAAAAATGAAGATGGGGCAGAGACGTCCACGGGTCCATTCGGGGTTCAGGATTGCTCCAATTATTTCACGAAATGCTTGCCCGTCTGACCACAGCCGAGTTTGAATTTTTCCTAGTGCAAGCTTGGTTAATATGGAACCAAAGGAATGCAGTCGTGCATGGGGGAAAAGTTATGGACCCGAGGTGGCTAAACAAAAGGGCGTGGGATTATCTGAATGAGTTCCAACAGCCCCAAGAACAGTTGGATATCCCAGCACCAAAGAGCGCAGGTGTAAGTAAATGGCAACCTCCTCCGGACCCAGTATTTAAGTTAAATTTCGATGCCGCAATTTTCTCGGACGTGAACTACTAAGGGGTTGGGGCAATAATTCGTAATGGGAAGGGTGCGGTGATGGCAGCTATGTCTGCCAAAGGCCCCACCTGTTGGTGATAGTGAAGAGGCAGAAATTCTAGCATGTAGAAGGGCGACGGAGTTCGCTATTGATGCAGGTTTTATAGATTTGGTCATTGAGGGGGGGATAACGCAGTTGTCATGTCTGCAATCTCATCACCAGGGGCTGATCAGTCTCGGCTTGGGCACATAATCCAGGACATCCAATGGCTTGCTCAAGGATTTCGATGGGTATGCTTTAGCCATGTTAATCGAGGTGCTAACTCTGTGGCACATTCATTAGCTAGATACGCGAAAAATGTAACTGAGGATATGTTTTGGGTGGACGATACCCCCCACCGGCTATACAGGCATTGTATTATGATTCCTTGCAGTTGAATGAATAATAGATGAGTTCCTTTTCAAAAAAAATTTTTGTGTAGGTTTGGTAACTGTTTTTTCTTATTATTTTCCGTTTTCAAAATCATTTTTTTTTTTGAAACTAAAAAATGGACAAAAAATAAAAATTGTTCTCAAAACTCAATTTATGAAAGAAACTGAAAACATACAAAGGACTATTTTCTTTTTTTAATTTTCAAAAGTCAATGAAAATAAGCATTTAATTTAATGAACCTGTCTCATTTAATGAGTTAGCATTATAATTCAAATTCTAGTAACAACATATTTTAATATTTTCTATTTTTTCTTCAAAATTTTTTTTTTAATTTCAACTAACCAAACATGTTTTTATTTCAAAAATACAAGAAAATTGTTTTTTCTTTATATTTCTCAAAACAAGTTTTTGAAAATAGAAAACAAAAACTATTATCAAACGTAACTTAAACTTATTTGCCAAGAGTTTTATAACTTAATTAGCAACTTTGGTGTTTCTTGAGGAACATTCAATGTTTAAATACTCTCACTCCATTGTAATTATGGAATTATAAATTTTTTATAAAAAAATATCTAAGTTCATTAAAATATTGGAGGGAACCAAAATTAAACACAATTTTTGAAATAGTTTTAGAAGCAAACAGTTGCAAGAACCAAATAATAGGAGACGTTACTGGTAAAAGGAATCTAAATGAGCTGCATGAGTTGGATTATATTTAATGTTGCAATTCAAAAGAGTGGTCAATGTTTATTAAGCAGAGTATTATATATTATATATTTATCAATATTTTTTATATTCAATATTCCAAAAATAAAGTGAGAAAAAATTGTTATGAAAAAAATGTGGCTGATGATGTGGTGCAATAGTAACTTTGCAAAATTAAATAATGAATTTTTATTATATATAGTCCAATTTTAGCGAGCGCCTGCCGCGTTGTCCTCCAATAGGGAGAACAAGATGGGAATCTAATATTAAGATTGACCTGCTTGAATTCCGAGGAAGCATACAACCTGAGGAATTTGTGGACTAGTTAAATCAAATTGAACGGATCTTTTCCGATCAAAAAAAAAAAAAAAAAAAAATTGGAAGGGATCTTTGATTGTTATGAAGTTCAAGACTCCAAGAATGCGAATTTGATTGTTATGAAGTTCAAGACTCCAAGAATGTGAAGATGGTGTCAATCAAGCTTAGGGGGAGAGATTTAAGTCCAGAGGTTAGAAGAGGCAAATGAAAGTTCCAACGTAGGCACAATTACATCATGCTTCCCTCTTAGGCTGTGTTTGGTTTGACTGAAAACATTTTATAACCTTATGGCTATTTGGGTGGTCTGAAAAACCAGGTCAACCTAAAACCATTTTTCCTTTAACTGTAAAATAGGAACAATTTTAGTGTAAAATGAACTACACTTCTATTTTCTTATACTTCAATTTCAGCCTTAGAAGCAAAGATAGAAGAAATAAGAGCTTGAACACTTCCAATGGAGCACAAAGAGAGCAAAGAGGAGCTACTAGAAAATAGATTGGGTAACTGTGACCCAATCGAGCGACCCCTAAGCCAATTGGATTAATGTGAGTGACTCACCCTAAGCCCATCAAACCAGCGTGAGCGACCTACCCCTAGATCTCTTCGATCTTGTTGCCGCCACTATTAGATCAAACCACCATGTCCATGTTGCCACCACCAAGCCACTATTGTCGCTGCCACCAACCACCCATGATCTCTCTCTCTCTCTCTCTCTCTCTCTCTCTCTTGATCTACTTCTTTCTTTCGCTCAATCTCTCTCTTTCTCCCTCTCTCACAATCAATCAAATTTTGATTCTTTATTTATTTATTTATTTTTTGTTTCTTTGGATTTTGATATTGGAATTTTTCTATCATGAATTCTGGGAAAATGTGAGAAATAGAAAATGTGTTTTCTAAAGCATTTTCAAGAACTCAACCAAACACCTAAAAATAATTTTTAGAGCATTTTTCAAAATGCAATCAAACGCCTGAAAATATTTTAGGGCCGCAAAACATTTTATATCAAACCAAACACAGCCTAAAGGAGAACTTGTCCCTTTAAGTTATAGCATAGAGTGCTTGAAATTTGACTTGAATATCCTCCATGAATTTTCATATCCATAGCCTTATTATTGTGCTCATTAATTGTGCGTTTGACTCTAGCTTAAAAAGTCAGTTTATTTTACTATTCAGCTTATTTTTGCTACTATTCATGAGTCCCACAGTACTTTTCGGTACTATTCATGGATCTCACTGTGTTATTTCAACTAACTTTTACATTTATCCACAGTACTTTCGGCAAAAAGTTTTCAATTTCAACAAAAAAAGTTATTTAAGCATGACTGTTGACTTTGAACTGAACTTCTCCTTCATCGGCTGGAAAAATGAATTGTAGAATATCTTTGCGAGGCTTCTCATTATTGGTAGTTTGATGTCCTAATGCCCATCCAAGAGGATTATAGGAAGCATGCATTTGGAAGTAACATGAGGCTTCTCATTATTGATAGTTTGATGTCCTAATGCCCATCCAAAAGGATTATAGGAAGCATGCATTTGGAAGTAACATGATGTGGGAAGCCTTTGGAAAATTAGAGCAACGTTGCTGTCCCCGAACCAGTGAAGCTCATACGGTATGGAAATTTCTTCCGTCACAAGGTGCATCTTAGGGATAATTCCCACAGAAACCACATTTGCATAACTTCCTCTATCCATCATAGGATTGTTATTGATTGTGGCAGTAGAACAGAAAACTTCGGTACTGGACCAATCTATCTTGGTTTCATTTTGTCGGCTCAAAAATATTTTTAGTAAGTGCTAGACGTTCTTCACCCAAAAGATGAATATATCTTGAATGTTTGAGACCAAAACTAAAAGTATGCAAATATTATTGGAGATGAATGGCCCAATGGGCTTTATAAGAAAAAACCTAAATTGACCAACCCATAAATATGCAAATGAGCCATGGGTTGGTTTGGATTTGATTATATAAAGATTTGGGTCCGGTGTAATAGTTAGGACTATTGCATCATGTCGGATCTCAATCCGTTGTTTAACCATGCAGATTAGTTTGGGTCAATGGTTTTTCTAGCCAATGAGGTTAGCTTGGATTGAAATATATTCAAAACCAAAGCAAACCAACCTATGCACAATTGATGTTTGAAGCACGCAGTTATCCACCATACAGCAACTTGAAATAGTAAAAATAACCGATAGATTACAAGAAGTCTTCCTAAATAAAGCGAACTTCATTACTAGATGTTCAGATCAGTGATTTCTCCTGTCAAAAATATGTCCAAGGGCTGCATGCCTATCAAACTGGCAATATAAAAAGCAACTCTCTCTCCCTTTCTATCTCCCTCTCCTGACTAAATGCTTAAGTATTTCTTAATAAAGCAGGGTGCCACTCAAACTCACCCTTACTGAAAAAGGTTACAAGGTAGAAGTTGCATATCTCCAGCCAAGCACAACTTCAACAAACTCCTCCAAGTTCATCACATTGACATGACCACCATCTCTAACTGCAACCAGCACAGATGTTGCAACCCCAGAAACAATGCCTGCAGTGTAACTTGGCAAATATGAGTTCTTCTTAACTCAACATACATACTATCAATTTTTGGAGAGAGTAGAAAAAAAAGGGTGAGATCGCAAATCTAATACGAAAACCATTTTCCACCCTGGATAAAAGGAAGAAGAGGAAGGGGCAGAAAGAGATATTGATATTTTGAAGCATAGTTGAAGAATGAACCATTTTTGGTGCAGCATTACCAATTAAACATTGCACTCAATTTGTCTGTGTCAAAAATCAGCATGGATGCATAACAATGAGCCCTTACATATAGAATCTTCCAGAAATGTACAAGTATCGTATGATAATTAGACTATAAAAATAAAAATTAAATGATCCATGAGTTTTGATTGTTCTAACTCATATTATGAAAAAATAAAATGGGATCATTCGATACTGGGTTCAAATTGTATATTAGGATAGCAAATACACAGAAAATAAAATAAAATTTGAATGCTCAATATTTGGACTCCACCAAGCATGAAAAATTCTCTATCATGTTGTTGGCATGGATATCATGGTAGCCATTCCAAATAGTAGAATTAAGCAATTGAATTTGATCTTAAATAAAATGTTCATATCAATCATTATGGATTCCAGTAGGCTCAACTGGCAAAGTCTCTTATCATTGAATAAGAGATCTGGGATTTGAACCCTGCCTACACCAAAAATCGATTGACATCTTAGCCTAATAATAAAAGCAATCATTATGGAGTGAATGTCATAGATTGATATTCTATCTTACCTATAAAATAAATATATAAACAAATAAAATGTTCATATCAGATGCTTGTAATGTGGACAATTTCTGAGAGAGGTGAATAGTCGGAATTTTGATGGTATTTAGCAAATTTGGCAATTGCTATTCCTCTTTTTTTGAGTGTATTGATTACAAATTTTTTTAAAGATCTTTTGAACTTGAGATTGTAATTCTTCAGAAGTAGCTATAAAACACTCTTGAGGTATTTGAAATTTGCTTCACCATTTATTTAAGTTGCTTTATTATTCAAATAAAGTTACACATGCACCAACTATGTCTTGGACCCACCTTCATCCCATAATTATAAAAGGAAGTGCCATTTGAACCAGTGTTCATTCGTCCAAAAAAGGTACATATTAGATGCTTGTAATCATCCAATCATACATATATTTCAAGCCGCATAAGAGATTGCCTTGTCATCCTACATGGTAGGAAAGAAATCTAGCCAACATATCAAAGATTTAAGAAGGATGCATGTTACCACCAAACCTGTTAGCTCTAGTGGTACTGGTACCTCTGCCTATCGAAAGAGTGCAAGTTTGAGCCTCAGGGGTTATTGTCCCCTTAAAATATATTTTGTTGATATAAAAGAAAAGGCGGAATGCATGTTAGTTAAATAAAAGGTCGTTTGTGAGCTTCAAGCCAAAAGCAATTGGATGGATATGCATATGATGTAATACAGAGAACATACTCTAAGAATATGCAAAAAATGGAATGCAAGTTGTTTCTTACCATTATCAACTACACCCGGTATCACATTGATGTTCTTCTCAAGCTCAGCTGGGTTCTGTATCCCATTCGGAAAGCTGATGAGATAGCAAGAACTCAAGTTAACAACATTAGTCAGTATTCCAAAACAACAACAACCTTAAACATATTGAAGCAAGTTGGTTTCTGGGCCAATTCTGGGAAGCAGGAATCAATCACACAAGGGTTTGCTAAAGCATAAAAGATAAAAATATAGAAACAAACAAACAAACCAAGGATGAGCTTATCTTTCAACTAGAGCATCGATTAATATTTAATTTAGATCAGTATCTAATGTTCAATAAGAAAACAAATGCCTCTTTTGCTATATCACCTCCAGAAGACAATGACAGATTAGAATCCTTGTAGTCGAGAATGCAATTCAATTCCTTGTTCAGGTCAATGGATCAGGTGGTAAAGGAGTGTGGTGGTCCAAGAAACAGCCAACTGCTGCATGGTGAAGCAGGCTTTAGACAATATGTAGTTGCAGCCTTCCAAATCCAGGCCTCAAAACTAATTCTGCATTTGATAAAGGCAGAAACTGAAAGGATGGATTCCAGGTAAGGGTACCACATGAAACTAAAATGCATATTTAAGATATCCAACCATCCTTTCTCTTCCATCCTCCCGGGAACAAACTCAACTTAACTCAAAAAAGCTTAATCCCACTCCACTTGGGGTCAGATTTATTAATTTTTCTTGCCATCCAGCTCTATGTAGAAAAATTCCCGGTAAAAATATTCCTTAGGCTTTAGCCATCTAGACTATGTAAGACCAGAACTAGTATAGTTCTATTCCAAATTCCACATTAAACTGTCCTGACTTAGCCTACTAGCCTCAAAACTAATAGTTGATATATATTGTTTTCAGTTATCAAATTTTCTGGAAAAAAAAAAAATTGTAATAAGTCATGGAACAGCGGAACAGGCAAGTCTACTTTTTAAGTTTCTTCTATTTGAAAAACTTCTGATTCACATTTGTAAAGTATTAGCCTGTGAAAATATCAAGCTAACAATTTTCAAAACAAGAGCTTTTATTCTAAAAATTAAAAATTAAAAATTAAAAAAGAAAAGAAAAGAAATACAGACGTCCACTTTAAAAGCATATATACAACTGCTGGTTAGTTTGCAGCCAAGACAACAAAATCAAAAGGGGAATTTAACCAGTAAAGTTCTAAAACACAACACATGGACAAAACTATTACACCAGTCCAAAAATAGGCTAAGACTTTGAGGATCCTTGTTCACAAAGTTCTGTACCAAAGTTTCATTTGGGGAAAACAAAGAGAGGAAATAGTAATAAGAATATACCTCACATCTATAATCATATTCCCAAGATCTGTGATAACTGGACCATCCTTCCTTAGGGCAGATCGAATTTCAGGAACTGTAACATTCACAGGAAATGCAGTAAGTAAATGAAATAACTCCCTCTTCCCCCCACCCTGACCAAAAAATATTCAAAATATATATCTACAAATAAATAATAATAGAGTCATCCAGTCTCAAATAAAAAGCATGAAATGCCCTCTGGGAACTGACAACAGGAAATTAGAACAGACAATCCTATCATTACAACTTCCCAATGTAATTAATGAGGGTACAAATAAACAACCCTAGAGAAGGAAAAAACCCTCAAAGAAAAGTCAAATGCAATTGTATGATTTATAAACAGATAAAAAAGAGATGCATCATTCAATTTGTATTTGGAATAGCACTGTGAAAACTAACCTCCTCCAAGAGCAATGAGCCGCCTTGAAACAGGTGATGTGGCAAGTGGGAGAACTTCAACCTAAAACACATTTTGTCAACTTTTTGGTTGTGTTGCATGAGATCAAAATCAACAATCAATTTGAAATCCTATTGAATTATTCCAAATCTTCTTAAGATGAGTGTGAATGAAAATCATTACATCATCATTTTCTACAGAAAAGTCTCTCAAATGGTACCAACTAAATTAGGGTCCTTACCCAACATCAAGCCATAAATAAATAAATAAAAGGTTCTTCTATAGGACTGAGTTCTCCTGCTCAATATTTTCCATTATTAATGAATGCAAATGAGAAATATATAACTAAACACATCCATGATTAACAATATCATCTATGAAGAACTCAAACTACAGAAACAAAATAACTGATTACGCACAAAGGGAAGTTACTAACCGCAACTGGAAACTTGCTACCAAGCCGATGAACAACCTTTGTGTGTTCAGCTAATATTATGCACACATTTGCCATGGAATAAACCACCTGATTTAGGAAAAGAAAAATTATCAGAATAAAAAATAAGTTTGATCAATATTGTAACTTTAATCTGGATGCCAGGTACTCAAGTGGAGATCCATAACTTTTGCTACCCCCCCCCCCCCCCCCCCCCCCCCAAAAAAAAAAAAAAAATTCAATTTTAGGTTTAAATATGTGTGTGTGTGTGTGTGTTATTTTACTTCTAGAGCTTCCTTTGTGTGCATAGGGATGGCTCCTATTTGAAGAAATGTTGAGGGAGGGTCACTTAAGATGCTGTGGTGATATGCAATGAAGAACAATTAATGCATTGGTGCAAAGGTGATATAATGAAGATAATAACTGGACTGCTACAGTCACGAAGTCAAGAAATTAAGATAACCCACATGAGACATGCTTATTATGAAGATAATAACTTCTTAAATAAACTTTATGCAATAATATATAATTAGGCCTTTATGTAAGTCAGTATCAAACACCATCTGAAACCAAGGTTTGAACATCAAATTGAAACCAATAAAATACCAAAGAAGCCAAGAATTTAAAAGAACAAAGCAGAAAACTATGAACTGCCAGCAGCTGGCACATGCAATATAACTGCTAAAACTTGATTTAGACACAGCTGTGTCACTGGAAGTGATGAAAAAACATTTACTAATTCCTGAATTATTAGAATATTGCCATTAATAGCAGGAATCCCGTTGTCTAGCAGAGACAAAACACCCATTTTCCCAATGAATTATATCATTAAGACAATTCAGTGGTAAATAACAATTAATTTAAATTTCACTCACCTTCTGAACAGTATGAGCAGCTTCCCCTCCCTGGCAAAGAAAAAATAACAGTAAATCTAATTAGACATCAGAATATTAAAATACAAAAACCAAAAAGAACCAACACACCCAAAAAAAATGCCATGAGGAATCTTAAACCTTTAACAGGTTTTTATTGAAGTCCACTTCATCTACCCCGTCAAACACAATGTCAATGTTATCAACATCATTCAAATCAACCTGAATTGGCAGCAAAAACACTATGGAGATGAAAACATATGTCAGAAATATAGTAAATTAAATACCTCATCTAGAAAGGTTACCCAAAATATTAAGAATACCCGACAAAACTTACCGTTCTCAAACCAAACTGTTTAGCTAGAAGTCGTGAATGATAGTTTGCTCCAACTGCAACAATGTCTTTCAACTGGAAGAATATTTGAAAAAGGCTAATCAAAACCCATTGACAATAATACAAATACCAAATTCTGTAATATGGATGAGCCAGTAATTACAGTTACGATTTGCTTTGATCATAAGAGTACTTAAACAAACCAAACCTACACTTCATACATAGTTCATGATCAAAAGTGGAAAATGGACGTTTACTTCTGTGTGTTTTATAGTGCCACCTTCCCTTTTCTAGGGAATTATAAAATGACCGTTAAAAAGAAGGATTTCATATGAAGCAGGAATTTAAACAAAATCCTCCCTTATATCTTTGTGTTATAATGCTTCAAATCTGCGCATTAGTGATGTTACAAGTCTCTAAATATTCAATTGTAAGGAAAAAGATAATCACAGTCTGTATCCTCTTTTGTGTAAAGATGGCAAAACGTTTGCAAATGAGCTTTAGCTCAAATGACACATCCTCCCCCTTCTAAGAGCAAGGTGGAGGGTGAAGTTGTGAGTTCAAGACCCACAAGACGTGTGTGTTACTAATGGGTAAAGTTTTTTTTTTTTTTTTTTTTTTCCCCTTCTTTTTTATTTATTTTTTATATGTAAACTACTATTACAAATGAGGAAATAGATCAAGAAAATAATTGGCCCACTCCTAAATAATTACAATCTCAAATTCGTAAGATCTATAACGTATAAACTCTAGAAAAGAAGTGGACAGGGATGCTACTCAAAACAGTAAACCACTCATACAGGGATCTCAACAAGTAAATGTATTGGCCATTTAACACCATATAAAATTCCAAATAGAGTAAACACAAAGGACCACATGTTACCATCTCAGGCATGACCCAAGAAATCCCAAAGAGAGTAAACACAAAAGACCACATGTTATTGCCAAGGAACAATGTAAAAGATAGCAAGCAACAAACTCTCCATCACTCTTGCAAGTGCAACACTAGTCAACAGTCATTAATTAGGTAGAGTTTTCAAAGATTATCCACAGTCAAAATTTTCTCAAATGTTGGTACCCAAGCAAAGAACGCAACCATATGGGGTGCCTTTACACTCCATATTCTCCTCCAGGGCAAGTGAGTTCTTATAGAATCCTCTAAGACCCAGTAGAAGGACTGAACCTTAAACTTTCCATTTTAGCTAATCTCCATGGATGTTAGTCTTCAAGATGCCCTTAAGCATACTTATAAAAAATAAAAAAAGAATACTTATCAACAAAAAAAAAAAAAAAATGGCCTTAGGAATACTAATCATCAAAGAAATTATCCACTGCTTCCAACTGAGGGTTCAGGATATGTCCAGCACCCAATTAAGAAGCCACAGAAGCACCTTCATCATCCTCTGCCCTATTCTTATATGAGAGGAAGTGTCAATTGAGTTGCAGCTAATTGGTAAGTAGAATGAAAATAGTATGAACTCCTATTTAATTTCTAAGAGGGAGAACAAGATCTAAGGAATCTAACTTACATGAAAACTGTAGTCAATTCTTTTGCAGTACAAGTGCCAGTTAATACAGAAAGAAGGAAAAACTATCATAAAATCATTAGAACCACACCTTTCCTTCACCAATTAGTTTTCCAAGCTCTTCAATGACGAGAGATGTGCCTCCTGTTCCCAGTCCAATCACCATTCCAGATTTCACAAGTTCCACAGCCTTCTTGGCAAGGGCAAGCTTAAAAACATCTTGTGCTGCAAGAGTATTACTGAAAAATTATATGAAGTCCATTCAAATATGTAGAAAAAGAAAGGGTAAAAGATGTGGAAAGTAAACTAGACTGCACTACATAAACATGTAAAAAGTTTGATCTAGTTCCTCCAATATGCTAGAGTACAATCCACAAGAGAAAAGAATGTACAAAAATAACAGGAAAGAGTAATTACTTAACCAGTCCATGAAGTAACACACCATGCCAATGTTGACATACAAATCAGTGACAGATGTCCTTGTCCCAAAAACACATTCACAAGCAATTACAAACAGATTTACATAAGTACCTACAAAATATAAATATAGAAGCAATGCATGAATTCATGGGCCAAAAGGACTCGCAGCACATTGAATCTGATGTCCAGATTTCAAGGCTAGATTATAAGGTGCTCTTTTTTTCCCACATGCAACAAACATAGGGTGGTGCATAACTTGCCCATGCATTAACCCCCATACTTATATGTGTCACAGCCATTAATATTTTCTACTGGAAATGAAAGCAAAATCCATCACTCCAGAGACCACCAAATGAAGCTCTGCGTTTCCACTATAAAACTAAAATCTGAAAAAAAAAAATGCTAATATGGATCTTTGAACTTACAGTTTTGGGAGTTTTCAAGGGCTGAACTTCTTCTCTTTAGATGATTGAGCGTGCTTTCAGATGTAGGATGGCCAGTATTTGGGAATAGGTGATGCTTGTCACCATTTGCTAACTGTTTAGTAACATTGACTCCTTCCACTGCAGAATCAACTATTTTTAAGAAATTCTGTTGTTACAAAGCCATACGAATGAGCAAAACACAGAAGATGACTCTGAAAGTTTATGATTCAGTTCAAACAGATCATTCATAATGGCCTATGCTTAACATGGGCAGTGGGGCAGTTGCACAAAATCACAAATGATAATTCTCACCTGATGGTATAATTTCACAGCTTGTAGCTACACCAACAAGAGAAGGATAATCTTGGTGCACTATTGCTTCCGCTGGATCTTTTGCTTTACTTCTCCTCTGTGCTCGAGGACCCCCACTTTTTTTGCATCTATTACTATGAAACATCCCTGGACTCAGTTCATGATTATGTTCAAGAATGACATGACACAGATGGAACTTCCCATCAGAGCCAAGTGCAACATTAACTTTGGCTTTGCAATTCGTTTTAGGAGACTGTCTCAATGAAAACTTTTTCTTTGCCGTGCTTTCCCGCTTTCCAGCCCTTGCACATGCAAGAGTAAAGTAATTTAACTTGCCATCATCCCTACACCTTGAACTTCTTCGGTATATACCAAAGCCTTCACGCTGAGCAAACTTGCTATAGTAATTACGAACCTCTTCCGGAGAGGCAAACACCATCCCGGCCCTGGGTCTTTCTACTTCTTCATTCCCTAACCCTCCTACATTGTGTTCCTCTACTTTGTCAACGTCAACTCTCTCCTTATCACAAGACGACCCTTGATTATCATTCTCCAATGTCACATTTACCATAGAATCACCTTCCATCTCCTAATAAAATAACCCAAAAAAAAAAAAAAATGTGGCCTCAAACTTGATTAATTGAATAAAACAGATTAGAAATGGCACAAAATGCTACAATTGAGGCTTATAGCAATCTAGAAAGTTGCCAAACAGGAATCTTTAACCAACCAAACAGTATCAAATAATCCAAATTATTCAGCCCCACAATGATCTCAATAAGTTCCTAGTAAATCCCACCAAAATTCAAGAAAGAATCACTGAGAGTTTATTTACTTCAAATCCCAATTCAAAAATTTCCAGAGATTTAATGGCTGAATGTTACATCCCAATTCTAATACAAGGGCCCTTTAAACATTGATCAGAAAAATTACCCAACGCCAAAAAAAAAAAAAAAAAAAAAAAGAGACTAATAACAGAGCAGATAACCCATAACCCAAAAAACTTCATGTACAACTGCAAGAAACAGATTTTTGTGAGGACCGATTTGGTTCCTGAGAAAATTAAGGCAAGGAAAACAAAACCCAGAAGTTAAATTCAATATTTTTACACGATTTGGAGCCTATTAAGCCTCATTTGATTTAGTTGTGCTAAATTTTTCACTTTCCTAAAACTAAAAAAAAATAAAAAAATAAAAGAAGTAGAATTCTAAGTGATTTGAGTATTATCAAAAGTGTGCACTAGTTTATATTCTGGACAAACAAAGAGAGCATAGAAAGAAACAGTCACAATACAAGTAATGAGAGTCTTACGAATAGAGAGTCTGGGACTGAACTGGGGCTTCGCCAGAGAACAGAGTGTTGGGTTGGTGGGATGAACAACACCACATACACAAGAAGTGCAGCCAACACAAAAAACGCACCAACTCCTTTTGAAAATCAAACGACCGGTCACCTAAACACTTTGATTTTCAACTATAGCCAACACTTATGGCATGTACAATGAATTTTTTTTTTTTAATTATTATTTATTTATAACCATGAAATCTGTATTTATTATTTAATTTTATGTAAATAAGTATATGGTAGTTTGGCTGTAATTTTATAACAGGATAGAGTTATTTTCTTTCTTTCTTTTTTGACAGATTTGACAATTATTACTTAGGCATACTTATTTCCTATCTAAATTTGTAATATAATATAACAGTAAATTTTTTTAATGTACCTTATAACTTTAAAAATTAATATTTTTTATATTAAATTAAATTAAATATATCAATAATATAACCAGTATTGAATAATAAAATAGACATAAAATTAAAGAACAAAATTATTATAAGTTACATGATACATATAAATTGTGCAAGTCCAAGTTTTAACTAAAAAATATTATAAAACATTATAAAATAATTTAAAATCAATAATGAAACACTTTTTAAGTTTTAAATATATTGAATATTTTTTTATAATTGAAGTAGTATTTCAAAATTTTGATAATATAGTTTCACACAAAGTAAATTATGTTAGAAATCTGACTAAATTACTAATTACAACCTTTAAGTTTTTCTTTTCAACTTTTTCCCTAAAGTATCATTTTCTCTTTTCAATTTTATCCCATAACTTTCATTTGTCAGTTTGGCCCTTCCATATAGTATTTTTATATAATATAAAACATATAGAAACTTATTAATTAAAAAAAAAACATTTTATTGAAATAATTAAAATTATGTAAAATATAATTACAGGTGTGAAAGGCCCAATTCCAGATAATGGGCCATGGGCTTGTCTGAGGAGACTAACCGTCCGAGGACAGTAAATTTCGAGAACTGTACTTGGTTTAAAACTTGTGTGAAGGAAGAAATGAGTGGTCCGAGGAGCACTGCCTGGTCGGATGATTAGAGGGACGAACCAGGTGAATGTCCCAGCATTGGTCCTGTCATTTCTGGAGGACCTCCAGATTCATGTAGGCAAAGAGGATAGGTGGCAGCAAAGAGATATTATGTGAAAGGCTGCTGCCACCGCATTTATAACCCTGCAGCTAACCTCCTGGCCGCATTAATGGGGAAAAGACATCTGAACAGTGACTTTCACCCTTTACAGCTGCCATATGGAGACTTCAAGTGAAGGTTGATGGGACAAGTATCAAAGAAGAATCACCTAACTGGCACGTGAGGCAAATTGGCCTATAAATAGAGCTGGAAACAGAGAGAAAGGGCATTGAATAACCAGGGGAAAGAGGGACGTCATTGAAGACGAGAACAAGAAAGAGAAAGATACAAGTACTCAGAACAATTGCCTAAGCTCACTCCTCAGACTAAGCCGAGAAGAACCCTATACCATCTCAATACTTCATTTATGTTAGTCTAGTCATAACCATACTTGGCCATCAACCCACTCGCTTTCAATCCAATTTTCTTGGCCTACCCTCTCTCTACAAATTCATTCCAAGGGTACTGTTTACATCATGGGCTTCAGTTTCTTCTGCCTGTAGGCCCATTCGGTGATTTGTGTCCTTATAATTGGCGTCGTTTGTGGGGAGTTAACTGTTGTGTCGGTGAGTTGAGACTTGAACTATGGTTGGATCAGGTCCTAACAGAGTAAAGTCAAATGGCTCTCAGCATCTTGATCACTTTGTGCACCTTAAGCGTGAACGGGACCGTGAAGGGAGCGTGCATACTATGCACACGGGAAGGAGTCGATGTCGAAATGAAGAAGGTGGGTCTTACCAAGACGCCATTAGGAAGATGCAACGTGAGATTGATCATTTGAAAGAGAAGCTGCGTTGTGCGCGAAGGAGGCGTAGTCCATTCAGCAGTCCGTCCGTCACCGATAATTCTTCTGGGGATGATGAAGATGATGACTACCGACCTCGGTCACGTACACCCCCTAGTGAATCCTACTCTCATGAGGAAGAGCATTACCGTTGCCATAGGGGTGAAACACGTCCTCAAGAGGTGTAGGGAATGATGCGATGAATAGGGCACTTAACCAGATTTCTAAGTCGCCCTTCACATGAAGAATCGAAGCAGGAAGCCTTCCTCGGCGTTTTACTCAGCCCGTTTTCACTGCATATAATGGACGGTCCAATCCTGTGGAACACATGAGCCATTTCAACCAGAAGATGGCTGTCCACTCCCGGAACGAGACTCTTATGTGCAAGGTGTTCCCCTTCAGTCTGGAACCCGTAGCCATAAGATGGTTCGATGGCCTTGCAGCCAATTCTATCAGATCATTTCGAGCGCTCACTAAGGCCTTTTGCTCTCGATTCGTTACGAACACTAGGGTCCCTCGACCATTAGATTCCTTGCTGTCCATGTCTATGCGAGAAGGGGAGACGCTGAAAACGCACTTGGATAGGTACTGGGAAATGTTTAATGAGATTGAAGGGAGTTTCGATGATGTGGCCGTGAGAACCTTCAAGGTCAGCTTGCCAGCCGAGCATGATCTGAGGAAGTCACTAACTAAGAAGCTCGTGAGAAGCGTGCGTTGATTAAGGGACTGCATCGATGAGTATAAGCGGGTGGAGGAGGATCAGTTGCTTAGAAAGGGAAAAGCCAAGGTTATCCCTCAGGAGAGGAGGGATTTCAGGTTGGACCAATACAGCAACAGCAAGCCACGGAGGGATTACAACCTGTAGTCCGGATCTGTTGCATCACAGGCAGTCCGTGTCGTGTTCCGAGAGCCAATCCATCAGATTCTGGAGAAAATTCAGAACGAGCCATACTTTAGATGGCCGAACAAGATGGGGAGAGACCCCACGAAGCTTAATCAGAGCCTCCACTGCCAATACCATCAGGAACGAGGGCATACCACAGAGGATTGCCGGACTTTGAGAAGTCACTTAGAATAACTTGTGAGGGAAGGAAAGCTACAGTAGTTTATACACCGCCCCAATGGTCAGGGAGACCTCGGCAGGTCAAGGGCTTCCGGGATCGCCTCATCAAGTCCCCCGTTGGGCACGATCAACGTCATCTTTGCAGCACCCAGAAGAACGGGATCCTGCCCCTCTAGAGTGATGTCCGTCTCCAGGACATCTGTCGAGGACACAAATCGAGAGATAAAACAAGCCAGAGTAGAGATCCGACCAGCCTTGAGCTTCTCGGACGAGGATAAACAGGGCACTATACAGCCCCATGATGACGCTCTGGTCATCACTCTTAGAATAGGGGAGTACGACGTGGAGAGGGTGATGGTCGATCAAGGGAGTGAGGCTCAAATCATGTATCCAGACTTATACAAAGGACTGGGTTTACGACCTGAAGATCTGACAGTGTATGACTCGCTTCTGGTCAGCTTTGATGGGAAGACTGTCATCCCCAAGGGTCAGATCAGGCTACCTGTACAAGCAGGGTCCGAGGTAGACTTCATTGTAGTGGACGTGTACTCTCCCTACACGGCCATTGTAGCCAGACCATGGCTTCACGCCCTGAGAGCTGTTTCGTCAACCTTGCACCTAAAGGTTAAATTCCCGTCTAAAGGACGAGTGGAGGAGATTGTAGGAAGCCAATCTATGGCAAGACAATGCCTCATAGCTACCATTATGCGTCAGTCTGCTGCCGAGCCAGTAACCACCTTGGGCAGAGACTTGTAGCAATCAGAAATCCCGATTCTGCATAACGTCGTGGAATTGGATGAGGAGAAGTGTGAGAGGTTGGAGAAAGTTGTCATCGACGGAGACCTAGAGAGGTTCTTCCAGGTCGGGGCTCAGCTACCCCCTCGGGATAAGGAAGAGCTGATGGCATTCCTTAGAAGAAACATCGACGTGTTTGCTTGAAACTCTTATGAGGCCCCAAGGGTAGATCCGGAGTTTATCTGCCATCACCTGAACGTAAGCCCAGCTGCTCTACCCAAGAAGCAGCCACCTCGGCGCTTATCCAAAGAGCATTCTGCCGCAATAAGGGAGGAGGTGAATAAGCTCAAGCAGGCAGGGGCTATTAAAGAGATTTTTTATCCTGAATGGCTGGCCAATACAGTGGTGGTGAAGAAGAAGAACGGGAAATGGTGTGTATGTGTGGATTTCACAGACTTGAATAAAGCCTGTCCGAAGGATCCCTTCCCTATGCCTCGGATTGATCAGCTAGTGGATGCAATTGTGAGGCATCTGCGAATGAGTTTCTTGGACACCTTTCAAGGGTACCACCAAATTCACTTGGCTCTGGATGATCAAGAAAAGACGGCCTTCGTCACCCCTATTAGGAACTACCACTACAAGGTGATGCCATTTGATTTGAAGAATGCAGGCTCCACCTATCAGAGAATGATGACAAAAATGTTCGAACCACAGCTGGGGAAGTGCATTGAGATCTACATCGATGACATGGTGGTCAAGAGCAAGCTAGAATCCGAGCATGTTAGCGACCTTGGGAGCATCTTTGAAATCTTAAGGAAACACAGGTTGAAGCTCAATGCTTCAAAATGCTCTTTCGGCGTTGGATCAAGAAAGTTTCTGGGTTATATGGTCACCCATCGTGGAATTGAGGTTAACCCCGCCTAGATAAAGGCGATCAACAATCTGCAGCCTCCTCGGAATCCTAAAGAGGTTCAGAGGTTGACAGGGATGACAGCTGCTCTCAATCGATTTATCTCCAAGTCGGCAGAAAGGTTTCGGCCTTTCTTCCAGCTGTTGAACAAGTGGAAAGGGTTTGAATGGACTAAAGAGTGTGCTCTGGCTTTCCAGCAGCTAAAAGAATACTTATCTCGACCCCCCATTATGTCCAGCCCCATGACGGATGAGGTCCCGTTCGCCTATATCGCTATAGCCACCCATGCAGTAAGTCTGGTACTGATTTGGGTCGACAACGGTGTTCAGAAACCTGTTTACTACGTGAGTAAATCTCTGCATGAGGCCGAAATCCGTTACTTGCCACTGGAGAAAGCCATCTTTGCAGTTGTCCATGCCACTCGCAAATTTCCTCATTACTTCCAGTCATATACAGTTGTGGTCCTTACCCAACTCCCACTCAGGTCACTGCTTCGGAATGCGGATTATACGGGAAAGATTACAAAGTGGGGCACAGTCCTGGGGGCCTTTGATATAAAGTACATGCCTCGCACCTCAATTAAGGGACAAATACTGGTTGACCTGGTGGCTGAGTTCACTGAGCCTGTGTTAGAAGAAAGTGCTGAGAAGATGCACATGGATGAAAATTCAGTTGGCCTAGTGTCCGTGCAAGGATCCCCACCCTGGAAATTATATGCAGACGGTGCAGCCAATCAGAGAGGCTCAGGAGTGGGGCTAGTTTTGATATCTCCTGAGAATGTTGTTATCGAAAAATCCCTCAGACTAAACTTCTCAGCTACTAACGATGAAGCTGAGTATGAAGCGCTGTTAGTCGGAATGGCCATGGTCAGAAGAATGGGTGGGAACACTGTGGAGGTATTCTCGAACTCAGCACTGGTCGTTGGCCAGGTCAGGGGAGAGCTAGAAGCGCGGGATGAAAGAATACAGAAGTATCTAAGACATGTCAAGCAACTGCGATCACAGTTCAAGTCATTTAGTTTGCAACATATTCCTCGGAGTGGAAACACGCACGTGGACTCCTTGGCCACTCTTGCAACCTCCTCGGCTCAAGGATTACCCCGGCTTATCTTGGTGGAAGATGTACATAAGCACACTGAGGAGGAGGAAGGGCCCAGCATATGTCAAGTTAGAGTGGGACCAAGTTGGATGGACCCTATGGTGACCTACCTCAGAGATGATGTTCTACCACCAGACAGGGCCGAAGCTGACAAGGTGCGGAGGAAAGCTCCTCCGTTTTGGCTCTCAGGAGACAATAAGCTATACAAACGCTCTTTCTCAGGGCCCTACTTATTGTGTGTACACCCTGAGGCCACGAAATTGCTCCTTGAAGAGCTGCACGAAGGAATTTGCGGCAGCCACACAGGAGGCAGATCTCTAGCTCACAGGGCCCTAACTCAAGGATATTGGTCGCCGAACATGCAAAGGGAATCACAGGAGTACGTAAGAAAGTGTGATCAATGCCAGAGGTTTGCGCCGAACATACATCAGTTAGGGGGAGTTCTGAATCCTCTATCCAGCCTGTGGCCTTTCGCTTAGTGGGGCTTGGACATTGTAGGCCCGTTCCCTAAAGCAGCCGGAAGCAAAAAATATCTGATCGTCAGCACAGACTATTTCACCAAATGGGTTGAAGCCGAGCCACTGGCAAACATAAGGGATATGGATGCCCAGAAGTTTATATGAAAAAATATTGTCATCTGGTTTAGAGTACCACACACTCTCATCTCGGATAACGGTCTTCAATTTGATAGTAAGGCGTTTAGGAGATTTTGCTGTGGGCTAGGCATTAAGAACAGGTAATCTACCCCCGCGTACCCTCAAGGAAACGGCCAGGCTGAAGCAGTTAACAAAGTCATAGTAAGTGGTCTGAAGAAGAGGTTGGATGACGCTAAGGGGAAGTGGGTGGAAGAATTACCACATGTCCTCTGGACCTATAGAACAACTCCTCGGAGATCTAGGGGAGAAACTCCCTGGAGATCTACGGGAGAAACTCCCTTTGCAATGACGTACGGTGCTGAAGCTGTTATACCCATAGAAATTGGATTCCCCACACTTAGAACGAGTTCTTTTACCTCGGCTGACAATGAAAGACTGTTAAAGAGTAATCTGGATTTGGTCGCCGAGCGAAGGGAAATCGCTACGATTCAGCTAGCCTACTATCAGCATAAGCTCAAGCAGAGGTATGACGCCAATGTCAAGCTAAGACCACTTGGACCAGGAGATTTAGTTTTGCGAAAAGTCGTGGGTACGGCGAAGAACCCGGCCTGGGGAAAATTGGGGCCCAATTGAGAAGGTCCTTATCGTATCCTATCCATAGCTGGAATAGGAGTGTTCTACTTAGAAGATTTGGACGAAAGGGCAATACCACACCCTTGGAATGTAAACAACCTCAAAAGGTATTATTATTAATAAAAGTTTCAATTCTCGCATTGAATTCCATCATATTGCTTGTTTACTAAGTGTTAAACAGAATCTTGGTCATACCTGGTCCCTCAGACCACATACCTTAGGTAAATTAACATTCTCGTTCGTTTTACTAAGTGTTAAACAGAACCTTGGTCATGCCTGGTCCCTCGGACCACATACCTTGGGTAAATTAACATTCTCGTTCATTTTACTAAGTGTTAAACAGAACCTTGGTCATGCCTGGTCCTTCGGACCACATACCTTGGGTAAATTAACATTCTAGTTCACTTTACTAAGTGTTAAATAGAACCTTGGTCATGCCTGGTCCCTCAGACCACATACCTTGGGTAAATTAACATTATAGTTCACTTTACTAAGTGTTAAACAAAATCTTGGTCATGTCTGGCCCCTCGGACCACATACCTTGGGTAAATTAACATTCTAGTTCATTTTACTAAGTGTTAAACAGAACCTTGGTCATGCCTGGTCCCTCAGACCACATACCTTGGGTAAATTAACATTTTAGTTCACTTTACTAAGTGTTAAACAGAAACTTGGTCATGCTTGGCCCCCCGGACCACATACCTTGGGTAAATTAACATTCTCGTTCGTTTTACTAAGTGTTAAACAGAACCTTGGCCATGCCTGGTCTCTCGGACCACATACCTTGGGTAAATTAACATTCTAGTTCACTTTACTAAGTGTTAAACAGAACCTTGGTCATGCCTGGCCTCTCGGACCACATACCTTGAATAAATTAGCATTCCATTTTATTAAGTGCTAAATGCAACCTCCATCATACCTCGGATTGTACGTTCCGAGCAATTTCATCACCTCATACGTATCGCTAAGTACTCAGCAGAAACTTAGCTTTGCATATTTTCTCAGACCGCATACTTTGGACAAACTTACACTGTCATTCAATTTTAGTGTTTTCAGCAGTAAAAGACTCGATTGTGTTTGTACAAATTTACACCCATTTGTTAAAGCAGGATGAATTAATTGGGTTACTGCGAAGTAAATGGAAGGCTTGTACCTGGGTTACTATTATTACGATCATGCTATCTACGTTATTCCATTTGAATAGAGGTTTACTTCCATCATTACTTTAGTTCTCTTTTTCTGCCCATCAGGAACTTTAAATTCTTACGGGTGTGAAGGTTACAAAACATAAGAAATGAATAAATAGAATTAAGACTAATTGAAGACAAATGCTGATATTCTCATTAGTTAAGAAAGTTGAAGTACATTAGCCCAACATGCAAAATGTCGATACAAGAGTAAAAAAAAAAAAAAAAAAAAAAACAATAGCTAAAAACCCTAGTCCTAAGTCCGTTTTGTTAGAGGACGAAGGCTATCAGGTCCGCTCAGCTCGGCCTCAGAGGATTCAGCTTCAGTCTCCAAGGGGGCTGCCTCTTTGGCCTTGAGAGCATCCGCGGCCTCGGAAGAAGTCTCCGAAGCCACTTGTTCTTGCGGAGCTACTTGCTCCTCCCGAACCTCATGTTCGGCTTTGAGAGGAACAATTGTCTGACCTGTTGGCTTCGGAGCTTGGGATGATACGGGCGCAGGGTCAGCCGGGACCTAGCTGATGTGTGGGTGGAAATATATCCTTCTCGGCTGCCTAAGGTTCGAGTCGGCTGGGACTCCTGCCAAGTTTAGGGCCTCCTCCTAGGTGAACTTGCAGTAGTCCCTGCACACCTCGGAGACTTCCTCTGCGAGCCTGATCTCCGTTTCCTCTATGCCGCGGATGTACTCAGCATTCTTTGTGGCCGCGGATGTACTCAGCATTCTTCGTGACCTCAGATGCTGCCAATGCCTCTCGAGCTTCCCTCTCAGCCTTCTCAGCCCTCTCAAGGCTAGACTTGAGCTCTAGGACCAGCTATCTCTGAGTTGCCAGCTCTATCTCAGTAGTGTAAATCTTCTTGCGCTGGTCCTCAGCTTGGTCCTGGGCATTCTTCAAGCCCGCCTCAGCTCCTGCTTCTCACATTTGGCGGCCCCCAGATCCTTCTCAGCGTTAGCCCGAGACTGAGCCTCAACCCTAGCCTGGCTACGGGCGTCCTTGACCCAGTCCTCCGCCACTTAGATCTGCTGGGTCACCTACATGAGAAAAATGAGAGAAGTGCGTTAGCATGGAGACACAAGCTTTAAGAAACCAATTTAAGTTTAAGAGCTTACCATCACTAAGTCTCTCTTTAGAGACATGAATAAATCTGCTTGCCTCCAGGACTTCACTTCCTCTATGTCCCGAGGTAGCAACAAAGGACGCTCCAACGCCTCGGCAATGTATGCCGAGTGGCCCTTCTGGAACTCCCTTATGGAGGCGGTTGTAGGGATTGGAGCGCCATCCAAGTCCAGCCGTGGGGCCCAGGTTGGCGGCTGGCGGATGTCCCGGGTATTTGCTTCAGTCCTGCTCTCAGACGGAGAGACCCTTCGGCCGTCCCTCCTATCCTTCTACTGCTTTGGCCCCTTTTGTTGGTGCTGGGGCACTTCACCCTCTTCAGTTTCCAGGTCCACCACTTTCCTCTTCCTCTTTAAATCTGGTATCGGAAGAAGACCGGTCCCGGACACAGGAAGAGGCGGAGGTGGAGGAAGGTTGTCAACAGCTTTTGCCTTAGGTGCATCCTTAGAAGATGCACCCTTACTCCTCCCGGCCAAGAGATCTCTCAGCCCTGCCCTCGGTATCAGTGACATCTCCTCTTCCTCCTCTTCGAAGCTCTCAAGATTTGGTGTGCTTTGAGGCTGAGTTTGAACCTCTTCTTGTCCCTCAAAGCGAAACTGATCTATCTCCGTCTCCAGAGACAGCCGAGAGGAAGCAGACTCTTTCCTCTGAGTAGCCGGTTGAGGTAGGGCTTGTGGAATTGACCACTTAACGGGAGGAAGGTCTTTCTTAGACAAAAAGCCTGGCTGAGAGACGTCAATCCTATGGATCCTCTTGCCCCCGGCTCGGATTGCGTTCCCAACGTCTTGGAATTTGTCCGATAATGGAACAAAGTCCAGTATAAGATGAACGGCGGGCAGCTAGCCGTCTGAGTGCACAAACACCTCGGATTGTAGAAGCTTATTCAAGCTGGGCACGTTCACAAGGCTAAGTCGGGGAGCAACAAATTTTCTATTTGCAGTCACAGCCGAGAAACATGGAGTTAGTCACATTGTCTCATAATCGAATAATTAAATAACAAAGTGAGATAAAACCTAAAGTGCAAATTCTACGCTAACTTAACCTAGTCCTAAAATACCCCACCTGGCTCCCCTTCTTTGGTCGGACAATGTTGGCCGTCATGCCACGCCCCGGAGACGATGACGTAGTCATCCTTCATCCCCTTGTTGGATTTGGGAAGACATGACAACATTTTCACTATTGGGGACCTGGATTTTAGGTAATACCCCCCTTCGGCTTGAGAGTGACACTCGTACATATGTACGACGTCATGCTAGGTGAGGCGCATGCCCATCATTTGGTTGAGGGAGTCTACGCAACCCAAGACCCTAAATAGGTTGGAAGCGCATTGGTTCGGGCATAACCTATGGTTCCTAAGGTAATCTCGAGTAACGGTGCCCATAGGAATGGTCATTCCCCCCTCTAGAAAGGCGATTACAGGAATGACCACTTCGCCGGTCTTTTTATCGGTCAAGATACTTTTCGGTGGGTAGTATCGAAGACTTACCCCCTCGGGTATATGGTATTTTGCCTTAAAAAGATCTATGGCAACAGGCGAATCAACTAGACTCTTAAATCTACCCATTTAGATGTGTAAAAGAACACTAAGGGAGTACCTTAAGGTGAGAAAAGATAAAGACAAGAAGGCCGAGGTGCTCGGCCGAGGAGAAAAGAACTTGGAAACCAAGTACTTACAGAAATGGTTGAGGTTTCGGTCTCAGTGACTTCTTAGATATTTAGGTTTCTTCACGAAAGTGCTCTTGGAGTAATAAGAACGAGGTAACGTATGAAGGCTGGGATGCTCAAGAACTCTAGAACGCTCAAGGTATACGAAATGGGCAAAACGGCTCCCTCAAAGCCTTTTATATAGGAAGGGAAAGTAAATGAGAATTATCCCACTCAAAATTTCGTGAAGAGCTCCCAGCCACAGGATCTTCATCTCACCGTTGATAAAGGAGACAGAGCGCCACCTAGAATAATAAATAACGCGTCGCAATTTCCGAAGTGCCGGCAAAGGTTGAGGGACTCGCGAGATAGCATCTTCATGTGGGTAAGTTAAGAAATTTGGTGAATTTGACCTTTAAAGGAGTCAAAATCCCGCCCTTCTCCTCGGATAAGAGAGAAAGCCGAAATTTTGAGGGGCTATTGTAGGTGTGAAAGGCCCAATTCCAGATAATGGGCCCTGGGCCTGTCCGAGGAGACTAACCGTCCGAGGACAGTAAATCACGAGGACTGTACCTAGTTTAACTCCTCCCTGTAGTAAAACTTGTGTGAAGGAAGAAAGGAGTGGTCCGAGGAGCACTGCCTGGTCGGATGATCAGAGGGACGATCCAGGTGAATGTCCCAGCATTGGTCCTGTCATTTCTGGAGGACCTCCAGATTCATGTAGGCAAAGAAGACAAGTGGCATCAAAGAGATATTATGTGAAAGACTGCTGCCACCGCATTTATAACCCTGCAGCTAACCTCCTGGCCGCATTAATGGGGAAAAGACATCTGAACAGTGACCTTCACCCTTTACAGCTGCCATATGGAGATTTCAAGTGAAGGTTGATGGGACAAGTATCACCTAACTGGTACGTGAGGCAAATTGGCGTATAAATAGAGCTGGAAACAGAGAGAAAGGGCATTGAACAACCAGGGGAAAGAGGGAAGTCATTGAAGAAGAGAATAAGAAAGAGAAAGATACAAGTACTCAGAACAATTGCCTAAGCTCACTCCTCGGACTAAGCCGAAAAGAACCCTGTACCATCTCAATACTTCATTTATATTAGTTTGGTCATAACCATACTTGGGCCATTAACCCACTCGCTTTCAATCCAGTTTTCTCCCACTCTCTCTTTACAAATTCATTCTAAGGGTACTGTTTACATCATGGGCTTCAGTTTCTTCTGCCTGTAGGCCCATTCGGTGATTTGTGTACTTACAAATAATAATATAAAACATATAGAAACTTATTAATTTAAAAAAAAAACATTTTATTGAAATAATTAAAATTATGTAAAATATAATATAAAAATTCAAGATAATTAAAAATAAAAGAATAATTTCTATTTTTTAAATAAAAAATAAATAATGAACCTTTTAAGTGCATACTTCTTTTTATCAAAAATGGCTGAAAATATATATGAGAAAAGTTAATAGATGCCTTAAGGGCATTGATTTAGAAAATATCTTTCAAAATTTGTTATGGGAAAAAAATTTAATTAAAATTTTGACAATTTTTATATTTCTCATAAAAGTAGTATCAAAATTTTTCTAAAATATTCAGTTAACAAATGCTCCAATGACACACACACACACACACACACACACACACACACACACACACACACACACACACACACACACACACACACACACACACACACACACACACACACACACACACATAACATTTCTACCTAAAATGAAACAAATTGAACAAAGTCATATAATCACATTGAAGTATAATAAATTTGAATTGAATCTTTTATATTTTACTATTTCTTTTAGAATTATATTTTATTAATTTTAGATGCATGAATTTGATGTAAAATATAATTGACATGAATTAGAGTATAACTGAGAGGACACTTTGCGTAAAATTGGAGTGTATTTAAAACCTAAAAACAATTGGCATAAATTATATGGCAATTGGAAGGAAACTTGGCATAAAATTATAGGCGAATTAGAAAGACACTTAATATGAAATTAAAGTGTAATTAGATTCTAACTAATCGCTCACCTGTGTAATGCGCACGAAGAGGTTTTATATAAAGGTGACAAATATAATGAAACAACTTTTGTCGTGCAAAAACTATAAACAATGCTGTAAGGACACAGATTTAGCGTTCCAACCCAAAAGTGGATGGACCAGCCCAAAAGGTCCAAAGACAATGAATTTGTAGAGAGTAAGTAAAGAAAACTGGGTTAGATTAAATTAGACCATTAACAAGATGGTTTAGATCACAAGAAAAAAGAAATAAAGGGCTTAATTTCAAGAAACTGTCCTCGGCAAGAGTCTGAGGAAGTCAGTTTTAATATTTACAGTTCTTAGTTTAGATACAAGTCCATGGAGGGTTTCTTCATATTATATAATCCTTTCTGGATCATCTTGACCTTACACTTGTTGCACATTTGAGTCCTCCTTTGAGTGCCCATCCCATCATGCACCTTCTTGGATCTTCTGTGAGTTGCGGTGGCCAAGGTTCCACTATTTAGGGTCTTCTCCACATAAATGCGAACAAAAAAGTAGGTACAACACATTTAATGCGGTGGTTGCAGCTTTTTCTTAGATATTTTTGGGGGCTTCCTTTCCTTTAATCATGATACATGTCTCCATAGTTAGGGTAATGTGAGGATCACTCCTCAGACCACCCACACTCATCTCATACGTATCAAATTCCATTTTGGGATTCTTCGTATTCATTTTCCTCTCCTCAGACTTTTCTTCGTCCTCGGATGAGGCCAAGGCTTAATATATGATTTAGGCCCTGGTCCCTACAATAGTCCCTCAAAATTCCAATTTTTCCCTTTTATCCGAGGAGAAAAAGTGGGGTTTTGATTCCTAAAGGGTTGAACCCATTTCTTCCTTTGATTCGCGCATGCAAAATTATTACCTTGCACATCCCATGATTGCAGTTGGCGCTTCAGAGTCCGTGAGGCGTCATTAATTGCTCTAGGTGGTGCTATGTCTCTTCCATCCAATGGTGGGGGATAGATCAAATGGTGGGAATTTCTTCTCAAATTTTGAGCGGGATAACTTCTACTTAATTACTTCCCCTATAAAAGGTGCCAAGAAAATCATTTCTCCCCATTTTTCAAGTCTTCAAACTCTCTAGAAACCTCAGACACTCCTTTCTTTAAGATTTCCTAAGTACTTCGGATTTCCAAGCTCGTTTTTCTATTCTCAAACAACCCCAATTTGTTTTCTTTAAAAATTCGAAGTTTAGTACTTCTGTTCCTCCTCATAAGATTTTGAATTGCTAAGTTTTTTTTACAGTTAATTTTCTCCTCGGCCAAGCTCCTCGTCCGTTTAAATCATTTCCTTTTACGGGGCCACGTGGGTAGATTTAAGGATTTAGTAGACTCTTCTTCAAAAATAGAAATTTTTAAAGATAAGTACCAAATTCCATAAAAAGTAGGTCTACGATACTGCCACCTAGACCGAATAGACTTTGACAGGGAGGAAGGGGAAGTTGTCATTCCAATGATAGTGTTTATAGAGGAAGGAATGACGCTCCCTATGGGTAGTATAACCCGTGATTACCTTTTTTACCATAGGCTGTGCCCTCACTAGTGTGCACCCAATGTCTTTAGGATTTTAGGTTGTGTCGATGCTTTAAATAAGCATCTAGGTCTGGGGCTCACTTGGTACGATGTGGTACACCTGTACGAGGGCCACTCACAAACCGACAGGGGATATTACCTCAAGTCCAGATCGCCTGTTGTTAGGCTCATTTCTTGCCTTCCTAGATCTAATAAAAACATGAAAGACGACTACCTAATAGCCTTTAGAGCATGGCATGATGGCGTTCACTGCCCTGTTAAAGAGGGGGACCTAGGTGGGATACCTTTGTGTTAGGTTCCTCAGTTAGAATTTTAGATTCTTTAGCACTAACCATGCCGTCATTTTCCTTTTGTTTTTATTGTCTTTTGATGATGAACCTTGATTTTCTAACCATATCTGCCTCTTGGTTATTTGCAGATAAAAACATAGTAGCTCCTCGGCTCAACCACACCAATGTCTTAGCCCTCAATTATCTGCTCCGGTCAGAAATTTTTGTGAACGAGGATGGGTAACTACGAGCTGTCCACAAAATCTTGGGCTTCGAACCATCTCGAGGTCATTTAAAGAGATTGGCAACAGCATAAGGGCCGGTGATCCTCGGATTAGTAGGATTGACGTATTGAGACCAAGTTTCCTCGCTCCACAGGATCTTCCTTCGGTTGTGCTACCAATCCATCAGAACGTTCCACCACTTGCAATTCCTCTACATCAAGTTCCATTCGGAGTAGTAGAGGCAGCCAAGGAGGAAATCACCTTATCACGTCTATTTTTAGAAGAGGAGATAGACCGATTTCGATTTGAAGCAGAAGAGGATCCGGCACCTGTACCGGTTCACATTTCGGATACCGAGGACACGACCGATAAACACTCGAGTGTTCACGTCCTTGCCCACGTGATCGCCTTCTCGGACAGTGTTTCTAAGGAAGAAGAAATGGCTTCCAACCAGAAGGGTAAGGGATTGAGGGAGCTTATGGCTGCAAGGAGTAAAGGGGGATCTTCAAAGGAAGTTACTAAGTCCACAGTTCCTCCAACACTCCCTCCTCCTCTTCCACCTCCTATTGACCTTGGTCTGAAGGTCATCCCAAACCTAGAGAAGAAGAGGCCAATCCACAACCTCGAAGAAGGGGAGGTGGGACACCAAAAGGGAACCAAATAGCGCAAAGTGTCTGAAGAGCCTCGAGACAAGAAGTCTTCCTCCATAGATAGTAGGGAGGAGCCTAATAGGGCTGACGTGCACTTTCAACAAACGCTTGGTCTCCTAGGCTCAAAGTTGACGGGGCTGCCATTCCTTGGGATGCCTCTATTCGGGAATACCGAAGAGGTCAGGGCGTGCACATAGCCGAGGCTTTGGAATAGCCAATCCTCTTGCCCAAGGATATGGAAGCCATGAGGAAGCTGAGCCAACAAGACCTCTTCTTATCCCTCAAAAGGGATCTTGCCATGGTGGGTTTCCAACTGGACCTCTTTTACTTATTTGATTACCTGTGAATTTCCATTCTGAGGGGTTCATAATGTTTTTCTTGCGCAGGTCAAACAAGAGATTTTTGTGGCCGAGGAGTGGGTGAAAGAGGCTCGGAATGCTGTTAGGCACGAGATTAACCTCTGCCTCGATGCTGAGAAGGCCCTAGGGGCTGCGAAGGCAGAGAACAAGGGATTGCTCTCCAAATTGGTTGTCGAGGAATGGGAGAGAAAAAGTGCTTAGGCAAGATTAAAGACAGCTGAGGCTCAAGCTGAGGACCAGTGCAAACTGCTCTACCAAACCGAGCTAGAGCTAGCCACTTCAAGGCAGTTTGTGCTGGATCTAAAGGCTCAACTGCAAAAGGCCTTGGATGTAGCTCAGTTGGCTAAGGAGGCAAATGAGGTTGAGAAGCGGGCATCTTACATGCTCAGCATTGAAGAAACATAGGTCAGACTTGCTGAGGAGCTGGCCGAAGCTTGTAGGGAGTACTGCAACACAACATGGGATGAAGCCCTTAACGTTGCAAGTGTCCCAACGGACTCAGCCTTGAGGCAGCCTGGGAACATACATTATCATTCACACATCCATGAAATCCCAGATGCCATCTCCTCAAAGGTCCCTGATGTCTCAAAGGCCAAGGACGCTGAGGTCCAGATTGTGAACACTGACCCCAAAGCCACGGATACCTCGAAGTCAAAGGAAGCAGAGGCCAAGACCAAGGAAGATGATCCTAAGGCCAAGGACACTCCTACTTCTGAGCCGAGCAAGAAAGAGGATCCTCCTGTTCCCGAGACCAAGGCTTAGAACTTAGGGTGTTGCATCCCTTCTTTCTTTTTCGTTTTTTATTTATTTTATTTTATTGTAATATCAGTTTCTTTTTAATAATGAAAAAATCTTTCTCCTTTATTTTATCTCGTTGTTATTATTCCTTTGTTAACATACCTGTGTTACACCACAGCTTATCTAATTAAATTGAACATGTATGCCAACAACCAAAAGAACTGTCCTATAAGCGTGTTAAGGATAAAATCTGTTCCATAGAATATCTTGTAACACTTGATTTGGGCTGACACCCAATAACACCTGTTAAGATCTATGGTTTTTAGTCCATGGGACTATTCACAATTCATTCTTTTGTTAAATATTTAGAAAGTGTGTATAGTGTTAATAGTTAATGAGAGAAAAATAAAGTGTTAACTTTCCCAATGTAAATGGTTTGAAGCTCCAAATGAAGGGTTTGTTTGACACTTAGACAAATTATATAGAGTATTGATTTTTCCGAAGCAAATGGTCTAATGAACCAGACGTAGTTTAGGATTTGTTTAATACCTAGAAGTTATGATAGGAAGGTGTTAATTTTCTCAAGGTATGTGATCCGAGGAGCCAGGCATGACCAAGGGTCTGTTTGACACTTAGAAAAATTTCATGTAGTATTAATTTTTCCAAAGCAGATAGTCCGAGGAACCAGGCGTAGCTAAGGATCTGTTTAATACTTAAAACAATTTCATGCAATATTAATTTTTTCAAAACAGATGGTCCGAGGAACCAGGCGTAGCTAAAGATCTGTTTAATACTTAGAAAAATAATAGGAAGATATCAATTTTTCCAAGGTATGTGATCGGAGGAATCAGACATGACTAAGGTTCTGTTTGATACTTAGAAAAATTTCATGTAGTATTAATTTTTCCAAAGTAGATAGTCTGAGAAACCAGGCGTAGCTAAGGATTTGTTTAATACTTAGAACAATTTCATGCAGTATTAATTTTTTCAAAGCAGATGGTCTGAGGAACCAGGCGTAGCTAAGGATCTGTTTAATACTTAGAACAATTTCATGCAGTATTAATTTTTCCAAAGCAGATGGTCCGAGTAACCAGGCATAGCTAAGAATCTGTTTAATACTTAGAACTTAGAGTAATTAGACATTACACGCAATAATGTACATTCTTAGGTTGTTTACATTCCAACGATGCGGTACAACCTTGTCCTCCAAATCTTCCAGTTAGTATGCACCTATTCCTGCCACAGATGTAATACAATATGGTCCTTCCCAATTGGATCCTAATTTTTCCCAAGCTGGGTTCCTTGCAGAACCGACCACTTTTCTCAGTACCAAATCTCCGAGCGCCAATGGCCTTGATTTCACATTGGCATCATACCCTCGCTTAAGTTTATGTTGATAGTAAGCCAATTGGACCATGGCGTTTTCTCTTCGTTCGTTAATTAAGTCCAAACTTTTCTCCAGTAAGTCATCGTTGCTGCTCGGAGTGAAAGAGCTAGTTCTTAATGTAGGGAATCCAGTTTCCAATGGGATAACAGCTTCGGCCCCATAAGTTAATGAGTAAGGAGTTTCTCCAGTTGACCTCCGAGGTGTAGGCTGGTACGTCCAAAGAACGTGTGACAGTTCCTCTACCCATCTTCCCTTGGAATCATCCAACCTCTTCTTGAGTCCGCTCACTATGACCTTATTTATAGCCTCGACTTGCCCATTCCCTTGCGGATAAGATGGAGTGGAATACCTGTTAGTTATTCCCAGCTCGTAGCAGTACCTCCTGAAAGATTTGCTGTCAAATTAAAGTCCATTATCCGAAACCAGAGTGTGAGGGACTCCGAATCGTGTGACAATGTTTTTCCAAATAAATCTTTTTACATCCACATCCCTGATGTTGGCCAGGGGTTCTGCTTCAACCCATTTAGTGAAATAATTAGTGCCGACCAATAAATACTTCCTGTTTCCTACTGCTTTGAGGAAATGTCCTACAATGCCCAAACCCCACTGAGCAAAAGGCCAAGGGCTGGACAGAAGATTGAGGACTCCTTCGGGCTGATGGATGTTTGGGGCAAATCTCTGGCACTGATCACACTTCTTCACATACTCCTGGGCTTTTCTCTGTATGTTAGGCCACTAATATCCTTGAGTGAGAGCTCTATGGGATAAAGACCTTCCTCCTGTGTGGCTTCCACAAATTCCCTTATGTAATTCTTTCAAGAGTATTTCAACTGCTTCAGGATGTATACACAGCAGATATGGTCCGGCATAAGATCTCTTATACAATTTCTGATCCTCAGATATCCAGAACCAAGGGGCTTTCCTTAGTATCTTGTCGGCCTCCAATTTGTTCTTGGGTAGAACATCATCTTTGAGGAATAGTAGGATAGGATCCATCCAGCTAGGACCTAACCATACTTGATGAATGGATAACACCTCTTTTCCCAACCCAAAAGGTATGAGATCTTCAACAAGAATTACTCTCGGCAGACTCTGTGCTGAGAAGGTTGCTAATGTTGCAAGTGAGTCTGCATGTGTATTTCTACTTCTAGGAATTTGCAGCAAATTAAAAGATTTGAACCCATATCGTAAATGTTTAACCTGGCTTAAATACTCCTGCATTCTGGGATCCCGAGCTTCTAACTCCCCTCGTACTTGACCCACCACCAGCCTTGAATCTGAGAACATTTCCACGGTTTTTTCACCCATCTTTTGAACCATGGTCATCCCCACTAGCAGAGCTTCATATTCTGTTTCATTATTTGTGGCCAAGAAGCCTAGTTTTAACGATTTTTCAATTGTAATCTTCTCGGGGGAGATTAGAACTAGTCCCACTCCAGATCCTTTGAGGTTTGAAGTACCATCAACATAAACTTTCCATGACAATGCTCCTTGTATGGAGATTACTCTAATTGAATTTTCATCCATGTTGGGTTTTTTCACATCTTTTTCGATTGGGGTCTCAGCAAACTCGGCCACAAGGTCGGCCAGGATTTGGCCCTTTACAGAGGTACGAGGCATATATTTAATGTCATAAGCCCCCAGCTTTGTTCCCCACTTTGCAATCCTCCCCATATAATCAGCGCTTCGGAGCAGAACCCTGAGTGGCAATTGAGTCAGGACAACAACAGTGTGTGACTGAAAATAATGGGGAAGCTTGCGTTTGGCATGTACCACAGCCAGAATAGCCTTCTCTAATGGCTAATATCGGACCTCAGCCTTATGCAAGGACTTACTCACATAATATACAGGTTTTTGTACACCATTGTCAACTTTTATCAACACCAAGCTTACCGCATGGGCAGCCACTACAAAATAAGCAAATAAGACCTCGTCTGCCTCGGGTTTGGACATGATCGGTGGCCGAGAAAGATATTCCTTCAACTGCTGGAATGCTAAGGCACATTCCTCGGTCCATTCAAAACCCTTCCATTTATTCAATAACTGGTAAAAAGGCCTGCACCTATCTGTCAACTGGGATATAAATCGGTTCAGGGCAGCGGTCATTCCTGTCAATCTCTGTACTTCCTTGGGATTCCGAGGTGGTTGCAAATTATTAATTGCCTTGACTTGGTTTGGATTGACCTCAATTCCATGGTGAGTAACCATGTAGCTTAGAAATTTCCCCGACCTTACACCAAAGGAATACTTGGAAGCATTAAGTCGTAACTTGTGCCCTCTAAGGATTTCAAAGATGTTTTTGAGGTCATCAATGTGCTCGGCTTCCTTTTTGCTCTTGACCACCATATCATTAATGTAGATTTCGATACTCTTCCCCAAGAGTGGTTCAAACATCCGTGTCATCATCCTTTGATAAGTAGATCCTGCATTCTTAAGCCCAAATGGCATTACCTTATAATGATAGTTCCCAATGGGAGTGACAAAAACTGTTTTTTCTTAGTCTTCCAAGGCCGGAGGTATCTGGTGATAACCTTGGAAAGCATCTAGAAAGCTCATCCAAGGATGTCCCTCAGTTGCATCTACCAACTGATCAATCCGAGGCATAGGGAAAGGGTCCTTTGGGCAGGCCTTATTCAACTCTGTGTAATCCACACATACTCACCACTTGCCGTTCTTCTTCTTCACCACCACAGTATTAGCAAGTCAGTCGGGGTAAAACACCTCCTTAATAGCCCCAGCCCTCTTAAGTTTCGCCACCTTCTCTTTGACGGCATCAGAATGTTCCTTCGAAGAGTGCCGAGGAGGCTGCTTTTTGGGGGTGACAGACAGATTAACGTTCAGATAGTGACAGATAAAGCTCGGATTAACTCCTAGGGTTTCATAAGCATTCCAAGCAAATACATCAATATTCCGTCTAAGAAACTGCACCAACTCTTCCCTTTCCCGAGGAGTCAGTTGAGCCCCGACTTGAAAAAATTTCTCTGGATCATCATCAATAAGAACTTTCTCCAACTCCTCGTATTTCACCTCCTCGGCCTCACTACTAGAAATTGAGGCCTTGGACTTTAACTGCTACAACCCTTTATCTGCAAGGGCCGAGGAATCTAACTCAGGTCGGTGCGTGATAGCAGCCACCAAACATTGCCTGGCCACAGACTGACTTCCGACCAGCTCCTCAACTCGATCTTCGGATGGGTACTTTACCTTAAGATGGAGAGTGGATGAGATGGCCCCAAAGGCGTGGAGCTAGGGCCGTGCCACAATAGCGGTGTATGGGGAAAATGCATCCACTATTATAAAATCCACTTCCACCACCTCCGACCCGGCCTGAACCGGCAGTCTGATCTGTTCCCGCGGAAGAACAACCTTTCCATTAAAGCCGACCAGAGGTGAATCATAATTGGTCAGATCTTCTGGATTGAGGTTAAGCCTTTTGTACAGATCTGGATACATAATCTCGACCCCACTGCCCTGGTCTACCTGTACCCTTTTCACGTCGTATCCATAAATCCTAAGGGTTACAACTAGGGCATCATCATGAGGCTGTATAGTTCCGGCCTTGTCCTCGTCCGAGAAGTTTAATGCTGGACGGACCCCTATCTTAACCCTTTTCGACTCATGGCTAAAGTCCTTGGCGTACGGCCTGGCTACTGCCATTACCTTGGACAAGTAAGACCCTGTCCTACCCGGTGCGGTGAGGATAACGTGGATGGTGCCCAAAGGGGGTCTTGAAAAATTACTGCCCTGAATGCACGATCCCGCCTGACCTCTCTGCTCATTAGGTCTACTCAGGAACTGTTTCAATCTACCATCCCGGATCAGCTGCTGCAAATGACTCCACAAGGTCCTACACTCCTTAGTCGTATGCCCCCGCTCTCTGTGATATTGGCAGTGCAGACTCTCATTATGTTTCGTAGGGTCCCTGATCATCTTGCTTGGCCACCTAAAGTGTGGCTTATTTTTTATTTTTTCCAGGATTTGATGCATTGGTTCCCGGAATAAAGTGTTAACGGCCTGGGTAGCTGGGGATCCAAATTCCTCGCCAAAATCTCTCTAAGGCCGATTGTGGTTATAACGATCTGACTTGAAATCCTCTTCTCCTGAGAGATAACTTTACCTTTGCCCTTTCCCTGCTGCTGGTCCTCTTCAACCCTTTTGTACTTATCAATCCTATCCATGAGTTGACGTACATTAGTAACAGGTTTCCCTGTTAGAGATCTCCTCAGGCCATGCTCGGCAGGCAAGCCGACCTTGAATGTCCTGACAGCCACGTCGTCAAAATCACCATCAATCTCGTTAAACATTTCCCAATATCTATCCGAATATGTTTTCGATGTTTCCCCTTTTCTCATGGACAGAGACAACAAAGAATCCAAAGGCTGAGGGACTCGGCTGCACGTGATGAAACGGGACCCAAAGGCCTAGGTGAGCTCCTTAAAGAGTCAACAGAGCCTACCCCTAAACCATCAAACCACCTCATCGCCACAGGCCCTAAGCTGGATGAGAACACCTTGCACATTAGAGCCTTGTTCTTAGAATGTACTGCCATTCGCTGGTTAAAATGGCTGACATGTTCAACAGGGTCTATTCAGCCATTGTAAATGGTAAAAGTAGGTTGGGTAAACCGCTGAGGAAGCTTCGCACTCTCAATTCTTCGTGCAAAGGGAGACATAGAGATTCTATTGAGTGCCTTGCTCATCGCGTCATTTCCAAGGCCCCTTGAAGATGAATCTCTGGTCTTGTGCCCACGACAATAGTCCTCCTCATACGGGGAGGCGTTCTTGATCTACGTCTATATTCACCATCCCCCTCACCAATAGAGGAAAGGTCAGAAACTGAGGGACTTCGCCTCCTCCGCTCGTGGCGCAGCTTCTTCTTTAGGTAGTCAATCTCTTTCTGCATGGCCCTGACATGCTCTTCGTGAGAGACGTGGCTACCATCTTTAGAATGACTCTCATCAGTATGGGTGGTATGCATACTTCCTTTCTAGCCCTCTCGAGGATGGTCTTCCCGTTGAGACCTCATAGACTCCAATTGATGTAGACCCGAACCTACCATGATTGAAGATCTAATACACTAACCAATCAACTTCCCATAGACGGCGCCAATTGTAAGTATACAAATTTAGTGTTCTAGCCCAAAAGTGGATGGACCATCCCAAAAGGTCTAAAAACAATGAATTTATAGAGAGTAAGTAAAGAAAGCTGGGCTAGATTAAATTAGACCATCAACAAGATGGTTTGGATCATAAGAAGAATGAAATAAAGGGCTTAATTTCAAGAAACTGTCCTCGACAAGAGTCCGAGGAGGTCAGTTTTGATATTTACTGTTCATAGTTTAGATACAAGTTCAGTTCTTAATGTCTACAGTCTTTTTTCTTTTGTTTTTTCTCTCTCTCCTTCATGGAGGGTTTCTTCACATTATATAGTCCTTTCTAGATCATCTTGACCCTACACTTGTTGCTCATCTGAGTCCTTCTCTGAGTGCCCGTCCCATTATGCACCTTTTTGGATCTTTTGTGAGTTGTGGTGGCCAACGTCTCACTGTTCAGAAGTCTTTTCCACATAAATGTGAACAGAAGAGTAGGTGCAGCATATTTAATGCGGTGGTAGCAGCTTTTCCTTATATATTTTTGGGGGCTTCCTTTCCTTTAGTCATGATACACGTCTCCATAGTTAGGGTTATGTGAGGATTACTCCTCGGACCACCCCCAGTCATCTCATACGTATCAAATTCCATTCTGGGATTCTTTGTATTCATTTTCCTCTCCTCGGACTTTTCTTCGTCCTCGGATGAGGCCAAGACCCAATATATGATTTTGGGCCCTGGTCCCTACAAATGCTATCTTTCTAAAAAATTCAATAGATAAGTTGGGGAAAATTTAAATTATTTATAACATTTTTGTGATTAAACAATCTATAAATAACCGGTTACAATTTTTTTAAAAATTATTATGAATATTAAAAATTAAAATTTTCACAAAGCTATCTTAATTTTTATGTTTCTTAAAAAAAAAAAAAAATCACAACTCTTAGATATTGTGTCAAGGTCTTATAGTTTCTGTCACGCCCCGAACCCAAGTAAGAGCTAGGCATATGACAATTGCCACACACTTATAAAGTTTACACTCTACAAGTATGTAAGGCCCTCTTAACAATTAAAGAATTATCCTCAAAGAAAATTTTATCAATAAATTTAAAAATATCCTCAATAATGCAATTCTCAAAAGATCTCCAAATAATAATCTTCCAACATCAAAATTAAAAATAAACTAAATCCTTTAAATCTAAAGGTCTACACAAAAGGTAATCTTAAATATAAAAGTTCAAATCTTATTCCATTGATTTCCTAAACTTTACTCATGTGCACAACCTAGCGGAAACCCAAACATATGCTACTCTTCCTGATCAAAATCTGAAAGGAGAAAGAGGGGGGGGGGGGTGAGTTGACAACTCAATAAGTAACCAAAGTCTTAAAAAGTTATATCAAGGAAATGGATCTATAAAATAATAATTTGTATATAGATCAAATATTTTAAATCTTACAATATATTGTGGATGGATTAGAAAATAATCAATTTTCCATATATATCAAAGTTATACTTTACAATAGGTTCCAAAAACACATAAGCAGTTTTAGTAACTCAAATAGTTCAAATACTCAAACGTAATTCATATTCTTAACGATCTTATAACTATAGTTACGCTATATCTCCGTGACTGGGCATCAGAGTACCAATGAATAACCCCCATTGGTTTGGGTATCAGAGTACCAATGAATAACCCTCATTGGTTGGGTATCATAATACTAAAGAATAACCCCAATTGGTTTGGGTATCAAAATCAATTCATAGTCAGATTGTTCATAATCATATATATGAAATTATAGTTTCTAACAAAAATATATCTTATTCAAATACGTATATATATAATCAAATATTCAATATTTAAATCTATTTGTGATATTTTTATAATTCTTTACTTTAAATCAATATAGCTAAGAAACAATTAAATAAAATAAATCTTATATTCAATGCTTATGTATATTTGTGAAAATTCTTTATTCTTTACTTTGAATCAGTATAGCTAAAAATAATTAAATAAAATACATAATATATTCAGTAATCAGTTATATTTGGGATAATTCTTTACTTGAAATCAGTAATACAATAGAAATAAAATTGTAATAACGGTAAACAATTTTCAGTAATTAAAATACACAAAATAAAACCAATTAGGATAAGGTTATTTACCTCTAAAAGTTATTCCGAAAGGAACTTTTCCTTATCACTTCCTCTAAAATCCTTATATATCACCCAGAACAATTTTTAAGCACTATTCTCAATAATCAAATAATTCAAGAAAAACTTATAAAAGTACCCCCGCTAGAAGAGAAACTACTAAAATATTCAACAACTGTCCACTGTTATCTCACACCAAACTTCTACATATTCATATTATATATTTCATTTACTTACTAGTTCCCTAGGAAATAAACCTATATAATTAGCTATACACATAGCCATATATGGTTAAAAGTCAATCTGAAAAGGACACCACCTAGATCTATCTTCTATACGTGTGCTCTCTCTCTTTTTCTTTTTTCTTTTTTTTTTCTTTTTAATTTATTTGTTAGAGACTTCAAGTCCACACCATGACTTTTCCTATTCACCAAATCCACAATTTGGTACAACTTCTTAAGGCAGAAACTCGTGCAGAACCGGATTCACCATGCCTCACCTTGTGCAACTTCCATCTACACTCCCTAGGAAATAAGCCTATATAATTAGCTATACACATAGCCATATATGGTCAAAAGTCAATCTGAAAAGGACACCACCTAGATCTATCTTCTATACGTGTGCTCTCTCTCTCTCTCTCTCTCTTTTTCTTTTTTCTTTTTTTTTTCTTTTTTTTTTCTTTTTAATTTATTTGTTAGAGACTTCAAGTCCACACCATGACTTTTCCTATTCACCAAATCCACAATTCGGTACAACTTCTTGAGGCAGAAACTCGTGCAGAACCGGATTCACCATGCCTAACCTTGTGCAACTTCCATCTACACTTACACGCATGATACAACAGTGGGCATAGGAAAAAAATCACAATACTGAGGCAGAAAAATTTGTAGGTACAACGTCCAGTGTACCAAAAAATAAATCTAAACTGTTATACGTTTGCATCATTATAACTCTTGAATAATTTTAATAGTTTAATTACTAATCAAAATACCCACATAAAAAAAATACTCTAATTCTAAATAAAGTTTAGATTTGACAAGAAGAGATTTTTAGGCTCTTACCTCAATTGAGCAGTCAAACCTTCTCTACTTCAGTATTTTGGATAGTCTCTTCCCTCAAAACATTTGTTAATATACGTTGACTTAAAGATTAGACTATGTAAATTAGGGTTTCAACCTTAGTTTTTAAAAAACCCCTTAGGAATATTAATTATAAAAGTTGACCCCATAAACAAATTTACTTAAATACCCCTACTTTTATTTTTATTTTTTTCCAAGTATTACAGTTTCAGTCGGAAGGAATTTTGTGTTTGGATAGATCTTAAGGGAAAATACTATTTTCAATGTTACATTTTGGGGTTACTGTCAATTTGGTCTCTACATTTTGATAGCAGTCAACTGTCAATTTGGTCCATCTTATTTTTAACTTGTAATCAATTTTTGTTAGTGAATTGATGATAGAGACCAAATTATCTGTATCTTGAAAATAATAAGGATTGAAAACAATGACCCCAAAAAGTAGAAACCAAAATAGTATTTTCGCCAAAATTTTAGTCACAGCTTATAGGAACTTGTAAATTTCAAGACTACATTTACATAAAATGTTGTCTATCAAATATTACTTGTCTTCTAGTGTTTGTTTGCATGCTTTAAAATAATCTAGAGAACATTTTCTAACGTTGAAGCTTTTACAAAAAAACACAAACTTCCCTATATTTTTGTATTGACGTAATAGTAATGTTAGGTCCACAATATTGTCACAAAAAATGACAAATCTTAGGTAACAAATTGTTGGTGAGTAAAAAAGTGATGTTAGTGATATACCTAGATTAGAACCAATTACATTTAGGCACTTAGAATTTGTTATGAAAATATTGTTGACGTAACATTATTTATTGATATAAATAAAACAACTTTAATTTGCCTCTTAAAACTATTAATAAAAACCACCGCACACTCTTGGTGCAATGGTCACTCCACAAGTATAAGTGCTTATAGGGTTTTGGGGGTAAGGGCCGGGGTTCAAGTCTCTAGGAAGGAACTTCACATACATATATACTTAGATTAGGCAAGACTAGAATTTCTATCTTGTGTAAAAAAAAAAAAAATCTATTAATAAAAAACAACTAAAACCAACCTAAATATTTATATTTTTTTAGGCAACACATTTAAGTTCCAATAACATGTTAAATATTAGGCATAACACATTTGTGGGGGTTCAAAACGCAAAAGCTAGAGGGCACTATTGGTATTGTTGATCTACACAACTAATTTATGAGAAATGTAAGGCAGAAATCCACAATGGGAGAATTAAATAGACGATTAAAGAGAGAAGAAATTGAATCAAGACTTGTTATGGGCGAATATCATTTTCCAAGGGGGATACAAGGATAGAGGAAGTACAATACTACTCAGAGCTCTCCTCAGTCTCTCTTTTTCTCTCAAAATTTCTGAATTTCCTTCCTATTGATCTCCTCCTACTTTTATAGTCCCTCCTCTCCTTCAATTGTTTTGTTCTCTAGCCGGATTTTTGGGGTGGAACTTGTCCTATCAGCACACATTCCTGCCATTTTGTGATCATGAGGGTAGGTTTTAGGATTGTCCTCCTTATTCTGGCCAGTCAATCAGTAATAAATGCGACTGTCGTTAGGTGAGGAAAATATTAAATGCAGAGGTGATTGATGAGTTGGGCTCTGCGTTTTTTCAGATGCATTCTCGTGGTAACTTGATGACGAGAAGCATGCGTTCCCATGGTAACCAGACGAAGCAAAGCCCTTTTCGTAACACAAGGGGCATCCTTCAGTAATACCTTGCCTCGACGTGAACTCGGTCCCCACGAGATTTTCGGACGCAATTCGCGGCATACCTCCTTCGGACCATGAGCCCCGCCAAATCCCCTTGGGTTTCCATGTAAACACCTTACCGTGGAAGGGACTCCCTAACTTTCAGTCCTCGGTCTAAGGCCTTCGTGGTGAGCTCAGGCACACTCCCCCACAACAATAAAGTTCCTAGTAACACATTCAATACCCATAACCCATCAAGTTCTAAAAATCTAATCATGATTCTAAGCTCAAAATACATATTTTCCTTTAAAAAAAAGTTCAAAATACATAACTACATATTAATTAGACATGACATGGTTCCATCTATGATCCATGTTTGAAATGCATGATTATACTACCATTCAAGTTCAATTTTTTGACATGGTTATGTGTAGTTAATTTGTCCCACCCTTCCTTAAAAGTCACTATGGATTTTAAGTGAAATTGTGGTACCTTTGTATTAGAATCATTTTCTCTCTTCCTTGTGTGTATTTGTTTTTCAAAAAAAAAAAAAAAATGAAGTTCATGTTTGTAATAAATACGCATTAGTTATTACTTTCAATGTCCATTATCTTTGTTGGGGGAAAAAATGCCCAACAAAAGTTTTCAAAGCTTATCATTTCTAGCCAAAAAAAGAAGAAGAAGAAGAAAAAAAAACATTATAGTCTTTTCTCTTAAACAGAATAACCTAATATAACTCGTAAAGATAATGCATGATAAGTTTCATATCACTACTTTATCGTAGTATGTTTTTCTATCACAAGCATTCATCTTCATATTATCATCCCATCTAAAATCATTTTTCTCACGAATATCTTGAATGGTATTCGATATGCTAGAGAAAATTGGCCTTTGCTCTTTTCATACAAATTATACAGCGTTTTGCTCCATTTCCCAAACTAATTAGGGAAATGCCCTTGTTTTGAAATTCGATTTTCTCAAAATCGAGTTAAGTCCTATAGTGTCGCTTTAAGGAGCCTATAGTAACGTTTTGGAACTCGATCTCCACGAACTCGAGTTATAGGTTAAAAAAACTTGCATGGAACTCGAGTTCATGGAACTCGAGTTCTAGAACGCCACTATAGATCTTAAAACGTCACTATAGGCTCCTTAAAATGCCACTATAGGGCTTCAGAAATTTTTTTTTTAACTCGATTTTAAGAAAATAGAGTTACAAAAGAGGGACATTTCCCTAATTAGTTTGGGAAAGGAGGCAAAACACTGTATAATTTGTGCGAAAAGGGCATTTGCTCATTTTGGCCTCGATATGCTCTTAACATAACATAACAAAACATAATTGTCCTTACAAAAATACATAGAATTAAATTTATATTACCTTATCAACCATATTAAAAATAAATTAATTAAACACACAAATTTACTCATTTTCTCTCGTTATATAATTATCTCACAGTGTGTGACATATCCTTTTGACGTTCCATTCTTTAATTTCTTCTTGAAGTTTCTGTTATGCTTTTTCGACATGCATTAGCTTGCTAGGGGAAAATTTTTAAGAATTACTCCTAAGAATTATCTTGCTAGGTACATCTTCCATAAATGAGTCATAATTGGAATCAATCCTAATAACACGATTGTGAACGAGATAACATACCAAATATTCTTATGTTTCGAATGACTCAAATGCTTTTGCATCAATACAGAAAAAAGAGTTTCAAGAATCCAAATCCATTCTCAATATAGTAGATCACAATGAAGATTTACAAAGGTTAGATAATTCCCATGCATTTTCAACTGAGTCACCTCTAAAACTCTTTCAAATAGTATCAGACTCTTAGATAAGGAGGCACATTCCATTTTTATTACCATATTCAACAATTTTTTTTTTACAAAAATCACTAATAGTAAAAATTAATCTTACACCCAAAAAGATTAAAAAAGAAAAAAGAAAAGAAAAAGAAATCGTTCTATTCCTATATATAATCCCTTTGGGGACTTTAGATGCGTAGGTAGTATATTCATGGAATGGAGAAAGTTAAGAGTTTAGTGTAAGATGCATTAAAAAGTGAATAGGTAAATAGGAAAGGTCGATTTTATTAAAATTTGGCAAAAAATATGAATGAAATTCAGCCGTTGATTAAGCGGGAAAAAAAAAAAACACTGCTCGGTAAAGTTTTTATGTTAAAGGTCAGTACACGTTTTCATGGCTTCTCCTTTTTTTGTCTGTTTCTATGTGTCTCTTTTTAAATATTCTTGGGTTTTTAATGGTCAAAATAATATCAGGAGGAAGAACCCTACTTGTTTTCCAACCCTGATAATACGACTGCTCTTGTTATCTGTTGGCTTCCCCACACACACAGACGTGTCTCTAGATTGGTCTGAATATCATAAGGTTGCATAGTTTCGTAGGGTTCTAAACAGACTTTCTTTCTTGGCTTTGTCTGTTTCTTCAGTGTCTTTTTTCTTTCTTTGGTTTCAATTATCAAAATACTCTTACAGATGAAAACCCTACTTACTTTCCTGAATTTCTTGTAGATCTCTCTTAAGAGTTTCACTCGAAAAAATTCGGTGTTTGGAGGTAAGGGTTTTCCCCTAGCTAGCTCAGCTAGCCATTTTGTTCGGCTTGATGATGTTTTGATGCTTTTCAATTTTCATCAGTCATAGAGAGTAACACATTCCATTAATCCATCATGAGGTCAGTCAGTTCTTTGCTCGACATCTTTAAAATCTGTGTCTATTTTCAGGTGGCTATCTTCATCACTCTCATTCGTGGTTATGTCATTTCTTCTTCAAGTTTTCGCTTAACTTTGTTTGTATCCTTGTTGGTCCTTACATTTCTATCCCCTGCTCATCATGCTGAAAAAGACAAGTCCTTGATTGAGTTTTTCTTCACCATCTTAACTAGCGCTTCATCTTTTGTCATTAGCGAATCCCCATTAATTGTGATTCTTATCCTGACTGATCCATCACTTATAGCTACAATTCAACCTCGGTTGCAAAGATTTATAGCTAATCGTCACTCTTCTTCTTCTCCTTCCAACAATATTGATTGGTCCCTTCTCCCCCCAGATCTCGTTCAACTAATTGTAGATGGAATGACTACTTTCAAAAATTATATAGCGGCTAATGGGGTTAGCCGAGATTGGCGATCTGCTTTTTCAAGCATTAGTAGAGGACCTCAGCTTCCTCTCCCTGTGCTGATGCTTTCCGAGCCACTATTAACTGACATGCGAACTTTATTTAGCCTCTATGACCACAGTCGTCATCGATTACAACTATCTGAAGTCCGCGGAAAACGTATTTGGGGATCTCATCATGGCTGGGTTGTAACCTTGGGCCCTCGTTATGTAACCCAACTTGTGCACCTTATAAAAGGAAAGAGAATTAATCTTCCGCCACTGGACACAATTCGAAGACTGGCTCCTAGAGAAGAGTGGTTTTGCCTTGTACACAAATTCATTCTTCTGATGGACCCTTCCGATGAGTCAACATTCCTCGTCATCGCAATTTTTGGCCCTATGAATAGTTTGGCTTTTACTAGAGTGAGACTAGGAGCTGCATTGAACAGAAGAGGAGAAGGTGAGTGGGTTGTTGTTGCCAATCCAGAGAATTTGAAATTCAAGGATGTTGTACATTTTAATGGTCAAATATATGCACTCTGTGACAATGGCAAGCTGATTCGCTTTGAAGCTGTTGCTCATTTTGCAAATATGGTCCAAGTTATTGCTGATCATCCACAAGATGTAGGGGCACACCAAAAAATATATTTGGTGGAGTCATTGGGAAATCTTTATGCTGTTTTTCGTAACGGATTTCTTATTCCTTCAAAGAGGACGCATGAGACTACATCTTTTTTTGTCTACAAGTTCAACTTCAATGCATCAGCTTGGGAGGAAGTGACACGCTTGGAAGGTCAAACTTTTTTTGTTGGTGATGGCAACTCCTTCTCCTGGCGCTTTCCTACAAGCATTATCCCTAGCAGAAGTGATTGCATCTACTTTACCGATGACCATTGGGTTTGGCGAAAGTTCCCTAGGAAGGCATATGGAGGCCATGATGTGGGACTGTTTGACATGGCAACCAGGGGTATCCTACACCTGAAATTTGGTAAGGACAAACCTCGTTTTTATTCTCGACCTATTTTTGTTACGCGTAATGACAAACTTTAGTTGACTTTGTTTTCTCTAATACCCTTTGCTTGGTTGAAAGAAATGGGTAGAAGTGGTGTTTATACTTATTTGGTGGCCAAATACAATTTGGTATGCTGGTTTGTAACCACATACAAACTAATTTCTAGGATATTTATGCTTGTGATGCTGTGATTTAAGTTACTGTGAATCTATTTATCTTTTGTTCTGGATTTGATATACAAAATCTGAAAATCCAGTTTAGATTGTTCAGAGAGAGCTACAAAAAAGAGTAAATGAGTATAGCATGCTCATTGCCAACAAGCTTTTGGATTGGTTTGCTATGTTGCTTCAGAATGCAACTCTGGACTAAAGCGTATGCAGTTTCTTCTTCTTTATAACAAAAACCTATCCTCCTCCTAACATCATCTCTAATGGCTTCTTTCTTACTGATGATTTCCTTCTATCTTGACATTGCTATTATGAATCCTTGTGTTTCTTTGCTGCCATATACAGTAGATTGTAGCAGCCCAAGCAATCTTGCATAGCTTCATTTGAAAACTTCTTCCCTTGATCTCCTAGTGAAAGAACACAAGTTTGAAACTTTTTGCCATAATGTTCTAGTGAAAAACACTAAAAAAACAAATGGTTTCTACTCTTAATTTGGCTTCTGCAGAAAGCACACAATTCTCCCTTTCTATCCCTATTTTGCAACTCCACTTGAAATCATTAAAATTTCAGAATTTGGACTTCCCTACGATAACCAAAAGGCCAAGGTATTGGTCTATTTGTGAGGAGGCTTGGGCTCCCACTAGACCCCCAAATCCCTAATCTCCATCTTCTCACATTCCTTTCTGTGTGCTAAAGAATATGGTAGTCTTATCTCTATTAACTTTCTGCCCCAATGCTTGCTTGTAGGTATCAAGACTGTAACACAACTAATACATCAAAGTTCAATTTTTAACACAATGTAGATTGTTTGGAGAGAACCCTAAAACTGAGTAAATAATATAGCAAGCTAATTGCCAACAAACATTTGGATTGGTTTGCTTTTGCTTCAATATGCAACTCAAGGCAAAGGAGATGCAATTTCTTAATTGTTTTTAACAAAAGCCAACCCTCCTCCTAACATAATCTCTTATGGCTTGAAAAAGCCTAACATATATTTTGTAGATTGAAGCGGCCCAAGCAATTTTACATAGCTTCATTTGAAACCTTCTTCCCTTAATCTTCTAGTGAGAAACACAATCTCAAAACTTGTTGTCATAATGTCCTAGTGAAAAAACAGTAAAAAACAAAGTGTTTCTATACTTAGTTTGGCTTCTGCAGAAACCACAAAAGAATTCTCCCTTAAGTTAGCAAGTTTGTATCGAGTAGAGAGTCTGTTATTAACATAAAACATACTGATGAATGAATGCCAGGAGTAGCATCAGGGAACCAAACCAATTTTCACCATTCATGATTCATCCTAAGTTTTTGTTGTACAAAGCTCATTCCAAGTTGAACTACAAGTGTACTGACCTGTTTTAGGAGTCCGATGCATAAAACCTTCCTCCTCAGGTTTACTTGATATTTTAAATTTTGCTGTTTCAGTCACCGTAATTTTTTTTTTTCTTGCGTTCTGGATTTGAATTACAAAATATGAAAACTAAGTTTAGATGAAACTGGTAACAAGGTTGCCCCCAAAACTGAGTAAATAAGTTGACTACTAAATATTTTTTATATATAAATAAACAAACCAGAATATCAAAAATCGTTCCTCCAAGCAAAAATAACAACAGGAGGAAGACAAGGTACTGAAAATACGTACAAAGAGTTATGTATATTTTACAGCCCATTTACAAAGAAAGTGAGCTATTAGAAATTACAACTTCAGCTCATTTACAATGACATTCATTGCGTTAATGCAAAAATTTTGAATCTGTCTCCACTTGGATTCTTTGAAGTTTCTCATAGCTCTTTGCCTCTTGCCTCAATCAACAGTACTACTTGATTATAGTGAAAACGGAAGCACAGAATTGAAAAGCAGCTAAAGACTAAAGACTGAAATGGAAAACAGAGAGTAAAGAAGAGGAAACAGAGCAAGAGAAATTGAAGTAGAACAACCAGTTTTTGGGAGCAATTTTACGGACTGATTCCCATTGAAAGGGGGAAAAAAAAAATCCTTTTATAGAGAATATTTGTAATTTGCTACCGTGCACTAGCCGTTGGAGAGGTTACTCTAACAATTAATCTTCAGTGTTAATTCTTAGTGTTATTGGTTCGACTCTATCACACAATTATATCTCGCGAGTTACATCTTTCATAATTGATTCATTAGAATCAATCCTTATAATGTGATTGTGAATGACATAACGTGCCACATCCACTTGTGTTTCAAACGACCAAAATAGTTCTGCATCCGGCACATAAAAAGAACTCTTCAAGAATCCAACCCTTCCCACCCCCCCCCCCCCCCCCCCCCCCCCGCCCCTCAATAGTAGTTCACAAGGAAGAGTAACGAAAGTTAGATAATTTATACTAAACTCTTTCAAGAGGACCCCTACTAAACTCTTTCAAACAGCATCAAACACTTCAATAAGGAGACAGCATTCAATTTCTTTACCATAATCAACATCATAAAATAATATTTACCTACAAATTGTTTTTACAAAAATTTCGAATAGTAAAAACTAATCTCACACCCCCCCCTCCCTCCCCAAAAAAAAAAAAAAAAAACCTTGATCCATTGCTAGTTTGAGGTGCAAAGTGCAAATATCTCATAGTTTAGGGTAGATTTGTGTAATGGATCAACCCTAATTATATATATATATATATATATATATATATATATATATAAAATAGCTTAAAGCTTGGGTCATAAAAATTATACCTAGCACACCCCAAGAATTTAGTGTTTTTTTTTTTTTTGGGTTAAATATCATACCATTTTAACTTATGACATTTACTCCATAATAATTGTTCTTTTTTATTTAATTAAGACACCAATTGACTTTTTATGTAAATGGAATTTGAAATATAAATAACTTATTCGACAATAAAATATTTTACCTAAGAATTAAAAGTTGGCCCAAAGATTGATTCCAAAAAATAAAATGGTTTGCTAGACCAAATTTATAGTCCCTTATAAAAAACAGTTTATCTATATCAAATCTCCTAAATTTGCTTGTCACTAAAAGCTCAAAACAGAGAAGATCAAAAGAATAACCACCTCCATTTTATAAGTGTTGTGGCTGATGATTGCTGCCATCTCATCCAAATTTGACCACCAACCATTGACCTAAAGGTCCTCAGTGCTATCAAAAAGAGCAAGCGGAGTCAGCAAGGACAACTGGACGATGAGGCACCCCACCCCCTCCCCACTTAAAAAAAAATCTGAATTTTTTTAATAGTAATTTGAATGTATTTTCTTATCTTAATGTAGTTATTAAGGAAAAAAAAAATCTTATATGCAACATAGAGTTATCAACTGGTATATTATTACAACGTCAAAAAAAAAAAAAAAAAAAAAAAAAACTTCTACAATGATATTTACTTAAAAAAATTTTCCCATAAACCCACCATTTAATAGTTGGAAATGGATTCTCAAAAAAAAAAAAAAAAAAGTTGGAAATGAAATTAATCTAAGATGCACTGAATAAACACTGATGATTTTAAATTAACTTAAAAATAAAAACGGCATACAGTCTCTTTAATTAAAATCAAGGTGTAGATAGAACATTTCAAAAATTCCAAATATATATATATATATATATATATATATATATATTATGATACTTTTAAGTCAATTTATTTGTTCGTTTTGCTTTAAATAAGAACTGAAATGACTTATTTGAACATTTTATATTAGGTTAATTTTTAACTTTATATGCCACATATTGATTATTTTTATTTATATCTTTTACTGTTTCAAATATATATATTTATTTTCATCTTAGAGTATGAAGTACCATAAGTATAATAATCAATACTTATACTAAGTATCAACTCCTTTCTATAATATAAAAATAAAATACCAACCCTAACACTAAGTACAAAAAAATATTATATAAAAAAAGTACAAAAAATAATTATAATTTATCTTCACATTATTTTTTTCCTATGTCAATCAAATATTTCGTGTAATTAATTAAGTACTTCTTACTGATATTAATTAGTTTGGCTTTCAACATTTTATTTGAATCATGCACCATATGGACTAAAATCCAGACTCTACCACCTCTGCATGTGCATGGGCCATTAGTCCATTACTCTATCCCTCCACCTTCACAATTTCTCTATTTTTTAAATTAATTTATAATTGCCTATTTGTGTCTGAGACTACGTGAAAAATATTAGAGTTACTATGGATTTAATTACAAAACTTTTGCAAATTGATGTCTTTCTTCACATGGAATATACCATGTCGTCTTCCTTGCCATGTAAAATATTTTTATGAGAGAAATTTAAAACAACAAAAGAAATTGAAATATACCTCATGTCATTGTTGCTCAAGTTATATGTAGAAATAAAATAAATAAATAAATAAAAGAGAGCTATATATATATTTTTTTTTCTTTTATAAATTCAATATATAGTTACGATTAATGTGGATGGGGGATATGAATCATTGACATCTACATTGGAAACACTATGTTGTGCAAGTTGAATTAGAAGTGTACTCTAGACAAAGAAAGGTCTTCTATTTTTTAAGAATAAAGAAATTATAAGATAAATACAAAGAAATATGAAAAATAAATCTATACCATATATAATAATAGAAATATCGAATTTAATTTTTCAAACCTCCTATTGCACCATATCATCTACGATATTTTCTAGCAAATATTCCTCTTTTTTTTTTTTTTTTCCTTTTCCTTATCAAATTCATTCTCTAATGCCTTATTCAAATGTCTCCTTCATGTTTCTTATATTCTACTTTTACATTTTGTTTAACCTTTCTCTCCTTACCCTCACTCTTCTTCCTACATAATTTCTCACTCTAACCTTTTTTTTTTTTTTGCAATCCTTTTTGTTTTCTATATAAATTTCTTAATTCTCCGTTTGCACCTCCCCATCTATTACATGTTTTGCCAACAACAACAAAAAAATGCTTATAATCTCTCTATTTCTTTTATTTTGCTTTCACTTTTGGTGAATTGTTTAAATATTTTTTCAATAATGGTAGTTTTTGTTAATATTTTGTCGCAACAAATTTGCATGTTAGGATATCGTGTTATCAAAGTATTATAATGTTGTATTATGTTAATCAATTTAATTTTGTTTTGGAATTGTGTATTTTATTGTATTTGGCAGATATTTATTGGTGTATCCGTTTGTGTACAATATATATATATATATATATTTTTTTTTTTTTTTGATAAACCCGTTTTGTGTACAGTAATAGATGATTGTAATATTATTTTTCATGAATCCTATACATTACTCAGTTTCACTAGGGGTAGCAATTTGCCCAAATAAATACAAATCAGCCTGAAGGCGCAAACAATGTAAAACACAAATCAGCCAAATTTCTTTTTCTTTAAATAAAATAAAATGATATCCCTCCCCAAATTCACACCAATTTGAAGCAAATATCACATTTTCGCTAACCCATATTTTTTAGGGGGTCAATTTATCAAAATGCCTCAAACAAGTGATTAAAAACAAAATTAAACACTAAAACTCTTGGCACCCCTCATCAGCTTCTCTGCAAGCTGCAGCAAACTATGGAGAATGGTGGCCAACATGTTGGGCAGGAGGATATGGGCTTGGTGGTTTACCTGAATTTGGTATGCGATAGTGAGGATAACAATGGGAAGAATATGAAATGAGCTACACACTAGTGGACAACAGGTGTAGAGCATCTGCATTATTAAGTGAAAGTGGTAACGTTAGTTACAGGAAACTTGTATTTAAAATTCATTACAATATAGAGTGGTCTTTTCATTGTGAGGTATAAGGTTAATTGGTGAGGTATTTCATGTGGAGTGAGGTGTCTTCACTCTCCACGTGTACTCTTCTTTATTTATTTTATTATTTATAAGAAATTCTACGAGTTTACAATATTTTCACAACAATTTTACAATAAAATTTAGGTAGCAAATTGTTATTAGTTATAAGCCCATTACCAAAATTAATTTTTTGCCAACTAGTTATAGTTTGTCGCTTAGAATTTGATGTGAAAATATTGTAAATATATCATTTCTTTCTTTTCCCCTATAAATTGGACTATTTAGTTTTATTTTAGTTAGAGCATTCGCATCAACTCATATAAAATTTCTGTTTATTTTAATATAGAAACTTAATTTTTCTATTTTACATATTTACTTTTTCAAAATACTCACATCAAATTATCTATTTTAAAGTTTATTTTAATAAAATATTCATTCTTCGTACAATTTTTATTATTTCCATTGTACATGACTATTTTTTCAAAACACTTACATCATTCACGCTCACACTAATCTAAAAAGTGAAAATTAAGAAATTGATATAATAATCCTTTAACACATGAAAAGGACATGTATAAATTTACAATGGTACTGTAGCTGCGAAAGAAAATGCATAATTTTAGAAGATTTGAAGGTGATTTTTTGGGTTTTTTGGTCAAAATTTTGCATTTAACTCATTTTACATGGGTTTATTTAAGTGCTCTTAGGTTCATTCGTTGATAAATACCAAATAGAGACATTTTTGGTAATTTGCAGCCAAAACAACAATTTTAGAAAAATATTATTCAAATGCTCCCTTGTGATATTTATAAATTTATTATATTAAATTTTTGTTTAATTTAAATTTCTGAATGATCATTCTGTGCAAAATTCCTGGACCGCCCTTGGGCAATGTTAATACTAAAATTCTTTAAATATACCTGTTGATATCTCACACTAACTTTTGAGCATTAGCATCCGATATTTAAAAAATATTTTATTTTACCATCTTAAAAACTACTTTATCTATTATAGCATACCATTTTATAACGCATCCAACATCTCAACTTTTATTTTACCAAACAACACATTAAAATAATATATCTACACAATAAAATATAATATAACCTAATACCCAAATAAAACCCAAAATCCAATAAAATATCATTTTTAAAAAATACCATCTTGCTATAGTACCATTTTATTTATAAGATGGTATTGTAGCACAAATGTAAATTTTTTTACAATTAGAGTTTCAGATAATGTGCACTTTTATGGTTTTGATGCTATAAATTTACAATATAGAGGGTTTTACAACCCCCAATGCCCATGCTTAGAGCGGAAACTTTTTTTTTTTCAAGGCCAAACCATTTGTTCTTTATTGCAACAAAATATTTGTTGCAATAACCTATCGCAACGAAAACATTTGTTGCAATACCCTATCGCAACAAAATAATTTGTTGCGGAAACCTATCACAACAAAATAGTTTGTTGCAATATGTTTCCAAAGGTGGTAGTAACCTATTGTAACAAAACAATTTGTTGCAATAACCTCTTACAACAAAAAATTTGTTGCAATACCTTTCTCGGCTTACCCACCATATCTATTACAACAAAATAATTGTTGCAATAAGTTATAGCAACAATAAATTTCGTTGCAATAAATATTTTTAATAAAAATAAAAATGTTTTATTGCAACAAGTTTATTGCAACAAAACACTATTGCATCAAAAATTTTGTTGCAATAACCTATTGCCATAGAGTTTATTGCAACAGTGGGCAACGAAATTTTTTCGTTGCAATATGTGTTTATTGCAAAAATTTTGAGTATATTGCAACAAAAAATTTGGTTGCAATAGGGCTTTTTACTTGGCGTCCAGTTGAGTCGGCATCATATAGTACTTAAACTTTTCCGTAGCTAGATTAAAACAAATAACGAAGTATTTGTTTGATTCCAAAAGCAACCAATGTACGGATTCGTTTACATAAGCAGAATGACTCCAATTTACTCCAAGATTTGTAGCCGGCCAAACTTCTTGAATCTGTTTCCAAGAATGCATATTAAGAATATACATTTTTACTTTGGGCCTTTTCTTTTGAAACTCTACCACTCTCAGCACCTCGTAGTTATTGTTTACAATGTCGTAACCAAACGTAAATTTAGTTTCGAACTCCAACTTAAAAGGGTTGGATATAAATTCTTTAGGAGAAATTATGTATCTTCCTATAAATGGGTTCCAAATAACGAACTGAGTTCTTTCGTTCTAGTAACTAAAAAGACAGACTAATCCATGGCAGTAACGAATGTCTGTTAAGCGTAGCGGCGGGTAGATTTTAACAACATATTTGTTGCAATAGTCTATTGCCACAGATTTTATTGCAACAATGGGCAACAAAATTTTTTCGTTGCAATAGAGATTTATTGCAACAATTTGAAATTTATTGCAACAAAAAATTTCATTGCAATAAGGTTATTTTCTCGTGGTGTTAGTTTCAAACTCTAACTTAAAATGATTGGATATAATTTCTTTAGGCAAAATTCTGTATCTTCTCATAAATGGGTTCCAAATAACGAACTAAGCTCTCTCATTTCGATCACAGAAAAGATAGACTAATTCACAGCAGTAACAAATGTCTGTTGAGCATAGCAGCGGGTAGATTTCAACTAAAAACTAAAAACTAAATCCTTATAACTAAATCCCACCAAGCCAAAGTAAAATCACAACCCATTTGGGATCAATAGAAATAACATCTTTCATATTCTAACAATGTTTTTTTAGCATTAAAAGTTTTAAAAAGAAAATTAACGATAGAGAAATGTGTAAAATATTTACAAATTGATATCTTCGTTCAAATGGAAGATACTATGTCATATAGATATTCCTTGTCATGTCAAATATTTTTTGTGAGAAATTTAAAATAACAGAAGAAATTATAATATACCTCATGTGAATCATGTCATTATTGCTCTAGTTATATGTAGACAAAAACAAAAAATAGAAGAGATTTTTCTTTTTTAATTCAACAGTTACAATGGGAGAGGAGATTTGAATCCTTGATGTTTAGATTGGAAACACCATATGGTATAACCGTATAAATTGAATTACAAAATTCATGATAAAGAGAGCTCTTCTATCTTTGTAAAGTAAAAAAAATTATAAAATAAAGTCAAAAACATGAAGAAGAAATCTATACCACATATAATATGGAAGCATCGCATTTACTTTTCCAAACCTCTTGTTATGCCCCATCATCAACCATATTTTCAAGAAATTTTCCTCTTTTTTTTTTCTTTTTTTTTTTTCTTGTCAAAGTCATTCTCTATTGCCTTATTCAATTCTCTGCATGTCCTCATATATATTCTTCACTCACATTTTGTTTAACCTTCCACTTCTCATTTTCACTCTTCTTCCTTCATAATTATTTCTCACTCTAACCTTATTCTTTTCGGGAACCCTTCCTCTTCCATCTTATTCTCTTTATAATTTTTTTTTTACTCCATTTACACCTCTCCATCCATCCACGGCCTACCAAAAAAAAAAAAAAAAGGCTTATACTCTCTCTATTTATGTTTTTTTTTTAAAGAACTATTCTTTTATTTTGTTTTCACATTTGGTGGATTTTAAAAAAAAAATTTCACTAATGATTTTTTTTTGTTAATGTTCATTTAATTGTCACATCAAATTTGCATGGTATGATATAGTGTTATCAAGATATTATAAATTTTAGTAAGTTAATCAATTCAATTTTGTTACAGACTACTGTTAACTTTGTTGATGTATTGGACAGATCTTTTTTTTTTTTTTTTTTTAGTAATGGACAGATTTTTGTTGGTGTATGCATTTTGTGAATAACTGTCATTGGCCTCAGTTGCTTTAAACACAATTTGAAATTCGCTTTTCCATTCTCTCTCTACTCCCTCTTTCCCATTCTCTCTCTACTCTCTCTCTCTACTCCCTCTCTCCATTCTCTCTCTACCCTCTCTACTCTCTCCCTCTCTGTCTAAAAATGACACTCATGCTCAAACTTCGATATGCTATTAATGATAATCACTGTCACCGAAATTCTTTTCCAATTGCCTGTAAAAACTCTTATTCGTTGTCTCAAAATGTCATCTGAGTGGCATAATTGGATATCAAGTTCATATTTTATCAAGATGCAAGTGTATTATGCCATCCAAACCAAAACACACTTTGAGGTTTTGATTCATCACGAAGACTATAATGGGTTTCTGCAAATATACACCGCTATTTTCAAGAACAAAGTTCTAGGAAATGCCATTGAAATCTACCCACTGCTACGCTCAATAGACATTCGTTATTGCCATGGATTAGTCTGTCTTTTTAGTGATCGGAACAAGAGAACTCAGTTCGTTATTTGGAACCCATTTATAAGAAGATACAGAATTTTGCCTAAAGAATTTATATCCAACCCTTTTAGGTTGGAGTTCAAAACTAAATTTACGTTTGGTTATGATGTTGTAAACGATGAGTACAAGGTGCTGAGAGTGATAGAGTTTCAAAAGAAAATGCCCGAAGTAAAAATGTAAAGCCTTAATATGCATTCTTGGAAATAGATTCAAGAAGTTTGGCTGGCTACAAATCTTAGAGTAAATTGGAGTCGTTCTGTTTGTGTAAACAGATCCCCACATTGGTTGCTTTTGGAATCAAACAAATGCTCTGTTATTTGTTTTAACATAGCGACGGAAAAGTTTAAGTATTATAAGACGAGGTGATAAAAGAAAAAGTTTTCTTTACCACTGTGTTCAAAAATGTGGGCAAAACTTATAATGAAGTTTGGATGATGAACGACTACGGGATAGACAGTTCTTGGACAAGATTCTACAAAATCGAGCAAGCATCAAAGCCGGCATTTTTTGAATACCTGAAGCCTATTTATTTGTACAGTAATGGAAAGGAAATGTTGTTAGATTTGCAAAATTACCCTAGCATGCTAATTTTGCTTGATATAGAGAAGGAAACAAAAAAATCTGTTATAAACACAACTTTATCGGAAAAGCTATATGCCACAGAAATATGTTTCGGTAGCCTTCTTTTTTTGGATGTTGTTGATCTAATATAGGTATAAAAGATTCGAGTTTTACTGTTTTTTTCTTTTTTCTTTTTTTTTTATGCTTCATTAATTGGTTATATTATTTGATTGAGCTATATGGTTTAGATTCTATTTTTCCTGTTAGGAATGAAATTTTATATGGTAATATTTGATATGTATTTTTTTTTAGTATTGAATGGCTAGGAAAGCATCCATTCAATCTGATAAAGATTAATAAAATCATGTAGTTCTTTAATTGTGTTCAAGTCTTACAAATGTCCATCTATTCACTACAAAAAACTGGACCTATACAAACGCCACTATAGGTCCTAAAAATGCCACCATAGGCCCATTTGGGCTATAGCGGTGTTTGCTGTAGTGGCTTATATAGACATCACTATTGTATCATGACTATAGGGTATGGACCTATAGTAGCGTTTGTGAAACACCACTATAGCCAAATTAAAAAAAAAAATGACCTATAGCAGCATTTGCAAATGCCACTATAGGTCTATACCCTATAGGGCTATTTGTAAAACGGTGCTATAGGCTAAAATTGTTTTTTTTTTTTTTTCTAAAAGGCTATAGCAACGTTTTTTAAACACCACTATAGAGTATGAACCTGTAATGGTGTATGAATCACTACAGCGTTTTATAAACGCCACTACAACGTTTTATAAACGCCACTATAGCCAAATTAAAATAATAATAATAATAATAATCATTTGACCTATAGCAACGTTTTACAAACACTACTATAGGGTAAGGTCCATACCCTATAGTGGCGTTTGTGAGACGCTGCTATAGGCTGAAATTGTTTCTTTTAAAAGGCTATAGCAGCATTTTATAAACGCCACTATAGGGTATGGACCTAGACTATAATGGGTTTCTGCAAATATACACCACTAATTTCAAGAACGAAGTTCTTAAAAATACCGTTGAAATCTACCTGCTGCTATGCTCAACAGACATTCGTTATTGCCATGGATAAGTCAGTCTTTTCAGTGACTGGAATGAGAGAACTCAGCTTGTTATTTGGGACCCATTTATAAGAAGATACAGAATTTTGCCTGAAGAATTTATATCCAACCCTTTTAAGTTGGACTTCGAAACTAAATTTACGTTTGGTTACAACATTGTAAACAATGACTATAAGGTGTTGAGAGTGGTAGAGTTTCAAAAGAAAAGGTCCGAATTAAAAATGTATAGTCTTAATATGTTCAAGAAGTTTGGCCGGCTACAAATCTTGGAGTAAATGGAAGTTGTTCTGTTTGTATAAATGGATCCCTGCATTGGTTGCTTTTGGAATCAAGCAAGTCCTCTATTATTTTTTTTAACCTAGCTACAAAAATGAAGTACTATAAGACGCCGGCTCAACTGGACGCCAACAAATATAGGATGTGCCATCTAGAGGTGATAAAGAAAAAGTTTGCTTTACCACTGTGTTCAAAAATGAGGGCAAAACTTATAATGAAGGTTTGGGTGATGAATGACTACTGGATAGACAGTTCTTGGACAAGATTCTACAAAATCGAGCAAGCATCAGAGCTGACATTTTTTGAATACCTGAAGCCTATTTATTTGTAAAGTAATGGAAAGGAAATGCTGTTTGAGGTGCAAAATTCCCCTAGCATGTTAATTTGCGTGATATAGAGAAGGATACAGAAAAGACTATTACAAACACAACTTTTCCAAAAAAACTATATGCCACAGAAATAAGCTTCAATAGCCTTCTTATATAAGATGATGTTGATCTAATATAGGTATAAAAGATTCGAGTTTTACTATTTTTTTTTTCTTTTTTCTATGCTTCATTAATTGGTTATATTATTTAATTGAGCTATATGATGGAATGAAATTTTATATGGTAATATTTGATATGTAATTTTTTTTAGTATTGAATAGCTTTAACCATTTTTTTTAGTATTGAATGGCCAGGAAAGCAACCATTCAATCTGATAAAGATTAATAAAATCATGAAGTTCTTTAATCGTGTTCAAGTCTTTTAAATGTCCATCTATTCACTACAAAAAACTGGACCAACACAAACGCTACTATAGGTCCCAAAAATTTCATTATAGGTCCATTTGGGCTATAGAAACGTTTGCTATAGGGGCGTTTACAAACATCACTATTGTATCGTGACTATAAGTCTATACCCTATAGTAGCATTTGTAAAACGCTGCTATAGGCTGAAATTGTTCCTTTTTTTTTAAAGGGTTATAGCAGCATTTTATAAATGCCACTATAGGGTATGGACCTATAGTAGCTTTTGTGAAATGCTACAATAGCAAAATTAAAAAAAAAAAAAAAAAATTGACCTATAGCAGCATTTGCAAATGCCATTATAGTTCCATACCCTAGAGTGTTGTTTGTAAATGGTGCTATAGGCTAAAATTGTTTTTTTTTTTTTTTAATAAAAGGCTATAGCAACGTTTTATAAATGCCACTATAGGGTATGGACCTATAGTAGCGTTTGTGAAATGCCACTATAGCCAAATTAAAAATAATAATAATAATTTGACCTATAACAGTTTTTTACAAACACTGCTATAGGGTAAGGTCCATACCCTATAGTGGCGTTTGTGAGATGCTATTATAGGCTGAAATTTTTTCTTTTAAAAGGCTATAGCAGCATCTTATAAACGTCACTATAGGGTATGGACCTAGACTATAATGGGTTTTTGCAAATATACCCCTCTAGTTTTAAGAACGAAATTCTTAGAAATACCGTTGAAATCTACCTGCTGCTACGCTCCACAGACATTCGTTATTGCCATGGATAAGTCAGTCTTTTCAGTGGTTAGAACGAGAGAACTCAGTTCGTTATTTGGGACCCATATATAAGAAGATACAGAATTTTGCCTGAAGAATTTATATCCAACCCTTTTAAGTTGGACTTTGAAACTAAATTTACGTTTGGTTATAATGTTGTAAACGATGACTATAAGGTGCTGAGAGTTGTAGAGTTTCAAAAGAAAAGGTCCAAAGTAAAAATGTATAGTCTTAATATGCATTCTTGGAAATAGATTCAAGAAGTTTGGCCGGCTACAAATCTTGGAGTAAATTGAAGTCGTTCTGTTTGTGTAAACGGATCCCTGCATTGGTTGCTTTTGGAATCAAGCAAATCCTCTATTATTTGTTTTAACCTAGCTACGAAAAAGTTTAAGTACTATAAGACGCCGGCTCAACTAGACACCAACAAATACAGGATGTGCCATCTAGAGGTAATAAAAGAAAAAGTCTGCTTTACCACTGTGTTAAAAAATGAGGGCAAAACTTATAATGAAGTTTGGGTGATGAACGACTACTGGATAGATAGTACTTGGACAAGATTCTACAAAATCAAGCAAGCATTAGAGCCGACATTTTTTGAATACCTAAAGCCTATTTATTTGTACAGTAATGGAAGGGAAATGCTGTTAAAGGTGCAGAATTCCCCTAACATGCTAATTTTGCGTGATATAGAGAAGGATACAAAAAAGACTATTACAAACACAACTTTTCCAAAAAAACTATATGCCACAGAAATATGCTTTGGTAGCCTTCTTTTACTGGACGATGTTGATCTAATATAGGTATAAAAGATTTGAATTTTACTGTTTATTTTTTCTTTTTTCTAAGCTTCATTAATTGGTTATATTATTTGATTGAGCTATATGGTTTTGATTCTATTTTTCCTTTTAGGAATTTTATATGGTAATATTTGATATGTAGTCTTTTTTAGTATTGAATAGCTCCAACCATTTTTTTTAGTATTGAATGGCCAGGAAAGCAACCATTCAATCTGATAAAGATTAATAAAATCCTGTAGTTCTTTAATCATGTTCAAGTTTTTCAAATGTCCATCTATTCAATACAAAAAACTGAACCTATAGCGGCGTTTCACAAACTGAACGTATAGGTCCTAAAAATGCCACTATAGACCCATTGGGCTATAGCGGTATTTGCTATAGTGTCATTTTTGTAAAACACCACTATAAGTCTATATTTATAATAGCGTTTGTAAATGCCACTATAGGTCCATACCCAATAGTGGCATTTGTGAAATGCTACTATAGGCTGAAATTGTTTTTTACATTTTATAAACGCCTCTATATGGTATGAACCTATAGTAGTGTTTGTAAAACGCCACTATAGCTGAATTAAAAGAAATTTTAATTTGATCTATAGCAGTGTTTGTAAATGCCGCTATAGGTCAAAATATGTTTTTTTTTATTGCCTATAGTAAAACGCCACTATAGAAAATTAAAAAACGCCACTATTACGACCACCATTATAGATAATTTAAAACGCCACTATAGGTCCAAAAACACCACTAGTGTTTTTTTTTTTTTTTTTTTAATAATTTTTTTCCCTAGATAGAACTAGCTTCCTGTTTGTTTATCACCTGTCCACAAGCATATATACATGTCACAAATGCCACTATATAAATATACACACATATTACACTTGTCTTGGGCAAATTACAAAGCATAGGGTACACAAAACATATCACCCTTTCTAAGGGTACACAAAATAGACCCTAATATATATATATATATATATATATATATATATATATCTGTATATGTCATGCATTCAATTCAACTACATAATCGATATAAACACATAGAGCAACAGGACAATACTCATAACTCGATCAAAATAATCTGTCATCACCATCATCAAGTTCATCCCCATCATCAAGACCATCCTCATCATCAAGTATATCCCCAAGTGCATCCTTATCATTAACATTAGCATGAGCATCATCATCACCCTGAATAAGATGGAGGCAACATCATAACAAAAGAACAAACAAAGCCAAATATTGTATCAACTTAAGCTTGATACATGCATATATTTCTATATATATTAAGAGGATTCACAAAGTTAGTACACCAGAGGAATATAGGGGATAACATTCTAACTAATCAACTAGATCAATTTCCTTTGAGACATAACCACCACACCCCAAAGATGTTTTTTTATTATATACTCAAATTGGTGATTAACTGGTTCGCCAAGTGTCCCTTGAGATATTCCACATTAAAACTGACATTAGGAAGTCCTTCCCTCTTCCGTATAACCTTAGCCCATATCTTGACCCCTTCCCATGACAAAAACCTGAAACAAGTAAGTCAATGTGGAAAAAACTTAACCCTCCCATTCATTTAGATTCTGGAGAGATATTCCGAAAAAACTTTCAAGGGTAGTGCTTTATGACACAGTTTCCATAGGAAGACTGTAGTTTTAATCTCCAAAGGTGCTTCCAATTGACTGCCCTGTGGTTGGAGGTGCTAGCACATAAAGTATAGTGTGATAACCGTTTTTTACCTCATAGTCACCTCAACTTGATAAGGGCCAGATTAATTTGTCTACCCCTGTGCTGGTGGCAATTGGAGTACTACTAATGCATTTAGGTGTGTGCCATGATTTGTGTTCTGGTATGATTAGGACTGCTACTCTTGTAACCCCATTGCTGTAATCTTGGGAGACATAGGGTATCCCAACTAAGGAGGTGTTGCTTTACAGAAAGTTTTTTGATTGTTGTCTAATCTTTTACAAACTTCTTTAGGAGCATTGAAACAGGAGAAGTCGTAAATGGGGAGTAAGGTTGGAACATCTGATACAATAGTCTGGCCTTCCAAAAGAATATGAGGTCTGTGAATGAGGCATTTTGTAGCAATTTTGATTCCACATTAGAATATAATTTTCTACTCCTTTTGAGCATGCTGATCCAGTGCATTGGGAACTTCTTTCTCATAAGAACGACTTTTAGAAAGTTCCAGCCTTGGTCATGTCCAATCAGAGCCAAAAGATGTTTTTCCTTTTCTTTTTTTGTTGTTGTTGTTGTTGCCATCACCTTTTTGGAAATGAATTTGTAGCTTTTTCCTTGAGATTTATGATTGGTTTCCTTCCTTAATCCTAGTGCTTTTGTTTTTCTGGATGTCAATGACATCACCAGATTCAAGGTTCTTTTAACAAAATGAATATCTCTCTATATAGTTGTTGTTATACAGTGAAAGGGTATTTTAGTGGTGTTTCCAAATGAAGGTTATTTGCACTAATTACAATTTATTATCTTAATAAGTTTTAAAAAAATTGTAATTTTTTTTTATGTAGCATTGTTGAAATTATATTTAGGGAAGTCGTTATTAAGTTAAAAATGCAATTACAAAAAAAAAAAAAAAAAAAAAAAAAACTAACATGCTCCATAACAAAAGTACTATTAAATCAAAATGGTGTGAAGTTAAAGAATAAAACGATTGATTAGCTTCTTGGCATGCCTGAATTGTTCAAATGGTATATTCGTAACATTCCAATAATACTTATTGCCTTTCTTTTTAAAGTATAACTATTTCTATTATGGCATAAAATGTAACTGTCATGTTCTTTGACACTCTAATCCTCTGCTTGGTAGCCTCTTTCTGATTTTAGGCCTGCTTCTTTCTTGGTCTTTTCTTACTTCTTCTGTATAGGATAAAATTTAACTGTCACAGGATAAGATGAACGATAGTTTCTAAGGCTCTATGTGCTGGTAAGGATCTAGCAATAGAACAAACTGCTAGCCAAATGATTAATCTGCTAAGGCAGCCTCAGTTTGTGTATAAGCAAGCCAAATGATTAATCTGCTAAGGCAGCTTCAGTTTGTATTTAGTGATGTTTTATATATATATCCTAAGTGGAGTTCAGATTTTTATCACTGAGAAATTCAACTGTAGTTTGCTCCTGCATTTAAGTGTTTCTTTAGTGCTCATTGTTCTAAGTATTTATCCCAAGCGTTTTTCATTGCTTTTGATTAAAGTCTGAAGTGTTTTCTCAATCTTTTAACCAACTAAAGATGTTTGAAAATGACTTATTGCTGGATTAGGCAAATTCTTTCATGGGGCACATGATGTTATGAAAGTTAGGGTGTGTAAGTGGTAGTAAAATTGAGATTTGCTGGGACTTAACTAATGCTAAATGTAGTTATGGGCCAGAGCCCATGGAAGGATTTTATTTAGCTGTTGTGCTTAATCAAGAAATAGTTTTAATGCTTTTGTATGCATGGAAGAATGAATAGAAATGTATTTTTCATTTTTGAGTGTGAGCAAATACTTGTAGTTGTGTTTTGATTTTTTTTTTTTTTTTTTTTTTTTCAAAAAGTGAATAACAGGTCTTGCTTGCTTTGAATGGAGCTATTGCAAGTTAAATAGCATAAAACTGTGACTCTTGCTTGCTTTTAGAAGTTCAACTAAGAATTCTTGTTTTGCATGTATTAATCCCTCGTACAAAATTTCTCAAACCCATGACAATTACCATAACAGCAACTAAAACATACCCCTGCAAATGTCAGTTGACAAGCCCCATATGGATTCCCTGGATACTAGAAGAATCAAGTTCATTCCATTAATAGGTCAATTGACATTTCTCCTATAAGAATGGGTGGAGGTAAGCTCCTGAGGTGTAGGAAAGCTAATAGCTAACAGGTACTATGTATTTGTACCTAATAGTAGAACACTTTAAGAAACCTATGCTTTTTACCTTTGTTAGTGTAAAATAGCCAACAAACTCTATATAAAAAATTTGCAGATTAATTTATCTGCAACAGCAATAATTTTCAAAACATGATATAAATTCATTTTTTGAATTCAAATTTCTTTGAAGTTAGACATATTAGCCATATAGGGTATTATCTTTGGTGTTTAGGAAAGTATTGAGCCAAGCTTTGCTTTGTTCAAGTTTGGTTCATTAATTAATCTAGCTTCAACTTAACTTCAAGATTGTTCATGTAGTTAATGCACGAGCCTCAATGAGCATCTTAACAAGTCTGATTTGAGTTGTTCAAGAGATCCTCCATTTTGTCACCGAGTCCTTACATTTGATTTTTTTTACCATATATTATTACTTTTGTACTGTGGTGATACTCTTGTGATTGCTTCATCATTATGTTTGGTAAACTGTTACTACTTAAATTGGTTCAAGTGATCATTAATTCTGTTATTAGGTCATGGGGTCAAAATTAGATAATTATTTTCACCATGTGCACCTTAATTTGCTCCAATGTATTTTGACATTGATATCTGCCACTCATGAATTAGCTTAAAGGGTATGCACCACTTAAATAAGCTTATTTTGAAATTAGCTGAAACTTCCACTCATATATGTTCATTTGTTATAGTATATTGCGGAGGAGTTTGAATGAAACTCATGAATTAGTTGAATGGTATGAACCACTTGAATAAGCTTATTTTGAAATTAGTTGAAACTGCCACTCATATATGTTCATTTTTTATGGTATATTACTGAGGAGTTTGAACAAGACTGGGAAGCTGAAGCCTACAGACGTAATATGTTCCTTTTTAATACACGCGCGCGCACACACACACACATATTAATGATTATGTGCTTTGTGTTTATTTCTGCCACTCATGAATTAGCTTAAAGGGTATGCACCACTTGAATAAGCTTATTTTGAAATTAGCAGAAACTGCCACTCATATATGTTCATTTGTTATAGTATATTGTGGAGGAGTTTGAATGAAACTCATGAATTAGTTAAATGGTATGAACCACTTGAATAAGCTTATTTTGAAATTAGTTGAAACTGCCACTCATATATGTTCATTTGTTATGGTATATTACGGAGGAGTTTGAACGAGACTGGGAAGCTGAAGCCTACGGATGTAATATGTTCCTTTTTAATATACACGCACGCGCGCGCGCGCACACAAACACATATCAATGATTATGTGCTTTGTGTTTATTTCTCAGTTATGTTGTTGATTCAACGTTGTGGCACTTGGTTCTATTTCAGATGTATAGATTGAGTTTGTTGCTCAATGATTTTTTGGTTTGATACAGACTCTTAAGCTGATATGGCTTAAGAGTTTGTAAGCTTTATTGTTCCAAATGTGATGATGTTATGTCCCTGCTGTCAAAATTTTGTATCTTGCTTTGTATCAAAAAAAAAAAAAAAAAATTTGTATCTTGCTAATTTTCTTAACGAAATTGCTAAAGTATCTAAAGAAACAATTAAAATCTCAAATCTTATTTACATCCCAAACAAGCATCTGATTGATATATCTTGGTTAAAATTCTTTTGTTAAATTTATATTATCCAAAGATTTGTTAGCTCAAGGTTATTGAAATATATATTTGCGTACACAATTCTTTAAATAAATGATCTATTGACAATTAGATTTTTTTTTTCTATCCTTTTTTGTGGTTATTGTAACTGAGTTCCCACGTGGCCTATGTCTTAGGTTTTGGCTTGAGAGGATGATCAGGATGCTTGACAACCAATGCTAATGAGCTCATTAATCCCAAAGACAATGAAGGAATAAGTGAGGATTTGCAATAGCTTTTTGTTGGGAGATAGTTGTTTGTTGGTTTACAGCTTCAATTCTTATTGTTCTCTAACGCAATGGTACTTTCCAGTGTATTGTAGCTAAATAGTCCTATTGTGTTTGCCTCAATTGTTGCGAGTCTTAGCAATTTATCAGCTTTAGTTCTATTGAGTTGTGTCTGCAACTTGCTCTATCTATATCTATATATATCTAAAAGCTGAAACGTAGTAATTATTGTTGTTACGTTCCTGTTGAGCCACCCCATCCGCCACATCACTAGTCTTATCCATATTTATTTTTTAAATTTAATTTTTTTTACAATATTAACTATATAAATATATTGACTTTACAAATTCATTTTAGGCGGTTTTAACTTCACATATTCATTTAGTTTAATTTTGATGTTATAACTAAATAATAAATCAATGGAAAATCAAAACAAAAGTGTTGTCTACATATATTCCTATTAGGCGGTTTTAAATTTAAATATTATTTTGCCCTTTTATCTTCCATATTTTGACTCTTCTTATTCTCATCATCTTATTATAAATTTGCCACTCGATCTCTTCCATTCTATACATATTTTCCCTATACAAAAAATGCTCTCTCTCTCTCTCATTTTTTTTTTTTTCATTTTTTGTTGGATTTTATTATTATTATTATTATTTTTTTTTTTTTTTCTTGCATTTCTACCTTAGATTGATGAATGTTTGTATTTTTTAGAATTCTACAATTGATTTCTTATAGCTGAAAAATTGTCTATAAAAAATGTATTCATAGGTCTTGCTTAATTATTGATAGTAGAAAAGATACAACCTGATAACTGCTCATAGGAGGATCTCCAACTAGAGGTTTGTACCCTCATTGTCTTGTTATTGACTAATTTATATGTGTTTCTCTATTTACAACACCAAATATTTTTAATGAATGGTGTTTGTTATTGATCTAATTCAGAAAAAAAATCATATTATAATATGCTATATATTGTATTGTTAGGTTTTAGCTTATTTGGAAAACTACAAGATAGGTTGAACAAGCTGATGGAGAACTGTTGATTCAGTTGAAGACAATGGTCTTTGTGCAATTTCCTTTTACTATTTAAAAGTTTTTTGTTTAACAAACTAGTAGTAAATTGTTATGTATTTTTTATATGATGTTCTTAGATGTTTGGATAATTTTTTAAGTGTTTACGAATATTTTATGTTATTCTTCATCTTCCTTATCTTATTAGTGCATTCTTTAAGATTTTTAAGAAAACAAATTCAATTTTGTGCTTAAAATTATTTATTTATCTATTTATTTTTCACATATTGAATTAGAAGTTTGATTAGATTATGACAGCTTTAATACAATACTTCTTCTTTTTTCAAAAAATTTCTCTACTTTTTTCCCCTTTGGAACTGTATTCTTTTTTTCTTTTTCTTTTTTAAGGAAAAATGGTTACAATCTTTTATTTTTCCCTTATTTTTTTTAATTGTAGTTTTGATGAGTTTTATTATTTTTTTTAGTTACGTTTCTTGGTGTTTTTGATTGTATGGTAGAAAATTTGGGTTTGAGAAAGTTTATTTAAAACTAAAAGAATAATTTTCAAATTTTATATACTTTTTGATGATACACAAAATATTATAAAGAATTTTTATTAAAAAATTAATTTTTTCACTATCATATTTTTTGAATTCTTGAGAAAAATTGTATTGTTTTGATTTTGATACGACAGAAATTATGTATATTACATCCGTGATTGTCACTATAATAAATGAAAATATGATTATGAATTACATTATTATTTATTAAATTAGTTCAAATTGAAAAATATATATATTAATGAGACCACTCTAAAAATATTATCACGCGCAACGCGCGGTGTCCATGACTAGTATTACTAAAAGCTGAAGCGTGACATTTATTGCTACTGAACTCTTGTTGCGCCACCTGATTGTCATGTCATTCGCCACATAATTATTATATATTATTTATTCCTACTTCTTTTTTTACAAAAAAAATATATATATAAATAGTATAACCAATTAGTGAAGCATAGAAAAAAGAAAAATACGCTAAAACTCGAATCGTTTATACCTGTACTAGATCAACATCGTCCAGTAAAAGAAGGCTACCAAAGCATATTTCTATGGCATATAGTTTTTTTCGGAAAAGTTGTATTTGTAACAGTATTTTTTGTTTCCTTCTCTATGTCATGCAAAATTAGCATGCTAGGGGGAATTCTGCACCTCTAACAGCATTTCCTTTCCATTACTATACAAATAAACAGGTTTCAGGTATTCAAAAAATGTCAGCTTTGATGCTTACTTGATTTTGTAGAATCTTGTCCAAGAACTGTCTATCCCATAGTTGTTCATCACCCAAACTTCATTATAAGTTTTGCCCTCATTTTTTAACAAAATGGTAAAGTAAACTTTTTTTTTTATTTCCTCTAGACGATACATTCTGTATCTGTTGGCGTCCAATTGAGTCGGCGTCTTATAATACTTAAACTTTTCTGTAGCTAGATTAAAACAAATAACGGAGTATTTGTTTGATTCCAAAAGTAACCAATGCAGGGATCTGTTTACACAAACAAAACGACTCCAATTTACTCCAAGATTTGTAGTTGGCTAAACTTCCTGAATCTGTTTCCAAGAATGCATATTAAGACTATACATTTTTACTTCAAGCCTTTTCTTTTGAAACTCTACCACTCTTAGCACCTTGTAGCCATCGTTTACAACGTCATAACCAAATGTAAATTTAGTTTCGAATTCCAACTTAAAAGGGTTGGATATAAATATTTCAGGCAAAATTTTGTATCTTCTTATAAATGGGTTCCAAATAATGAACTGAGTTCTCTCGACTGGTCACTAAAAAGACAGACTAATCCAGCAGTAACAAATGTCTATTGAGCGTAGCAGCAAGTAGATTTCAACGGCATTTCCAAGAACTTTGTTCTTGAAACCAGCGATGTATATTTGCAAAAACCCATTGTGGTCTTTGTGATAAATCAGAATCTCGGAATATGTTTTGGTTTGGATGGCATAATACACTTGCATCTTGATAAAATATGAAGATGATATCCAGTTATGCCACTCCGATGAAATATTGCGAAAATGAATAAGAGTTTTTAAAGGCAATTGTAAAAGAATTTCAGAGGCGGTAATTATCATTAATAGCAAATCGGAGTTTGGATATATTTATTTGGATATCATGAGATATATCCAAATGAGTATATCCTATGATATCTCAACTCAAACTAACTATTTACTCTGAGGGAGAAGAAATGAGTTCTAACAAAAATCCAAATGGGACCATGGTATTTCCCCTGATATTATACAGGTTTTCACAAGGACCAAACTGTCATTGGCCTCAGTTGCTTTTAAACACAATTTGAAATTCGCTTTTCCATTCTCACTTTACTTTCTCTACTCCCTCGCTCCCATTCTCTCCCATTCTCTCTCTACTGTCTCTCACTATCCAAAAATTACACTCACTCTCAAACTCTGATCTGCGATTAATGATAATCACCGCCTCCAAAATTCTTTTACAATTGCCTTTAAAAACCCTTATTCATCTTCGCAATATTTCATCGGTGTGGCATAACTGGATATCATCTTCATATTTTATCAAGATGCAAGTGTATTACACCATCCAAACCAAAGCACACTCTGAGATTTTGATTCATCACAAAGACTATAATGGGTTTCTGCAAATATACACTGCTAGTTTCAAGAACAAAGTTCTTGGAAATGCCGTTGAAATCTACCCACCACTACACTTAGTAGACATTCGTTACTACCATGGATTAGTCTATCTTCTCAGTGACCGAAACGATAGAACTTAGTTCGTTATTTGGAACCCATATATAAGAAGATATAGAATTTTGCTTGAAGAATTTATATCCAACCCTTTTAAGTTGGAGTTCAAAACTAGATTTACGTTTGGTTACGAAGTTGTAAACGATGACTACAAGGTGATGAGAGTGGTAGAGTTTTAAAAGAAAAAGCCCGAAGTAAAAATGTATAGTCTTAATATGCATTCTTGGAAATAGATTCAAGAGGTTTGGCATGCTACAAATCTTGGAGTAAATTGAAGTCGTTTTGTTTGTGTAAACGAATCCCTGCATTGGTTGCTTTTGGAATCAAACAAATACTCCATTATTTGTTTTAATCTAACTACGAAAAATTTTAGGTACTATAAGATGCCGGCTCAGCTGGATGCCAACAGATACAAGATGTGCCGTCTAGAGGTAATAAAAGAAAAAGTCTGCTTTACCATTGTGTTCAAAAGTGAGAGCAAAACTTATAATGAAGTTTGGGTGTTGAACAACTATGGGATAGAGAATTCTTGGACAATATTCTACAAAATCGAGCAAGCATCAGAGCTGACATTTTTTGAATACCTGAAGATTGTTTATTTGTACAGTTTTGGAAAGGAAATGCTGTTAGAGGTGCAGAATTCCCCTAGCATGCTAATTTTGCGTGATATAGAGAAGGAAACAAAAAAGACTGTTACAAACACAACTTTTCCGGAAAAACTATATGCCACAAAAATATGTTTCGGTAGCCTTCTTTTACTGGACGATGTTGATCAAATATAGGTATAAAGGATTCAAGTTTTAGTGTTTTTTTACTTTTTTTCTATGCTACATTAATTGTTTATATTATTTGATTGAGCTATATGGTTTAGATTCTACTTTTCTTGTTAGGAATGAAATTTTATATAGAAATATTTGATATGTAGTTTTTTTTTGTATTGAATGGCTTCGACCATTTTTTTTTTTAGTATTGAATGGCTAGGAAAGGAGTCATTCAATCTGATAAAGATTAATAAAATCATGTAGTTCTTAAATCGTGTTAAAGTCTTTCAAATGTCCATCTATTGTGTTACCTGTAAATAGTATACCAGAGTAACATAAGGGGTAACATACTAACTAATCAACTAGATCAATTACCTTTGAGAGATAACCACTGCACCCCAAAGATTTTTTTTAATTATATACTCAAATTGGCAATCAACTGATTTGCCAAGTATCCCTTGAGATATTCCACATTAAAACTGACATTAGGAAGTCCTTCCCTCTTCCGTATAACCTTAGCCCATGTCTTGACCCCTTCCCTTGACAAAAACCTCAAGTAAGTCAATGTGGAAAAAACTTGACCCTCCCATTCATTTAGATTCTAGAGAGATGCTTCCGAAAAAACTTTCAAGGGTAGTGCTTTATGACACAGTTTCCATAGGAAGACTGTAGTTTTAATCTCCCAAGGTGCTTCCAATTTACTGCCCTGTGGTTGGAGGTGCTAGCTAGATTTTTCAGCACAAAAAGTATAGTGTGATAACCCTTTTTTGCCTCAGAGTCGCCTCAACTTGATAAGGGCCAGATGAATTTGTCTACCCCTGTAGTGGTGGCAATTGGAGTACTACTAATGCATTTAGGTGTGTGCCATGATTTGTGTTCTGGTATGATCGGGATTGCTACTCTTGTAACCCGTGGCTGTAATCTTGGGAGACGCAGGTTATACCAACTACGGAGGTGTTGCTTTCTTTTACCGTCTTTATGTTTTCCTCTAGAAAGTTTTTTGATTGTTGTCTAATCTTTTACAAACTTCTTCAGGAGCATTGAAACATGAGGAGTAAGGTTGGAACATCTGACACAATAGTTTGGCCTTCAAAAAGAAGATGAGGTCTATGAACCAGGCATTTTGTAGCAATTTTGATTCCACATCAAAATATAATTTTCTACTCCTTTTGAGCATGCTGATCCAGTGCATTGGGAACTTCATTCTCATAAGAACCACTTTTAGAAAGTTCCAGCCTTGGTCATGCCCAATCTTATAGAGCCAAAAAATGTTTTTCCCTTTTTTTTGTTGTTGTTGTTGTTGTTGTTGTTGTTGTTGCCATCACCTTTTTGGGAATGAATTTGTAGCTTTTTCCTTAAGATTTATGACTGGTTTCCTTCCTTAAAATCCTAGTGCTTTTGTTTTTCTGGATGTCAATGACATCACCTGATTCAAGGTTCTTTTAACAAAATGAATATCTCTCTGTATAGTTGTTGTTATACTGTGAAAGGGTATTTTAGTGGTGTTTCCAAATGAAGGTTATTTGCACTAATTACAATTTATTATCTTAATAAGTTTTTTAAAAAATTGTAAAACTTTTTGTATGTAGCATTGTTGAAATTATATTCAGGGAAGTGGTTTTTAAGTTAAAAATGCAATTACAAAAAATAAAATAAAATAACATGCTCCATATCAAGAGTACTACTAAATCAAAATGGTGTGAAATTAAAGAATATAACGATTGATTAGCTTCTTGGCATGCATGAATTGTTCAAATGCATTAATGGCACGTGCACAGGGTATATTCGTAACATTCCAATAATACTTATTGCCTTTCTTGTTAAAGTTTAACTATTTCTGTTATAGCATGAAATGTAACTGTCATGTTCTTTGACACTCTAATCCTCTGCTCGGTAGCCTCTTTCTGATTTTAGGCCTGCTTCTTTCTTGGTCTTTTCTTACTTCTTTTGTATGGGATAAAATTTAACTGTCACAGGATATGATGAGCGATTGTTTCTTAGTTTCTATGTGCTGGTACGGATCTAGCAACACAACAAACTGCTAGCCAAATGATTAATCTGCTAAGGCAGCTTCAGTTTGTGTATAATGATGTTCAATATATATATCATAAGTGGAGTTTAGATTTTTATCACTAAGACAATCAGCTGTAGTTTGCTCCTGCATTTAAGTGTTTCTTTAGTGTTCATTGTTCTAAAAAGTATTTATCCCAAGCATTTTTCATTGCTTTTGATTAAAGTTCGAAGTGTTTTCTCAATCTTTTAACCAACTAAAGATATTTGAAAATGACTTATTGCTGGATTAGGCAAATTCTGTCATGGGGCACATGATGTTATGAAAGTTAGGGTGTGTAAACGGTAGTAAAATTGAGATTTGCTGGGACTTAACTAATGGTAAATGTGGTTATAGGCCCCATGGAGGGATTTTATTTAGCTGTTGTGCTTAATCAAGAAATAGTTTTACTACTTTTGTATGCATGTAAGAATGAATAGAAATGTATTCTTCATTTTTGAGTGTGAGCAAATACTTGTAGTTGTGTTTTGATTTTTTTTTTTTTTTTTTTTTTTTTTCAAAAAGTGAATTACAGGTCTTGCTTGCTTTTAATGGAGCTATTGCAAGTTAAATAGCATAAAACTGTGACTCTTGCTTGCTTTTAGTAGTTCAACTAAGAATTCTTGTACAAAATTTCTCAAACCCATGACAATTACCAAAACAGCAACTAAAAATACCCCTGCAAATGTTTGTTGACAAGCCCCATATAGATTCCCTGGATCCTAGAAGAATCAAGTTCATTCCATTAATAGGTCAATTGACATTTCTCCTATAAGAATGGGTGGAGGTGAGCGCCTGAGGTGTAGGAAAGCTAATAGCTAAACGGTACTATGTATTTGTACCTAATGGTAGTACACTTTAAGAAACCTATGCCTTTAACCTTTGCTAGTGTAAAATAGCCAACAAACTCTATATAAAAAATTTACTGATTAATTTATGTACAACAGCAATAATTTTCAAAACATGATATAAATTCATTTTTTGAATACAAATTTCTAGGAAGTTAGACACATTAGTCATATAGGGTATTATCTTTGGTGTTTAGGAAAGTATTGAGCCAAGCTTTGCTTTGTTCAAGTTTGGTTCATTAATTAATCCTGCAATTGGATGGATATGCATATGATGTAATACAGAGAACATACTCTAAGAATATGCAATAAATGGAATGCAGGTTGTTTCTTACCACTATCAACCACACCCGGTATCACATTGATGTTCTTCTCAAGCTCAGCTGGGTTCTGTATCCCATTCAGGAAGCTGATGAGGTAGCAAGAATTTGAGTTAACAACATTAGTCAGTATTCTTAAACCACAACAACCTTAAACATATTGAAGCAAGTTGGTTTCTGGGCCAATTCTGGGAAGCAGGAATCAATCACACAAGGGTTTGCTAAAGCATAAAAGATAAAAATAAAGAAACAAACCAAGGATGAGCTGATCTTTCAACTAGAGCATCAATTAATATTTAATTTAGATCATTATCTAATGTTCAATAAGAAAACAAATGCCTCTTTTGCTATATCACATCCAGAAGACAATGACAAATTAGTATCCATGTAGTCGGGAATGCAATTCAATTCCTTGTTCAGGCCAATGGATCAGGTGGTAAAGGAGTGTGGTGGGCCAAGAAACAGCCAACTGCTGCATGGTGAAGCAGACTTTAGACAATATGCAGTTGCAACCTTCCAAATCTAGGCCTCAAAACTAATTCTGCATTTGATAAAGGCAGAAACTGAAAGGACGGATTCCAGGTAAGGGTACCACATGAAACTAAAATGTACATTTAAGATATCCAACCGTCCTTTCTCTTCCATCCTCCTGGGAACAATCAAAAAAGCTTAATCCCACACAACTCGGGGTCAGATTTATAAATATTTCTTGCCATCCAGCTCTATGTAGAAAAATTCCCAGTGAAAATATTCCTTAGGCTTTAGCCATTTAGACCATATAAGACCAGAACTATTATAGTTCTATTCTAGATTCCACATTAAACTGTCCTGACTTAGCCTACTAGCCTCAAAACTAATAGCTGATATAAATTGTTTTCAGTTATCAAATTTTCTGAAAAAATGGAACAGCCAAACAGGCAAGTCTGATTCACGTTTGTAAAGCATTAGCCTGTGAAAATATCAAGCTCACAGTTTTCAAAACAAGAGCTTTTATTCTAAAAGTTGTGACTTAAAAATTAAAAATTAAAAAAAGAAAAGAAAAGGAAATACAGATGTCCACTTTAAAAGCATATAAACAACTGCTGGTTAGTTTGCAGCCAAGACAACAAAATCAAAAGGGGAATTTAACCAGTAAAGTTCTAAAACACAACACATGGACAAAACTATTACACCAGTCCAAAAATAGACTAAGACTTTGAGGATCCATGTTCATAAAGTTTGGTACCAAAGTTTCATTTGGGGAAAACAAAGGGAGGAAATAGTAATAAGAATATACCTCACATCTATAATCATATTCCCAAGATCTGTGATAACTGGACCATCCTTCCTTAGGGCAGATTGAATTTCAGGAACTGTAACATTCACAGGAAATACAGTAAGTAAATTATATAACTCCCTCTTCCCCCCACCCCGAAAAAAAAAATTCAAAATATATATCTACAAATAAATAATAATAGTATCATCCAGTCTCGAATAAAAAGCATGAAAATGCCCTCTGGGAACTAGCAACAGGAAATTAGAACAGACAATCCTGTCATTACAACTTCCCAGTGTAATTAAAGAGGGTACAAATAAACAACCCTAAAGGGGAAAAAAAACCCTCAAAGAAAATTCAAATGCAATTATAAGATTTATAAACAGGTAATACAAAGATGCATCATTCAATTTGTATTTGGAATGGCACCATGAACACTAACCTCCTCCCAGAGCAATGAGCCGGCTTGAAACAGGCGATGTGGCAAGTGGGAGAACTTCAACCTAAAACGCATCTTGTCAACTTTTTGGACATGTTGCATGAGATCAATATCAACAATCAATTTGAAATCCTATTGAATTATTCCAAATCTTCTTAAGATGAGTGTGAATGAAAATCATTACATCATCATTCTCTACAGCAAAGTCTCTCAAATGGTACCAACTAAATTAGGGTCCTTACCCAAACATCAAGCCATAAATAAATAAAAGGTTCCTCTATAGGACTGAGTTCTCCTGCTCAATATTTTCTATTACTAATCAATGCAAATGAGAAAAATATATAACTAAACATGTCTATGATTAACAATATCAACTATGAAGAACTCAAAATACAGAAACAAAATAACTGATTAAGCACAAAGGGAAGTTACTAACCGTGACTGGAAACTTGCTACCAAGCCGATGAACAACCTTTGTGTGTTCAGCTAATATTATGCACACATTTGCCATGGAACAAACCACCTGATTTAGGAAAAGAAAAATTATCAGAATAAAAAATAAGTTTGATCAATATTGTAACTTTAATCTGGATGCCATGTACTCAAGTGGAGATCCATAACTTTTGTTACCCCCCCCCCCCCCCAAAAAATTCAATTTTAGGTTTAAATATATGTGCCTGTTATTTTCATTTCTAGAGCTTCCTTTGTGTGCATAGGGATGACTACAATTTGAAGAAATGATAAGGGAGGGGTCACTTAAGATGCTGTGGTAATATGCAATGAAGAACAATTAATGCATTGGTGCAAAGGTGATATAATGAAGATAATAACTGGACTGCTGCAGTCACGAAGTCAAGAAATTAAGATAACCTACATGAGATATGCTTATTATGAAGATAATAACTTCTTAAATAAACTTCATGTGATAGTATATAATTAGGCCTTTATATAAGTCGGTATCAAACACCATCCAAAACCAAGGTTCGAACATCAAATTGAAACCAATAAAATACCAAAGAAGCCAAGAATTTAAAAGAACTAAGCAGAAAACTATGAACTGCCAGCAGCTGGCACATGCATTATAACTGCTAAAACTTGATTTAGACACAGCTGTGTCACTGGAAGTGATGATAAAACTTTTAATAAGCCCTGAATTATTAGAATATTGCCATTAATAACAGGAATCCCGTTGTCTAGCAGAAATAAAACACCCATTTTCCCAATGAATTATATCATTAAGACAATTCAGTGGTAAATAACAATTAATTTAGATTTCAATCACCTTCTGAACAGTATGAGCAGCTTCCCCTCCCTGGCAAACAAAAAATAGCAGTATATCTAATTAGACATCAGAATATTAAAATACAAAAACCAAAAAGAACCAACACACCATGAGGAATCTTAAACCTTTAACAGGTTTTTGTAGAAGTCCACTTCATCTACCCTGTCAAACACAATGTCAATGTTATCAACATCATTCAAATCAACCTGAATTGGCAGCAAAATCACTATGGAGATGAAAACATACGTCAGAAATAAAGTAAATTAAATATCTCATCTAGAAAGGTTACCCAAAATATTAATAATACCCGACAAAACTTACCGTTCTCAAACCAAATTGTTTAGCTAGAAGTCGTGAATGGTAGTTTGCTCCAACTGCAACAATGTCTTTCAACCGGAAGGACATTTCAAAAGGCTAATCAAAACCCATTGACAAGAATACAAATACCAAATTTTGTAATATGAATGAGCCAGTGATTACAATTATGATTTGCTTTGATCATAAGAAATCTTCAACAAAACAGACCTACACTTATAGTTCATGATCAAAAGTGGAAAATGGACGTTTACTTCTTTGTGTTTTATAGTGCCACCTTCCCTTTTCTAGGGAATTATAAAATGACCACTAAAAAGAAGAATTTCATACGAAGCATGAATTTAAACAAAATCCTCACTTATATCCTTGTGTTATAATGCTTCAAATCTGCGCATTAGTGATGTTACGAGTCTCTAAATATTCAATTGTAAGGAAAAAGAGAATCACAGTCTGTATCCTCTTATATGTAAAGATGGCAAAAGGTTTGCAAATGAGCTTTAGCTCAAATGACACATCCTCCCCCTTCTAAGAGCAAGGTGGAGGGTGAAGTTATGAGTGTGTTACTAATGGGTAAAGTTTTTTTTTTTTCCTTCTTTTTTTTTTTTTTTTTTTCCATTGTTTATATGTAAACTACTATTACAAATGAGGAAATAGATCAAGAAAATAATTGACCTAATCCTAAATAATTACAATCTCAAATTCATAAGATATATAATGTATAAACACTAGAAAGAAGTTGACAGGGATGCTACTCAAAACAGTAAACCACTCATACAGGGATCTCAACAAGTACATGCATAGACCATTCAACACCATATATAATTGCAAAGAGAGTAAACACAAAGGACCACATGTTACCACCTCAGGCATGACCCAAGAAATCCCAAAGAGAGTAAACACAAAAGATTACATGTTATTGCCAAGGAACAATGTAAAAGATGGCAAGCAACAAACTCTCCATCACTCTTGCAAGTGCAAGACTAGTCAACAGTCATTAATTAGGTAGAATTTTCAAAGATTATCCACAGTCAAAATTTTGTCAAATGTTGGTACCCAAGCAACGAACGCAACCATATTGGGTGCCTTTACACTCCATATTCTCCTCCAGGGCAAGTGAGTTCTTATAGAATCCTCTAAGACCTAGTAGAAGGACCAAATCTTGAACTTTCCATTTTAGCTAATCTCCATGCATGGATGTTAATCTTCAAGACGGCCTTAAGAATACTTATAAAAAAAAAAAAAAAAAGAATACTTATCAACAAAAAAAATGGCCTTAGGAATACTAATCATCAAAGAAATTATCCACTGCTTCCAACTGAGGGTTCAGGATATGTCCAGCACCCAATTAAGAAGCCACAGAAGCACCTTCATCTACGGCCGCTCAAGGAACAAATCCCTAAGAAAAACTTCAGCGCACCAAAATAACAGCATAAAATATGTAAAAGAGAGAATAAAGTGTTGTTATTAAGAGCACTCTTTTTTCACAGATAAGAAAAAAGAGTGCTCTTAATAAAAGTGATCTTCCCCCCATTTTGCAAGATACAATTTGTCACACCCCAAAACTAAAAGGGGCCAAAGCATGAGAAAAGGTCCATTTAAAATAAACTATAGGGGATTTTTTTTTTTTTTTTTTTGATAAAGATAAATAAACATTGTGAACTTCCCACAATATAAGTCAGAGCTCTATGAGACATTTACAAACAATACAAATTACAAATAATGTCTCCAAATATACACAAGATTCCAAAACTCCAAATGGATCAACATCAAATCACAATCCTTCCTAAGATAGGCAACCTCAACAATAGAATCTATGCCTACCATGCCCAAAGCTAACAAACCTCAAGAGCCCAACCTCCGATAGAATTAGATATGGCCTCAATAAATTTAGTAAGTTGAGTCACCAACCAATCATAGCATAAATCTCTCAATTAGCATAGTGCTCCAGTCACCACCAATAAAAACAAGCTCCATGACCGAGGTATAGCAAATTTATCTGAAAAGCTGTTGGAGAGTGGGATAAGCTAAAGCCCAGTAAGTAGCATAATTAATGGGAGCGGGAGAAATGCAAGTTTCATGATAATGCACCTTTTACCAAACATGCTATAAAATGGGAACTTCCATTTAACTTATGCAAAATCAATTTCCTTTACAACATGACAAGAATGATAAGAATAATGTAGCACAAAACTTCCCAAAATAACTATGAAACTACATATTATTCAATGTGAGCCATAAATATATCCAATACTATTTCAAAACCAGAAACCTCACCCAAGGCCACATGACAAAGTCGTCACACAGACGGGGTAGTCACAAAGATGGTTTGTCACACAACGGAGTTGTCACACAGACGGATTCGTCACATAGATGGGGTAATCACCAATATCATGGCACAATGACAAATCCACATCAAAAGCGCACAAGTTAATGTATTTGAAATATATAGTTCACTTCCAAGTAGTTTCATAAAATATTTCAATAACCAAATATTCATAATATTTTCAAGGTCCTCAAAACCATTTCTTGTCATAAATATATTGCACAAATTTCCCATATAATACAAGCTAAGACAAAGCATCTTTAAAATTTGCAAATAATGCAATAAATTCATAAAATCCATTCCCAAGAATTTTATAAAAGTTGCTCATCTTTTCCATGCTGACAAATCATGCATTTCCCCATTTGCATTACCAAATATGATGCACTTTCATAAATAGTCATATATAATAGGGTCACAGCACAATACTCCTTAAGAAAACATAATCCCACAAATAATTTTTCCCAAAATCTGTTTGACCCAAAACAATGTACATGCAACATGGTTATTTTCCAAAAATCCCATAAAAAAGCTACTTACCTCAGCAGTCCAATCCAAATTTACCTCAACCGGGCACCGCATTCAACCAATCAAGTTACTAGTTCCATCACCAAGTACCTTGGAACCTAGAAACACAAGTATCAAGCCTATTAATAACAAGGCTTACTACAAAATTACACTATCAAATTTTTCTCCATAAATCGGAAAGGATTCCCTCAAAAATCAAACCTAAGGCCCTAAAGCCTAGCTTGACCATCCCAAGAAAAATACCCCCTACCCAAAAGGGAACCAAACAAGCAAACAAAAAACTCATAGGACTACAACACAACCAAAGCCCTTAATTTCCCTTCAGCAAACAATGTGCATCTACCAACTTGATACAACGTATGTAACGCAGGAGCATAACCAAAAGTTATTTCAATATTTCATTTTAGATTTTCAGTGGATAATTTCAGATCGTAACGTAGTTATTTATTAGTTTGGATTGGTATTTGAGTTTAGTTAGGATTATTTCATCATTATCCTTTGTTTAGGATTATCGGATTAGTATTTTAAATTGTTTAGGATTATCAGATTAGTATTTGAAATTGTTTAGGATTTGTTTAGGAGAGTTTATCCTAATCTTTGTGATTCCTGGAAGCTGTATATAAAGCTCCAGATGATTCCTTTTGTATTGGACAGACTATGATTATTATTATTATTGAGATTATTTGCAGAGATTGCATTGTGTTTGTTTGGTGGTGAATCCAAACACCTTAGGTGGGAAGCCTAAGGTCTACAGTAGGACTAATATAGGTGGGAAGCCTAGATTGTCTTGCATCAACTTGGTATCAGAGCTCAAGTCGATCTATCAAAATTTCAGCAGCCCAAAATCTGTCATTCTTTCAACCACTGTCAATCCAACATCACTGTAAACTCCTTTCAATCCAAACAGGAAACATCCAGCCACTTTGATCAAATCTACAGCCCAACCAACAGTACAACCCATGATCATCAACACTCCAAGCATGTCTCACAAGATCTTTGCAAATTACCACCAATCAAGCCATATCTGCTCAGAAACAAAGAAACCAAATTCCACCACAACCCCAGCCTGTCAGATCAAGAGAAGAGTGTTTGAAAGTCAACAAGCAGCCGCCAATGTCACTATTGGAGCAACGCCGCCGAGATCAGCCATCACCAATCTCTCCATGCCGCTTCACGAAGCTTGGAGTTCCGCCACCAGCCACCGAGATCTGACTTGCAAGTTTCGAGCTCCACCTTCGAGCGCTGCCACTAGCCATTGCCAATGAGTTCATGCTGCCTCTGCTTTGAGGAACCCAGCGAAGCTTTTGTGACTGCTCTCTCTGAAGTTTCTTCTTTCTTAGTTTACTCTGAACTTCTTTCTTTAGTTTCGGTGTTTTAATGTTTGACATGCTACTATTTGGTAGATTTTAGTTTTATATTGTACTTCTTTCTTTATTGTCTTTAAATAAATAAATAAATAAATAAGTCAAAGGCAGAAAAGTTCCAGCAAACACTAGAGTTCACTTACAAGTCACGCTCATCAAGCCCCACATAATGATCAGTACAGAGCACCAGTCAAAGCCCAAATTACCAAGCCCATGTTCATTTCAGATTGTTGAAAGTCTATTCCAGTGAATCATGGTAATCTCAGAAGCACCAATATTTGATGGACATCCAGATCCATGGACCTTCATTAATTGGTTAGATGAGATGGATCAATTCTTTGATCAAATATGTCTGCCAGATGCTAATAAGGTTAGGTTTGCCAGGTTGAAATTGAGAAGTAGAGCTATTGGCATAGTATCGAGAATCATCACAAGGATGGAACAAGCCTACTATAATTAATTGGAATGAAATGAAACAAATACTTAGAGAGAAATATGTTCCCCAATGCTATCAAGAGAATTATCAACCTCAATCCTCTCATGGGAGTTTTCTACACCACAGAAACAGCATTCAGCAAGAAAACACCTCATCCTTCCGTCAAGAACTCACCGCCATAGCTCAAGACTAAAGAAAAATAATTAAGGTTTTGCTAGACTCTTCTACTCAGAAAAAGGGTGCTCAGGTTCCACCAAAGACTAATGTTGAAATAGAGGTACAAGTGCCAATAGATGATGTTTCAACATTCATGCAACAAGAAGAACCTATTATAGAGTCTACACAAGAAGAGAAATTTCAACAAGTAAGCGAAGATTTAGAGGGTGCACTTGATGTGGAGGTTGATTCTGATGAAAGTGCTACTGAGCCCTTCATGATCCATGAGGTTGATGAACATCTACAAGTTGTTGAAGTCCAAAAGGTTGATACTATGGTTCAAGATAAAATTGTGCCTGTTCAACACATTGATTTTGTGTTTCCAGAGGAGTTCTATGGTGTCATGGAATTGAAGGTTATTCTATTCTCAGTGCTTCCTAGGGTGATTTCTGATCTAAGGGAAGTATTAAGCACCAAAGTCTTAATTCTTCATCACTACAAAACTCGAGGTCGAGTTTTCTTAAACCAGGGGAGTATAACGCAGGAGCATAACCAAAAGTTATTTCGATATTTCATTTTAGATTTTCAGTGGATAATTTCAGATCGTAACGTAGTTATTTATTAGTTTGGATTGGTATTTGAGTTTAGTTAGGATTAGTTCATCATTATCCTTTGTTTAGGATTATCGGATTAGTATTTTAAATTGTTTAGGATTATCAGATTAGTATTTGAAATTGTTTAAGATTTGTTTAGGAGAGTTTATCCTAATCTTTGTGATTCCTGGAAGCTGTATATAAAGCTCCAGATGGTTCCTTTTGTATTGGACAGACTATTATTATTATTATTATTATTATTGAGATTATTTGCATTGATTTGTTTGGTGGTGATTCCAAACACCTTAGGTGGGAAGCCTAAGGTTCTTCGTAAGATTAATCTAGGTGGGAAGCCTAGGTTGTCCTGCATCAGTATGTCACTACCAAACCATGATAAAATTAGCCAAAGTCAAACACTTATCAAAGAAAGCACATGTGAACTTACAAGCTAAACCACACAACAAAAGCTTTGAGTAAATTCCTTAAAGTCTCAGCATCCTAACCACACTTTCAGATAACTTCCAACAGGTCAGCCCTTTTTATAAAATTCGTTTGGTCCACTTCGTGTTATCCAAAAAGCTTGAAATTAAATAGGGAGAAACGTTTATATGTCTAGTATGTATTAGCAAAAATTCAGCTCAAAATGATTTTTCTATAATTTATTAAAAATCACGTAATTCAGCTTACTCAAATCTTTCAAGGACAGATTTACAGTCCCAAAAGAAAAATCATTATAATTATTATACTAGCCCAAATGTTTTGAGACTTGAATTAGGAAAAAGATGCGTGTATTAGCTTTCATTATAGCCATCTTAGGCTTCCAGATTCAAACTATGGTAGTTATTATGAACTTTTAACTACAATGTGTGCAGGGTTTCTACAGAAAACAAATTGAGTATTAAGTATGGTCAAATGGTCTTTTTGAACACCAAACTTCATATCCCCTTTCGAGAAATATCATATGTTCATCCTCAACAAACCATTTTATCATTGGTACTATACATAAACAGCAGAGTTTTAAGAAATTAAAACAACAAGCGACCACAAAACAAAGTTTAGCAAAACTCATACAAAACCATAAATCGTACAAAACTTAAAGAAACATCTCACACAACCCATATCTGAAGCTTGCATTACCCACTTTTTAAACATCCTCAATAAGAAATACCCATATCAAAATATTATCCCCGCCCAAGAGATTGACTCTACACAAGCTTTAGACCATAACCAAAACAATAAGGAAGTGGATTGAAGAAAATTTCACCTTTACACCACTGTTTCAGCACTCAAGGAGAACACTTGCTGCCTCCATTAAAATGGAGCGGTGTGGTTTAGGTTGCTTTAAGAGGCAATAATGGGTGGTTGTGAGTAGAGGAAGCTTGCAATGGGCTGGCCATGAGGTGGAGAAAACAAGAAGAGAAGAAGCAGCTAGAGAAGAACACAAGAAGAGGGAGAGAACCATGTGGATCCAAGGAACGGGCTGTGCTGATTCCAGACCATTAACTACAAATATCTTGAGCAGGCATTTACCACTTTACCCTTAAGTTTCTTCCCTTCCTTAAGTTTCACCAAACTCATTACCACAAATCACATAAATGCCATTATATGTCTGCAAAAATAATTAACCACCTTAAAGAAAAATAAATTCACTTGAAATATTATTCACATCTAAAATTTGCTTAATCTTATCCAAAAAAAAATCTTAAATTTGCTTAAGAAAAAGGCTTGGGGTGTTACATAATTTCTTCCAGCTGGCAAGCCTATTCTCCATCTTTTCGACAATCAAATTCCAAAACGCTCACACCTTATGGGAGATTCCAGTGGTAAGCCTAAATATGTTACAGGAAATTAACCCAACTTGCAACCCAAAATTGCTGCCTAGTCCATAGCTTTGTTCACCCCACTGGTACAAGCTCACTTTTATTTCAAATTGATACAACTTTAAAAAGAAGGATACATCTAAGGAAACCAAGATGCTAAGGCCCCGTTTGGAAGAGTTGTTAAACAACTTATTTTCAGTTTTTAAACAACATTACACACATTTCCACATACTTTTTCACCCACACGTATTTCAAAAAACTACAATATTATATCACTACAAAGAGAAGGTGCAAGATTTCCATGCTCACCTATTTCACCCTTCAACTTTAAATCCAAGCAATTGAAGCACCTTCAACAACTCTATGCACCGTCCTACTCACGATCTCCATCATTAAGATAAACAATAATGGAGATAAATATTCCTTGTCTCAATCCTCAAGAAATACCAAAGAAGCCGGTATGACTACAAACAACCATTGATCATGATTGAGAATTGAGAAGTAGATACACAAAAACGTATCCAATCCAGCCATTTCACTGCAAAACTGTATTTCTCAAAACAAGAACAGCAAGCAATCCCAATTCATGATCATAATCCTTCTTAACATCTAGCTTACAAAAACCCCTGGGCTTCCACTTCGCAGTCTACTGTCCAAGCACTGAATCAAGGATCTGCCTAGTTGGTCTTGAACTCACAACATAATCCTCTGCCCTATTCTTATATGGGGAGGAAGTGTCATTTGAGTTGCAGCTAATTGGTAAGTAGAATGACAATAGTATGAAATCCTATTTAATTTCTAAGAGAGAGAACAAGATCTAAGGAATCTAACTTGCGTGAAAATTGTAGTCAATTCTTTTGCAGTACAAGTGCTAGTTAATACAGAAAGAAGGAAAAACTATCATAAAATCATTAGAATCACACCTTTCCTTCACCAATTAGTTTTCCAAGCTCTTCAATGACGAGAGATGTGCCTCCTGTTCCCAGTCCAATCACCATTCCAGATTTCAAAAGTGCCACAGCCCTCTTAGCAGGGGCAAGCTTAAAAACATCTTGTGCTGCAAGAGTATTATTGAAAAATTATATGAAGTCCATTCAAATATGTAGAAAAAGAAAGGGTAAAAGATGTGGAAAGTAAACTAGACTGAACTACATAAACAGGTAAAAAGTTTGAACTAGTTTCTCCAATATGCTAGAGTATAATCCACAAGAGAAAAGAATGTACAAAAATAACAGGAAAGAGTAATTAGTTAACCAGTCCGTGAAGTAACACACCATGCCAATGTTGACATACAAATTAGTGATAGATGTTCTTGTTCCATAAACACATTCACAACAGATTTACATAAGCACCTAAAAAATATAAATATAGGAGCAATGCATGAATTCATGGGCCTAAAGGACTCACAGCACATAGAATCTGATGTCCAGATTTCAAGGCTAGATTATAAAGTGCTCTTTTTTTTCCCACATGCAACAAACATAGGGTGGTGCATAACCTGCCCATGCATTAACCCCCAACTTATATGTGTCACAGCCAATAATATTTTCTACTGGAAATGAAAGCAAAATCCATCACTTCAAAGACCACCAAATGAAGCTCTGCATTTCCACTATAAAACTAAAATCTGAAAAAAAAATGCTAACATGGATCTTTGAACTTACAGTTTTGGGAGTTTTCAAGGGCTGAACTTCTTCTCTGTAGATGATTGAGTGTGCTTTCAGATGTAGGATGGCCAGTATTTGGGAATAGGTGATGCTTGTCACCATTTGATAACTGTTTAGTAACATTGACGCCTTCCACTGGAGAATCAACTATTTTTAAGAATTTTTGTTGTGACAAAGCCATACGAATGAACAAAGCACAGCAAATGACTCTGAAAGTTATGATTCAGTTCAAACCGACCATTCATAATGACTTATGCTTAACATGGGCAGTTGCACAAAATCACAAATGATAATTCTCGCCTGATGGTATAATTTCACAGCTTGTAGCTACACCAACAAGAGAAGGATAATCTTGGTGCACTGTTGCTTCCGCTGGATCTTTTGCTTTACTTCTCCTTTGTGCTCGAGGACCCCCACTTTTTTTGCATCTATTACTATGAAACATCCCTGGAATCAGTTCATGATTATGTTCAAGAATGACATGACACAGATGGAACTTCCCATCGGAGCCAAGTGCAACATTAACTTTGGCTTTGCAATTCGTTTTAGGAGACTGTCTCAATGAAAACTTTTTCTTTGCTGTGCTTTCCCGCTTTCCAGCTCTTGCACATGCAAGAGTAAAGTAATCTAACTTGCCATCATCCCTATACCTTGAACTTCTTGGGTATATACCAAAGCGTTCACACTAAGCAAACTTGCTATAGTAATTACGAACCTCTTCCGGAGAGGCAAACACCATCCCGGCCTTGGGTGTTTCTACTTCTTCATGCCCTAACCCTCCTACATTGTGTTCCCCTACTTTGTCACCGTCAACTCTCTCCTTATCACAAGAAGACCCTTGATTATCATTCTCCAATGTCACATTTACCATAGAATCACCTTCCATCTCCTAATAAAATAACCCCCAAAAAAAATAAAACTGTGGCCTCAAACTTGATTAATTGAATAAAACAGATTAGAAATGGCACAAAATGCTACAATTGAGGCTTATATCAATCTAGAAAATTGCCACACGGGAATCTTTAACCAACCAAACAGTATCAAATAATCCAAATTATTCAGCCCCACAATGATCTCAATAAGTTCCTAGTAAATCCCACCAAAATTCAAAAAAAAATCCCTGAGAGTTTATTTACTTCAAATCCCAATTCAAAAATTTCCAGAGATTTAATGGCTGAATGTTACATCCCAATTCTAATACAGGGGCCCTTTAAACATTAATCAGAAAAATTACTCAACGCCAAAAAAAAAAAAAAAAAAAAAAAAAAAGACTAATAACAGAGCAGATAACCCATAAACCACTTCATGTACAACTGCAAGAAACAGATTTTTGTGAGGACACATTTGGTTGCTCAGAAAATTAAGGCAAGGAAAACAAAACCCAGAAGTTGAATTCAATATTTTCCACGATTTGGAGCCTATTAAGCCTCATTTGATTTAGTTGTGCCAAATTTTTCACTTTCCTAAAACTAAAATAAAAAATAAATAAATAAAAGAAGTAGAATTCTGAGTGATTTGAGTATTATAATAAGTGTGCACTAGTATATATTCTGGACAAACAAAGAGGGCATAAAGAAAGAAACAGTTACAATACAAGTAATGAGTCTTACGAAGAGAGTCTCTGGGACTGAACTGGGGCTTCGCCAGAGAACACAGTGTTGGGTTGGTGGGATGGACAACACATACACAAGAAGTGCAGCCAACACAAAAAACGCACCTACTCCCTTTGAAAATCAAACGGCCGGTGACACCTAAACACTATGATTTTCAAGTGTAGCCAACACGTATGGCATGCACAATGAATTTAAAAAAAAATTATTTATTTATTTATTTATAATCATGAAATCTTTTTTTTTTTTTTTTTTCCATGTGAATAAGGAGTCTCAAGAGGCTGTTTGGTTCGCTTGTTTCCATAACTCAATTCTCAGTTTTCATAACTCATAACTCAAAAATGGTGAGACCCATAGCAAGAAGTCCGTTTGTGAGCACTATAACTCTGTTTCTATAACTCTATTTCCATCACTCAATTATCTAATTTTTGAGTTGTAAGTTTTGAAAATTAAAAACACATTTTGGCTGTTTTCAGTTTCCATAACTCATAACTCAATGGCATTTTTGTAATTAAACACACATAGGGGACCCACTCAGTCGCAACTTTTGACCAATCAACCTCTTTTTTTTTTCACTGGGTTCAGTCTGGGCTTTTTCTTTTTTCTTTTTTTTCTTTTTTTCTTCATTGGGTTCGGTCTTCACCTTTTTGCTTTTTTTTTTTTTTTTCACTAGGTTCAGACTGCACTTTGTTCTTCTTCTTCTTCTTTTTTTTCCCACTGGGTTCGGTCTGCACTCATCTTGAAAAAAAAAAAAAAAAAAAAAAACTGCACAATGACAGATATGGGGTTCACAAATAGTGTGAAAAATATTGAGTGATGGTAACTGAGTGATAATGCCGTTTGGGTGTGATATTTTAGAGTGATGAGTGATAAGTGATAAGTGATGGGTGATGAGTGATGAGTGATGGAAATTGAGTAATGAAAAAAAGAGAACCAAACAGGCCCACTTCTGTCTCATCAATTGTGCTTCACCTCATACTCCACCAATAAAACTTGGACAGCTGGTCTCTCTCATTAAACGAGATAACTCTGACTTTAACACTCACATTACTGACGTTAACGTTAAGATCCCTTTCTTTTTTTTCTTCTGCAGCTTTTGTTTCTTCTCTCTGTTTCCGGCTTTTGGTTTCTTTTTTTTTCTCTTCTCCATGTGGTTGACATTAACAAAAACTCTTTTGAGTTTTGTCTCTTGCTGCAGCTTTTGTTTTTGATTTGGACTCCTCCCTCTATTGTCTCATTGTATTCTTATCTTTCTCTCAAAGTTTTATTGCCCACTGCCACAGAGGTTCCTTTTGTCCTATGGGTACAGATTTGTTTCAACTTATAAAAGACTCCTGCTGAAATAAGCAACCTTCAAGGCTTTCAAGGTTTCTTTTTTTTTTCTCTTCTCTATGTGGTTGACTTCTCAAGCGTTCATCTTCATCCTCACTTCGCCCCAACTACAAACACATCCTCACTTCATCTTCATCTTTAAGTGTTCATCTGCTTCTATTGGTTTCTACAAAGTGACTTGTCTATGGTGATAATGGTATTTGATTTTTGTTCCATTATGAAAATGTGGAAAGAAAAACTTTTTTGGAGAATGTAAAGGTTGTAGTCAGTAAATAACTGGGGTTGCTGGATTTTGTATTTTACATGTTTGTTGAAATTGAGTGACTGGGACGGGAAGCTCCTCCATAGAAGCTTTCTTGTATATATCTTATTGTAGATATTACAATTTGATTTGAATATACAGATAACATTTTATTTAAATTCTAGATTTCATTATTTTATCAAACTCTATTTGATAAGGACTGACTGGATTAATGGATATCTGCTGAGAATGCTTGGATTGATATGTTTTGGTTTTGTGTTTCAATTGAAATAAGGTCAAATATGTCTCAATAGATTTTTTTTTTTTTTTTAGATGAAACAAGACCTATTATGCAAGAACAAAACATTATATGCAGGAAAAATAGTTTCTATAGAAACAAAAATAGGGGAACCATACCAATTCTGCGGAAACAAAAACATTATGCAGGAAAACAATTTTTGCAGAAAACAAAGCAGAGAAATCGGACCTATTCTGCAGAAACAGAAACATTGTTATCTGCTTGAAGTTGTACACATCCCTTCATGACGGTGAATTGTCATTTGATTGCTTAAAAAAGCTTTTCACCAAACATTGCACTGAAACTCATAGTATTAAAGGGAAGAAAAAAAAAACCCTTAATGCCATTTTAAAGTACTAAAGTTAGATTCTATAAGCTGGAAATTATACACCAAAAATTAAGAATAGTTAAAATTTTTGAGGGAGTTATTTGGGAGGCTGTGCTTTTGTTGTCTAGATTGCTTGACAAATACCCCTCATGGTTTCAAGGGACTCTTACAGCTGCAGATAGATACCTTCCCTCATAATGTGGCTTTTCCCATGTTTAAGAGTGAGTGAGAGTGGCTTTTGAGTTTGTGAGAGTACAATTACAATTACATAGAACTGAACAAGCACTCACCTCCCAGGGCCTCCTTCTCTTTCTTGTTTTTTTCCTTCTTTTTACTTTCTCACATTATTTGTGTGTGGAATTAATGCATAACCTTGAAAGTGAATTCCTTTTAGCTTTTCTTCGATATTCTTAGCTCGTTTCTCAAATGAATTTTGCTCATTTCTCAATTTTGATATCTGGATTCTGAAATTTTTTTTTCTTCAAAGGTTCTTAATTTTTGTGTTACTTTTTCAGTTTGAGGTTCCAAGTTCCAAACTTTAATGGCTCCAAGATTGGACTTTTCTAACTAGTGGGCAAAAGATACCTGCAAAGGAAACCCAGTGGTAGTCACAATGGAGAACCCAAATTTCTCAGTTGTGGAGATTGATGGTCCAGACTCTGCCTTTAGGCTTGTAGAGAAAAGTAGAGGCAAGAATGCAAAGCAAGTGACATGGGTTTTGCTTCTCAAGGCTAACCGTGCTGTCAGTTGTGTTGCTTAGCTAGCCACTGTGCTTTGGCCATTGCTTGGAGCTATCAAGAAGAGGCTAATCCATAGGTAGGGAGTAACCTTGTCAAGTGAGGCTAGTTACAATTGTATTGTTATGCTAGGCTAATACGATCTCCTATATGAAGTTTAAAATCCAACAGTATTTTCTCTATATGGATTATGACTTTCAATTGACTCTAGAGTCCAGAACTTTGTCACTATAATTAAAATAGGACTCCATGAACAAAATTAGGCAAGTGCCACAAATACAGAAGTTCAAGGAAGTTCATTTTTAAAGGAAGCAGAAGTTTTAGGCCTACAAACAAATAAAAAAAGTTGCTCCTCCCCCAAATACAGAAGTTCAAGTAGCCATTTTGCTAACAAGATCTAACTAAAAGACACATCTGGAAAACCATAGTAAAAGACAAAAAATTTGCAAAATTAAGTTAACATCTCAATGCATGATCTCTATGAACTTGGAGCGTGGCTGATAAATTCCTACAAGCAATCACACTTCTATCTTCAATTTTATCTTGTTATTCAACATCTTCATAATTTCTTTGATTTTCCACTTTGGGTAATTGTGCCTACATATCAATGTATAACAAATCAGAAATCAATAAAATCAAAGCAAAAAATTAATAATTAAATTAACTTTCATCTAATTACCTGTATCAAGTTCAACATATCAATAAAGCTAGGTGTATTTAAATTTGTCATGCTATCTTCCTAATACATTTAACAATGAAACAAATAAAAATAAAAACAAAAAATAAATCAATAAATAAACTTTCATTTAATTACCTGTATCAAGTTCAGCATATCAGTAAAGCCACATGTGTTTAAATTTGTCATGCTATCTTCCTGATACATTTAACAATGAAACAAATAAAAATAAAAGCAAAAAATAAATCAATAAATAAACTTTCATTTAATTACCTGTATCAAGTTCAGCATATCAGTAAAACCAGGTGTATTTAAATTTGCCATGCTATCTTCTTGATACATTTCACAATGAAAATCATATAAATAATTTAGAGAATTAGTACATACTATTGTCTAACAAATCGTAAGCACAAAGTAACAAAACACAAAACACATTTCATACTGGTGTGAGCTGTTGAATATGAGAGGATGCTTTAATTTGACATTTTCTCTTTATTGTAGCTTTCTCTAATGCACTCTTTCTTCTACGAGATGTCCCTACGCATGCTTGTCTCCCTTTAATCTTAATTCCTTTAATTTTATTTCCCTCACAATTAGTAGGCTGCACATTATCGTTAGCTTGTTGAGCCTTTGATTTGAAATGTGTGCTTCCAACAGTAGATTCTTCAATTGATAAATTTTTCAAATTTGCCTCTACTTTGTTCAAAGTACTAAAATGAGCATCCAAAGAAATACGAAAAGTCTCATCAGTTAGTGCAGCTCTTGCGGCCAAATTAGAATACAATTTAAGCAACACTTTATAACGACTTTCCACATCTGCATTTTGGTCATGTGGTCGTATATGCATATAATTTTTCATTGCAAAACCATCATTTGCATCTTTTGTCCACCTTTTTAAAATATATACTGATTTGGCACCCTTTTACAATTTTGAAGAAATAACAATTTTAAGGCATGGGCACATAAAACTCCAACAAATTCAAATTTATTACAATTGCACATCACTGTAAAAGCCAATGAATCAAATTGAACAATGTGTTGGCGAGATTTACGAGGAGAAATAACTTTATATTTTACCACAGATCCAACCTCACCATCCTTATGCAATTCACAATCCCAAGTGAGCCATAATTCACGATTAAACAACTTAAATACTGCAGGAGTATAAACACGTGCTGCATGCTTCAATATTTCTACTAGATATTCTAATGATGGTTTACTTTAAGTTGCTTTAAAATTTGCTCTCAACTCTTCAAAACGTCTATCATCAACCAACCTTTGAAAGTGACGAAAGAAACGCAACAAGTCATAATTATAAGTTATATACCTTTTAATTTGATTGTTCATACTCTCACTTCTCCGAATAGTAGACATATCAGCATAAAATGTTTTCCTCCCATAAACCAAAGCCCATTTCTCCCTTAACTCAAATTTTCTTTGCAACCAACTGTTATCCTTTAGACCATATTTATCAAGCATATTATCCCATGCATCTAAAAAATCATCTTCGTAGTCATGGTCATATACACAACTACTAAAATCTGTTACAAAAGTACTATACCTTCCAAACATTTCTTTGAGGTTCTTAGCTGCATTCTGGTATATATGCCAAACACATAAATGATGATGTTTTTCTAGCCATTGTGAAGCTAACGACTTTGCCATTGCAGCATCTTGGTCTATGAGGATAGTTTGTGGTTTCTTACCAAACATTGCTTTCTGAAAAGAATCAAACAACCACATGAAAGTTTCAGATGTTTCATCATATAACAATGCAACACGAAATATGATAGTTTGTTTATAATGATTTACACCAACAAACAATGCAAACGGCCAACCTTCTTTATTTTTTTTGTAAGTTGTATCAAAGCACACTACATCCCCAAAATATTCATAATCCAACTTCATTCTACCATCTGCCCAAAAAATATTTGTAATTAGATCATCAAGGTCAACCTGAATTGCATAAGAAAAATTAAGGTCTTTAGATTGCATTCATTGAAGATATTCAACTAGGCCTCCTGTATCCCCGCTTTTCATCTCTTCTGTTCGTCTTGTACATAAATAATTATTATAATCCTCAGGAATGAAGCCAAGATTGTCAAGTCCACCTACCCTTCTGGCCATTAGTCCTACACTTGCTCTTGGTGCAATTCCAGAACTATCTGCTAATTCAGCCTCAACAGCTTAGGCTGGATTAATGGACCTTTGAGATATAAGGAATATACACTTATGAGGAGAAGCTAAGACATGTGTGTGCTCTGACACAAATTTTACCACACAATATTTTTCACTATATCTACAATAAATTTTCATCTCTGCCAAGCAACCTCATCTTGTTTCTGGACGATGGTATTTCACATTATCATCTCTTTTGTCATTCCCTCGTATACCCTCGCAAGAGCAACAAAAAACTCTATCTAACCATTTACATGAACCATCTTTATCACCCTTATGGCCCTTATGTAAGAGACCGCGCCCTTGGCCCCCTTTTTTAGGTGTATTGGGCCAAACCCACGTGAATTGGTGAAGTTGTGTTATTGTCTCTCAAAATGGAGGTTTGACTAGTAATATTTTCCCCTTTAGATTAAGGGTTTTACAATGGAGTCGCCACTTATTTAATTATTGGAAAAATAAGAAAACCATAACTGAAAGATTCCTCATTTTATTAATTTGAAATTGAATTTACATTGATCATAGGAAAATTACATGGCTTTGGTCCTAGATACAATCTAAGATAAAGTACATGGCTTTGTTTCCTAGTTACAATCTAGAAATTGAAAATTACATGGATAATCATTTGACCTACTAATCCTTAATCTAAGCTCGGAGGCTATGTTACAAGGTGGGAAGGTGTTAGGCACCCACCTTGCCCGGTAAAACCGGTCTTCTAGACTATGGTGGCCAACATTCATATCACATTATTCAATATGTTATCAATTAATTTGCATATTGAATTTAATGTGTGTACATGTGATAAACCCTAATTCAATTTATTAAACATTGCATTTGGATTGAAAAATAAATTCTAGTGGATGTGTGTGGATGGTGATATCCTAAATTCAAGGATTTGAAAAAATTATTAAACAAACATGTTTTTCATATTTTTAATGTGGATTTAAGATTAAAACTAGTGTAATGCATGAATATGTAATGAACAACCAAGAACATATGAAAAACATATAAGAGCAATTAAGAGCATTCAAACATATTCAAGGGAATTTAAAAAATTACTATCTTAAACTTTCATCATGGCAACATACAAAAACAATTAGGGAAAATGATTATGCCTTCATGCAAGATCCATATGGTGGATGAGGAGACTCTTGCAGGAGGTCCTATGGGTGGAGGAAAAGAAGAGTTAGGAGAGGAAGAGTGAGTCTCACTCAATACCTTGAGTCTCAAGAAAACTAAGATATGACAAGACTACTCAACTTCCTAGAACTTGAGAGAGGAGAAGAGAGGGGGTTTTTGTGTGTCTTGGAATAAAGGAAAGGGGGGGTTTATATAGTAGTGGTTGAGAAAATATGATTGGAATGCCATTTAATGAAGGTTGACAAAGAATCATGAACCTAGACCTCATTTTAGCCTTTGGAAAAATCTGGTGTATTAAATGGAAAGATTGGTAGGAGTGAGGAGCAAGTCGAAATTCGGTATTCCCGTAACTGCTATAACAGCCTATAGAGCCAACTTTGAAAAATCATATTTGACTCAATTCTAATCGGAATTGTCTCGTTCTTGTGCTCAAATTGAAGCCCCGGATGTCTAGTTTATGAGAAATGGTAAGCAGAGGTCATTTGTTAGAAATTGATTTCAGCACAATTAACATTAATAGGTCCCAAATTAGCTCCCAATTAATATTAAATGGCTCCAATCACTCCCATTTTAAGACTTAATTGGTTCCAAATTTACTCTAATTAAAAGATAATTGCACAAATTACTCATTGAATAATTAATGTTTAACTATCTAATTAATTAGGTGTGTGCAACCTTACCATAAAATGTAGTCCTAATCAATCAAATTATGACACATCATTAATCTCAAATTGATTATAATTATAACCAATTGGAATCAATTATTCATAATCACATATAGTCGGACTTAATTTGTGATAGTGCATCTCGGCCACTAAAAATTGATTTGATGATAACTTTCAATCTGATGATCCGATTAGGGCTTATGAACAGTAGATTTAATCATTACAACATCAAAATCATTTTGGTGAAATGAGATTAAGGATCTAGTGACCAGAATCAAGATGCATATTTTCAAGGTGAAATTACCCTGTTACCCTCCATGTGAGGTTAAATGCGGATTGCAAAATGGGGTATCAACACCTTACTTCGCCTAATACTAAATCCAACTACACGCGCATAACTATTATAGAAATCATACGCATCTTGCTCAGTCTCAAACTCAATTCCTAATTTTGGAATCACTTTTTCTTCTACGTTAGCATGAATTTTATCGTTGCTATCTATTGATATTGGTTTTGGTTGTTCAACTATCACAAGTGGTGAATTCTCATCTTCAAAATTCAATTTTCGAACCGATTGGGTATCATTCTTAGTATGATAATTGCTATCACTCATGACCTTAATACAAAACAAAAATAACATAGTTATTTTTTTTTTAATAAACAACATATATATATATACACACACTTCAAACTCAAACTCACACAAGTGTATATAAGAAAGTTATTATAAATCCTAAAATAAATTAAAAAAAAAAGAAATTTATTTACACTAAACCAAAAAGAGAGAACTTACTGTGTGACTGAACAATACGTAAAAGAATTGAAGGTTGCTTGTTTCAGCAAGAGTCTCTCAAAAGTTGAAACAAATCTGCACCTATAGGACAAAAGGAACCTTTGTGGTAGTGGACAATAAAATTTTGGGAGAAAGATAGGCATACAGTGAGACAATAGAGGGAAGAGTCCAAATCAAAAACAAAAGTTGCGGCAAGAGACAAAGCTCAAAAGAGTTCTTGTTAACGTCAACCACATGGAGAAGAGAAAAAAAAGAAACCAAAAGCTGGAAATAGAGAGAAGAAACAAAAGCTGTGGAAGAAAAAAAAGAAAAAAAGAAAGAAAGAAAGAAAGGGATTTTAACGTTAACGACAGTAACTTGAGTGTTAAAGTCAAGAGTTATCTCATTTAATGAGAGAGGCCAACTGTCCAAGTTTTATTGGTGGAGCATGAAGTGGAGGACCATTGATGAGACAGAAGATTTGGACTCGATAATAAGTATAAGGTAGTTTGGCTTGAATTTTATAATAGGATAGATTTATTTTCTCTCTCTTCTTTTTAACAGATTAGACAATTATTACTTAGGAATACTTATTTCCTATCTAAATGAGAAATACTAGCCTCATCACATGCTGACCTTATTAGAAGTTTGGGTTTCTCTGTTCACTAAGAAAGTTTAGGGTTCTCTCAACCTTCTCTTAGGCAGTAAAATAGTTTTCCTTTCTTCTTAGAGGTGGTCTATTCTCTAGAGTCAACAAGTTTGCCTCTTGGAGCTAGTGGGTTTTTTCTTTTTTCTAGGTTTTATCAGGAAATAGTTTTTTTCTTCTTTTCTGTTGTTTCAATGGAGGACTTAACAAAGAACTGGAATAATCTCTCTCTCCATGATAGAGAAGGTTCCGACTTTTCGTTAAAGAACCAACTTCGATCTTCTGAATTCATCATTGCCGCTAAGTTCTTGATGAAACAAGCCTTAAATATGGAAGCAGTGGGCAGGACTTTCAGGCAACTTTGGCACTCCACTAGTGGTTTCAAAATACGCAATCTTGATAACCATGTTGTTTTATTTGTCTTTCGAAACACGGTTGATGTTGACCATGTACTTCTAAGTGAACCATGGTGCTTTGATAAGCACCTGGTGGTAATGAAGAAATACGAGGGTGATGTGCAAATCTAGGAGATTCTATTCAATGAGGCTTCGTTTTGGGTGCAAGTTCACGACATTCCTGTCAGACTCATGAATAAAATAGCTGAATCGATCTGTGATACTGTTGGAAAGGTGAGTCGATCCATTGGTGGTGTTGATGAGGAAGGAGGTAGCTTTATGCGAGTGAAGGTTACATTGGACATCTCCCTTCCCATGTGTCATGGTCGCGTTATAACTTTGGAGAATGGAGAGAAACGATGGGTAAGTTTTAAATACGAACATCTTCCTAACATTTGTTATTGGTGTGGATGTTTAGATCACAACAACAAGGATTATTTGCTGTGGATTAAAAGCAAGGGAACTCTCTCTATTGACCAACAACAATTTAGTTGTTCCTTGCGTGCATCGCCGTATATATCCTATAACAAGCCAGTTATTTTTGTAACGGGGTTCTACAACAATGTTGAAAGTTCAAGGCCAAGGAGTTCAGTGAAAACAGGTGGTGGATCAATTGCAGCGGTGGGTGAATCGGTTCTCCGCCCTCCTTCGACGACTGAGCTCGATATGGAAATGGACACTCACGATACTGTCATTAATGAGAGGGAGATTCTTCCCGAAACGAGGCCTCTAAAGGAATGTGATGCCTTAGCTAGTTGTGACGGGTCTTCAGCCAAGTCAAATTTGCATGGTGATCTTTTCCTTAGGCCCCGCTTGGGAGTTCATAAGGGAAGGGAATGGAATAGAATAATTATAAAGGAATGGAATGGAATGGAATATATTTAAGCAAGGGAATGGAATGAAAAGGATGGAATGGAATGGAATTAAGTAACCTTGATTGGATGTTTTAATTAAAGAATGGAAAGAAATGGAATGTAAGTAATCTCGTTTGGGAGTCACATGGAGGGAATGGAATGGAATCATTTTATGACAATATTACTATTAGACCCCTATTTTAAAATAAAGGGTTGAATATATAGGGGTATTTTGGGAGTTTTAGTATAAAAATATTAAATCTAATTTCATTCCCTCCCATTCCTCCCAATTTTGGGGGGAATGAAAATTTGAGGTTTTAAGGAAATAGAAAGGAATGGGTGTTCCCTCCTACCCATTCCATTCCCTCCTACTTAAACTTCCAAACAAGGGAATGGACTTTCCATTTCTTCCGTTAAAACTCCCAAACAAGAGGGAGGAAAGAATATTCTAAAAATATTCTTTTCATTCCATTCCATTCCCTCCTCCCAAGCAAAGCCTTAAGGAAATGCAAATTGTTGGTAACAGCCCCATATTCTTAGGCAGTTCAGAAGGTGGGAAGTCAATGGGTAACGAGCCTAAGAATAAAGAGAAAATCCCAAGTCAGTTTGAAAGCGGTGATCCTTTCCTAAGTAAGTTGGATGAAATTGACTGAGAACTTCGGAAGTTTGAGGATGTCTTAGGTGAGAATTGAAGTGATAAATTTGCGAAGTTTGATCTGAGAAGTCTGAATGCTTGCAATTGTTCTCCTGTTAGTGCAGCTATGGGCTTGGGCCCATCAAAGTCAGACGTGAGTAATCTCGCAAAGAAGGGCCCACCTCAGGTTCCCACCAATCCGATTCCAGGCAGTGCTGGGTCGTGTGTAAACACTTACTCTCCCCCTCCTTTAGGCCTTTCTAGCCCAAAGGCCAGAACACCCTTGCAAGATATTTCAAATGGGGATAGGCAGGTAAGTGATATCAAGCCCAAAAAGGTTAGAATTAGAGCCAGAATGGATAGCGTGACCTAAACCTTTTATAATAAAGTACTTACTCCAAAACCTTCACGAAAACACCTCCTACCAGTAGAATCAGATATTCCAGTTCCAAAGAGAAGAAGTGTTCATCGCAAAGTAGAAAATGTTGATCTCTGCAACAACAACTCATTGGTGGTGGCTGTTTCCTAGCCCCACCAATCATCATGAATTGCTTGAGTTGGAACTATTGTGGGCTTGGGAACCCACAGCGAGTTCGAGAGCTTTCCAATCTGGTGAAAGCAAAAGTTCCCAAGGTAGTTGTTCTGATGGAGACAAAAAAGAAGAAAGCTTATTTGGAGAGGATTCAATGTCGTCTGGGTTTCAATAATCTTTTTATTGTTCCACGAAGAAATCTTAGTGATGGGCTTGCTCTGCTTTTGATGAATGAGCTCGACCTCCACATTCGCAGTTTTTCACCTCGCCATATTGATGTGGTGGTGAATCCAAGAGTCGAGCACGCTTGGCGCTTTTCGGGTTTCTACGGAGCCCTTGAAGTTTGTAAGAAATTTAGACCCCTTAAACCCAAACAGATTAACCTAGATATTTAGCCAAGTGATTAACTTAGGTAAATTAAGCAGATCTAGGTTAACACAAATATATCATATCATGCAAAGTGCGAAAAAATAAAGAACACATGATATGAGGACCCAAGAAAACCAAACCGGTAAAAAACCTAGGGAGGATTTAACCTAACTATCCTCAAGGTAAAACAGAATTCACTATGAAAGAATTGAAGTTCACACAATAGCGACTTAGACCACTAATATCCTATTGCTACCTCGAGTAGATTAACACAAATATATCATATCATGCAAAGTGCGAAAAAATAAAGAACACATGATATGATGACCCTGGAAAACCAAACTGGTAAAAAACCTAGGGAGGATTTAACCTAGCTATCCTCAAGGTAAAATAGAATTCACAATGAAAGAATTGAAGTTCACACAATAGCGACTTAGACCACTAACATCCTATTGCTACCTTGAGTAGGAAACTTACTACCACGACCACATGACAGCTCCGAGTCTACGGACTACTTCTTTCTTGAACTCACAGCAAGCACAAGCACTCCTACTTGTATATCTTTAAGTTCTTGAATCTACAACTGAATGATCACCAAGCTCTTGACATCAATCTTAAGTTTGGAAACCCTAAGTGTATGTGAAGGCAAACATCTCTAGATCTCACAATAAGATTCACACACACAGTATTCAAAACTACCAAAATGTGGCTAGGGTTTACCCTTTTATACTTAAGGCAAAACATAAACCCCTACACATCAAACAGGCTTGGGCTGAGTTGAAAATTCTGCAGAAAAAACAATTTGCACGACTTTCGATCAATCGAGTCTAATGCTCGATTGATCGAGCCTGGCAGATTTGCATAGTAACTTCTGCAGTAACTCGATTCCAACTTTACATAAAAACCACATACTTTGAGTAAGTTTTAACAAGACTAAAACCGTTTTGATCATGGTTTGCTAACCTTACCAAATGAAGTTCTAATATATTAGTTCCTAATTCCTTAGAACTTAACAAAGTTGCCAACCAAGAAGATTCTTCTACCGAGCTCGACCTCAACTGGATCTGCCATGGTGAAAGCTGGTGAAAGCTGAGGCTTTGTCTATGGCGGGGAGAAATCATGACAGGGTGAAGTCCCTAAGTGAGAAGATTGAAAATTTGATGAATTAGGAGGAATGTATGTGGAACCAAAAAGCCAAATCGAATTGGCTGAAGTATGGGGACCAAAATACTAAATATTTTCGCTGCTGGTCCTCAAAACGGAATAAGAGGAATTTTATTGTAGGCTTAGAGAATGATGTTGGGGATTGGATTGAAGATGAAGGCAAATTTGGTGATATGATTGTCAATTATTATTTGGGTTTGTTTACTTCCTCAAATCCCCTGTTTCTGGATCCAGTATTGAGTGGGGTTGAACCAAGAGTCAAGTCAATCAAGCATGAATGAAGACTTGGATAGACCTTTTGAAGCAAGTGAAGTATTGGTTTCCCTTCAGCAGATGGAGTCCACTACAGCACCAGGGCTAGATGGCTTACCTCCTTTATTCTATAAGCAATTCTAGGAAAAGGTGGGCTCCGAGGTCTCGGATGCAGTGCTCTCAGTTCTCAACTCAGGTTCCCTTCTCGACAATCTTAATCATACATTTTTAACTCTTATTCCTAAAGTAAAGAGTGCTCGTCGGGTTACTGATTTTTGTCCTATCAATTTAAGTAATGTTCTGTACAAACCCATTGCAAAGGTTCTTGCAAACCGCTTGAAACCACTTCTCCCCCAGATTATATTGGAAACCCAAAGCACCTTTATGTCGGAAAGGATCATCATTGATGATATCCTTATTGCACATGATATGCTCCATTATCTAAAGGCAAAAAAACTAGTAAGTTGGGATACATGGCTCTAAAACTTGACATGAGCAAAGCATACAACCGGGTTGAATGGATTTTTCTTGAGCGTATTATGATGAAGATGGGTTTCAGCCAAAAATTTATCCTTCTCATTTCCATATGTATTCATTCTATGACGTATTCAATCATGTTAAATGGACAACCTCATGGTTTCATCACTCTGAGAAGGGGCCTCCGGCAAGGAGACCCATTTTTCCCTTATCTTTTCTTACTGGTTACTGAGGGCTTACATGCCCTTTTTAAGAAGGTAGAATCAAATGGGGAAATAAGGGGAGTGTCTCTGTGTGTAGCTGGTCCACGTGTGCCTCATCTACTTTTTGCAGATGACAGCTTGGTTTTCTGTCGATCTATGATCTTGGAATGTGTCAAAGTTCAGTCAATCCTGCACCTTTATAAACAAGCATCGGGACAAAACATCAATAGAAGGAAAACTAATATCTTCTTTAGCTTAAACACCTCTGCTCAGTCCAAACAAGCTATTCAAGCATTCTTGGGGGTACTCACAATCCAGACATATGAAAAATACCTTGGTCTCCCGTCTCTAGTTGGTAGGGATAAAAAGAAGTCCTTTAGTAATATAAAGGAAAGAATTTGGAAGAAACTAAAAGGGTGGAAGGAGAAGTTGCTATCTCAAGCAGGATGGGAAATACTTATCAAGGCAGCGATTTAAGCAATCCCTACTTACACAATGTCTTGTTTTAAGTTGCCAAAGGGACTCATTAAGGATATTGAAACCTTAATTAGGAAGTTTTGGTAGGGTTACAGAGGCGAGCAGAGGAAGATTCATTAGGTTAGCTGGGAGAAGCTTTGTCTTCCAAAGAATGAAGGCGGTATTCAACAACTCCCTTCTGGCCAAGCAAGTTTGGCGTCTAAGTACTCAGGAAGATTCTTTGCTTTATAGGGTGTTCAAAGCAAAGTTTTTTCCACATTGCTCTATCATGGATTGTGATTCAGCAAATAAGGGGTCTTATGCTTGAAAGAGCCTCTACCAAGTGAGACATGTCATAGAGCTGGGTTCAATTTGGAGAGTTGGGGATGGCAAGACTATACAGATAAGAAAGGACAGGTGGCTACCAAAAATTTCATGCCCTAGAATAGTTTCTCCAATTTCGATTTTGCCTCCGAATGCAGTCCGTAAGTGTGATGGGCTCTTTTTTATTTTGAATTTAATACTAATTTTTCAATTTGAATTTATCTATTGTTAGTAAGGTTATACAGGAAATGATTTTTATAAAACTAAAATTTAGAATTTGAAATAAACTGCTGGAGTTAGTGTGTGCTAGTTTTTTGGAAAAAAATTATATAAAACCTATGTAACATATGTTTAGATAGAAAGTGTGCTAATTTTTAGGGAAAATTTTCTCTGTTAATTTTTTATATTTTGTCGAATTACAATTTTAAACCTATTTTTTATTTTTTTAAGAATAAGGATTATCTAATTAGATTATGGGTATTTTTGGCATTTTTTAAAGTCATTACTAACTTTTTGAATCATCTTAATATATAGAGATTTTTTGACATGTTTTAAAGTCATAACTAACTTTATGAATTCTCTTAATATATAGAGATAATATAAGTTATAACAGTAATTTTGTTTTAACCAAAAAAAAAACAGTAATTTTGTTTAATGTACCTAATAACATTAAAAATTAATAGTGTTATACTAAATTAAATAAAAAATTTCAATGTCTATTCTCAAAAAATAAATATAAAAAATAAAACATTTCAATAGCATTCTTAAATTGGATAATAAAATAGACATAAAAACAAAAGAACAAAATTATTATAAGCTACATTATACAAGTAAATTGTGCAGGTCCAAGTTGTTATCAAAAGTAAAACATTATTATATTTTGTAAAATAATTTAAAATCAATAATGAAACACCTTTAAATGTCTTTAAAATTTTGATAATTTCATTTTAAAGTAGTATTTTCAAATTTTAATTTGTACCATTTAAGTTTAGCCTATTTTCAATTTCCTACCTAAAGTTTCTTTTTCTTCTTTTTCACTTTCATTTCATGTCAATTTAATATACACAACAATAATATTTAAGAATATAAAAGATTTAGCAAAACATGAAAGATTTATATAAACACATAAAATACAAAATTACCTTACATACTCTTGAAGATAATAAATATGCTACTTCACTCTATAAAATTTTTTTCATTTGATTTGAAATTTTCAAAATTATATTCACAAATTATTTCTTCTCTTTAAAGTCTCTTAGGAGTTAGGAATATGATTTGTTCTAGATCTAATTCCTCTGAGGGTCTTATTAGGGTGATCATTATATTCTTGCCAATACATTCCTCTGAGGGTCTTATGAGCTACTGCCTAACATTTGTTTTTGGTGTTGTGAACTGTGGATTGATAATAAGGGTACACTCACACCGAAACAGCAACAATTTGACTCAACTTTAAAGGCAGCACTGTATACATCAGTAGGCAAGGATGTCATCTACGTCCCTGGGTATTATGAGCGGAACCTAGAGTGCATGCCTCGGTTCAGGTCAACAATCCACAACCAGATGCAGCGGAGGGACAGGCGGTGAATGGAGGTCCGGTGGAGGTGCCCTAATCAACCATGGCAACGGATACAAGCAGTGATGAGAGCATTGAATGCATGCAGCGTGAGGCATTTAATGGGGAAGAAGCGTTACACGTTGCTGAAATAAAGGTACAGACAGATATGGATTCAATCCCAATAATATCTAATCCTATTAAAACTCCTATTAATGCTCCTAAATTAATGGAGGAAGTTAATGGCATAGAGAAATCCATTCCATATCAGATTCCAACGGTAGAACTTTTTGAAATTCCAATTAAAGGGATTAATAAGGAGGTAACAGGATTTGTTTATGACGCTTTAACTGAGTCAAGGGAAATTAATGAGGTAGCAATTAAGGGAGATATTCCTTACCATAATCAGCACGCCACATCAGCTGAGAATCAAGGAGCACAGCTTGCTGGAACTAGGGCAACACAAAAAAAAAAAAATTTCTCCAAGTCCGAACCAGCACCCAGCAACAAACCAAGAAATAGAAGAATACCTTATGGCCGGGATCACTCAAAATCAGAGGGCAATACAAACGAGGGGAGGACAATTTGTAGGAAGAGGAGTGGAGATGTTCATCCAGAGTTACCAAGCAAACAGAGGCGGGTTTCAAAAGATGAGTGTGACAATCTTTTTTCAATGGTGGAGGCTGATGCTCAGCCCCACCAAACGCAATGAGTTGCTTAGTGTGGAACTATCGTGGGCTTAGGAACCCATGTACAATAAACGAGCTTGCTGAGATGGTGCGGGTAAAAGATCCCTCTGTCGTTTTTTTAGTTGAGGCATGGGCAGATGAAGCAAGGCTAAAAGATGTGAAAAGGAAAATTCAATTTGAAAACATGTTTGACTCACCAAGAACAAGTAGGGGAGGAGGGTTAGTTATGTTTTAGAGATCATCAATCAATATTTCAGTGGAGGGATCGGATAAAAACCATATTGATGCAATCATAAATAAGAACAAAGATACCGAGTGGCGTTTCACTGGGTTTTATGGTGAACCGGATACTCAAAAGAGGATTGAGTCTTGGGATTTGCTACGAAATCTAAAAAGGAAATTTCAAAGTCCATGGTTGTATGCGGTGGATTTCAACGAGTTGGTAAGAGGTGAAGAAAAATTGGGGGGCAGTAGATGAAGTCACAATCAAATGCAATTGTTCCGTGAAGCAATTGATGCATGTGGATTTGTGGACCTAGGGTATTCGGGTTCAAAGTTCACTTGGAGCAAACATTATACTTCGGGTCAATCAATATGGGAAAGACTAGATAGGGCTTTATGTACAGCAAATTGGCTCAACCACTTTGCTGGCACCAAGGTTGTTCACCTCACTTGTACTACCTCGGATCATTCCCCTCTATGGATTGTTCCAAGTGGTATAGACCCCCCTCCAAGTTCAAGACCATTTCGATTTGAAGAAATGTGGATGTCAGATAAGGGGTGTGGAAGGGTGATTGAAGCAGTTTGGAGAGGTTCATTCCCTTGTGAAGCCGAAAGACAAGTAATGATGTCACCAAAACTATTGGTCTCTTGTAGGTAATGATGTCACCAAAACCATACTGTCATACTTAAATTCTGCTACACTACCCTATCCTTTAAACCATACTTTCATAACCTTAATCCCAAAAATAAAAAACCCAATTGCTGTCATTGATTACCGCCCCATTAGCCTTTGCAATGTCCTTTACAAAATTTTTTCAAAGGTCCTTGCAAATAGGTTTAAAAAAATCCTACCCTCAATCATAATCGAACACCAAAGTGCATTCACAAAAAATAGATTGATTTCAGATAATATTCTTGTGGTTTTTGAAACATTGCATAGTATGAACAATCACAATTTTAAGAAATTTGGTTATATGGCGTTAAAACTAGACATGAGCACGGCGTATGATAGAGTGGAATGATGTTTCTTGGAGGAGGTGATGAGAAACTTGGGGTTTAATGAAAGATGGATAGCCCTTATGATGGTTTGTGTAAAAACAGTTTCATACTCGGTGTTGGTGAATGGTGAGCCAAAGGGATTGATCAAACCTACAAGGGGGATTCGCCAAGGTGATCCTTTATCGCCCTTTTGATTTTTGTTGTGTATGGAAGGCCTAAATAATTTAATCTTGAAGGCAGCAAGTGAGGGCTCCATACATGGATTTGCATTGATTAGAAGAAGTCTGAAACTAACCCATTTGCTTTTTGCAGATGATAGTTTATTGTTTTGCAGGTCCACTAGAGATGAATGTCAAAAGGTGCTTGATCTTCTTGCCTTATATGAAAGCATGTCGGGCCAGCAAATAAATAAAGGCAAAACAACAATCTTCTTTAGCAAATCTACCACTATGAGGATTGAAATCAAAGAAGCTTTGGGGGTTCCTGAAATTTTGCAGTATGATAAGTACTTGGGGTTACCATCACTTGTGGGCAAGCATAAAAAAGCTAGTTTTGAATACATTAAAGAGAGGGTTTGGAGGAAGCTTCAAGGATGGGAAGAAAGCCTACTATCACAAGCAGGGTGAGAAGTTTTGATTAAGGCAGTTGTCCAAGCTATTCCAACATATACCAAGTGTTGCTTCAAGCTACCAATTGGCCTTTGTCATGACATAGAAAAACTCATTCGTGGCTTTTGGTGGGGTCAAAGAGGAAACCGTAGGAAAATCCATTGGATTAAGTGGGAGAACATGTGTGAACCAAAATCCGAAGGTGGCATAGGATTCAAAGAGCTATCATTGTTCAATGATGCCCTCTTAGCCAAACAAACATGGAGGTTGCTGCATAATACCAACTCATTGTTTTACAAAGTGTTTAAGTCAAAGTTCTTTCCACATTGTTTTATCATGGAAGCTAAGGAGGGTTATGGAGGGTCGTATGCTTGGAGGAGTATTTTGAAGGGTAGGGAGGTCATTAGGAGAGGAGCAAAATGGAGTGTAGGCAATGAAGAATCAATTAAGCTGTGAGGTGATAAGTGGCTGCCTTCATTGCAAACTCAAGCCTCCAAAGTCCTCTCACAGCTGAACTACAAAATGCCACGGTGAGTCATCTAATAAATCCCATAACTAGACAATGGGATATACAATTGCTGCCTAACCTTTTTACTAAGATGAAAGCTAATTTGATTACACAAATCCCACTAGGCCGAACCACATCAGAGGACTCTCTCTTTTGGCCATATGTCCAGACCGGTCAATACACTACCAAGTCAGGTTACTACTTCCTAAAAAATGAAGCTAAAATGGCAACTTCACAGACTTATGCCCATGCCGAGATGATGAAACCTCTATGGAAGAGAATTTGGGGCCTTTCAGTACCATGTAAAATCAGGAACTTTCTTTGGAGAGCTTGCAAAGATGCCATCCCAACTCTGAAGAACCTGAAACGGCGTTGTGTGGTGGAGGACTCTAGCTGTTCTCTTTGTACACAACACGATGAAGATACTCTCCATGCTTTATGGTCTTGCCCAGCCCTTGCAAAGGTGTGGAACGAAGACCCCCAATGGAGTTTTAGAGACCAAAAAGCATTCCAAGATTTCCCCCATGTGCTCCTCCATGTTTTCGAAATGAGTTGTAGTGCTGAAATGTTCGCAATGCAAATTTGGACGGTTTGGTATCGAAGAAGTAAGGTCAAAACAGCCCCACCTGGCTTCCCTCTAAATCTTATAAGGCAGCGAGCATTTGAGGCATTGGTGGAGTACCGGTCTGCACAGCTAAAGAAGACAATGGCAGCACCTTTGGTCAGACCACATGCAAGGTGGTCACCACCATCTATAGGCTAGTATAAAGCAAATTTCGACGCGGCAATTTTCCAGGATGTTGGTCGAGCTGGACTTGGGGTGATACTCCGTGACAACCAAGGTTTAGCTATGGTCTCTTTAGCTCAGAATATATAGCTTGCTAGCTCTGTGGCAGAGATGGAAGCCTTGGCCAGAACTTGGCTTTGATAGGGTTATTTTTAAAGGCAATTCCACCTCAGTCATCAAAGGCCTCACGGATCAAGTGTCAAATTTGGCTCCCTTTGGCTTGCTAATAAAAGAGGCACAAGACTGGCATTGGGACTCAATCATGTAAAATTCCAACATGTTGGTAGAGATGGAAATAGTTTAGCTCACAACCTTGCTAGGCATATACATCATGTCACAGGTTTTTCTGTTTCAATGGAAGATGTTCCATTCCATTGTTTTGAATTGTATCAGGTAGATTTGCCTTCTTCCTAATAAAATTCACCATCATGATTCTCAAAAAAAAAAAAAAAAAAAAAAAACTCTTAAGTATTTTTAATTCCAATTTTTTTTTTCCTTTTTAAAGTTTTACAAGAGTGAGATTTTCTCATATAAGAAGAGAGATTTTTTTTCATATAATTTCTTCCATGACATGTATATACTATATAAAATATATAGAAATTTAAAATTTAAAAATGAAATTAAATAATATTTTAAAATATAATAAATTATTTATATAATTAGAATAAATATAAATTAAATAATAATTTATTGAATTTTTTTTAATATGCTTGCTTAATTTATACTTTCACAGTTCTTACATAGTGTACATTTGACATGGATTATTTTTGCCAATTTAGGGCCCATTTTTGTAGCAGCGTTTAAGTATTGTTGTTCAGTTTTCAGTGTTATGTAAATGCATGTTTTTTTTTTTTGATAAGTGGAAATACGTGCTTTTGTGTTATAGAAATACATGTCAAAAGTGTTATTATTATTTAAACACTGAAAACTGTTGTTTAAACAACAGTGCTAAATAGCCCCTTATTTTACTATTCAGCTTATTTTTGCTACTATTCATAGGTTTCACTGTACTATTTCAACTAATTTTTACATTTATTTACCGTACTTTTAGCAAAAAGATTTCAGTTTCAGCAAAATAAGCGGATCCCAAATTAACACACAGTTTACCAGGGTCTTATAGCTTCACTTGAAGGAAATTTTGTGGTTAGACAGGTTTTACAACTTATGAAACATGTTATTTTTAAGGCTCCATTTATTTTGGTGTCAAATTTTTTCTGTAAAAAACTGCTTGCTTTCTGAAATTCATTTTTGTTTTTCAAAGCAGAGCAAGAAACATTTGTGGGATATAATTTGCTGAGTTAGCTTTAATTTGTCTTGTTCCCATCCTTAGAGCATCTCCAATAAGCTTTCTAAAGCCTTATTTGGAGAGCAAACACCAAAAAATCAAGCTCCAATAGTCTCTCCATCTCTATTTTTTTTTTTTTTTTTAAGATTTGCAATTGTAGCTCTCTTGATCTGGAGAGCACTGTAGCAAAAACTGTAGCTAGTCCAAACATATTTCACTCTTAAAATAATCGCTGGTTGAATAAAATAATGATTCTTTCGCTCTCATCCCTTTTCTCTTTCATTCTTCACTCTCTCTTGCTTCTCTATCTCAACGATTACAAACTAAAAACATACCACAATCAGAACAAAAACACAAAACTCAATCAAAATATTTGAAACACAAAAACAACCTTTCTCATAAGCCTAATGAAATCCAAACAATAAAAGCAAAAAACCGCATTTTGTCGGCGGTAGGGAGGAGGATAAGCAGCTGTGGTGGCAGAGCAAATCGGTTGTGGAGAAAGACCCATCTCTACTGCATGAACTACACGCTCCTCATCCTCTTCCTCAGCCTCCTCTAGCACCCGATTTCCCATGATCGTCTTCCTCACCATCTTTTTCGCCTGGTCTTCTTCTCTTTCTGTTTTTTTTTTTTTTCTTGTTTTTTTGTTTTTTGCTGAAATCCTATCTTTGTTTGAGTCTTTGAGTTTGAGATGAAGATATTTTTTTTTTTATTCTTTAACTTTTGGTATGTGGTGGAGAATTGTTTTGTAATTATAGTGGAGTGTGTGTGTGGTGGAAACAATGGGATGTAAAAAGTGGTGTGTACGTGTGTGGTGGAAAATTGGGTTAATGATAATTACAAAAATTTTATGATCAGATATATATATTTTTTAGGGATGTTATGTCCATAATATTTTCATAATATTTTCACAATTAATTTTATGTAGTAGGTTGTTATTGGTTGTTATGAATAGGCAAAAAAGTAATTTAAGTTGTGATTCAAATTATAACCAATAAGAACTTACCACATGTAATTTGTTATGAAAATGTTGTAGACGTAACATGTTGTGTGTACGTGTGTGGTGGAAAATTGGGTTAATGATAATTACAAAAATTTTATGATCAGATATATATATTTTTTAGGGATGTTATATCCATAATATTTTCACAACATTTTCACAATAAATCTTATATAGTAGGTTGTTATTGGTTGTTATGAATAGGCAAAAAAGTAATTTAAGTTGTGATTCAAATTATAACCAATAAGAACTTACCACATGTGATTTGTTATGAAAATGTTGTAGACGTATCATTTTATTTTTTTCATTTTAAAAATTTTTTAGAAAAAGCTTGTGATAAATTAGTGAATAATAATGAATAAATAAAAACTAACAACACATGACTATATTATTTGTTATCTCAAGTGCTTCAAGAGATCCATTGAAAAAAAAAGACCAACCACAATTTGAAAATTTTAACCCATTGAGAGTTAGAAAATATAGTTGGGAATAAATAAAGAAAGATTAAACAAAGAATAAAGAAAGATTAAAGAAAAAATAAAGAATGAATGAAGAAATAATATTTAAATGAGATAGAGAAAAGATAGAAAGTTTGTTGGAAAGTGTATTTGAAAAAGTAAGTAGATAAAAGGTAAATGTAAATGTTCATTCTTCAAACAGTACAAAAATGTGGAGAGTTTGCTGGAGATGCTCTTAATTGACTTGTCTTATTACATTGAATGGTATTATTACAAGAACTACAAGTTATACTACATTAAGCTTACAAACTTGTATGTCACCAATCATAAAGAGACAATTTAAATATTCTTTTTTTTTTTTTTTTTGATAATCTTCATTGTCATTACTCAAAAAGAAAGGTGTACAAGATGACTATTTGCTAAACATGTAGACTTAAGAGCTGATGGCAATTTGTCGTTAGTAAAAATTAGAGACATGCTAGAGTTCTAGCTACAACATAGGCAACATTAATTTCCTAAGCTCCTAACCCAAGAAAAGGAAAACCTTTTGAAAGATTCAACTAAAGTCCTTATATTGCTAAATTATATTCATCAATTATTTGGTGTTACAAGCCCATCAATTACATTCATTCTCACATCAATTTATAAACTCCATATAATAAAACTTTTAGGACATTTAGCATTTTCCTAAAGCAATTGTATGTGATTTGCTCTATTAAGCGTGCAAGCAATGCATGTTGTGTGTTGTGTAGGCGTTTTTTGCAAATGAGTCAATAATAGAGACTAACTTGACAACAAGTTAAAAATAATATAAACCAAATTGATTATTAAAAAAAAAAGAACTAGATTGAAAGTGATCACAAAATATAAGGACAATTTTGTCTTGAATAAAAGATATATCTAGCCTGGAACCGATTTGAGTCCAATGCATAAGTGCACTGGATCCGTTGAGATGTTAGCATGTGTCAAATGTTTGTAATGTGTTGACATCCCAATGGATCTAGTGCTCCTCTACACTAGACTTGATCCTTACTTGTCTAGCATGGAATCGACTTGGGTCTGGTGCACAGGAGCACTGGACCCATCAAGATGTTGTCATGTGTCAACATCTTAATGGGTCTAATGCTTCTGTGAACTAGACCAATCCTTACCCATTTAGCATAAGATGTGGTTAAACCCGTAAACTTAAAGGACTGGTTAGGATTAAAAACAATGGGAAAAGTTAACAAATTAGAAGATATTTTTAGAAAAAAATTTGGAAAAAAAATTAATTTTTTCTATAAAAATAATATTAAAACCTTTATAAAATAGTCTGTAATAGAATGCCTAATGGCACCTATTAATAGGACCCAAAAGTAATTTTTGGTTAGTATCAATGATGGTCACCATCATACACCCTTGGCGTGATGGTCACTTCACAAGTAATAAATACTTGTGGGATGTAGGGGGTAAGGGTTGGAATTCAAGTCTCAAAAGGGAACTTCACACAAATATACAATTAGATTATGTTAAAGTAGAATTTCTATTTGTATAAAAAAAAATTTTAAAAAAAAAAGTATCGGTCTATTAATTTGATTGGACAACCTACTGATGCCTTAAAAAGTCATTATCTCTCGTTATAAAAAAAATAAAAATTCATTATCAAAACTTATGCTCAACAAAGGCACTAATAAAAGAGTAATACTAGGACCATAACTTTTGCCATAATTTGCTCATGTGACAAGTTATGAGTGGTAGAGTAAAAGTGGTGGGTCCACCGCTCACAACTTGCCGCATGAAAATTTTGTGGCAAAAATTATGAGAAAAGTTGTGATCCTAACATTTTTCCAAATAAAATCAAAGGCATTGTTGTTGGTTTAAAAAATACAAAAAACCAAAGGAACACCGCTGTTCACACTGCACAGTTCACACACCCGTTTAGGCATTGTTCTTTTTTCACATACCTAGCATAAAAGATGTGGTTCATTTTAGAGAACAGTTAGGATTAAATAATTTAAAAATTTATGGTTATGATAAGTAGCAATTCTAGGACTTTTTTTCTAGGTAGTCAACAATGGTGGAGCTAGGAATTTGTCATGGGGGCGTGTAAAAAATAAAATGATTAAATTTATTTTTCTGTATATACAACTTCCATATTATATACAATAATCTAAAATAATATTTTAAACAAAATTTAGTATACAATACAACTATATTGTACAATTGTCTGAAAAAGTTATTAATAGTTTAAACATTAGTAAAACAACAATCATTAAATGCATAAACAAATATAATTAAATAACTAATTGTGCATTATTATCAAATTAATAGTAACTTATTATATTTATATAATATCAATAAAATACAAATATATGATCAAGAAGGATAGTAACACACCAAAGAGTAGGATTTGGAGTAAATGTGAAGCTAAGAATAATAATAACTAATATAAGTTTTTGCTTTTGAAGTGTATGGCTTTTTAACCATACACATGATCACTCTCTTGGAGCTAGAATAAGCACTAAAAGACTTCTTGGACTTTAAAATTTATAAAGCATTTATCAAAATTTTTTTAATATATTTTATTTATTGAAAATAGCATTTATCAAACTACTTGATCAAAACATAAAGAAAAAAACTAAGAAAAATATAGACGGGAGAAAGAAAGATAATGATAATGAGGAAAGAATCACAAATGTAAATATAGATATGTTGGTTGTAACAGCAGTATAATTTTTTTTCCAATGAAGAATAAAAGTGAAGGGAAAAACAACTTCATTCTGCTATTAATGGTAAAGTAAGCTAGAATTTTGGAGAGAAGATTATTTATTTTGTATAAAGGAGCAAAATTTTGGAAATTTTTTCTTTCTTATAAAATTAAATATTTTAAGATTAGTGCTACTAGCACAATACTTTCACAAAAATTTCACAATAAAATATAGGTGACAAGTTGTTAAAGGTAGATAAAAAAAAGTGATGTTAATTGTGGATTCAAATAAAAACTAGTTACAACTTATCACATAACCTTTAGGAGGTATTTAGTTCGCCGTGATGTGCCGTTGATGTGATGCACATTACGGTAATGTGACATCAAGATGTTAAATTCACTTGATTTTTTCTAACATTAAGGTAATGTAAGATTACAAAATATATCATTTCATATCACCTTAAATCTCATCACCTTCTTAAATGGGTGTGATCTCACATTACTCATGGCCTGGGTGGGATATTTTAATTTATTGAATTGACAAAATTAGCCATACTAAGAGCATTAGCATCAGTATGTGTAAAGTCTTGCAAAATAAAAAAAGTTGCTCATTTTACACATTTTGAGCAAAAAAAAAACCCATATTAATGGGTATAAAATTGTGCATTTATGCACAATTGCTACAGTAACGGTGCATATATGCACGGTTACTATAGCTCTTCTATCTATTATTTTATGTTTTTTTCTCTCTCCTCTCCCTTGCCTTGTCAGACTCTCTCTCACCCACTCTTCAATGCCAAGAAGAAGAAGAAGCAGCCGATCATCACAACTAACCAACCGCCACCACAACCATCCCATTACAACATCAATTTAATCCAAACACAATCAACCCAAAATTAATGAAAATCATCACAAACCCAACTTAAAATCAACTCAAAATAAAACACAACAGAAAACCCATTTGGCAAAATACAAATCAACCCAAAACCCAAGCTTGCCACTGCCATGAGAGAAGTGTGCGAGTGTATTGAGCCATGGAAGCTTGGTAGAGAGATTTTTTTTTTTTTTTTTCAGATTTGAAGAGAGCATTGATTTGATAGAGAAAGAGAGGGGGAGTAAGAGAAAGAATTTTTTTTTAGAAATGAAAAAGAAGAAGAAGAAGAAGAAAGAAAGAATAGCAAAAGAAAAAGAAAAAGAAGAAGAAAGAAAGAAGATGCTGAAGAAGAAAAGCGTAGAAGAAGAAAGAAGCAAGTAGAAAGAAGAAGGAGAAGAAGTGAGCGTTTGGATACCGCTTATTTTGCTGAAAATTGAACTCTGAAAACAATAAAAAAAAATTTCTTGTTACTGTTTATTACTGTTCACTACTGTTTAGCACTGTTTATTGGCATAAATACAGTGTTCATGTCCCATGAACAGTGCATAACGTGCTAGTTTAAAAAAAAAAAAAAAAAAAAAAAAAAAAACCCTGAAACGCAAAACACGTCTGACGCAAACGCAAAACAGACGAACCTTTAGATAGAGAGAGAGAGAAAGTGTTTCAGAGAAGTGAGGTAAGGTGGTGGGGCCGGGTAAGGGAAATACTAATAAAAAATGTGAAAAAATATTATTTTAATAGAAGATGGTGTATTATAGAAATCTGATGTTAATATTTTTGCAAATTGATTGTGTAAAATAGAAAAGGTAGATTTTTATTATAAAATAGAAGGAAACTTTTGCACATACTATGCTAATGCTTTAATAAATTGTATTTACAAAATTTCCATGTATATTTTTAAATCCTAATTCCTCCCTCATCTCATAACCTAGCCCGGATTGAGATCAGGTGCAATACCTAAGGTATTGCACCTAATGCAATTACACCATTTTCTTTACAAATTTTTTTACATTTTTAACTTTTTACATGAATCTAACTTCTTTTTTTCTTTTTATTTTTTTTTCTATTTTGTGACTTTTAATTAAAAAATAAAATTTTGTTTAGTTTTGTCAAAAGGATATTTTTGGAAACTTAAAGGTAAAATTTGTAATGATTCAATGAATGTTATGAGCCTACTAAACACAGTAAAGTTATATTATTGTGATGAGATTATATGAATCTAACATCACAATAACATTATATTATAGTAATGTATCATTTGCGAACCAAACGCCTCTTTATTATGAAAATATTATGAAAGTAGTGTTAAGATGATCATATTCAAACTTAGTTAAGTTTAAACAAAATTTAGAACCTGTTCAAATTTTTAATATTAAGGATCACAACGTTCATTTTAAACCCTGACCTTAATGCAACGCCACCCATGGTTACTATGTAGTATCAGTGACTGGTATTTTATTTGATGGGACATCCTCTGAAGCCTTTTTTTTATTAATTTGCTGAATGGGACATCCGCTAAAATCTTAAAAAGTGTTTATCAAAAAATTATGCAAAAATAGTCGAACACCATTATTTTTGAAATTATTAGTATTTTATCACTATTTGAAAAATATCTAGCAATATATCATTTTTTTGAAACTCGAGTTTCACAAACTCGAGTTTGACATCAAACTCGAGTTTACAAAAATCGAGTTGCTAAAAAAGTTTATAACTTGAGTTTATGAAACTTAAGTTCCTTACGATAAAACTATTTGCCTGTGTTTAAACAATAAGAGAAAAAAAAATTAGATAAGTCAACAATTGTAGCCTCCCATCCCACGTGACCTTGAAAAAAGAAAGAAAAAAGAGAAACCCACACATGGAAGAGTAAGAAATAAAATTGAAAACTAATGAGAAAAAAAAAATTAGATAAGTCAACAATTGTGGTTGTGTGAGCGCTGTGTTTTATACATGGTACTTGAGTGTACTAAACTCGAGTAACACATCGCAACGAACTTGATTTCCACATAATTGAGCTCCGCGTGGCATTTTTTATGAAATTTAATTTTCTTAAACTCGAGTTCCAAAGTAGTAGATTGTTAAATATTTCTCAAACAGTAATAAAACACTAATAATTTCAAAAAAATAATGATATTTAGCTATTTTTGCCGAATTCTCGTAGCATGCGCCTGTGACGTTGAAGAAGTCTTTTCCAATAGCAGCAATATCAATATGCACCCAAGTTCCGATTATCAAAAAATATTTTACCAAAAAATAAAAGATTATCAAAAAAACATATATCCCCCACCCAAGTTCCTTCTTTTCAAGTCCCGGCAGAGATTAAGAATAAAAAAAAAAAATAATAATAATAAAGTTTTCTCATATCCTGGTAGAGATTAAGATTAAAAAATAAAGTCTTAGTAGAGAGAGGGTTGTTGGCATTATTATTTAAATAATAATTTTCAGTGTTTAAACAACAATAACAATTCTGACTCATATTTGTATAACACTCAAATACATATTTCCACGACACTGAAAACTGAACAACAACACTTAAACATTGTTACCACACGGGCCCCTACTCTTTGTGTAGCTATCTTCCTCACCTCATTCTTTCACTCTCTAGATTCAAAGTCCGTTTGGTTAGACAAATGGACAAGTAAGATGATAGAAAAGGATGAGGCTTAGGTCCAGTGCATGTAGTGCACTGGACCCGTTAAGATAGTGACAAGTGTTCAAAAGTAGACCCAAACCTCACCCGATAGAAATTTGTTGGTTGGATAGAAAAGTGGAAGATAAAAAAAGTTTTAGTTTTTTCTCATGTGTGTTTGTTTGGAGTTTAAAAGTTAAGGAATGGAAACTAAGATTATGTTTGATAACAGTTTTTGTTTTCTATTTTTAAAAACTTGTTTTTGGAAATATAAAAAAAATTTCTTGTATTTTTGAAATCAAAAATATGTTTGGTTAGTTGAAATTAAAAAAAATAGTTTTTTGAAGAAAAAAAATACTAAAATACTAAAATATGTTGTTATTAGGATTTGAACTCTAATACTAACTCATTAAATGAGATAGATTTATTAAATCAAATGTGTGTTTTCTGTAACTTTTAAAAACTAGAAACTAAAAACAGTCTTTTGCATGTTTTCAGTTTCCTTCACAAGTTGAGTTTTGAGAACAATTTTTGTTTTTTGTCTATATTGAGTTGCCAAACAATTTTTTTAGTTTTAAAAATAGAAAATTATTTTGAAAACAAAAATTAAGGGAAAAAAACAGTTACCAAACATGCCCTAATTTTTTTGAGTTGAGAAGAAAAATGAAATGATAGAAAATAATGTTTTATAAATGTACTCTCATACTTCTATTACATAAAAAATAGTTTATAAGAAAAATAAATGTTTACCAAAAAAAAATTTGAAGAAGAAGAAGAAGGAAACCAATGTTGAAGGGAGAGAGGGGCATATAGGTAATCTTCCATCTTAAACCTACTTTCTCCTTCATTTTCTCCCCAATTTGGGGAAAAACTCACTCTTCACAAAATGTGGGTCTGAGGAGAAAATTGTTCTCCCCATTTTCCATCTTTTCAACCAAACACGCACACTAGGTTTTTTTTTTATTTTTTGTATTTGTGTTCATGTTTAAGATAACTTTTATATAAATTCATGTGCTTTTTTGTTTAATTATGTTTCTTTTGGGGTTAAAATTGAATAATTAATTTTTTTAGTGCCAAATAATATTTTTATTTTATTTTAATGGCTATGTCAGCGTCTAATGTGTCAGCTATGTATTTCGTGTGCTATATAAGTAATTTTTGTTAGTGAGATAATGGTAAGACTAAATTAAAAACAATTTTCGAAATGTAATGACTAGAATAGGAACTCAAAAGATGTAAAAAACCAAAATAAAAAAATAACCCAAAATGTTGGGAAAAAGAACTATTTTCACCTATGCTTTTTATCAAAAGAAAAAGGAAAAGAAAAAGAGAGAATACTTTGAAATCACAAAAAGCGCACACAAATGGTGACTTGATTTGATACTTCATTATCAACAGTGATTTAATTTGATTACCCACAGGCCCACACAAATAGTGATTTCCTCCTCCGAAGCTGAAGGGCCCGCACAAATGGTTTGCTGTGTGAATTCCTATTTCCTACTCCGAGGGAGAAAACACATGTTTTGATACATGTATCTTTCTTCTCACACGAAGGTAGATCTTATCTCCTTCTCACATGAGGGTGGACCCTATACTTACGGGATCTACCCTCATGTGAGAGGAAGAATGCATGCACTGAAAACACCATATACCACATCTCTCTAAGGGTCCACACAATCATTTGTGATATGAAAAATGATGTGTTCACAACATTTTTACAATATTTTTACAACAAATCCTAAGTGGTACGTTATTACTGGTTGTTATTGTTGGAGCAAAAAAGTAATCTTAGTGTTAGGTTTCAATTTGAACTAATAACAATTAACCACTTATAATTTATTGAGAAAATGTTGTAAAAATGTTGTGGATGTAGCATCTTTCTTTGTGACATTGAAAAGAAAACTATGAATAGTGTAGTTTGGCAGTTGTTTAAAAAGTCAATTTTTTTTAGTATTTAGCTTATTTATTAGGAGTACTATTTACGACTGTTATTACAATTTTTTATACTATTTATAGGTTTTATTGTACTATTTCAACTATCTTTTAGTTTTATCTATAATATTTTTAGCAAAAAAATTTCAATTTCAACTAAATAAGCTGTTCCTAAATAAAATCGAAGTATCAAATTAAGTAACTCTTTTCTTCCTTAGAAACAATAAAAAATAAAGTAATTCTTTTTTAATTAATAAAAATTATTCCTTTATAGTTTTGATTTTTTTTCCCCTTAAGAGCATCCACATTGGTTTAGCTATTTGGCACCACAAAAAGCAACTTTATTTATTTTACCTACTTACTTTACAAAACATCCAGCATCAGTGAATCTATTTTAGCTTTCAACATAATAAAATAATATATCTACCACAATAAATTAATATATCCATTACAATAAACTACCAACAACCACCGCGCCCCAAACCCAATCACACCCAAAGCCACCGATTGCCACCATGTACAACCCACTACCAAAAAAAACCACACAAACCAATCAATGGCATAAACCACAACTACTGCCAACCAGAAACAACTACCCAAACAACAACTAACAAGCCAAGAACAACCACCCACAACCATTGCCAAAAATCCAAATTAGCCATAAACCACCACCAGCATAGCCACACCATCATTGACCCACAAAACCTAGCCACCATGAAACTCAGCCAAACCGCCACCACGAAACCCAGAGAAACCCACGAAATCCAGCCATACCACCAAAGTCGAATTCCCCTCCCTCATTTCTACCTTGATCGGTCTCAGGGCGCTCTTGAGTTCGATGAAGGTAGTACCGGTGGGGTTAGTTGGGAACAAGGTTTGGGCGTGGTGAGGGATTGCGTTGTGGGCAAGATGACTTGGCGAGAAGGTGACTAGGAGAGAGATAGGTCGGTGATGGGGCTTAGGTCAACGATGAAGCTTGGATCGGCGGTGAGATGGAGGACTAGGCTTGTCCGCGTTGGGTGGGTAGTGAGATGGAGGATTGGGCTTGTCGACGAGAGAGCTTGGGTGAGCGGTAAGGATTGGGCTTGTTGATGAGAGTGGAGAAAGAGAGAGCTTGAGGGAGATGGTGAAGGGAATAATTGGAACCAAGGAATTAAGAAAAAAAGAGAAAAAAAAAAAGAAATATTATTTTAATGGGAGAGATAATAAAATATACTATTTGATTTTAGCTTTTGACTTATAGTTTACAGCCATTTATGGCTATGCATTGTAACTGAATAGGTAAAATTTTTACCTATACCTCCACCAATGTGTTACACTTTTTGTATATGATGGGGTTAAAAATAGTAATTTAGCTTTTTAGCACCACCAATACTAAAAGCATTCATATTGGAAATGGCATATGCCACATGTTGGTAGTATTTAGCATCTAAGCCCTAAAACCCCTCAACAGCTAGTCTTGCAAATGCTAACTATTGCAAAAAAAAAAAAAAAAAAAAAAAAATTACAATTATGCTACAACTGTAACTCAATTGTAAAACCAAAAATTATTATTTTATTCAACTTTGTCTCCCTAACTCTCCACTCTCTCAAGTCTGTTTCCCACTCTTCTCTCTCTTAGATTTCTCTCTCTCCCTTTGCTCTCTTCCAGTGATTTCTTCCTCTCCCTTTGCTCTTGCTTAAGCCACTGTTGGCCACCATCGCCCAGCAACACCAAGCCCAAGCCGCGTCTCACCCAGTGGCATGGATTAGCGAAGATCGGAGATCGTGCTGTGATGTGTGCTGTGTGTATGGCTTCGTCGGTAGCTCTGATAGTGATTTTTTTAAAATGGGTTTGCTGGGGTCGTGCTTTGATGGGTTTGCTCCGAACGTGCTTTGATGGGTTTTTTTTTTTTTTTTTAATGTGGTTTTGGTTTAGGTTTGATGGTCCTGTGGGTGGTGCTGGGATATGTGGGGGTAACTGTGTGTTGGTGGTGGCATGGTAGCTATGTTTTTTTTTTTTTATCTGTTGTAGTCGGTGCTAGAGGTTGAGGGAGAAAGAGAGTGAAAGGAAGAGAAAAAGAGAAATAGTAAAAAAATAAAATAAATAATAATAATAATAATATTTAAATAAAATGGGGAAAAAATAGAGTTTTGGAATGTTGGGTGTATTATAAAATGGAATGGTATAATTGATAAAGTAGTTTTTTGGGATAGTAAAATAGGATAAGATGACATTTTCGGATGGGAATACTCTAATGCTCTCAATATTTTTATGGGACAGCCAGCTAAACTCTTTTTTAAGATTTTTGGGGCCCTTTTGGTAAGAGATTTCTAATAACGTTGTTTGTATTTTTTGAAAATACGTGTGGGTGAAAATGTTTGTGAAAATACATGTAATATTGTTTAAACACTGAAAACTGTTGTGAGGGGATTAGGTGAATTGCACGGTGCAATTGCATTTAGCAATTGCATCGGATCCCAATCCTAGCTTATCTATATCTATGCATATATATATATATATATATATATATATATGTGTGTGTGTGTGTGTGTATGTATATATATAAAATCGAAACCTTTGAAACTCTCACAGTTTTCCACGTCAGCACAATATTTAAATAAAATTATCATTTTATTTAAATAAAATTATTTTTGTTTAGTCCAAACTTAACAATGAGTGAAACTCTATCTCTCTAACAAGTCCAACTTAAACACAAATTCATCATTATCATTTTTTTAAACAAAATTATTTTTATTTAATCCAAACTTAACAAGGAGTGAAATTCTATATTTCTAACAAGTCCAACTTAAACTCAAACTCATGCTTAAATTCAAACAGCACAATATTTAAATAAAATTATCATTTTATTTAAAATATATAAAATCGAAGCCTTTGAAGCTCTCACAATTTTTCACGTCAGCACAATATTTAAATAAAATTATTTTTGTTTAGTTCAAACTTAATAATGAGTGAAACTCTATCTCTCTAACAAGTCCAACTTAAACTCAAACTCATCATTATCATTTTTTTTACCACATCATTATCGTTTTTTTAAGCCTCCTACTTTTTTGCTAAGCTCTACAAATTTCCATGTTAGCATTATTTTAAAAAAAAAAAAAAAAACAAAAATTCTGATTTTTTCAGAGTTATAATACAAGTAAAATTAGGTTTAAGCTTGAAAACAATTAAGTCATGATATCTTGAACAAATCTAATGACCTAAAAGAAATGAAACAACATCATGATGATAGCTGCGCCGCAACCTCATGAACCAATTATATATTTCCGAAGTTTGATAGAGAGGCCACTAACTTTGCCTACATTAAAATATAGGCATATAGTCTCATTATTAATATTAGGGAAGTCAATTTCTAAAAAAAAAAAATATTAGGGAAGTCCAAATTAACAATGAGTGAAACTCTATCTCTCTAACTAATTTAACTTAAATTCAAACTCAAACATTAATAATTTATCTCCAAATTTGCGAGGTTAATCATGAACACCATAAAAGTAAAGCAAATCCCAATATTTTTTTTAAAACCAAGTAGAGATATGAGCTCTTCTTATATTATTTTCTTCTCCTCTACTTTGTTAAAAAAAAAATTTATTTTATGATTTTTCATGTATTTTTTTTTAAATCGTATATGAACCACCAAACTCTCTTTAGCCATTTTTAACTAGGTAAAAAAGCTTGCAATAATTGAAACTATTATTTTGAATGTAACCCATCTTTCTCTTATATTTCTCTATTGTTTAGTATATATATTTTGTTTTGTTTTAATAATTTTTAAGCAGTAAATCATCTAATTCTTTAATATATTTTGGTTTTTCAAAAATTTTAATTTCTGAATTTTTGAGTTATTTTTTTGCAGTATCTGAAACTATCTGACAAATTTTTTGTAAGCCATTGCACGTTCAAACAATGGCTTCTTCATCAAATTGTAACACAAATTGAAGTCATACAAAAGCAAATCATGCATTGGTGTAGTTTCTTAAATTTTTTATAAAATTATTTTACTCTATCTCACAAATAGGTAGGTTCTTGTGTATAGCACGGGTTAGCAACTATCTAACCTTATTCTTGAAACAAACCCCGGAAACCACATAAAAGAAATATCAACAAAAACTCATCCACGAAATGTAAATGGCTCAGACCCCCTTCATAGATAAGAGAAGCCAAAAAATCTAGCAATAAGACGAGAAGATCAAGACCAACAAAGAGAAGTTATCAGATCACTACAAAGGGTAATCTAAAACTTCTTTCTCTACCACCGCACACCTTTGGTGCGATGGTCACTCCACAAATATAAGTGCTTGTGGGGGTGCGGGGGGTAAGGGTCGGGGTTCAAGTCTCTAGAAGGGAGCTTCACACACATATACACTTAGATTAGGCTAGAGTAGAAATTCTATCTTGTAAAAAAAAAAAAAACTTATTTCTCTCTTTCTTTTTGCCCATATCTACTTCTCAAATCTTTTTTTCTTTTTTCTTTTTTTGGGTGCCTATGTACATGAGCATTTGGCAAAACAAAAAATCAAAGGCAAAGCAATCATAATCGACAGATAATCAGACAGGGGCGGTGCCACCTTATGGCCAAGGTGGTCACAGGACCACCTAACCTGAAAAAAATAATTATACATAATAATTTAAAATTTTATATTTATCTACATTTAAAAAAAATTTGGGAACACCCTGAATTTTTTTTTTATGCCAATAAAATTAAATTTTGGTCCATAATTAGGGTCTTTCAAGCAAAAAGAATCACGTGCTTTTATATTCTTTTAAACCTATACTACGACTTTACTTTTAGTTTTTGCTTTACCTGATACACTGTTATTGTACGACTACTTTTTCCTCAAAAACATTATAATATATATTATACAACTAATTGGTCAAAGTCACATAAATTTAGCTTTTTTCATTGTACAACTACTTTTCTTTTTTCTTTTTCCGATAATTTTGATTAGAAAAAAAAAATAGTAGTTTTAGTTAATTAAGTGAATAAACTTAAAAAGTTACTTAATTTTTATATAACGTCAATTAATTCATTATATATAAAAAATATACTTTTTATTTTTATGATTATAATTAAACATGTGATTGTCCATTCCTAAGGAAATTTGATTTAATTTACACGAAAAGTGTCACTAAATATTATGTTTTTACATTTTGCTAACATATTATTAGTAATAAACTTATTATATTTTTATTTATATAATTTAAAATTTTATTAACTATATTATTTATGACGTCACCGGTTCGACCATCGGTTGGATCTCGGTCTAACCAAAAAACCAGTAACCAGTCATTTTTTCGGTTCTTTCACCATACTGGTTTATAAAACCATGAAAAAAAAAAAAACTTGAATGAAAATCTGGAAAAAAAAATTATAATACCACTAACAAGGCCCAAACCAAATACCAATAGAAAAACCCAGGACAATATCAATCTCATCTCAAACTAAGACTATCACTACTCCAACACCAACACGATTACGTTTTTAATTCAACAAATATTAAATAAATAAAAAATCCTCAGTGCCTCGCGGATTCACAAGTCATTAAACAATTTAAACTAAAACTAAATCAAACCTAAAGACTAAAAGGAAATAAGAGACTCACTTACCCTCTCCAGACATCGTCGTCCATCCATGTTCAGCAATTAACAACAACCACAACTAAACTCTCCAAGCTTTATGTTGTAAAACTTTATGTATTTGCGTGTTTTTTGATTGTTGTTGTTATCAATATATAAATTTTTCTTTTTATTAGATTGTATATTTTATGCTTCTTGAGGAACACCTTGAAAAAAATTCATGGAACCGCCATTGTAATCAGACAGTAAAGGAATAATAGAGAAAGCAGAAAAGACAAGAAGGAAGATGGTGGAGGCAGATACAAGAGGATAATAGTAAACTTTCATTAGTCACCAAAAAAAAAAACTTTGTTGTCGCAGTTAATAAATGGCAGGGTTGGAAAATTTTCAAGTGCAATTTTGTCTAATATAGTGGTCAATTTTTAATTGGAGTGAAAAACACAAACATGATGTTGAGTTAGAGCCGTTTGGTAGTAGTGTTTAAATATTGTTGTTCAGTTTTTAGTATTGTGAAAATATCTGTTTGAGTATTATAGAAATGCGTATCAGAAGTGTTATTGTTGTTTAAACATTAAAAACTGCCTTGTTATTCCTAAAAAATGTTTAAATATTGTTGTTCAGTTTTTAGTACTGTGAAAATATCTGTTTGAGTATTATAGAAATGCGTATCAGAAGTGTTATTGGTGTTTAAACATTAAAAACTGCCTTGTTATTCCTAAAAAAATGTATACTCTCTCTTGCTCAGTGACCTTGCTAAAAAAAACAATAGTTGAGAATGTACACAATAAATGATACCAATATTTTTCTAATCTTTTTTAAATGAAAAATGATACGTACTCCAAATTTTTACAATACTTTTATAACAAATCATAAATAGTAGAAGTAGGAGTGTTAATTTGAGTTAGCATGTCGAGGTACGAGTATTTGATTAAATGTCTCAACCAGAACTTGACCCATTTAATAATCTTATCATGACTCTTCAATTCTTACTCGACCTGTTCATAAAGCGGGTTGACACGACTCGCCTTGACTCATTTGACACGCTTAATAAACAGCTCATGTTGGGTTGATACAAATGTGATACAACTCTTTTCAACTTGCTTTGATAGGCCAAAAACGTATTGATCTCTTGTGATGAATTAACCAATTAATTAACCAAGTGAATTAATTAGGTTCAATTACATGCAATGAGCGTTGTAGCACAAAAAAAATCACCAATTAAACAAAGTATGCAGCGGAAATTAAATTGACACGGTAATTTGTTTACGAATGGGGAAAACCTACACGGCAAAAACCCTATCGGGTGATTTCAAGGTCACCACTCCCGAAATTCCACTATTATCCAACAAGCGGTTATAAGTAAAGGAATCACAGTACCTTATACCAACCTACAGTCGAACCCTTACCCCAATACCCAATTAGACTTGTTTTGTAGTGACAATTTCTCCTTTTTATGCATGGCACACAAGTATGTGACTAATCAATTGCGCGGATCCCAGTACGATACTTCAATCACCAACTAGAGAGAGTTGTTGGCTGCAAAGTTCTTCAGTTCATCACACGATGAAGATCCAGAAGATGCTCGGTCATAAAACCCTACGGTGTACAAACATAACAACTTCTTCACAAGAAAGATGAAATAGGACAAAACTAGGTTTCTGGTTACGCTTGAGGAATTATGCTTTTGTGCAATTGTGCTCTTAGCTGTGCAACCTACTACAGCCCTTAAAACAATCCTTTTATATGTCTAGGGTTATAAGAAAAGAAGACCCAAAGACACATTCACGAATCCCAAGAAAATAGAACAGAAAATTTGTTTTTCTTAAATCTTGACAGATAGCATTTGTTGAGAAGCTGTCGAGCAGCTGTTGAGCCACGGGACTGGAACAGCTTCTTGAGCTTGATAGATGCTAGCTGTCGAGCTTTAATGACAGGCACTTCTTTATCTTGTTTCTTGGACAGACTTGCATGGGTTTAACACTTGATCTTGAAACAAGGTTTCTTGAAGTATTAAACACATCTTAAATTTACCCAATTACAAGTAAAGTGCATTTTGTCAAAGGATTAGCTAATTACATAAAGTAGTGACATATGTTCCTAATAAGTGAAACATATATGTCCTAACATGCTTAATATTAAATATAACATTCATATAAAAATAAGTTCTTTACATTTCGAAAGTTATGCATACACTTCAAGTTTTCAAGCCACATTCAAAATAATATAATTCAACAAACATATAACATTCATATGTGGGTTTACGTTAGCTCAACTAGTAAAATCTCTGATGGTTGAATAAGAGATTTGGGGTTCAATCCTTGCCTACACCAAAAACCGAATGGTGTCTTGGTCTGATGATTAATAGGTATCATCAGGAGTGGACATCATAGGTTGAAACTCTCTAAAAAAAAAAAAATTAACACCCATATAGAAATAATTTTTTTACACACCAAAATAAATGCATACTGTAAGTGCCAAAAATGAGTTGACGTAATACAATGAATTTGTAGAGGCAGGAACTTGAATCAAATAACCTAGCACAATTGAAGAAGAAGAAAAAGGCAAGGAATAACAACGAGTCTTAGTTCTCGGCAAATGTCCGAGGATAGATATTTATATTAGTTTAATCTCAAGGATTTTTACAGTATTTCTCTCTCTAGGATCATCCATGCCCCCCACTTTCAGGAGGATCTTTTTCATTATATAGCCTCTTTCAGTTGATCTTGGCCTTCCACTTGTTAATCGTGCAGGACATTACTCGAGTGCTTGTCTCATCAGACGCCCTCTCAAATCTTTTGTGAGTTGCAGCAACCAAGATAGCACTGTTCAGGAGTCTTCTTTACATAAATGTGGCCAAGGGGTTTGGTGGGGTGCATTAAATGTGATGGCAGCTATCATCCCTCCAGTCACGTCAGGGCTCACCCCCTTTCTGAAGCTCTTCCTTTACAGTGTGGCCTCCTCAGGTAATGTGCCATTGACATGGCTATGGCTCGCCTCTCTGGCCTTACCATCTGAGGGTATGGTCTCCTCGGAATTGCATTGGCCTCCTTGGCCTTGGGTATGACACGTGGCATTATTACCTTATTAAATTTTTGTATCTCACACATGCATTTTAACCCAAATTCAAAATAACATAGTTCAACAAAAATAATATCTGCAGAACTCGCTAAATGCTAAAAAACAATATTGAAAAAGTTTTAACAAAAAAAAAATTATATATATATATATATATATATTAAAAGAGTTGGTGTATACAATTGTCTAATCATGACTAGGGTTTATAAAGTTTCAATTTACGATTATATCATTTATAAGTTTTTGTAAATACTTTTTTTGTTTTTAAAGTATATGTTGAATATAAAAGGTATTTGAAAATTTTTGAAATAAAATGTATATTTATTTGTTATATGAGTTAAACAGGTTGTGTTAAATAGGTCATTTCTGGTTGATACAAATAAATTGGCATGTCAAATGTGTCTATTGTGGGTCACGCAGATTGACTCGCGTATGACACATTTCTTATCGTGTTGCTTTCGAATAGATCCATTTATAATCTAAACCCACTAAGACTGAATCTTAACCCACAAAAACTGGTGTTGTGTTCATGAGTTTGGTCAAACATTAACATCCCTGATAGTAAGTTGTTATTGGCTATTATAAATGAGAAAAAAAAGTAATTTAACTTATGGATTCAAATTAAAATTAATAATAATTTACCACTTATAGTTTGTTGTGAAAATATTATAAAAATATTGTGTGTTTAATATTTTTCTTTTAATAAAACTAAAGAGAAATCCATTCAGCCAAAAAAAGCAAAAGACTGAAAGAGGTATCCAGATTTTTATTTTTTATTTTTTATACCGCACGGGGGGAAATGTACCGGATAAAGCCTGGTATCAAATTCCTGTAACAAGGAGAGTTTAGGGTTTAATGGGCGCGTGAAATTCCTAGCCCCCAACCCCCGAGTGATGGTATCCAGATTTTTCATTCAAAGAAAAAGCTGTCCTTTGTGGGTCAGATGTGCATTAAGCGTTGGTTGGTGGAGTTCCATCAAACAAACAAAGGATTGGATAGCCAAGCATGATGTGACAGCATGAGTTTTTTTTTTTTTTTGAAGGATTTTATTTTATTTTAACAAAGTGAAGTAGTTTTGAGTTTTTGACTCGTAGCAGATTTTTCCTGATTTTGTATCTTTTAGAGCATATCTATATTGGTAGGGGCGTGAGCCATAAATTTACTACCCAAATTTACTTTTATGTAGTATTGAGCATCTATATTTCTTTTTTTATTTTTCTTCAATTCATTGTATTAAAACAATACTAGTATCTGTACATGTACTATCACTTGTGTTTAGAAACTTTTTCTTTTTAAATAAAAATAATAATTTGTCTCTATATTATATCGATTGTTCTTTCTTTGTATCTTTATATACAAAATAACTATTTGAAATATATACTAATTTTAGTATAGAAAAGTGTTTTAAGTTTGAACATCGAAAGAGAATTAAGAAAAATTTGTGAAAAATAAAGACACATAAGAAAACATAAAATATAGTGAGTGCTAAAATTGTCTCTCAAAGAAAAAGAGAGGGAGGTGAAGAGAACATTTACTTATGTTTTGTTTTGGTAATTGGGTTGCCGTTTTAGAAAAAAAAATATGTGTGGTAATTGATTTTAAGGGATATGAATGAGAAATTATGGTAACTGATTTAAGGGATATGGATGATAAATTATAGTAACTATTTCATAGTAGGTGTGTTTTCTTTTCCCTTCAAAATCAAAATAAAGAATAAGATATTTGAAAATTAAGAAAAAGAAAACAGGAACTAGGAAACACGTTAATTAGTGTTGATAAAGAAAAAATAATAATAATAAAAGTTTGAAAGTGGGCTAAATAGTTTCTACTTAATCCGAGAGATATTTTTGAATCAATGTGATGTCTATTCCAAACAGGTTAAACCCCTTTAATAGTAGTATAGATATAGATAAATAACTATTTTTTATACAGTTAACAAAATACACCTCCCTTGGACCCTTCTTAACCTCCACCTCACCACCTCTACAAATCAAGCTCAACCCTCCCACCAAGGCCTACCATGTGGTCATTGGCCTCATTAGGTTGTTACCATTTTTGCTTTGTTCTCATTAAGCCGCCATTGTTGTTACTGATTGATATTGGTGGGAAAAAGTAATTTAAGTGGTGGATTTAGCTTAAAATAAATAACAACATATTACCTTTAATTTATTGTGAAAGTATTGTGAAAATATTGTTGAAGTAACATTTTTCTAAAATAAAAAAATAATGAAGCGCAGAATCACCTCGTCAGTATATTCCTCGTCAACGCCGATGGACAAGCTTTATCAAAAACCATACCCAAAGAATAAGAAGAGTAGTAGACTACAAAGAGCTTTTTCATTTTAAAAAAAAAAAATAGACAAACTCTTTCATCCTTTGTTCTCTTACTTTTTCTCAACCAAACAAAAATTAATTTTCATCTCTCTACTTTTTTCACCCCAACTAAACATACACTAAGAAAAAACTAACTTTTTTTCTATCCCCAAAAAAATAAAGCCCATTGATTTACATATTTTTATGACTATATATTATATAAGAATAAAGATTAAGATGCTTTATACTCTAGATTCAAATTATTCACATTCATTTTGTGGAGGCCCAAAGACCGAGGAAGGGAACGCTGAGCTGTGGTTGTTCTTATTGAGGTATCCTGAGTCCGAAGAGAGGGTCTACCCAAGGAGAGGAGGAGAAGAGAAAAAAGACTTTTGGGAGGTCAGGGTAAAGAGGATAGGGTGTAGAGAGAGAATCATGGAAGGTAGGGGAAGTTTCCAATGGGAGTGAGTTTACTGCCTCCGCATTAAATGGTTGGCAACAACTTTATCAGTTACATTGATGAGAAAGTGACCTGAACAGTGAAATTCACAGCTAAACAGCTTATTCTACCACCTTCAGCAAAAGTTTGAGGGGACATGTGTCATGGTGAAAGCTTGGGTAGGTGGAGATGAGAGGCCAAGATGCGGAAGACTGAAGAGTATATAAGGGAAGGGAACTTCTAGATAAAGGGGATCCAGAAAAAATATTAAGGAGAGAGCACTTAGAGCAAGAACATTGAGAGAAAAACATGAACAGTGTATCATACTGTATAGCGATTGCCTCCTCGGGCAAGCTTGTAATAAGCCTCATATATACATAAACTGTGATTTGTAGACATTCTTTTCTTATTTTTTGTCCTCGGGCTAAGCACCCTTTTTGTTTGACCCACTATCTTACAAATATTTATTGATTTGAGCCTAGTTGAGCTGCATAAATCTCCACCATTCTAAGTGGGCTTAGGCTGTTTGATTTTAGAGTCCTTACACATTTATTTTTACTTAAATTATTTTCCAACATAAGAATTTAAGCAAGATTGAAATATTTTTTCTCAAGTATTAAATTAAAACTAAATATATTTTTAAAATTTAATTCCAATTATCCTAAAATTATGAAGTTTTAAAGTGAAATTTATACAAAATAAAAAATATAAATTTGAAAGATTAAAAATTTTGATTTCAGCCATTGATTTAAGTACACGGTGATTGTCCGAACCATTTCGATGCCTCGTTTTCTTCCGCAGTCACGTCACAGAGACATACGACGATTGGCATCTAGTATATATTTCTTTTCTTAAAAAAAAAAAAAAAGAAATTCAACAAAAAAAAAAAAATCAACTCTGATCTGGATGTCTCCATTTTTATTTTAGAGAGGTGTTACGTCCATAACATTTTTTACAATATTTTCACGACAAATCATAGGCGATTAGTTGTTATCGGCTTAAATTTGAACTTAACCCTAAGATTACTTTTTTGTCCCAACAATAACAACCAGTAACAAATTGTTACTTAAAATTTGTTGTAAAAATATTGTAAAAAATGTTGTGGACATATTATTTTTCTTTATTTTATATTTTTCGATTCAAAAGATCTCAACCATAGATCAGAAACATCTCAAACACGTGGGCCCTTCACGTGGTGTGAGGCCCACACACCTATAGAGAAAAGTGAAAACGACGTTTTGAAACGCAAGAGTGACTTATTTTTGCGAAAGTGACGTTGTTCGTGAAGGAACTCTGAAAACGACGTTTATGAGAACCTTGGCTGCGAGGTAGTCTTTAGCTTTATATTTTTTTTTTGGCTGAAGAGTCCTTAGCTTTATTTATTTTTGCTGAAGAAGTAGTCCCATAAAAGAAATCACAGCAGAAACTCATCTCGAATCCCCTCGGTACAATCTCGGAAAAAGGAAAATCCAATCAAACATACAGTAGTGAAAGGGATCTAAGAAGATGAACAACAACTATTGTGTCCAATCTCAGATCTGATCACGGCAAAAGGGTAATCTAAAACATCTCTCTCTCTCTCTCTCTCTCTCTCTCTCTCTCTCTATGTTATCTTCCTCTATGATTCTAGTTGTTCAAAAATATGCTCATATCGTTTTTTATTGTGCCTATGTGCATGAGCGTTTGGCAACACAAAAATCAAATCAAAGGCAAGCAATCACAACCGACAGATAATCAGACAGCAAAAGAGGCAGCAGTAGAGCCATAAACAAAGCAGAAATGTCAAGAGAGAATTAGACGGTGAGGTAGCTACAACAGGATAATAGTAAGTCTTTCATCAGGGTCGCGCATCCATCTTGACCAAAACACACACACACACACACACACACACATATATATAACCCATCAGATCCACGACTAAACAATCTCCAATTCATGGATCTGTCATTTTCACCACCTATATGCCCAAAACCTTCACTTACCAACGATCTAGGCACTAAGAGAGGAGCTATGGTAGAATTCTACGCACGAGCAGCTTCGGCTATGGCGGCTGCGTGGAGAGAAAGAGAAAGAGAGCGAATCGCCACCTAGGAACGGCAGCGATGGCCGGTTGGAGGTGGATCTGGAGGAGAATCGGCTCGACTAACTGATGTGGATCGGGCTGGACTTACTGATGTGCATCGGGTCGGGTCTCCCTTTGAAATGGTGCACTACCCGGTTCTATGGGGATCGGAGTTGGGCCGGGTATACCATTTGTTTATAACTAAAGCCCAATTCGATGAGTCCATAAATTACACAGACACACCCAGCAGCCCAGCCTTGGAAAACAAACCCAGACTTAAAGTCTTCAAAAAAAAAAAAAAAAAAAAAAATGACGCAAGATGACACGCAATCTGGTGTCGTAAAAAACGTGGGTCCCTCTCATTCTTTCTTCTTCTTCTTCTTCTTCTTCTTCTTCGTCTCGCTCTTGCTCAGTTCTGTCTCCACCTTCTTCTTCTTAACATTTTACTCAAAATCGCTTTTAGGGTTGGATTTTGCTAATAGATCTATTAGCTTCTTCATACACAGCTCACCTAGCCAGCATCATGGGGTCAGTAAGTGATTTACTTGACGACTTTTTAAAATTCGGTGTCCATTTCCAAATTGCCATTTTTCTCACTCTCATCCGCGGTTACTTGATTTCCTCTTCAAGCTTTCGAGTAGCTTTGTCTGTAACTTTATTGGTCCTTTCAACTCTTTCCCCAGTTCAAGTTGAAAAAGAAGTGGTGGCTGTAACCACCATTTCATGTTTTGTCGTTTTAATTTTGTTTTTTATCGCAGATCGATCTGTTAGTTTTATTATTCAACCTCGAAGAGATAGAATTTTTCTAGATGATCGATCTCCTCTGGTTACCTCGAACAGTTTGTTACAATCCAATCAACACCATCCTCCAAACTGGTCCAATCTTCCAGCTGACATGATCAGCGAAATTGCAGATAGATTGCCTAATTTCAAAGATATTGAAGCGATTTCATCTGTTTGCAACCCTTGGCGTGATGCTTGTTTGGAAATGAAAACTAAAAGACCTACGTGGCCATGGCTGATGTTTTCCGACACAATAGATATCGGCCCACGACGCTTTTTAAATATGTGTGACGGAAGACATTATCAGTTTGAATTACCTACAATTCACGAAAGACGCTGTTGGGGGTCTCCACATGGTTGTGTTGTAGCCGTGAGTTCTGATTATGAAATCCGCATTGAACACCTGATTAAAAGAGTAGGGATTGCTCTTCCTCCACTAGACTCAATTCGAAGACTGGCTCCTAGAGAAGAGTGGTTTCGCCTTGTTGACAATTTCAATCTTTTCAAGGACACTTCCCATAAGTTCTCATTTCTTGTCACTGCTATTTTTGGCCCAATGAATCAATTGGCTTTTGCCAGAGTGGCTTCCAGTGGAGATGGAGAAGGAGAGGCTTCGTGTAGAAGAGGACATGATGAGTGGGCTATTGTCAACAATCCAAAAAGTTTCAAATTCAAGGATGTTGTGCATTTTAAAGATCAAATTTTTGGACTTTGTGATAATGGCATGCTGGTGCGCTTTGTTCTTGATGCTCCTCGATCAGCTGAAGTACAAGTTATTGCTTCCCAACCCCATTATGATGAAGAACCCCAAAAAGTATATTTGATGGAGTCATCGGAAAATCTTTTCATGGTTTTTCGTTACAAACATCATTTTCCTTCAGAGATGATTCACAAGACTGTATCCTTTTTGGTCTTTAAGTTCAAGTTCAAACTCAATGAGAGGGCTTGGGAGCAAGTAAGCGACTTGGAAGATCATATTATTTTTGTTGGTGATGGCAATTCCTGGTGCATTCCTACAAGGAATATCAATTTCAGAAGTAACAGGATCTACTTCACCGATGACAATTGGGAGTACCAAACGCACCCAGGAGTAGCATATGGAGGCCGTGATGTGGGAGTGTTTGACATGGCAACTGGGGATATTCAACGACTTCCATTTTCTAAGGACAACCCTCTCTATTATTCTCGACCAATTTGGGTTACACATACTATGCGTTTGGATTAGCTTTTTACCATCAGTTTTTCCCTGCTTATTATGTACAATATTTTATGCACATTATTTATAGGTATGATTGTATGTTTCCCAACTTTCAGCATAGAGCTAATCCAAACACTCACACTTAGTTTACTTTATTTCTCTAATACCATATATTGGTATTCTGGTTTGTAAGCTGGAGACATTCTTGAGCTAGTATCTAGTATATTTATGGTTGTGATGCTGTGAATCTATTTGTCTTGTGTTCTGGATTTCAAATTACAAAATCTGAAAATTCAATTTAGATTATATTTATAAGTAGATTGTTTAAACAGAGCCCTAAAACTGAGTCAATCAGTCTAGCATGCTGATTGCCAACAACTTTTGTATTGGTTCTCCCACACCACACCCCCCCCCCCCCCCACCCCCCCCCCCCAAAACAAAAAAAAAGTGACTCTGGAACTAAAAGCAGACACAATTTCTTCTTTTTAACAAAAACCAACCCTCCTCCTAACATCATCTCTAACGGCTCGAAAATGCATTCTATATTATTATTGCTACTATGAATCCTTTTGTTTGCAGCCATAAATGGTAGATTGTAGCAGCACAACCAATCTTACAACACTTGAAACCTTCTTTAACACAATTTTGAAACTTGTTGCCATAAACAAATGATTTCTACTCTTAATTTTGCTTCCACAGAAAACACATAACAAGTCTTCCTTTTATCCTTGATTAGCAACTCTGTATAGAGTGGAGAGTCTACCTACTGATGTATGAATGCCAGGAATATCATCAGGAAACCTAACCATCTGCATCTTTCATCCTATGTTTTTCTTGTGTAAATCTCATTCCAAGTTGAACTATGAAGTGTACTGGCCTGCCTTAGAAGGAATTCAATTCATACATAAAACCTTCCTCCCCAGGTCACTTGATGTTATGAATTTTTGTTGTTTCTGTTACTGTGAATCCATTTATCTTGTGTTCTGGATTTGAATTAGAAAATGTTAAAACTAAGTTTAGTTGAAATTGATGACAAGGTTGTCCCCAAAGACTGAGTAAATTAACTGGCTACTTGTTTTTCTTTTGTTTTTGGATGTATGTAAAGAAATAAACCAGAATATTATTTAGCTGAATCAAAAGAAGAACATAGATCTTTTCGCAAAGCAGAAATAACAGGATTAAGATAAGCCAAGGAAAACACACAAGATATGACTTACAGCCCATTTATGAAGACTGAGATATTAGTCAAATTACGACTTTCAAAAGGCCTTACTAAAAGCACTTACAGCAGTGGTGTTAAAAAGTTAAAAAGCTATTTTTAGCAAGACAAACTACAAATATTGAGCTGTAGCAGTGTAGCTATATCTAAAAATTTTAGCTGTTTAGCTACAGTGCACAACCATCTATAAATGTGTACTATAGCTCAACAGCTAAACCCGAATAATATTTTTTATTCTTCCTTTCCCTTAAAATATTGTTTTAATTCACCCAACACGTTTTACTCTGTCTTTCTTCATTGAGCTCCTCAGACACCTCTCACTACTCATTCTCCCTCAATTTGATGCCGTGATGGGTCACCATCTCGCCGGATCGCCATCTTGCCGCTTCTCAGACACGGATCGCCGTCTTGCCGCTGATAGGTCACTGTCATGCTGTGGATGCTCTAACTCCTTTGAATCCGCCACTAGGACTGCTATTTCTCACGATACAGTATCCATAATAGCATTGATTGCATCAATGCAAAATATTGAATATCCCTCCCCATGAACGAATGCTTTGAAGTTTCTCTTCTTTAGCAAATTGCCTTTGCCTCAACCACCAATTTCAAAAGTGTTAGTCTAGACAAGAAAGAATCATCTATTATTCTAGACAATGAGGCCACGACCTCAGTTAAATCATCCCGGATCCTGAGAATACAATCCTACTGATTTTAAGCGAATTTGACTGTGATGAAATCAGCCAAAAGAAAAAGGTTCTCGATCGTTATTGTTATAATCGGGTTTAATTGGAAATGTTGTACTTAAGTCATAATGGTTATTGAATTTCAAAAATTAACCTGCATTTTCTTTTAATGCCAATTTGAGTATGATCAGCTCAACTGAACCACCTCGTTTTTTATAATTTTATTGAACGATTAAAAAAATAATAATTTCTGAGTCGTATTAGACGGAAATCAAAGAACCCAAATTACAAACAAAATTGTTGCTGTTGATGAATGGTGACTACATAATTGATCGAGTGCCTATTTTTGGCAAATTTCTTCCTCCCCCATTAGCTTTCATTCACACACAGCAGACCTGGCTCCATGCAGATTGGTGTGAATTTTCAATTCCATTAATGAGGCCAATAGGTGCTTTACTTGACCTTCTTATCATATCCTCAAGTTTAAGTACGCTTTTGGCAAGTTCCTTGTTCGTGCGGCAAAAACTTGTTATTGCGTTAATTATTCTACAATGATATCGTTGATAGTGATTAGTTTTATAAGAAGTGTACGTACCATCACTTATGTTTATTATCCAACCTCTTTTGGAAAGGTCTATAGTTATAACTGTTCTTTTATATCTGTTATTGGTCAAATTATGCCTAGCTCTCAAAGAATTAAGTGTTTTTTTTTTGGTTAGATATCATCGAATTTTAACCTATGACGGTTACTTTATAATGAATATTTTTTTTCATCAAATTAAGACACTAATTCACTTTTTATATAAATTAGCCGCAAATCCACGCGTTGCGCGTGATAATTATTTTTATGGTGATTTTATTAATTTTTTTTTCAAAAATTATATTAATCTAATAATGAGTAATGTATTTCGTAATTATATTTTTATTTATTATAGGAACAATCATAAATGTAATATAGGAACAATTCAAAACACCAAAAAAAACGTAAACTAAAAAAAATTAATAAAACTTAACAATGATTAATTGAACCAATATTAGGATAAAATTTTGTTTTTGATAATCCATTAAGGTTATTTTCTCTGTAGAAATTATAATTTCGACCACCCAAAACATATTATCAAATAAACAATAATTAGCAAAATCTAAGAATTAAATTTCTATACATGCATTGTTATAAAATAATAATAATTAAAATAAAATTGAAAAAGTTAAAATTTGTCATCTATCCGATTATTTTCGTTTGGCTAACCTTTGCTTTTTTTTAAGTGAATGACATTATAGAGTACTTCTAATACAACAATGAAGAGTACTTTGTTCACTTCAAAGGATTAGAAAATAAACAAAACTTAGTAAAGTCTCATAGTTTAGCATCTAAATTGAGCTTTATAAAAAATCATGATATGTAACAGAATAAATACTAAATTATCCAAATCATGTTATGTAATAAAATAATATTATATTTTTATATGTTATATTTAATTCTTTAGAACGTAATAGGATAACATTTAACAATAAAAGAGAATTAAAAAAAAAACAATTTAAAAAACAAAACTGTGGGAGGAATTTTCGCCCCAGACCCCAATTAAAAAGAATTGTCCTCTTTAGAAATGGCTTTGAGCCTATCCTCAAGGATTTGTTTAATCCCACATCGGGGAGAGACGCCTCCCACATATGCCTTATAAGCTTGAGCTTATTGGCATATGTGTACCACTACTACAAATATGTGGTAATGGTAGAGGCGTGCTTTTCAAGGGTAACAAAGCCGTGCAAGGTAGCATCGTCCTCAACGGACCATTCCTTAAAGCAGATAATACTTGAGATGGGCACTGCCCTCAAAAGTGCCTTTTAGAAGAGATAGTGACAAATTTATAGTAAGAGGATGTGAATAATAAGAGACAAAAATAAAAGAAGATGAAGAGAAAGAGAAAGAATGATATTAATGTAGAGGGTAGTGGGGAGATGAAAATGTAAGGGAGGGAGAAAGATTGAAGAAGTAGTGGGGAGATGAAATGATAAGGGAGAAAGAAATGTTGGAAAAGTGTAAATATTAAAAAAAATTTATGTTAAAAACAATTATAAGAAAATTGGAAAGAAAAAAAAAACCCTAAAGCTTGAAAGGCTTCAACCATTTTTTTTTTTTTTTCCTTCTTTCTTTAAGCTGAAAAAACTCACACAAAACCCTAAAGCTGAACTGAAAAAACTTTGGTTTGGGCCTGATAATGGAACTAAATAAATAAGAGGTGGGCTGGATCAATTATATAGATTTATATAAGGTGATAATGGAAGTAAATAAATAACTAGTGAGCTATATTTTGTAACTGTTGTACTGATGATTGCTGCCATGTCATCCAAAATTGATCCCCAACCATTGACCTCAGTGCTATCAAAAAGAGCAAAGCCGAGCCAGCAGGGACGACTGGACAAGGGCCACCCCACCCCCTCCCCACTTAAAAAAAAATCTTAATTTTTTTAAAAATACTAAATAGTAATTTGAATGTATTTTCTTATCTTAATGTAGTTATTAAGGTAAAAAAAAAAAAAATCTTATATGCAACCTTAGAATTATCAACTGGTATATATTAATATTATTACAACGTCAAAAAAGAAAAAAACTTCTACAATGATATTTACTTAACATTTTTTTTCCAATAAACCCACCATTTAATAGTTGGAAATGAAATGAAAGCTAAGACGCAATGAATAAAAATTGATGATTTTAAATTAACTTAAAAATAAAAACGTCATACAGTCTCTTTTAAAAAGAAATCAAGGTGTACATAGAACATTTTAAAAATTCCAAATATATTATCATACTTTTAAGTTAATTTAATTTAATTTTTTTGCTTTGCTTTAATTAAGAAATGAAATGACTTGTTTGAATATTTTATATTTAGGTTAATCTATTAACTTCATAAGCCACATATTGATTATTTTTATTTATATCTTTTACTGTTTCAAATATTTATTTATTTTCATCTTAGAGTATGAAGTACCATAACTATAATAACAATGCTTATACTAAGTATCAACTCCTTTCTATGATAAAAATAAAATACCAACTCTAACACCAAGTACAAAAAAACAAAAAATTATAATTTATATTCATGACATTATTTTTTTCTATGTCAGTCAAATATTTCGTGTAATTAATTAAGTACTTCTTACTAATATTAATTAGTTTGACTTTCAACATTTTATTTGAATCATGCACCATATGGACTAAAATCTAGACTCTACCACCTCTGCATGTGCATGGGCCATTAGTCCATTACTCTACCCCTCCACCTTCACAATTTCTCTATTTTTTGAAATTAATTTATATTTGCCTAGTTTTGTCTGAGACTATGTGTTTGGAACCCAAACCTTCAGAGTGCTGATATAGCAAGACACTTGGAAAAAATTATGTTCATTTAAATTTTCGGTCATCTGGTAATTATAAAAAAAAAAAAAAAAATTGGTATGCTAATTCATGTACGTATTTACATGTTTTATTTTTTGTGATTCAACTCCCTTTTATTTATTTATCTGAGATAGATTTCTACAATGAATTAGCATACAGGATTGAGCTTAGTTGTAAGTTTATTATGCTCTGAATTAGGATATATAAACCAGAGGCTTGTACATTGATTAATTAATGAGAATTTTATTTAGCAAACAAATTTTACATAATTTAAATGAAATATACCCACACACAAAAAAAAAATTGCTGTTGATTGATCGATCAGGTATAAAAAAAACACTGTTCACACATTATGTTTCAGATTTAAGGAAGTTCCATTGTTTGTTAAAAACCAAGTTGATTATGATGTTTGTTCCTAAATAAGTGGAATAAAAATGACTCTTTCTTCTCAGAAAAAGAAAAAAGAAAAGAAAGAAAGGGTTTTGTACAATGTTAAGGGTACAGCTGTACATGTTCATGGATCATTTTCTCGGTTCTTATTTCTTTGTCTGTTTAGTGTCTTTTTTCTTTTCTTTTTTTTTTTTTTTTGGGTACAATGGATAGTTTCTTAGGCAACTATGGTCTATTTGGATACCGCTTATTTTGCTAAAACTGAAAACTTATTATTGAAAGTACTGTAAATAAAGGTAAAAGTTAGTTGAAATAATACAGTGATATTTATGAATAGTACCAAAAAAATGCAATGGAACCCATAAATAGTAGCAAAAATAATCTGAATAGTAAAATAATTTTAATTTTTCATTGGTATCCAAACATACACTAAATTAGGGCTGTCCACGGGTTAGTTCGGGTCGGGTTTGTGCCTCACCTGAAACCGACCCGATCACTTCGGGTTTCCCATGCTTAGACCTACCACTGACCGATGAACGGAGTCAATTCGAGTGGTCGTATTTTCATCGGGTTCAATCGGTCCTCGGTTGGTTTTGAGTTATGCGAAAATCTGCCGAATTTTGCTAAAAGCCGTCGGATCTGGCAAGACCTAGCCGGATCTTGATGAGATCTCGGCGGATCTCGAAGAGATCAGGCCGATCTTGGTGAGATCTGGGTAGATCTCGATGAGATCTTGGCATATCTCGAAGAGATCAGGCCGAATCTCGATGAGATCTGGCCTGACTCTTCGAGTGCAGGCCGGATCTCAACAGATTGGACAGAAAATGGGCGATTTTCCAGTCAGATACGGTCGGGTTGTTAAATATTGGTTTCTGAACCTCAAACTCGCCAGCTGACCCGCCATTTTCAGGTTCAGGGAGCAGAGACCTGCCGCTGACCCATCACCAACGTCGGGTTGGCCGGTTTTTGGGCCGGATCGGACGGTTTGGGCGGGTGGGTCGGGTTCCAGTTTTGTTTGGACACCCCTACACTAAATATACTTTTTTAGCTTTGTTCTTTGTTTCTTTAATGTCTTTTCTTTCTTTGGTTGAATTATCAAAATAGTATTACAGATGAAAACCCTACTTACTTTCCCAAAATGATCCCATTTTGACCACTCTTCAATTTGTTAGCTAAGCTTCCACACACAGCAGACCTAAATTTCTTGGAGCTAAGGGTTTGTCAGCAAGCCATGTTGTTCGGCTTGTTTTGATGCTTTCAATTCCATTTTCATCAGTCATAGAACTACACATTCATTTCCATCATGAGGCCAGTTCTTTACTCAACATCTTTAAAATTTGTATGTTTTCAAGTGGCTATCTTCATCACTCTCATTCACAGTTATGAAATTTCTTCTTCAAGTTTTCGCTTAACTTTGTTTGTAACATTGTTGATCCTTACATTTTTGTCCCCTGCTCATGCTAAAAAAGATATGTCTTTGTTTGAGTTTTTCTTAACGATCTTAACTAGCGCATCATCTTTTGTCATTAGTGAATCACCATTACTTATGATTCTTATCCCAACTGATCCATCACTTAGGATAAGAATAATTTTCATTTTACCATAAAAATAATAAAATTTCAAATATAGGTCATGGGACACTTTATAGAGAACCACATTCTCATCAATTTAACTACAAGTACGCAATTGTTAGGGTTCTAGACCTTAGTTGTCACCATGGTTGTTAAAATCTCGATCTAGATCCTATGATCCTACGATTTTACGATCTCAGCTGCCCAAAACAATTCAAATCTTTCAAGGATCTATGTGATCGTCCAAAATCGGTAAGATCATATGATTCTAACGATTTCCAACGATCCTGATTTCTTGTAATTTTCTTTAACTTGATAGAATTTTCAGTTGGACCAAATGGAAAATAACATTCCAATAGACTAAGTTTTGCTATTCTAATGTAGAGAGATAAAATATCAGTTGAACCCAGATGAAAAATAACATCCCAATAGAGTGTCACATTTTGAGGTTTTTGGACTTAAAATGTATAATTTATGTGATTATTTAACATACCAATGTGTTTTTTTTTTCTCAAATAATGTAGGATTTTACGATTTACGATCCCACCTACCTTCCACGATCTTATATGGGATCCTGATTTTGACAACCTTAGTTATCACAAAATTAATCAACTTTTAACCATTTTACAATGAAATATGCAGAGTGCATATCATCTATTGATTAATTGGCAATCAAACTTAACCTCTCTTCCATTTTATTTTTTAGGGTAAAATATTATTTTGATCCTCAGTTTTACTAAAAGTTTGTTCTTTGACCCTAAATTAAAAAAAAATTCTTTTTTCATTTTTTTATTTTTATAAAAAATCCAATAATTTAAAGACAAAAATAGATATAAAAAAAAGAACTTTTTTTAATAGTTTAGGGATGAAAAAAAATCTTCTTTATATTTGAAGAATAGAAATAAAACCATTTGCAATAATTTAAAAACAAAAATGAAACTTTTACAAATTTAGAGACAAAAAAAAAAAAAAACTTCTTAAAATTTAATGGTGAAAAATAAATATTTGGTAAAATATAGGAACCAAAATAGTATTTTATTTTTAGTTTTAATCTACAACATATGAGAAATGGGATGGGCTAAAAATAAGCACTAGATATTATCAAATTGGATTTGCTCTTTTTAATACAGGTCTGGGTCTAGGTCTAGATTCAAGAAGAAAGAAAAAATATTTCTCACAGCATATGGACTTACATGTGTGGGGTTCACGTGTGATGTGAGAAAGAAGTCCTCACGAGTCACGACCATCTCATTTGATTAGATATTGTTTTCTTTCTATCCTTCCTTACCTATGCATCACTTGCCTCTCCATCAATATTTTCTTCATTCTCAGCCTAATGTAACACTATGTTTGGTTGCAAGTAGGGGAAAAGAAAAGAAAAGAAAAGAGAATGAGAAAAGAAAGGAAAAAGAAAATGTTTTCCTCATGCATATTTGGTAACGAGGAGGGAAGGAGAAAAGAAAAGAATAGAATACACTGAACTTATTTTTTTGTTTAGGTTGCAAATAAAAGTGAAATGAAAAGAAAAATGATTGCTTTTTTACATTTATATCCTAATGAAATAAGGAAAGTAACAAAATTTCATGGGCATAAAAGTAATTTTCAAAATTTAAAAAAGTCAATATTTGCGACCAAGGGAGATTTCTCTCCATTTTCGCCCAAATTGGGCAGACACAAAATGTGGGTCCAGAGAGGGATTTGGTTTCCTCATCTTTCGCTTTTTTCTGTACTATCTTCTCAGCATCTCCATTAACTTCTTTATATTTTTGTAGAGTTTGGACAGTGAACAGTAACATTTACATTTTAGTTACCTACTTTTTTAAATACATATTCTAGCAGATTCTCTATCATTTTTCTATCTCATTTAAATATTATTTCTTCATTTATTATTTATTTATTTTTTAACACACATATCTCCATACCCTCATCCTCACTCCTTTCTTTGCTAATTTTTTTTATTATATTTTATTTTTTTGCTAATGAATAGGCACATCAGGTTTGGAGAACGACAGTTCATTAGCAAAAAACTTTTTGAGTTTCAAAGAAGCTCTTGGAGCTCCTTTTACCTCTTTTTTTTGGTTTCATTCCCTATATTTTGGCTTTATCTACTCTATTGGAAATGCTCTCATCCAAACAATGGATAAAGACTCACTTTCTCATTCTATCAAAAAAAAAAAAGACTCACTTTCTCTTCTCTTCTTTCCTCTTCCTCTCAATCCAAACACAGTGCTACAAGAACCAAGAAAAATTCCCAAAGCAAACCTAGAAACCCCATAAAAGCAAATATACAACCAACCAATGAAACCAAAATCAAAGGCAAGCAAGATGGTCAGATAGAGCAAGGAACAAGCAGTGAGAGTGGAGAACCAAAGACAGAGCAGAAGGCAAGAAATAACACAGTAGCGGAGTCAAATCCAAGAGGACAATTAATTTGTTGACAATAATAAGAAAATAATGGTACCATAAATAAAGCGCAATAAAGACGGCTAATCTTGCTTTAGTAATTTTATTCTAAACCCTTCTTAATATTTGAGGGAATATACCTTTCTTAATAAAGGAATAATCTTTGCATATACTACAGTGTAAAGGGTCCAACTTTGTGGAAGATCCCTTACTATTGTGGGTATCAGCCAAACTATCTAACAATTTAGTTGCAAGTACTCCACCAATCCCCAAACATAATTAAAAGAGTAAAACATTTCTTAATTTGTTCAGACCACTTCAAAAGCTTCACAATCCTAGCTACCAGCCCCTTCTTCTTCTTCCATTTCTGATAGAATAGATAGTATCCTGTCCAATTCGATTTCAAGCAGGGGCGAAGCTAGAATTTTTTGTTTAGGGGGGGCCAAATTTTGGTATTAATATATTAGTTTCGAGTCAAGTTAAATCATCGTACACATGCGTAAACATACATACACAAATATAAATATTAATATTTTGTACTAGAGTAGGTCATAATTTATAAATATATTGTATATAAAATTAACAACTTTCAAATATTTATATTTGCAAGACAATTTTTTAGGGGAACTAATCATATTTTAAACTCCAATAAATTAATATATAAAAGCTGTCTTGTTTGATATTAAACATATACATAAAATGAATTAGAGAAAACAAAAACTATCTTGTCTATATAACTACTAGATCAATTGACAAATTCTATTGGTTTTTAGAAGTATTATTAGACTAACTCAAACATTTGGAGGGGTCAACTTCTATTTTTGTAGCTAAATATTTAAAGCTTTAATACTTATACATAACATAAAATAATTTTTTAAAAATTTGCCCCCCCCCCCCCCCTCCCAAGCCATGCTATAGCTCCGCCCTTGATTTCAAGAGTAGGGGATCCTTTTTCAATTTGTTTTTGGACAAACTGGTTTGACCAACTTGATCATTGTGACAATTTAAGTTGGGAAATGCTAAAACAACTTCATAATGCTTATAAATTGATGAGATAATGATGAATATGATTGATGACACCTTAGTATTAGTATTTTTTTTTAGGTAATTTTGACCTATGACACTACTCCTCCTGATAACTGCTCTTTATTATCAAATCAAGACACCAATTGGTTTTTGGTATAGGCGAGAATTGAATCTCAAATCTATTATTCGACTATAAGAAACTTTACCAATTGAACTAACTAAAACTCACTAATATTAGTAAATATATGTGTTGATTGCATTTTTATAATTAATAACCCATAAGTTTGTAAGGTTATTTTTTGCTTTTTAACCTTGATTCTCGTAATAAAGAAGAACAATTATGCCACTTAGTTATAACACTCTTGAGATCAATTTATAATATGTATATATATATATATATATATATAAAATAAAATTTGTGGTAGCCGAATTCAAGCCATGCATCAAGTTGGGCCATGGCCTCTTAAGTCTATAGCTTTGGTTAATCTATGTCCTAAAAAGGTGCATGTGTGATGTGGCAATTTAGAAAAAAGAAAAAGATTTGAATTATTTTTTTGGTTCCTACTTCGTAAAGTTTGCCTTACGAGTCAAAATGGTTCATAATAGTTCAAATGTATTAGTTTAATTAGTTCCTAATCTTTTATAACTATTTTGACACAATACTAAAAGGTTATAGATTAAACTAACATTTTTGAAATATTAAAGATCATTTTGATACATATGACAAACTTTAGGAACTAAAATGATGATTTAAAAATTATATTAAAAAAAAACATTGTTCTGTAAAGTACCCTTCAATTTGTTCAATGTTTCCAACATATTTAAAAATGTTGCACAAAAAAAAAAAAAAAAAAAAAAGATACTTAAAAATGAATAATAAAAAAAATCCTCATATTGTGGGGGTTATGATATACTATATTTTTTATTATAATCTTTGTACCTAAAATAATAACATTAATGAGAGGTATTATATTCATAACATTTTCATAATATTTTATAACAAATCATAAGTGGTTAATTGTTATTAGTTTAAATTTGAACATATCACTAAAATTACTTTTTTTTCCCTAACAATAACAACCAATAATATTATAACACTTAAGATTTGTTGCGAAAATATTGTGAATATTACATTTCTCTATTAGTAATTAACGGGGGCAAATCTAAAAAAAAAAAAAAAAAAAATCTATGCCAGTGAATTTTTTTATTTTGGTTCCCCTGAAACCTTAGGAATGAAGAAAAAATCTAGAGCATGATTCTTCTGAATTGTGATTGGCTGGATGACGTATATAGGACAAGACTGTGGCAAATACGTAAGTCTGTGAGCATTTAGTACCCATGGATATATACCAGTTTCTATTTTACAACATAAAAAATTACTTTATCTATTTCATTACTCATTTTACAACTTATTTAACATCTCAATTTCTATTTTTTACATACAACTTATTAAAATAATATAAACTATAATATTAAATAATATAAATAATTCAAAGGAGAGAGAGAAGTGGGAGAGAAGAGGAGATATTTTTAAATAAAAGAATATTTTTTTTTTTTTTACATCCTAAGCTTCAGTAAAAAAAAAAAAAATACATACCCACCCTAGATGTATATGTTTTTTTCGCTTGTTGGTTGCTAAAATAGTAACCGTAGAGTTTTTACACTCCAATACTAGTGCTTTAATATAACCATCTTTTTAACATATTTAGTAAAGTATTCATGTTTCAAAATTTGAATTTGCTAGTATAGTGGTTGATGTGGCCTTTATGAGTAAAAAAGGCCATGTGAAATTCGATATTAGTAATGTTATGTTCTATATAATTTTTTAAAAGTGAATCTTGATTTTGTTATTATTGAGCTCTTTACAAAACTTTTTTTTAAAAAGAACTCGATATTAAACTAAAACACTAGACACTTTAGAATCTAATCTCTCTCTCTCTCTCTCTCTCTCTCTCTCTCTCTCTCTCAAATAAGAAGAATAGTTTTCATTTTACCATAAAAATAATAAAACTTCAAATATAGGTCATGGGACACTTGATTGAGAACCACTTGCTCATCAATTTAACTACATGTCCGCAATTGTTAGGGTTTTAGACCTTAATTGACACAAAATTAATTAACTTTTAACCATTTTACAATGAAATAAATGAAGTGCATATTATTATCTATTAATTACTTAGCAATCAAACTTAATCTCTCCCCCATTTTATTTTTTAGGGTAAAATATTATTTTGGTTCTTAGATTTTATTAAAAGTTTTTTCTTCGTCCCTAAATTTTATAAAGTTCTTTTTTCGTCTTTAAATTTTATAAAAAGTTTTTTCAATAATTTAAAGACAAAAATAGAGATGAAAAAAGAATTTTTTTAATAGTTTAGGGATAAAAAAAATTCTTTATAGTTTAAGGACATAAATAAAACAATTTGCAATAATTTAAAAACAAAAAATAAAATAAAAATTTTATAAATTTAGGAAAAAAAAACAAACTTCCTAAAATTTAATGATGAAAAATAAACATTTGAAAAAAATTTTAGAATCAACATAATATTTTATTTTTTAATCTACAACATATGAGAAATGGGATGGGCTAAAAATAACCGCTAGATATTATCAAATCCGATTTGTTCTTTTTAATACAGGTCTAGGTCTAGATTCAAGAAGAAAGAAACAAAAATAAAGCAGACTACACACCAAAGCAAGAGCTAAAACCAAAAAAAAAAAAAAAAATGATGAAACATATTTCTCACAGCATATGGACCTATACGTCGTGCGGTTCACATGTGATGCGAGAGAAAAGTCCTCACGACCATACCATCTGAACAGATATTTTTTCAACAGTGGACCCCATCAGTCCATCAGTCTCTGAAATTTCTTTCTTCTCAGTTCTCACTTTGTCTTGTCTGTTTTCTGTTATCTGTGTCTTTCCTTACCTATGCTGACTTGCCTCTTCATCAATATCTTCTTCATCTCAGCCTAAAAGAGTCAAGAAAAATTCCCAAAGCAAACCTAGAAACCCCAGAAAAGCAAAATATACGACCAACCAATAAAACCAAAATCAAAGGCAAGCAAGATAGCAAGAGAGAGCAAGGAACCAGCAGTGAGAGTGGAGAGCCAAAGACAAAGCAGAAAGCAAGAAATAAGACAGTAGCGGAGTCCAATACAACAAAACAATAATTTGTTGACAATAATAAGAAAATGATATTACCAAGTACCAACCATAAATAAAGCCCAATAAAGAAGGCTAATCTTCCTTTATTAACTTTTCTAATAATCTATTTTGAAAATTTTTTTATAAAAAATTGAAAAAATCATCAACACAGTTTATTATTTTTTTGTTTTTTTATAAAATTTTTTCTAATATAGTTTACTAACGTATGTGCACACGTATTAACAAATTTCTTCTTAATATTTGAGGGAATATACTTTTTTTAATAAAGGAATAATCTTTGCATATACGACCGTGTAAAAGGGTCCAACTTTGTGGAAGATCCCTTGCTATTGTGGGTATCAGCCAAGCTAATCTTAGAATGCAAGTACTCCACCAATCCCCAAACATAATAAAAAGAGTAAAACATTTCTTAATTTGTTCAGACCACTTCAAAAGCTTCACAGTCCTAGCTAGCAGCCCCTTCTTATTCTTCCATTTCTGATAGAGTAGATAGTATCCTGTCCGATTCGATTTCAAGCTTCAACTTTATAATCAGTTAGTTTCTTCTCCTCGCTAGCTCCATGGCGAGGTCGGTTAGTACTACTACAATCCTCAACGTCTTTAAGGTTTTTGTGTATTTCCAAGTAGCTCTCTTCATCACTCTCACTCGTGGTTATGTCATTTCTACTTCAAGTTTTCGATTAACTCTGTTTGTAACTGTGTTGGTCCTTACATTTCTGTCCCCTGCTCATGCTGAAAAAGACTTGTCTTTGTTCGAGTTTTTCGTAACGATCTTAACTAGCACTTCATCTTTTGTCATTAGTGAATCCCCAGTAATTGTGATTCTTATCCTGACTGATTCATCACTTATATCTCACATCAAACCACGGTTGGAAAGATTTCTAGTTAATTGTTCTTTTTCTTCTTCCGCTTCTCTTGTGACCTCCAACAATATCAGAAGATATGCAGAATGTTTTTGGTTGAATATTGGGTTAGTTTCCAATGTCCGGTCCGAACTCCCCCCAGAAGTCATTAGTGAAATTGTAAATCGACTACATACTTTCAGAGGTTTTATAGTGGCTGCAGGGGTTTCCCGAACATGGCGATTTGTTTGTTTGAGCATCAGTAGAAGGTGATGCGGGAGACGAAAGAAGATTATTGTTTATTATTATTTATGTTTGCAAGCCAATTGTATTTTTTATGTTTTAGGATTTATTAGTTTATTAGGCTATTAGTATTTTAATTTAGAAGTAAGGGTATTTTTGTAATAAGGCAATTAGGGTTTCCTAGCCAACTAGAACTAGGGTTTAGCAATCCTTTATAAGCAACCTATTGTACTCTTTGAGAAGATAGTTGATATTTTGATGAATGAAAACAATGGCCGTTTGGTCTTTCTTTGGTCTGGTGCTGACTCCAGGTCTACCCTAGGTGCTGACTCCTAGTGGTTTCCCCGCTTGGTGCTGACTCCAAGCAAGGCCTAGGTGCTGACTCCTAGGTCATATCCCTTTATTTTTCCGTTGTTTCAATTTTGTTCTGGTTGTCCTGCATCAATTTTGGTATCAGAGCCAGGTTGATACCAAAGAAGATTACCAAATTAAGGTCAAGCAAGAGAGCATGTGGTTGTCCTACGTCAGTTTTGGCATCAATTTTGGTATCAGAGCAAACACCGTTCCGTTTGAAACATCACCGCAGTCACGAACCAGAAAAGTATTTAAAAAAAAAAAAAAAAAAATTTCATTCAGTGCCCGTGTTTCTCATCCCATCAAATCACCATTCAGATCCACAAGAAGTCAGCGCCACCATCAGCCTCCATCACCAGCCGCATCCCATTCACACCGGCCACTTCCAATTTCGTTGTCCAGCGCCTCAACGACGACGATCCAGCCTTCAGACCACCATCTGCTCACCTGCTCCAATCGACGCCAGACCATCTACGTCGACCCGCGAGCCCGATCCTGATCCTTGTCAGTGTTGCACCGCCAGAAGCCCTACATCTCGTGCGTCACTGCCAGACTAAACTCCGATGCAGACCTGTTGTTCTCGCGCAAGCCTCACCTGGGTCTACACATTTGAAGTTTTGCTGTTTGTAGACACGTGACTTCACTTCCAAAGCCAGCCCATCAGCCCTAAGTGGGCCACGCCACTTTGGGTTTGAAGTTTCTTTCTTTTGGTTTAATTTGCTGATTTATAATATTGTCAATATATTATTCATGTGTATACCACAAAAAAAAAAAAAATGACTTTCTTTCCTAGTGAACGTGAGAAGCAGCTTAAGGAGGTTGGGAATAGACTCCTTAACCCTCCTTCCTCCATTGATGACCTCCTTACTCTTCTTGATGAAGTTGAAAATTTGTTAGCTTACGTGGAGCAAGTACCATCCAAATCAATGCGAGATGCACTTTTTCCCTCAGTTAAGGCTCTGATCAATAATAAACTTTTGAGACATGCTGAAATGGATGTGAAGGTTTCAGTTGTATCTTGCATTATTGAGATTACAAGAATAACAGCACCAGATGCCCCATATAAGGATGAGCAAATGAAGGAAATATTTCAGTTGATTGTGGCAGCATGTGAAAATATGTCTCATGTGTCTACTTGCTCTTATAAGAAGGTGACTTCAATTCTTGATACCATTGCAAAGGTCAAGTTATGCTTGGTGATGTTGGATCTTGAGTGTGATGCATTGGTTGTTGAGATGTTTCATTGTTTCTTGAAGATGATTAGGTCCAACCATCCCCCTGCTGTACTTTCAACCATGGAAACAATTATGAGTTTGGTCATAAATGAAAGTGAAAACATTTCCTTGGATCTTCTTAGTTCACTTTTTGCTATTGTAAGAAAGGCAAATCAAAATGTTTCACCTATTTCGTGGACATTAGGAGAGCAAATAATCACTAGGATTAATGCCCAGCTAGAAAAGATAATGGCACCCACTCAAAAACTACCTAGCAAGCTTGAGGCTGCACATGATGAGAAAGTTGAAGTTGTTGAACGTGTTTCTGATCAACCCTCCACAGTCCTTGAAGATCTACATCTTGGTGAAGTCGAAAAGGGTAAAACCACAGTGCTTCCTATGGTTGGTAAGGTTCAAGATAAGATTATGTTGATTCCACACATTGATTTTATTATTCCAGAAGAGTTTGACATGGTGGAATTCAAGGTTTTTCTTTTCTCTATGCTCCCTAAGGTGATTCCAGACTTGAAGCAAGTGTTACTTGTCAGCATCCTAATCCTTCAACGCTTTAGAACTCGAGGTCGAGTTTTCTCCAACCAGGGGAGAATGATGCGGGAGACGAAAGAAGATTATTGTTTATTATTATTTATGTTTGCAAGCCAATTGTATTTTTTATGTTTTAGGATTTATTAGTTTATTAGGCTATTAGTATTTTAATTTAGAAGTAAGGGTATTTTTGTAATAAGGCAATTAGGGTTTCCTAGCCAACTAGAACTAGGGTTTAGCAATCCTTTATAAGCAACCTATTGTACTCCTTGAGAAGATAGTTGATATTTTGATGAATGAAAACAATGGCCGTTTGGTCTTTCTTTGGTCTGGTGCTGACTCCAGGTCTACCCTAGGTGCTGACTCCTAGTGGTTTCCCCGCTTGGTGCTGACTCCAAGCAAGGCCTAGGTGCTGACTCCTAGGTCATATCCCTTTATTTTTCCGTTGTTTCAATTTTGTTCTGGTTGTCCTGCATCAGAAGGCCTCAGCTTCCTTGGCTGATGCTTTCCGAAACACTTTCCACAGACATGCGACATTTCTTCAGTCTCTGCGACAACAATCGTTATCAATTACTATTATCTGAAGTCCAAGGAAAACGCTGTTGGGGATCTCCACATGGTTGGGTTGTAACCTTGGGTCCTGATTATGAAACCCACCTTCTGCACCTTATTAAAAAAGTACAAATTCCTCTTCCACCATTAAACACAATTCGAAGACTGGCTGCTACAGAAGAGTGGTTTCACCTTGTACACAAATTCATTCTTTTAAAGGACCCTTCCCATGAGTTGTCGTTCCTTGTCATTGCAATTTTCGGCCCCGTGAATCGCTTAGCTTTTGCTAGAGTGGCTTTCAATAGAGGAGGAGATGGAGCGGCTTTAAATAGAAGAGGACAAGGTCAGTGGGCTATTGTTACCAATCCATATAATTTAAAAGTCAATGATGTTGCATGTTTTAATGATAGAATATATGCACTTTGTGACAACGGCGAGCTGGCGTGCCTTGAACTTGATGCTCCTCTGGCAGCTGAGGTACAAGTTATTGCGCTTGGACCAAGCGAAGAAGAAATAGACACGCCCCTAAAACTATATTTGGTGGAGACATCGGAGAATCTTTTTGGGATTTTTCGTTATGGATTTCGTAACCCTCTGGAGTTGAGGCACGGGACTAGATCTTTTTCGGTTTACAAGTTCGACTTTAGAGCATCGGCTTGGAAAAAAGTGATACACTTGGGAGATCTTGCTGTTTTTGTTGGTGACGGCAATTCCTGGTGCATTCCTACAAGCACTATCCTTTGCAGAAGTAATTGCATCTACTTCACAGATGACAATTGGGAGTGGCAAAGGTACCCAGGAGTGGCATACGGAGGCCATGATGTGGGAGTGTTTAACATGGCACAGAGGGTTATCCAACGCCTTCCATTTGGTAAGAACAACCCTCTTTTTTATTCTCGACCAATTTGGGTTACACCTACTATGCGTTTAGATGAGCTTTATGTCCGTTAGTTTATTAGCTTATCTACTTATGTACAACTTTTCAAGCCTTCTTTTCTTCTATGTACCATTGAACTTTGATTTCTCTAATACCATTGGCTTAATTGAAGTTCCTGATTTCTATGGTGGCCAAATACAATTGGGCATTCTGGTTTGTAAGCAAAGACAGTCTTAAACTAATTTCTAGAATGTTAATGGTTGTGATGCTGTGCATTTAAGCAACTGTGACTCTAATTATCTTATGTTCTGGATTTGAAACAAAATCTGAAAACGCAGTTTAGATGATATTGATCAGTAAATTATTCAAAGAGAACCGTAAAAGAGTAGCAAATTTGTGTAGCTTGCTAATTGCCAACAAGCTGTTGGATTAATTTGCTTTCTTGCTTGAACATGAAATTCTGGACTAAAGCAGATGTAATTTGCTCTTCTTTTTAACAAAAACCAACCATCCTTCTAACATCTTTTCTAGTGGCTTGAAAATGCCTTCTATCTTGATAGTGCCACCTCGAATCCTTGTCATTCTTTGCAGTCATATATGGTAGATTGTAGCAGCCCAAGCAATCTTACATAGATTCATTTGGAACTTTCTTCCCTTAATCTCCTAGTGAAAGAACACAATTTGAAAACTTGTTACCATTATAACTTTTCTGTATTAGTAAATTAATCAAAAACACAAAAATTTAAACATTAAAATCATAAAAGTATTGCTAAGAATGAAAACACTTAAGGATATGGTTTCTACTCTTACTTTGGCTTCTGCAGAAAACACACGTCTCCCTCTTATCCCTAGTTAGCAACTCTGTATAGAGTGGATATCATCAGGCAACCAAACCATTTTGCGCCATTTATCTTAGGGTTTTCTGGTAAAAATCTCGTTCCAAGTTGAACTACAAGTGTACTAACCTGTCTCAGAAGGAATCCAATTCATAACACCTTCCACCCCATGGTTTACCTGATTTTTAGAATTTTGTTGTTTCAGTTACTGTAAATCTATTTATCTCATGCTCTGGATTTGAATTAATTGACTACTTGGGTTTCTTTTTTGGATACATATAAAGAGATAAATCAGAACATTATTTAACTGAACCAGAAGAACAAAAAATCTTTCCTCCAAGCAGAAATAGCAGCAGAAGGAAGAAAAGCAAAGGAAAACACAAAAGCTGTAAATTTTACAGCCCATTTACAACGACAGTGAGTTATTAGAAATTACAACTTACAAAAGACCTTGCTAATTCCTTTGCATCCGCCTCCAGAACTGCAATTTCTGAATGCAAAATTTTTAAATCTCCCTCCACTTGAAAGCTTTGAAGTTTCTCTTCCTTAGCTATTTGCCTATTTCCTCAACCACTGTGACTACTTGTTTTTAGTCCATATAATATATAAATTAGTAAACCATGTTAATTGCCAACAAGCTTTTGGATGGAGCCTGCTGTTGCTTATCAGGCATTCCATTTATAGTGATGGCACCAGACCACAGGTTTGATCCCCTAGGTATTATGATTGTAAGCAGGACACAATCTTAAGCTAATTTCTAGAATATTCATTCTTGTGATGCTGTGAATTTTAGTTACTGTGAACCTATTCAACTTTAGTTATGGATTTGAAATGCAAAATCCGAAAATTCAATTTAGATGATATTGGAAATTAGATTGTTCAAAGAAAGTAGATTGTATAGCATGGTAATTGCCAACAAGCTTTTTGATTGATTTGCTCTCTTGCTTCAAAATGTAACTTTGATTAAAAGAGATGCAATTTCTTCTCCTTTTTAACAAAAACAACCCTCCTTCTAACATCAACTTTAATGGGTCAAAAATGCCTCCTATCTTGAAATTGCCATTATAAATCCTTGTGTTTCTTTGCAGCCATATGTGGTGGAGTAGCAGCCCAAGGAATCTTACATAGCTTCATTCTAAATCTTCTTCCCTTTATCTCCTAGTGAAAGAACACAATTTCGAAACTTGTTGCCAAAATCCTAGTCAAAAAATAACACAAAAACAGATGGTTTCTACTCTTGATTTTGCTTCTGCAGAAAACACACGTCTTCTTGATATTCCCAGTCAGCACCTCTGTATCTAGAGGAGAGTCTATAATTAACAGGCAACATATTGATGAATGCTTATGCTAGAAATGTCATCAGGAAACCTTACCATTTTGCACCTTTCATCCAAGTTGTACAAATCTTATTCCAAGTTGAACTACAAGTGCACTGACCTGTCTTAGAAGGAATCCAATTTATAACACCATCTTCCCCAAGTTTACCTGATATTGTGAATTTTGTTGTTTAAGTTACTGTGAATGTATTTATCTTGAGTTCTGGATTTGAATTACAAATTTTGAAAACTAAGGTTAGATGGAACTGGTAATAAGGTTGCCCCCACAAGTGAGTAAATTAGCAACTGTTAAATGACAGATTGTGTTACTTAGGCTGTAACCAATTTTAGTTATAGCCAACGTCTTATACGAGTCAAATCCAGGCCTATAAATAGCACACCCTCTTTGTATGTAAGTCACTCTAATTGTAATAGAATCTATGTTAGTCATTACTCTGTTAGTCTTTTTTCTATTACATTTTTGTCCTTCTCTTCATACTTCATATTGTGAATTTTGTTGTTTCAGTTACTGTGAATCTATTTTTCTTGTGTTCTGGGTTTGAATTACAAAATGTGCAAACCAAGTTTAGATGAAGTGGTAACAAGGTTGCCCCCACAAAGTGAGCAAATTAGTTGATTACTTGTTTTATATAAATAAACCGGAGTATTATTTGACAGAATCAAACTCAAAAGAACAGAAGAAATCGTTTTGCCAAGAAAGGAAATTCAGCAGGAGGAATAAAAGCTAAGGAAAACACAAAAGCTATACATTTTACAGCCCATTTACAAGATAGTGGGCTGTTAGAAATTACAACTTAACAAAAGACATTGCCAACTCTTTTGTATCCACCACCAGGACTGTTAGTCTGTAATTTCCCACGAAGCTATATCCATCTCAGCATTGATTGCATCAACGCAACTTTTTCAAATATCCAATTTTTTTAATCTAAAATATAATAAATAAAATTGGGGCATCACAACTAAATAATTTCGCTAAAAGTAATACAGACTAGTGAACTAAATTACTAATGAGAAAGTTAGTGAAAATTATAGAACACTACAAGATTGAAAATGTGTACTCTATTATCTTACATGAATAGTGGGTTACATTAATTATAAATTTAATTGGTAGGATTTACTATTATGCGAGATAAACATGACAAAATTAGATAGAATTGAACCCAAAATATTTTATCCATAGTAAAACATGTGACCAATTTGGTTCTCATTAGTGTTATGAAATGTTTTTCTTAAGTCACAACGTTCATTTAATTTCCAAAATTAACAAGTATTTTCTTTGAACACAAATTTGAGCACGATTAAGTTAGTTGAATTATTATTTTTTCTTTTATCAAAATTTAGAAAAAATTTGAATCAGTAATTTTTTTTTTGAATTAGTTTTGAAAGAAAAGGAAAGGGAAAAGGCCAAATTAAAAACAAAAAATTTGGTGAGTAGTGAGATGATAATTATAGGCAAAAATACCTTTTAATGTTATCCTTGTATTATGCGGGTACATTCAATTTGGTTATCTCATTTTCTAAGCGTTGAATTTAGTTCTTATATTTTTTAACTTGCATTCAATCTAGTCTCTACTATTATTTTACTTTGAAAAATACTTCCGCGGCAAATAATGTGAACTACTTGCAAGCATTTTATTCAATAGATTAATTGATGTTGAAGTGTCTAAATTTTAATTGCCACATAAGCTATCTACCAAAATGAGACCCATGCTACTCACATGTGACTAACTGACCCAAGCTTGTATCTGACCCATTATGCTCAAATTAAATGCTCAAACTAAAAATGAAATCCTTTTGCTCGAAAAAAAAAAAAAAAAAAAAAAAAAAAAAAAAAACAAAACAAAACAAAACGAAATCCTCATAACCAAATCCCACTGAGCCAAAGTAAAATCACGACCCATTTGGGATCAATAGAAATAACATCTTTCATATTCTATCAATGTTTTTTGAGCTTCAAAAGTTTTAAAAAGAAAATTAACGATAGAAAAATGCCCAAAATATTTACAAATTGATATCTTCGTTCAAATGGAAGATACCATGTCATATAGATATTCCTTGCCATGTCAAATATTTTATGTGAGAAATTTAAAATAATAGAAGAAATTATAATATACCTCATGTGAGTCATGTCGTTGTTGCTCTAGTTATATGTAGAGAAAAACAAAAAATAAAAGAGATTTTTTTTTTTTGATTCAACGGTTACAATGGGAGGAGAGATTTGAATCCTTGATGTTTAAATTGGAAACACCATGTGGTATAACCATATAAGTTGAATTACAAAATTCTTGATAAAGAGAGCTCTTCTATCTTTGTAAAATAAAAAAATTATAAAATAAAGACAAAAAAAAAAATATGAAGAATAAATCTATACCACATATAATATGGAAGCACCACATTTACTTTTCCAAGCCTCTTGTTATGCCACATCATCAACCATATTTTCAAGAAATTTTCCTCTTTTTTGTGTGTGTGTGTCAAAGTAATCCTCTATTGCCTTATTTAGTTCTCTCTGTGTCCTTTTTTATATATATAAATATATATTTTCTTCCCTTACATTTTGTGTAACCTTCCACTTCTCATTTTCACTCTTCTTCCTTCTTAATTATTTCTCACTCTAACCTTATTCTTTTTGGCAACCCTTCCTCACCCATCTTATTTTCTTTATAAATTTTTTACTACTACATTTACACCTCTCCATCCATCCCCATGTTTTACGGCCTACCAAAAAAAAAAAAAAAGGAAGCTTATACTCACTCTATTTATATATATATATATATATATATATATATATATATATATTTTGATAGATCTATTCTTTTATTTTGTTTTCACTTTTGGTGAATTTTTTTATAAAAATTTTCACTATTGATTTCTTTTGCTAATGTTCATTTAATTGTCACATCAAATTTGCATGGTATGATATAGTGTTATCAAGATATTATAAATTTTATTAAGTTAATCAATTCAATTTTGTTACGGACTACTGTGTACTTTATTGATGTATTGGACATTGTTGCGTATTGGACAGATCTTTGTTGGTGTATGCGTTTTGTGAATAAGGTTGCGTTTTGTGATGGTGGTGGGTTGTAGTGGCCTGTGATAGTGGTCCGGCCATGATGGCTTGGTGATGGTGTTCCACCATGGGTTTTGGGTTTGAAGGGGAGAGAGTAGAACAAAAGAGAGAAGAAAGAAAGAGAGACTGAAATGAAATAATAAGAGAGAGAAGAAAAATAAGCCAATAATTTGTATATATATAATTTGGTTTTTAAAAAATAATGTTGTTATACTAGACGATTGAATTTTTTTTTATCAAAAGATAAATTTGTATATATATAATTTGGGCTTAAAAAAAAATATTATTGTTACACTAAATAATTATTTGCTATCATGATGATTGAGAAATTGTTTTAGTAAAAAAAAAATGTATAAGTATAATTTAGAGTTAAAAAAATCACTTGTTAACACTAGATGATTATTTGCTATCATGTGGTGGCGGCAGCGGCGGCGGTGGAAGAGTCGGTGGCGTTGGTGGTGGCGGTGGTAGTGGCAATGGTAACGGTAGTGATTGTGGGTGGTTGCGATTGTTGTTTATTGTAGTGGATATATTATTTTATTGCAGTAGATATATTATTTTATTGTGATGTTTATATTATTTTATTGTGTTGAAAGCTAAAATAGATCCACTGCTGTAGCATGTGAGTAGGTAAAATAGATAAAGTAACTTTTTGTGGTACGAAATAGCTAAATTTTTAGCTCCACTGCTATAGATGCTCTTAGGAAAGTAGAAAAAAGTGAACTTCTTAAAAACTGGCAGGACATCGAAGGCTAAAAAATTGGAGTTAGTACACACTGATTTGTGGGGGCCTTCTTCGGTTGCATCCCTTGGAGGTTCAAGGTACTACATCACTTTCATTGATGACTTAAGCAGAAAGGCATGAGTTTATTTTTTGAAAAACAAATCTGATGTATTTGAAACTTTTAAGAAGTGGAAGGTCATGGTTGAGATAGAAACATGTTTGAAAGTAAAATGTTTGAGGTCAGATAATGGAGGAGAGTACATAGATGGAGGGTTCAGTGAGTATTGTGCTGCACAAAGAATTAGAATGGAGAAGGCTTTTCCTAGGACACCATAGCAGAATGGTGTGGCTGAGCACATGAACAGGACTCTCAATAAGCGTGCTAGGAGTATGAGGTTGCATGCTGGACTACCAAAAACTTTCTGAGCTGATGCTGTTAGCACTGCAGCTTACCTGATAAACCGAGGACCATCAGTTCCCATGGAGTTCAGGCTTTCTAAGGAGGTTTGGAGTGGTAAAGAGGTAAAGTTTTCCCATTTAAAAGTTTTTGGTTGTGTTTCTTATGTTCATATTTATTCTGATGCTCGTAGTAAACTTGATGCAAAGTCTAAAATATGTTTTTTCATTGGCTATGGTGATGAGAAATTTGGCTATAGGTTTTGGAATGAACAAAACAGTTTAATCATCAGAAGTAGAAATGTAATATTTAATGAACATGTTATGTACAAGGACATGGTAACTGTAGTGTCAGATGTTATAGAGATAAATCAAAAGAAATCTGAGTTTGTCAACTTAGATGAATTGACTGAAAGTATTGTCAAGAGCAAGGGTGAAGAAGATAAGTAGAATGTAGATTCACAGGTAGATCAGAGTACACCTGTAGTTGAAGTCCGTAGATCTTCTAGGACCATTAGACCTCTATAGTGCTATTCACCCATTCTAAATTAACTCCTGTTGACTGATGGTGGTGAGCCAGAGTGTAATGATGAAGCCTTGCAAGATGAGAATTCAAGCAAGTGGGAGTTAGCCTTGAAGGATGAGATAGATTCCTTGTTGGGGAATCAAACATGGGAACTGACTGAATTGCTAGTAGAAAAGAAGGCTTTGCACAACAAGTGGGTATACAGAATAAAGAATGAGCATGATGGTAGCAAATGTTACAAAGCCAAATTAGTTGTTAAAGGGTTCTAGTTAGGGGTGTCCAGACCCGACCCACACCCGCCGGACCGACCAAACCGCTCGATCTCCACCTGATTTCAGCCCGAACCGATGCTCCTGAAGGTCGGTTACGGGTTTCCACTCCCAAGACCCGACGCCGACGGGTCGAGTGGCGGTTTTCTTCTCCAAAACCCGAGCCACCCGACCCGACCGATGTTACATACAAATCCGGCCAACTTCGGCAAGATCAAGCTTAGATCTGGCGAGATCTCGACCGTATTTGGTAAGATCGAGCTTAGATCCGACGATATCTCGACCGTGTTTGAGGAGATCCGGCTATATCGAGCTTAGATTCGGCGATATCGAGCTTAGATTCAAGGAGATCCGGCGATATCAAGCTTAGATTCGAGGAGATCCAGCCAAATCCCAGCAATTTTTAGCAAAAAAATGCAATCCGGCGAATATTTCCAGAATCTGGCGAGTTTTCCAGATTCCGGCGACGCTTTTTTTCTCAAATTTCAATGCTTTCTTTATTTCGGCAACCGACCCTGCCCGACCAACCCTCACCCTCACCCGAAACCGACTCGACCGAGTTTTCCGGCGGGTCGAGTCCGGGTTCCTCCGCCCTCCACCCGACTCCGGCGGGTCGAGTCCGGGTTGGGTCTAAAACCGACTCGGCCCGACCCGTGGACAGCCCTAGTTCTAGTAGAAGAAGGACATTAACTACTCAGAGATATTTTCTCTATTTATGAAGATGTCAACAATTAGACTGGTACTGGGAATGGTGGCTACAGAAAACTTACATCTTGAGCAGTTAGATGTGAAGATGACATTCCTTCATGGTGACTTGGAGGAAGACATTTACATGATTCAACCAGAAGGATTCATTGTTCACGGACAAGAGAATCTAGTCTGCAAACTGGGAAAGAGCTTGTATGGCCTAAAACAAGCTCCAAGATAGTGGTACAAGAAATTTGACAATTTTATGCATAGAATTGGATTCAAGAGATGTGAAGCTGATCACTGTTGCTATGTTAAATCTTTTGACAATTCTTACATCATTTTATTGTTGTATGTGGATGATATAATTATTGCAGGGTCTAGCATTGAGGAGATTAATAATCTGAAGAAGCAATTGTCAAAATAGTTTGCGATAAAGGATTTGGGAGCTGCAAAGCAAATCCTTGGTATGAGAATCATTAGAGACAAGGTTAATGGTACATTGAAACTTTCACAGTCAGAGTATGTGAAGAAAATTCCCAAACTCTCACATTGCCAAAGAAAACATTTGATTTTAGGAAGCGTAAGAACTTCCCAAACCCAACTTCCCATAAAGGAATCAAATTGATTAGATTTCTCCGTCAAGCAAGCCAGTTTATAAGCTTCTTTTAATTCAAAACCACCATTGGGGGAAGATGACCAAGATAACTGGTCTGCACCACCTACAACGATAGAAATTGGAGTTGCTTTAATTTTTTGGCGGAAGGCCGCTGGAAAAACAAAGGATAATCTTCCCCAATCCCAGCTATTGTTATGAACAATGTCTTTGAGCAGTAAGGAATCCTCTCCCCTATTCAAAGGACCCATAATGAGGCTTCTAACTGGTCCTTCCCTCATCCACTTATCAAACCAAAAGGACAAGTTGCTGTCGTTCCCTACAATCCACTTTGTGCCACTGTTGAACACTTTTTCTCCTTTTTTTAGTGCTGTCCAAATGGTAGAACAGATTCAAGGCCTTGAGAGGGGCTGCCTTTGCCAAGGTTTGTACTTATGAGAGAGGAAACAAGCCCACAAGCTATCTTTCTCCTAGTGAAAGTGCCAATTAAGCTTGGCTAGGAAGGCAATATTTTTTTCCTTGGCAGATTGCAGCCCAAGACCTCCATACTTTTTAGGTTTGGTAATTTTCCTCCAATTCACTATATGGAATTTCTTCTTGTTATCAATAGAACCCTTAAGGAAATTATGGCATAACTTATTCACACACTGAGTTATTTTTGGAGGAAGAGAGGCATATTGCATATAGTAATTAGGAATAGTAGCAATGGTTGCTTGGGTAAGGATAAGTCTATTTGCAAATGAGAGAAGGTGGGTTTTCCAACCGGCAAGTCGACTTTGAATGCGATCAATGACAGCTCCGAAGTCTTAAGATATAGAAGTGTGTTTGATTGGAAAACCAAGGTAAGGAAGGGGTAGACCGAAACTCCAATACATTGCACAAATTATCCCTAGTGTGTTGGGGAGTGTTAGGAGAGAAAAACACTCGGGATTTTTCTGCGCTTACCTTTTGACCGGATAGCTCACAGAAGGTGTCAAGAGCATCTTTGATCGCAGTGAAATTTTTCAAATCAGCCTTTGCAAATAATACAAGATCATCAACAAAAAATGGATGAGAGAAGGCTAACCCCCCTCAAAAAGCCACTACGGGATTCCAAAGCTTGGCTTCGCATTTTTCTAATATAAGCGCCCCTAGAACCTCCATACATAAGATAAACAAATAGGGGGATAGAGAGTTGCCTTGCCTTATTCCCTTGGAAGGCTGAAAAGGATCGAGAGCTCACTCATTAAGCAAAATAGAGATAGAAGTTGAGGACACATAGCTCATTATCAAAGATATGAGTTGATTTGGGAACTTGAACAGAGTCAAGGTATCTCTAATAAAACTCCATTCAAGATGGCCATAGGCCTTTTCCAAATCAATTTTAATAGCCATGACCCCTTATTTGCCCTTTTTCTTTGACATGGAATGAATCAGCTCTTGTACAATGATAGCATTGTCCACACTCTTTCTCCCTGGGACGAAGGCTATTTGGAGAGGGGAAACTAGCCCTGCTAATAAAGGTCTGATGCGCCAAACAATAATTTTGGTTACCACCTTATATACTGAGTTACATAACCTAATAAGCCGATAATGATTAAGAGACTCAGGGCTTTTGCATTTGGAGATAAGGGAAATGAGTGTATTGTTGAGATAATTAGGAACCCTTCCTGAGCAACAAATATTTTTAACCTCCCCCTTAATTGACTCCCCTAAAATGAGCTAGAAGCGCTGTAAAAATCTAGCATGGAGCCTGTCTGGGCCTAGAGCTTTGTAAGGTTTGAGAGATTTAAGTGCAGAGAAAATTTCACTATCATTAACCGGAATAATTAGCTTTTCTATATCTTTACTGTTCAGCTTACATTGCCAAAAAGGGGGGGGGGGGGGTGTGCCACTCTTCAAGAGAGGAGCTGTGGTGGGAAGTGGTGAAAAGCTCCAGAAACTCCTTCTGATGAAGCTTGCAATATCTTGCTCATTATTAAGCCAATTTCCCATTCTATCTTTCATGCTGACTATACGGTTTTTCCTCCTACGCACAAGGGCTAAAGTGTGAAAGAAAGCTGTGTTCTTATCTCCCTCGACCACCCAAGAGATACGGGCTTTCATACTCCAAAAATCAGCCTCTAACTTAGAGATTTCAGCAAGCTCAGACCTAAGGGATCTCTCTAACTCAATTAAAAACTCATTTGGGCCATTTCCAAGCGCAATTTGGATGCCCCACAATCTGGCACAAATTCTCTTCTTTCTATGAAAAATGTTACCAAACTAATTTTCCCATCAAAGGGGAGTTTATCAGAAATATCCTTGGCCCTAGAACCACTAACTTTTGTTTCAGTGAGAATCAAAATGGCAGGGCGGTGACTTTGTGCCAAATCACAAATAATACTATAAAAGGATGGGCTTAAAGCACCCCGACAATTCTAGATTAACATATTCATAATTAAAAATGCTTTAATAACCAGGACAAGAAATAAAATCATACGAAGGCAGAGGCATCACCTTCATCCTCAATCATCCCATCTGGGTCGTAGTCACCATCCGCCAGGGGAGGTTCAAAGAATTCCTCCTCTTGCATCATTGAAGTGCCATCTTTCCTGGGGCTAACACTTACAACTTCCTCATGTCCCTTACTTTGTGGTCTGAGACTAGGATCAATGTGTTTGAAAATGGCGTTGGAGACATTAGCTGAAGTCATAGAAATCAACTTCTCTTTGTCCCTCTCCAAATCGGTATGTTGGTTTAGAGCATCTTCCTGAGGTGTATTGACCATGGCATGACTTTGGCCTATTTCTTTTCCTTTTCCATAGCGCTAGCTGCCGGGGAGATCATCATTGTGCCTAGAGCCATGAATGTGATGTTTGGTCGAAGAGGGTCTGAAAGCAACGACCTAGATTGCTTTGGAGTGACCGAGGTGGGCTTGGTAACACTTTTGCTCTCAAGAATTTGTCTGTAGTGAGTTCCTTTAGGTCCAACAATGCTCGATATTGTTGTCTATTTTTAGGGCTGTTGTGTGGTTTTTGCTGGTCAACGCAGGGGCAAGAGGGTATAGAGTTGGACTGCACAACTTTCTTGGCTGGGTAAGTGCTTTTTGCCACATATGCATTACTTGGGCCTTGGGGTAACGGGCTTGGGCTTTAGTGATACATCATTATCATTGTAGCTAGATAGGTTGGCTCAAAGCTTAGATGGGCCTGCAGATTGGGCAGGAGCTTTGGCCAAAGGTTTTGGAATCTCTCCAACTTGGAAGGTTGGACAGCGTCTTTGTTTCCTTTCTTAAGCCTGCCTTTTACGTGAAACCAAAACCCATGGCCTATACGCCTCCTCACTAGGGGTACTATGGTCTTGTGGTGCATGCATCTCCTTCACCTCTCCGTCGTTGTTTGTTTTCTCCGGTGTTCTAGTTGTGAACGGGCAGCCCTCAAACTTGTGCCCGATGTGCCCACAGGAAAAACAGAGAGCACTAATCCCCTCATACTGTACTGGTTGTTTAACACCACCAACCTTTAAAAATTTGACAAGCGGTTTATCAAAGTTTACCTGCACACATAATCTTGAGAAAACGCCCATGAGCTTCAGCAGCTGTGTGTATCAATTCTTAAGACAGGGCCGATAGCCTTACTTAAGTCTTGCAATATTGATGGCTCATAATACTCAATGGGGGAGCTCTAGCAGACGAACCCAAACAACTACAGATACAAATGAGACACAAGCCGTGGAGGGCTTGAAATTTGGCTCAAAACTCCTAAGAGATAAATAATGCCCTCCAACAAACCAAGGGCCTCCCTGAAGCACTCTGGCATAGTCTTCTTTCAGTAAGAATCGAGTTAAAAAGAAATCCTTACCTAATGCAATACAGTCCAGTCTGCCACTTGGTTTCCATAGCGCCATAAGCTTGGAAATGAGGAACTGATAACCCACAGTCTTACCAACAACCTTGACAATCAATGCATTTGTCCATTTGGCTCGAATACTAGCTTTCCTTACCCCAGATAGGTTCATGGCAATCACCCCTGCTTCAGGATCTGATTCTTCATCATCAGAATGCACCTCCGTTTCCATTCCATAATCAGCGACAAAGGCCTGTTCATAGGCCCCTGGTATCTCGCCAACAAGGCTCTCCTTGTAGGAGACACTTTGTGTTACCCTCCCGGTGGTCTTCCTTAACCTTTTTGGTACTGCGCTCAAGTTCTTCGTCCTCTTCTCTGGACCTCACAGCCGTGTCTTGAGACATTCTGCAGTCAGATATGGTTCCTTATTACCTTTTCTTTTAGATCTCCCTCAAAGACTCTAAACAAAACTACCGCAACTCTTCTTGTTTTGGGTAGAGATAGTTGTCCAAACTATTTCGATGCCTTTGATTTCTTTTCTTCCCCAGTCGCACATCACAGTCACAGAGTGTAGAGACATAAGAGCATCCACAGCAGTGGATGTATATTTCTATCATCTAAAAGTCACTTTATCTATAATTTTAGCTATTACCTCCTCACACTCCACAGCAGTACATCTATATTTTTAGCTATTTGATTAAAATAATACAAAAAATTCATTACAATAATAATAAAAAATTTCACAGCAAGCACAGCCATCACCACCGCCACCACAGCACAACCATCACCACCACCACAGCAAACAGCAGTTCACAGCAGAAAAAAAAAAAAAAAAAAAAAACCCAGCACAGCGATGGGCGATCGGTGATGGGTGATGGGCGATAGGATCGGCGATGGGCGACGGCTTGGGCATCGGCGATGGGCGATGGGATCGGCGATGGGCTTGGGCGACGAGTGGGTCGGCGATGGGCTTGGGCGACGGGTGCGATCGGCTTGGGCTTGGGCGACGGGTGGGATCGGCGACGGGTGGGATCGGCGAGCTGAGAGTTTGAGAGAGCAGAGAGCTGAGAGAGTTTGAGCTGAGAGTTTGAGAGAGGAGAGAGTGAGGCAGAGTGAGAGGAGAGAGCTGAGAGTTTGAGAGGAGAGAGCTGAGAGGAGAACAACGGAAAAAAATTTTTATTTGAGGGAGGAATAAAAAAATATTTTTTTTTTTAGCTTTGAGCTACAGTACACATCTAAAAATAGATGTGTATTGTAGCTGTGGAGCTATATTTTTTAAATATAGCTCCACTGCTGCAGCCTTGTTTTTGGTAAAAGATGGTGCTAAATAGCTATATTTTTAGCAATATAGCTATTTAGCACCACTGCTGTGAATGCTCTAACGATCTTTGGTATCTAGTTTAAATTTCTTTTCTTAAAAAAAAAAAAAAAAAATCAGAAGTTCAACCAAAAGATCTCGACCATAGATCTGAAATAATTCGTCTTTTTCAGTAGTCTTACTCTGACAAAGATGTGGGCCCTTTACCTATGATGGCAGATGGCCGCTCCCTTTTTTTTGATAGGAGATGCCCGCTCCTTTCTTTAGTGAAATCGTCGTTTTCTGTCTTTAATAAAATGGGAAAGCGACGTTTTTTATTTATTTATTTATTGTGAAACGTGAAAACGACGTTAGGGAACCATTTTAATTCAATGGTTGAGATTGAATTGCTTCTTTCAATTTTGCAATCTCAGCCATCAATCGGAACTTATAAGAAGAGAGGGGAACCAATCTATTGCTCGCTTCATTCCTACTCTAGAGAACCCGGAAAGGAAACCATAAATCCAGAAAAGAAATCTCAGAGAAAGGAAAATCCAAGCAAACATGCAGTAGTGAAAGGGATCTAAGAAGATCAACAACAACTATTGTGTCCAATCTTAGATCAGATCACGGCGAAGGGTAGTCTTAAACTTCTTTCTCCCTTTTTATTATTATTTATCGTTTTATTTTTTTAAAATTATTTTTATTTTGATTGTACGAGCGTTTGGCAACACCAAGAATCAAAGGCAAGCAATCACAGCCGACAGATAATCAGACATGAAGAAACCAGCAGTGGAAGCCTTGACAAAGCAGAAAAGTATAGAGAGGCAGGTATAACAGAATAATAGTAAGTCGTTCATCATCCATATTGTGATATTGAACAAAACACACACACACATATAACCCATCAGATCCATGATCTCAACAATCTCCAATTCATGGATCTTCCATTTACACCACCTGTATACCCAAAACCTTCACTTACCAACGATCTAGGCACCAAGAGAGGAGCTATGATAGAATTCCGTAGAGAGACAATCAGCCGCTTCGGCTGTGGCGGCTGTGTGGAGAGAGAGAGAGAGAGAGAGAGAGAGAGGGGGTCTACTTTAGATGCCGATGTACCGATTTGAGAGAGAGAGAGAGAGATGGCATCCCCACCAAGGAACGGCAGCGTTGGCCGGTGAGAGGTGGATATGGAGAGGATGTCCGAGAGGGGGTTGAGTGGTAATCTGTGTGGGTCGGGTCGGTCGCTGAAATGGTGCCCCAACCCGGTTGGATGTGGCCCAGGGTTGGGGCCGGGTAAGCCCCAACCCGGCTATCATTTGTTTGTAATCAAAGCCCAAGTCGATCAGTCCATAAATCACACAAACACACCCAACAGGCCCACAGCCTTCGAAAACAAACAACTTGGTCCAAGGCCCACAGCCTTAGAACCCCTTTCCCCCTCTCTCTCTCTCTCTTTCTCGTGTGTGCGTTTGTTTCTCAAAAAAAAAAAAAAAAAAAATGACACGCAAGCGGGTGCTGCAATTCATTTCTTCTTCTTCGTCTGGCCTTGCCTCACTTCTGTCTTCTCCGATCTATTAGCTTCTTCATACACAGCTCACCTAGCCAGCGTCATGAGTTCAGTAAATGTTTTACTTGTCGACTTTTTAAAATTCAGTGTCCATTTCCAAGTTGCCATTTTTCTCACTCTCATCCGCGGTTACTTTATTTCCACTTCAAGCTTTCGAGTAGCTTTGTCTGTAATTTTATTGGTCCTTTCGACTCTGTCCCCAGTTCAAGCTGAAATAGAAGTGTCCTTCTTCGATTTTACTCAAAGGGTTGTAACCACCATTTCATGTTTTGCCGTTAAAGAATTTCATTCAATTTTGTTTGGTATCGTAGCTGATCGATCACTCACTTTTATTATTCAACTTCGAATAGATAGAATTTTTCCAGATGATCGATCTCCTCTGGTTACCTCGAACAGTTTGTTACAATCCAATCAACACCATCCCCCAAACTGGTCCAATCTTCCCGCTGATATGATCAGCGAAATCGTAGATCGATTACCTAATTTCAAAGATATTAGGGCGATTTCAGCTGTTTGCAACCCTTGGCGTGATGCTTGTTTGGAAATGAAAACTAAAAGCCCTACGTGGCCATGGCTGATGTTTTCCGACACAATAGATATCCGCCCACGGCGCTTTTTAAATATGCGCGACAACAGACATTATCAGTTAGAATTACCTTCAATTCGCGAAAGACGCTGTTGGGGGTCTCCACATGGTTGTGTTGTAGCCGTGAGTTCTGGTTATGAAATCCGCATCGAACACCTGATTAAAAGAGTAGGGATTGCTCTTCCGCCGCTAGACACAATTCGAAGACTGGCTCCTAGAGAAGAGTGGTTTCGCCTTGTACACAATTTCAATATTTTCAATGACCCTTCCCAAAAGATCTCATTTCTAGTCACTGCTATCTTTGGCCCAATGAATCAATTGGCTTTTGCCAGAGTGGCTTCCAGTAGAGGTGGAGAAGGAGAGGCTTTGAGTAGAAGAGGACATGGCGAGTGGGCTATTGTCAACAATCCAAACAATTTCAGATTCAAGGATGTTGTACATTTTAAAGATCAAATTTTTGTACTTTGTGATAACGGCATGCTGGTGCGCCTTGTTCTTGATGCTCCTGGGTCAGCTGAAGTACAAGTTATGGCTTCCAAACCACAAGATGTTAAAAAACCCCAAAAATTATATTTGATGGAGTCATCGGAAAATCTTTTTGTAGTTTTTCGTTATACACGTCGTTTTCCTTTGAAGAGGAGGCACAAGACTGTATGTTTTTTGGTCTACAAGTTCAAAATCAATGAGAGGGCTTGGGAGGAAGTAAGCGACTTGGAAGATCATATTATTTTTGTTGGTGATGGCAATTCCTGGTGCATTCCTACAAGGAATACCAGTGTCAGAACTAACAGAATCTACTTCACCGATGACAATTGGGAGTACCAAACGCACCCAGGAGTAGCATATGGAGGCCGTGATGTGGGAGTGTTTGACATGGCAACTGGGGATATTCAACAACTTCCATTTAGTAAGGACAACCCTCTCTATTATTCTCGACCAATTTGGGTTACACATACTTTGCGTCTGGATTAGCTTTTTACCATCAGTGTTTCCCCACTTATTATGATTCTAGGTATGATTGTATGTTTCCCAACTTTCAGCAGAAAGCTAATCCAAACGCTCACACTTAGTATACTTTAGTTCTCTAATGCCATTGGTACTCTGGTTTGTAAGCTGGACACATTCTTGAGTTAGTATCTAGAATATATATGGTTGTGATGCTGTGAATCTATTTGTCTTGTGTTCTGGCTTTCAAATAACAAAATCTGAAAATTCAATTTAGACTATATTTGTAAGTAGATTGTTTAAACAGAGCCCTAAAACTGAGTCAATTAGTCTAGCATGCTGATTGCCAACAACTTTTGTATTGATTCCACACCCCCCCAACAACACAACCCCCCCCCCCCCCCCCCCCCCCCCCCAAAAAAAAAAAAAAAAGTTGACTGGAACTAAAAGCAGACGCTACTTCTTTTTAACAAAAACCAACCCTCCTCCTAACATCATCTCTAACGGCTCGAAAATGCCTTCTATATTGTTATTGCTACTATGAATCCTTTTGTTTGCAGCCATAAATGGTAGATTGTAGCAGCACAACCAATCTTACAAGCTTCACTTGAAAACTTCTTTAACACAATTTTGAAACTTGTTGCCATAAACAGACGATTTCTACTCTTAATTTTGCTTCCGCAGAAAACACATAACAAGTCTTCCTTTTATCCCTGATTAACAACTCTGTATAGAGTGGAGAGTCTACCTACTGATGTATGAATGCCAGGAATATCAACAGGAAACCTAACCATCAGCATCTTTCATCCTATGTTTTTCTTGTGTAAATCGCATTCCAAGTTGAACTATGAAGTGTGCTGGCCTGCCTTAGAAGGAATTCAATTCATATATAAAACCTTCCTCCCCAGGTCACTTGATGTTATGAATTTTTGTTGTTTCTGTTACTGTGAATCCATTTATCTTGTGTTCTGGATTTGAATTAGAAAATATTAAAACTAAGTTTAGTTGAAATTGATGTTGTTGCCCCCAAAAACTGAGTAAATTAACTGGCTACTTGTTTTTCTTTTGTTTTTGGATGTATGTAAAGAAATAAACCAGAATATTATTTAGCTGAATCAAAAGAAGAACATAGATCTTTTCCCAAAGCAGAAATAACAGGATTAAGACAAGCCAAGGAAAACACACAAGATATGTGACTTACAGCCCATTTATGAAGACTGAGATATTAGTCAAATTGCAACTTCCAAAAAGCCTTACTAACTCCTTTGAATCCACCGCTAGGACTGCTATTTCTCACGATACAGTATCCGTAATAGCATTGATTGCATCAATGCAAAATTTTGAATATCCCTCCCCATGAATGAATGCTTTGAAGTTTCTCTTCTTTAGCAAATTGCCTTTGCCTCAACCACCAATTTCAAAAGTGTTGGTCTAGACAAGAAAGAATCATCTATTATTCTAGACAATGAGGCCACGACCTCAGTTTAATCATCCCGGATCCTGCGAATACAATTCTACTGATTTTAAGCGAATTTGACTGTGATGAAATCAGCCAAAAGAAAAAGGTTCTCGTTACTGTTATAATCGGGTTTAATTGGAAATGTTGTACTTAAGTCATAATGGTTACTGAATTTCAAAAATTAACCTGCATTTTCTTTTAATGCCAATTTGAGTATGATCAGCTCAACTGAGCCACTTCGTTTTTTATAATTTTATTGAACGACTAAAAAAAAAAAAAAATTTCTGAGTCGTATTAGACGGAAATCAAAGAACCCAAATTAAAACAAAATTGTTGCTGTTGATGAATGGTGACTACATAATTGATCAAGTGCCTATTTTTGGCAAATTTCTTCCTCCCCCATTAGCTTTCATTCACACACAGCAGACCTGGCTCCATGCAGATTGGTGTGAATTTTCAATTCCATTAATGAGGCCAATAGGTGCTTTACTTGACCTTCTTATCATTTCCTCAAGTTTAAGAACGCTTTTGGCAAGTTCGTTGCTCTGTGAAATGCACTTCCTTGTTCGTGCGGCAAAAACTTGTTCTTGCGTTAATTATTCCACAATGATATCGTTGATAGTGATTAGTTTTATGACAAGGGTACCATGACTTATGTTTATTATCCAACCTCTTTTGGAAAGGTCTATAGTTATAACTGTTCTTTTATATCTATTATTTGTCAAATTATGCCTAGCTCCCAAAGAATTAAGTGTTTTTTTTTTGTCAGATATCATCGAATTTTAACTTATGACAGTCACTCTATAATAAATATTCTTTTTCATCAAGTTAAGACACCAATTCGCTTTTTATATAAATAGGGTTTGAAATACAAATCTCTTATTTGACACAAAAAAAAAATTTTACCTAAAAATTAAGAGTTGGCCCAAATGATTGATTCTAAAAAAATAAAATGATTTGCTAGAACAAATTTATAGTCCCTTAAAAAAAAAACAATATATCTATATCAAATCCGTAAAAGCTTTCTTGGGTTAAAAAAAACAGTCAGTAAAAGCTTAAAACAAAGAAGATCAAAAGAATAACCACCTCCATTTTTTAAGTGTTGTGGCTGATGATTGCTGCCATGTCATCCAAAATTGACCCCCAAGCATTGACCTCAGTGCTATCAAAAAGAGCAAAGCCGAGCCAGCAGGGACGACTGGACAAGGTTGCACCCCACCCCCTCCCCACTAAACCTTAATTTTTTTTAAATACTAAATAGTAATTTGAATGTATTTTCTTATCTTAATGTAATTATTAAGAGAGAAAAAAAAAAGAAAATCTTATACGCAACCTTAGAATTATCAACTGGTATATATTAATATTATTACAACGTCAAAAAAGAAAAAAACTTCTACAATGATATTTACTTAACATTTTTTTTCCAATAAACCCACCCTTTAATAGTTGGAAATGAAATGAAATGAAATGAAAGCTAAGATGCAATGAATAAAAATTGATGATTTTAAATTAACTAAAAAATAAAAACGTCATACAGTCTCTTTTAAAAAGAAATCAAGGTGTACATAGAACATTTTAAAAATTCCAAATATATTATCATACTTTTAAGTTAATTTAATTTTTTTTTTCTTTGCTTTAATTAAGAAATGAAATGACTTGTTTGAATATTTTATATTTAGGTTAATCTATTAACTTCATAAGCCACATATTGATTATTTTTATTTATATCTTTTACTGTTTCAGATATATATTTATTTTCATCTTTTCTTTTCTTTTTTGATCACATATTTATTTTCATCTTAGAGTATGAAGTACCATAAGTATAATAACAATGCTTATACTAAGTATCAACTCCTTTCTATAATAAAAATAAAATACCAACTCTAACACCAAGTACAAAAAAACAAAAATTATAATTTATATTCATGACATTATTTTTTTCTATGTCAGTCAAATATTTCGTGTAATTAATTAAGTACTTCTTACTAATATTAATTAGTTTGGCTTTCAACATTTTATTTGAATCATGCACCATATGGACTAAAATCTAGACTCTACCACCTCTGCATGTGCATGGGCCATTAGTCCATTACTCTACCCCTCCACCTTCACAATTTCTCTATTTTTTGAAATTAATTTATATTTGCCTAGTTTTGTCTGAGACTATGTGTTTGGAACCCAAACTTTCAGAGTGCTGATATAGCAAGACACTTGAAAAAAATTATGTTCATTTAAATTTTCGGTCATCTGGTAATTATTCAAAAAAAAAAAAAAATTGGTATGCTAATTCATGTACGTATTTACGTGTTTGATTTTTTGTGATTCAACTCCCTTTTATTTATTTATCTGAGATAGATTTCTACAATGAATTAGCATACAGGATTAGTTGTAAGTTTATTAGGCTCTGAATTAGGATATATAAACCAGAGGCTTGTCCATTGATTAATTAATGAGAATTTTGTTTAGCAAACAAATTTTACATAATTTAAATGAAATATACCACACACAAAAAAAAAAAAAAAAATTTGCTGTTGATTGATCGATCAGGTAAAAAAACACTGTTCACACATTATGTTTCAGATTTAAGGAAGTTCCATTGTTTGTTAAAAACCAAGTTGATTCTGATGTTTGTTCCTAAATAAGTGAAATAAAAACGACTCTGTTCTTCTCAAAAAAAGAAAAAAGAAGAGAAAGAAAGGGTTTTGTACAATGTTAAGGGTAGTACAACTGTACATGTTCATGGATCATTTTCTTGGTTCTTATTTCTTTGTCTGTTTAGTGTCTTTTTTCTTTTTTCCTTTTTTTTTTTTTTTTTTTTTTGGTACAATGAATAGTTTCTTAGGTAACTATGGTCTATTTGGATACCGCTTATTTTGCTAAAACTGAAAACTTATTACTGAAAGTACTGTAGATAAAGGTAAAAGTAAGTTGAAATAGTACAGTAGCATTCATGAATAGTACCAAAAAAATGCAGTGGAGCCCATAAATAGTAGCAAAAATAATCTAAATAGTAAAATAATTTTAATTTTTTATTGGTATCCAAACACACACTAAATTAGGGCTATCCACGGGTCAGTCTAGGTTGGGTTTGTGCCCAACTTGAAACCGACCCAATCACTTCGGGTTTCCCGTGCTTAGACCCGCTACCGATCAATGAACGGAGTCAGTTCGAGTGGTCGGATTTTCATCAGGTTCAATCGGTCCTCGGTCGGTTTCGAGTTATGCGAAAATCTACCGAATTTTGCTAAAAGTAGTAAGATCTAGCGAGACATGGCCGGATCTTGATGAGATCTTGACGGATCTCGAAGAGATCAGGCCGATCTCAGCGAGATCTCGCCTGACTCTTTGAGTTCAGGCCGGATCTTAACAGATTGGACAAAAAATGGGTGATTTTCGATCAGATACGGTCAGGTCGTTAAATATTGGTTTCTCAGCCTCAAACTCGCCAACTAACCCGCCGTTTTCAGGTTCAGGGAGCAGAGACCTGCCGCTGACCCATCACTAGCGTTGGGTTGGCCAGTTTTTGGGCCAGATTGGACGGTTTAGGCGGGTGGGTCGGGTTTCAGTTTTGTTTGGACACCCCTACACTAAATATACTTTTTTAGCTTTGTTCTTTGTTTCTTTAATGTCTTTTCTTTCTTTGGTTGAATTATCAAAATAGTATTACAGATGAAAACCCTACTTACTTTCCCAAAATGATCCCATTCTGACCACTCTTCTATTTGTTAGCAAAGCTTCCACACACAGCAGACCTAAATTTCTTGGAGCTAAGGGTTTGTTAGCAAGCCATGTTGTTCGGCTTGTTTTGATGCTTTCAATTCCATTTTCATCAGTCATAGAACTACACATTCATTTCCATCATGAGGTCAGCCAGTTCTTTACTCGACGTCTTTAAAATCTGTGTCTGTTTTCAAATGGCTATCTTCATCACTCTCATTCGCAGTTATGAAATTTCTTCTTCAAGTTTTCGCTTAACTTTGTTTGTAACATTGTTGATCCTTACATTTTTGTCCCCTGCTCATGCTAAACAAGATATGTCTTTGTTTGAGTTTTTCTTAACGATCTTAACTAGCGCATCATCTTTTGTCATTAGTGAATCACCATTACTTATGATTCTTATCCCAACTAATCCATCACTTAGGATAAGAATAATTTTCAATTTACCATAAAAATAATCTCATCAATTTAACTACAAGTACGCAATTGTTAGCATTCTAGACCTTAGTTGTCACCATGGTTGTTAAAATCCCGATCTAGATCCTATGATTCTACGATTTTACAATTTCAGCTGCCCAAAACAATTCAGATCTTTCAAGGATCTTTGTGATCGTTCAAAATCGGTAAGATCGTACGATTCTAACGATCTCTAACGATCCTGATTTCTTGTAATCTTCTTTAACTTGACAGAATGTTCAGTTGGACCAAATGAAAAATAACATTCCAAACCAAGTTTTGCTATTCTAATGTAGAGAGATAAAATATCAATTGAACCCAAATGAAAAATAACATCCCAATAGAATCACATTTTTAGGTTTTGGACTCAAAATGTATAACTTATGTGATTGTTTAACATACCAATTTGTTTTTTTTTTTTCTTAAATAATGTAGGATCTTACGATTTGCGATCTCACCTACCTCCCACAATCTTACATGGGATCCTGATTTTGACAACCTTGGTTGTCACAAAATTAATCAACTTTTAACCATTTTACAATGAAATATGCGGAGTGCATATCATCTATTAATTACTTGGCAATCAAACTTAACCTCTCCTCCATTTTATTTTTTAGGGTAAAATATTATTTTGATCCTCAGTTTTACTAAAATTTTTTTCTTTGACCCTAAATTAAAAAAAAAAAATTTCTTTTTTCATTTTTTTTATTTCTATAAAAAAATCCAATAATTTAAAGACAAAAATAGATATAAAAAAAGAACTTTTTTTTAATAGTTTAGGGATGAAAAAAAATCTTCTTTATATTTGAAGAATAGAAATAAAAACATTTGCAATAATTAAAAAACAAAAATGAAACTTTTACAAATTTAGAGACCAAAAAAAAAAAAAACTTCTTAAAATTTAATGGTGAAAAATAAATATTTGTTAAAATATAGGAACCAAAATAGTATTTTATTTTTAGTTTTAATCTACAACATATGAGAAATGGGATGGGCTAAAAATAATCACTAGATATTATCAAATTGGATTTGCTCTTTTTAATACAGGTCTAGGTCTAGGTCTAGATTCAAGAAGAAAGAAAAAATATTTCTCACAGCATATGGACTTACATGTGTGGGGTTCACGTGTGATGTGAGAAAGAAGTTCTCACGAGTCACGAGTCACGAGTCACGAACATCTCATTTGATTAGATATTTTTTCAATAGTGGAATCCATCAGTTCACCATCCTTTGAAATTCCTTTCTTCTCGGTTCTCTACTAGTACTTGGTTGCAAGTAGGGGAAAAGAAAAGAAAAGAAAGGAAAAAGAAAATGTTTTCCTCATGCATATTTGGTAACGAGGAGGGAAGGAGAAAATAAAAGAATAGAATATGCTGAACTTATTTTTTTGTTTGGGTTGCAAATAAAAGTGAAATGAAAAGAAAAATGATTGCTTTTTTACATTTATATCCTAATGAAATAAGGAAAGTAACAAAATTTCATGGGCATAAAAGTAATTTTTAGAATTTAGAAAAGTCAATATTTGCGACTATGAGCATCCGCAGCCCACATGTCATATGCTGAGACATTTTACCATCTAACCTTCCAAATGTTGCTCTAGTCGGACTTGCAAAACATGCTAATTGTAAAAATTTTTACAATACTGCTACAGTACCATCTTATTAAGCAACATTGTATAATTTAAAATATTATTATATTATCTCACTCTCCTCTCTCTTCCATTTCTCTTTATTCTTTCTGCTCTCTCTGATTCTCTTCCGTTTCTCTTCTTCTTGCTTTCTCTGATTCTCCTCATCTTCACTCTCTCCGGCAACTCGCGCAGTTGGGATTTATTGGTGAGATCGGCGTGGTGGGATATATCAACCAGATCAGTGGTGGGTCTCCGCGGTTGGATTTATTGGTGGATCAGTACGGTTGAGTTGGAGATCGGCGCAGTTGTGGGTTTCAAGCTTCCAAACGACGTGGTTGAGTTGGGTTTCAAGCTTCCCAGCGAGATCAGTTGAGTTGGAGATCGGCGCAGTTGTGGGTTTCAAGCTTCCCAGCGGCGCGGTTGAGTTGGGTTTCAAGCTTCCCAGCGAGATCGGTTGAGTTGGAGATCGGCGCGGTTGTGGGTTTCAAGCTTCCCAGCGGCGAATCCGCTTCCTTCGAGCTTCGGCGGTGGTGGCTCTGGTTTTTGACCGTGGGTTGCTGTGTTTTTTTTTTTTTTTTTGGTATTAATGGTAGATTATGGGTTGCCGGTTGCCGGTGGTGGTGATTGTGGTAGAGAGAAAGAATAAATAATATGTTGTATTGTATGATAGTAATTGTGGAATATATTATTTTATTGTGTAAAAATATTATTTTAATGAGTAGAATTGAAAAATAAAAGTTGGGATGTTGGAGTATTGTAAAATTGTATGGTATAATTAATAAAATTACTTTTTGAGATGGTAAAATAAGATGAGATATGAAAACCGGTTGGAGATGCTCTAAGAGAGATTTCTCTCCATTTTCGCCCAAATTGGGCAGACACAAAATGTGGGTCCAGAGAGGGATTTTGTTTCCTCATCTTTTGCTTCTTTCTGTTCTATCTTCTCAGCATCTCCATTAATTTCTTTATATTAAATGTAGAGTTTGGACAGTGAACAATAACATTTATATTTTACTTACCTACTTTTTTAAATACATCTTCTAACAGATTCTCTATCATTTTTCTATCTTATTTAAATATTATTTCTTTATTTATTATTTATTTATTATTTAACACACGTATCTCCATACCCCCATCCTCACTCCTTTCTTAGCTAATTTTTTTATTATATTTTATTCTTTTGCTAATGAATAGGCACATCAGGTTTGGAGAACGACGGTTCATTAGCAAAAAACTTCTTGAGTTTCAAAGAAGCTCTTGGAACTCCTTTTACCTCTTTTTTCCGATCTCATTCCCTATATTTTGGCTTTATCTACTCTATTGGAGATGCTCTCATCCAAACAATGGAAAAGACTCACTTTCTCTTCTCTTCTTTCCTCTTCCTCTCAATCCAAACACAGTGATACATATACCAAGAAAAATTCCCAAAGCAAACCTAGAAACCCCATAAAAGCAAATATACAACCAACCAATGAAACCAAAATCAAAGGCAAGCAAGATAGTCAGATAGAGCAAGGAACAAGCAGTGAGAGTGGAGAACCAAAGATAGAGCAGAAAGCAAGAAATAACACAATAGCGGAGTCAAATCCAAGAGGACAATTAATTTGTTGACAATAAAAAGAAAATAATGGTACCATAAATAAAGCGCAATAAAGACGGCTAATCTTCCTTTATTAATTTTATTCTAAACCCTTCTTAATATTTGAGGGAATATACCTTTCTTAATGAAGGAATAATCTTTGCATATACTACAGTGTAAAGGGTCCAACTTTGTGGAAGATCCCTTACCATTGTGGGTATCAGCCAAGCTAATGTAAACAATTTAGTTGCAAGTACTCCACCAATCCCCAAACATAATAAAAAGAGTAAAACATTTCTTAATTTGTTCAGACCACTTCAAAAGCTTCACAATCCTAGCTACCAGCCCCTTCTTCTTCTTCCATTTCTGATAGAATAGATAGTATCCTGTCCAATTCGATTTCAAGCAGGGGCGAAGCTAGAATTTTTTGTTTAGGGGGGGCCAAATTTTGGTATTAATATATTAGTTTTGAGTCAAGTTAAATCATCGTACACATGCGTAAACATACATACACAAATATAAATGTTAATATTTTGATACTAGAGTAGGTTATAATTTATAAATATATTGTATATAAAATTAACAACTTTTAAATATGTATATTCGCAAGATAATTTTTTAGGGGAACTTATCATATTTTAAACTCCAATAAATATATAAAATCTGTCTAGTTTGATATTAAACATGTACAAAAAATGAATTAGAGAAAACAAAAACTATCTTGTCTATATAACTACTAGACCAATTGACAAATTCTATTGGTTTTTAGAAGTATCATTAGACTAACTCAAACATTTGGAGGGGCCAACTTCTATTTTTGTAGCTAAATATTTAAAGTTTTAATATTTATACATAATATAAAATAATTTTTTAAAATTTTGCACCCCCCCCCCCCCCCCCAACAAAAGCCATGCTATAGCTCCCCCCTTGATTTCAAGAATAGGGGATCCTTTTTCAATTTGTTTTTGGACAAACTGGTTTGACCAACTTGATCATTGTGACAATTTAAGTTGGGAAATGCTAAAACAACTTCATAATGCTTATAAATTGATGAGATAATAATGAATATGATTGATGACACCTCAGTATTAGTATTTTTTTTGGGTAATTTTGACCTATGACTCTACTCCTCCTGATAACTCCTCCTGATATCAAGCCAAGACACTAATTGGTTTTTGGTATAGGCGAGAATTGAACCTCAAATCTATTATTCAACTATAAGAAATTTTACCAATTGAACTAACTGAAACTCACTAATATTAATATATATATATATATATATATATATGTGTGTGTGTGTGTGTGTGTGTTGATTGCATCTATATATTACTAAAAGCTGAAGCGTAGCATTTATTGTTGCTACGCTCCAGTTCAACCACATCAGCGGCCATGATATCTTTATAAAAAAAAATTACATATTTTTTTAAAATATTAATATCTAAAAATGACTTTACACATTCTAAAATAATAATTAAATACATGTAACTTACCAACTATAATAAAATATTAATATCTAAATATCTAAAGATGACTTTACACATTCTAAAATAATGATTTTTTTTTTTTGGAAAGGCTTTCTAAAATAATAATTAAATACATGTAACTTACCGAAATAATAATGCTATAATTATTATTATTGAAATCATGTAGTCATAAAATACGTTATTTATAAATAAATATTACTAAAAGCTGAAGCGTAGCATTTATTGTTGCTACGCTCCAGTTCAGTCACATCAGCGGCCATGATATCTTTATAAAAAAAAAATTACATATTTTTTTAAAATATTAATATCTAAGGATGACTTTACACATTCTAAAATAATAATTAAATACATGTAACTTACCAACTATAATAAAATATTAATATCTAAAGATGACTTTACACATTCTAAAATAATGATTTTTTTTTTGGAAAGGCTTTCTAAAATAATAATTAAATACATGTAACTTACCGACATAATAATGCTATAATTATTATCATTGAAATCATGTAGTCATAAAATACGTTATTTATAAATAATAATAAAAACCAAAATAAAAAAGTAGGAATTCTTCACCAGACATACCATCCTTTTTTTTTTTTTTTTTTTTTTTTGTTAACCCTTCTCATAGGCATTTTATCAAACATGTGACATAGAACTACAAATGGTGGGATTATCTTCAGCATACCACTTTGTTGGTGGTAATTTATAGTAAAAGAGATATGATAGAAATATATATATATATATATATATATATATAATACTAAACATATTAAATATTAAAATATTCAATATTGGACATAAAAAAATTAAAATTGCATTATTAGTTTATGACCTTACACATTCTCTTGAATGAACATATGAATACTAAACTATTCCCAAGTGCATTATGGCAAAATAAATTGTCATATGAACAGAATATTTTTAAAATATTAATATCTAAGGATGATTTTACACATTCTAAAATAATAATTAAAATACATGTAACTTACCAACTATAATAAAATATTAATATCTAAATATCTAAAGATGACTTTACACATTCTAAAATAATGATTTTTTTTTTTTTTGGAAGGCATTCTAAAATAATAATTAAATACATGTAACTTACCGACATAATAATGCTATAATTATTATCATTGAAACCATGTAGTCATAAAATACGTAATTTATAAATAATAATAAAAACCAAAATAAAAAAGTAGGAATTCTTCACCGGACATACCTTTTTTTTTTTTTTTGGTTAACCCTTATAGGCATTTTATCAAACATGTGACATAGAACTACAAATGGTGGGATTATCTTCAGCATACCACTTTGTTGGTGGTAATTTATAGTAAAAGAGATATGATAGAATATTCAATATTGGACATAAAAAAATCAAACAAATTAACACTCCAAATATTTAACATTATATATATATAATACTAAACATATTAAATATTAAAATATTCAATATTGGAAATAAAAAAATCAAAATTGCATTATCAGTTTATGACCTTACACATTCTCTTGAATGAACATATGAATACTAAACTATTCCCAAGTGCATTATGGCAAAATAAATTGTCATATGAACAGAATAGTAGAAAACACACCCAATATTGCATTATGAGTTTATGACCTTACACATTCTCTTGAACGGTCATATATTAAGTTATGCCAAAGTGCATTATGACAAAATAAATTGTTATATGAAAATGAACAGTATAAAACACACCCATAAAGAAAATAAACAAAAACACACCCATCAAGAAACTCTGGATTTTCTTTACTAAGATTGAGATGATTTCTTCGATCAGAGATAACAATTCAACAAAAAGTCATTATCTTAATTTGGTAAGTATTTCAATGTGCTTACAACACTCTTGATCTTCACTTTTTTTTTTTTTTTTTTTTTGGGTACATTTTAAATGTTTTCCACTTCTTCTTTTGAGTAATGGTTATTTTCCTTGATCACAATTTATCAAATTGCTTCCATCATATCGAAATACATTACCATCTTGCTAATTTCTTATTTTGTTTTAGTACATGGTCTTTTGCCTCCCATTTGTTTATTTTATTTTCTGTATAGCTTTGTTATTTTTTAAATTAAATACTACACAAATTCTTGCTAAAATCCTTTAATCTCATCTAAATATATGCTAATTTATAATTTTTTTCTTAGGATACCTTGGGAGAGGAAACAAAATCTTATGATTTATAGGTATGGCGTTTCTCTTTTTCTTTATATTTTGGATTATACCCTGTGTTTCTCTTTTTCTTTGTATTTGAGATTATACCTAATCTTTATACGGTTTTTTCATTAATTTTTCAACAAAATACAATGCAAATAACATTATGGTAATTCAAACACACTAAAGGTTTTTTAAAATTTTATTTTAAGATATAATCTCTAAATCTTACCATTTATAATTTTCAAGGAAACAATTTTGGGACACTTACAATGTTTAAGTATTGCATCCATTTTATGACTATGGGCATGCATGCAATATTTCTTTATGTTTTTCATGGTTAACCTAATATCAATTTCTTTGGATTTAAAAATTCTTTCAACTGAAGCATATACCGTGATGTAACTTATTTCTAGAAAATTCCACAACTTAATTCAAATCATGCTAGCCAAATATATATATATATATATATATATATATATATATATATAGACACACACACTATTATTCCTCACCTCAGTTAGCTTAAACTTATCTCATTCTCAAGGGGAAAAAAATGCTTTAAATTATCTCTTTTCTGAGGTTCAATATGTTCTTTGTATTTATTAAGGTAGAACACAATGATTTTGTACTCTTCTATATGAATTAAATCATCATACCTTATTTAGCTTAAACTTATCTCTTATTCGAAGCTCAATTTGGCTATGACATGTTGCTCTTCAATCCATAATACTCCTTAAATATTTTAGTGTAATACATATTTCTTTAGTACTTTTTTCTTATATTCATCTGCATAAACTTTTTATAAGTTCTTCAATTGATTAGAATTTAAGAAGGTCACATCATGATAATGGCAACAATCTTTTGTGTTAGCACTACTCAAAGTACCAAAACTATTAAACACAAAATTACAACCATAATTTTTTTTTCTTTAGGATAATAAGTAATAAATGGTTGTTAGTTTGTTTACATTTCTTTGTAAATAGTAGTTTTTTGTTATTTTGGGTGATGATGTAGGTATTACTAATCAAATTCTCTTACATTTTTTTTTTTAATTTTTTTATCACTAAAATTATGTTTCACATATGTCACACTTTTTAGCAAGTGTTCTGAAGATATATATATATATATATATATATATATTATTTCATTGGCAATTCTACGATCAGCAATGCAATACTCTTGCGATGCAATTTATAATTTATTTCATTGATTGTTTACACGTGATAGTTTATCATTTAATATTGTTCTCTCTTCTTTCTTTCTAGAACGTATAGAACGTATTTAACAACTGTTATCATATTGGACAACACAATATGAATTGGATATATTACACTTTTTTTTTAGGCTTGGTGCTCCACAAACAAATATGCTCTTCTTCGAAGTTTTTTTTTTTTTTTTTTTTCTCTTACTATTTTCTTGGCTGATTTGTTAAAATTTAGAAATTGTGTTCGGCTTCATCTTGCTAGGTTCATTTTGCATGATCATTGGCTTATATGCTATAATTTGGGCTAAAGCTGTAGACCTAGAATTGAAAGAGATCAAACTAGACATAGTCGTATAGAACAAAAGTATTAATGTATAAATTTGTGAATAGCTCAACAAAATGAACTGGTTCTATGGTATTAAAACACAATTATGAGCATGTATAAACTATTATTTCATGACTAATTTTGCTTTCTCCTACCCCTTTTGTGTTATTTATTGATTGACTAAAATTTACTACACATTTAGATTCCTCTGTTTTCAAGTTTATTAAATTGTGGAGAAAAAATTCTATAAAATAAGTGATTTTCATATATGAGTTTAGTGAATATCAAAATATAAATTGTTATAGCTTGGTTTAATAAACAAAGTTTGTATAAATTGCTCATTAACTTCTCAAAAAATGAAAAATAATGTTAGCTTCCATATGAAATAATCAAGATTCATTTTCATGTTCTAATCAAAAGTGTACATTCTCCTTTTTTTTTTTTTTTTGTGTTGGGTTTTGATGCATATTTCGCTATATTATAACATGTTACAAAATATCTTGCCATATATAATAATTGAAAGCAAATTGCAACATGTTTCCTTGGATATATATATATATATATATATATATATCAAGATATAGACTTCTTTACCTATAGAATATATACTACTCTATATTAGAATGTAATCACATTATTTTAGATGAGTTTGTGACTATTACTTATAAGTCTCAAGTTCAACTTAGGTTGCCCCATCTACCCATTTTTTTTCATTAAAAAAAAAATCACCAGTATTATTCTCATTTTTAACTTCACCACAAAAAAAAAAATTATGATGTCAAATTTTTCCACATACCACTTTGTTGGTGGTAATTTATAGTATAAGAAATATAATATAAATAGAAATACCATTTTCCGCGCATTGTGCGGGTTTGCGACTAGTTTTTATAATTAATAACACATAAGTTTGTAAGGTTATTTTTTGCTTTTTAACCTTGATTCCTGTAGTAAAGAAGAACAAATTATGCCACTTAGTTATAACACTCTAGAGATCAATTTATAATATATATATATATATATATATATAAAATAAAATTTGTGGTAGCCGAATTCAAGCCATGCATCAAGTTGGGCCATGGCCTCTTAAGTCTATAGCTTTGGATAATCTATGTCCTAAAAAGGTGCATGTGTGGCAATTTAGAAAAAAGAAAAAAGATTCTAATTATTTTTTTGGTTCCTACTTCCTAAAGTTTGCCTTACGTGTCAAAATGGTTCATAATAGTTCAAATGTATTAGTTTAATTAGTTCCTAATCTTTTATAACTATTTTGACACAATACTAAAAGGTTATAGATTAAACTAACATTTTTGAAATATTAAAGATCATTTTGATACATATGACAAACTTTAGGAACTAAAATGATGATTTCAAAATTATTATAAAAAAAAAAACATTGTTCTGTAAAGTACCCTTCAATTTGTTCAATGTTACCAATATATTTAAAAATGTTGCACAAAAAAAAAAAAAAAGATACTTAAAAATGAATAATAATAAAAAAATCCCCATATTGTGGGGGTTATGATATACTATATTTTCTATTATAATCTTTGTGCCTCTACCTAAAATAATAACATTAATGAGAGGTATTATATTCACAACATTTTCATAATATTTTTATAACAAATCATAGGTGGTCAATTGTTATTAGTTTAAATTTGAACATATCACTAAAATTATTTTTTTCCCCTAACAATAACAACCAATAATAATATAATACTTAAAATTTATTGTGAAAATATTATGAATAACAACCAGTAAATTTTTTTATTTTGGTTTCCCTGAATCCTTAGGAATGAAGAAAAAATCTAGAGCATGATTCTTTTGAATTGTGATTGGCTGGATGACGTATATAGGACAGACAGTGGCAAATACGGAAGTCCGTGAGCATTTAGTATCCATGGATATATACCAGTTTTTATTTTACAACATAAAAAACTAATTTATCTATTTTATTTTTCATTTTATAACTTATTTAACACCTCAGTTTCTATTTTTTACATACAACTTATTAAAATAATATAAACTATAATATTAAATAATATAAATAATTCAAAGGAGAGAGAAGTGGGAGAGAAGAGGAGATATTTTTAAATAAAACAATATATATATATATTTTTTACATCCTAAGCTTCAGTAAAAAAAATACATACTCACCTTGGATGTATATGTTTTTTTCGCTTGTTGGTTGCTTGTTGGTTGCTAAAATAGTAACGGTAGAGTTTTTACACCCCAATACTAGTGCTTTAATTTAACCATCTTTTTAACGTATTTAGTAAAGTATTCATGTTTCAAAATTTGAATTTGCTAGTATAGTAGTTGATGTGGCATTTACGAGTAAAAAAGGCCACGTGAAACTCGATATTAGTAATGTTATGTTCTATACAATTTTTTAAAAGTGAATCTCGATATTGTTGTTATTGAGTTCTTTACAAAACTTTTTTTAAATAAGAACTCGATATTAAACTAAAACTCTAGACACTTTAGAGTCTAATCTCTCTCTCTCTCTCTCAAATGAGAAGAATAGTTTTCATTTTACCATAAAAATAATAAAACTTCAAATATAGGTCATGGGACACTTGATAGAGAACCACTTGCTCATCAATTTAACTACATGTACGCAATTGTTAGGGTTTTAGACCTTAATTGACACAAAATTAATTAACTTTTAACCATTTTACAATGAAATAAATGGAGTGCATATTATCTATTAATTACTTGGCAATCACACTTAATCTCTCCCCCATTTTATTTTTTAGGGTAAAATATTATTTTGGTTCTTAGATTTTATTAAAAGTTTTTTCTTCGTCCCTAAATTTTATAAAGTTCTTTTTTTGTCTTTAAATTTTATAAAAAGTTTTTTCAATAATTTAAAGGCAAAAATAGAGATGAAAAAAGAATTTTTTTAATAGTTTAGGGATAAAAAAAATTCTTTATAGTTTAAGGACATAAATAAAACTGTAGGGGTAAAAGGCTCAATATCAGATAATGGGCCGTGGGCTTGTCCGAGGAGATCCATCCATCCGAGGACATCCCGTCATAAGGGAAATACCTGGCCTTACCCCCCTCTGTCATATAAATTACGTGAAGGAGAAAAAGGACTTGTCCGAGGAGAACTTGCTGCTCGGATCATCAAAGGAGCGACACAGATGAATGTTCCAGTATCGGCCCTGGTATTGCCAAGGACTCCTCTGACGTTTATAGACCATAAAGGGCAGGTGGCAACAAGGAGATATTTTATAGAAGGTTACTGCAACCGCATTTATGACCCTGCAGCTAACATCATGGCCGCATTAATGAAGAATAGACGTCTGAACAGTAGACCTGATGGGACAAGTATCTAAAGGGAACCACCTACTGGCACGTGAGGGGAACTGACGTATAAATAGAGCTGGAAGTAAGGGAAGAAGGGGGAGGATTGAACATTTTCTGAAAAAACTAAGGAGAAGAGAACAGAAAGAGAATAAGGAAGCAAGAGAAATCTTCAGGAAGCAGCAAAGACCGACTCCTCGGATAGAGCCGAGCAGGACTTAACACTCCCTCAGCACTTCGTCTTCATAAGACTGGTCACAACCACATTTGGGCTGGAAGCAAGCCTATTCTCAACCTTGTTAGTTCAACCCACTGTCTTACAAATCATTGTGAGGGTACTTTTTGCTTACTGGGCCAGAGTCCATCTCTCCTATAGGCCTCATCTGTAATTTGTGTCCTTACAAAAATAATTTTTTCCGTATTCGAATACCGGAATACGATGGTACACTACTTCCTTCGCTTCACAGCTTATAAGGTTGAAAGTAGGGGAAGCTCTCTTCGATGTGGGACATCTGAGCCTCCTCGGTACTGTGTCCAGAGCCTTGCCGAGGGCCGGCAAAAATAGTCCCCACAGAAACAATTTTCAATAATTTAAAAACAAAAAATAAAATAAAAATTTTACAAATTTAGGAAAAAAAACAAACTTCCTAAAATTTAATGATGAAAAATAAACATTTGAAAAAAATTTAAGAATCAAAATAATATTTTATTTTTTAATCTACAACATATGAGAAATGCGATGGGCTAAAAATAACCGCCAGATATTATCAAATCCGATTTGCTCTTTTTAATCCAGGTCTAGGTCTAGATTCAAGAAGAAAGAAACAAAAATAAAGCAGACTACACACCAAAGCAAGAGCTAAACCCAGAAAGAAAAAATGATGAAACATATTTCTCACAGCATATGGACCTATACGCGTGCGGTTCACATGTGATGCGAGAGAAAAGTCCTCACGACCATACCATCTGAATTGATATTTTTTTCAACAGTGGACCCCATCAGTCCATCAGTCTCTGAAATTTCTTTCTTCTCAGTTCTCACTTTGTCTTGTCTGTTTTCTGTTATCTGTGTCTTTCCTTACCTATGCTGACTTGCCTCTTCATCAATATCTTCTTCATCTCAGCCTAAAAGAATCAAGAAAAATTCCCAAAGCAAACCTAGAAACCCCAGAAAAGCAAAATATACGACCAACCAATAAAACCAAAATCAAAGGCAAGCAAGATAGCAAGAGAGAGCAAGGAACCAGCAGTCAGAGTGGAGAGCCAAAGACAAAGCAGAAAGCAAGAAATAAGACAGTGGCGGAGTCCAACACAACAAAACAATAATTTGTTGACAATAATAAGAAAATGATATTACCAAGTACCAACCATAAATAAAGCCCAATAAAGAAGGCTAATCTTCCTTTATTAACTTTTTTTAATAATCTATTATAAAAATTTTTTTATAAAAAATTAAAAAAAAATCATCAAAACAGTTTATTATTTTTTTTTTGTTTTTCATCAAAATTTTTCTAATATAGTTTACTAATGTATGTGCACGCATTTACAAATTTCTTCTTAATATTTGAGGGAATATACTTTTTTTAATAAAGGAATAATCTTTGCATATACGACCGTGTAAAAGGGTCCAACTTTGTGGAAGATCCCTTACTATTGTGGGTATCAGCCAATCTAATCTAAACACTTAGTATGCAAGTACTCCACCAATCCCCAAACATAATAAAAAGAGTAAAACATTTCTTAATTTGTTCAGACCACTTCAAAAGCTTCACAGTCCTAGCTAGCAGCCCCTTCTTCTTCTTCCATTTCTGATAGAGTAGATAGTATCCTGTCCGATTCGATTTCAAGCTTCAACTTTATAATCAGTTAGTTTCTTCTCCTAGCTAGCTCCATGGCGAGGTCGGTTAGTACTACTACAATCCTCAACGTCTTTAAGGTTTTTGTGTATTTTCAAGTAGCTCTCTTCATCACTCTCACTCGTGGTTATGTCATTTCTACTTCAAGTTTTCGATTAACTCTGTTTGTAAGTGTGTTGGTCCTTACATTTCTGTCCCCTGCTCATGCTGAAAAAGACTTGTCTTTGTTCGAGTTTTTCGTAACGATCTTAACTAGCACTTCATCTTTTGTTATCAGTGAATCCCCAGTAATTGTGATTCTTATCCTGACTGATTCATCACTTATATCTCACATCAAACCACGGTTGGAAAGATTTCTAGTTAATCGTTCTTCTTCTTCTTCTTCCACTTCTCTTGTGACCTCCAACAATATCAGAAGATATGCAGAATGTTTTTGGTTGAATATTGGGTTAGTCTCCAATGTCCGGTCCGAACTCCCCCCAGAAGTCATTCGTGAAATTGTAAATCGACTACATACTTTCAGAGGTTTTATAGCGGCTGCAGGGGTTTCCCGAACATGGCGATCTGTTTGTTTGAGCATCAGTAGAAGGCCTCAGCTTCCTTGGCTGATGCTTTCCGAAACACTTTCCACAGACATGCGACATTTCTTCAGTCTCTGCGACAACAATCGTTATCAATTACAATTATCTGAAGTCCAAGGAAAACGCTGTTGGGGATCTCCACATGGTTGGGTTGTAACCTTGGGTCCTGATTATGAAACCCACCTTCTGCACCTTATTAAAAAAGTACAAATTCCTCTTCCACCATTAAACACAATTCGAACACTGGCTGCTACAGAAGAGTGGTTTCACCTTGTACACAAATTCATTCTTTTAAAGGACTCTTCCCATGAGTTGTCGTTCCTTGTCATTGCAATTTTCGGCCCCGTGAATCGCTTAGCTTTTGCTAGAGTGGCTTTCAAAAGAGGAGGAGATGGAGCGGCTTTAAATAGAAGAGGACAAGGTCAGTGGGCTATTGTTACCAATCCAGACAATTTGAAATTCAATGATGTTGCATGTTTTAATGATAAATTATATGCATTTTGTGACAACGGCAAGCTGGTGTGCCTTGAACTTGATGCTCCTCTGGCAGCTGAGATACAAGTTATTGCGCCCGGACCAAGCGAAGAAGAAATAGACACGCCCCTAAAACTATATTTGGTGGAGACATGTGAGAATCTTTTTGGGATTTTTCGTTATGGAGATCGTAATCCTCTGGAGTTGAGGCACGGGACTACATCTTTTTCGGTTTACAAGTTCGACTTTAGAGCATCGGCTTGGAAGGAAGTGATAGACTTGGAAGATCTTGCTGTTTTTGTTGGTGATGGCAATTCCTGGTGCATTCCTACAAGCACTATCCTTTGCAGAAGTAATTGCATCTACTTCACAGATGACAATTGGGAGTGGCAAAGGTACCCAGGAGTGGCATACGGAGGCCATGATGTGGGAGTGTTTAACATGGCACAGAGGGTTATCCAACGCCTTCCATTCGGTAAGAACAACCCTCTTTTTTATTCTCGACCAATTTGGGTTACACCTACTATGCGTTTAGATGAGCTTTATGTCCGTTAGTTTATGAGCTTATCCACTTATGTACAACTTTTCAAGCCTTCTTTTCTTCTAGGTACCATTGTACTTTGATTTCTCTAATACCATTGGCTTAATTGAAGTCCCTGATTTCTATGGTGGCCAAATACAATTGGGCATTCTGGTTTGTAAGCAAAGACAGTCTTAAACTAATTTCTAGAATGTTAATGGTTGTGTTGCTGTGAATTTTAGTAACTGTGACTCTAATTATCTTATGTTCTGGATTTGGAACAAAATCTGAAAACGCAGTTTAGATGATATTGATCAGTAAATTATTCAAAGAGAACCGTAAAAGAGTAGCAAATTAGTGTAGCTTGCTAATTGCCAACAAGCTGTTGGATTAATTTGCTTTCTTGCTTGAACATGAAACTCTGGACTAAAGCAGATGTAATTTGCTCTTCTTTTTAACAAAAACCAACCATCCTTCTAACATCTTTTCCAGTGTCTTGAAAATGCCTTCTATCTTGTTACTGCCACCTCGAATCCTTGTCATTCTTTGCAGTCATATATGGTAGATTGTAGCAGCCCAAGCAATCTTACATAGATTCATTTGGAACTTTCTTCCCTTAATCTCCTAGTGAAAGAACACAATTTGAAAACTTGTTACCATTATAACTTTTCTGTATTAGTAAATTAATCAAAAACACAAAAATTTAAACATTAAAATCATAAAAGTATTGTTAAGAATGAAAACACTTAAGGATATGGTTTCTACTCTTACTTTGGCTTCTGCAGAAAACACACGTCTCCCTCTTATCCCTAGTTAGCAACTCTGTATAGAGTGGATGGTCTATCATTAACAGGCAACATACTGATAAATGAATGCTAGGTATATCATCAGGCAACCAAACCATTTTGCGCCATTTATCTTAGGGTTTTCTGGTAAAAATCTCGTTCCAAGTTGAACTACAAGTGTACTGACCTGTCTCAGAAGGAATCCAATTCATAACACCTTCCACCCCATGGTTTACCTGATTTTTAGAATTTTGTTGTTTCAGTTACTGTAAATCTATTTATCTCATGCTCTGGATTTGAATTAATTGACTACTGGGGTTTCTTTTTTGGATACATATAAAGAGATTAATCAGAATATTATTTAACTGAATCAGAAGAACAAAAAATCTTTCCTCCAAGCAGAAATAACAGCAGAAGGAAGAAAAGCTAAGGAAAACACAAAAGCTGTAAATTTTACAGCCCATTTACAACGACAGTGAGCTATTAGAAATTACAACTTACAAAAGTCCTTGCTAATTCCTTTGCTTCCGCCTCCAGAACTGCAATTTCTGAATGCAAAATTTGTAAATCTCCCTCCACTTGAAAGCTTTGAAGTTTCTCTTCCTTAGCTATTTGCCTATTTCCTCAACCACTGTGACTACTTGTTTTTAGTCCATATAATATATAAATTAGTGAACCATGTTAATTGCCAACAAGCTTTTGGATGGAGCCTGCTGTTGCTTATCAGGCATCCCATTTATAGTGAGACCACAGGTTTGATCCCCTAGGTATTATGATTGTAAGCAGGGCACAATCTTAAGCTAATTTCTAGAATATTTATTCTTGTGATGCTGTGAATTTAAGTTACTGTGAACCTATTCAACTTTAGTTATGGATTTGAAATGCAAAATCCGAAAATTCAATTTAGATGATATTGGAAATTAGATTGTTCAAAGAAAGTAGATTGTATAGCACGGTAATTGCCAACAAGCTTTTTGATTGATTTGCTCTCTTTCTTCAAAATGTAACTTTGATTAAAAGAGATGCAATTTCTTCTCCTTTTTAACAAAAACAACCCTCCTTCTAAACATCAACTTTAATGGGTCGAAAATGCCTCCTATCTTGAAATTGCCATTATGAATCATTGTGTTTCTTTGCAGCCATATGTGGTGGATTGTAACAGCCAAGGAATCTTACATATCTTCATTCTAAGTCTTCTTCCCTTTATTTCCTAGTGAAAGAACACAATTTCGAAACTTGTTGCCAAAATCCTAGTGAAAAAATAACACAAAAACAGATGGTTTCTACTCTTGATTTGGCTTCTGCAGAAAACACACGTCTTCTTGATATTCCCAGTTAGCACCTCTGTATCTAGAGGAGAGTCTATAATTAACAGGCAACATATTGATGAATGCATATGCTAGAAATGTCATCAGGCAACCTTACCATTTTGCACCTTTCATCCAAGTTGAACAAATCTTATTCCAAGTTGAACTACAAGTGCACTGACCTGTCTTAGAAGGAATCCAATTTATAACGCCATCTTCACCAAGTTTACCTGATATTGTGAATTTTGTTGTTTAAGTTACTGTGAATGTATTTATCTTGTGTTCTGGATTTGAATTACAAATTATGAAAACTAAGGTTAGATGGAACTGGTAATAAGGTTGCCCCCACATGTGAGTTAATTAGAAATTGTTAAATGACAGATTGTGTTAATTAGGCTGTAACCAATTGTAGTTAGCCAACGTCTTATACGAGTCAAATCCAGGCCTATAAATAGCACACCCTCTTTGTAATAGAATCTATGTTAGTCATTACTCTGTTAGTCTTTTTTCTATTACATTTTTGTCCTTCTCTTCATACTTCATATTGTGAATTTTATTGTTTCAGTTACTGTGAATCTATTTTTCTTGTGTTCTGGGTTTGAATTACAAAATGTGCAAACCAAGTTTAGATGAAAGTGGTAACAAGGTTGCCCACACAAAGTGAGTAAATTAGTTGATTGCTTGTTTTATATAAATAAATAAATAAACCAGAGTATTATTTAACAGAATCAAAAGAACAGAAAAAATCGTTTTGCCTAGGAAGGAAATTCAGCAGGAGGAATAAAAGCTAAGGAAAACACAAAAGCTATACATTTTACAGCCCATTTACAAAGATAGTGGGCTGTTGGAAATTACAACTTAACAAAAGACATTGCCAACTCTTTTGCATCCACCACCAGGACTGTGATTTCCCACGAAGCTGTATCCATCTCAGCAGTGATTGCATCAACGCAACTTTTCCAAATATCCAATTTTTTTAATCTAAAATATAATAAAAAAAATTAGGGCATCACAACTAAATAATTACACTAAAAGTAATACAGACTAGGGAACTAAATTACTAACAAGAAAGTTAGTGAAAATTATAGAACACTACGAGAGTGAAAATGTGTACTCTATTATCTTATATGAATAGTGAGTTTCATTAATTGTAAATTTAATTAGTGGGATTTACTATTATGTGAGATAGACATGACAAAATTAGATAGAATTGAACTCAAAATATTTTATCCATAGTAAAACATGTGACCAATTTGGTTCTCTTTAGTGTTATGAAATGTTTTTCTTAAGTCACAATGTTCATTTAATTTCCAAAATTAAAAAATATTTTCTTTGAACACAAATTTGAGCATGATCAAGTCAGTTGAACTATTTTTTTTTCTTTTATCAAATTTTAGAAAAATGTTGAATCAGTAATTTTTTTTTTTTTTGAATTAGTTTTGAAGGAAAAGGAAAGGGAAAAGGCCAAATTAAAAACTAAAAATTTGGTGAGTGGTGAGATGATAATTATAGGCAGAAATACCTTTTAATTTTATCCTTGTATTATGCGGGTACATTCAATTTGGTTATCAAATTTTCTAAGCGTTGAATTTAGTTTTTATATTTTTTAACTTGCAGTCAATCTAGTCTCTACTATTATTTTACTTATAAAAAATACTTACTTGGCAAATAATGTGAACTACTTGCAAGCATTTTATTCATAGATTAATTGATGTTGCTGAAGTGTCTAAATTTTAATTGCCACATAACCTATCTACCAAAATGAGACCCATGCTACTCACATGTAGTAACTGACCCAAGTTTGCATCTGACCCATATGCTCAAATAAAATGCTCAAACTAAAAATGAAATCCTTTTGCTCGAAAAAAAAAAAAACTGAAACTAAAAACTAAAAACTAAAAACGAAATCCTCATAACCAAATCCCACTAAGCCAAAGTAAAATCACAACCCATTTGAGATCAATAGAAATAATATCTTTCATATTCTATCAATGTTTTTTGAGCTTCAAAAGTTTTAAAAAGAAAATTAACAATAGAAAAATGCGCAAAATATTTACAAATTAATATCTTTGTTCAAATGGAATATACCATGTCATATAGATATTCCTTGCCATGTCAAATATTTTATGTGAGAAATTTAAAATAATAGAAGAAATTATAATATACCTCATGTGAGTCGATCATTGTTGCTCTAGTTATATGTAGAGAAAAACAAATTAAATAAAAGAGATTTTTTTTTAATTCAACAGTTACAATGGAAGGAGAGATTTAAATCCTTGATGTTTAGATTGGAAACACTATGTGGTATAACTGTATAAGTTGAATTACAAAATTCTTGATAAAGAGAGCTCTTCTATCTTTGTAAAATAAAAAAATTATAAAATAAAGACAAAAATATATGAAGAATAAATCTATACCACATATAATATGGAAGCATCACATTTACTTTTCCAAGCCTCTTGTTATGCCACATCATCAACCATATTTTCAAGAAATTTTCCTCTTTTTTGTTTTGTTTTGTTTTTTTCTTGTCAAAGTCATTCTCTATTGCCTTATTCAATTCTCTCTGTGTCCTCTTATATATATTCTTCCCTTACATTTTGTTTAACCTTCCACTTCTCATTTTCACTCTTCTTCCTTCATAAATATTTCTCACTCTAACCTTATTCTTTTTGGCAACCCTTCCTCTCCCATCTTATTTTCTTTATAAAATTTTTACTACTCCATTTACACCTCTCCATCCATCCCCATGTTTTACGGCCTACCAAAAAAAAAAAAAAAAAGGCTTATACTCTCTCTATTTATGTTTTTTTTTTTTGATAGATCTATTCTTTTATTTTGTTTTCACTTTTGGTGGATTTTTTTTTTAAAATTCACTATTGATTTCTTTTGTTAATGTTCATTTAATTGTCACATCAAATTTGTATGGAATGATATAGTGTTATCAAGATATTGTAAATTTTATTAAGTTAATTGATTCAATTTTGTTACTGACTATTGTGTACTTTGTTGATGTATTGGACATTGCTGATGTGTTGGACAGATCTTTGTTGGTGTATGCATTTTGTGAAAAACAGATAATTGTACCATTATATTTTTTGGAATCCCGTGCATCCCTCTATTTTATGACTAACAATTTTATAATACTTTTAATTCTTAGAGTAGTCATTGATCCACACAATAAATATATCTCATGATATCTCTACTCAAACTAACTATTTACTCTGAGGGAGAGGAAATGAGTTCTAACAAAAATCCAAATGGGACCATGGTATTTCCCTTGATATTAGACGGGTCTTCACAAGGACAAAATTGTCATTGGCCTTAGTTGTTTTAAACACAATTTAAAATTCACATTTCCATTCTCTCTCTACTCTCTCTACTCCCTCTCTCCCATTCTCTCTCTACTTGCTCTCTCCATTCTCTCTCTACTCTCTCTTTGTCCAAAAATGACACTGACTCTCCAACACCGATTTGCTATTAATGACAATCACCACCTTCGAAATTCTTTTACAATTGCCTTTAAAAACTCTTATTCGTTTTCACAATATTTCATCGAAGTGGCATAACTGGATATCATCTTCATTTTTTATCAACATGCAGGTGCATTATGCCATCCAAACCAAAACACACGAGGTTCTGATGATCATCACAAAGACTATAATGGGTTTTTGCAAATACACTGCTAGTTTCAAGAACTAAGTTCTTGGAAATGCCTTTGAAATCTACCCGCTGCTATGCTTAACAGACATTCGTTACTACTGTAGATTAATCTGTCTTTTTAGTGATTGGAACGAGAGAACTTAGTTTGTTATTTGGAACCCATTTATAAGAAGATATAGAATTTTGCTTGAAGAATTTATATCCAACCCTTTTAAGTTGGAGTTTGAAACTAAATTTACGTTTGGTTATGAAGTTGTAAATGATGACTAAAAGGTGCTAAGAGTGGTAGAGTTTCAAAAGAAAAGGCCCAAAGTAAAAATGTATAGTCTTAATATGCATTCTTGGAAATAGATTCAAGAAGTTTGGCCAGCTACAAATCTTGGAGTAAATTGGACTCGTTTTGTTTGTGTAAACAAATCCCTACGTTGGTAGCTTCTGGAATCAAACAAATACTCTGTTATTTGTTTTAATTTAGCTACGGAAAAGTTTAAGTACTATAAGACGCCGACTTAACTAGACGCCAATAGATACAGGTGCTGCCTTGAGGTAATAAAAAAAAGTCTACTTTTTCCACAGTGTTCAAAAATGAGGGCAAAACTTATAATGAAGTTTGGGTAATGAACGACTACAGGATAGACAATTCTTGGACAAGAATCTACAAAATTGAGCAAGCATCAGAGCCGATATTTTTTGAATACCTAAAGCCTATTTATTTGTACAGTAATGGAAAGGAAATCCTGTTAGAGGTGTAGAATTCCCCTAACATGCTAATTTTGCATGATATAGAGAAGGAAACAGAAAAGACTTACAAACACATCTTTTTCGAAAAAAACTCACTAAAAAAAAGCTACCTATTGCAACGTTGTTTTTAGTGGCATTCACTGAAAACACCACTATAGGAACCCTATAATAGCGTTTTCAAAAAACGTTGTGCTATAGGTATATCTATAGCCGCGTTTAGGGGGCTCTATATTGGCTTTTTAAAATGTTGTGCCTATAGCAGTGTTTTAAAAACGCTACTATAGGTTCATTTAAAAAAAAATTAAAAAAGCCAACCAAGGAAACAAAATATTTTTAAAAGGACATATAGCAGCGTTTTAGAAACGCCACTACATGGACTTTTTATTTTGGGTTGGTTTTTATTTTTTATTTTTTTTTAATAAGGACTTAAAAAAAATAAAAAAGAAGGACCTATAGCAGCATTTAATAGATGCCACTATAGGCCCTTGTCTTACATGGGTCTATAGTGGCGTTTGTAAAATGCTGTTATAGCCCAACCCAAAAAAATTGAGGTGATATGTTTTATGTATCCTATGCTTTGTGATTTGCCCAAGATAAGTGAAATATTTGTGTGTGTGTGTGTGCGCGCGCGCGTGTGTGTGTGTATAGCAGCGTTTTTAACATGTATATATGCTTGTGGATGTGTGATAAACAAACAGGTAGCTAATTCTGTCTAGAATTAAAAAAAAAAAAAAAAAAAACACACTACAGTGGCGCTTTTGGACCGATAGTGGCATTTTAAAAAGCCTCCATAGACAATTAAAAAAAAATTCGTTTATGACTTATAGTGGTATTTATGACAGCCAATATAGGCAATTTTAAAAAACAAAACATAATTTGACCTATAGTGCCACTATTGGTTTGGACCTATAGTGGCGTTTGCAAACATTGCTATAGGTCAAATTAAATTTTTTTTTTTAATTTGGCTATAGTAATATTTGTGAAACGTTACTATAGGTCCATACCCTATAGTGGTGTTTATAAAACGCTTCTATAGCCTTTAAAAAAAAAAAGTTATAGCTTATAGCAGCATTCCACAAACGCCACTATTGGGTATGGACCTTACCTTATAATGGTGTTCGTAAAACACTACTATAGATCAAATTAATTTTTTTTTTAATTTGTCTATAGTGGCGTTTCGCAAACGCTACTATAGGTTCATACCCTATAGTGGCATTTAAAAAAAGCTGCTATAGCCTTTGAAAAAAAAACAAACAAACAAATAATCTCAACCTATTGCAGTGTGTACAAAGGCCACTATAGAGTACAGACGTATAGTGGCATTTTACAAAAACACTACTATAGGTCTATAGTCATGATACACTAGTGACATTTGTAAATGCCACTATATCAAATGCTACTACAGCCCAAATGAGCCTATAGTAGGCTTTGTTCTTGATGCTCCTCAGTCAACTGAAGTACAAGTTATTGCTTCCCAACCCCGTTATGATAAAGAACCCCAAAAAGTATATTTGATGGAGTCATTGGAAAATCTTTTCATGATTTTTCGTTACAAACATCATTTTCCTTCAAAAATTATTCACAAGACTGTATCTTTATGGTCTTCAAGTTCAAGTTCAAAATCAATAAGAGGGCTTAGGAGCAAGTAAGCGACTTGGAAGATCATATTATTTTTGTTGGTGATGGCAATTCCTAGTGCATTCCTACAAGGAATATCAATGTCAAAAGTAACAAAATCTACTTCGCTGATGACAATTGGGAGTACCAAATGCACCTAGGAGTAGCATATGGAGGCCGTGATGTAGGGAGTGTTTGACATGGCAACTAGGAATATTCAACAACTTCCATTTGGTAAGGACAACCCTCTCTATTATTCTCGACCAATTTGGGTTACACATCTATGCGTTTGGATTAGCTTTTTACCATCAGTTTCCCCCACTTATTATATACAATATTTATACACATTATTTCTTGGTATGATTGTATATTTCCCAACTTTCAGCAAAAAGCTAATCCAAACACTCACACTTGGTATACTTTTTTTCTCTAATACCATTGGTATTCTGTTTTGTAAGCTGGACACATTCTTGAGCTAGTATATAGTATATTTATGGTTGTGATGCTGTGAATCTATTTGTCTTGTGTTCTAGCTTTCAAATAATAAAATCTGAAAATTCAATTCATATTATATTTGCTAAGTAGTTTGTTGAAACAGAGCCCTAAAACTGAGTCAATTAGTCTAGCACGCTGATTGCTAACAACTTTTGTATAGGTTCCCCCCCCCCCCCCCCCCCCCCCAAAAAGAGCGACTTTGGAACTAAAAGCAGACGCAATTTCTTCTTTTTAACAAAAACCAACCCTCCTCCTAACATCATCTTTAACGGCTTGAAAATGCCTTCTATATTGTTATGGCCACTATGAATCCTTTTGTTTCTTTACAGCCATAAATAGTAGATTGTAGCAGCACAACCAATCTTACAAGCCTCATTTGAAACCTTCTTTAACACATTTTGTGGTTGCCATAAATGGATGATCTCTACTTTTAATTTTTCTTACACAGAAAACACATAACAAGTCTTCCTTTTATCCCTGATTAGCAACTCTGTATAGAGTGGAGAGTCTACATACTGATGTATGAATGCCAGGAATATCATCATGAAACCTAACCATCTGCATCTTTCATCCTATGTTTTTCTTGTGTAAATCTCATATTAAGTTGAACTATGAAGTGTACTGGCCTGCCTTAGAAGGAATTCAATTCATATATAAAACCTTCCTCCCTAGGTCACTTGATGTTGTGAATTTTTTTTTTTGTTTCTGTTACTGTGAATCAATTTGTCTTGTGTTGTGGATCTGAATTAGAAAATATTAAAACTAAGTTTAGTTAAAATTGGTGACAAGGTTGGGCCCAAAAACTAAGTAAATTAACTGACAACTTGTTTTTCTTTTATTTTTGGATGTATGTTAAGAAATAAACCAGAATATTATTTAGCTGAATCAAAAAAGAATATAAATCTTTTAGCAAAGTAGAAATAATAGGAGGAAGACAAGCCAAGGAAAACACAAAAGATATGTAACTTACAGCCCATTTATGAAGACTGCGATATTAGTCAAATTACAACTTCTAGAAGGCATGACCTCAGTTTAATCATCTGGGATCCCAAGAATTCATTCTCTTGTGCACATAAATACTTATTTTAAGCAAATTTTGTTAGGACATATGTGGAACTTGTTATGAACATATATTATTAAGAATTGACTAATCCTTTGACAAAACGTTCTTTACTTGTAATTGGGTAAATTTAGGATGGTTTAAGTCTTCAAGCAACATTGTGTTCAAGTCAAAAGTTAAAACTATGCAAGTCTGTTCAAGAAACAAATGAGTTCAAGAAACAAATCAAAAAGTGTTGTATTTTAAAGCTTGACAGATAACTTGACAAATTGTATCTATCGAGGTTTAAAAGAAGCTTTTAGCCCAATACTCAACAGCATCTCGACAAATAGCCTATCTATCGAGAATTACGAAAATTAGATTTCTAGATCTATTTTTCACGCATATCCAAGCTATTTGTGTAGGGTTTCTTTTCTCATAATCCTATACATATATAAAGATTATTTTAAGGGTCGTCTAGGGTGACGCAACTAGATGCAACTTGATGCAAAGTGACTATTCACTTAAATTGTAACCGGAGACAATTTGCCCTAGTACATCTTTCTCTTGAAGAAGCTGATGCGTTTGTATGCCATAGGGTTTTGTAACCAAGGAGCTTCTTGATCTTCATCATGTGGATGAACTGAAGAACTTTGCAGCTAACATCTTTCTCAAGTTGGTAAGCCGCGTATTGAGATCTGCGCATTAATTGGTTAGTCACGTACTGAGAGCCGTGCATTATAAATGAGAGATTGTCACTACATCACAAGTCCAATTATGTATTAGGGTAAGGGTTCAACTGTAGGTTGGTATAAGGTACTGGGATTCCTTTACTTATAACCGCTTGTTTTGATAATAGTAGATTCTCTGGAGTGGTGACCTTAAATTCACCCAGTGAGGTTTTGCCTCGGTAGTTTTTCTTATTCGTAAACAAATCACCCGTGTCAAATTTAATTTCCACTGCATTTAGTTATTTGATGATTTGTTTGTGCTACCACGCGTATTGCATGTTAAATTGGCTTAATTAATTTACTTGACTAATTAATTAATTAATTTACCTAAGGGGTCAATATATTTTTGGCCTATCAAATTTGACGGTGATGAAATCAGGCAAAAGAAAAAGGTTCTATTACTGTTATAATCAGGTTTAATTTGAAATGTTGTACTTAAGTCACGATGATTATTGAATTTCAAAAATTAACCTGCATTTTCTTTTGATGCCAATTTTAGTATGATCAGGTCAACTGAACCTTTTCGTCGTTTTTTAGAAATTTATTGAATGATAAAAAATTTTCTGAGTCGTATTTGAAGGGAAATCAAAGAAGCCAAATTAAAAACAAAATTGTTGCTATTGATGAATGGTGACTACATAATTAATCAAGTGCCTATTACTTGGCAAGTTTCTTCCTCCCCCATTAGCTTTCACAGTTCGCACACAGCAGACCTGGCTCCAGATTGGTGTGAATTTCAATTCCATTAATGAGGCCAGTTGGTGCTTTACTTGACCTTCTTGTTATTTCTTCAAGTACTTTAAGTACGCATTTGGCAAGTTCGTTGCTCCGTATAATGCACTTCCCTGTCCATGCGGCAAAGACTTGTCCTTGCCTTAATTCTTCCACAATGATATCCTTGATAGTGATTAGTTTTAGTTTTATGAGAAGTGTTCCATCACTTTTGTCTATTATCCAACCTCTTATGGAAAGGTCTATAGTTATAACCGTTCTTCTATATTTGTTATCGTACAAATTATACCTAGCTCCCCAAGAATTAAGTGTTTTCTTTTTGCTAGATACCAAAGAGTTTCCACTTATGATGTTCACTTTATAATAATTGTTTTTTCTCATCAAGTCAAGACACTAATTGACTTTTTATGTAAATGGGGCTTGAAATACAAAACTCTTATTTGATGATAAAATTTTTACCTAAGAATTAAGAGTTGCCTAAATTGATTCCAAAAAATAAAATGGTTTGCTACACCAAACTTATAGTCCCTTAAAAAAAAAAAAAACAATTTATATATATCAAATCTCCAAAGCTTTCTTGGGTTAAAGAAAACAGTCACTAAAAGCTTAAAACAAAGAAGATCAAAAGAATAACCACTTCCAAAATTGACCACCAAAAAGAGCAAAGGCGGAGCCAGCAGGGACGACTGGATAAGGGGGCACCCCACCCCCTCGCCCCTTAAAAAAAATAGTAATTTGAATGTATTTTCTTATCTTAATGTAGTTATTAAGGAAAAAAAAAAAATCTTATATGCAACCTTAGAATTGTCAACTGGTATATTTTATTACAACGTCAAAAAAGAAAAAAACTTCTACATTAATGATACTTACTTTAAAAAAATTTTCCAATAAACCCACCATTTAAGAGTTGGAAATGAAAGCTAAGATGCAATGAATAAAAATTGATGATTTTAAATTAACTTAAAAATAAAAAACGTCATACAGTCTCTTTAAAAAAGAAATCAAGGTGTACATAGAACATTTTAAAATTCCAAATATATTATCATACTTTTAAGTTAATTTATTTTTTTTGCTTTGCACTAAGAAATGAAATATTGATCTGTTTGAATATTTTATATTAAGGCTAATCTATTAACTTCATAATCCACGTATAGATTATTTTTATTTATATCTTTTACTGTTTCAAATCTATATTTATTTTCATCTTAGAGTATGAAGTACCATATGCATAATAACAATGGTTATACCAAGTATCAACTCCTTTCTGTAATAAAATTGTAGGGACCAGAGGCCCAAATATATATATTGGGCCTTGGGCTTATTCGAGGAGACACAACTGTCAGTAACGTAGAAAACGCAAGGCTGTGAGCTTCACAAGTAAAGGGCAACTGTGTAGACTGAGAAAAGTGGTCCGAGGAGGACTATATCCTCGGTTAAGCAAAGCGAAGGTCAAAGTATGTGTTTTGTTATCTGTGATAATATATCAAAAGATTTTATTGGTAAGGGTGTGTCCTGTGAGCGTACAGGACAAGTGGGAGCTAAAAAATATCTTGAAGAAAGCTGTTACCATTGCATTGAATGCTCTGCAGCTAACTCTCTAGCCGCATTAATGAGGAAAAGATATCTGAACAGTAATTTTCAGCCTACTATCCAAAAACTTCAGGAAGGTGTTTATGGGACAAGTATCAACACCAACCATCTGACTTGCACGTGGAGGGTAAAGATGAAAGGGGAAGAGAGTATAAAAGAAGAAGGAGGCAATGAGAAAGTGGGATTGAAAAAAAAAAAAAAAACACTGTAGTAATTAAGAGTTGAACTTGTAATCATACTTGAGAAAAATATATAAGAACTGATTTCCTCGGATTGTGCCGATGACGATTTTCTTTAAATTAAACTGGTATATCTTCATCTTCTTGTTGTCTGGATATGTTTTTATTGTTATCTGATTCATTAAAGCCTAGTTTTCTAACTCACTCTCTACAAATTTATTTTTTTAAGCTTTTTGAGCCTAAATTCATCCAACTTGTAGGCCAGACATTCAAATTGCATCCTTACAAAAATAAAATACCAAATCTAACACCAAGTACAAAATATATATATATATATATATAATTTATATTCACATTAATTTTTTTTCCTTGCAATCAAATATTTCGTGTAATTAATTAAGTACTCCTTACTAATATTAGTTAGTTTGGCTTTCAACATTTTATTTTATTCATGCACCATATGGACTAAAATCCAGACTCTAACACCTCTGCATGTGCATGGGCCATTAGTCCTTCACAACTTCTCTATTTTTTGAAATTAATTTATACTTGCCTAGTTGTGTCTGAGACTACGTGTTTGGAACCCAAACTTTCATAGTGCTGATATAGCAAAAGACACTTGGGAAAAATTATGTTCATCGCAAATTTTCGGTCATCTGATAATTATGCTTATTCAAAAAAAAAATTGGTATGCTAATTCATGTACGTATTTACATGTTTAATTTTTTGTGATTCAACTCCCTTTTATTTATTTATCTGAGATAGATTTCTACAATGAATTAGCATACAGGAGCTAGGGAGCTTAGTTGTAAGTTTGTTATGCTCTGAATTAGGATATATAAACCAGAGGCTTGTACATTGATTAATTAATGAGAATTTTGTTTAGCAAAAAAATTTTACATAATTTAAATGAAATGTTCCCACAAAAAAAAAAAAATTTGCTGTTGATTGATCGATCAGGGGGGAAAAAAAAAAAAACACCGTTCACACATTATGTTTCAGATTTAAGGAAGTTCCATTGTTTGTTAAAAACCTAGTTGATCCTGATGTTTGTTCCTAACTTAGTGAAATAAAAATGAATCTTTCTTCTCAAATAAAGAAAAAAGAGAAGAAAGAAAGGGTTTTGTACAATGTTAAGGGTACAACTGTACATGTTCATGGATCATTTTCACGGTTCTTATTTCTTTGTCCGTTTCTGAGTGTCTTTTTTATCCTTGGGTACAATTGATAGTTTCTTAGGCGACTAAACATACTTTTTTGGCTTTGTTTTTTGTTTCTTCAATGTCTTTTCTTTCTTTGGTTCAATTATCAAATTAGTATTACAGATGAAAACCCTACTTACTTTCCCAAAATGATCTCATTCTGACCACTCTTCTATCTGTTAGCTAAGGTTCCACACACAGGAGACCTGAATTTCTTGGAGCAAAGGGTTTGTCAGCAAGCCATGTTGTTCGGCTTGTTTTGATGCTTTCAATTCCATTTTCATCAGTCATAGAGCTACACATTCATTTCCATCATGAGGTCAGCCAGTTCTTTACTCGACGTCTTTAAAATCTGTGTCTGTTTTCAAGTGGCTATCTTCATCACTCTCATTCGCGGTTATGTAATTTCTTCTTCAAGTTTTCGCTTAACTCTGTTTGTAACATTGTTGATCCTTACATTTCTGTCCCCAGCTCATGCTGAAAAAGACATGTCTTTGTTTGAGTTTTTCTTAACGATCATAACTAGCGCATCATCTTTTGTCATCAGTGAGTCACCATTAATTGTGATTCTTATCCTAACTGATCCATCGCTTATATCTACTATCCAACCTCGGTTGCAAAGATTTCTAGCTAATCGTTCTTCTTCTTCTCTTGTGAACGCCAGCATTGGGTTAGAATCCAATGAACCCCAGGCTCCCATCTGGTCTGGACTCCCCACAGATATTATCCATGAGATTGGAAATCGAACGCCTAATTTTGTAGATATTAAAGCGATTTTAACGTTTTGCAACCCTTGTCGTTCTGCGTGTTTGGAAACTACAAGCTTGAAATTGTTTCCATGGCTGATGCTTTCCGACACTCTAGATACTGACCTGAGATGTTTCTTGAATCTCTGCAACAACAGATGTTATGGGTTAAAACTATCTACAATTCACGAAAAACGTTGTTGGGGATCTCAACATGGTTGGGTTGTAACCTTGGATCCTGATTATGAAACCCACCTTGTGCCCCTTACGAATAGAGAACCAATTGCTCTTCCACCACTAAATACAATTCGAGGACTAGCAGGTACAGATCTGGAATGGTTTCGCATTGTACACAAATTCATGATTTTCAAGGACCATTCCCAAGAGTTTTCAAAGTTCCTTGTTATGGCAATTTTCGGCTCCATGAATCGCTTGGCTTTTGCAAGAGTGGGAGAAGAAGCTACTTTGAATAGAAGGGGACAAGGTGAGTGGGCTATTGTTTCCAATCCAAACAATTTCAAATTCAAAGATGTTGCACGTTTTGAAGATCAAATATATGGACTTTGTGATAATGGCATGCTTGTGAGCTTTAAACTTGATGCTCCTCAGTCAGCTGAGGTACAAGTTATTGCTTACCAACCACAAGATGTAGGGGAACCCCAAAAAGTATATTTGGTGGAGTCATCGAAAAATCTTTTCGGGGTTTTTCGTTACGGATTTCATATTCCTTCGAAGAGCAGGCATGTGACTATATATTTTTTGGTCTACAAGTTCAACTTCCGTGCTTCGGTTTGGGAGGAATTGACAGACTTGGAAGATCATGCTTTTTTTGTTGGTGACAGCAACTCGTGGTGTCTTCCTACAAGCAAAATCCCTAGCAGAAATAATCGCATCTACTTCACAGATGACAATTGGGATTTGCAAATGTTTCCAGGAGTGGCATATGGAGGCCGTGATGTGGGAGTGTTTCTCATGGCAAGGAGGGTTGTCGCACCTCTTCCATTCGGTTTGGACAACCCTTGTTATTATTCTCGACCAATTTGGGTTACACCTAGTTTATGTAGGTAGGTTACTTTGTTTTGTCTAAACCACCTGTCTAAGCCACCTGTTTAATGGTAGTGATGCTGTGAATTTAAGTTACTATGATCTATTTATCTTGTGTTCTGCATTTGATGCACAAAATCTGAAATTCAGTTTTGATGATAATATTGGTAAGTGCATTGTTCAAAGATCCCTAAAACTGAGTAAATTAGTATTGTGCTAATGGCTCGAAAATGCCTTCTATCTTGACATTACAACTATGAATGCTTGTGTTTCTTTGTAGCTATATATGGTAGATTGTAGCAGCCCAAGCAATCTCACATAGCTTCATTTGAAACCTTCTTCCCTAATATCCTAGTGAAAGAACAAAATTTTGAAACTTGTTGCCTTGATATAATGTCCTTGTGAAAAAACACTGAAAGGCAAATGGTTTCTGAACTTTTGGCTTCTGCAGAAAACGCATGTACGCGGTTAACAAGTCTGTATCGAGTTGAGTCTATTATTAACAGAGAACATACTGATGAATGAATACTGTGAATAGCATCAGGGAACCAAACCATTTTTCACCATTCATCCTAAGCGTTTCCTGTACAAATCTCATTCCAAGTTGAACTACAAGTAGATGGAATCCAATTCATAAAACCTTCCTCCCCAGGTTTACTTGATATTGTGAATTTTGTTACTGTGAATCTATTTTTAGTGTGTTCTGGATTTGAATTACAAAATACTAAAACTAAGTTTAGATGATTCTATATCTAACATAATTGCCCCCAAAACTGAGTAAATTAGTTGACTCCTAGATATCCTTTATATAAATAAACAAACCAGAATATTATTTAACTGAATCAAAAGAACAAAAATCTTTCATCACAGCAAAGCAGAAAGTCAAGAGAGAAGACGGTGGAGGCAAATACAAGAGGACAACAGCAGCAAGAAAGCCGAACACGGGAAGTAACTCTTTCATCACAGCAAGCATATAATCTGACCTTTACACGGTACACTTGTACATACACAGCAACTTTAGTATACATGGTTACAAATCTCACACACACCATTACACATATATTCGGACCTATATTACATCAGTTTTTTTTTTTTTTTTTTGTTTTCGAAATATTTTGGATGAGATTTATTGCCCATAAATGATGGTATCATAAAGGCTAAAGCCCAATGAAGAAAGGTCAATTTTCTTTATTTATGCTACCTTTCTTCAATATAGAAGGGTAAATAAATAATCTTTGCACATATAATTATATATTGAATGAAAGAGTCCAACTTTGTGCTTCTAAAAAAAAGAAAGAACTCGAGTTCAACTTTGTGGAAGATCCTTGTATTGTGTGTCAGTCACCATATTTGAAAGCTCTAATCCGCACAAACCAATGATCTGAAATTCCATGGCATACGATGTAGTTAGAGCATGTGCATCAGATCATGTAAAGTCTTGCAAAATAGAAAAAGGTAGTATTTTTACACATTTTGAACCAGAAAACCCTCTACATCAGTCCGTGCAAAGATGTGCATTTTTGCACATTTGCTACAGTAACCGTGCATATATGCACGGTTACTGTAGCGCCCCTATTTATTTTTTTAATAGTTTTTTCTCTCTCTCTGTACCGACCCTCTCTCTCTCTCTCTCTCTCTCTCTCTCTCTCTCTCATTTTCCTTTCTTTCTCTCATCTCATCTTTCTCTCATCTCAGGCGCAGCTCTCTCTCATTCTCAGACGCCTCGCCGCTGGCCGTTGGCCGCTCGCAGCTCGCCGCTCGCCGTCGATCTTGATGCTCCTGGCGGTGGTGGCGGCGATCTCATCTAGCTCCTCAAACCCATTTACAAAACCATATCATCAAACCCATATAAAAATCTATGTGAATCATCAAAGAAGAAGAAGAAGAAGCGGTCAAGACGAAGAAGAAGAAGTAGCGGCTATAGCAGTAGCAGAAAAAAAAAAAAAAAAAAAAAAAAAAGCCTGGAACCTTGGAGGAACAGAGCAACACCAACGCTACTCCAAACCCAAACCCAAACATGAGAGCTGTTGAGGAAGAAGAAGATGATGAGCTTGAAGAGGGTGAGATCGCTGGGGGAGAAAGAGAGCGCGCGGGTCTCTTTTGCTTTTTTTTCTATCTGGGTTTTTCTTTGGCTGCTCAGAAAATCATAAAGGAGCTACGGAGCTCGTGGGTCTTGCCTGATCGGAGCTAAAGAGATCTGACCGGGACGGAGAGTTGATCTGTGTTGGTATAGAGATGGTAGAGAGATGGGTATAGAGAGAGAGCAACAAATCAGTAAAAACGGAAAGACAGAGAGAGAGAAAGAGAGCGCGCGTGATGTATAGGTAGTTGAGAGAAATAATAAAAAAATTGGGAAGGATGAATATTTTATTAAAATTTCTTGTAAAATAGATGAGCTGATGTGAATGTTTTGTAAAATTGATGATGTAAAATAGAAAAAGTAAGCTTTAAGTGTAAAATAGACGGTGAATTATGCACGAGCTGATGTAATTGCTCTTAGTAGCAGCCAAGCCAACCAAAATACTATCACTACAGCGTGCAAAATATATAATATATGTTGTAGACTCTGACAAAAAACCACGTGCTTCGAGTTAGTTGAGCATTCACATTTGTTTTTCTTTAAAAGATACAGCCTTTAAATTGAGACATATAATAAAAGATTAAAAAAGAAAAAGAAAAGTAGGTTCTTAATATATATAAAATGCTGACATAAATGCTCACGTCAACCTATGTGTCGTTCTTCTAATCAAAAAGATTATTATAAGCCTTTTATTTTTAAACAAAGCGACAGAAAAAAAGTCTGCGCCAGCTGTAATTCTTTCTCCTTCAAGCACTTATCTGTTTCTGCAGAGACAAGCCAACCACTTTTATTTTGGATTGAGATCAGGTGTAATACTTAAGTATTGCACCTGATGCAATTAGCTTGAATGGCTAAGATTTAAAGTTAATTTTTACAATTTTAAATCTCAGCAATTTAATATAAAAAATAAGTAAAAAAATAAAAATAAAAATAAAAAAGTAAAAAAAAATTTGTAAAAGGATTAGGAGATCCTAATCCTTTAATTTTTTTTCCCTTTTCTTTCTATTTCTAATCAAACTGTGTCAAAACTCAGAATCGTTTTAAGGTTTTCGCTTTTACATGCAGCTCGCCTAGCTCCATGACGAGGTCAACCAGTGTTTTACCTTACGTCTTTAAAGTTTGTGCCTATTTTCAAATTGCTTTTTTCATCACTCTCATTCGAGGTTATGTCATTTCTACTTCAGTTTTTCGATTAACTCTGCTTGTAACGGTGTTAGTCCTTACATTTCTGTCCCCAGCTCATGCTGAAAAAGACTAGTCTTTGTTTGAGTTTTTCTTAACGATTTTAACTAGCACATCATATTTTGTCATTGGTAAATCGCCAGTGATTGCAATTCTTATCCTGACTGATCCATCACTTATATCTAATATCAAACCTCGGTTAGAAAGATTTCTAGTTAATCGTTCTTCTTCTTCTTCCACTTCTCTTGTGACCTCCAACAATATTGGGTTAGAATCCAATGGACCTCAGGCTCCCATCTGGTGGAGTCAAATACAATCGGACAATTAATTTGTTGACAATAATAAGGAAATAATGGTACCATAAATAAAGCCCAATAAAGAAGGCTAATCTTCCTTTATATATATATATATATATATATATATATATATATATATATATATATTTTGATGGAATGTATCTTTCTTAATAAAGAAATAATCTTTGCATATACTTTAGTATAAAGGGATCCAACTTTGTGGAAGATCCCTTCCTATTTTCGGAAATCAGCCAGGCTAATCTTTTTTTTTTTTGAGAAAATCAGCCAGGCTAATCTAAACACTAGTATGCAAGTACTTTTTGTTTTGTTTTTTTCGATGGTAAAATGCAAACAATCTCGCATGCATATTATATGATCCTATATAATAAAGGTTGTAGCCAGGCCAGGGACCCAGGACCATGTGCTGCTTTGAAAAGTAAATAATACAAAGTAAAATTATTAAATTACAAAAACATAAACAGAAGAAAAAAAAAAAAAAAAAAAAAAAAAAGCATCAACAAGGAGTCTTTTGGCTAAATAATGCTAATTTTAAACTTTATTTGCGTTATAGGAACTGTTGAAACTTATTTGGCGAAATGAGGAGAGAGATTGAATTTCGGCAACTGTGTTGCCGAAATTCAATCAAAAAGTTGGAGAGAGAAAATTTGCTGCCACGGTGTGCTCGGGTGAGAGAGGAGTGCCCCAAAAAAAAAAAACTTTTTCCCCCTATTTCGGTAATGCCATTACCGTAATAGGAGGGAAAAAGAATAAAAAATTCTGCCCCCCTATTTCGGTAATAGCATTACCGAAATAGGGGGGCTTTTGTTTTTTTTCCTTCCTATTTCGGTATTGCCATAACCGAAATACCGAAATAGGAAGAAAAAAATTAAAAAAAAGTTCTCTCCCTATTTCGGTAACGGCATTATCGAAAGAGAGGTGCTACGTCCACAACATTTTTCACAATATTTTCACAACAAATCATAGGTGGTTAGTTGTTACTAGTTTAAATTTGAACCTAACACTAAGATTACTTTTTTGCCCCAACAATAACAACCGGTAACAACCCGCCACTTAAAATTTGTTGTGAAAATGTTGTGAAAAATGTTGTGGATATATCATTTCTCTCACCGAAATAGGGGGCTTTAAGAAAAAAAATTTAAAAAGAAAAAAGCCTCCTGTTTCGGTAATGTGAATACCGAAATAGGAGGAATAAAAAAACAAAAATTGTCCCTATTTCGGCAATACCATTGCCGAAATAGGAGGGAGAATTTTTCTAGTGGGAAGAAGAAAAAAAAAAAAAAAAAAAAAAGGCCTCCTATTTCGGTAATGTGAATACCGAAATAGGAGAAATAAATAAATAAAAAAAATGTCCCTATTTCGGCAATACCATTGCCGAAATAGGGACAATTTTTTTTTTTTTTTCTTCCTATTTTCGGTACTGGGAATGCCGAAATAGGAAGGAAAAAAGAAAAAGCCCCTATTTCGGTAATGGCATTACCGAAATAGGAGGGGCAGAATTTTTTATTCTTTTCCTTCCTATTTCGGTAATAGCATTACCGAAATAGGGGGAAAAATTTTTTTCATGGGCACTCCTCTCTCGCCCGAGCACATCCGTGGCAGTAAATTTTCTCTCTCCAACTTTTTGAATGAATTTCGGCAACTGTGTTGCCGAAATTTATTCTCTTTCCTCATTTTTCCAAATAAGTTTCAACAGTTCGTATAACGCAAATAAAATTTTGAATTGGCATTATTTAGCCAAAAGACTCTAAAACAAGTACTCCACCAATCCCCAAGCATTATATAAAAAAAAAAAAAGTAAAACATTTCTTAATTGTTCAGACCACTTCAAAAGCTTCACAATCCTAGCTAGCAACCCCTTCTTCTTCTTCTTCTTCCATTTATGATAGAATAGATAGTATCGTGTCCGATTCCATTTCAAGCTTCAACTTTATAATCAGTTAGTTTCTTCTCCTTAGCTAGCTTCATGGCGAGGTCGGTTAGTACTACTACAATCCTCAACATCTTTAAGGTTTTTGTGTATTTCCAAGTAGCTCTCTTCATCACTCTCATTCGTGGTTATGTCATTTCTACTTCAAGTTTTCGGTTAACTCTGTTTGTAACTGTGTTGGTCCTTACATTTCTGTCCCCTGCTCATGCTGAAAAAGACTTGTCTTTGTTTGAGTTTTTCGTAACGATCTTAACTAGCACTTCATCTTTTGTCATTAGTGAATCTCCAGTAATTGTGATTCTTATCCTGACTGATTCATCACTTATATCTCACATCAAACCATGGTTGGAAAGATTTCTAGTTAATCCTTCTTCTCTTGGAACCTCCAACAATATTGGGTTAGAATCCAATGGATCACAGGCTCTCATCTTGCCAGAAATCCCCACAGATATGATTGGTGAAATTGGAAATCGAATACATATCAAAGATATTAAAGCGATTTTAACGTTTTGTAACCCCTGTAGTTCTGCTTGTTTCGAAACTACAACCTGGTCTTTGTTTCCATGGCTGATGCTTTCCAACAAACTAGATTCTGATCTGCAACGTTTCTTTAATCTCTGCAACAACAAATATCTCTGGTTAGAACTACCTACAAGTGACCAAAAACGCTGTTGGGGATCTCCACATGGTTTGGTTGTAACCTTGGGTCCTGATTATGAAGCCTTCCTTGTGCACGTTAGGAAAGAAGGAGAACAAATTGCTCTTCCACCACTATACCCAATTCGAGCACTGGCTCCCTTAGAAGAGTGGTTTCGCCTTGTACACAAATTCATTATTTTAAAGGACCCTTCCCATGAGTTGTCGTTCCTTGTCATTGCAATTTTCGGCCCCGTGAATCGCTTAGCTTTTGCTAGAGTGGCTTTCAATAGAGGAGGAGATGGAGCGGCTTTAAATAGAAGAGGACAAGGTCAGTGGGCTATTGTTACCAATCCAGACAATTTGAAATTCAATGATGTTGCATGTTTTAATGATAAAATATATGCTCTTTGTGACAACGGCAAGCTGGTGTGGCTTGAACTTGATGCTCCTCTGGCAGCTGAGGTACAAGTTATTGCGCCCCAACCAAGCGAGGAAGAAATAGGCACGCCCCAAAGACTGTATTTGATGAAGTCACAAAAAAATCTTATCGCGGTTTTTCGTTACGGATTTCATACTCCTTCGAAGATGAGGCACGAGACTATATATTTTTTGGTCTACAATTTCAACTTTAGTGCATCGAATTGGGAGGTGACAGACTTGGAAGATTGTACTGCTTTTGTTGGTGATGGAAATTCCTGGTGCATTCCTACAAGCACTATCCCTAGCAGAAATAATTGCATCTACTTCACAGATGTCAATTGGGAGTTGCAAATGTACCCAGGAGTAGCATATGGAGGAGGTGATGTGGGAGTGTTTAATATAGCGCAGAGGGTTATCCAACAACTTCCATTCGGTAAGGACAACCCTCGTTTTTATTCTCGACCAATTTGGGTTACACCTAGCTACTATGCGTTTAGATGAGCTTTTTGTCTGTTAGTTTATTAGTTTGTCTGCTTATGTACAAATTTTCAAGCCTTCTTTTCTTCTAGGTACCATTGTACTTTGATTTCTCTAATACCATTGGCTTAATTGAAGAGTCCACAACTTTTTATGGTGGCCAAATATAATTGGGCATTCTGGTTTGTAAGCAAGACACAATCTTAAACTAATTTTTAGAATGTTAATGGTTGTGATGCTGTGAATTTAAGCTACTATGACTCTATTTATCTTATGTTCTGGATTTGAAAAAAAATCTGTAAAGGCAGTTTAGATGATAGGTCAGTAAATTGTTCAGAGAGAACCATAAAACTGGGTAAATTAGTACAGGATGCTAATTGCCAACAAGCTGTTGGATTGATTTGCTTTCTTGCTTGAACATGAAACTCTGGACTAAAGCAGATACAATTTTCTCTTCCTTTTAACAAAAACCAGCCCCCCTCCTAACATCTTCTATAATGGCTTGAAAATGCCTTCTATCTTGTAAGTGCCACCATGAATCCTAGTCTTTCTTTGCAGCCATATATGGTAGATTGTAGCAGCCCAAGCAATCTTAAATAGATTCATTCGGAACCTTCTTCCTTTAATCTCCTAGTGAAAGAACACAATTTCAAAACTTGTTGCTATAATGCCCTAGTGAAAACACTTAAAAGCAGATGGTTTCAAGTCTTAATTTGGCTTCTACAGAAAACACACAAGTCTCCCTCTTATCCCCAGTTAGCAATTCTGTATGGAGCAATATACTATAAATGAATGCTAGGAATATCATCTGGCAACCAAAACATTTTGCACCATTCATCCTTGGGTTTTCTGTTACAATCTCATTCCATGTTGAACTACAAGTGTACTGACCTGTCTCAGAATGAATCCAATTCATAACACTTTCCTCCCCAGATTTACTTGATATTGTGAATTTTGTTGTTTCAGTTTACTGCAAATCTGTTTTTCTTGTGTTCTGGATTTGAATTAATTGACTACTTGAGTTTCTTTTTTGGATACATATAAAGAGACAAATCAGAATATCATTTAACTGAATCAAAAGAACAAAAAATCTTTCCTCCAAGCAGAAATAACAGCAGACGGAAGACAAGCGAAGGAAAACGCTAAAGCTGTAAATTTTACTGCCCATTTACAACAACAGTGAGCTATTAGAAATAACAACTTATGAAAGAATTTGCTAACTCCTTTGCATCCGCTGCCAGGACTGCAATTTCTCACGATACAGTGTCCCTAATAGCATAGGTTGCATCACTGAAAATCCTTGTGTTTCTTTGCAGCCATATTTGGTGGATTGTAGCAGCCCAAGGAATCTTACATAGGTTTATTTGAAACCTCCTTCCCTTGATCTCCTAGTGAAAGAACTCAATTTTGAAACTTGTTGCCACAATCCTAGTGAAAAAATAACTCAAAAACAGATGGTTTCCACTCTTAATTTGGCTTCTGCAGAAAACACACTAGTCTCCCTGATATCCCCATTTAGCACCTCTGTATCTAGTGGAGAGTCTATCATTAACAGACACCATACCATTTTGCACCTTTCATCCAAGTTGTACAAATCGTATTCCAAGTTGAACCACAAGTGCACTGATCTGTCTTAGAAGGAATCCAATTCATAACACCATCTTCCCCAAGTTTACCTGATATTGTGAATTTTTTTGTTTAAGTTACTGTGAATGTACTTATCTTGTGTTCTGGATTTGAATTACGAAATATAAGGTTAGATGAAACTGGTAACAAGGTTGCCCCCACAAGTGTGTAAATTAGTAACTGTCAAATGATAGATTGTGGTTAGGCTGTAACTAATTGTAGTTAGCCCACGTCTTATACTAGTTAAATCCATGTCCATAAGTAGTAGACCCTCTCTGTGTGTAAGTCAGACTAATTGTAATAGAATCTTTGTTAGTCATTACTCTGTTAAGAATTTTTTCTATTACATTTTTGTCCTTCTCTTCATACTTGATATTGTGAATTTTGTTGTTTCAGACTTTCAGTGACTGTGAATCTATTTTTCTTGCCTTCTGGGTTTAAATTACAAAATGTGAAAACCAAGTTTAGATGAAAGTGGTAACAAGGTTGCCCCCACAAAGTGAGTAAATTAGTTGATTACTTGTTTTATATAAATAAATAAATAAACCAGAGTATTATTTAACAGAATCGAAAGAACAGAAAAATTCTTTTTGCCAAGAAGGAATTACAGCAGGATGAAGACAAGCTGAGGAAACCACAAAAGCTATACATTTTACAGCCCATTTGCAAAGACAGTACGACGCTGTATCCATCTCAGCATTGATTGCATGAATGCAACTTTTCCAAATCTCCCTCCAGTTAGAATGCTTTGAAGTTTCTCTTCCTTACTATTTGCTTCTTGTCTAAGTTGCCTCAACCCCATGTTATTTGCCAACAAGCTTTGGATAGTGCCGGCTGTAGCTCAACTGGCATTCCATCCATAGTGAAGGCACTAGACTGCATATTTGATCTTGCTAGCTAGGTTGTGTTAGTTGTTAGAGAGATACTCCTTGTGGAGCTTCCTTGAGTGGTATGTGCTCAATATACTATATCATACTAACCACTCATTCTTTTCATCATTATTCAATATGAGACTTTACTTACACATATAAACCAACGTTAGTTACCTTAAATTCAGGAGTGGAAATCTGAGGGATGAATTTTTTATCTATAAAAAAATAATAAAAATAAAAATAAAAAGATACCAAAATTTTCAAAAGAAAGAATTTGTAATGGTTTTGGCCGAATATATTATTAATGAATAATAAAAGAACTTGTAATGGTTTTGGCAGATTATATTATTAAGGCGAAAATCACATTTTCGCATCTACATTTTCAGAATATTCCCACTTTGATTCCTAGATTTTATTTTTACCGTTTTTAGCTCCTACCATTACATCAAACACGAAAAATGCACACGTGGCAAACGGAATGCAATGTTGGCACACTAAAAGCTGACGTGGCCATTAAAATATTGTTAAAAATAATTATTTGGTATTTTCAAATACTACGTCAGCATTTTAATTAATAAAAAATTTAAAAATCCCAGAAAATAAAAAGCTAGGCCAGAAAATAAATAAAAAACTTAAAAAAATTAATCTAAATCATTTTTTTTCTTACTTTTCATTTTTTTTTCTATAAGAACATACATCCTCAAGCCCAGAAAAGTTCAAAACCAGAAAAATTCACATTTAGGTGGACTTTGGAATCCTTTGATCCTAATTAATTATTTCTTAATCTAAATGAAGAACACACAACTAAAAAGAGAAAACAAAATCAAAAGCACCCACATCACAATAACCAAAAACTCAAGTTCTAACATTCCAATCCTCAAAATTGTACCTCATTTTCTCAGCTACCAAACAAAAACACATAAAAAAAAAGTGTCATTTAAGCTATATAACCACATCAACCTCACAAAAACTTAACCTTTTCCATTACCCACATCATAAATAACCAAGAACCCAAGCTCTAAATCCCTATCACTGAAAAATTTTCCCCATTTTCTCAGCCACCAAACAACCCCACCAATCTTTTTTTTATTAAAAAGCTCAAAGGCGAGATTCCAAAGCACGTCGAGGATCACCACCGGCTTTGAGTAGGCCCAGTCGCTCTGGCGCTCCTCGAGCTACTTCGCCACAGTCTCCCGAACCATCATCAACGGCTCGCACATCACACGGCAACTGCTAGCTTGGCGGAGGAACCACGCGGCCTGATGGAGGCTCTAGCACTGCACGAATCGATGTTGGTGATTGGGTTTTCTCTAGGGTTTGTTGAGGATTTGTGGTTTAGAATTTATGGATTTTGGTTTGATGATTGGGTTTTGTTTTGTTTTTGATGTTGGATGATTTAGATGTTTTGTTGTTGATTTGGTTGGGTTTTGATTTACTGGTTTTGGAAATATGTTTAGGATGAAATTCTATGTATTTAGTTGAATTTGTGTTATGAGAAATGTTGGAAAAGAAAATCTTTGAGTACTATGTTCTTCGTTCTTGTGATCTGGGGTTGTGTTCTTGTTTATTAATGTTCTTCAACATGAATAAACAATCACGCTTGCTTCGGAGAAAGGTTGGTGAGGTCGATTTCAAGCTTAGGGGTTTGGGTTTTTTTTTTTTTTTTAAGATCCGAATCTCAGGGTTTGGTGTTTTTTTTTTTTTTTTTAATTTCTGGGTTTGTGTTCTTAAATCTGGGTTTGTGTTCTTGTTGTTCTTTTTCAAGGCACACTTAAATCTCAATTCATGTGATTTTTTGGTTTTTAATTCTGTTTTTAATTTTTTTATTTAGTTAAAATTAATAATTTGTTTTAATTTAGATGCTGACGTGACATTTTTTTAATGCCAAATAACATTTTTTATTATTATTTTAATGGCCACATTAGCTTTTAGTGTGCCAACAGTGCACTTTGTTTGCCACATGTGCATTTTCCGTTTCTGATGTAACGACAAGGATAGGGACCAAAGTGAGAATCACTTGAAAATGTAATGACGAAAATGTAATTTTTGCCGATTATTAATGAATTATACTTTCCAAATTGGTTGCTAATCCATTTCATTTAGTGTTCTAGGAGCACAATAAATGCATGTTCATAGAGTACTAACTAAATAATTACACTAAAAGTAATATAGACTAGTGAACTAAATGAGCTACAAGAAAGTGAGTGAAAATTGGAAAATTATTAGGTCTCCCGGAGTACCATAAATGTGTACTCTTCCCTCTCCCATCATAAATTTAATTAGTGGGACTCACCATTCATGTGAGAGGAGTGAGTACGCATTTATAGTACTCTAAGAGTATACAATAATCTCTCGTAAAAATTATAGAACACTCTAAGAGTAAAAATGCATGCTCTATCATTTTACATGAATAATGGATCTCATTATGAATTTAATTAGTGGAATTCACTACTATGTAAGATAAACATAACAAAATTGGACAACTAAACCCAAAAATTATTATCCATAGTAAAAACGTGTGACCAATTTGGTTCTCACTAGTTTTATAATTGGAAAAGTGTTGCTTAAGTCACAACGTTCATTTAATTTCCAAAATTAACAGGTATTTTCTTTGGACACACATTTGAGCATTGATGATGCGAGGATCACCAGCCAAGTTTATGACGGAGGGGGAGCTAGGCCCCTGGCGCTTTATCTCTCTCAGGGATGTGTATGGGTAGAGTTCGCATGGTTCACGAATCCCACATCGCAAGGAGAGCGTCCCCACATGCGCTTTATAAGCCTCTGGGGCGAACGCATGTGTACCACTACTACGCATTGCGTAGTAGTGGTACACATGTGCAAGCCCCTGAGGCATATAAAGCGCATGTGGGAGTGCCCTCCTTGCGATGTGGGATTTGTGAACCATGCAAACTCCACCCAAACACATCCATGAGAGGGATAAGCCGCTGTGGAGCTAGGCAACCCACACGGTCATAAACCTTAAGAGGGTGATGGTTCGTCCTCCCTTCAAAAGGCGCTTTTCTGATGATGCAAGGATCACCAGCCAAGTTTATGGCGGAGAGGGAGCCAGGCCCCTAGCGCTTTATCTCTCTCAGGGATGTGTTTGGGTGGAGTTCGCATGGTTCACGAATCCCACATCGCAAGGAGAGCGCCCCCACATAAAAGAAATTTTTTTTTAATTTTAAAATTCAATAGTTACAACGGGAGGGAGGATTTGAATCCTTGACGGTGGTGAAGCCACGTTGGGACCGAAGGGAAATTTTTGGAAACAATTTAGTAGATATATAATTTTTTTTGAGTTATCCTAGCTAATTTGAAAAATTTTAAGGAAAGCTTATCATTTTGGCCCTCCTTTCTGTATAGGATTTGAAAAATCCTAAAGTTACAAACTATTTTATAATATTATTTACAAAATACTAATTATTAGTAAAAAAATTACAATAATTAAATATTTTTATTATCTTAAATGAACACAGGATTATTTTAACAAATATCTCACCAAATAATAAAGGGAAAAAAAATTCTATTTTTCACTCTAATACTTCTAGGACACTTGTGCCACAACAGCAAAAAGATTGAAGATTGGAAGCTTTAATTCGCCACACCATCACATAGTCGCAAATTTTTCTGCTCATCAGATGACAGGACACCAATGACTCTCTCGCTTGCTCTCTCTCTCTCTCTCTCTCTCTCTCTACAGCGACTCAACTCTCATTCTCTTAACTGCTCCACTCACCTTCTTTTTATTTTTGTTCTGTTTTTCACTTTTCTTTCCTTCTAGACTCTAGTTTCCGTCATTTACAATGTAACTTAGTTTTTGTGTGAATAGTAAATGCAGACAGTAGGCTAGATAATTACGTTTATGAGTGTGTGGTTAAAACCTTCTCTAGAATATCTACAAAAGCAAGTGGGCAGATTGTAATTTGCAGCCGTGTTGCCCTTTGTAACATTTCCACTTTCCAGGTACTTTCCTTTTATCTTTTTATAATTTGACTTTTCTTTATCATATATTTATTTCTTATTAAAATAATCCGTATATCATATAACATATGTACCTATTAAAAAATAATATTGTTATCATTTTTTTTTTGTTGCTGAAATACTATTTATCATTGATTATTAAAATTATATGCACGTTACTATTTCAAATTTTATATATAGTATGGAATATGGATGTTATGATTATATATATATATGTGTGTGTGTGTGTGTGTGTGTGTTTGAGTATAGATGAAAAATGAAAATTATTTTACTATTCAGTTTATTTCTGCTATTATTCATAAGTCTTAATGCACTTTTTGGCACTATACATGAATCTTAATGTACTATTTCAACTAACTTTTACTTTTATCTATGGAAAATGTTAACGAGTGCTGTACAGCACCCATTAACAACACCTTTTATCTATAGTACTTTCAGTAATATTTTTTTAATTTTAACAAAATAAGTGATATTTAAACACAATTATAATGTTATCAAAATATTATAAATTTTATTACGTTAATCAATTCAGTTCGCTGTATTGGACAGATCTTTATTGGTGTTTTTAGCTTTGGGAATAACAGATAATTGTACCATTAAATATTTCGGAATCCCGTGCATCACGCTATTTTACGACTAAGAATTTTATGATACTTAATTCCTAAAGTAGTCATCCACGCAATAAATATATCCAATGATATCTCAAACTAACTATTAGAACAGGAAACTTTGCTACGAAGGTAATTGGTCATTGGTCGGATGAGTCAAATATTGGCACCCTTGCCGCCCAATATCATAGCATTGCATGGTTTTTTAATTCTTGGGACTCATTTTCAGCGTGTTTTTCTATTTCTTGGCTTCAATTGTCAAAAGGTTACTTTTAATTTACAGATGAAAGCTCTACTTATACTTTCCCAAACTCATCTCTTTCTGACAGCTATAGTACCTGTTGCTGTTAGCGACCACACACATAACAGAAGACCTACCTCCATCTCTGTCTGAATTTCTTGTTAAAACTCGACGTTGACTCAAAATATTTCGGCGTTTGGAGCTTGCGATATTTATTATAGGCTTATATTTTGATTGCTTTCAATTTTCATCAGTCATAGAGTTGAGTAACACTGACACATCCAATTCCCATCATCATGAGGTTAGACGGTGCTTTATATTCCGATCATTATTATAGTTGTAAGACCATCACTCTCATTCCCCGTTGCCAAATTTATGCAGTCCTCTTCTGTAGTTTTATAGGAATTTTGTTGAACTTTTCACTTCTTGACCCATACTTTCCTACAAACGAGCATGACGATATGTTTTTGAGAACTGAGTTATCTTTTCTCCTACTAATATTAGGATGTGAGCCTATCAAAAAATTTCGTACTTCAAGATATCAAATTATTCGTTATTTAAGACATTACTGTTTTAGCTCCATCACTCTCAGTCCCCGTTATGGGATTTCTTCGAACCCCACCTTTATTGTTGGCCTAATTTTGTGGGTCTTCACAGTTCTGACCTCACGCATTTCCTGGGCTGAGCGTTCCTTTATGATGTTGATAACATCTGCCATTTTATTACTTGACTTCTTACCTCTATATATGGAAAAATATCTAGGTTATCGTATTTTACGAAGTGATTATAATTCCTCCTTCACCATTACTCACAGTCGCCGTTACAAGCTTTCTTTAAGTTTCAGAAGCATTCCTTTCGTAATTTTTTTGATCTTTGGAGTTCGGATCCCAGACCTTTCCTTGGCTAGGCGTTCCATAGTCATACTGCTATGTGTGCCTTTTATTTTCTTTTTTGATTCATTTTCCAGGTATATCGATAGATACACAGATTGGTTAGCGTTGTATATTGAGTTAGACTCCAATGACTGGTCCGAACTCCCTCCAGAAGTCGTTCACGAAATTGTAAATCGACTACTTACTTTCAAAGATTTTATAGCGGCTGCAGGGGTTTCCCGAACATGGCGTTCTGTTTGTTTGAGCATCAGTAGAAGGCCTCAGCTTCCTTGGCTGATGCTTTCCGAAACACTTTCCACAGACATGCGACATTTCTTCAGTCTCTGCGACAACAATCGTTATCAATTACTATTATCTGAAGTCCAAGGAAAACGCTGTTGGGGATCCCCACATGGTTGGATTGTAACCTTGGGTCCTGATTATGAAACCCACCTTCTGCACCTTATGAAAAGAGTACAAATTGCTCTTCCCCCACTAACCACAATTCGAACTCTGGCTGCTACAGAAGAGTGGTTTTGCCTTGTACACAAATTCATTCTTTTAAATGACCCTTCCCAGGACTTATCGTTACTTGTCATTGCAATTTTCGGCCCTGTGAATCGCTTAGCTTTTGCTAGGGTGGCTTTCGTCAGAGGAGGAGAAGGAGCGGCTTTGAATAGAAGGGGACAGGGTCAGTGGGCTATTGTTACCAATCCAGACATTTTGAAATTCAATGATGTTGCATGGTTTAATGATCAATTATATGGACTTTGTGACAACGGCAAACTGGTGTGCCTTGAGCTTGATGCTCCTCTGGCAGCAGAGGTACTAGTTATTGCACCCCAACCAAGCGAAGAAGAAGTAGGCACGCCCCAAAAACTGTATTTGATGAAGTCATCAGAAAATCTTTTCGCGGTTTTTCATTATGGATTTCATATTCCTTCGGAGATGAGGCACGAGACTATATATTTTTTGGTCTACAAGTTCAACTTTGGTGAATTGGCTTGGGAGGAAGTGACAGACGACTTGGAAGATCTCTCTGTTTTTGTTGGTGGTGGCAATTCCTGGTGCATTCCTACAAGCGCTATCCTTTGCAGAAGTAATTGCATCTACTTCACAGATGACGATTGGGAGTGGCAAAGGTACCCAGGAGTGGCATATGGAGGCCGTGATGTTGGAGTTTTTAACATGGCACAGAGGGTAATCCAACGCCTTCCATTCGGTAAGGACAACCCTCGTTTTTATTCTCGGCCAATTTGGGTTACACCTACCATGCGTTTGGATGAGCTTTATGTCCGTTAGTTTATTAGTTTATCTACTTATGTACAACTTTTCAAGCCTTCTTTTATTCTAGGTGCCATTGTACTTTGATTTTGCTAATACCATTGGCTTAATTGAACAGTCCCTGACTTCTATGGTGGCCAAATACAATTGAGCATTCTGGTTTGTAAGCAATACAGTCTTGAACTAATTTCTAGAATGTTAATGGTTGTGATGCTGTGAATTTAAGCAACTGTGACTCTATTTTATCTTATGTTCTGGATTTGAAACAAAATCTGAAAATGCAGTTTAGAGGATATTGATCAGTAAATTATTCAAAGAGAACGGTTAAAGAGTAGCAAATTAGTGTAGCTTGCTAATTGCCAACAAGCTGTTGGATTGATTTGCTTTCTTGCTTGAACATGAAACTCTGGACTAAAGCAGATGTAACTTGCTCTTCTTTTTAACAAAAACCAACCATCCTTCTAACATCTTCTCTAATGGCTAGAAAATGCCTTCTATCTTGATAGTGCCACCACGAATCCTTGTCATTCTTTGCAGTCATATATGGTAGATTGTAGCAGCCCAAGCAATCTTACATAGATTCATTTGGAATCTTCTTCCCTTAATCTCCTAGTGAAAGAACACAATTTGAAAACTTGTTGCCATTATGTCCTACTGAAAACAATTAAAAGCATATGGTTTATACTCTTAATTTGGCTTCTGCAGAAAATAAATGTATCCCTCTTATCCCTAGTTAGCAACTCTGTATAGAGTGGATAGTCTATCATTAACAGGCAACATACTAATAAATGAATGCTAGGAATATCATCAGGCAACCAAACCATTTTGTTACCAAAACTGACAACCTTTTTTTTTGTTTCGTATATAATATATAAAGAGAGAGATAGACTTAAAAGACCAGTTTCTGATTTGAATTAACTGACTACTTGGGTTTTCTTTTTTGGATACATTTAAATAGATAAATCAGAATATTATTTAACTGAATCAGAAGAACAAAAAATCTTTCCTCCAAGCAAAAATAACAGCAGAAGGAAGACAAGCTAATAAAAAAAAAAGCTGTAAATTTTACAGCCCATTTACAACGACAGTGAGCTATTACAAATTACAACTTACAAAAGACCTTGCTAACTCCTTTGCATCCGCCTCCAGGACTGCAATTTCTCAATGCAAAATTTTTAAATCTCCCTCCACTTGAATGCTTTGAAGTTTCTATTTTTAGCTATTTGCCTATTTCCTCAACCACCGTGACTACTTGTTTTTAGTCCATATAATATATAAATTAGTGAACCATGTTAATTGCCAACAAGCTTTTGGATGGTGCCTGCTGTAGCTTATCAGGCATTCCATTGATAGTGATGGAACCAGACCACAGGTTTGATCCCCCTAGGTTGTGTGAAAAAAAAGAAAAAACAAAAAAAAAAAGGAACTCTCTACAAAAAGAGAAAAGAAGAAGAAGAAGAAGAAGAGTACATTCCACGCAACAGTATATTTAAAATCTCAAACTATATCTATATGAGAATGATAGAGTTACTATGGATATTTTTAGTTTTACAAAAAATTTGTAGAGAAAAAAAAAAGAGTACTTTTAGCGTTGTAAATAAAGAAATTATAAGATAAAATCAAGAAACATTTAGATTAGATAATATGTACTAATACTTAAATTTTCAAGTGGGTCATCCACACATACAGTGCACATAAACCGGAGGACATATATTTCACACTAAATATTCAGCTAGTGTTATAGCTTATAGGGGACGCTTAACCATGAAGGCAATTGGAAATTGGCACCCAATGACATGCATCAACTTTCCACCCAATAGGGCATTGCTTAGTTTCTTAATTCCTGGGATCTAAACAGACTTTTTGGGCTTACTCTGTTTCTTCAATATCTTTTTAATTATTGAGGTTCAGTTGTCAAAATTACTATAACACGTTCAATTCCATCAGAAGGGCTGTCAGTGCATTAACATCATAAGTTTATTTTACCCTCAGAGTATGTTTGTTTGTCTGAGAATTGCTTATTTTTGGTATCTTATTTGCCCAGTGGCGGCTTCAAGAATTTTTTTTAGGGTGTTCCTCAATAAGTATAAATTACACAATTAATAAAAAGAAAATTTTATATATTGATAACAACAACAACAATAACAACAATAAAAAAAAACATGCAAATATATAAAGTTTTACAAAATAAAACTTGTGAAATTCAGTTATGGTTGTTGTTAGTGTTGCTAAAAAGGGATGGACAGCGATGGCTTGGGAGAGTAAGTGAGTTTTTTATTTCCTTTTAGCCTTTTGATTTGATTTAGTTTTAGTTTAAATTGTTTAATGACTTGTGAATCCGCGAGGCACTAAGGCAGTGAGGATTTTTTTTTTTTAAATATTTGTTGAATTAAAAACATAATCGTGTTGGTGTTGGAGTAGTAATAGTCTTAGTCTGAGATAAGATTGATCTTGTACTGGGCTTTTTTATTGGCATTTGGTTTGGGTCTTGTTAGAGTTTTATTATAATTTTTTTTCCCAGATTTTTGTCCAAGTTTTTTTTTTTTTTTGGGTTTTTTCCATGGTTTTATAAACCAATACAGTGAAAGAGCCGAAAAAGAGACTAATTATTGGTTTTTTGGTCAGACCAAGATACAACCGATACTCGAACCAGTGACGTCATAAATAATATAATTAATAAAATATATAAATATATAAATAAAAATATAATAAGTTTATTACTAATAATATGATAGCAAAATGTAATAACATAATATTTAGTGACACTTTTCGTATAAATTTAATCAAATTTCCTTAGAATGGACAATCACATTATTAATTATAATCATAAAAATAAAAAGTTTATTTTACATATATATATAATGAATTAATTGATGTTATATAAAAATTAAGTAACTTTTTAAGTTTATTCACTTAATTAACTAAAACTATTATTTTTTTAATCAAAATTAACAGAAAAAAGAAAAAAGAAAAGTAGTTATACAATGAAAAAAAAGCTAAATTTACATCACTTTGACCAATTAGTTGTATAATATATATATTATAATGTTTTTGAGGAAAATTAGTTGTACAATGACAGTGTGTCAAGTAAAGCAAAAACTAAAAGTAAAACCGTAGTATAGACTTAAAAGAATATAAAAGCATGTAGTTATTTTGCTTAAAAGACCCTAATATATTGTTAAGTTGCTCAAATTATGGACCAAAATTTAATTTTATTGACATAAAAAAAATTTAAGATGTTCCCAAAAATTTTTTTAAAGGTATATAAATATAAAATTTTAAATTTTTATGTATAAATTTTTTTTTTTTTTTTTTTCAGGTTAGGGTGGTCCCAAGACCACCCTGACCATAAGGTGACGCCACTTAATTTGCCTAGTGTTTACAAATTGTCATCAGCTTTTCACCATTCATTGGCTGCATTGTTGGTTATTAAATATATTTAAAAAAAAGAGTCATAAATTTTATTGTAAATTTTCAAGATTTGTAAAAGATGTCACCATCCTTTAATTTCTTACGAACATGTATAAAATTCGCTAATTATTTCTTTATCATGCAATAAAAGTAATCACAATCAAACCAAATGGCAAAACACTAATCATCGAGCCTCATATGTAATGATGTCTCTGCCAGCCTTGATTCCTTAACCTTTTTTGTAAGTGCTCCATGCTTCAATTTGACACAAGTATTCATACATATCCTCGTTAAGGATTCTGAGGAATTTCCCGCTTCAAACTGTGCACTACTCTCTTCTTGAATTTTTTTGCAATTTTCTTCCCGCTTCAAACTGTGCACTACTCTCTTCTTGAATTTTTTTGCAATTTTCTTCTTGATCTCCTAGAGTAGTTAAGGAAGAAATGAATGATTGGCTTGTGACAGATTTTCATCCAGAGGAGGCCCGATTCGCCTTATTTCAGATGCATCCTTCAAAGGCTCCAGGCCCTAATGGTATGACTACTTTCTTTTTTCAAGAGTTATAGCATATAGTGGGTGCAAATGTAACTAATGCTGTGCTATCATGTCTAAATTTTGCAATTATACTTCGAAACATAAATAATACCCACATAGCTCTTATACCCAAAACCAAAGACCCTGAATTAATCACCCAATATCGCCCCATTAGCCTATGTAATGTGCTATACAAAATCATATCTAAAATGTTAGTCAACCGGCTCAAGCTTATCCTCCCAAATTTAATTTTTGATACTCAGAGCGCCTCCCAAGAAGATTAATTTCAGATAACATTTTAGTTGCATATGAAACTTTGCATAGCATGAAAAAGAAAAGGTGGGACAAGATAGGTCAGGTAGCTATTAAATTGGACATAAGCAAAGCTTATGACCAGGTTGAATGGGTTATCTACAAAGGGTGATGGAGAAAATGGGATTTCATGCAAAATGGGTGCAATTGATAATGGCATGCATGACAACTGCTCATTTTTCTGTTTTAGTTAATGGCAATCCTACAGGTTATATCTTGCCTTCTAAAGGATTGAGACGAGGTGACCCACTATCACCTTATCTCATTTTGTTTTGTGTTAAGGGGCTTACCGCTTTGCTCAAAAAGGCAAAAACAGATGGAATTATAAGAGTGGCAGCTAGCAGAAGGGGTCCTTATATTTCTCATCTCCTATTTGCTGATGATAGCTTATTATTTTGTCGTGCCTCAGTAGAGGAGTGTCAATAGGTCAATTCTTTGCTTAATTTATATGAGGCTGCTTCAAGACAAAAGATTAATACTGATAAAATTTCTCTTTTCTTTAGCAGCAATACTGGATTAGAGACTCAAGAATCAATTAAACAGGCATTGGGTACAGAGACAGTCCTAGAATATGAGAAGTATTTAGGGCTGCCTAGTATAGTGGGGCATAACAAAAAATCAACCTTTGCTTCAATCATTGGAAGAGTCTGGAGTAAACTAAAGGGATAGAAGGAAAAGATGATGTCTCAAACTGGAAGAGAAATTTTGATTAAAGCCATGGCACAAGCTATCTCCACATTTTCCATAGGATGCTTTTTGCTACTGAAAGGCTTGCTTAAGATCTTGAAGGGATGATGAGAAGATTTTGGTGGGGTCAAAAGACACAAGTAAGGAAAGTACACTGGTTGAGTTGGTCTAAACTTTGTATGCCCAAGTCGATGGGAGGAATTGGGTTTCAGGATCTTCATTCTTTCAACCTAGCCATGTTAGCTAAACAAGGATGGAGGCTTCTAAAAAACACACACTCCTTGTGCTATCGAGTCTACAAATCAAAGTACTTCCCCAATACATCTTTCTTAGATGCCCCATCACAAAATGCAGGGAGTTTTGCATGGAAAAGTATGGTAGTAGCCAGATCTGTCTTGGACAGTGGACTGAGATGGCAGGTAGGAATTAGAAATAAAATTCGAATCTGGCAAGACCGATGGCTTCCAACCCCACCATCATTTAAGGTGGTAACCCCGTGCTCCGCAATGTCAACAATAGCCACTATGGATAACCTTTTTGATCCAACTACAAGATCATGGCGAGTATCCATGATTGATCATGTATTCCTCCCACATGAAGCTGAGGTTATTAAATCTATCCCATTGAGCAATAGAGCAATGCAAGACATCCAAATTTGGGCATACACAAACACGGGTGAATATTTGGTAAAAAGTGCATATAAGATGATCCAAACTCAACAAGTGAGATCTTCTCATAGCCAATCATCCAATCACTCACAGAGTAACAAAATTTGGAAAGCGATTTGGGCCGTTAGGTATGTAATAAATTCAAAACTTTCATTTGGAGAGCTTGTAGAGATATACTGCCTACTAAAGCTAATCTAACTAGAAGAAAATTTTTGTTTGATGCTGGATGTGAATATTGTGAGGATGGGGTGGAGTCAATAGACCATGTCCTTCTAAGATGTACATATTCTGACAAGGTTTGGAAGTCTTCATGCTTGAGGGAGATCATGACTCATTGCACAAATCTCTCATTTGTGGATGTGGCTGATCAAATAATGCAAAGAAAAAATGACCCAGAGATTGCAATATTTTTCACAACCAGCTGGATGATTTTGAATAAGCAGAATGTGGCTCGCTTTGGTACTCCTCGATGTGATCCCCCTTTTCTAGCCATGTCTGCTGCAGCCCATGCTTTAGAATATTTGGAAGCTAATTTTGGAGTTTTGTCTTGAGTAATGGTTAGATAGTCTTGTTTTTTCCTTTGGCATTCCTTGATGTATCTTATTTGCTTATAGTTGCTGTTTTGTTGGTGAAGAGAAAGCTATGTAGCTAGTACAGGTTTAGCATGCATGGTTGTTCTTTGATGCTGCCTTGCTTTGTATAAACTTATTCTTTCTTTGAATAAAATTCTGCCATTTATTCTCCAAAAAAAAAAAAAAAAACTCCGTGCTTCGTCTACATATTCACACAATTGAACATAAACAAAAAGAGTGCGAATGTGTAAGAGTAATCTAAATTGTGGCTAAATTAGAACTTTTCTTCCTCGGAATTGTGTTCACACGATTCTATAGCTTCTCAAGAATTCTATATCTTGATGGATATGTGCTAATTATTATTACTCAATATTATCATGGCTAAATCCTTTTGAGCAAGCTTTCAATATTTTCATGGTAAAGATAACGACAACAAAATTCAATTGAAAGTTATATTAAATTGAATTTTAATCATCCAAATTTAAATTCACATGTCCAGATCCTACTATAACGCACCAAATAGATGAATTGAAGTCTTTAAGATTGTAGTTAATCTATTGGTTGTTTGTTTTTACCAATATTGGTTCCCCAATTTTAGTTCCTTAACTTGTAGAGTAACTTACTTGAATGAAGGCAGTAGCAGACATTGGCTGTGCAATCTCCACTAATTGCATGCTCCGAATTGACGCAAGTAAATAGACACCGTAGAACTTGAATTCTTTAACTGCTTTGGCATTCCTGCCTCTCTAATGTTTTGCTGGTCAATATGTAGTATCCTGGATAGTATTCAACATTTAATGTAGTATCCTGGATACCACATTTAAAGAAAAGATAAAGAAAGAGAGTGATCAGTAAATACGTATGCATTCCCTTGCAGTACGGCATAAATAGGATAAAATTTTCATTCTATAGCTTAAAATTAAAACAATGGTTCCTGGGAGTTGTGTTTGACAAAATGAAAAATAAAAGTCTTATTCCCCCACAAAATAGGTAGTGCAGATCTTGATGAGTTTGTTTTTATAACAACAACAGTAAAATCAAAATTAAATATTGTAAGGATGTCATGGTCCTTTGTGTAGGGATTTTGTTTTTTTGGGTGATTTTTTCAATTTGAGTAAAATACTATTTTGGTCCCTAAATTTTACCAAAAGTTTGATTTTCATCACTAAACTTTAAGAAATTCATTTTTTTCTTTCCTAAATTATTATAAAGTTCATATTTCATCCCTAAACTATTGGAAATATTTTATTTTTGTCCTTAAAGTTCACCAAAAGTTTATTTTTTATTCCTAAATAGTTAAAAAAAAAGTTCTTATTTCATCCCTATTTTTGTCTCTTAACTATTGAAAAAATTCTTTACAAAGTTGATGGATAAAAAAAAAATTTTTTAAAGTTTAGGGATAAAAAACAAACTTTTGGCAAAGTCTAGAGATCAAAATTGTGTTTTACCCTTTTGAATTTTAAATTGGTATAGAATAATCCTTGGAGAAAGATCTAGAGATGCTTTGATAGTGTGGACCCAGATTCTCTCTTAATAAGTGGGGCTCAACGCATTGTATTTTTAACTTTCTAAATGTGAGCTGGTTGAGTAGAGATATAGTTTAAATTTAATATAACTTACTTTAATACCATTATAAATTATTAATTGTAATGTAGAATAGAACAAGCCCTCCATGAGCAACAAGAGCGTCGAAAATCATAGTGCACTATCAAGAGGGGTGTCGGTAGACCTCATTAGGGCAATAGTGTTGGAATTGCACGAAATTTGGAGGGCTAAAGGGAAATGGTCTTTTGTTCAAGACTTGAAGCCTCAAGGGTCGCCCTAGTTTAGGTGAATTCCTCCGTTAAGGCCCCAAAAATAGTGATTTTGCCATTTTTAGTAATATTTGTTTTCTTTAATAACCTTTAGTTTTAAAAGTTAAATTAAGGTTCCGTCAATTTAGGATGTTTCTTAGAGACATTGGTTTCAATTTCCGCAATTATCTCAATTTTGATATTTTTGGTAAATTTTACTATTTTGCCACCTAATTATGTGATTAGTGCAACCACCTAATTATGTGATTAGTGCGAATTAGGGTTTTCTGTGCGTTTTCCTAGCCACCCTAGGTTTTCTTTTACTATTTAAATGCATTGCAACCTCCAAGGCAGTTTGTTAGTGATACTCAGCCAATAATGTTGAGAATGAATCAACCTTCTTTCTGTATACATGTTCTCGACTTTGACATCAACCATCTCTAAACATACTCCACTTATTATTGACAAGGTGGCTTAGAGCATTAGCATTTGGAGATGTAAAAATATATTTATTTTACCATACCATTCTACAACTCATCCAATATATTATTTCTTATTTTTCACATCACAACCAACTCTCTCTCTCTCTCTCTCTCTCTCTCTCTCTCTCTCTCTCTCTCTCTCTCTCTCTCTCAGTTGGAACAAACCCGCTACATCATAAACCGAACAAACATAATAATAGTCACAGACCCAACCATACCCACACTTAGCAAACCCACCACCGCAGTACCATCCACCACTGCCAGCATCCTCAATTGCACCAATTCAGAGCCAATATAATGCCAATTCAACCCAATATGTTGCGAACAAAAACCCACTACCACCACCAGGAACAAAGAAAATAATTTCAAAGTTTATGAGTTTTAATATGAATGTATGTAATACGGAATGAAAGTTGAAACTTCTATTCTCTGTGTAAGACTAAAGACCACGGTTGAGCTAGATTCAAAGAGCGATTGTGTGAGAATGTTGATTTAGACAAAAACTCTTGGTAGTCACTCAGTTGATCGAGACCGTATTATGGAAATTCTGATTTTTTTTTTTTTTTTCTTCCAAGGACATGTTTGTAGCCACCTCAAGCTCAAACTCCACTTATATTTAAATCCTATTTCAACCCAAATTATAAGAGAAGGAAGACAGCCATAGAAAATAGAGAAAAACATAGAGAGAGAGAGAGAGAGAGAGAGAGAGAGAGAGAGAGCTATTCCTTATAGTGTATGCACTTAGGACACACAATATTCCATTGAGACAGTATCTCATCGACGGAATATCACATCTGAAAAACTATACACACATTGTCAAATATAAAATATGCTAGTTTTTATATAAAAGAAAAAAGAAAGTAAGAAAGAGTTTCAAGAAAATTGCTACATATAGTAATAAATTATTAATTATTGTATCAAACACTCTCTTGGAGAAGATTATCCTGATCTTACTGAACATTTAAGCTAATTTCTTCAAAGGATAGAAGTTAAAAATTCAGCATTGTTGGTGACTCAATGAGCACAAACGTAAGAACCACACAAGAAGTTTTCAAATTTAGAAAATTCCAATTCATTTCCTAAGTAAACTTGCATGTGTTCCTAATAAATATTCAAACCAAGAGTTTTGTAATTCAACTGGTTAACACACCTTGGTATTTCTGCGACATTCAGAGTTCAACTCTTCTCTCTCTCATTGTAATTATCAACTTATCAAGAACAAATAAGTATTCAGAAAACTATTAATGATGTAAAATGCCCAGTATTAATATGACCTACTTCTAGCTTAAGAAATTTAAAGATGAAAGTTATATTTAATGGCTAAATATAGATACAATAAGAAAATTTGAAGTTACATACCTTTGGGTCTTCCGTTAAAGGGAAAGGAAAAGATAAAGAGGACAACAAAGACACAAAAGAATTTAGTAATTTTAGGCATAATTAGCTTATGTTGTGCTTAATGGAGTTGCAAAAAAAGGGTATGTATAACATAACTTGCTTTATTATTTTTTATTTTTTTTTTATAGAGAGTTTCAATTTATGGTATCCATTCTTGATAATTACTTTTTATCATCAGACTAAGATATCAATTGGTTTTTTGTGTAATTGAACGAACCCTAGTTCTTTTATTTGAAAATAAGACACTATAATTTTTTTTTTTTTTTTTTTGAGAAACAAGAGACTTTAAGTTGAGTTAATTGAAACTCATGTAACTTACTTTATTTTAGGTGTAGGAAATGTCAATGTTGTATATGAACGAGCCATTACCAGTTAGGATAATTCAAAGGTTACAAGTTAATTAATTATTGTATATTCCAAAGGTTTAATTAAATTTGAGCTTATAAGACAATTACGAAAAACACTTTATCAAACTTATCAGCTACATAATTGACAATAAAAGACTATGAAATGTTTTCTTCTTTTTGCTTTTAAATTTTAAATAAATAAAAAATGATCTACATTAAATTGTCTTCTCCATAATGTGAATTAATTCTATCGTAATTTTAAGCTAAACTTAAACAAAAATTTCCGAAGGAAATTGGATTAAAATGGAGTAATGATAGCATGAAAATAAGAATTGCATTTTCATTGCTACTTTTTTTTTTTTTTTTTTTTTTGAGTTTTTAAGTTTTTTAAGAAGTAGATGTAAACTAAGGTGTAAACCAAGATTTAAAATATGATATTTATTGCCAAGCTTAATAACGTGAGCTTGTAACCAAGTGAGGCATTAAGGTGGCTAAAAACATAGTGAAATTGCACTACAAAAAACGGGGCCTTTAGGCCCCGTTTTTTTGGGCCGCGTTTTTGCAAAAACGCGGCCCAAAACGGACTGAAGCCGTGTTTTTGCAAACGCGGCTTCAGTCCGTTCAATGGGCCGCGTTTTGCGAACGCGGCCCAAAATAATAGCTTGAGGCCGCGTTTTTAGACGCGGCCTCAAGCGTTTTTCTGAAGCCGCGTTAATAAAACGCGGCCCCATTCCATCTCCTTTGTATATATACATATTTTCACCGGGTTGAGCAAAATTTTTGCTCAACCCTAGCCTCCATGTCCAGAGCTGCATCTCCATCTCTGAGTCTCTCACACACATCGGAGATGGAGGCTTGGATCTCCAAGCCTCACTACAAGAAAAACGAGCTATTGCGGCGGGTCTATTGCGGCGGGTGCAAAAACCGCCGCTATATGCCACCTATTGCGGCGGGTTTTTGGCCCGCCACTGTACATAAGATCTATTGCGGCGTTTCATATGCCCGCCGCAATAGTTATAGTATTTTGCGGCGTACTACTGCGGCGGGCCAATTACCCGCCGCAATAGACCAGTTTTAGCGGCGTTAAGCTTAGCTATAGCGGCGGGTCAATGACCCGCCGCAATAATTATAGTATTTTGCGGCGTACTACTGCGGCGGGCCAATTACCCGCCGCAATAGACCAGTTTTAGCGGCGTTAAGCTTAGATATAGCGGCGGGTCAATGACCCGCCACAATATGCACTCCTTTTTGCGGCGGGTTGGACCGCCGCAATAGACCTTTAAATTTCCCTTTATTTTTTTCGTCTTCCTACTTAAAGATCAAATGGTAAATTACACTCGATTAGCATGAAAATTGGCATACATGTTAAGAACATATAGAACATGTAATCCAACGGTTGGATTTTGAAAATATGAATTCAATAATAAGTTATTGATTGGTGTAACATTTTTTTGAGTTATATCGAGTGTAACATGAACCAAACCTTATATTTCTTAATTTGTTGTGAATCTTGACAAATCTACCGTTAGATTACATTATTTTCATATATTTTTCATGATTACAAAATTTCAAGGTGATCAAAGATTAATAGTCATGTCATCAATCAATTGTTTAAATTCAAATTTTTGTAGTTTAAAATAACGCATAAAAGATGAGTTTGAAGATCAAATGGTAAATTACATCCGATTGGCATAAAAATTGGCATGCATGTTAAGAACATATAGAAAATGTGATCCAATGGTTTGATTTTTAAAATATGAATTTAACAATAAGTTATTGGTTAATATAACATTTTTTAGAGTTACATCAAGTGTAACTTGAACTCAACCCTATATTTCTTAATTCAATGTAAATTTTGACAAATCTACCGTTAATTTGTGTTATCTTTATATATTTTTCTTGCTTACAAAATTTCAAGGTGATCAAAGATTAATAGTCATATCATCAATTAATTGCTTAAATTCAAATTTTTGTAGTTTAAAATAACGCATAAAAAATGAGTTTAAAGTTCAAATTGTAAATTACATCCGATTGGCATGAAAATTGGCATGCATGTTAAGAACATATAGAAAATGTGATCCAACGGTTGGATTTTCAAAATATGAATTCACAATAAGTTACTGGTTGGTGTAACCTTTTTTAGAATTACATCAAGTGTAAATTGAACCCAATCTTATATTTCTTAATTCGATGTGAATTTTGAAAAATCTGCCGTTAGATTACGGTATCTTCATATATTTTTCATGCTTACAAAATTTCAAGGTGATTAAAGATTAATAGTCATGTCATCAATCAATTGTTTAAATTCAAATTTTTGAAGTTTAAAATAACGCATAAAAGATGAGTTTAAAGATCAAATGGTAAATTACACCCGATTGGCATGAAAATTGGCATGCATGTTAAGAACATGTAGAAAATGTGATCCAACGGTTTGATTTTTAAAATATGAATTCAATAATAAATTATTGGTTGGTATAACACTTTTTAGAGTTACATCAAGTGTAACTTGAATTCAACCCTATATTTCTTAATTCAATGTAAATTTTGACAAATCTTTAGTTAATTTACGTTATCTTTATATATTTTTCATGCTTAAAAAATTTCAAAGTGATCAAAGATTAATAGTCATATCATCAATTAATTGTTTAAATTCAAATTTTTGTAGTTTAAAAGAACGCATAAAAAATGAGTTTAAAGATCAAATAGTAAATTACATCCGATTGACATGAAAATTGACATGCATGTTAAGAACATATAGAAAATGTGATCAAACGGTTGGATTTTCAAAATATGAATTCAACAATAAGTTATTGGTTGGTGTAACATTTTTTAGAGTTACATTAGGTGTAACTTGAACCTAACCCCATATTTCTTAATTTGATGTGAATTTTGACAAATCTACCGTTAGATTACATTATCTTCATATATTTTTCGTGCTTAAAAAATTTTGAGGTGATCAAAGATTAATTGCCATGTCATCAATCAATTTTTTAAATTCAAGTTTTTATAGTTTAAAATAACACATAAAAGATGAGTTTAAAGATCAAATGGTAAATTACACCTGATTGGCATGAAAATTGGCATGCATCTTAAGAACATATAGAACATGTAATCCAACGGTTGGATTTTGAAAATATGAATTCAATAATAAGTTATTGATTGGTGTAACATTTTTTTGAGTTATATCGAGTGTAACATGAACTCAACCTTATATTTCTTAATTTGTTGTGAATCTTGACAAATCTACCGTTAGATTACATTATTTTCATATATTTTTCATGATTACAAAATTTCAAGGTGATCAAAGATTAATAGTCATGTCATCAATCAATTGTTTAAATTCAAATTTTTGTAGTTTAAAATAACGCATAAAAGATGAGTTTGAAGATCAAATGGTAAATTACATCCGATTGGCATAAAAATTGGCATGCATGTTAAGAACATATAGAAAATGTGATCCAACGGTTTGATTTTTAAAATATGAATTTAACAATAAGTTATTGGTTGGTATAACATTCAATAATAAGTGATTGACCGCGCCTTTCTCTAAATCCAACCGTTTAATTGCGACCATAATTTATCAGAATTAACCTTTCGTTAAACTCTTCAAATCCAACGGTTAGATTTCAAATCTAAGAATGGCATGTGATGGACATGTGTTGTGTATATATGGCTATATATATTTTCTCAATCTGACCATCCAATTGGTCTCAAATTTTACCAACACCAATATGTCACCATACTCTTCAATCCTAATGATCAAGATTTGAATATGAATTTTACCAAGTCTAGTGGTATCGGGACCACCATTAAGTTTGATCAGGTTTAACCAACTTTGACTAAATTTTGACCAAACTTTGACTGTGCTTTTCTCTAAATCCAACCGTTTAATTGTGACCATAATTTACCAGAATGATCATTTCATTACACTCTTCAAATCCGACGGTTAGATTTCAAATCTAAGTATGGTGCATGATGGACATGTGCTGTGTACTTATATGGTTATGTTCTCTCAATCTGACCATCTAATTAATTATATTATTTTTTAAAAAAAGTAAACGTAATTAGTCACATATAAAATTTTTTACATAAATTTAATAATAGCTATGACCATTTTTTTTTTAATTTTTAATAAGATAGAATGTGTGATCATTTTTTTTTTTTTTTTGAGAAAGTGGTCTGGTGATTTTTATTGATTAAAATTACCTTATTTTATTTTTTTCTTAAAATAAATTTGTCTTATTTTATTTTTCCCACCTAAAATTTCTCAAAAATTTGTTTCCCTCCTAACGTTTCACTTAGCTCTCCCTCCCCCCCCCCCCCCCTCCCAAAAAAGCCAAAGTTTTAGGATTAAGAATAATTATTACGTTAAGAATTTAAACTTCTTTTATCAATTTTTTTTTATCATTTTTTAATTAAAGGTAATAACAAAGTTGCCATCCCAAATTGGTATGCGTGTTAAGAACATATAGAAAATGTGATCCAACGGTTGGATTTTCAAAATATGAATTCAACAATAAGTTATTGGTTGATGTAACATTTTTTAGAGTTACATTAAGTGTAACTTGAACCCAATCCTATATTTCTTAATTCGATATGAATTTTAACAAATCTACCGTTAGATTACATTATCTTCATATATTTTACATGCTTACAAAATTTCAAAGTGGTCAAACTTGATATATTTTTCATTCTTCATATATTTAGCATCATTTTAATTTTTTAAATTAAATAGTGTGAGAGTTTTAATAAGAGTCTCTCTCTCTCTTTTTTCCTTAATCTTAAGGGATTTTTATTTTTACTACGTGAGTCTTTCTTCTTCTTCTTCTTCTTCTTTTTTTAAAGCCTAAAGTGAGTCCTTAAAAAAAAAAAAATCTAACGTGTGGTCATTTTAAAAACTAAATAGTGAGAGAGTCCTAAAGAAGTCTCTCTCTCTCTCTCTTTTCCTTCATCCTAAAATTTTTATTTTATTATTTTTTTTTACTTGAGTCTTTCTTTTTTCTTTTTCTTTGTATTGAGACCTAAAGCGAGTCATTATATATATATATATATATATATATATATATATATAAAATCTAATGTGAGGTCTAATTAAAAAAAATTATAATTATTTTTTTAATCCTAATTCTAAAGTAAGTCAAAAATTTCAGTTTTATATTATATAAAGATAATAATAATGAACAACTAAAACGTGTGTTGCCTTAGTGGTTAACACGCGTTCCAAGCGTATTTTTCAAGGCCCCATCCATGGTTCTAACCTCCATGGCAAGCTTTTTTTTTTTTTTTGTCCTTTTCTTTTTTAAAGTCACTATTATCAAAACTACGTCGTTTTGCTTCTCTTTATAACTAAACCTAGAAAACCCTACACATCTCTTTCTCATTCAGCCGCCCTCCTCATTCCCCATCTCTTCACTCATCTCTCTCTCTCTCTCTAAGCTTTCAGCCTCTCCTCTCTCAAACTGACCTCCATGGCCGGCCGACCCTTCAAGCTCCTCTCCGATCATCAACCACCACCACTTCATGGTGGTTCATTTCTGAAAATGGTAAAGACGTGAAATTTTAATTTCTGAGTAAATTTTTTTCTTAAAAAAAAATATATATCCTCTCTCATTTTCTTTTTGATTTGATAGTACCATTTGTGCAACGTAGAGATCATGAGCTAGGTGTTTTTTTGGTCTTGGCTATGCTCGTGCTTTTGATAAAGCAATTTTCCGAGTAGCAAGTGTGACTTTTTCTGTAGTGGAATCGGCATGATTTTGTTTTTGCTTACATAATGAAAATTCTAGAGATATGATGAGATATCATTGCATCGCCAGCTTGACTAATGAGTGCTCTTCAAAAGCATTCTCTTTCATTTAATTATTATTATTATTATTATTTTTTATCTATGTTTTAAAAGTTGTGAATAAGATCCTTCCCCACTTTTACTACTCTTGGATGGTCTTGCTAATATTATATGGATTCATTTTCAGGAAGCAGGCAAGTTCTGAAGCAGAGAAACTTTCCAAAACTGGCTTCCGATTCTAGCTCTTGCAGTAGTGGTTTTCCTGACGAAGATTCGGTGCGCACCTTTTCTTGTTTGTATTCATTGTGCTTTATGAGTTGAGTTTTTTTGGTCATATTAGTAGAGAAACAAACTTATCAAAGATATTAAAAAAAAGTGGAGAAGCAAGCTTGCTGAGTTAATCATTAGGAAAAGACAAAGTCTCCCAAGCCTTCGAAATGAAACAAGTAATTTAGTATCAAATGATATGACATCAGCCGTATCAAAATCCAACAATTGAAAAACATGTATGCAAAATAACCACATCCGCATTTCACTATTACTCTCAAGGGTGTTAGTGGGTAGTTATTTTTTACGCATGTGTCTGTCATTTAATTGGATTTTTATACTGTTGATGTGGTATCATTTGATACCAAATACTTTCCCCTCGGAAAGGGGTATGGGGTAGTAACGTACCAAGTATGCTGGCTTTCTTTGTATCGACAGCAGCCTACTTACCTTAAATAACCTTATTAAAAGGAATGTGATGGTTGTTAATAGATGTATAATGTAGTAATTCAAACCCCTAAATGTAGATAAATTAGAATTAAGGATAAATGTATATTATATGATTCCCAATGTTCTGGACATTCATTTCAATTGTTGTTATAATCTCAACCAATAAAACTAGCTATATTTCAATGGATGGTTAGGATTTTTGTGTGTTACATAACCCCCAAATGTATGAGATACTATAGAAGGACCTGAGGTGTTTGTTTTAGTTAGAGAGAGTTCAACTAGATTTTTTTTCTTCTTATAAATAGAAAAGAGTTTTCTTAAGTGCACGTGTCTTAAAAATTGATACAATGATTTCAAAATAGTTGATTTCCTTCAAAACCATTTGTATGCTTAAATATTGATACAGTGTCTTAAATTTTTTAGTAATAAATTATTGGGCATGCTTAAATAACCGTTTGTATGCAATAGTCTTTTTGTAAAATAAAACATATGGTTATCATTTATCAATGAAAAAGAAGTGTTGACTTTGGTGGCTGTGATTGTGAATTATGTGAAGGCTATATTGTAAATTGTAGGGAGAATGGGGGTTCTCTACATGCTAAAATCAAGAGGGTATTGGATTTTGAGAAAAACTTGTTTGTGTTTTTTTGTAACTTTTTGCTCAAATTTCTAGTTGACTTGAAACCAAAGTCATTTGAAATAAAATTCAGTTCTCTACAATTGTCTGAAGAAATTCAGAAGACCAAAATTTGACATTTACTAGGACAAAAATGTGTTTTAAAATATCCTGCTAAAATTTCAACCTTTTTTTGAGAATTTTGAGGGGTTCTGAAACTTAGTGCCAATCGGCACTTTAAGGTTCAGCCCAGGTACCAATTGGTACTAAAGAGCTTTGCCCACATTTGTAATTTTTTGATTTTAAGGCTCTAATGGCCAACTCTATTCGTGAGATTCTAACTCTTTTTTGGGGTTTTTCCAATAAATGGATTTGATGTGTTTCGATATTAGAGGAGCCAATTTTATTACAAGAAAATTTCAAATTTAAATGTTGTCTTAGGCTGGTCCAAATTTATTACAAACCATATATGATTTTGTCCAATGAAAAAATTGTTCGATTGTGCGAATACATCACAACCGTTGACATTTGCTTTACTACTTTTGATCTAGTGGTCTGATTGATGCCTCGCTGTAATTGTTAGGATGTTAAGATTTGTTTTATCTCACAAATTTTTTAGAGCCCTTAGGTGTAAATTTACCATTTTTCCTTTAATGTTGGCTAAATGTTAAGATTTGTTTTATCTCACTAATTGTTGCTTTCTACATTTGACATGACCCTGTGTTTGTGGTAAGAGGGGGGGAAGGGTGGGGGGGGGGGGGGGATGATAATAACCTCCACTTTTGAGAGACATCAGACATGAAAGAAGAAAAAATATAAATATTTTCCTTTTTTTTTTCGTTTAAAATATACTCTGGAGGCTGGAGCATTTCCCTTGTGATTCTTTTACCTACAATGTATAGTATGAAGCAAAGTTTACGAGTTCTTTATTACACTTTACTTTTCTTAATCCGTCTATGGGATAACACAACTTTTTGCCATTAATATTTAGATTGTGACATACTTAATTTAAAGGTGTGCGCTAGGGAGCTTGGTACGGTTTGGTTGGGGTTCAAGGGTTCTTTTGGGCTGAGCTGAACCTTAATGAGGTAATAATCAGATCCTAGGATTTCTTATTAAAAATAATAAAATCAGATTGTATGATCCAAAAATAAAAGCCTTTACAAACAGCCTCTATGATACATGATAGAAGGAAAAGTGTATACTTATCAAAAAGAAATTTACTAGTGAAACAATGGCGAGGGCAGTGAGGGAATTTAAAGAGAGAGGGGCTTCACATTTAAGGGCGAGTAAGAGAGCAAAAGAAAGAGATAATAGATACATAAAAGTAAAACAAGTCCTTAGCAAACAGCCCTTAAGACACAATAGAAGTATATATAAAAAAGGTGAATAAAACGAAATTTAGCGTTGAGGGGATGATGGGAGAGAGAGAGAGATGTTAGAGCTAGAAAGAAATAAAATGAGGGTTGTGGGGGAGGGGGGATTTAGATTAGGATAAAAAGTTTGTGGTAATTTTATAGTGACCTTTTTGTGTAGCTTGTGTCCAATACATTGCAGTTTTTTGTGTGCAACTCTGATAAATTAGTAAAATACTGTAAATATTGTTTGCATTTTGGCTTTAGCTAAAAGTGGCTTTAGATACGTAAAGCATATTGTATATAAACATGTAATTTTGTTGAATGTAGATAGAGTCAGAGAAGAATAAGGAGCGTTGTTCTAAACAGGATGACGTACATACTACTGGTTCTTGTAGCTTTGCGGTACACACTGCAAAAAAGGTAATAAGTATTATGGCTATTTTTTAAATGATTTTAACTTCTTCTAAAGTTTATGTCGAACCAATATTCATCACTACATAAATTTGCTGTTCATAATGTAGGCAAAAACGGATGGATGTCCTGTAGAGCGTTCAGTATTATATCCAATAGATCTATAGTTAACCTTGTAGTGGCCGCAAAAATTGTGAGTAATTTGATTAAATGATTTTTGAATGAATGAATGATTTTCCCCCATTTTATTTTTGGTCCTTTTGTTGTGTTGCTCTGTCAAATCAAAGTTCTTTGCTGCTGGGTAGGCTTTAAGACTGTAATTTGATTAATTCTGCAAAATATGTTTTGTTATGTATGATTCACATATGTTGAAAGATTTCCAAACTATTTAGAAGCCAAGCATTTTGCCATGTGCCCCATTATTGCATGTTAAATATAAGCAATTAAGTCTCTGGATTCCCAGTCTCACCAAATTTATATCATTTATCTTTTTGGAAATCCTCTAAATATGAGCACACGAATTTGCCTCTAGTAGTGTGATTACTCTGCTATATTATAAATTTATAACAGCTGCACGTTTGCCAAATTCCAGCAACTAACAAACTAGTATTTTGTGTTAATTGAAAAGGTAAATGGGTACGTAGCCTAGATAAGGCAAGGTAGCTTAAAAAGATCCATGTAGCACAGTAGCAGACTCCAATTAGTTAGGATTGTATCTTTTTTTATTTTTATGTTATTTTTATTATTGAGTTAAAACCAAAACAAAAAGCGGCTAAGTAACATTGCTTTAGAAGGGTTAGCCGTTACAGACTTACAGCTTGGAATGTTTGAAACACTTATATTGCTTCTTGTCATTTTATTCCATATATAAATTTTTATTGAGTAATCATAGTTTGTATGTAGGACGTTCCTTCGGCTCAACAATCTCCAGCTCTCCAAAAATCATCAGCTGCATCCTATCAACCAAGCAGCTTATAAGTTTTATCTCGGTGTTCGAAGACTTTTTTGTGTACAAAGTACTACGAAAGAACAACCGTATTTTTTGCAAGTGTTGTAGGATATTTTTAAATATTTCGGAACTTTGATTATTGTATTAGCTTAATTTGAGTAGTTGTATAATCAAAGGACCACATCTTTTTTTGTTAATCTTATGATGGTAGTTATAAACAACATTATGTATTTCATTATATATCTATGTTAATATTATGGTAGTTTGGAGACATTTGTAGTGTTGTTAATTAATTACATTTGTGGTATTGTGTTAGTAAAGCTAAAATTATTACAGCTTTTAAGCAGGTCTGAAAATATTTGATGCAAATAGTGATTTTAAAGCCTACTGGAAGAGGGGGAAAAAAAAAAAAAGAACCTATAGCGGCGGTTAAAAAGCGCCGCTATAGGTTCACATCTTATGATTTAAATAAAACCTATAGCGGCGGGTATTACCCGCCGCTATAGGTTCTAACATATAGCGGCGGGTCTGTATGCCGCTAAAGGTACATACCTATAGCGGCGCTTCAACCCGCCGCTAAAAGTACGACCTTTAGCGGCGGGTCAACCCGCCGCTATATGTTTGAACCTATAGTGGCGGGTGGTACGCGTCGCTAAAAGTACAATTTGCCTGTTTTAGTTGATTACCTATAGCGGCGCCCTATGCCCGCCGCTAAAAGTAGACACCAATAGCCCGCCGCTAAAAGTCATTTGTTTTTGAATTTGAACGTTGTATAGCGGCGGTTTTATGCCCGCCGCAATAAGGCGAAACCGCCGCTAAAAGGTGTATCTATAGCGGCGCATTTTTTGACCGCCGCAATAGACCTATTGCGGCACCGCAACGGTGGCGGGATCGACCGCCGCAATAGCACCCGCCGCTAAAAGGTCAAATGTACCTTTAGCGGCGGTTTTGGGGCTTTAGCGGCGGTTTTTGGCCCGCCGCAATAGGTTGTTTTTTTTGTAGTGCCTGGTCCTCCGAACCGATCGGAGATCGGAGATGGAGGCTTGGATCTCCAAGCCTCGTTCTCCGAACCGATCGGAGATCGGAGATGGAGGCTTGGAGCTCCAAGCCTCCATCTCCAATCTTCGATCCGAGATCGAGGCTCGGAGATCCAGGCTTGGATCTCCAAGCCTCCATCTCCGATCCGATCGGAGATGGAGGATTGGTTGGAGAGGGAGAGGGTGAGGTGGCGGCCTCTGATTGGGTCCTGCTCGGAGGAGAGAGAGAAGGGGATGGGAGCTTGGGACTGTGGGTCGAGGACGGAGTGGATGGTGAGAGAGCGCATGTCGAGAGAGAGTGGGCCGGTGTGGGGGTTAGAGAGAGAGAGGAGAGCGGTGGCGTGGATGGTGGAGGAAGGGAAGTCGAGGTAGAGAGAGAGAGAGATGTGGGTGGTCACTGGGTGGGTCGAGTCCGTGAACGAGTGTGGGTCTTTGGGTGCCATTTTTTTGGGTTTAAGAGAGAGAGAGACAGATCTGTGTGTGTTTGTGTTTTATTAGATTTGAAGACTGAAGAAGAAGAGCTGTGTTTTAATTTTCTTGTTCTTTGTGTTTTAATTTTCTTGTTCTTGTGTAGAGACAGATCTGCTGTGTTTTAATTTTCTTGTTCTTGTTCTTGTTCTTGTGTTCATGCTTAAATTTGCTGTGTTTTAATTTTCTTGTTCTTGTTCTTGAACTTGTTCATGTTTAAATTTGCTGTGTTTTAATTTTTTGCTGGGTTATGTATTTGTTTGTTTCAAATTTATTTCAATTTTTTTTTTAAATTTGCTGTGTTATTATTTTTTTTTCTAGAAAAAAAAATAATTCAGAATTATTTTTTTTAAATATTTTTGGCAGTAGCCACGTTTTAAATGTGGCCTAAGGTAGAATGGTCTTAGGCCACGTTTAGAATGCGGCCATTGACCTTAGTCTTAGGCCGCGTTTTAAACCCGGCCATAGACCTTGGTCTTAGGCTGCGTTTTTAAAAGTGCGGCCATAGACCCCGGATGCCTATAGTCGCGGGGTTCAGGCCACATTTAAAAACGCAGCCTAAAAAAGCGCGGCCATAGCCTATAGCCGCGTTTTTAGGACCTTAGGCCGCGTTTTTCAAACGCGGCCTAAAGTCTTTTTTTTTTGTAGTGTTGGCTTGGTTGGAACTACATGGTCTCTTGATTTGGAGTTAAATTTAGCGTGCCCTTTGATCCTTGGGTTAATGGACCACAATAATGGACGAAAAATATGACATTTATTTATTGAAAAAAGTTTCTTATTTTAGTAATTAATAGTGCGAAAGATGTTGCCTGCCTACGATTTTTTACCATAAAATTTAGAGAAATGCTACGTCCACAACATTTCTCACAACATTCTCACAACAAATCCTAGTTGGCAAGTTGTTATTTGCTATTACTAGTGGGTAAGAAAGTAATTTCAGTGTTAGATTTAAATTTAAAACCTGTAACAACCTGCCAACTAGGATTTGTTGTGAAAATGTTGTGAAAAATATTGTGGACGTAGCAGTTCTCTAAAATTTATTCCTAGGTGAAAGTTGATATACTAAAATGAATAAATTATGATTCTGGTCTCTAACGTTATTCTCACTTCATTTTTCTTAGACTTTTTCATGTTCTAAAATTGGAGAACAAAGCAATTTTTTGGGGGCTTGAATTTTCCTAATTCAATAAATGAAATTTTGGGCTTTTTTTTTTTGGTAAATACTTTTGTTCAATTTGGGAAAAAAGTTGCTTGAATTTGTTCATTTTCTCTTTGTCCCAAATTCCAATGATATATTTTTGCAAAATTTTCAATTTCGAATTCGGTTTAGTTAAGGACACCTATTTGTCCACGTGGCAGTACAAGTGGCATAAAAAATAAAATTTTAATATTATTGTTAGTCATATCAATATTTTTTATCAACCACTTAATGACAATGACATGGACCATTTTGACACAGTATCAAAAAATTAAAGACTAAACTGACACATTTAAAATGTTATGGTTGAAATTGACAATGTTAGAGACCAAAATTGTAATTTTCCCTTCTAAAAAATTATCAGACCTTAATTTTTTTTTTCCTAGAAATTAAGAGCATTAAGAGAACCAATGGCCGCTAAAAGTCATGTTGAAGACCCCGTGTTAGCAGAAATGTCATATGTTGTGCAATTTGCTTTTAGAGCTGGTTAGGAAGATTACACTAGCTATAAGGCAATTGTCAAAAACCTTATAGCTGAATTGGTACCTCCTCATGTATAAAGTGCTTAGAAGTTTAGGGGGAAAAGGGTTCGAGCTGCAGGATTAACAACATGCTGTAATTATCTCACAAAAAAAAAAAGAAAAAAAAAGCTGTAAGGCAATCCTTTGAATATCACAACAGCGCTAGACTCAGGACAGGATGATTGGTCTTCAATTGGCCACTTTATACTCTATATATGCTCATATGGTATGTCTAAATGCAATGGCGGCTCCAGAATTTTTTTTCTAAAGGGGTCAATAAGAAGATGTATCTTGGGTAGAAGATATACCTTGTGGTCTACGTGGTTTCTTTATTCAAATTTGTACATAGTACTAGTAAGAGAATAAAAGATAAACTATAAGTTCTTTAGGCATATTGTTTCTTAATACAATGAACATACTAATTATTGCTTCTAAGATTAAATATTAGAAATCATCTATTGTTTCTAAATGCAATAAACAAGTTAAGTATTGTTGTTAATTGAATTTTAATTATTAAAATTTAGAATGTTTTTAATTATTATTTTATGTCTATACTCTTACAATTATTTTATTTAACAATTCAACTTCATTGTGATAACAATTGGTCTTTTTAATTGTCTTAAGAAAATTTTTGTTGTGTTAAAAATTGCTTATATCTTCACCCAATCAATCTCCCATTCCACACACCTGGCCCTTTTTTTTTTTTTTTTTTTAAGAATCACCATCTATCTAATTGTTTGATTCTCTTTTAGTGTTAACATTTGTTACCCACTAACTGATTGACCCATGCCCCCAGTCCTCACTTAAGAAATAACAAATTAAAAGTACATTCAAATTCAGCCACTCTAGTCAAATATTTGGTCAAAAGTGTAAATTATCTGAGAATTGTTATGTTAAAAATATTTTCAAAATAAATCCTAGGTGTTAAGTTGTTACCTATTCTAATTTGAAATTATCACTAAAATTACTTTTTTACCTAATAGTAAGTAACAACCTGCTACTTAAAATTTTTTATAAAAGTACTGTGAAAATATTGTGAACATAGAATTTCTCAAATTAATTATAATGTTATTTGCAAGAATAGATTGTTAATAGGTTCATCTTCAAGCTTATATCAGTTGAGCCTAAAAAAATTTTGAATTAGGGTGTTCAAAATTTTATTTTAGGAAATCAAAAGTCACTCAAAACACAAAAAAAAATAATAAAAATATTATATATAAAAAAAATGTGGCCATCTTAGGGGGTTCATTTGAACCCCCTGAACTAAAGGTGGCAACACCCCTGCCTAAATGACAATTCTACTTTGTAAAATCAATTTTACTTTAACATTTTACTTTTCCTTTTGTTATTCACATGAAAAAGTGATAAAGAGATTTTTTAAGCTTTTGGTTGGTAACTTATAGTATTTGTAATGAAGATATCTATAATCTCTAGAGTTTGAATCATTCCTCTCTGTGGGGGAGAGGCCCAAACCCGGTATTGGGTCTTAAGCCTTGGCCAAGAACATAAGTAATCCGAGGACGATTAAATAGTCATTAGTGGTTTAAGGTTAGACCTTCATGAACATGATATGGCTGGGAGGGTGGTCCGAGGAAGAATACCTCCTCGGACAAGCTAAACATGGACCAGATATGGACCCTATTAATCAAAACGATCTTCTGGGAAGCTCCAGTGACAGGAACGTACACCTCGAGCATACCAAAAAGTGGAGGCTAGGAGGTACCTAAGGAAAAGCTGTTACCACCGTATTTAATGCGCTGCAGCTACTATTCTAGCCGCATTTATGTGGAGAAAACCCCTGAACAGTACTGCCTTGGCCACCACAACTCATAGAAAGCCAAAAGGGGTGCTTGATGGGACGGGCACTTAAGTGGTGGCTTGGACGATCAACAAATGGAAAGTCAAGATCACTAGGAGGGAGATATATAATGCAAAAAACCCCTAAAGCCAAAGGGAGAAGAGAGGAAGAGAGAAAAAGGAACGCTGTATCAATCAAAATAATACTTGTACTCAATTGTTATTGATTTATATAAAAAAGATCTCCTCGGATAAGTGAATTTATTCAATTCTATTCTCCTTGTCCTTGCTCGATCATCCTTTAAATCCCTATTAGCCGTTGTCCAGCTCATTAAAGCTTAGTTCTTTGACCCATTCTCTATAAACTTATTGTATTGGGCTTACTGGGCCAAGATCCGATACAGCTTAGGTTTAGTCTCCAAATCGAGTCCCTACAATTGGCGCCGTCTGTAGGAAAAGCTTGTGTCATAGTGAGTGCAACGGTCAACAATGGTGGGATCAGGTCCACACCAGGCAGAGTTTGCAGGTTCCCAACGACAGGATGATTTTCTTAATCTTGAGCGTGAAAGAGATCATGAGGGTATCGTGCACACTACGCATACTAGCAGAAGCACTCTCGAGTGGGAACTCATGTCTTTCGAGGGCCAAATAATGAAAAAGCCATGTAACTGGAGATTGACAATCTAAAGAAGAAGTTGTGCTATGCACAACAGAAACGAACTTCTTCCAGCTCTAACAGCTCCTCTAAGGATGAAGAAGATGTTGATTACAGGCAAAGGTCAAGAACTCCACAATGCAAACCTTTCGCCTACAATGAAGGGCATCATCATAGACGTAGGCGTAAAAGCCCACCTCGTAAAGGCCTGAGAAATGATGCCATGAGCAAGGCGTTAAATCAGATTTCCAGATCTCCTTTCACGTACAGGATTGAAAGGGCAAAACTTCCTTGACGATTCCATCAACCCACATTCACCATTTAAAATGGTTGAACGGACCCTGTAGTGTGAGCCACTTCAATCAGAGGATGGCCGCTATTCCAAGGATGAAGCCTTGATGTGCAAGGTTTTCCCATCAAGCTTGGGACTTGTGGCAATAAGATGGCTTGGTGGCTTGAGAGCTAATTCCATAGATTCCTTCAAGGAGCTCACCCTAGTATTTGGCTCTCGTTTTGTCACGTGTAGTAAGGTCCCACGGCCTTTAGATTCGCTACTATCCTTATCCATGCGAGAGGGGGAAACCCTAAAAACGTACTCGGACAAATACTGGGAGATATTCAATGAGATAGGCGGAGACTTCGATGATGTGACCATCAGTACTTTTAAGGTCGACCTTCTAGTCGAGCACGGTTTGAGGAAATCTCTGACTGGCAAGCCTATTACCAGTGTACACCAACTAATGGACTAGATTGATAAGCACAAAAGGGTTGAGGAAGATCAGCAGCAGGGCAGAGGAAAGGCAAAGGTTATCCCCTAGGAGAGGAGGGATTTCAGGTCGGACCGACACAATAATCAACCAAGGAGGGAATTGGCTGAGCAGTTAAGGCTTGCCAGCTCTCAAGTCGTCAATGTTGTATTCCGAGAGCCAGTGCATCAGGTTCTCGAAAAGACCAAGAACTAGCCACTCTTCAAATGGCCAAGTAAGATGGTGAGCAACCCCATGAGGCGCAATCAGAGCCTTTATTGCCATTACTACCAAGACCTAGGACACACTATGGAAGACTGTAGGAATTTTTGGGATCACTTGGACAAGCTGGCCCAAGAGGGAAAGCTCAAGCAGCTCTTGCATCATTCCAGTGGTCAGGGGGGCCAGTCAAACTCAGAGCCCCGAAGAGAGGATTCTTCAAGGCCTCCCTTAGGAACGATAAATGTCATCTTTGCTGCCCTAGGAAGGATTGGTTCATGTCCTTCCAGAGTGATGTCTGTGGCTCGGCTACGTACCGAGGATACTAATGCGGAGCCCAAGAGGGCCAAAGTTGGTATCTAGCTAGTGTTGGGCTTCTCGGATGATGATAAGATTGGAACCATATAGCCCCATGATGATGCTTTGGTGGTCACATTCAGGATTGGGGGGTACGATGTGAAGAGGGTTCTGGTAGATCAAGACAGCGACGATAAGATTATGTACCCTGACCTGTACAAGGGGCTGAAGTTAAGACCTGAAGACCTAACAACCTACGACTCTCTTTTGGTAAGTTTCGACAGGAAAACTGTTATCCCAAGAAGCCAAATTCGATTACCTGTGCAAGCCGGTTCAGAGGTGGTAGAGGTGGATTTCATTGTGGTGGACGCTTATTCACCCTACACAGCCATTGTGACCTGACCTTGGCTTCATGCCCTAGGAGCTGTTTCTTCTAACTACACCAGAAGGTGAAATATCAGTCGGCGGGCCAGGTAAGGGAGATCCTAGGAAGTCAATCCACGACTAGACAATGCCTGGTGGCTACCATTTTACATCAACCAGAAACTGAGTCTTCGGCCTCTGTGGAGGAGGTTCATAGCAATTAAAAGCTCTGGGCCTGCCTATCAACAGACCGGCCGAGGAGGTGAAATGTGAGGATTTGGAAACGGTCGTTATTGGTGATGATCCGAAGAAGTTATTTCAGATCGGGGCTCAGCTACCTCCTCTAGAAAAGGAAGAGCTAATAGAGTTTCTTAGAAAAAATGTCGAGGTGTTAGCGTGGAATGCTTACGAAGCCCCAAGAGTAGATCCGAGCTTCATCTGTCATCATTTAAATGTTAATCCCTGTGTCACCCCAAAAAGCAACCACCTCGGCGCTCATCCAAAGATCATTCTGATGCTGTCAAAGACGAGGTGAGGAAACTTAAGCAAGCAGGGGCTATCAAGGAGGTGTTCTACCCTAAGTGGTTTGCCAACACTGTGGTGGTGAAAAAGGAGAGTGGGAGATGACGAGTGTGTGTAGACTTCACAGATTTAAATAAGGCTTGCCCAAAAGACCATTTCCTTATGCCTAAGATAGACCAGCTGGTGGATGTGACCATAGGCCATCCTCAGATGAGCTTCTTAGATGCCTTTCAAGGGTACCACCAAATTCCACTAGCGCTAGACAATCCAGAAAAGACAGCTTTTCTCACCCCCATTGGAAACTATCACTACAAGGTGATGCCCTTTGGTTTGAAAAATGCAAGATCTACTTATTAAAAGATGATGACCAGAATGTTTGAACCGCAATCAGGCAAGAGCATCGAGGTCTATATAGACAACATAGTGGTGAAAAGTAAGGTGGTGTCCGAGCACATGGGAGATCTCGGGAACATTTTTGAAATTCTGAGGAAGCACAAGTTGCGCCTTAATGCTTCCAAATGCTCTTTTGGTGTGGGGTCAGGCAAATTTCTGGGTTACATGATTACTCACCGCGAGATTGAAGTTAACCCCGATCAAATTAAGGCGATCAACAGTTTACAACCACCTCGAAATCCCAAGAAGGCCCAGAAACTAACCGAGATTACTGCTGCCTTAAACCAATTTATCTCTTGATTAGCTAATAAGTGCAGACCCTTCTTCCTACTAATGAATAAGTGGAAGGGATTTGAGTGAACCGAGGAATGTGCCCTTGCTTTCCAACAGCTTAAGGATTATCTCTCTCGGCCACCTATCATGTCCAGTCCTGAGGTTAACGAAGTCCTATTCACTTATATTGTTGTGGCCTCTTATGCTGTCAACTTGGTCCTAATACAAGTCGATAACGACATACAAAGGCCAGTCTATTATGTCAGCAAGTCACTACACGAGGCCGAGATCCATTATCTGCCGTTGGAGAAAGCTATTTTGGCGGTGGTACATGCCAGCCGCAAACTTCCCCATTACTTCTAAGCACACACAGTTGTTGTCCTAACTCAGCTTCCGATCAGAGCTCTGCTTTGAAGCGCCAATTACACGGGGAAGATTGCTAAATGGGCCACGATCTTGGGGGCTTTTGACATCAAGTACATGCCTCGTACCTCTATTAAGAGTCAGATCCTCGCAGATCTTGTTGCCGAGTTTGCCGAATCTCCATTAAAAGTGGAAACAAAGAGGTGCGGCACGTACGGAAAATCAGTCAGCATGATCTCCCAGCAGAGTCCCCCATCCTGGAGAGTATACGTTGATGGTGCAGCAAATCAGAAAGGATCTGGAGTGGGGCTAGTTCTAATATCTCCCTAAAAGATTACTATTAAGAAATTATTGAGGCTAAACTTCTCAGTCACAAATAACGAAGCTGAGTATGACGCTCTACTGGTGGGGATGGTCATGGTTCAAAGAATGGGCGAAAAGGCGGTAAAAATGTTCTTGGACTCAAGATTAGTCGTTGGCCAAGTGAAAGGAGAGTTTAAAGCAAGAGATGAATGGATGCAAGGATACTTGAGTCAAGTTAGACATTCGCAATTAAGGTTCGAATCTTTCAACCTACCACATATTCCTAGAAGCAGAAACACGCATGCAGATTCCCTAGCCACACTTGCAACCACCTCGGCGCAGAGCCTACCTCGTGTCAACCTTGTAAAGGACTTGTACAAACCCATGGAGGCAAGGACAGAAATGCTCTAGGTTCACCAAGTCAGAGTAGGGCCTACCTGGATGGACCCTATGGTATCATTCCTGAAAGATGATATCTTACCTGAGAAAAAATCAGAGGTTGACAAGATACGAAGAAAGGCTCCTCGTTTTTAGCTGTCTGAGGACCAAAAAATGTACAAACGATCCTTCTCTAGGCTATACCTGCTATGCATACACCCAGAAGCAACAGAATTACTCTTGGAGGAGTTACATGAAGGGATTTGTGGGAGCCACATTGGAGGAAGATCCTTGTCACACAGAGCCATCACTCAAGGTTATTGATGACTTAACATGCAAAGGGAAGCATAAGAATACGTAAGGAAATGCGACCAGTGTCAAAAGTTCGCACTATGCATACACCAACCAAGGGGGGTCCTTAATCCTCTGACCAGCCCTTGGCCATTCGCTCAATGGTGCTTGGACATTGTTGGTCCTTTCTCCAAGACAGCAGGAAATAAGAGATACTTGTTAGTCGGCACAGACTACTTTACTAAATGGGTTGAAGCCAAGCCATTAGCAAATATCAGGATGTAGATGTCAAGAAATTTGTTTGAAGGAACATAGTTACTCGGTTTAGGGTTCCTTATACCCTCATCTCAGATAGCGGCCTCCAGTTCAATAACAAAGCCTTCAGGCGATATTGCTGCGAACTTAGAATTACAAATCGATACTCCACCCCAGCCTATCCCCAAGGGAATAAATAGGTCGAGGCTCTTAACAAGGTAATAGTGAACGGACTCAAGAAAAGGCTGGACGATGCAAAGGAAAAATAGGTGGAAGAGTTGTCGCATGTCCTCTGGATGTACCGAACCACGCCTTGAAGGTCAACAAGGGAGACCCCCTTCTCAATGACCTATGGAGCCGAAGCTATTATACCCCTAGAGTCTGGCTTCCCAACGATGAGGATGAGTTTTTTTGATCTGAGCAGTAACAATGGATTGCTAGAAAAAAGCTTGGACTTGATTGAAGAAATGAGAGAAAATACAATGATCCAACTAGCATATTATCAACACAAGTTCAGGCAAGGCTATGATGTCAATGTGAAGCTAAGAATCCCGACTGGGGAAAGCTAGGACCAAATTAGGAAGGATCATATCGCATCACTTCAGTAGCAGGAATAGGTGCGTACCATCTGGAAGATTTAGATGAAAAAACAATACCACGCCCTTGGAATGTAAACAACCTGAAAATGTATTATTATTAATGAAAGTTTCCCTTGTCACATGCTTATTTATTATTTAAATCCATCGTATTAACACTATGACATCTTTCTAAGTGATTAAACAGAACCTAAGTCATGCCTGAGTCCTTAAACCAGATGCTTTGGGGAAATTAACACTATGACATCTTTATAAGTGATTAAAACAAAACCCAAGTCATGCTTGAGTTCTCAGATCAAATGCTTTGGGAAAATTAATGTTCTATAATATTCCTTTGTTTCTCACCAAGTGTCAAAACAGATTCCAAGTTATAACTAGCTTCTTGGATTCCTAGCCCTGAGTAAGTTAAAGACTTTTGTTGTTTATCTAATTCATAGTACAAATGTATGTTAGACTTTATTGCTGGTACTTAATTAAGTAATTTAAATGGTTAGCAATTCAATACCATTGGCAATAGTGATAAGCTTTAAAGCATACTAAGCGAAAATATAGGGGATAAAAGGAAAAAACATTTTCATTAAACAGAAATGTGAATACACTATGTTTGATGACAAATAGCCCTTACAAAAAGTATATATAGGCCTTGGCCTGGGGAGGGTCTTTCTTGGGATCAACAACCTTGGAAGGGACATCATCAGCTTTGGACTTAGCCTCTGCATCCTTGGCCTAGGAGACCACTTCCCTGATTGTAAAGGCATCCTCGGAGGGCTTGGCCTGTACAGGTGGCGGAGCCTCCTTATCCACTCCAGCCCTCTCAGGAACTTTGGCATCAGAAGGAAGAGCTTGAGTAGTAGGGAGTTTCTTGAGGGGAGGGATTACATCTGAAATTTCTCAAATATCTTCTGGGAAGAAAATATTCTTGGCCCTCCTCAGTTCAGAGTCTTCAGGAACTCCCACCCGATCCATTACTACTCCCCAAGACTCGATGCAGTTGTCCCTGCACACCACGGCCACCTCCTCTACTAGCCGAGTCTCCGTGTCCCGCACCCCATGCTCGTAGGTTGCCTTCACTGTGGCCTCCGCGGCTTCCCTAGCCACCCAAGTTGCATCCTTGACTTTTTGCAGCTCGGCCTTGAGATCCAAAATAGTTTGCTTTTCTGTGGCTAGGTTTATCTCGGTTATATGCAATTGTTGGCGTTGATCCTTAGCTTGCCTCTCCACAGTCTTTAGACCCACCAAGGCACTCCAACGAGCTTTGTCCGCTTCTTTTAGCTTCTCAGATAGCTTAACCTGCTTCTACCTTAAAGCCCCCAACTGCTTCTCAACCTCTAGCCAGGAGTGGGCCTCAACCCTAACCTTATCATGGGCTTTCCTAACCCACTCCTCAGCTACATAAACTTGCTGGGTAATCTGCATAAAAGTAGCAAAGGGGTCATAAGGAATATACACATATATAAATGAACGTGCAGCTTAGTATTTAACGAAAAAGGATACTGATTGACTTACCATTGCAAGATCTCTTTTCAATGACATAAAGAGGTCAGGTTTCCTAGTATGCCTGAGGCCTTCCATGTCTCGAGGGAGAAGAAGAGGCTACTTTAGGGCCTCGGCAAGGATGCCGGCGAGCCCCCTCTAAGACTCCCAGATCGTGGCATCCCAGGGAGCAGGAGCACCCTCCACCTCTAGACGAGGGGCCTAGGAGCGTTGCCCTCAGCGCACTTCAGCCTCCTCCCGGCTCTCCACAGAATAGGCCCTCTTGTCCTGGGGGTCCTTGGTTTTCTTTTGTTGCTTGGCACCCTTGTGAGGTGCCACCTCACCTTCCTCTAGGTCCTCTACTGGCCTTTTCTTCCTCAGGTTTGGATTGGCCTTCAATCCGAGGTTAGTAGGGAGCTGAGAGGGAGGAGGAGGAAGATTGGGAGTAATTTGGATCTTGGAAACTTCTTTTGAAGTTGACCCCCCTTTATTGCTATTGGCCATCAAGCCCTTCAAGCCGGTCCTTTGCTTCAGATCCATGTTTTCTTCTTCCTCGGAGCTATTATCCGACCGAGCAACTATTAACCTTGGATGATGGATGGCAGAAAATCTTTCAAACTCAGTCTTAGAGTCCGAGAGCTCTACAGGCTTTTCCGTTGCCCTTTCCTCTTCTTCAAAGTGGAAATGGTCGATCTCGGGGTCTAAGAAATGGCGGGACGAGGCTAACTCCTCTCTCAAAGCAACTACTTGTTGGGGAGCAAGTTGAGGTGGCAACACAATGGGGGGAAGATCTCTCTGAGCCAAAAACCCAGACTTGGAGACGTCTAATCGAGCAAGCTTGGTGTTACCTACTCTTATTGCTAGGCCGGCGTCCTGAAATACGCGTGACAAGGGCTCATAATCTAGGATCAGGTGAGTAGCCCATAGCTATCTGTCTTCACTTACAAATATTTCCGACCTCAGCAAGTAGTTGAGCCCCGAAACGTTGACAAAGCTAAGCTTCGGAGAGACATAATCTTTATCTGCAAGAACATTCGAAAAGGAAATTACAGTCAGATCAATGACAACTATAATTTGAGGAGACGAATGGCTTGGAGTGAAAAGAAGAAAAACATAGAAAACTAAGGTCCCTACCAAGGGTCCTAATCCTGGGGCACCCCACTTGGTGTTCCTGCCCTAACTAGGTAGTGAAGACCATCATGCCACTCCTCGAAGATGACCGGGTAATCGTCTTTCAAGCCTTTGTTGGACTTGCGAAGGTAGGATATCAATCTCATCTCCTCGGATCGAAATTTAAGGTAATATCCCCTGGCAAGAGAATGGCACTCATACATGTGAGCGACGTCGTGCCATGTAAGCCTAAGATTCATTTGGTCATTTAAGGCATCTACACTCCCTAAGATTCTAAACATGTTGGGAGCGCACTAGTGAGGGCACAACCTGTAGTTGAGCAGGTAACCTCTGGTTATCCTACCCATGGGAAGTGTCATTCCTCACTCTATAAAAGCGATCATTGGAATGACAACTTCGCCCACCTCTCTATTGGTAAGTATTTGGTCTGAGGGACAATATTGTAAGCCCACTCCTTGTGAGATATGGTATTTGGCCCTAAAACTCTCCATATCAGCCGGAGAACTCACTAAGTGCTTAAATCTAACCATCTAAGCAAATGTGGATGGCAAGGAGGAAGTTTTCTAATAAGGAAAAAGGCCGAGGAACTCGACCGAGGAAAAAAAGAAGGTCTGGAAAAGTAAATACTTACGAAAACAAGTGAATGTGTCAAATCTTGAACCTTTGGAAAAATCTTTTAGTAATCCGTTAAGGAAAAGAGTTAAGGAAACTTAGGACTATACAGAGCATGGTGAATTGGAGTGCCTGAGATCTCTGAATGACTTGAGAATTCGTAAAGTAAAGGGAAACTGATTTCCCTCAATGCTTTATATAGAGGGTAAGGTTGAATGGGAGTTATCCCGCTCAAAACCTAAGGAAAAATATCAGCCGTTGGATTAACGCCCCACCGTTGGATGTGAGGAACATAACGCCGCCTGGAGTAATTAATGACAACTCATGGGCTACAAAGCGTCAGTAGCAATAATGGGGTGGGCAAAGCGGTAATTTCACATGTATGAACCAGAGAAATAAATGGTCTTATCTCTTGAAAATCAAAACCCTAATTTTCTCCTCGAATGAGAAGGGAAAAATTGGAATTTTGAGGGGCTATTGTGGAGGAGAGGCCCAAACCCAATATTGGGCCTTGGGCCTTGGCCGAGAACATAGATGATCTGAGAACAATTAAATAGTCATTAGTGGTTTAAGCTTAGACCTTCATGAACATGATATGGCTAGGAGGGTGGTCCGAGGAAGAATACCTCCTCGAACAAGCTAAACGCGGATCAGATATGGACCCTATTAATCAAAACGATCTTCTGGAAGAGTGGTCCGAGGAAGAATACCTCCTCAGACAAACTAGGAGGGAGATATATAATGCAAAAAACCCCTGAAGCCAAAGGGGGGAGAGAGAATGAGAGAAAAAGGAACGCTGTATCAATCAAAATAGTACTTGTACTCAATTGTTATTGATTTATATAAAAAAGATCTCCTTGGATAAGTGAATTTATTCAATTCTATTTTTCATGTCCTTGTTCGATCATCCTTTAAATCCTTACTAGTCGTTGTCCAGCTCATTAGAGCCTAGTTCTTTGACCTATTCTCTATAAATTTATTGTATTAGACTTACTGGGCCAAGATCCCATACAGCTTGGGTTTGGTCTCCAAATCGAGTCCCTACACTCTCCATTGTATATTTTTAATTAACAAAATATCAAAAAACTATAAAGGCTAAACCATGCTTTACTTTATGTATTAGCGAAAGCAAAATCTTGGACACGTTTGATAATACTATTCTAATAATTTTGTTTAAGTGTTATGAAAATATGTGAAAACCGTGCTCTACTAAGATGATTTTTTTCAAAAATTATATGTTTCTAAATAAAAATATAAATGAAAATGCTTATTTGAAATCCATTTGTTTTGGTGGATACATATTAGCCTAAAGATTGAGAAAATTTAATTTCTAACTACTTTTGGTTCAATTATTTCATCTTTTTCTAAAAATAAAATAAAATGAACTTTCATTAATAAAAATAGAAACTTGAAAAAAATAACAAAAACATATTTAGTGGGCCTGTTTAGTTAAAATCACAAGCAAGGTGCATTAAACACACCATAATTCAATTGACTTATTTGTATTCTTTTTTTCAATCTTAAAGACATCTAAATTTAGTTTTCAAAAAAAAAAAAAAAAAAAAAGACATCTAATTTTACTAATAATTTTCCCTTACTTTCTTCTATAGCATTTGCAAAAGTTCAATTTTTTTTTTTAATTCTTCTGCTTTTTAGCCTTTGGGTAAAAAACAAGATTCATTAATCAAGAGGTGGCTGAATGAGAAGAAGATCGATAGACTAAAAATGTGAGTAAAGCAAGATTCTTTAATCATACAAAAATGCAATTGACTTATTCTGTTATTCATATTCTTTCTTGCAATCTTAAAGACATCTAAATTTGTCAATAATTTTCCCTCCTTTTCTTCTGTTGCAAATTGCAGTTTCTTTATGCAATAGGGCTTTAAAAATTGGATCTAAGGAGTGCTTTCTCTAGTTTGTAAAAAATTGTAGCAGAAAGACTCCTTTTCCTAATGCACCACTCTCCATTTATAGAGGAAGGAGCCTTGAGTAACCTATGGACCTTGAAAACTCATATCCAGATGATAATTGAAATGTTTGAGTTCCAAAATAATATCTAAAAAAAATCTCAAAAACTAATTACAAAAATATTTAAAATAAAATAAAGTATATTCAAACTTGGTCAAAGTAAGAGATTGGGATTTTTTTTGAAAATAACAGTAAAACTCAAACTATTTTTTGGTAGTTAGCACACTTTTGAAATTATTTTGTTATCTAACAACTCAAAACCAATAGAGTCGATTTTGGACTTATAAATCGAGTATAACTTACTCAATTTTCCCATCGAGGCAGCAGCTGAGGTGGACATTTGGTCTACATAGGCACAGAACTCGAGTTCTTTGGACTCAGTTTAATTAAAGGAAATCGAGTTCAAAGGACTTGATTTAGTTTAAACGGAAACTGAGCCTTCCGAACTCGATTTCACTTCAACCCTCCACGTGTGTCCAGATCACTCAAAACAAAGATCACTCAAACACACTCAAACTCAAACACTCAAACTTCACCGTCTCTCTCACAGTCTCTCACTCTCACTCTTCAAACTTGGTTTTCCCTCTTACTCTCACTCTTCAAAATAGGTTTTCCCTCTACTTCAAACTTCACGGTCTCTCTCAGTCTCATTCCCTCTCACTCTTTAAAGACTCTTCGTCCCGTCGCTTCACCTCGCCTCGTTGCTCCGCCTCTCTCCAACACTCTATCGCTTTCTCTCTTAGTCTCATTTCTCAACCTTTGGTAAGATTCTTCCCAATCTCCCAAATATCTTTGCAATAACCTTTTGTTTCGTATCTCATATCTTATAGAAAGAAATCTTATGATCATAATACTTTGCTTTAATGATGTCTCTGAGGTGATGAATTGTTGCTGTGTGATTTTCTTGCAACGTTGGAACAAATTCTATTGCAACGTTGATCTTCATATCTATTGCCAGCTTCGCTCTCAATTGTTTTTGGTGTCTCTTGAAAAGAGGGTGTATAGCCTCCCAATGTAGTGCATCGATCATCTGGGACTGCAAACTGGAGAGATGTAGTTATTTGTAGAATCTTCTTTACGCCAACTTCCGCTTATGGCTCCAAAATGACGTACAACTCAAAATTTGCTACTTGGGACATGTTCTGCATCCTATTAAACATGATCCTCACATGTTTGTCTTCTGTTATTGCCATATATCTATAATTAATGCGTTGATTAAGGACTTCATGTGGAGAATGAAAAGTAATATGTATGTCATGCAAAGCAAGGTTCACTTGTAGCTCTTCCATAATTTTTATCTTCAAATCATTCAGGGTCTTTAGCTTACGACGTATCATCATATAATAGCACTGGATACCTGGACCTTGTAATGAGAATCCATCATAAGGGTTGGCATTGCTAAGGGGTCCACTATAGTATATATTTATATGGATCATTGTCAACCTATTGATCATCAAGTGTAATTATGTTAGTGACAAATTTTTAACTCTCAATCAACATCAATCACAAAACTTTGCATATGATATGCCAACAATACTAACCTCAACCAAATTTGCATATACTCACCTCAGATCACATACAAAAATAGTCATTACCTATTTCATATTCTTTTAAAATTCCTAATCATTCTAGGGGCATGACTTTCAAAACCCATTCAAATAAGTTATGATGAACAAAAATATTATACCAACCCACTCATTATCCATTTCATCTCTGTTACAAATCTTAAACAAATATATGTTGAAATAATTTATGCTAAAAAGACTACAAATACTATCTTAGGTATCAAACTCATAATCCGTTTCATACCCATGATAAAAACCTAAATACTAAATATTCCTAACAATCGATCAAAATATTTAGTAAATATTCCCAATAATTAATCACAATATTAATTTTTTTTTAAACCTAGCATATTATTAATCAGAATATTTGCACTAACAAAAGAAATAAACAAATATTCCCAATATGTTGTAATAACATAATTAATCACAATATTTGGTACTAAATATTCCCACAATACTAAATATTCTCAATAATTAATTACAATATTTTTTTTCTAAACCTAGCAAATAATTAATCACAATATTTACACTAACAAAAAAAAAAAAAACAAATATTCCCAATATGTTGTAATAACAATAATCACAATATTTAGTACTAAATATTCCCAATAATTAATCATAATATTAAAAAAAATTTAAAAACCTAGCAAATAATCACAATATGTAAACTAACAAAAAAAAATATACAAATATTCCCAATATTCTAATAACATAACACAATAAATATATAACATAACTGAAGTACAAATTTATATAAAACATTACCTGTGAGAGAGTGTTGTTCAAGTGGATTAATTTTGTTGAGTCAGTGAGAGGGTGTGAAAGCTGAGGAAAGCTATGACTGAGTGAAGAACTTCAAGTTGTAAGAGCTGTTGAAGAGAGTGTGACTGAGTGAGATGGGTAAGGGGGAAAAAAGAGACCGCTAGGACCCACATGCTACATGTGGAGGGGCTGGTGACCATTCATGAAAATCGAGTTCTTTAGACTCGGTTTTCATTAAACAGGAATCAAGTCTAAAGGGCTCGAGTTCTGTATACATGTGGCCAAAAAGTGTGAAAAAGGCACCGGTGGAACCTACATGTAAATTGAGTTTGTTAGGCTCGGTTTCCATGTGAGCAAACTCGAGTCCAAAAGACTCAATTTCAATGAACCAGAAACTGAGTCTAATGGACTCGATTTCCATACCTACGTGGACAATTTGTCCACTTCAGCAGCTACCGCAATGGGAAAATCAAGTAATTTATACTCGATTTATATACCCAAAATCGAGACTCACACTCTCAAGTTGTTAGTTAGCAAATAAGCCTCAAAAGTGTGCTAACTAACAAAATAATTTGGTTTTTAGTGTTATTTTCACACACACACACACATATACACACACCCAAAAAAAAAAAAAAAAACCTAAGAGATTGAATGCAAAGGATTAACCAGATTTTGATCTTTAGTATTACTAATTTAATTATTTAGTTGTAGATTAAAATCAAAAAAAATTTATAATTAAAAATTCCATAATTATTTTGTAGAATTACCAAGGGCATGCAAGAACATAAGTCTTTACTTTTATTGTTTCATCCAATGACCAATAAAATTAAAACATTTTAATTCCACGCATTGTGGCTAATTTGAAGGCCGGATTTCCACCATTCAAAAATTAAGTTTTTTTCACAAAATGAGTCAAGATCTCCTAATTCCTAATTCTTACCATGACACATTATCTTCCCTTGACACAAAATGAGACCAAATATGATAACCCTTAAGTTAATTTTAAAATTGTTAATATAAAATGACAATATATTCTACCTTTGGATGACTAAAATGACTATTTTACCCTTAAAACCACTTGAGAAAATTAAAAGTATCACTTATTGTAAAGTGAGGTGTTTACGGTCTACACATATCAACAGTTGTTAAAAGAGTTGAAAACTTTTTGTATCACTAGATTTATTTTTTAAAATAATAACTAGAATACACTTTTAACTCTTAAAATTTGAGATTGTTTAAATTTGGTTTCCTAAGTTTGATATTTTCATTTTCTTTCACCAAGTTTTGATTCCATTTTTTCAAAATAGTCCTATTCATGCTCATAACTAATTTGTTCACTAAGAAAGGGAAGGTAAAAAAAAAAGCACCATGATGTTGGTACATATATAATTAATCACCAATTCAATCACGAAGATTAATAAAATTACCGTAAGGACCAGATTTGGTTCTTAGCCCACAAGATGGATGGATTTAGGCCTAAAAAGTCCAAAACAATAAATTTGTAGAGAATGAGTTAGAGAACTGGGTTTTAGTGAATTAGACAACAAATAAGGGAAATTTGGAAGATAAGAGAATGAGGATAAACAAATTTATACTAAAGAAAAATCGTCCTCGGCTAATCCGAGGAGTTTAGTTCTTATATATTTCGCTTGAATTTGGTTACATAGACAATTCTTGATTGCTACAGTCTATTTCTCTTAATTTCTCGACCTCCCTTTCTCACTGCCATCTTCTTCCTTTATATTACCTTCTTCTTTCATCTCTACCTTCCACGTGCAGACCATATGGTTGGTGTTGATACTTGTCCCATCAGTACCTTCTTGAAGTCTTTGTGTAGTAGCTGTAAGACTGAAAACCACGGTTCGGGTTTCACTTCCACATTAATACTGTCAGAGAGTTAGCTGCAAAACATTTAATGAGGTGGTGGCAGCTTTCTCTTTTGATATTTTAGGACTCTCCTCTTCCATCTGTTTTTGCAATGCTTATACATACCAACAGAACTTTCTAGAATGTTCCCCTGAACGGCAGATCACCTATCTGGACCTTGGCTTTGGTTAGCTGAGGTAGCATTCATCCTCAGCATTCCCTCCTGGGCCATTATCTACTAATACAGACTCTCTTGATAAAGTTTACCCATCCTCAGACGACTTCTAGTCCTCAGCTTGGGCCTAAGGCCCAATATATACATGGATAATAAGCTCCTGGACCCAATGTTCCTACAATTACCATTTGAAAAAAAAAATTTAAGTCTTAGTAGACCAAAATAAAAAAATCTCAAACTTAAAAAAAAAAAAAAAAAAAAAAAAAACCCCTCAAATTTATAATTTTGTTTAAAAAAAAAAATCCAGACATGGGAAGTAAATGCCATTTCAACAAAAAGTTGGGGCACTTCTGAAAAAGAAACTATCGTATAAAATCCTAATACAAAAGCGAAATTACCAAATGCCACGGAGGGTTTTTAGGGTTTAAGAGCGTGCCTTCTCTTTTATCACGCTCACTCTCTCTGATTCCGACTATCAGGGTTTTTGATTTTCTCACAAATACGTCTCATTTCACCATGTGGGCTGTTCGTCGTGCTTCTATTCCACTCAGGTAAACCCTTTTCTCTGTGTTTTTTTTTTGTTTTGTGTGCTATGGGATTTACTATCTGTTTGGTTACTGAGAAAATGAGGGAACCGGAGGGAAAATTGAATGTTGAAATGGGTTATGGTTTTTGGTGTTTTTGTGACGAAAAGTTTGCTTTTTTTTTGGGGGGGGGGGGGGGGGGGGGAAGGGGGGTTGTTAGTATCTGATCCCTCGGTTTGATTACTGGGAAAGCTGAGGGAAATGAAAGGGAAATTGGATGTTAGGAATTAATGGGCTTCTTTGGCAGGTTGGTTATTTTATCACAGTGGAAATGTGTACTTATTTGGGTTTTATTATCTCATCACACTTGTTTGCTTACTGAGAAAGAGCAGGAAAAAGATGGATAGTGGGATGTTGTTTTTTTTTTTTTTTCATGCTTTCTGTTTTTTCTCAATTTAAAAAATATATATATTTATATTTATATTTATAGATCTAGTGTAAAACATACTTACTCCGGTTTTTTATTGGCTAATCCCCTATGGTTTGGTTGTTTGTGAGAGTGTAAAAGAATGGAAGACAGTGGAATTTTGGGTTTAATGGTTCATTCGGTTTTTGTATTTTCTAATTTTCCCCATTTTCATTGTGATTTGATCTCGAAAGTTTCAAAAGTCTTTTTTAAAATAAATTCATGTGTCCTTTTTTTTTTTTTTACAAAGCACTAACCAAATTCTTGTCATGGTTTTTTTTTTTTCTTTTTAAAAAGATACTAGGTAAATTCTGCCACCAACTTTGATGCCACATCATTGATATTTGTTATATGCTTGATCAAATGCGTTTTGTCTAAATTGTGGTTATCAAAACATGTTTTTCCCTTTGAAAAAACCAACCTGGCTTTAGTTTTTAGGGAGTTGCTGCAACCTCTGCCAGCTTAAGTTTCTCTTTTGTGGTATCTTATACTTGATTCAAACTGGCCAATGATCTCTAGCTAAAATGGTATTTCCTCTCTCCATAAAGAATGAAGTGGAGAGGTAAGGTTGTGCTGCTTGTGCATTCATGATCCACTGAGTGCGTGTGTAACTTTCCACTTAAAAAAAAAATTTGTTTGTACCTTTATAAGTTTTGTAGTGCACATGATTCAAGGATTAACTTTCTTCTATTCAATCAATATGTGGTAAAAGGGAAGATATCTTTTCAAAATTCTATAACTTGGAAAACATGTCAATTACCATTTTTCTGCACTAAAATAATTTAGTATCTTCTTCATGTGAATTTTAGATACCTTCCCTTCTCTTATTTCTTCGACATTTATGGTTCTAAACTTAGAGGATTATTATTGGGACCCAGCTTTTAGTGACTTCTGACATTGAAAAGTGGTAGAGAAGGGATTGCTATCATATTAATGTATGACGAGCAACAGCTGTGAAATTACCATTCTTTCTGTAATAGTTACTTACTGTAGCTTCCACCCGTTACGTTTTCTTTTGCTGTAAAGAATATCTTATTTAATCCAAGCCCTCTAACTGTTTGCTGGATTCTTATAAAATTTTCCAGAACTCTCTTTTATATATCATGACACCTCTCTGTTAGTTATTAATTTATCTAATGTTTTCTCCTGGACAATCCTGTGAAGTGACAGTCTTCAAAGTTGAGTAGAATCTTATATTATTCATACTTACCTTGTTGTGGTTGCTTAATATGATAGTTTATTTATGTTTTCTTTTGTTTTCAGGAGCCGAGTGTTCAGTATAAGAACTTCTCGCGCATGCTGTGCTAAATTAGAAATACCAAGTTCCTGCATAGAGGATGACAAGGCTGTTGTCCTTGAGTCTCCTCAAGAGGCATACAATAGATGGCTGTATATGAAGAGGTTTTACCATACAGAGCATGCTTCTTCAAAAATCTCTGTGGGTAGATGTAGTTTTTCTTCACAAGCTGGTGCAAAAAGCAGTGGTGAAGAAGATGACTTGGAAGATGGTTTTTCTGAACTTGAGACAACTTCAAGTGTTCAGGAAAATCAAGACAGTAATGTAACAGATGAAAGTGATGACGGATTAATTTCTGGACCAGAACTCTCTGATGAGGATGTTGAAGAGCCTTCTCAAAATGAGCTAGAGTTATTGGACATTGAGACTGACCCTATTGAGAAAAAATCATCTAGAAGGGCTCAATCAGAACTGTTCAAAGCCATCATGGCTGCTCCAGGTTTGTCTATACATACTGCCCTTGATAAGTGGCTTGAAGAAGGACATGATTTGAGCCGGGCAGAAATCTCATTGGCCATGCTTAACCTTCGTAAACGTCGGATGTATGGGCGGGCATTGCAGGTAAGTTAATATGATCTTTTCTTTACTTAAAAACTTTTAATAGAAATAGCTTGCAGGGAAATTTTTTTCACCTTGTTCTCATATTGCATATTTTTGGGCTTTAATAGTCAATTTACTTATTCCTTGGTGACTATCTGATTAATTTGGTACCTAGCTAGTAGTTGTTTGTGCATGTGTATGATGTGCATATCGTAAATATCTGTGTTCATTTAGCTGAAATCATCCAATAGGCAGTTATACCGAAGTTGAATATTCCATATTGTTGAGAACTGAGTATATGGACTGGTCAAATGGAAACCTTCACTGGCATCCAAGCTTTAATAGGATGGTGCAAGATTGGGAACTGAAATCCTTGGTTTGTTTTCTATATAACTTTTACTCTGCCAAGGTTCGTTGAGAGGGTGAGGAGCAAATGATTTGAACCTTCTAGAAGTCATGATATTCATTTAAATCTTTTTATAAGGCTTTCAGATTGGAGGGAGGGTTTTTTTTTTTTTTTTTTTTTTCACCCTTCTTCCCTTGGAGGAGTTTTTAGAAGGATAAAGTACCACTTAGACTGGCATTTCTTATTTGGACAGCTGCATTACAGAAGATTTTTTAACAGTGAATCATCTGTGGGAGCATCAAAACAGTAGTGGTTTAGTGTTGCATGCGTGAATGAATCAGGGATCAAGAGATCATCTACTCCTAATGTGAAATAGCTAGAGAAATGTGTTCAATAGATGTTTGGCCTGTTTGGGGATTCATACATTATGATAAATGGTGGTTGATTTATTGGTATGTTTGAAGGGGCATTTAGAAGACATCATAGTGGCAAAAATTGGAAGATACTTCCCTTGAGTATCATGTGGTGTATTTGCATTTGCACTTTTTATTTATTTTGATAGATACTATGGATTTCAGCATATTGCATCCGCTCCATGATGATTTCTCTTTATTATTTGGCCAAGACAACAATTAGTTTTTGGTATAGGTAGGATTTGAACCCTAGATTTCTTATTCGACAACAAGAGACTTTACCGGTTGAGCTAATTGACCCACAAGTGGTGCTTGTTTGAAATGCAAGTGGGTTTATGGTGTGTTCCTAGCACAAATCTTGTAGACTATGACAGTGTTGAAGTTGTGTGCCAGTGTGCTGTTCATTTGGGCCACATGGTTCAATACATGTATGGTAGAACAGGCCACCTGTTAAGTAAAGAGGTATGGTTTGCGTTTGAAGGTTGATATTTTTTTTCCAAGGGAGCTGGCTCTTATGAACAATAGGTTCATTTAAAGGATTTGGGTGTGGTTTCTTCATATAGTTCTATCATGATATCTGAATCTGTTGAGTTTGGTTGTATTTCTCCCTGAGTACACCCCCGGTGTACTTGGTAGGTGCTACTTAAAAATAAAAAAAAATAAAAAAAAAATCTTTCGTTACTTGTAAAAAAAAATTAGACAAAACTTAAGTACAGTACCTTAGGTGCTGTTCTTTAGGTTCTCCTCTTAAAATTCAGCCGTGTGACTATTTAGCTAAGAAATATACTTCTACTTATGAGAAAAAATCCACATGACAGAATCTTAAAAAGAGAACTTAAGAAACAACACCTAAGTACTGTACATAAGTCTTGCTCTAAAAAATTATATCTAACTCTGTTAGGTTGGTTGATTCTTATATATTTTATTTGTTATGCTGTTGCATGCAGCTTTTTCCTGTATATTGATTTTAGAAATCTTCTTTCATGCCCAATTAATCCAATGACTGTAAGTGTGAGCAGATTTACTTCTAGAAAAAATGATTTAAAGGATATTGGTGGGATGGAGTTCCTTAGGGTGGAACATTGTGAAATGTGAGTGCCTTCTGGTTTTTACTCAAAATTGACCTCTGTTATTACTATTGTTTCAAGTGGGTGGTAACAGATCCTGTTCAATTAAACAGAGATACATAGTTACTACATTGCACTTTGCTTCTCTGTGTAATGCTTGTGAGGAATTGAACCTGGGATATTTCTCACCAACAAGGGTGGAGATGCCACTAAAACAAAGGCCCTTGGCACTTCGATTGTTGATAAGGAAAATCATCCACCAACACTAGTGGTTGATGCCACCATCTTTGGATTGTTGAGTACTTGAGTTATTGTTTAGAGTCCATTTTTATGCATGTGCAAAAGGAAGATTTGGTTTTGAAGTCATATATTTGAGTTCTAAAATTTATTAAATAAAGCAATTTTAATCTCTTTTTATGCTACATCGGTTTTGCAGCTCTCAGAGTGGCTGGAGGCAAAAAAGCAGCTTGACTTTGTTGAGAGAGATTATGCTTCTCGCCTTGATTTGATTTCTAAGGTACGGGGTCTCCAGAGGGCAGAGAGCTACATTGAGAAGATTCCAAAATCTTTTAGAGGGGAAGTAATCTACCGAACCTTGCTGGCAAACTGTGTTGCTGACAACAACGTTAAGAAAGCAGAGGTTGTGTTCAACAAAATGAAGGACCTTGAATTTCCAATTACATCATTTTCTTGCAACCAGTTGCTCCTACTTTACAAGAGACTTGACAAGAAGAAAATAGCTGATGTATTATTATTAATGGAGAAAGAAAGTGTCAAGCCCACTCTGTTCACATATAAGATCTTAATAGACACCAAAGGCCAATCAAATGACATAACTGGTATGGACCAAATTGTTGAAACAATGAAGGCTGAAGGCATTGAACCAGACATCAATACACTAGCCATCTTAGCTAGGCATTATGCCTCAGGTGGGCTTACAGAAAAAGCTGAAGCAATTTTGAAGGAGATGGAAGGGGATAACTTAAAAGATCGTTTTACTTGCCGACTGTTGCTTCCTCTTTATGCACAGCTGGGAAAGGCTGATGATGTGAGGAGAGTTTGGAAGATCTGTGAGTCGAATCCCTGGCTTGAGGATTGCATGGCTGCTATTGAAGCTTGGGGAAGATTGAAGAAGATTGAAGAAGCAGAGGCAGTTTTTGATACAATGTCAAAAATGGGGAAGAAGCTTTCTTCTAAGCATTATTCTGTGCTTCTGAAGGTGTATGCAAGCCAAAAGATGCTGACCAAGGGCAAGGATCTTATTAAGCGTATGGGGGAGAGTGGGTGCAGGATTGGCCCATTGACTTGGGATGCACTTGTAAAGCTCTATGTGGAGGCAGGGGAGGTGGAAAAGGCTGATTCCATCTTGCACAAGGCAACTCAGCAGAACCAGATGAGGCCAATGTTCAGTTCTTTCATGGCTATAATGGAACAGTATGCAAAGAGGGGTGATATTCATAATTCAGAAAAAATGTTTCATAGGATGAGACAGTCTGGATATGTGGCTAGACTCCGGCAGTTCCAGACTCTTATCCAGGCCTATATAAATGCAAAGGCGCCAGCTTATGGGATTAGGGAGAGGATGAAGGCAGATAATATATTCCCAAACAAAACTTTGGCATCCCAGTTAGCTCAGGTTGATGCATTTAGGAGGACAGCCATGTCAGATTTACTTGATTGAGGAACTTCACTTGTTTGTTTTAGGAATTATTGGCTTTTTCAGTTTCAACTTTCATTATGGATTTATTATGGTTTTGCCTCATGTACTGCTATTCATGTTAGGAGCTCAAGGGATCTATGTAAAATAACTGTGTCCAATCAATTTAGTTTTCTTTAGTTGCTCCTTTGTTACATTTAAAGGTTAGAGCCCTTATAGCAAATAGTAACCCCTTGAGGGATGCTGAGATCAGACCCCCTATTTCATGGATGATAGTTGATAGAAAGTTCCCATGCTAAATTAAGTTGTTCTATTGATTTCCAAATTTTAGTTTTGAGATCTGAATGCTGTTATCTTAATTGAACTTGTTATCCTTTTAACTGCTGCTCCTTGCTTCATGATACTGAAGAGTTTGTCCTTTTATGGCCAATTTAGATGGAGAGAGGGAAAAGGGAGTAGAGTAGAGTAGAATTAACCAAAAATTAACTTACAATACTAATTGAAGTACATCATATGTGGAAAAGACAGAAGACAAAATTAAAAAAAAAAAAACCACGAAGTAAATCTTCAAGCCACACCACAGAATCAACACATTACATATATAACCAGCAATAACAGAAGCAAATGGTTACATTTGGTCCCATAAATTTTATTATTATTATTATTATTATTTTATTTTGGAAATTACATATTTTATTCATAAAATAAAAAGGTTAGTGTAAATTAGGATAAAATCCTCCAACAAAATAGATTAACATTTGAAACACCCTGATACGGTTACTTTTTTTTTTGCTGAGAACCCTGTTACAGTTACTAGATTTACATGTAAAAGCAATTTGAATAGAACATGTAAGAGATGTCTATCATATCCAATAAGGTCTCATCCTTATCCTCACAAAAAGGGTTTCAAAAAATAGGGGAAGTTTGGACTAAAATAACATTGTCAAACTGTAGCAATTAAAATAGTTTATGGGACTAAATGTGATATGATCCAACCATAAGGAGCTATATTGTTTGTTCATTTAATTTAAATTTGTTAATTTGAACGGAAACGTAATTGTTTTATTCGTTCAAATTTTTTAGGGAGTCGGTTATAACAATTAAAAATTTATTAACTAAATTATGATAGGATCAAATTAAAGAGTGTAAAATGTAATTTGTCTTTTTTTTTCTTTTTTTTTTTTTAATTTGATAGTTACAAAATGAAATGAGGGATTGAAATCTTGGATATTATTATTACAAGCACTAAAAAGTATTAACAGCAACTAGTTGAGTTATAAGATTCTTTACAAACTTAAACCATTTAAGAGCATTCACATCAATGTAGCTATTTCTATATTTAAATTATTAAGATTTAATAACTGTGATGTATTAAATTATTTATATGTTTTTTTAGATAGATTATTATTTTTCATTAAAGCTACTGTCTGACATTAAAAAAAAAAAAAAAACATTTGATACATTAGAAAGGGGGAAAATTTTCATTATGAACCCTATAATTTAATGATGATAATAAATCATACCCTCATAATTTCAAAAAATAACAAATCAAATTACGATGTTAAAAAAAAGTTACAAATTAAAACATCAACCTATATTATAGTTCAAACATAATTGATTAGTGTTTAATTTGTTACTTTTTGTAACCTTGTGATTTAATTTATTATTTTTGAAAATTGAAACTATAAATTTTAAATTTTTTTTATGAGTTTAATTTCTTACTTTAATTATAATATTTAATTACATCCAAAATTACAAGTTGAAAAATGTAAATTTCCTATAAAAAATTATATATGGAAGAATAATGTATGCATTTGGCAGATCCCACCAATGGATAATCAATCCAAGATTTGTCTGAATGAGCAAGCGTGCACTTTTTGCACTTCTGCCCAAAATTTCGCACGTGCATGATTGCAAAATGAACTTTGCCCAAAACCAGGCTACGTGCATTCATAAAGACAGAAGTTTGGAGCAAATAAATTGACCAAATTCAAGAGACAAACTAGGACAAGCATTCTATTTATTTATTTATTTATTTATTTTTACTCAATTAAAAAAAAAAGATTTAATAAGCAAACACATGTATGAACAAAATGAATGATGCCGGTTATAACGGCTAGATGAACTGAAAAAATGAACCAAGAAACCAATGCAGGTCAGATACATCATTAGGAAAAGTAGTATTACAAAATGGAGTGAGTGTTCAGTGCAAACTGTCCGTTATACAATTTTGGGTAAGTTACAAAATTGAATCACAACACTTGCTGTCAAGAAAGTGATAGTAAGCCATTAATTAGCATAGCAGCCCCATTTTGAAGCAACATCTTGCCTGGATTTAAGGACCATATTAGAGAAAAAAATTAGTTTTGAATCAAAATTGTAGGATAATATTGTCTTTATAGTAAAAATTTTTAAATTTGTAAAAACAAATGGGGAGGTAGGATTCATTTTCTTACAAGAACCTAAAGATTAAAAATGTTATCCCATGTTGTCATTTCATTTAAAAATGTACTTTACTAGCTCATAAAAAAATCACTTCACAAAATAAAGAATTATATCTCATTATAATCAATGAATTATATATAAAGTTTAAAAATTTGGGATAAAATTTAAATATTTCCATTAAAAATAAGAAGGGTCATGCTAACGAGTGCTCTTAGGGCAATGGTTAACAATCTATTTAGGAAAGTTTTGACACCACTTTTATGGGCAATAAAAAAGTAGACATAACATTAATTGTTTTTTTTTTTTCTTTTCCCATAAAAACTTTTTTAAATAAATTGTTAACCAATACCCTAAGAGTATCTATTAGAATTTTTCAAATAGGAAATATGTCAACTAGATAAACTATAAAACTCACCTTTTTATTAAATTACATCTTCACCATGAAATGGTACATTTATATTTTGAACACAACTTCAGAATACCCAAATAATAATAAATAATAACGAAGGACAAAGGGAGAAACAGATATAATACTTTAAAGAAAAAAAAAGAAAGAAAAAGAAGAGGTGTGATAATAAAAGTGATACTTAAGTTTTTGAAATAGGAATCGTCAAAATTAGCATGACCAAAAGTCAGCCAAAAAACTCATTAATCTTATTGAATATTTTCATAAAATGATCATACAGTCAACAACCTGAACGGTCCAACTAAAATTTTGTTTCTTTCCCAATCCTGTCCTCTATTTGAGTATTAGCCTCTTATGAAAATCCAAAAACGCCAGCCAATTGGGACCTTTCTAGCCCTCACCGGTCTAACAAGCCACTCTAGTAACGTTCAATTTTAGCCGCACAAATTTTGCTCAATTCTGACTTGGTCATCATTTTAATTTGGATAAATTCATGACCAATATAGGAAGTTTCTATGTGTTAGACGAATCAGTTTGTTATTTACAATTTTAGTTTAGGCACCAAAAGTAGATAAACTGAAGTTAATTTTCAATGCCCAACTTTCTAAAATTATGTTTACTACACCACCATGGCACCAAAGAAAGCAAAGAACCCCTCAAATTTTTTTTTTTTGGTCACAAAAATTCCAATTCTGCTGCAATATCATATCAAATTTGTTGCATGGTATCTTTTAATTGAAAGCCTTAGCAGAAATTTGAGAGCTAAAAAAGGTTGGTTAGTGATAGAGTATTGAGCTCAATAACCTTAAAAAATAATTAATCCCCGGAACTACAATCAACTAAATTATCAGCTAGGATTTAGACTTCAAATTCAATTGGTATATTTTGAAAGAAAGAGAAAAGAGAACAAGGGAAATTATTATAAAAGTATATAGACCTATTCAAAAGAGGGAGCAAAGAAAAATATACCAATAAATGGGGCTGAAATGCAAAAAGAACAGCTGCAAAACAATCCCTATCCTCCAAAAACACCGATTACATTACTACAAAAGTCAACAAAAAAGTGTGACTTTTCTCCCTCTAGAACTTTTTGAAAAGCTGCAAGAAAAGTTGATAGGAATCTTGAAAATATTATACATTGTATTAAAGTTTTGGATTTGGAATCTATAAATAGGATTGGATGGACCATCTCTCTCTTTAATCCCAACATGTCAAACCTCAAAATCACCAAAAAAGCACCACAAACATCTAAATAACCCTTTCCCATCAACTCAAACTTCCCACCCTTTCATTCAAGGAACTCTGTTTTTCAATTCCCAAACGGTGACTTCACACAAAAAATTCTCAATTGGGAAGGATTTCCAGCTTCTTTGGTGCTCAAACAATGGTGGGTATCTTCCATTTCTCATCGATCGAATCCTTCTAAACTCATATGGTCTACCATTCCAGGCCAAGCCTTTGTGTCTGCAGCATTGGCTGAAACAGAGGTGGAGGAAAGCAGAGGATCCTTTGTTGTGAAAGATGGAGATGTTCATTTGGTTTGTAATCACCAAACCATTGAGGAAATAAGGGTAATCAATGAGTTTGATCATTCATTAGAGGCAATAAATCAAGATTCTCAATATGGGTTTGAGCAGAAAAATGATTTGAATAGTTCCCAATTCCCTATGTTGCTAATATCTGGTTGGATTTTCAGCATGAAAAAAAAGAAAAAGCAGTTTCAAAAAGCTGGCATTTCTGCAGATATACAGTTTGAGACAAAGGAGACTTCTACTTCTGCAAGGTATTGGCTCCTTTTTGATCAGAAAAACAGTAATCAGATTGGTTTCCAAGTGATGCTTGGGGAACCAAGCTTTAAGCAAAGCCGCAAAACCTCGCCAACACCTACAGGAAGATACCGAGGCTTTAGGCGGAGGCTGGGGCAGTTAAGGAAAAGGAAGCTTGGTTTCTGTCGGTACCTTTCAAGGCCAAGAGGGTATGTGACAATTTCCTCAGCAGAGGAGGAAATACAAGAGATGAAAGTTGCAGAATCCACGAAATTCAACAGGGTCTGCTTGACCTATTCAAGTGAAGCTAAAGAGAGATTTTATGGTTTTGGGGAGCAATTTTCACACATGGATTTCAAAGGCAAAAGGGTGCCTATTTTTGTTCAGGAGCAAGGCATAGGAAGAGGAGATCAACCTATAACTTTTGCAGCTAACTTGGTTAGCTACAGGTAAATGAAAAAGAATAGCTCTTACACCACCTAATGCTCTTTAATGACTAGTATTGTAAATTTGAAGTTGAATCATTGTTTTCCTCATTGCAGAGCTGGGGGTGATTGGAGTACAACGTATGCTCCTTCTCCATTCTATATGACATCGAAGATGCGATCTCTTTATCTTGAAGGTTATGATTATTCAGTATTCGATTTAACCAGACATGATAGAGTTCAGATTCAGGTACTTTCTGATAACTATTGGATCTTGCAGCCATAATGACAACTTATAAGTATATAATTGTTTCAGATAAGTAATTCAGATACTAATAAGGAGAATGTTGTAAAAGATTCTGAAAGGGAATCTTACTCGCTAAAGCAACAAGATTATTAGCAGAAATTGAACTTTGGATTGGAAGAAGCAATGCATGTTGCTAAAGAAGATGAATACTTTTCATGATGTTATAGAAGAACTATTTGGATTAATAATTGGTAATGAATTTCATATTCTTAAATAATACCACCAAAAAAAAAAAAAGAGGATAAGCTCACATGGTGTCAATAGTAATTAACTAGGGGGACTTTTGCAAAAACATAAATAAGAATTTAAAAGGGAAAAGCCCGTAATTCCTTTTTATAAATAATGGGCTCATTCGAGATCTTAAACATGCAGTTTCCCATTTTCTGTATGCTGGAGCTTGCAGATACATGGGACCTCAGTTCAAGGACGGATATTGCACGGGAACTCACCTTCTGAGCTCATTGAACATTTTACAGAAACCATTGGGAGGCCTCCCGTGCTTCCTGAGTGGATAATATCTGGTGCTGTGGTTGGAATGCAAGGTGGCACAGAAACCGTACGCGATACTTGGGATAAGCTAAGGACTTATAATGTTCCCGTTTCAGCATTTTGGTTGCAGGTAATGCATGACATGCTTAAACCTGTCAAAAATGTGAAGTTTTTTAATTTGTATCAACAATTATTCTACAAATCTTGACACCCATGTCAATGATGAGCCATTTCAGAACTTTTGAAACTTCTGAAGTATGACTTTTTTCCATCCATAGACAATTTTCATTATTTTCAAAAAGATTTGAAATTACAATATGCGGTTCTAGTTACATGCATCTATGTGCATTCATTTATATTGTATAGTGATTGCTGAACAGGATTGGGTGGGCCAAAGGGAGACATTAATTGGATCACAATTGTGGTGGAATTGGGAAGTGGATACAAAAAGGTACTGCGGATGGCAACAATTAATTCAAGATCTAAACGCTTGGCATATCAAAGTGATGACATACTGCAATCCTTGTCTAGCTCCAGTAAACATCTTGTCCCTGACTTATGCTCTCCATTATAAATTCTAGTATAATTCCTGCAACTACTAACCTGCCATTAATAACAGTGCACTGCATCATTGTAAGAACTAAAGAAGGCTAATGCCATTTAAAAAGCCAATATGATTTTTTTTTTTTAATATCATTAATCATATTTTTATCTTGTAAGTGAAACAATGGCAATACCCCATGTACAAAATGTTGTGTTGCAATCTGTGATAGTTCGAGAGTTTATCACTTTAAAATTAGTTTTCACTTGCTTTGACAGACTCATGAGAAGCCAAACAGAAGGAGAAACCTCTTTGAGGAGGCAATAAAGTTAGACATCTTAGTGAAAGACAAGCATGGACAACCATACATGGTTCCTAATACAGCTTTTGATGTTGGAATGTTGGATTTGACACACCCAAACACTGCTAGTTGGTTCAAACAGATTTTACAAGAAATGGTGGATGATGGAGTCAGAGGATGGATGGCTGATTTTGGTGAAGGCCTGCCTGTGGATGCCACTCTCTATTCAGGTTTTAAATCTTAACCTATATTTGAAAGTCAACATGAGGGTCAGAGTAACCTTCCTAACTGGTGGGTCTCTTGTGATGCCAAAGTGAGATAACAAATTAATGAAGTAGAATCCTCTTTGCAGGTTCAATGTAAACCCCATTTTCATGACTTTCTTTTCATCTCTCTTTTAGGTGGGGGTGTCTAGGTTTTGTTAATGTGTTTCTCAATTCCAGAGGTAGTTTTTAGAAACACTCTAAAATAAACATTCTTCCACTGATTTTTCCGCAAGTAATGTCGTAGGAATTAGTATAACATATTTCCCAGCACTTAACAGTATGTCATGTTCTGTCATAGTTTAAATAAGGGTTAACTGTTAAGCATCACCATAATTATTCATCTCTTCTTCACGTCTCCCATACCTATGCCTTTTTGTACACCTACTTGACAAAGTAATATACTACCTCTAGTGATGTAACAATCATCATATTATTGTGTGAGATTTTCAAGGCAAGCCAACTCAGTAGGCTTTTCCACAGTCTTTTTTATTTATATTTTTAGCCATCATATTTCCTAAGCTGCCAGCCTTCTGGGCCCCCAAAGAACAAAAATTTAAAGAACAAAAGAATAAGAAACTATAAAGAACGAAACATATGAATAAGAAAAGACATAAGTGTCCCAAGCCAAAGGAGGAACCTATATAGGTCTATTGGTACCCGTGGTTTAAGTGATAATAGCCACATAACCTTTGTATTATTCCTCACTTGATTATTCTTTATGATATACTACTAATCAGGATACTTGCCATTTTAGGTGAAGATCCTATATCTGCACATAATAGGTACCCTGAGCTATGGGCCCAAATAAACAGAGAATTTGTGGAAGAGTGGAAAAGTAAATGTGTGGGCAAGATGAAAGAAGACCCAGAAGAGGCCTTAGTTTTCTTCATGAGAGCTGGTTTCAGAAATAGTCCCAAATGGGGGATGCTATTTTGGGAAGGAGACCAAATGGTAAGTTGGCAGGCTAATGATGGGATAAAGAGTGCTGTCACTGGCCTCCTTAGCAGTGGACTTTCAGGGTATGCTTTTAACCACAGTGATATTGGAGGCTACTGTGCAGTAAACTTACCTTTTATAAACTATACAAGAAGTGAAGAGTTGCTTATGCGTTGGATGGAGCTAAATGCTTTCACCACTGTCTTCCGGACCCATGAAGTAAGTTAAAAAACCTACCATGTGAAAAAATAACATGCATTATTATTGTTGTTATCAACATCATTAGAATCTCTTTTCGGCATAAAAAAGATCATAAAGAAAAAGAAAAAGGGGGAAAAAGGACAAAAATAATGTTGGTTGTGTCAATGATGAAAATTTAGTCAGGCATTTACGTCTAAAGGAGGACTAAATTCACTCAACCTCAAAAAATAATCCTTTCAAATTTTCATTTGCTGACCAAAACGTTATGATTCCTTCACCTGAAGACCATAAGATGTATAATCTGTTTAGAAACTGAATTTACCTGTCTTTTCCATGCAGGGGAACAAGCCATCCAGCAATAGCCAATTCTACTCAAACCACCAAACTTTATCACAATTTGCTCGCCTTGCTAAAGTGTACAAAGCATGGAAGTTTTACAGAATTCAACTTGTAAAGGTATTCCTAGAACTCTGGAAACTAATTTATTTTCAAATTTGGTGAAGTAAGAGATGGCTCCCCCCCCGCCCCCCCCCCCCCCCCCTCCCAACTTTCTCCCCCTTCTCTCATTGTAAATTTATTTGAAAACAGGAAGCTGCTCAAAAAGGCCTCCCAGTTTGCCGCCACCTATTTCTCCACTACCCAGAAGACGAACATGTTCATCACTTAAGTTACCAGCAGTTCTTGGTTGGCACTGAGATCCTAGTGGTGCCTGTCCTAGACAAAGGAAAAAAGAATGTTAAGGCCTATTTTCCAGTGGGAGAAAGTTCCAATTGGCAACATATCTGGACAGGGAAGCTATTTACAGAACAAGGCTGTGAAGCTTGGGTAGAAGCTCCAATTGGTTATCCAGCTGTATTTGTAAAGGCTGGTTCCACTGTTGGAGAAACCTTTGTAAAAAACCTTAGAGATTTAGAGATTCTTTAAGATATCAGTCCTTAAAAAGGACAGTTTAATGTTTTTTCAATTTTTTAATCAATCAATTATTTCATCAATTACAGCAAATAAAAAGAATATTACCATATAAGAGGAAGGTTTGCAACCAAACTTTCCAAATATAATCCCCAAGAAGCAAAACAGTCGTGTGTCTGGTAGACTAATTCCTGGATCCATGTAAGACAGATCTTGTTGGCATGATCTCCTTTTGCCAAGTGCAGACTGTATTCCTAATGTGATCACATTTTGGACAAAAGATATCCAAAGGAATTAGTTTTGAAGTAAAATTAAGCCATTGTACGTAGTCTCAATTAAGGTCAGAAGTCTCAAAACCATACCTTTTGAGAATAAGATAAAATATAATTTACTTTATAGCATCATTGTGCTATTAATGTTTTTATGTATAGATACTTAAGGAACTCTTTCTTTTGCATTTTATTTTATTTTATATTTCCACTTTATAATATATGATTTATTGATAATGATCTATTGCATAATTATCTTTATTTACTTTTTCACTTAGTTTCAATTGTAAGGAAGAAAGAGACGTAGATCTATGTTTTGAGAAAAATATATCTTTAAGAGTTAAATCGCATATATTTTTATTGTAATAAACAAAGTATACATAGTTACAACTTGGTCTAATAGTTCTCACACTATCATTTAAAAAAAAAAAAAATTATTATTAGATTGTGTTTCATACATATCTCACTATATATAATTCTTGATTACAAAATATATTTTGTTACACTACAAAAAATTTCTAATTTAAAACATAATTTCAAATAACACATATTGAATTTTTAATAATATATAATCTAATATATTAATTCAATAATTATCTAATAAAAAATAATCATATCATATTTTTCCGCACATCGCGCGGGTCTGCGATTAGGTTACTTTAAAAATGATAACGAGCAAAAAAATTTTCAGTTCTAGAATTCAATACTCAACATCAAGCATTACATTCTTTTGATACAATATGAAAGCCGCTCTTTTGTAAACCTTTCAATCTACAGACCCAGAGGTGAGCTTGAAATCATAACACCCTTCTCCTGGGTTTAGATTTAGTGGAAGTAGTAACAATAGGAGATTGGGCTAAAGATAGCTCTCCTCTTCTACTACCCAACCACTGGTAGCACTTGTTTAATTTTCAACGATTTCAAACTCTATAACGATCCAAAACTCTTTTCTAAAAAAAAACGAGGAAGAAGTGATTTCCAAGATTTCATTTTCTACAGAATCAAACCGGTCTTTCATTACTCATCAAAATAAGCAATATAAATCAAAGAGAATGGCCATAAACCCAAATATATCATTCCTATTTTCAAACACTTCATCAAACAACCTTTTTGCATCAAGTCAACTTAGCTTGATCCCAACTCAGACACATTGCTAACTAAGGAATGCACACTGATTCAACACTAGAAAAACAGGAAGAAACTAACGCCATATTTTCAACCATATAATTCAACATAGTCGAAACTTATTTCAGCAAAATCATAGAGTAAAATTCTAAACAAACAGTTGGATGATCCAGACCAGAAAAAAACAATAAAGCAAAGCAAAATTAAACAAAATAAAAAAGAAAAGACAGAACTTTATATCTGGGCATCCAAAATTTAGACCCAAGAATTTATATACACATACAGAAGCAATGCATTTAACAATTTACACTAGGAAGCTTCAGATACCCACTAGAGAAAAAAAAATGGAAACAAAGAAAAAGGTAGTTCTGAGGGGTTTAGTATATAAGCTTACATGTTGACGTTTGCTTGGTGATCACTCTGGAGTTTTAACTCATAAAAGAAGCTTTTGCTTGTGGATATATTGACAGTTTGATGGTAATAGTTACCTAGTATTGTTTTCAGGTCTTTAAGGTTCATATGTATATTTTTCTAATGCCCAAAAATAGAAACAAGGCGTCACATAGTTTAGGAATGTTCCTTCTCTCTCCTAGATGATTCGGATATTTTAGTGGGATATCCTATTTGTCATGCTAACTAATCCTACCACTGTACCACATAACTTTTTTTTTTTTTTTTTTTTGAGAAGAATATCACATAACTTTATGTAACAGTAATATTAATGTTTCTCTAGTAAAGATTGGTAATGGTTTCTGTCCTCGAATAAAGAAGGTTGGGATTGAAACCTATTAGTACCCATAAAAAATAAATAAAAAGTGTTTTTTATTATTATCTAATAATTGTGGGAGAGGAGAATTGAACCCTTTGAAAATAGAAGGAGGTGTCAACCAAAGACTTCTAGCAAAACCAAAGGGTGTTCTAACACAACTATGAGCAACAACTATCATGAACATAATGTTTGTGTGTGGACTTTGAATTTGACTATTAACGCAACAACAAATTAATCATGTGTAATGTGAGTTCTATTAGTGTTTTGTGGTTGCGAATTTATTATTAGACACATTCGTTTGTAAATTGTAATATATGTAGTACAAATTCATAGTTATAGCTTTTTAGATGTCGTACATTAAGTTATCTAAATAAATTTAATATCATAGTTATATTAACCAATGCAATAAAACTAGTGCTATCGTTTTCAAGGACAATTAAATTTAACCATGTAATTTATTAGTCAATACAACCATATAGTTAAATTAAATTAGAAAATCTAAGGTAAAAACTTTTTTTTTAGGAAGGTACAACACTTGAATAAATCTATATAAGTTCTGTCATTTTTTAACTATTATACGACACCCAAAGAGCAAATAAGATATGAGCCAAATCCTAATTGCCCATGATATTAGTATAAATGTAACAACTTATGCTGTGTGGAACTATGGATTTTGCTCCATATATCCCTTTTGAGAAATTTTAATAATTACAAATTTTATCATAAAATTATTGTAAATTAATCATTCATGTGGTTATATGCTATATGTACTCATTGATTGTGCATTGCACGCACTAAATTCATATATTACGGATAATATCACTCTATGCTATTTCATTATTGGTCCAACCCGATAAGAGATTCTTACCTCATATTTTTTCTGACTTAACATGCGGCAGAGCACAATAAAAAAAAATGTGTAAAATTTATATAATTTTATCCAAAATAGACCCACATTAATTCGTATATAATTATGTAAATTTATAAGTTTGCTACAGTAACCTTATAAATTTACACTGACATTATTCATTTTATATTTAGTTTTTTCTTTTTTTTTACATATCCCAAGAATGGAGGAAGAAATTAGATAGTGGTTTTTATGGGCGAAAAAGAGACAATTACAAAATTCAAGAAAATTTAATATTTTAATAACATGTAGTATAAAATAGATAATTTGATTTGTAGTGTTTTAGAAAATGAGTATGTAAAATTTAAAAATAAATTTTTATGCTAAAATAGACCGTTTTTCACGAGCTGATCCGAATCCGAAAGCTCAACAGCCTCAACCTCCTATTGAAGTTATTAGGTGACGTGAGGCATTGCCAATGAAACAGCTGTAATTGCTGAGGTTTGATGCAAAATGTCAGTGTAGTAATGACTGCTATCGAATATATTATCAAGCATTATCATCTTGTAACTTTCTGTTCCAAAAATTCCTACTACACAGCCACCCCTGAGGTCATTTTGTTACAGATCAATTAGAAGGAAATCAAAGAGAAACGGATAATACGCATTAGGGTACATTACATTTTGGCATTGGCTGTCAATTTTAATTTTTCTATTTAGTCCCTCAAGATTCTATTCAAACGTTAGGATTGACATTGGCAAAATTGAAATTTTAGAAATCAAATCAACAATAGCCGTTGGCAAGCTTGAAAGGGAAAAAATATATATTGTGGAAGTGTGTAAAAAACCAAAAATTAACTGTAAGTTGTAAATCAAAATCCTTCAAGAAAGCCCATGAATTTAAGCTCATCATGGTGTAAAATTCCCAATTGCCTACACTGGATGTGATCTAGAAAACTATTGTGTGGGTCAAAAAGCTTCAATTTTTTAGTAGGATGGCATGCTAAATAGAAAAAGAGTCACACAACTTTATATTAAACTAAAACAAAATCTATTTTGCCAGAAAAGTATGTAAAAGACAATACATTAGCCATGAGAATATTTCATAAATTTTATAAAGTATCTGGAGAACAGCCAAAAGTATTAGCAAGTAGGGTGAAGCAGTGCACATACACCAACTGTACACTCTAGATGATCAAGGGTGGATTGAAAATTTTGGTAACATTGGAGCTCATATTCTCATGTCAAATGATACAACTTCAAAGAAAAACCATGACATGGTAACAACACTACAACAGAACTTGTATACTATGGCAAAATCTGCACCTATCTACCATCCTAAATTTTCCTACCACACCCAAAAGAATACAATTCCATGCATTTTAACCCAAGGCTCAGGAAAACGGAATGCCTTTGTACATGGCGTCAATCACAATGAATAAGAAGATGCAGCAATGAAGCTCCTGCACTACCACTATATAACTCTTAACAAGTTTTCACTTTTCACTTATCTGTCTTGTGGGCTGTATACATAATGCTTGTACACTTAAGGCACCCTTAAATATCTAACTGGTTAAGGTTAATCATGCTTGCAGAATTCTGTATGAGCTCCTTCCGAAAATCCACCTAAGAATAAACAAGAACCATTAGCTTCTGAAGAAATATCACAAGACAGAATTCTGGAATATTACAAATAATGACAATTGCCAGGAAACAGTAATATTACTCCATCTGGCATTGCAGTTGAGAAACTTAACATAAGACCTAGAAAGTATAAGGTGATACAAAATCGAAAGTCATGTAATTTTGTCAAAAATAACATTATAATTTGTGCATAAGATGACAGAATTCAATTCCTTCGGTTTTATTATTATTATTATTATTATTATTATTATTATTTTAGAGAAAGAGAATCAGACAATCCCCCAACTACAAAAGGTGAAAACACCATCTCAACTTAATTTATTAAAATAATAAAAATTGTAAGCAGCTAGCCAATAAGCCAAGAGCTCACTTTATCATAAGACTACTAAAACGCCCCTATATTCATGAATCATGATCTACTTACCCGGGAACCCATAAGGGAAGAAAAGACAACATTTGCTTCAGCGGCATCTTCAACCACTAATTGCTTTAGCAACCTTTGCTCTGGATCCATTGTTGTTTCCCACAATTGTGTAGGCATCATCTCTCCTAGGCCTGCATTGCATGCATATAGATATTATGGTATATATAACTCAAACCAACTAGAAACCTGATTTTTTTTTTTTTTTTGTAAGTTATGCACCATGGGTCTTGCACCCACGACCTTACCCTCTATCCCATTAATAAAGGAGGATGAAGTGTTTGAGGTATAGCTCATCGCTACCATGAATTAAATAGTTAGCTCTGACTCCCACTGATAGAACAAACTATGGAAAGCCAACAAGTAGAGACTTAAGAATAACGTTTGTCATCACTTAAATTCCCCGCAGCACAGGGCATGACAAAAAAGAGGGCTTGCAAACTCATAAATATGTCACACATTGGATTTACCACGGCAGATTGCAGAGATATCAGAGCATAACCATTACACAATTCATACAGTATTTTGCACAGCCATTAACTTGTATAAAAGCTAGTTATTTCATGAAAGCAAACATTGATTTAGTGTCTGCCCACTGTAATTTACATCTAGAAGTTGACAGAGTATACTGATTGTGGGGATTGAAAGCGATTAGAGATGGAGTGCTACATAGAAGTAGATTTTTGATAGGATTCCAACAGAAACTGTCTTCAATGCAAGAAGTTTGATGCTTCATTGATAACACATATAATAAAAACAAATTTTAATAAGCAACAAACTACGCATCTTTGCCATTGACAAAAAGTGGCTCCCTTACATTGTATCGTAAAATAACAGCTTTCCAAAATCACAATCATGTATTACACGACACCAGCGTCACCAACACACTCATTTTATAGAGCACAGTTCCCTTTCAAGAAAATGGAGCATGAGTTACATTTGAGAACCTACTCTTGATGCTGAGATAGTCAAAGAGGTACTTAATGTCGTGATCCAAAAGCATCTAGAGTGAATGTGTGAGCACACATACTGAAGCCATGTGGATGTAACCAAAAATTAAATTCTAGTATTTGTACAAATGATAGTCAATTAAAAAAGCACTTTATTAGGTTAAGTCAAATAGAGGTTGTGCCTTGATGTCATGACAAGTGCCTTCCATCAAAAGCGACAGGCCGTGAGTTTGAGTCTGGAATCAACCTCTCCAAGGGAAAAAAAATAAAAATAAAAAATAATTGGGCTTAGACTACCTACCAGTCACCTCTCCTAGCCCCGCAAAACTGAGAGCTTTGTGCACTAAGTATGACCTTTTTATAATTAGATTACATCAAATTTGTGCACATGTCAAGTTCAAAGGTAATAAGCAATAGCAAATCATAAACCACACATGCACACACACATACTCTCTCAGCCCCAATTTGTTTGTTCAGTATCCATTTTTGGCTGTCCCAAAATACTTGGCCAGTTTTAAAAGTCAGTGTTCTTTAATTTATTGACTTCCCAAAATCCCATGCCCTTTATTTTATCCAGGTTTAAATTCTTGAAAGTTTATAAGGGAAATTTTGAAAACTTATGTATCTTTCTTTAAGAGACAAAGCATTAAATAATGTTCCCTTAAAAAGTTGGATTTTGTATGCCAGACAAACAAAATGGATCATAAAGAGTACATACGTGTGTGCCTAAGTGTGTGAGAATAAGACCTCCCAATGCATTCATCACAACAAAATATGGTTTCTATCTTACCTTTAAACCTCTGAATGTTGTATGATGCATTTGAAGGGAAAGAACTCTGAAGCTTTCTAAGTTCAGCATCATCATAGCAGTAGTATGCTTGCTTTCCCCTTTCAACCTGCTCATTTCAGAATAATACAACGGCAACTTAACTTCATTATTCAAAATAGATGCTCCCTGGTTACATTATAGTCAAAGGCAAACCTTGTAAAGTGGTGGAACACCAACGTATATGCAACCTTCATCAAATAGGGCTCTCTGCAAGCAATAAATACTGTATCAAGTTCCTATTCTAGATTGAATTCATTCGGCATTTGGAGTAGGGTTTTTTTTCCCCTTGTTTTCATAGAATGAATTTGCAGACAATTAGTTCCATTCTCTACCTGATATCTAAAGAAAAATGTCAGCAACAATGTCCGGATGTGAGCACCATCTACATCAGCATCTGTTAAGATGATAATCTTGTGATATCGTAGAGCCTCCTTTTTAAAGTCCTCCCCCTGAAACGGAAAAAAGAAATTACACACACACACACACGCATATATATACACAATGAATGGCTAAGCAATTAACATTTTTTTTTTTTGGCGAAACTACAATATTGGTTTGGTCCCTTAAGTTTATCCTATGTGCAAAATTGGTACCTCAAGTTTAAAAAATGAGTTGTAATAGTCTTTTTACTAACTGTCGTTAATAGTGTTACTTGCGTGGCTAACGGAACAATGATTTGACATTTTTTGATGATATGGCATTTTTTAATTAATAAATTAAAAATATTAGTTGCCATGTCAAATCAAATCTAAAGCAAATTAACCCAGGTTTAAACCAAATCTAAAACCACAATCCAGTTCCAAATAAAATCACATATATTTTTGTGGTTTTGAATTCACAAACGCACAACAGCGAAAGAGAAGGGGGAGACAAAGATTGAGGGACCCTAGCCGCCGCCGGCAACGCTGCAGCCCTCTGCTGGAGACATTTTATGTCTTCTTGCTCGCACAGCCACCAAAACCATGTCGCTCCTCTCTTCAATGGATCATTATTCACCAAAAACTCAGGAAGAAATCCTAATAATATAGCATTCCCTTGGGTCAGGTGTTTTCCTCGGCAGGATAAAGGGATGGCCCATGTTCCATTGCATCTGATAGGTGTTGCTTTTCATTTGGGGGAGGTTGGCCATCAACTTTTGATATGGACTTCTCGCAGCCCATAGCTTGGCCACTACTCACTAGGATTGAAGCTCAGTTTGACAACTTTGAGCTCGATAAAGTGTGAAAAAATTACTTGGGGTCAACTAGGCTGAGATTGGCTTTGGGATTGTGGGATTAACCTAATATAGTTGGATGCCAAACATTAATCGAATACAGTCTGATAAAAAAATTCACAGTAAACTGTCTCCAGCAGAGGGCTGCAACGTTGCTGGCGGCGGCTAGGGTCTGCTCAATCTTTGTCTCTCCCTTCTCTCTCACGCAATTGTGCGTTTGTGAATCCAAAATCACAAACATATGTGATTTTATTTGGAACTGGATTGTGATTTTAGATTTGATTTAAATCTAGGTTAGTTTGCTTTAGATTTGATCTAACATGGAAACTTATTGCTTTAATTTTTTAATTAAAAAACGCTACGTCATTAAAAAAAATGTCAATTCATTGTTCCGTTAACCACATAACTAACACCACTAACGGCAGTTAGTAAAAGAACTAATACAACTCATTTTTTAAACTTGAGAAACCAATTGCGCTCACTTGAAACTTAAGGGACCAATTGCGCAAATACAGTAAATTTGATGGACTAATATTGTAGTTTTGCCTTTTTTTTAACACTGTTCAGCTGATCCTTAAAGGAGAGAGAGTTTTTGAATTCTCTTCTTTTCCGGATTTTGGTTTGTAGAGGACAGAATAAAAGAAAGTGAGGAATATATTGACACATGTTCCTCTCAAGCCCAACAAAATTTTCTCTTCAAAATAGAGAGACCTAGAGAAAGAAAGATACTAAAATCTCCTCTTTATTTTCCCTCCATTTTCTTTTCTCTTTGTATTTCTCTTCCTTAAGTCCACTTGATTTTCTATAATGACATGTGAACTAAACAAAGTATTAACGAAAAGATGTAAGAACAAAGAAAAGAAAATAAAGATATAACCTTTACTCCAAGTCCAAGACCAAGAATGAGATTTTGAATCTCTTCATTTTTGTACATAGCTGCCTCATCCTTTCTTTCAATGTTCAATATCTTACCCCTCAGAGGGAGAATAGCCTGCACCAACATTTTTGTGATATTATCAGAAAATTATTATCAAGACACCAGTCAAACACTTTCTTTTCTTTTTTTATATATAAATAAAAGATTTCGTTGCCAAAAAACCTATCTCATGAACAATTTTAAAAGCATGAGATAGCCATTCAAACACTTTCTATTTGTCCCCACCATTGGGAAAAGGGTGATGATATGAAGTGGCAGTTTAGAGGTGCCATAGATGGTACAGGTGGGAACTGGGAACGCAATTGTAGAGCAGCTGTATTGGTAGGAATAAGCTGTGTTGGCAGTAATACTGAGGAGGAATGGAAATGCTTGCTTTCCAGGAAATTAAAGTTTGCTTCCACTATAACCATTTCCTTTCAGCTTCTTAGCATTAAAAGAGATTAAAATTGCAATCTGTAGGAACTTTTCTTTTCTTAATTTTTACTTGAATACAAGTGTTCTATAGTGACAAACTGACAACACAGAAATTAAACAAACTTAACTGTGACATTATTATTTGTCTTTCCTAGGAAAAGAATATGAACTTTTTTTTAATAAGTAGGAAAAGAATATGAACTCCTAGCAATTTTTCTTGACAAGCTCGCACAATTTCTAGTAGATTGAGAGATATCAATATTGCCAAACTACCAACTGGGAGAAGTAAAACTTTACCTGAAAGCGCCTATCACGACCTTGTTTTGCACTTCCGCCAGCTGAATCTCCTTCAACTATAAAGATCTCTACAAGAGTACAATAACCAATATCAAATTTTAAATGCTCAAACTAATCATGTGAAAATGTTCCTTATGCTCTTAACAAATATTGAGGCCAAAAGAGACTAGAGAAATCCAAGTTTAGGAATTGGCTATCAACTTTTAATTCAACTATTACAACCACCACTCTCATAAATAAATACATCCAATTGGTTTTGTCAAACCAAGGCAATAAATAAAAATTTCTCCATTGCACTTAATTAGGCGATGGAGTTCAAGCATCCTAGCAACAACACAAATAACTGCTTGAGTCATTTCTGCTATCAAAGGAGCGATCCAATTATAAATAATAAAAAATGGTACCATTCTTGAATACCAAGTAGCAATCAAAATGAACTCAATGGTAAGAATTGACCACTAGAATATGATAATAATAGATAACAATCGAAATCTTAATCTTGTTCTTATAAATAGACTTAGTAAAGTTCAATACAATAGTTAGATGCGACATGAATTTTACACATATTGTAATGTAATATACAACTTACATATAAATCTCAAAATCATTGTGAAAAGCTTTGTAGGATCTTGAACTTATATACTCATTATTGAATCTAAGGTTAGGAAATATGGTACAAACTTGTTACAGAAGATTTCTTGAACTATATAATGCCCTGGATGTGGAGCTTCTCTACCATGGGATACAAGGTGAAATTTCAAACCTAAGATTTTTTTTTTAATAAGTAAATTTTATTGAATGAAAACAAAAAAACAAAAAAACAAAAAAACAAAAAAACAAAAAAACAAAAAAACAAAAAAACAAAAAAACAAAAAAACAAAAAAACAAAAAAACAAAAAAACAAAAAAAACAAAAAAACAAAAAAAAAACAAAAAAACAAAAAAACAAAAGAACAAACAAAAAATGAAGAAGAGGCGCCTCCAAGTACACAGCTTGTGTACCAGAGGTGCATCATAATTCAGTTAAAAATACAACAATCAAGAAAATCCAGCAAATTAGAGAAAGAATGACCACTTAAGGAGCCATTGAATCATACACAGATACACTGATTAAATTTTTTCTTTTCATGGAGAAGTAAAATGGCTGTGAGATAAGGTGCATACAAGTTTACATGTACTAGTAAAATAGAACAATAAGCATGCATTATGCATATATAGTATACCACAATTGTTAGTATCAGACACTACATATCCCATACAATTCGAATCAGTAAAACGTGTTGAATTGTATTTGTGTAATGGGGAGGCTCATGTATCCAATGATTCACGTCTGTGTATGGTGGGAAAATCAAAATTGTAATGAATCAATGTATGGGTTTGTATTGTTCTGTACCTGAACTTGTGCTGAATCTTTGAGAAAGAAGGCAAGGTGCCAGGGAAGTTGTAAACAATCTGCTGAAGGGTGATGTCAAACTGAGTGATACAGAATCCATTTGAAAAGTACTAGTACAATTACTTGTTTCTGGCCTAAACCATTGGGGTGGCTTATGGGACAGTCACACAGAGAGAGAGAGAGAGAGAGAGAGAGAGAGAGAGAGAGAGAGAGAGAGAGAGCCAGAAAGGTTGGTCTTGAAAGTGCTCTGTTTAAAGGAGGCAATGGTGAGGTTTGAGGTTTCTGTGTCTTCTTCATTGCAGAAAAAGAGGATGAGAGAGAAAGGGAAGAGGAGCTCAAGTTCGGGGTAATAAGTGGCTGCCTTTATAAATGACACATTTGATGCTGAGGACCATGTGCTGTGATGAGCTTTATAGGAGGATGATGCATTGCGAATTTATCACTAGATATGAAGTATGAACTGTGTTGTTATGTATTTTGGTTCACATGGGGCTCCCTTTCCTTTGTTCCATTTCAATTGTATAGTTTTCCCATTAAAATATTAGGAACTATATAATTATTGAAACAATATGTTCAGAAAACGAATTATCAAAATAAGTCATGCTATCATCTTTAAGTAAAATTAATTTGAATACGTATATTTTTATTTGTCTTATGTAATGATATGTAAATATTATTGCACAAATGACTACAACTATTTCCCAATATATATGTTAAGAACTCTAATTTTTTTTTATAAAAATTTTTAAAAGTGTTGGTGTATCTTATGATTCACATACAATATGACAACATTGACAAGAAATACCAAAAAAATATGACATTGATCACAAAACAATTTGCGTTTTGACAACTATGGTAGATACAATTCACTAATACATTAAAGTTTTCCAGCATGCAACTGCATCAAAATTTGAAACCTAACATCAACTTCTAAAAGATTAAGTAGGAACATCAATTCTTTTTCTTTATTATTAAGAAATATATAATGAAAATAAAAAGGCAAAATGCAGCTTTCTATAGAGATAGAGAGAGCAAGAAAAAAGACATAACAAACCAATGAGTTTGCACAACTGCATGGAAGAAAATAAAATGGAATAAATGTAGATATTTGATAAGTTCAATTTCTAAAAAGAAATTAAAGAGCAGGAAAAAAAAGAAATAATGATGGAGGTACAAACACAGTTTTCTGATAAGAACAAACAGCAGAAAATGAAGAAAAAAAAAGACGCTGTAAAAATATTCTATAGAAGCAAATATATAATTAGCATGTAAATAGTCAACAAATTACATCATAAAAGAGAGTTTAGAGTAAGGGAAAAGAAAGCCTGAATAGATGGAGCAAAGAGGAATCATGAAATATTGTGGATATGAAGTTCAGATCAGAATATTCAGAAGTAAATAAAGACATCACGTCATAGGAATTTATCAAGTAATAAACTTCTCATTAGAATACACATCTACATAATGTTGCTGAAATTACAAACAAGAGAGAGCTCTCACAAGAAAAAAAAAAAAAAACAAAACAAAACATACCTGACTCTTCAGGATTTGTGGATGAGCAATCAGCTAGTTTTCCAGGAAGAGATGATGATCTCAGTACACTCTTTTGTCTCACCAATTCCCTTGCCCTCTTTGCTGCCAGAGCCGCCTAAAAAGGGAAACAATAGATAAGAGGGAAAGGTCTGAATTTTAAGATATGTCGATGGTGGACATACTAAGCAAGAGCGTTTTGATTAGTAAAATCGCAACTGAATCGAAGTAGTGTTTTGAGCCACAACAAGATACCTTGAGAGCATTTAACGACTTGGAAAGGATTAAATCAAGTATATCTGGATGTAACTCCAAGTATTCAGTAAGATATTCTTGAACAGATTGATCAACCACTTTTCGCACCTCTGGATTTCCCAACCTAGTCTTTTGGCAACAGACAGAAAAACCAGTACAATAAGATAACAGCAATTATGGAAAAATAAAGGACTGATGCAAACATCAAGGTGTCCAAAGCAACCATGTGAGCAAAAGAAATCAGTTCTCAATTTCGAATATGATCAAATAGGCAATACCTTTGTTTGTCCTTCAAACTCTGGATTCGGAACCTTGACTGAGACAACACATGTTAATCCCTCCCTTACATGTTCACCACTTAAAGTAATGTCCTTATCCTGGAATAATACAGATGAAACTTTACAATATTGAAATTTTGAGATAAATTCATTTTACTTTCTACTCAAGTTTAACGTATGGCTCACAAGAATCAATGGAAGGCAGTAAAATCTTCAAATCACATATTCCTGAGACTTGCCTAGGAGGCATTCACTTTTTTTTTTTTTGATAGGTAACGAAAAAATTTTATTAAGAAAAAAATAGCCAACCCGTGTTCATTGGGAATGTACTATGGGGACATTCACTTCTTAAATAATACAAGCAGAACAGCCTGTTTCTATAGGTAACTACAACTCACACCCGTACAGCAGAACTTTGGTAACTTATTCTCTGGTGAAAAACTCAACCATTTTTTGCTTTTCTGTTTCTTTACACACCATGAAGAGTAACTAAAGACATTTAGAAGATGGAAGGCAGGACAAAACCTTTAGAAGCTCATAATGGAAACATATCATGCGGTCCTTCTAGCATACAGCTAGACATGCAGACGCATCTGATTTACCCTTGTACTTATTTTCACAATAAGATGCATCTAAAGCCATGGTAAAATTGTCTGACCTGACATTTGCAGCAGAAATTATAGTTACCCAACTCCTCAATGGGTCCATTTTAGATGGGGCCATACTCATTCATTGCCCCCACACCCCCCCCCCCCCCCAAAAAAAAAAAAGGTTGTGATAGCTAAGTTTCATACTCATCTGAAACCACCCCCCTTGCCCTTACAGTCCATCCAAAAAAGAAATGAAAGAATCATTGCCTTGGAACCAGTAGGAGTTGGATGAAGAAGGGAATATCCACCAAAAAGATACATAAGTTATTTGTGATCTTTTTAATTTTAGATCATAATTTATTGTCTTTTTCAGTTTTTTTTTTTTTTTTCGTTGCCTTTTGTGCTTCAAATTGATTTTATTACTCATCAAAGACCTCTCCCACCCTAAAATCCCAGGAAAAAAAAAAGTAACAATCAGAGTTTGTTGGTATGGTTGGAGAAACCCCTTGAAAAATGGAAGAAAAAATGCACCTTGATAGATTTTGACTTCTTCCCAAGGCTATTCAGAGTTCTTGTTAAAGCAGCCTTTGTACCATCTATATGGGTGCCGCCATCAACCGTACGTATGCTGTTAGCATATCCCAGCATTGTATCTGAATATGCATCTGAACACCTAGTAGAGAATAAATGAATTAATAATCAAATCATTAAATACAAGAAATGATCATCAACAATTTGCATAATGTTATCCCAATAATTTGAGAATTGATGTCCTTGACATATAATACATCCCTAATTTTGACAACACCATGTTAATCCCAATTCACAGAGTGATGCAAGCACCAAAAGGAAAGGTACAGATCCATCACTTTATAAAGGATAAAAAATTGTTTTAACAACACCCCTATTCCCACCAAAAAATGAAAGTTGAAAGAAATTGTATCTTTTATCTTTGTATTCCATATCAGATGAAGAAGGAAAATTTAAACATGCGCAGGAACAGGGGATTAAATGATTTACCATTGGAGAGCTACATCAATTGAAATGCCCTCTTTTTCTTTTCTGAAACCCACGACATCATGAAGCGGTTTCTAAATCAAAGAATCGTCAGTCTACCAACTTCACAAAAAGATGCAAATGCCAAGAAGCCCATAGATGGTCAAATATCACAAGAATCATAAAATAAAAAATAAAATAAAATACCAGATCATCCTATTCATCACAGGGTTTGTGACCTAGTGGTATCCAGCTGTCTCATTAAGAATGAGCTAGGTTCAATTTTTTAGACCCACTGGTAGAGTAACATTACATTATGGAATATGGATATAGAATGTTCATGCAAACGCAAATATGAATGCACACTAAGATAAATCATATTTAAATTATGCCAAGTATAGAAATTAGAATCTACTAGTGTCAACTGAAATCTGGAATTGCTGGTATTCTTACACTATCCATTTGATCTAATGATGGGATACTCACCATTAACAATCTTGTCAAGAGAGGTCGGTTTCTGGTTAATAGGTGTTGTTTATGCTACTGTGATGGGGAATCAATGGATCACCTCCTTCTTCATTGTAAGTTTTCTCATGCCTTATAGAGCGAAGCTTTTGTAGTGTTTGGGATCCAATGGGTAATGCCAAGGTCAGTCAACTCCTTTTTCTTTATGTGGAAAAACTGGTTTGGAAGGCATCGGTCGACCATTTGGAATATGGTCCCAACATGTTTAATGTGGTTAGTTTGGCAGGAACGCAATACCCGCACTTTTGAAGACAAGGAGAGAACATTAGATCATCTAAAATCTCTCCTTTTTGGTACTCTGTTTCTTTGGGCTCGTATTTCGGGGTGTACGAATTGTATTTCTTTATCTCATTTTTTAGCCTCTAGTTCCTTTAGTTCTTGATTACTCTGTATCTATTTCTTGTTCAGAGTGTTCACTATCGTGAGCATGATGTTCAATTTTTTCAATATAAAGCCTTATTGCCTATCAAAAAAAAAGAAAGCCTCCATGCATTACTAGTCATATAAAAAGATAAACAACATGCTGCTATACATTATATAAATACTTACAAAGGATCATGTATGTGTGCATGTGTGCGTGTATAAAGAGGTTCATAACAGATCTCAAACCGATATGAATCCTACATCCAAGTGGAACAGAACAACTACAGACACTACAAAAATAGTGAAGATGGTTAAAGGTCAAGCATACCTTATCAGTATTTAGCCATGTCACATATTCAATCAATCCCCCAGCGTAGAAGTACTCATTATACTGGTTCTTGTCCGGATCACTATCCTCTTTTTTCAGAGCAATAGTAAGCTGCAAAGGTCAAGTCACAGGAGATTGTAAACTGTGAAATACAAAGAATCAGAGAAATTTCATATTGCCACCAGCATGCCACATGAAGAACATAACTTTCCATGAATAATTATTAAAAATCCATGAGTTAACGTATGTGAGGAAACATCAATTCACCTAATCAAAAGCTATGATTCTACCTTAGGATTGAGAAAAGCTAGCTCCCTAATTCGTCCAGCTATTGTGTTGTAGTCAAACTGAATAGCGGTAGTGAAAACTGCATGCCCAGAATCAAACAAAGCATATACATTAATCACTGTGACTATCAATATATAAAGTGGTAAAATTCATAATCCAAAAACCATAAAATGGATATGAGGCTTGGAGGGTCACAGAAGACCTTCTTTGTCAGGCCAAAATCTGATTCGTGTTCCTTGAAGATCTTTCAATTCAGGGGGAAGAATTTGACTTAATAAAGTTGTCACAGGGTTCCCGCGAGCATATTTTTGCTCATATTCCATTCCATCACGCCAAATGGTAGCTTCTAGTGCCTGTGAAGTAAGACATCACAATTGAGTCTTCCATACAATGATAGCCAGCACTGGAAACCTCAAATATAGACAATGCAAGACATAACAAGTGACAAAAACTCAATTAAGGAAAAACTAATCTATATCAAGGTGTTATAATGTGATTTCCCATCTGCATCCATGGTGCAAAGCAAGAACTGCAAACCCCAAACATAGACAATGCAACACATAACAAGTGAAGAAAAATCAATCACAGGAAAATCCCCAAATGTTCATTATTACCATGATGATATGTCAAGATGTCATAATATGATTGCCATCTAACTCCCTTTTAGTTTGAACCTTTTTTTCATGATGCTTTACATATGCATTACGAAGTATAATTCATACATTACATTAAAGTAAAAACCAATCCTTATGTAAAAAAATAATAAATAAATAAAAAAAACCCATAAAGATTATATTCCTGAGCAAAGTTAAACCACCTTAATGGAAATGCAGTAATTAGTATAGAACCCACCCACCCCCCCCCCCAAACAAAAACCCAGAAGGGGGGGGGGGGGGGGGGGCAAAAAAATTTATAGTACATATAAAAGATATTTCACAACTTGATCCATAGCCATAAAGGAATTAACAGTCCTCAAAAAATCTTATAAGTAGATACAAATGTAGATACTTTATGATCATAGGAGAAAAGTAGCAAAAAGAAGTGATAAGAGAGACAATGCAGACCTCAGACAAGGCATTAACAACAGACAAACCCACACCATGCAAACCGCCTGACACAGAATATCCACTACTGGAGCCGCCAAATTTAGCACCCGCATGTAATACCTGCAAATTTTGATAAGTATGAATATTTATCAATATAAGCAGAATTGTTATAAATAAAAATAATAAGAAGAAGAAGAAGAATTTCCCACAAGTAACAAGGGTCAAACTATTTTTTTTATCGGTAAATAAAAATTTATTGAAAAAATGAGAAAAACAGGAGAAGCAAATTCGTTGGAACACAGGATGTGTACAAGGAAAGCAAATGTCTACCCAAAATTACATAAATCTACAAAATCTAAAACAGAGGGTATGTCAAGACTGATCAAAGTAGTCCTCCATTCAAACAAGGACAGAAGAAAAATGCGCTTCAACTCAATGATAGAACACTCCACCCCTTCAAAAATTCTGTTGTTCCGTTCTTGCCATATGTTCCACATAATAAACTACAAATAACATCCTAAACAGACGCCAACCTATGTTGCCCAACACCTCTGAACAAACAAGCAAGCAACTCAATCACTTGTTTAGGCATAACCCGGGAAATACCAAACATGCTAAATACAAAGGACCATAACTCAGAGGCAAAAGGACAATAAATGAGCAGGTTGTCCACCAATTCCCAATCATATTTACACAAAATACCTTTTAACAACTCAAACATTTCTCTTCCTCAAATTATCCAAAGTTAGAATCCTCCCCTTTGCCACTGTCCAAGAGAAAAAAGCTACCTTAGCAGGAGCTTTCACCTTCCAAATACTTTTCCAAGGGAAGGGGTGATTACTTCTATCAGATAAAATTGAATGGAATGACCACACTTCAAAAGAACCACTCCAGGCAGTTACCCATACAACTTTATCTTCCTCATTCCCATCCACCTTAGAAGAATAAAGAAGAGCAAAGGAAGATTCCAAACTTGCCAGTTCCCAATCTTGTATCGGTCTAACAAAAAGCACATCCCAGTGCGCAATCCCATTAAGCCAACACAAATACTCCACCACAAACACATCCTTATTTATTGCTATGCAATACAACATCGGAAAAGCTTCCTTGAGAGATCATTCTCCACACCATAAATCGTCCTAAAAACATATTCGAAGACCCCTTCCCAACTCAAATTTAATATTTTGAAAAAACCTTTCCCAACTACCTCTTATGTACTTCCATAAAGAAACCCCATAGGGTTCATTTGCAGCTCCAGAACACCAACCACCCCCCATCACGGCCATATTTTTTAGCAATTACAGTTCTCCACATAGCATTTGTCTCCATAGCAAAATGCCAAAACCATTTTCCCAATAAAGCAGTGTTAAAATGAGTGAAAATTCTAATCCCCAAACCACCCAATTGTATTGGCTGAAGTAGACTTCCAGTTAACCAGGTGCATTTAAATTTCATCACCCAAACCAAATACTTTTTTTTGGACAAGCCACATATCAAAACACTATAATTCAAAGTTCACTTATACGCATTGAATTTATTCATCTCCTCGAAAGTCTGAAATAGTAGGTTAGTTTTCAGAATTGTAGATGCAAAGAGAACCTTTTCATGTCTTGTTGGACAGAAAACCACCTTTTTTTTGTGCATAGTAAAAATAATGCCAATTAACATATAATTTTAGTGCAAGTGGTGGAAATAGAGTGCTCCATGGACAATGAGGAATTTCGATTTTTACAATTTGCTTGACCAATCACCCAAACATAGTTTGAGAAGCTAGATTATACCATGGAAAGGTATACCATCAATAAGCACATCAAACTATATATTCAGGAATGCAAGGAACCATAAATCTTCATTTATTTTAAGTGGTAAACAAATGATGATTCTAACCTAAAAAAAAATTCTAATGAAAATTGTCAATATATGCAATAATACCGTCAACACAGTCTCCAGGGAAGATTTCTTGGTAACTGGGTGCAAGTCAGTAGGAATCTGCATTATACAAGTCAAATAAGAAAACAAGGTGAACTTAGTAAGAAAACATATTAAAATCTAGCATAAATAGGTCATATTTCTTAAGCATATTATTGGAAAGCCTAAATTAATATAAAAATATATCATATTCCCCTGCTCCCCCCGTAAATCTATTCCTGGTTTAGGACTACTGGTTCTTAACATTCCAGAGTGAACAATATGATAGTTCCTACTTCTCGGTGCTTTAGTGTACTCCACACTGTACAATTTCTGCAGGTATCAAGATGCATATAAATGCATAAAACATACCATTGTTTATAAAAGTATGTCATGACAAAATGTTCCAACCTTAATAACTTTTTTTTTTTCTTGAAAATTTCTTTAACCCAAAATGCTCTGAATTTTGTACAGCATCATAACAAATCAGGGAGCAAATTCAGCAATGTGCAGCAGGAGATGTGTAGACTCTTGACATATTACATAAGCATAGCACAAAAATCTTAAAAGCAAATGCTCAAACTGATATTGGTCAAAGTTATGTCCAAGTAGAAAACAAGCCCAACAAACACAATGCACATAAAATACTACAGCCAGATAAATATATCCAGACTGAAATAACTGAAGATAAACCATACCCCACGACCATTGTCAGTAATGCTCACAGAACCGTCAGCATGCAAGACAACATCTATTTTAGAAGCAAATCCAGCCTGAGCCTCATCCACAGCATTATCCAATATTTCATAAACCTAAACGAGCACAACCAATGAACAAGAAAACTTTTATCTTCTTCTTTTTAGGGGCTCTGATGAAGTCAGCAAAATTATAGTACAAATTCTACAAAAACCAAAGTGAGGAAGATTATACCAAATGGTGCAAACCACGAGATCCCGTGCTTCCAATATACATTCCTGGCCTTTTCCTAACAGGGTCTAAGCCTTGCAGTACCTATTTCATCAAGACAACCAGTATAAGCCCAAACCCAGAACTTTCTCAACCTGAAAAGTTAAACCCCACTCAAAGCTGATATTCAAATAAAACCATTTCCAACAATAAGAAGCACCTTCCAATACAATCAATGTCAGATACAGTAACAGCATAATTCACAATAACAATTTATACATTACTGATACAAGTGTACAATGTTTAGCATAAGCAAATTTATAATTCAATAACCAGTAAAACTACACCTGAATTTGATCAGAACCATAAGCTTTTGAACTGGCACTTCCTTGTAGAGCCTCGGTGGTGCTCGTCGACATGAAAGCCCTCGGAGACACCGCATTTCGAGTTGAAAGACTCGAAACCCTTTTCAATGGAGAATTCACCCTGACACTACAAAAAACACAGAATTGTCATCAAAACAAAACAAACACTATCTAAAGCCACCCAAAAACCCCCCATTTGGCTTCAACTCTACTTTACTGAAAACGAAAAAAAAAATCCTTTTTTCGGAAACAGAAAGAACAGAAAACATTAAAACTCAGTTTGGTCCTCGTAACGCTCAGACGAAAAGAACCCAAAAAAAAAAAAAAATTTAAAAAAAAAAAGCAAAATTATGTTTTTAACTCTTCACTCCTCCTTAAAAAACCCACTTAAAAAATTCAAAAATTTATCATATTCATGAAAGTTTTCTCTCATTTTCCTTCGTTTTCCAGGGAACCAAACAGAAACTAAGCAAAAAGAGAGCGAAAAAAGACAGAGAGAAGTATACCTGGATGGCTTGAAGATAAGAGAGGGACGAGAGAAAGAGAGAGGATATGAACAAGAAGAATGGAGAGAAGAGGAAGCCAGGAAGCGAGAGGCCATGAAACGAAGTGAGAAGAGATAAGAGGAAGAAGAAGCAGAAGGCCTAAGAAGAAGCGCCATGACAATCTCAGTTTCCTTTTCTTTTGGTTTTTAACATCAAATGTTAAATAGTGATAAAATAGAGGGCTTTTTTTTGACGTTTTTTTGAGAGCTTTGCAGAATTTTGACAGACATAACTTAAAACCCTATTGGGCCTTTCTTAAAACTTACATTTTGAAATTTAAACCCCTGTATAGGCCCAGAATTTATTATTATTATTATTATTATTATTTTATAATTCAGAAAGTGTATTTAAATTATAGATGTTTCCATTGGAACGGGAGATGCCAACTGTGATGAACTATAATACTCTTTTTTCTTTTTCTTTCTTTAAGAGTTGCTAACATTTTTTATAGGGTGCATCTAATTTGGATTAACTTGATGTAATCAATGTTTTCGGTTTTGAAGACCAAAATTTTGGGTCACTGTCAAAGTTACATATCAAAAATGCAAACCCAGTTTCGAAGCCCATTTTTAGATATAATAACAAAATTTTGAATCTTATTCTGCTTATCCATGTGAAGGCCCTTGGCTATTATCATACATGAGTTTGGATAGTCTAATATAATCATTTTGAACTTTAAATTTATGTTTAGTTAACAAAATAAAACCAGTAATGCTACAGTCTACAGATAACTTCTTTCACACACAAAAAAAAAAAAAAAAAACCACAATTGCTAAGTTTTTTTTGGTTGACTATGAGTGATGAAGAAATAGTTATGGATCCCCCTAAAAAAATAATAATAAACAGAAATAATTATGGATCATTAAATGTCAGTTGTGTTGTATGACCACTACTCACAATCGACCAATTTAACAATTGTTAAATTTATTGTCGGTAGCATTACCAAAATAAAGAAGATTGCTTCAAAACCACCATAACCAAAAATTTGGGCCACTATGAAAGTAGCATATCAAAACCTTATATGAAACTCTAAAACTCTACAAGACCTTCACTTATCTCTTACTTGGTTTATTGTCCCCTTCTCCCAAAGCTAAAGGCTGCTCTTAGTTCTATTTTTTGTGGGAAATTTTCTTTTTGTTCCTAGGGACGTTATGACGTAGGACAACCAGAACAAAATTGAAACAACAATAAAATAAATGGATATGACCTAGGAGTCAACACCTAGACCTGGGTTGGAGTCAACACCAAGCGGGGAAACTACTAAGAGTCAACACCAAGTGGGGAAACTACTAAGAATCAACACCTAGGGTAGACCTGGAGTCAGCATCAGACTAAAAGAGACCAAACGGCCATTTTTTCATTCATTAAAATATCAACTACCTCCTCAAGGAGTACATTAGGTTACTTATAAAGGATTGCTAAACCCTAATTCTAATTGGCTAGAAAATCATAATTGCCTTATTACAAAAATAACTTTGTTTCCAAATTAAAATACTAATAGCCCAATAAAATAATAGGACCTAAAACATAAAAATACAATTGACTTGCAAACATAAATAATAATCTTCTTGCGTCTCCTGCATCATTCTCCTCTGGTTGGAGAAAACTCCACCTCAAGTTCTAAAGCGTTGAAGGATTAGAATGCTGAAAAGTAACACTTGCTTCGAGTCTGGAATCACCTTATGGAGCATAAGGAAAAGAAAAACCTTGAATTCCACCACATCAAACTCATTTGGAAAAACAAAATCAATATGTGGAATCAATATAATCTCATCTTAAACCTTATGAACCATAGGAAACAATGTGGTTTTATCCTCTTCGACTTCACCAAGATGTAGATCTTCAAGCACCATGGAGGGTTGATCAGAAGCACATTCAACAACTTCAACTTTCACATCATGTGCACCCTCAAGCTTGCTGCATTGTTTTTGAGTGGGTGCCATTATCTTTTCTAGCTGGCCATTAATCCTAGAGATTATTTGCTCCCCCAATTTCCACTACATAGGTGAAACATTCTAATTCTCCTTTCTTACACTAGCAAAAAGTGAATTGAAAAGATCCAAGGAAATGTCTTCACTTTCATCTATGACTAGATTCATAATTGTTTCCATAGCTGAAAGTACAACAAGTGGATAGTTGGATCTAATTATCTTTAAGAAACTTTGAAACATCTCAACAACCAATGCATCACACTCAAGATCCAACATCACCAAGCATAACTTGACCTTTGCAATGGTATTAAGAATTGAAACCACCTTCTTATAAGAGTGAGTAAACACATGAGACATATTTTCAAATGCTGCCACAATCAACTGGAACATTTCTTTCATTTGCTCACCCTTATATGGGGCATTTGGTGCTGTTATTCTTGTAATTTTAATAATGCAAGATACAATTGAAACCTTCACATCCATATCAGCATGTTTCAAAAGTTTATTATTGATCAGAGCCTTTACTGAGGGAAAAAGTGCACCTTGCACTGATTTGATGGAACTTGCTCCACGTATGCTAACAAATTTTCAACTTCATCAAGAAGAGTAAGGAGATCATCAATGGAGGAAGGAGGGTTAAAGAGTCTATTCCCAGCCTCCTTAAGCTACTTCTCAAGTTCTCTATGAAAGGAAGTCTTTTTTTTTTAAGCTCAAACATAGGGGCACAAAACATAAAGATTGAAAGTTGAAACTGATGTTTTGATTTTTATTTTATTTTATTTTTTGTGTAGGGGCCGAGTCTTCTACTTTTAAAAGAAAACTGGTGTTGTATAAGCTGGGCTTGGGGCTTGTTAAAAGGGTCGGGCTGTGGGTTTTGCAATAGGATGACACTTTTATTTTATTTTATTGGGTGCTGGTCTATTGGATTGAGCTAAATTTATAATGGGCTGTGTTAGGTTATGTATTTGGGCTGGGTAAAATTGTGTTTGAGTGGCTAATGGGTCGGGTAGAATTTTGAGAGACAAATGCGCTAGGTTTTTTAAACAAAATGCTTGGTTACGATTACCTAATGAGGCAGTTGGTGGAATTGTGTCGGCAGCGGTCGCACTAGGCAAGTGAGGGCGATGTCGACGCAACATCTAGAAAGGGATGGTGGTGGCGTGTGAAGCAAACTTCATGTGGTGTGGTGCGACGGCAGCGATGGGCTCTTATCTCTCTTCTTTCTTTGTCTTTGTAGTTGCAAGATTTGGGGACTTGATTGTTAGTTTAGGATGGAGGTTTCTGGTTGGCTTGAATATTTGGTTTTCTGTTTGGTTACACAACTATAGGACCACTTTTTGGTACTAAGTAGAAAAATGACAAAGACAACTTTCTAGTGGTGGAAAACACAGCCATAATAGGATTTTTTTTAGGGTGATATTTTCTGGCTCTTTCCTGTGGTGATACTTCAATAGATCGGTGTTTGCTCTGATACCAAAACTGACGTAGAACAACCACACTATTTCAATGGAACAAATAAGCAATAATAGAATCAAGAATAAACCCTAAGAGTCAGCACCTAAGGGTTGCTTGAAGTCAGCACCAGTCAAAACCGGAGTCGGCACCAATGTAAAAAGAAACACACGTTCTTTTTTATAATTCTCAAAACTCTCTTACAATAATAATAAAAAAAAGTGTCTAAATAACTAACAATAAAATGCATAAAGAAACCCTAATTATTAAATGCTTAGGCTTGCTTAATCTCAAGCCCAATTACTAACAAGCTCCATACACAAGGCCACAAATTAGACCGTTTTCTTTTTGCTCTTCCTTCCATACATGCGTATAATTAGGAGTTTGTACCTTGTGTCCGCACCACATTAATTTTTGTCCCATAGCTAGAATGGACCCATGAATGTTAAAGCATTTGGTAAACGGGGTGCAAATTGCAAAATGAAAGAAAAACACCTTCTATTAAATTCATAATATCGTTTTAATAAAAGTGGGAGATAAAATTATCAAAATTTTCCTATTTCCCACATACCTCGAGATTAAAAATGTTTTTTTTTTTTTTTTAATTTAAGAAAAATGATGAGTTTAGATGAAATTTTTACCATTTTTACCATAAACGTCCAAGTTTTTACCAATTTTCAAACCCATCAATTATTTGCCAAAATTTTTAAAAGCACAATATCCCGAAAACTGTACTGATAAGTGATAAGATCTTCCATACCTATATACAGTTGTAAATAGTGATTTATAGTAGTTTCAAGGTTCCTTTACTTTGAAGGAGGTAGTTTTATCTCAAGGGATTTCATGGCGCCCTTAACTTAATGATATATCTTTGGTAATAACATTAGTACACAAGTGTACAGCAAATATACATGACAAGATGATTTCCTGGAAAACCTAGAGTCAGTTCTTTACAAATCGACTACCTGGCTGAGACAGTTTAAATATATGAAGAGGGAAGACAAAAAACCAAGACAAAACCATATACTTATATAGACCGGAGAGAGGATAAATTAAAGGGATGCCTTTTTTCTGGTCAATTACATAGGACCTGCAGCAATGTCAGTTGCCTATTGGGTTCCGTGCATTCCTGAAATATGAAGCAAAATTAATACTGCTTAAGAGAAATGACTGTATTTTTATATACTGCAAATGCTTGGATGTTGAACAAATTTGTAATAATCTCCATTTTACAAAAGTAGCCTTGCTAAAATTATCGACCATAAACCTTTACCACAGCCATGGATGCGTGACAAAGATGCAATGTAACCACATCCCTAAAGCAGGAGCAAGAGACATGGAAAGAAGATATGGCCATATAGAGCTAATATAACATATGATAAATTTTTTTTTTTAATTAATCACATTACATAGATTAACGTCTACAAGACACATTTCCTATTCCTTGCCATGCCATAAGGAATATCAGTGATACCATAAAAGTTGCTTAAATTCATAATACCATAAAAATTCTCACATTGCCCATATTTGTATTTTACTTCATTTGTAGATTTTGAAGTGTCTTGCTGTGTGTGTGAAATATTCATCTTCATTGGATCTCTTGGTAGTAGAAACGTGCGCTTGCCTGTACTAAGTGCTTTATTTAAAGTTGCTATACGTAATATATTTTGTTTATAAGCAATGTATTAATAAAGCATAAAAAGGGGCACAAGCCTATCACACGAGATCCACAAGAGAAACACCTAGAAAGAAACTGGCCTCTGATATTTAGAAGATCAATAAAGTCACTACAGATGTACTTTTACACAAAGTAAAGAACTTTACCTTGCAGAAGTCAAATGTGAACTATTTACAGCACCCCTAGGAGTACTTGTACGCCGCAACCTCTGATCATGATCCTTGCTGACACGTATAGCAGCAACTTCCTTTTCCTTAGCAGCAACTTCTCTTCGCATCTTTTTAGCTTCAACTTCCATTGCTTTGTTCAATGTATCAACCTTTTTTGCCAACATCTGCTTAATTTCACATTAGAAGAATAGATTAGATTAAGAGCATAAATGGGGGTTAGAACAGGCTGCAAAATCAGATCAGTATGAAGTCCAACCTCAATTGCATCATCCTTGTCCTTGAGTGTCTGATCTCTCTCACTGCAAGCTTTTCTCAGAGATACAACCTCTTTTTGTAGCATATCATACAGCATTCCAGAAACATAATCTTCATGTTCTGGTTTGGTGTTTCCAATTGGAGTTCCATTTGCACTCTCCATGTGAGTAACATTTGTTTCACTAATTAGGTTATGATCACAGGTATTGGTGGGCATATTATCTTTCCCACTTGCATCTGGTATCAGCTTACCTCTATCCAGTGATCTACTACCACCATCAAATGATCTAGTCGAGATATTAGCATGCTTTAATAATGTGCTAGCACTGTTTGATCTGAGAAGCCCATATTGTGAATTTGATGTTCTCTTTGATAGATACCCATTGGAGGATGACTTTGAGAAATTCTCTGCTCCACCAAGAGATTGACGCCTTGAAGATCCGTTGCTTATGGTTCTCCCTTCAGAGGCAATGCGAGAGCCATTAGACGTTTTAAGCCTTTCCTCCAAAACCTTGAATCGCAATTGGTATTTTTCCTATGAAATCAAGTAATAAATGAACAATCAAGAAATGAATATTCAGCAAGTAACAAAAGCAGGGAATGAAGTTAGTAGATTAGCTTACACACTTTAAGCTGCGCTTCTGCCTTTGCGGTGCGCTCAGCTACTGCCAGTTTATCACGAAGCTGTTGCATTTCTCCCTAAAAATATATGTAAAACTATATTTAGTCTTCACAATACCTTATAATTAATTGCACTTCAAAACAGAAATATTCAGCTTTTCATAGCAACTATGTATTTTGAAACACTATACTCCATTTTGTGTTTTATTAAAGCAAAATTTATGACTGTGTTTCACATGGTCTAACCATATGTCACCCAGTCTTATTCTGATATCAACCTGTTTAACATCCTGGTTTCTATTTTATAGTTGGCAATAAAAATCAAAATTAAATATAACAGACAAGTGTCTTATTCTTCCATGCATCATGAAAGAATCCTAGCTCACTTACAGTTATTAGATGATAAACCCAGCACACTACAAGAAGACTAGGTTTTGATGTTAGTTCAAACACTTCCTATTCCGGGATTATTTTATCAATCAATCAATGTATCAATAAACATATTAATTGAGTACAAACTAACAGCAGAACCAAGTGTTTCAAGAATATCCGTAGCAGAAACATCCATTAGAGAGTGACTTCCAGCAATAATACTTGCTCAGTATTCAGGGTATTCTTTGAAGAAATGAACTTTGAAGAACACGATAAAGCGGCATTGAATGGGTAACATGCCTGAAAAAATTTTCTTTCCTCAAGCCATTGCTTAACAGGCATCACTTTGTCATTGGCATCTTTCCACTCATTTGCAACTACAGTGGCAACACGATTTGCAGTAACCTTCGCACGAGCTACTTCCCGTTCTAAAGTTTTTCTCTCCTCCTATTCAAGCTTGAAGATTAGAAGCAATTTGGAGCATTTCTAACACATTCAAAACGACTACCAGTTGTTTTGTAGAACTGAAAATTCCAAGGGTAACAGTCATTACATTCATCTCTTGCACTTTTCGTTGATAATCACGCACAGCATTGGCAGCAGCACCACCAGCCAAAACAGCCTCCTCAAGCTCACGAACAGTTTGTGTTAGCTTTTCAACCTCTGCAACCTTCTGCCGATGCATTTTGTCCATGATTTTGTTCTCCTCCTGATTAGTGAACAAGACATTTCAAACCAAACTATGTCACTCATTGATACCTCTAAGCACATGCCTTCATTTGCATGGACATCACGAAGGAGGAAATTTTAAATGAGAGGAAACCTGGCATATTTCAATTTGCTTCATTAGCTCCTGGTTTTTGTTTTGCAGATCATCAACCAAGGATGCTTTAGCCAAAGCAATCTGAACAGTTCTCTCAGCCTCAAGAAGAGCGGCCTCTTTGGATTTGGTAAGCCGATCAAGTGCTCTATTGTCATCCTGCAACTTTGCTACCTAAATACCAAAACATCATGCAGAGGTAGAAAAGTTTACTGCATTACTCTTTGAGGTTGATCTATATGAATGGGTGACACTTAACAGTTCTAAGTACAACAGTATGACCACAAACAACAAAAAGAAGTCACAAAATTTCAAGGTTAAAATATAAATAATACCTCCAGCCTGGCCAGTTTAAGCTCTGCCTCCAGCGGTGTAATAATGGCCTCAATAGGAGGCATTTCATCATCTTTCTGTGCAGCATGGACCCTTCGAAGTGTAGCTTCAGCTGCAAATTGTGCAGCCAAAGCAGCTTTTTTCTCATCATTTATCTTCTTGATCTCAAGGTTCTGAAGATAATAACATTCTCATGGTTGTGAGAACAAAAATGACTTCCCATTTTGGTTATAAAAAATAATTACTCCAATTAAGCAACAATGAAAAATAGAACCTTGCTCTCCAAAAGAGCTTCAGTCACTTTAAGTTTTTCATCCACTTTATTTAGCTCATCTGTCAGCTGAAATTGTAACCCAGAGAGAATAATCAGAATCCTCTATATTAGCAGAATTGAATATCATCCAACACATTGCTTTCTCTGTTAACTATCAATAATCTTTCGATAGTGATAAAAAAAATGTTAAAATATTTTAATATTGTTCATATAGAGACAATAAGATTTGCATATTAATGACAATTGAAATTTTCCAATTATTCTGGTCATTTTGCAAAGGCCTTTTCTTTACTTTTTTAGCTTATTTGCTTTTGTAAGCTTTATAAAGCCTCATTTTTGCTAGGTACAACTATGCTTTAACAAATTTCAGCAAATAAGCAAATAAACTTTCAGCAAAAGCTATATCCAAATGCACTCTAAAATTCATGCCAGAAGTAAGAAAAGTTTTAGTTCTATGTTTCTCTATTTTTCTATGAAGATGACTTGACTTTCTATTATGCTTCTTCTTTTTGGAGTTTTCTTTTTCTTTTTCTTTTTTCTTTTTTTTTTTTTTGGGGGGGTGGGGGTGGGGATGGGGGTGGGGGTGGTGGGAGGGTGGGGAACCTTGAATGCTACCTTTGGGACAAAATACCATTAATATGGCTACAATACAAGGCCCATGGATCAACTAGAGGATGTGACAAGGTCATACAAAAACCCTGAAATATTAAACCTTAACAATAATCCTTCTAGGATGTGAAAATAACTATAATGTGCATGTAATTATGATGTTTTACCATAAATAAATGGAAAAAACCCATCACAAAATATTTATTGATTTTAATAACTTAAATTTATCATATATGATATAACATAAACTAAAAAAATACATTAATCCCGTCATAAGAATATAAAAAAAAAAATAATAATAATAATAATAGTAATAGTAACTAAAGTAGACAGAATTGAAGCATCAAACAATTATAACCTCATCTTGTTTGCAAGGAAATGTCAATTTACACATTTCCATTTTAGGCACTTAGATCTTATTATATATGATAACATGTAATACACATAAACATTGAAAAGACAGTCTTATTATATTTCCATTGCACTGAAATTATGTATAGTAAAACAATGTTGAGATAACAATCTAGCCTTCATTGTCATTATATTTGTGTTATTATTAAAGCTGTATGATTAAAGAAACAATATAAACACATTCTTTCTTCTCATATGCATCTTCAGGTTGATAATAGTTCATAAATTTAGTTCATATTACTATAGTAGCACCTCTTCAACTGCCTTCTCTTTAAGGCGCTCTGAATTCTTCAGAGACTTGATTTCTGCAAGCGCATCTCCCAATTCCCGATCCTTATCTGTAAATGCAGTCAAATCCTACAGTTTATTCAATGATACGCTCAATATTATAAAGAACTACAAGCATGAATATTAACTCCAAGGGGTAGCACAAAGGTCACTAGTTGTAGCCCAGACGATTTAGAAGCCCGAAAAGCTTAACAACGATGCCTAAGTGGAAAAAATTTGGCTCATAACAACAGCCATCAAAAAGTGAAAACAGTTTAAGAACTCAACAGAATTCTACCCAAGTTCAACCAACCATTGTTCTAAGTTAACATGTAAATCCAAGCTCCAAATAACACATGAATGCTCTTTAATAGGTAGAAAGCGAGGTTGAAATTTGAAAGGAAATAGTTCGCTTAACTCCTTAGATATGGATTAGTTCTTACACTTTGTTGATAAGTGAAGAAAAAATGTACTTTTTCATGTAGCTGCGTTCATTATACAAGAATTTAGAATGAGAATTGTATTCCCAAGAATTTGTGAAGATCGTGTTGTTTAGTTGACAAAACTCTCAAGAACTACAATTCCCATAAAAAGTGAGAATTCCAACTCCCCCACCTTTCAGGTAGGAAGTTTCAACTCATATACCTTGCATTTGTGACAATTAAACTTTACACTTTTTTTCCTTTTTGATAGCTAACTAAATAAAGTTAAGTTTTAAGTTTTAACAAAAAACCAAGTTCATTTTTCACCCAAATAAGAACTTTATCATTCAAGGGCATTTGGGTCATTTAAAAAAATCCATAACAGTCACATGATAGTTACCAAATGATTATGTATAAGTAACATTATTTTAAACAATTAATATATATATATATTGCAAAATTAAAGTGTTTTATAAAATACAATATAAACTCAAATTATAAGCATATTTTAGCAACATAAACATCAACCCTTATTAATTCTAAAATTCTTGTGAGTTTAAACTGTCAAGAATTTATAATTGAACTAGCTCTTAAACAGTATTTCACCATCGAATATAACTGGCATAACTACAAAACATCAATTGAGTTAACTTTGAAAAATAAAATAAAATTCTGGGTAGCCAAATCATGTCATTCCAATAATCTCTGGTTAACAACATTTCTTTTTTACCACAATTCCATATTTTTGTGAAAACACACACACACACACACACACACACACACACACACACACACACACACACTCAAAAATCATCTGTATGTTAACTTTAATTAAATTTGTCAACAATTTAACGCATTTATCAATAAAAATCACAAATGCATTTTTTTTTTATTTAATCATGCCAATAATAACAAATAAAAATGAAAATTATAAAAAAATATTACACAATTCGGAAAAAAATTCTCTAATTTTGGACAGAATATTACTTAAAAAGAAAAATGTTCGTTTCACAATTTCAATGGAAATCATTCCTTTAGTAAATCAGAGGAAAGCTCCATTTTCATAAAGCTATTTTTTTAAAAAAATTTCCACCATTAATTAAGCTCGAGGACACCACTAATAATGCGCGCATTCTAAAATTTCCTCGGGAAAACACTTTCTCAGGAAACAAACAAACAGAGAGCGAGAGAGAGAGAGAGAATGCGAACCTCGGAGATCATTCTCTAGGCGGTTGAGTTCAACGCGGACGGGATCGGAGCCGTGCAAGAGAGTGATGATCTCATCGACGTCGGAGCCGGCTCTGGTTATGACTCCTCCGCCGCCGCCGCCGCCGGCTACGGCGGCATTACTAGGCTTCCTGGTCCGAGCCTTCAAGGAAGCCGATGACGTTAGCTTCGGAGACGGCTCGGCTTCACCGTTGCTGCTGACGTGGACGATCGACGACATCAGAGATCCAGTGCACCCGTGCTCATTCAACAGTTCCTTGAGAGAAAGAAAGAAAGAAAGAAATGGAGAGAGAGAGAGAGAGATTAAGTTTGGGGAATTTGGTATTTGTTTGTTTTTGGAATATAAATAGGGGATGGATTAAGAGGGGGGTTTAGGCGGGTTTAAATTTTGCTACAGTGAGACTGTGAGAGTGAGAGTGAGAGAGTGAGAGTTTGATTAGATAGTCATAAATTGGATTAGGATTATTTATTTACTTTTAGTTAGAAAGCTGTTTTGAACGTGATGTGAGAGAAGTTTTTTACTCTGTTTCGCCTCTCTACCTTTGCTAAATGCACCCGCACTTATTTTCCATTCGATTCTCATATGCTTTATATAATTAATTTTGTTAAGAGTCTCATTCCAAATTATTTAGATACATAGTTTCATTTGGAACTTGAGTTTTTTAAAATTTGAATTTCTAAAACTTGAGTTTCAATGTGAAAAACTCAGTTTTCTTAAACTTTAGTTTCTTCAAAAAAAGAAAAAAAAGAATGGGAACTTAAAAACATCTCGATTCAAGTTTTTTCTATATGAAACTTGAAAATCAAATGAACAAGAAAATAGGTGACAATGAATTAATTATCTCATGCATCAAACATATGCATATATAATTTCCGTGATGATATAATTAGGAGAAATGTTATGTCCACAGGACCACAACACGTTCACAATAAATCATATGTGACGGATTGTTATGAGTTGTTATTAGTAAGTAAAAGAGTAATTTTAGCGATAAATTTAAATTTGAACCGATAATAACGTACTACTTATAAATTGTTGTGAAAATATTAAAGACGTTAAAGTGGTTGATTATGAGTAATGGATAATAACTTTTTCATCAACTCATCACTTTTTTCCTCTACAGTCAACCATTTTGATAATCAATAGATATTTAATCGTGTCCCTATACTTATTAATAATCTACGGATGGTTTAAAACAAAATATATTGATAACTTGATATTTGATTCATCAAAGTTTTAGCTTGTTTACATTTTTATTTTTATTTTTGTCTTTAAGTTCGTTTGATACAATTTATTTTTGAGCTACTTGAAAATGGGATTGTTTGAACAAGTTAATAATTTAAAAGAGTGCAACTTGATAATGTGTTACCAAAAGAGCATTTAAGGTTCAATTTTTTTCACTCCCAACTATCAAATTATACCTCTCAAAAAAAAAAAACTATCAAATTAAAAAATATATATTATAAAGGAAATGCAAGTTACAATGATTTTCATTGGCTCTTCTTTTTTTTCTTTCCATAATATGATAAACACATAAATAAATAAAAAATGCCAATCATACAACTACTAGGTTTGGCCTTTTGTAATATAACATCAACTATGCCTTTCCTCTTATTATTAACCGTAAAGTGAGTTGATAGAACTACATTTAGGACTTAGGAGACTATCTAAAGGTCAATGATTTAATGGCCTCATGGTATTCTTCTCTCTCTTTACCGCATTTTCAATTGATGTTAAAGACAAAGAGCAAAACCCAGCTAAAGATTTACAATGATTGATGGAGTCATGTGATCAAAGTTTCAATAAGCTTTAAACGATATATTTGTCTTTTCAACCAAAAACAGAAGATAGAAAAATAGAAATAATGGTATATAAATGTTGATTTCTAGTATCTCCTAAAAGACTTTGGCTTTTACTTGAAAATGAATATGAATTTTAATTCATACGACAAATATCAAATTGTCACAAAGTTCCTATCAGATGGTCTTGCCGTTTTGGTAACATTCAAGACCAAGGCAGAGAGGGACCCAGTTTCGGTTAGATCTACTCTGCTGGAGCCCACGTTAATGCCCTCTGGGTCCCATCCTCTCTCTGTTTTCCCATAAACCAACGGTCACATGCCCATTTGCTTTAATACCAACGGTAAAAATTATGGAAAGCCCACCAAACAGCAATCAAATTTTACCGTTACACACTAATCAAACACTACAATGCATTCATACAACATGCATTAAACGGTTCTGATGCAATCAATCATAACCACACTACAGAAGTGGCGGACCATCGGAAGGACAAGGGGGCCTTGCCCCCCCAAATTTTTGGAAAAAATTAATGAGATTTTTTTTTTTGGGAATTATCCTCAATAATTTAAAATTTTTTAAAAGAATCTTATTATTTTGGTCCACATATCCAATAATATACATATATATTTTTTAAAAAATCTAAAAATAAACATATCTTTCATTTAAATAAAAGAATAATACTAGAGATACAAAATTTTACAAAAAATATTACAAACTGTTGATGTTGTCATGTTGTAAATGGTTATTAGTAAATAAAAAAGTGATATTAATGGTAGACCTAAATGAAAACTAGGGGTGTCAATGTTCGACCTAACCCGCGAACACGACACGTACCCGACACGGGTTTTTTCGGGTTAGGGTTGGGCTTTAATGGGTTTGGGTCATAAACGGGTCGACCCGAAAGCGACACAATAAGAAACAGGTCATAAGCGGGTCAACCCGCGTAACCCGCAATAGACACGTTTGACACGCCAATTTATTTGTGTCAAATCCGAAATGACCCACTTAACACAACCCATTTAACTCGCATAACATAACATCCATAGATTCTTATTTATTTCATTAGTTATTATTTCTCTTACATTATTATTATTATTTAGTTCTTATAAAACTGTTGAGGCATGATCATATTTTGTAACACTACTAATACTTTTTTATTTTTATTTTTTTGGCATAAAACTTGCACAAATGAAATTGGATGAGCTTGTGGAAGATGTTATGAATTTGGACATCAACAAAGAATCTATGGATGATAATCGTGGTCATAGTCAGGATTAGAATACTGTTTACTCAAATTCTTTTAATATTGATATTTAGCATTTGGCGAGTTCCAAGGATATTATTTTTTGTTGAATTATGTTATTTTATTTTTGTTAAACTATGTTATTTTGAATTTGGGTTAAAGTGTTACACTTTTTTTGAAATGTAAAGAACTTATTTCTAGATGAATGTTATATTTTTGTTGAACTATATTATTTTGAATGTGGGTTGAAGACATGAAGTGTATGCACTGCTTTTTGGGATGTAAAAAAAATTATTTTTAGATGGATGTTATATTTAATATTATGTAGGTTGAAATGGGTTGTGTTACATTCGTGTCAACCCAACACGACTCGTTTATTAACCGTGTCAAATGGGTTGGGTCAGGTCAACCCGCCTTATTAACAGGTCGGGTTAGGGTTGAAGGATCCTGACACGATTATTAAATGGGTCGGGTTAGGGTTGAGCCATTTAGTCGAATACCCCTACCTCGACACGACACGAACCCGACACGCTAACCCGAATTGACACCTCTAATGAAAACCAATAAAAGGTTGACTATATCAATATTTTGTAAAAATATTGTAAATATAATACAATCCAAAATCTTTTTTCCTTTTCAATTCTTTCATTTTCCCACTGTTGTTGCAGTTTTGTGTTTACAATATAAAAGTAAAATTTCTGTGTGACTAAACTAGACAAGAAAGAGTGAAAGACAAACTTAAAACTTCCGTAAGGCCCTCACCTATGTACAGTATTCTTGTGTTACTTTACTTTTCATTTGCTTTTCTTTTTTATTTTCCTTATAATATATCATTTATTATTATAATAATCAATATATTATATACCATATGGCATTATAATTTATTAATGTACTTGATTAGTTTGATTAAAATATATTGTATATACTACTATATTTACATGTATTTAGCACTTCAAAAAAAAAAAAAAACTTGTATTTAGTTGTTGTTTATAGCACATATTGAGTTATGAAGTATTGTATATTACTATTTTAGATTTCATACATACACACAAATTTTTATAGATGGCACCCCTAAAAATAAATTCTTAGCTCCACCATTGAGACGGTTCAAAGAACCGGTAAAGGAAAAGGTTCGTGATTTCTCAGGTCGAATCGCGATAATATCATAATTACTTTAATAATTCATTAAAACTCAAATATATATATTTATATTTATAAAATTAGTAAAATTGACTAATATATCTATATATGTTGGGAGAAATTTAAATATTTTCAAGCATATTTTACAAATTAAATAAGAAAGTAAAAAAAAAAGCATGAAAAAAAGAAAGTTATGATTAATTTTTGAAGTATAAAAGTTAAATATTTTTTAAGAATTATAATTATTTCTATATATATATATATATATATTCCTTTTTAGAGATGAATAATTAAAATATGTAATATAATAAAATATTATGATTATTTGCTATAATATAAAATAAAAGCAGTAATGAAAGTTAGTAGGATGGAGTGACATCTCTTTCTCTTTACGGTGCTCTTGTATGTCCAATTTTTTGATGAAGCTCATATCCAACCCATTCATTGCAGAGGAAGTCATTGTGTGAAACTTTTAGCAAAGGAAGGAAATTCTCCTTGTGATAATTTTGTGATGTATTCATATCTTCCTTCTTTTATTTTGTACTAGTTTTAGCTAACATTTGGGGTGTTATGCAATTCACTTATGAATATAACAATTCTCATACTTAAATTTACAACTTGTTGATTTGTACGATTGTAAGCAGTAAATGTAAAATAATGGATCACATAAGACATAAAATATCGATTATTCACAATCGCACAAGTCAACAAGTTGTAAAATTAAATATATTATTGACTGAGTCTATAAAATTAATCATGTTAGATAACATAGACCTTGTACTTTTTAAGCTCTAATAAAAATTTCCATTTTCACCTAAAAAAAACAAAGGGAAATTTTCCAAATAAAGGTACATGATCTAGCCACGTCGTGAGGCAACTGGATGAGTAATGGTGTGGTGGCGAAGCAGGGGAACAGGGAGATGCGGAGAGAGAAAGCCAGGGAAGAGACAAGAGCACATGCGCGTGGGAAAGCACATCACAAAGCGTGTAGCTAACCATATGCTGGGTCCCAAATCTTTGTAATGATGTATATACTGTATTATTTTCTCTTCTTCATTTTTTTTTTTTTTTTTTAATTTGATTATTGTAAGTAAGCTCAATCAATCATTATCATCAATACTCTTGTTTTTCCACACGTGCCACCACACGAGCGTGCATGATTGGAATCTCAAAATAAAAATATTGTCGTTCATTATGTTATTGTTAAGGTCATGGATTTGCAACACATGGTACTAATTCGGATATGGCAATAATCTAACAAGAATAATTTTATGTTCACTTCTTATAAAGTTCTACCACCACCACAACTTTTGGCTAGTTTAAATTGTTTTCTAAATTATATCTGGAGTTTTTGTTTGCTACATTTATTTCCTTCCAGTACCCCAGTTTAGTTTGACTTTTTTTTTTTTTCCTCTTCTTTTTAAGGATGTTTTTATGTTTACTTTGTAAGCTTATTATGTTGTAGACATACAAAAAGTAACAAATATTATACACATTTGCAAATATATATATATATATATATTATACCAATTTTCCAAATGTGTACAAAATTTGCCAATTTTATGTGTCCGCAATATAAATTTACATTATAAATACAATGAATACATAGAGATATTGTGAAAATATTGTGACGCATGTGTTAATTCTTTGTGGGTCAAACAAAGAGTGAATGGGAAAAGCCAAAGTAGCTTCACTATAGTAATTTTGATTTGTTCAATTTTCATTGTTTCGCTGTAGTAGATTTGCTATATTATTTTTTGTTTGTCTAATTTGCACTGTTTCACATTATAATAAATATTAACACAAAAAACTGGTATAATATTTTCACAATTTTTGAGGTGTTGATTTTTTATAGGCCAAAATAAAATAATAAAATATCATACTGGAACCAACCACAACTAAAAATAAAGGTATTATAAAAAAAGAAGTGTTACATCTATAATATTTTTCACAATACTTTCGTAACAAATCATAGGTGGCAAATTGTTATTGGTTCTAATCTAAAGTTACCAATGAAACTACTTTTTTGCCCACAATGACAATCTGTAACAACCTACTACCTATGGTTTGTTGTGAAAATATGGTAGACATGACTTTTTTTTTTGTGAAAATGTTAAGACATCTTGTTATCGTGACAATATTTTCAAAATTGCTGAGCTATCAATTCTTTATGAGTTAAAATAAAATATAACAAAATTATAAAGGTATTACGAAAATGTTGTGCCATTCTGTTGTGTTTTTTGAATTTTTTTTTTTTCGGTTTAGTCAGCTTTGTTAAGCCAAAATTCACTGTTTCAATATAATTTTCTTGGGTTGACTTTTTTTTTTCTTTGCACGCAATTTTAAGTAAAAATACATAGTTTTACACACAAAAACGTAGGATAAAAAAACTTTTCATCATTTATGTTTGAGGTAGTTTACAATTTCTCTTTAAACTTTAAAATCAAGCAATTTTTCACTTAATATTTTGGAAAAGAGCAAATATGTCATATTATTATTCTCTCAATTAAATCCTAATGAAAATTTATGATTCTTAAAATATTTTATTATGTAATGTCTAAAATACTCCCACTAAATTCTAACATCTCAAATTTTTTCTTCATGTATTTTGAGTTTTAGATGGTAGTAATTATTAGAAAGTTAGAATGATGATATAAGGTGTTTTATTTTGTTATCTAAAGAACATTGATTTTTTAGGTTTAATTTTTGAAACTCATAATTTATCTAATGAAAAATTTGATGACACGTGTCTTTTTGTTATATTTTATTTATTTATTTATTTTTTAATTTTCTTAACAAAATTCAGTTGTTTATTATTGAAAAATGATGATATTCGTTATCATTTTTTAGAAGTTTTTAATGAGTGGATATATTGTCTTTAGCACATAAGTACTAAAAAAAATATTATAAAAAATAGATATTTATATATTAAATAGATACCCTAACTTTGTGGTTGATCAAAATCCTTATACGAATGAGATTAATTTTTTATGACATAATTATCAAAATTCTTAAAATCAATGTATCTTTTGATTAATGTCAATCTCTTATGTACTTTAAAAATCAAATTATTTATATTTTTGTTTTATGATACAAATAAAATTTAGACCTTAATCACTACTCTTTTTCCACGAAAAGCACGTGTTTTGGACGTGCTGCACTAACTAATAGTGGTGTAATAGGTATATAAAGGACTCAAGGTATAACATAATTGCACTACTTGTTGGTTGTTATCTCAAGTGGTAAGCTTTTCTCTCAAGCTCTCAGTTAATAATTTTTTTTAGCTTTCAGATTCTTTTTTCTACTTTACTATTTTAACATATCAGTATAAAATTTTGAACTAGGTTGTAATTTCAAGAGCTTGTATAAATACTAGTAGGGAAAAAAAAACTGCATAACACTAGAAATTTATGCATCTATAATTTTGTTATATTTTGTCCTTGTACATAATTAGGTTGAAATTTTGCATTAATCATCGAGTCAATGTTGTACCTCTGTTGTAATTTCCTGTGATTTTTCAATTTTCAAATTTACTTTAATTTTCAATAAGCAGAAGTTAGTTATATATTCTTGAAAAAAAAAAAAAAATGAACAATTAGCAAATGTAGAGGGTGCAGTGGAAATAAGGAAGTTCACCGACTAGGATATTCTCAATAAGCAGAAGCTAGTTATATATACCCAGGGATAAGAAGTCAAAAAAGCAATTAGGATATTCTCAATTCTGAATAGCTCACTCTCACTAGATGACTGAACTCAACCTGATATATTAGAAGCCATATATGCGTGTGAAATGGTGTAATTAGGACCATTATTTATTAACTATATTAGGAAAGTTTTAACAGCACTTTTATAAGAAATATAAAAAATTGTTATAAAAACTAATTGTTTTATCATTTTTTATAAAATAGTTCTAAAAAAATAGTTCCTAACTGTATCTTAATTTTGTGTCAAGTATCGATCCTTTTAATTACACTTTAATTTCACGCCACATATCTTTCTAAATTTGTCATTATAAGAAATATAAAAAATTGTTATAAAAACTAATTGTTTTATCATTTTTTATAAAATAGTTCTAAAAAAATAGTTCCTAACTGTATCTTAATTTTGTGTCAAGTATCGATCCTTTTAATTACACTTTAATTTCACGCCACATATCTTTCTAAATTTGTCATTATATCCTAATTTTGTATCATTTATATTTACATGCAAATTTATGTAATTAATTATAAAATATATAAAAATATTTTATTTGAATTTACTATCTCCACAATACGATTAACGTGTACAACCTATTATTTATTAGATTGAAACAAAAAACAAGTATTATAAGCTAGGTTTTTTAAATTAAAGTCACAAATGAACACAACGCCTTTTTGTAAGTCACAAATCAAAATTCTAACGGGGCAAAGAATAATAATAAAAGCAACTCGTACAGGCATCTGTGGGATGATTATCTACAATTTTAATCATGGGGATACTTAGTAAGTGAAGAGGGTAAAATTTTGTGAATTATGGATCTTAGTTGAGATGACGGGAGAAAATGTACATACTTGATGTAGACGGATCCAGAGTGTACGGACATAATGTGGACGGGTCCGAGGTACACGTGTCATCTCTTTATAAATAGAAATAACTTGCGTCATACGCATAGTTAGGGTATGTAGAATCCCAATAGAAATAAAATCCAAATATAAAGAGAACTCTGCGATATTCGCCCAATAAAAAGAAAGTCCTATAAGGAAAAGACTCCTGAGACAAGAAAAGAAGGTCGGTTCTAAACCACTATAAAAACCACAAAGGCTCTCACAAGTAAAGGTACGCATACTATTCCCCAACTCTGGTACTCTAGGGTTGCGAGCATCATCTAACTTAACCTTCGAAGGGTCTTTGGCCGGTACTACACCGGTATCCTCTTAAGGTATTCTTTGTTTTTATTTTGCAGGTGGCTTTGAATGGCTTCGAGTACGTGAGAGAACCTTGTAGCTTATTGACGATACTTTGAGCATCATCAGTAAGATTTTTGTCGATTGGAGTTGGATGATAACGATAAAACATAGGTGAAAAGAATAACAATCATTTAATATACTAGAATATGATATGATTGAAATGAGGCCACACACATAAAAGGCGATGGGGCATTATTATAAAAAGTAACATTACAAACACAACTTTTTTCTCAATAAATTTCATAATTGATAAATTATCGACGGTGAGTAAACGGGTCTATAAATATCAACTATGTCTATTGCTCATAGTTAACCAACTAAATATTTGTGAAATTTGATGCAAAAAAATGTTATGTAAGCAGCATTTGCGTTATTGTAATTCAAGTAAATATAAACTTGTCGTGTATTACTTTCTCTTATTTTGGAGGAAAGTTTTAATCAATTAGAAAGTGCTACACGTTTAAAGTACGAGTGCATCTCTGTAAGCCACAAAAAGTAAAAAAAAAATAAAAAAATCTGATACTTTCGAAGCAGTGTTTCTCATCTCACATAAATGACAATAATATTTAAATGAAGGACTTATGATCAAATCTCATCTATAACAAAAATGAAACTAAATATCTTAACCAAATGATAAACAATGTCACCTCCCCTCCTTCACTATCTACCTATTAAAAAAAAAAAAATCATATAAGGGCGAATACTATAGATTAAAATACCTATCATATCTATTGAATATTACACACACACACACACAAAACCACCAATGATAGTAAATAATAATCTTTATAGGCGTAGCCCATACAAACCCTATTTTATCTATAAAATGGGCTTAACGATAATGTACATTCTTCTATTCTAAGAGCACTACCATCAGGTGTGTCAAATGCCAAATATTTGGCATTTGACACACCAAACACCATTATTCAAGCTTCATGAGGTGTTTTAAATGTGTTAAAATTTTACAACATGCTACAGTACCGTGATAACTTTGGCACGGTACGGAGCAATATAGCATACGGGTTTATTATTTTTTTATTCATCTTTCTCTCTCATTCACTCAGACTCTCTCTCTCTCTCTCTCTCTCTCTCTCTCTCATCTGGAGCTTCTTCTCTCTGCCCATCGTTTCTTCTCTCTCATTCACTCAGTCCTCCATGCTCAAGATCTCTCGCCGCCTCACCTCACTGCCAACCTCCACATCCCTCACCGCCGACATCCCACGCTAGGTCTCTCATTTCTTCTCTCTCTCTCTGTCACTCTCTATCTCTTCCCTCTCCTCCTTGCTCAAGATCTCTCGCCGCCCCACCTCTACAGCCCTCATCGTTGATCTCGCCGTGGGTGTGAGATTTGGGATGGGTTCCGATGTGTGGGTTTTGGGTCAAGGATTGATCGGTTGGGTTGGGATTTTGGGCCGGTGGTGGTGTCGTGGTTGGTTGAGTTTTGGCCCGGCAATGTTTGTGGTTGTAGTGGGCTAATGGTGTTTGTTAAAGATTTTGAGTTTTTTTTTTGTTGTTGTTGTTGTTGAGGTTTTTGGATTTGGAATTTGTTGTGGGTATTTGGTTGTGTTTGTTTTGAGTTGTATTTTGGGTAGTAGAGGAAGCTCTTGGTCGTGGTGGTGGTTGTTGGTGGCGACTGCCACTGGGTGTGTTTGTATATTGGCTGGTTTTGAGTAAATATATTATTTAATGTAGTGGATATATATTATTTTAATATTTAGAATCAAATAATAGAACATCTGATAAATGATATATTGTAAAATGATATGCTAAAATGAAAAAGTAGGCTTTTGGTGTGTTAAAATGACATTTTTTATGAAAGACCTGATGGTAATGCTCTAATAACTCGTGCCATGGTGGATGGGAGTCCATGCTTAATTTAGCTTATGAATGAACATGAGGCATCATATAATAAATACACACACACACACACACACACACTAGCTTCATCACACGCGCTCTACACGTGCGATGGGACTTTTTTTTTTTTTTCTTGGGAGTTTAATAGTATAATTTTTTAATTTGAATTTATTCATTGTTAGTGAGATTAAATAGGAAGAAAATTTTAAGAAACTAAAATTTAGGATTTGAAAAAGAGTAAACCGTTAGGTTTAGTATGTGCTAGTTTTTAGGAAAAAATGCATCAAAGTGATATATATTTAAAGAAAAGTTCTATGTCCACAATATTTTCACAAAAAATTACAGGTGGTTAGTTATTATTAGTTCAAATTTGAATTTAGCATTGGGATTACTTTTTTAACCCAACAATAACAACCAGTAACAACTTGCCATTTAAAATTTGTTATAAAAATGTTGTAGACATATCATTTCTCATATTTAAATAGAGAGTATGCTAATTTTAGGAAAAAGAGTTTCTCTGGTATTTTTTTCTTAATTTTTTTGAATTACAATTTTAACCCTATTTTTTATATTTTAAGAATAAGGATTATCTAATTAGATTGATGATATTTTTTACTGCATTTTTTTTCTTTATATGTCTCTTTAATCACTTGTAGATTCTCGATTGATAACATTAAATGAATTCTTTTAATTTAACTTCCCTTAGAACTTTTGCCATGTTGTTGGGAAATTAATGTTTTGAAATAGTTAAATTGCAAAAGAAATAGAACAATATCTTTGACTATCTTCCGAATATATTTATATATATATATATATATATATATATTTTAGGGGCAAAAATACTATTTTAGTCCTTATATTTTAGGGTCACAGTCAATTTGGTCCCTATATTTTGGTAGCGGTCAATTTAATCTTTGTTATTTTTAACTTACAATCAATTTGGTCTCTACCGCCTTCTCAAAAAAAAAAAAAAAAAGTCTCTACTGTTAACTCACTAACAGAAAATACCTACGTGGCTAACAGATTTTCAGTTGGCACACTTATTATTTATGTGGCTTCTAAAATGATAATAAAAGTTTTATTTGACATTTTAAAAAGAGAAATAATATCTTTACAATATTTTCATAACATATTTAAATGACTCTTTTAAAAAGAGAATGATATTTTAAAAAATGTCACATCATATTTAAATCGAGAAGCAAAAGACAATTTAATTTCTCAATTTTTTTAAAAGAATATTTTTTCGGTAGTCCAATTCTTAATCAAGTTAATTCATTTTTCTTTCTCTCTCTGGTTTAATTTCTCAAAAATTTTCGTTTAAAATTGAAATTGTTCTCCACCATTGTATGTGTACAGAAGTACAGATTCAAAAATTGTTGAAGGGGTGGACTTTGGACTCCTTTGATCTTTATCCATTAAATCTTAATCTGATTGAAGAGCAAACAAGAAAAGGAAAAAAAGAAAAACAAACAAACAAACATTTGCTGCATTTGCACATGTTTCACTAAATTAACAATCATTACACAATTCAAACACACCCACCTGTAGAGCCAAAAACTAAAACAGGAGCCAGAAATCTTAAAAACTCAAACAAAAAGCAGAGCCAAAAAGCTTTGTACCTAAAAACAAAACCTCTCCACTTGCAATCTCAAACTCAAACACTTTACAAAACCCAGAAATCCAAAACACTGCCAACGTTGTTGAAGAGGTTCACCACCATCTCCTGATCTCACTTTCTCTCTCATTTGACACTCGGATCTATGGTGGTGAAACGAAGAGGATGTCTATGGCACCGGTTTCACACCCTACTCACATATTCAATTCATAGTGATGTGTAACAGCTTGATTGAGTTTTAGGATAGCTTTATTTATTTTGATTTTTTAGGCTACTAACTGATTAATGAACCAATTAAATTAGACTAAAAAACCTATAAGAAAACAAACAGATAGTAATGCTTTTAAAATGTACTTTTAGGAGCAAATTATCATTTGCAACCGCTTTCTCACTACTTTTAAGCATTTAAGAACCCGTCAAAACTTTCAACTTTGGTAAAAGGGATACAAATTGCAAAAGGAAAAAAAAAAGAAAAATAAACCTTCTATTAAATTCATAATAAATTGTTATTAAATCGTTTTAATAAAAGTGGGAGATAAAATTATCAAAATTTTCCTATTTCCCACATAATTCCTCAAGATTAAAAATGCTTTTTTTTTTTAAAAAAAAATTTAAGAAAAATGATGAGTTTAGATGAAAAATAAACATTTATCAATTATTTATATTTTTTAGTTTTATTTTAAAAAAATATTATCTCTCCCTTAAAAAAAATATTATTTAAGAAAAATGATGAGTTTATTTTCTATTTTTCAAAAAATATTAAAAAAACATTTAATTCTCTCACTTTTCCATCATAGATTTTTATCCTTACACTATTTCACCCTACCAAAGCGATTAAAATCGTGGAAATGATGAACTCACACCCCAAATTGAAATGTCAAGGTGGTTGTCAATTGTGAATCACATGAAATCATGAACGTAACAAGTAAATGGTATTGGGACAGAAGCAAAGCAGAACTTGGCTGCACACAATGGCCATGAAAGCATTAAAATCAAGAACATGGCGTTTATCAGTATCAATCCAAAGGAACAACCCCGAAATTCAACATTTGAATGGAGGTAGTCAAGTTGGCAGTAGTTCCTTGTAAAGGCATATTTTTACCTTAAGGCAAAGCAAGACTGTCCAAGTTTTTACCATTTTTCAAACAACCCATCAATTATTTGCCAAAATTTTTAAAAGCACGATATCCCAAAAACTGTACTGATAAGTAAAAAGATCTTCAATACATACAATTGTACGCAGTGATTTTAGGCGAAAACCATATTTTCGTTTTACATTTTTAGACGATTTTCATCGCTTTTAGTCCCTATTTAGAAAAACGACATTCATTTTTATCCCTTTCCGTCATTGCCCTAGTAATAAAATCTTAAGTGATAGACGAAACTATTAAAATAATAAAAAAAATTTATTTTGGCATTAAAAAATGCCACATCAACATCTAAATTAAAAAAAATTAATTTATTAATTTTAATTAAATAAAAAAATTAAAAACAGAATTAAAAACCAAAAGCACATGAATTGAGATCTATGTGATCTTGAACAAGAACAACAAGAACACAAACCCAGAAATTAAAAAAAAAAGAAAAAAAAAGAAAACACAAAACCATGGGAACTCTGCTGAACCTGATTCGAAGCCTCCGAAAGGAATCTCTTCTAAACCCAAAACCGGCCAACCCATCTGTACTACTATCTCTTTGACGTGCTTTCTCGCTCTACGATCAGGTAAAACTGATCAACGATGTCCCCAAACAACAAAAACATAAACTCAGATCTAATAACAACAACAACATAAACCCAGAAATTAAAAAAAAAAAAAAAACACAAAACCATGGGAACTCTGCCAAACTTGATTCGAAGCCTCAGAAAGGAATCTCTTCTAAACCCAAAACCCACCAACCCATCTGTAAGGACACAAATTGCTATTTGGGCTAGCAAGAGAAATGGACTCTAGCCCAGCAGATGAATAGTCTCTTTGCAATGAATTTGTAAGAGAGTGGGCTGAGTAAACTCGGTTGAAAGTAAACTGGTTAGTGGCCCAACCCTGGTTGTGATCAGCTTGATAGACACGAAGTGCTGGAATAGTCTTGGATGATACTCAGCTTAGTCTGAGGAGATTGTCTTAGAAGATGCCTCAGCGTTTCTCTTTCTCTTTCTCCCTTCTCCTTCGTTGTTTTCTTCTCCCTCCCTCTTCTTTCTTCCTTTCAGCTCTCCTTATATATCAGTTCTTCTCACGTGTCAATTAGGTGGTTCTTTCTTAATACTTGTCCCATCAACCTCCCACTAAAGCCTTTGCATGGTAGCTGTAAAGGACCAGGGCCACTGTTCAGATGTCTTTTCCCCATTAATGCGGCCATGATGTTAGTTGCAGGATTATAAATGCGGTGGTAGTAGCCTTTTACCTAATATCTGATCGTTGCCACCTGTCCTCTTTGGCCTATATAAGTTAGGGGGTCCTCCAGGAAGGCTGGGCTCAGTGTTGGAGTACTCGCTTGGGTCATCTCCTTGGTTATTCGAACAGGCAAGCTTCCTCGGACCAGTCTTTTTATTTCTACGTAACTTGTACTTTGGATAGGAGTTAGGTTAGGCACATTCCCCACGGCCTGTTGTCCTCGGACATAGGGTCTCCTCGGACAGACCCATGACCCATTTTCTGGTAACGGACCTTTTACCCCTACACCATCTGTACTACCATCTCTTCGACGCGCTTTCTCGCTTTACGATCAGGTCAACCTAATCAACGATGTCCCTGAAGACAGCTTCGCTTTAAAGGCTATTCTGATATTGGGTTCAACATCAATGGCGTCGACTACGAGGGCAGCTTGCTCTGCGTTGGGAGTTTCCTCATGTCTTGGGCCCCCACCAAGTTTTTAGACATCAGTCTTGAAAGGTGTGTACACTTGACAATTTCAATGTATCACTAATTGAATCAAAGTTTTCAATTCCATTGTCATTTGGGTCCTTGTTATTTTTTTCAATCATGGGTTTATTTATTATTTATTATTATTATTTTTATTGAATTCAAAGTAGTTGTTTTTGTTTGATTTTGTCAATGAACAAAACATCATTTCCATGATAGAATGAGATAGAAGATAGAAATAGAAATTAGTAAAGAAAAGAAATGTCGATGTAAATTCAAAGACAAGGTTGCATATGAAGCATAAATAATTAAAAAAAATTATTATTATTTTTTAAATTTCTGAATTTGTGTTCTTATTGTTTTTGTTCAAGACACACTTAGATCTCATTTCATATAATTTTTGATTTTTAATTCTATTCTTAATATTTTTTATTTAGTTAAAATTAATAAATTAATTTTTTTAATTTAAATGCTGATATGGAATTTTTTAATGTCAAAATAAATTTTTTTATTATTATATTAATAGTTTCGTCTGCCACTTAGAATTTTGCTGTTAGGGCACTGTTGAAAAGAACTAAAATGAATGACGTTTTTCTAAATAGGGACTAAAAGTGGTGAAAATAAAAGACAGGGACAGTGAAAATCGCTTGAAAATGTAAGGACAAAAATGTAATTTTTGCTGTGATTTTATAGTAGTTTCAAGGTTCCTTTACTTTGAAGGAGGTAGTTTTATCTTAAGGGATTTCATGGCGCCCTTAACTTGATGATACATCTTTGGTAATAACATTAGTACACAAGATGATTTCCTGGAAAACCTAGAGTCAGTTCTTTACAAATCGACTACCTGGCTGAGACAGTTTAAATATATGAAGAGGGAAGACAAAATACCAAAACAAAACCATGTACTTTTATAGACCGAGAGAGGACAAATTAAAGAGATGCCATTGTCTGGTCAATTACATAGGACCTGCAGCAATTTCAGTTGCCTATGGGTTCCGTACATTCCTGAAATATGAAGCAAAATTATTACTGGTTAAGAGAAATGGCTGTATTTTTCTATACTGCAAATGCTTCGATATTGAACAAATTTGTGATAATCCCCATGATACAAAAGTAGCCTCGCTAAAATTATCGACCATAAACCTTTACCACAACCATGGATGTGTAACAAAGATGCAATGTAACCGCATCCCTAAAGCATGAGCAGGAGACATGGAACGAAGATATAGCCATATAGAGCTAATATAACATATGATAAACATCTTTTTTTAATTAAACACATTACATATATTAACGTCTACAAGACACATTTCCTATTCCTTACCATGCCGTAAAGAGTATTAGCAATACCATAAAAGTTCCTTAAATTCATGATACCATAAATGTTCTCTCTTTATGATTCAAATCAAATGATCTACAAAAGTAAAACCTATTGTCCAAAGGATCATCCCTCTTACTAGGTATAGATAAAATAAAAAAGGGAGGAAGAGGGGGAGTGGGAGGGTAGGGGTGGAAGAAGACTCCAACAGTATGGACCACCAAAATGGCGATCACACATTTTGCATTGCCCATATTTGTGTTTTACTTCATTTGTATATTTTGAAGTGTCCTACTGTAATTCTGGTTAAAACTAAAAAAGAAAAAGGAGGTGCTATGTGTGTGAAATATTCATCTTCATTGGATCTTTTGGTAGTAGACACGTGCGCTCGCCTGTACTAAGTGCTTTATTTAAAGTTACTATAAGTAATATATTCTGTTTATAAGCAATATATTAATAAAGCATAGAAAGGGGCACGACCCTATCACACGAGATCCACAAGAGAAACACCTAGAAAGAAAATGTAGCCTCTAATATCTAGAAGATCAATAGTCACTGCAGATTTACTTTTACACAGTATAGAACTCAACCTTGCAGAAGTCAAATGAGAACAATTTACAGCCCCCCTAGGAGTACTTATACGCCGCATCCTCTGATCATGCTCCTTGCTGACACGTATAGCAGCAGCTTCTCTTCGCATCTTTTTAGCCTCAACTTCCATTGCTTTGTTCAATGTATCAACCTTCTTTGGCAACATCTGCTTAATTTCGCATTAGAAGAAACAGATTAGATTAAGCGCATAAATGGGGGTTAGAACCGGCTGCAAAATCAGATCAGTATGCAGTCCAACCTCAATTACATCATCCTTGTCCTTGAGTGTCTGATCTCTCTCATTGCAAGCTTTTCTCAGAGATACAACCTCTTTTTGTAGCATATCATACAGCATTCCAGAAACATAATCTTCATGTTCTGGTCTGGTGTTTCCAATTGGAGTTCCATTTGCACTCTCCATGTGAGTACCAATTGTTTCGCTAATTAGGTTCTGATCACAGGTATTGGTGGGCACATTATCTTTCCCACTTGCATCTGGTATCAGCTTACCTTTATCCAGTGATCTGCTACCACCATAAAATGATCTAGTTGAGATATTACCATGCTTTAATAATGTGCTAGCACTTCTAGGGAGCCCATATTGTGAATTTGAAGTTCTCTTTGATAGATACCCATTGGAGGATGACTTTGAGAAATTCTATGCTTACCAAGAGACTAACGCCTTGAAGATCCGTTGCTTATGGTTCTCCCTTCCGAGGCAATGCAAGAGTTACTACTAGACGTTTTAAGCATTTCCTCCAAAACCTTGAATCACAATTGGTATTTTCCCTAAGAAATCAAGTAATAAATGAACAATCAAGAAATGAATATTCAGCAAGTAACAAAAGCAGGGAATGAAGTTAATAGATTAGCTTACACACTTTAAGCTGTGCTTCTGCCTTTGCGGTGCGTTCAGCTACTGCCAGTTTATCACGAAGCTGTTGCATTTCTCCCTAAAAATATATGTAAAACTATATTTAGTCTTCACAATACCTTACAATTTATTGCACTTCAAAACAACAATATTCAGCTTTCCATAGCAACTAGGTATTTTGAAACACCATACTCCATTGTGTTTTATACAAGCAAATTTATGACTGTGTTTCACATGGTCTAACCATATGTCACCCAGTCTTATTCTGATATCAACCTGTTTAACATCCTGGTTTCTATTTTATAGTTGGCAATAAAAATCAAAATTAAAAATAAAAGGCAAGGATAGATTGATGTATGCCTCTTTCTTCCATGCATCATGAAAGAATCCTAACTCACTTACAGTTATTAGATGATAAACCCAGCACACTACAAGAAGACTAGCTTTTGATGTTAGTTCAAACACTTCCTATTCCAGGATTATTTGATCAATCAATCAATGTATCAATAAACATATTAATTGAGTACAAGCTAACAGCAGAACCAAGTGTTTCAAGAATATCCGTAGCAGAAACATCCATTAGAGAGTGACTTCCAGCAATAATACTTGCTCAGTATTCAGGGTATTCTTTGAAGAAATGAACTTTGAAGAACATGATAAAGAGGCATTGAATGGGTAACACGCCTGAAAAAATTTTCTTTCCTCAAGCCATTGCTTAACAGGCATCACTTTGTCCATGGTATCTTTCCACTCATTTGCAACTACAGTGGCATCACGATTTGCAGTAACCTTCGCACGAGCTACTTCCCGTTCTAAAGTTTTATTCTCCTACTATTCAAGCTTGAAGATTAGAAGCAATTTGGTGCATTTCTAACACATTCAAAACGACTACCAGTTGTTTTGTAGAACTGAAAATTCCAAGGGTAACAGTCATTACATTCATCTCTTGCACTTTTCGTTGATAATCACACACAGCATTAGGAGCAGCACCACCAGCCAAAACAGCCTCCTCAAGCTCACGAACAGTTTGGGTTAGCTTTTCAACCTCTGCAGCCTTCTGCTGATGCATTTTGCCCAGGATTTTGTTCTCCTCCTGATTAGTGAACAAGACATTTCAAACCAAACTATGTCACTCATTGATACCTCAAAGCACATGCCTTCATTTGCATGGACACCATGAAGGAGAAAATTTTGAATGAGAGGAAAACCTGGCATATTTCAATTTGCTTCAGTAGCTCCTGGTTTTTGTTTTGCAGATCATCAACCAAGGATGCTTTAGCCAAAGCAATCAGAACAGTTCTCTCAGCCTCAAGAAGAGCAGCCTCTTTGGATTTAGTAAGCCGATCAAGTGCTCTATTGTCATCCTGCAACTTTACTACCTATATACCAAAACATCATGCAGAGGTAGAAAAGTTTACTGCATCACTATTTGAGGTTGATCTATACGAGTGGGTGACACTTAACAGTTCTAAGTACAACAGTATGACCACAAACAACAAAATTAGTCACAAAATTTCAAGGTTAAAATATAAATTATACCTCCAGCCCGGCCAGTTTAAGCTTTGCCTCCAGCGGTGTAATAATGGCCTCAATGGGAGGCATTTCATCATCTTTCTGTGCTGCATGGACCCTTTGAAATGTAGCTTCAGCTGCAAATTGTGCAGCCAAAGCAGCTTTTTTCTCATCATTTTTCTTCTTGATCTCAAGGTTCTGAAGATAATAACATCCTCATGGTTGTGAGAACAAAATTGACTTCCGATTTTGGTCAAAAAGAATAATTACTCCAATTAAGCAACAATGAAAAATAGTACCTTGCTCTCCAAAAGAGCTTAGTTACTTGAAGTTTTTCATCCACTTTATTTAGCTCATCTGTCAGTTGAAATCGTAACCCAGAGAGAATAATCAGAATCCTCTCTATATTAGCAGACTTGAATATCATCCAATACATTGCTTTCTCTATTGACTATCAGTAATCTTTTGATAGTGATAAAAAAACGTGTGCTCGCCTGTATTAAGTGCTTTATTTAAAGTTATTATACGTAATATATTTAGTTTATAAGCAATATATTAATAAAGCATAAAAAGGGGCACAACCCTCACATGAGAGCCACAAGAGAAACACCTAGAAAGAAAATGTAGCCTCTAATATTTAGAAAATCAATAAAGTCACTACAGATTTACTTTTACACAAAGTAAATAACTTTACCTTGCAGAAGTCAAATGTGAACTATTTACAGCCCCCCAGGAGTACTTATACGCCGCATCCTTTGATCATGATCCCTGGTGACACGTATAGCAGCAACTTCCTTTTCCTTAGCAGCAACTTCTCTTTGCATCTTTTTAGCTTCAACTTCCACTACTTTGTTCAATGTTCCAACCTTTTTTGTCAACATCTGCTTAATTTCACATTAGAAGAAATAGATTAGATTAAGAGCATAAATGGGGGGTTAGAACAGGCTGCAAAATCAGATCAGTATGCAGTCCAACCTCAATTGCATCATCCTTGTCCTTGAGTGCCTGATCTCTCTCATTGCAAGCTTTTCTCAGAGATACAACCTCTTTTTGTAGCATATCATATAGCATTCCAGAAACATAATCTTCATGTTCTGGTCTGGTGTTTCCAATTGGAGTTCCATTTTCACTCTCCATGTGAGTACCAATTGTTTTGCTAATTAGGTTCTGATCACAGGTATTGGTGGGCACATTCTCTTTCCCGCTTGCATCTGGTATCAGCTTATCTCTATCCAGTGATCTGCTACCACCATGAAATGATCTCGATGAGATATTACCATGCTTTAATAATGTGCTAGCACTGTTTGATCTGAGATGCCCATACTGTGAATTTGAAGTTCTCTTTGATAGATACCCATTGGAGGATGACTTTGCGAAATTCTCTGCTCCACCAAGAGACTGACGCCTTGAAGATCCATTGCTTATAGTTCTTCCTTCTGAGGCAATGCGAGAGTTACCATTACAAGTTTTAAGCCTTTCCTCCAAAACCTTGAATCGCATTTGGTATTTTTCCTAAGAGATTTAAGTAATAAATGAACAATTAAGAAATGAATATTCAGCAAGAAACAAAAGCAGGGAATGAAGTTAATAGATTAGCTTACACACTTTAAGCTGCGCTTCTGCCTATGTGGTGCACTCAGCTACTGCCAGTTCATCATGAAGCTGTTGCATTTCTCCCTAAAAATATATGTAAAACTATATTTAGTCTTCACAATACCTTATAATTTATTGTACTTCATAACAACAATATTCAGCTTTCCATAGCAACTATGTATTTTGAAACACTATACTCCATATTGTGTTTTATACAAGCAAAATTTATGACCGTGTTTCACATGGTCTAACTATATGTCACCCAGTCTTATTCTGATAACAACCTGTCTAACATCCTGGTTTCTATTTTATAGTTGGCAATAAATATCAAAATTAAACATAACAGACAAGGATAGATTATAGTCTGCCTCTTCCTTCCATGCATCATGAAAGAATCCTAGCTCACTTACAGTTATTAGATGATAAACCCAGCACACTACAAGAAGACTAGGTTTTGATGTTAGTTCAAACACTTCCTATTCCAGGATTACTCGATCAATCAATCAATGTATCATTAAACATATTAATTGAGTTCAAACTAACTGCAGAACCAAGTGTTTCAAGAATATCCGCAGCAGAAATATCCATTAGAGAGTGACTTCCAGCATTAATACTTGCTCAGTATTCAGGGTATTATTTGAAGAAATGAACTTTGAAGAACATAATAAAGGGGCATTGAATGGGTAACATGCCTGAAAAAAATCTTTCCTCAAGCCATTGCTTAACAAGCATCACTTTGTCATTGGCATCTTTCCACTCATTTGCAACTCAAGTGGCAACATGATCTGCAGTAACCTTCGCACGAGCTACTTCCTGTTCTAAAGTTTTTCTCTCCTCCTATTCAAGCTTGAAGATTAGAAGCAATTTGGAGCATTTCTAACACTTTCAAAACGACTACCAGTTGTTTTGTAGATATGAAAATTCCAAAGGCAACAGTCATTACATTCATCTCTTGCACTTTTCTTTGATAATCACGCACAACATTCGCAACAACACCACACAGCCAAAACAGCCTCCTCAAGCTCACGAACAGTTTGGGTTAGCTTTTCAACCTCTGCAACCTTCTGCCGACGCATTTTGTCCAAGATTTTGTTCTCCCACTGATTAGTGAACAAGACATTTCAAACCAAACTATGTCAGTTCTTTACAAAAGTTTAATTCAAAATAACAAAAGTTTAAGATCGGCTGTTCAACTTTAAAGTATGAGAAAAATGACAAAAATCCAAGATCAAAGTACAAAATAATAGTCATTTAAACTTCATGACAATTTTTACCACGATATCTGATGCTGTGGATGCTGTTTGGGCTCCAAGCCTTTTCCTGGCCTCTTCAATGATGGTTAGCTTAGTACCCTTACCCTTGGGAAGGGAACCCATGGTTTTGTCCCCTTGCCAATAGTGAACACATCGCCCAAACGGGTTGCGAATTCATGCCCAGTGGGATCCTGAATATGGACAGTCTCAAAAGTCCCCTTATGCTTCTCCGTATTCTTGATGACTCCAACTTGTCCTCTGTTCTTCCCACCTGTCACCATGACTACATTCGCAACATCGAACTTGATGAACTCAGTGATCTTTTGGCTCTCCAGGTCCAGCTTGATTGTGTCGTTGGCCTTGATTAAAGGGTCTAGGTAGCAGATGGTTCGTCCTTCAAAGGTGTTCAGGTATGGGATACCTTTTTGCCCAAACTGCACAGAGTCAACTTTGCATAGCTTAAATTGCAAAAGCACACTTAAAATGTCATAATGGTCGGGTTGAAGGATTTATGACCAAAAAATTGGAAACATTAATTATTCCACGGGAATATGTGTTATAACAATCTATTTTTTTTCTATGACTTTGGACTACTAACTATACATAGCCAAAAGTCACTATAAAATTGTTTACCATGTGTTTGCAAACCTTACAAGTTACAAGCACAAAAACACTACAAAAGCAAAATAAAAGCAAGGGTTCAGAGGTTAAAATACAAAATAATTCCCTACAAATTGGCACCACAATTGAGAATATGATTTGGTTTCTACTAATTTCACCTGGCATATACAATAATATGATATTTCTTCACATAAAAGCAAACGAGGCATGGCACTTCCATACGCTGACAACTCCTTGAAATAAATCATTCTTAATAAGAATAGACTAAATTTACTCACTCTAATGACTTAAATCATATCATTCCTATAGAAAGATAGCAGAAAATATACTTGAGAGGATTGAACAGAATTACCTTTGCCGCTTCATCCTTGATTGAGTGGAGAGGGAATCGACCCTTGGTGTCACAAAGGAGACGGAAGTTTTCATTTGTTTTGGGGATTGATACAACGTCTGTTAGAAAAAAGTAAATACCAAAACCAATAAGAACAATGGAATATATATTACGACTAATATTACTCAACTGCTAAAATGGAAGGAAGTGAACCTTACTGCATCAAACCATTGAATTTTGTAATTCTGGCAAAAGAGAATTGCTAATTGCCATGAACTATTTTTTCATGTCGCAGTAGCAACATTTTATATGTGTGAGGTTATCCTTTATATCCATCCAAATCATATCATTTGGCTTAGCATTTCCTTTTACCATCTATTAATTGGTAACTTTGCCTAGCTGTGACTTGCAAAACTAGCGAGCATATTGATTCAATATCCTTTTTATAATTGGTAAATTCAATATCCACTTTTTTTGTGAGAACTTACATGAAAATAATACACATAATAAGAATATAAGCAAACAAACATAAATCAGAATATTAGAACAATAATTCACATAAGAAGAGTTGATGCCATACCCATGAAACCTGCTGGATAGGTTTTATCTGTCCTGACCTTCCCATTGGATGTCCCAAAGCACTTGGCCAGTTTTAAAAGTCAGTGGTCTTTAATTTATTGACTTCCTAACATCCTATGCCCTTTATTTTATTCGGGTTTAAATTCTTGAAAGTTTAAAAGGAAATTTTAAAAACTTATGTATCTTTCTTTAAGAGACAAAGTATTAAATGATGTTCCCTTATAAAGTTGGATTTTATATATCAGAAAACAAAAGGGGGCATAAAGAGTATGTATGTGTGTGTCAGAGTGTGTGAGAATAAGACCTCACAATGCAAAAATTAGGAAGGCCAATTTTTAAAAAGAGAAATGATATTTCCACATTTTCACAACATATTTAAATGACATTTCAAAAAGAGAAATAATATTTTTAAAAATGTCACATCATATTTAAATGGATGAAACAAAAATCAATTTAATTTCTCAATTTTTTTAAAAGAATATTTTTTTCTGTAGTCCAATTCTTAATCAAGTTAATTCATTTTTCTTTCTCTCTCTAGTTTAACTTCTCAAAATTTTTTGTTTAAAATTGAAATTGTTCTCCACCATTGTATGTGTACAGAAGTACAGATTCAAAATTATTGAAGGGGTGGACTTTGGACTCCTTTGATCTTTATCCATTAAATCTTAATCTGATTGAAGAGCAAACAAGTAAGAGAGGAAAAAAAAAAAAAAAAAAGCCAAAAACAAAAAACCATTTGCTGCATTTGCACCTGTTTCACAAAATTATCAATCATTACACAATTCAAACACACCCACCTGTAGAGCCAAAAACTAAAACAAAAGCCAGAAATCTAAAAAAGTCAAACACTTTACAGAACCCAAAAGTCCAAAACACTGCCAACGTTGTTGAAGAGGTTCACCACCATCAATTATTTGCCAAAATTTTTAAAAGCACAATATCCCGAAAACTATACTGATAAGTAATAAGATCTTCTATTCCTATATACAGTTGTACATAGTTATTTTATAGTAGTTTCAAGGTTCCTTTACTTTGAAGGAGGTAGTTTTATCTTAAGGGATTTTATGGCGCCCTTAACTTGATGATATATCTTTGGTAAAAACATTAGTACACAAGTGTACAGCAAATATACATGACAGGATGATTTCCTGGAAAACCTGGAGTCAGTTCTTTACAAATCGTCTACCAGGTTGAGACAGTTTAAATAAATGAAGAGGGAAGACAACAAACCAAGACCAAACCATATACTTATATAGACCGGAGAGAGGATAAACTAAAGAGATGCCTTTCTGGTCAATTACATCGGACCTGCAGCAATTTCAGTTTCCTTTGGGTTCCATGCATTCCTGAAATATTAAGTAAAATTATTAGTAGTTAAGAGAAATGGCTGTATTTTTATATACTGCAAATGCTTGGATGTTGAACAAATTTGTAATAATCTCCATGATACAAAAGTAGCCTTGCTAAAATTATCGACCATAAACCTTTACCACAGCCATGGATGTGTGACAAAGATGCAATGTAACCGCATCCCAAAAGCAGGAGCAGGAGACATGGAAAGAAGATATAGCCATATAGAGCTAATATAACATATGATAAACATTTTTTATAATTAATCACATTACATAGATTAACGTCTACAAGACAAATTTCCTATTCCTTGCCATGCCGTAAAGAAAATCAGTGATACCATAAAAGTTGCTTAAATTCATGATACCATAAAAGTTCTCTCTTTATGATTCAAATCAAATGATCTACAAAAGTAAAAACTATTGTCCAAAGGATCATCCCTCTTACTAGGTATAGATAAAATAAAATAAAAAAAGGGGGGGAAGGGGGGGGTTTGAAGAAGACTCCAACAGTATGGAGCACCAAAATGGCATTCACACATTTCACATTCACCATATTTGTATTTTACTTCATTTGTAGATTTTGAAGTGTCTTACTGTAATTCTGGTTAAAACTAAAAAAGAAAAAGGAAATACTGTGTGAGAAATATTTGTCTTCATTGGATCTTTTGGTAGTAGACACGTGCGCTCGCCTGTACTAAGTGCTTTATTTTTATTTTTTTTGAGAAAGATACTAAGTGCTTTATTTAAAGTTACTATATGTAATATTTTTTGTTTATAAGCAATATATTAATAAAGCATAAAAAGGGGCACAACCCTATCACACGAGATCCACAAGAGAAACACCTAGAAAGAAAATGTAGCCTCTAATATTTAGAAGATCAATAAAGTCACTGCAGATTTACACTAGGTAAAGAACTTTACCCTGCAGAAGTCAAATGAGAACTATTTACAGCCCCCCTAGGAGTACTTATACGCCGCATCCTCTGATCATGCTCCTTGCTGACATGTATAGCAGCAACTTCCTTTTCCTCAGCAGCAACTTCTCTTCGCATCTTTTTAGCCTCAACTTCCATTGCTTTGTTCAATGTATCAACCTTCTTTGCCAACATCTACTTAATTTTGCATTAGAAGAAACAGATTAGATTAAGAGCATAAATGGGGGGTTAGAACAGGCTGCAAAATCAGATCAGTATGCAGTCCAACCTCAATTGCATCATCCTTCTCCTTGAGAGTCTGATCTCTCTCATTGCAAGCTTTTCTCAGAGATACAACCTCTTTTTGTAGCATATCATACAGCATTCCAGAAACATAATCTTCATGTTCTGGTTTGGTGTTTCCAATTGGAGTTCCATTTGCACTTTCCATGTGAGTACCATTTGTTTTCGCTAATAAGGTTCTGATCACAGGTATTGGTGGGCACATTATCTTTCCAACTTGCATCTGGTATCGGCTTATCTCTATCCAGGGATCTACTACCACCATCAAATGATCTCGTTGAGATATTACCATGCTTTAATAATGTGCTAGCACTGTTTGATCTGAGAAGCCCATACTGTGAATTTGAAATTCTCTCTGACAGATACCCATTGGAGGATGACTATGAGAAATTCTCTGCTCCACCAAGGCACTGACGCCTTGAAGATCCATTGCTTATGGTTCTCCCTTACGAGGCAATGCAAGAGTTACCATTAGATGTTTTAAGCCTTTCCTCCAAAACCTTGAATTGCATTTGGTATTTTTCCTAAGAAATCAAGTAATAAATGAACAATCAAGAAATGAATATTCAGCAAGTAACAAAAACAGGGAATGAAGTTAATAGATTAGGTTACATACTTTAAGCTGCGCTTCTGCCTGTGTGGTGTGCTCAGCTACTGCCAGTTTATCACAAAGCTGTTGCATTTCTCACTAAAAATATATGTAAAACTATATTTAGTCTTCACAATTCCTTATAATTTATTGTACTTCAAAACAACAATATTCAACTTTCCATAGCAACTATGTATTTTGAAACACTATACTTCATATAGTTCTAACTATGTCACCCAGTCTTATTCTGATAACAACCTATTTAACATCCTGGTTTCTATTTTATAGTTGGCACTAAAAATCAAAATTAAACATAACAGACAAGGATAGACTGTAGTATGCCTCTTTCTTCCATGCATCATGAAACAAAAATAGCTCACTTACAGTTATTAGATGATAAACCCAGCACACTACAAGAAGACAACGTTTTGATGTTAGTTCAAACACTTCCTATTCCAGGATAATTTGATCAATCAATCAATGTATCCATAAACATATTAATTGAGTACAAACTAACAGCAGAACCAAGTGTTTAAAGAATATCCGTAGTAGAAACATCCATTAGAGAGAGACTTCCAGCAATAATACTTGCTCAGTATTCAGGGTATTCTTTGAAGAAATGAACTTGGAAGAACACGATAAAGAGGCATTGAATGGGGTAACATGCCTGAAAAAATTTTCTTTCCTCAAGCCATTGCTTAACAGGCATCACTTTGTCATTGGCATCTTTCCACTCATTTGCAACTACAGTGGCAACACAATTTGCAGTAACCTTCACACAAGCTACTTCCCATTCTAAAGTTTTTCTCTCCTCCTATTCAAGCTTAAAGATTAGAAGCAATTTGGAGGATTTCTAACACATTCAAAACGACTACTAGTTGTTTTGTAGAACTGAAAATTCCAAAGGTAACAGTCATTACATTCATCTCCTGCATTTTTCTTTGATAATCACGCACAGCATTGGCAGCAGCACCACCAGCCAAAACAGCCTCCTCAAGCTCACGAACAGTTTGGGTTACCCTTTTCAACCTCTGCAACCTTCTGCCGATGCATTTTGTCCAGGATTTTGTTCTCCTCCTGATTAGTGAACAAGACATTTCAAACCAAACTAAGTCAGTTCTTTACAGTTTAATTCAAAATAACAAAAGTTTATGATCAGCTGTTCAACTTTAAAGTATGAGAAACATGACAAAAATTGGAACAAAAACCCAGGATCAAACTACAAAATAACAGTCATTTAAACTTCATGAAAATTTTTACCATAATATCTTATGCTGTGGATACTGTTTGGGCTCCAAGCCTCTTCCTGGCCTCTTCAATAATGGTTAGCTTAATACCCTTACCATTGGGAAGGGATACCCATGGTTTTGTCCCCTTGCCAATAGTGAACACATTGCAAACTTTGCATAGCTTAAACTGCAAAAGCACAATTAAAATGTCATAAAGATACGGTTAAAGGATTTATGACCAAAAAAATAGTAGACATTAATTATTCCACAGTAATATGTGTTATAACAATCTATTTGTCCTATGACTTTGGACTACAAACTATACATAGCCACAAGTCACTATAAAATTGTTTACCATGTGTTTGCAAACCTTACAAGATACAAGCACAAAAACACTACAAAAGCAAAATAAAAGCAAGGGTTCAGAGGTTAAAATACAAAATAATTCCATACAATTTGGCACCACAACTGAGAATATGATTCGGTTTCTACTAATTTCACCTGGCATATACAATGATATGATATTTCTTCACATAAAAGCATATGAGGCATGGCACTTCCATACGCTGACAACTCCTTAAAATAAATCATTCTTAATTAGAATAGACTAAATTTACTCACTCTAATGACTTAAATCATATCATTCCTATAGAAAGATAGCAGAGAATTTACTTGAGAGGATTGAACAGAATTACCTTTGCCTCTTCATCCCTGATTGAGTGGAGACGGAATCGACCCTTGGTGTCACAGAGGAGACGAAAGTTTTCATTCGATTTGGGGATTGATACAACGTCTTTCAGAAAAAAGTAAATATCAAACCAATAAGAACAATGGAATATATATTACGACTAATATTACTCAACTACTAAAATGGAAGGACGTGAACCTTACTGCCTCAAACCATAAAATTTTGTAATTCTAGTAAAAGAGAATTGCTAATTGCCATAAACTATTTTCATGTCGCAGCAGCAACATTTTTTATGTGTGAGGTTATCCATTATATCCATCCAAATCACATCATTTGGCTTAGCATTTCCTTTTACCATCTATTAAACTAAGTTGCACGGACACGGACACGGACACGGACACGACACGGACACTGACACAGGAATACGGCAATTTTTGAAAAATAAGGACACGACACGGCGGGGACACGGCGGTTAAATAATTAATTAAATTTTATATTTAGGTATATTTTTTAATATTAGGAACATATTTCTACAGATGAGCAACTGACTCAGCTGATTTTTCATTTTTATATTTATTTTAGTAAAATCACCTACAATATTTAACTTAAATAAAAAAATAAAATTATACCAGGACACACAAATAAAAATCACTAAATTTATAATAAACATTATAATTTATAAGACAAAATAAAATGTTGAGTAAAGAAATACCGTAACAGTATACATCAAGACTAAGAATGGGATGAAAAAAAAAAAAAAAAAAAAAAAAAACGCTTTCACTCGTATAAAGAAATAACAGTACACCACCCGTTCACCAAAAGGACCAAAACCACTATCTGAAAGAACAAAAGGACCAAGACCAACCAATATCTGAAAGAACAAAAAAAAAAAGAGTAGATCGGACCTCTTGTCCACGCCGAGAGAGAGAGAGAGATCGGAAGGGACAGCCGGCCAGGGCACGGCGCCGACGTCGACCTCTATGGAGCTCGCCGATCGGCCCGATCTAGCTCCGGCGAGGGACAGAGGGCGATCGGACCTGTTGTCCACGCCGAGAGAGAGAGAGAGAGAGATCGGAAGGGACAGCCGGCCAGGGCACAGCGTCGACGTTTATGGAGCTCGCCGATCGGCTCGATCTAGCTCCGGCGAGGGACAGAGGGCAGCGGCAGCGGCGGCGGCCCGATCTAGCTCCTGTGGGTGTCAAAAACTGTGATTTTCTCTTTTTTTTTTTCTTTTTTTTTCCACTGCTGGCGTGTCGGACGTGTCGGAGCCGTGTCGGCGCCGTGTCGGAGAAGCGAAAAAAAAAAAAAAAAAAAGAGACACTCGCCGGACACCGGAATCCGGCGAGTCGTACCCGTTCCGGTGTCCGACACGTGTCCGACACCGACACGACGCCAAAAATGGCGTGTCCGTGCAACCTAGCTATTAAATGGTAAATTTGGCTAACCGTAACTTGCAAAACTAGCAAGGATATTGATTCAATATCCTTTTTATAATCGGTAAATTCAATATCCACTTTTTGTGAGAACTTAAATGAAAAGAATACGCATAATAAAAATATAAGCAAATAAACACAAATCAGAATATTAGAACAATAATTCATGTAAGAAGAGTTGATGCCATACCCATGAAACCAACAAGATAGGTTTAATCTGTCCTGAACTTTCCATCAACAAGGACACGGTGTTGCATCAAAATGGCAATGATTTCACGGTATGTGAGAACATACTTCAACTTGTTCGCAAGATAAGGATCAATGCTAGGCACTCCCTCGATTTGTGAGGTCCAGAAGAAGACTTAACTAATTTAAATAAGAATGGCCCACACATAAGCTAACTGCCAGCTTGATCTCAATCAAAATAACTTGAAAGATGCTCCTATATCAGAAAAGAACCCCTCTCACATAAAAGGGCCAGTGCAAGGCCTTTAGATCTCAATATTCTTCAGGGACATCAAGCTGTACAAGTCCACCAAAAAGAGAAAACTTCAGTTCAACAAATTGTGGATTGAAGAATACCTTATCATAAGAATGTCTCGCCATATGATCTTTATAATGGCCTCGAACATTCCTAAGACAATGCAATAGATCTACTGCCTGGTTTCCATAAGTGTTGAAATTGTACACGCTCCCAACCCAAGGGGAATTAATAGGAATGTTAACCCAATACAGTAATGTTTTCTAGTCCATTTTTCACATAATACATCCAAACATGTTCAGGGTAACTAAATCTTGACTTCCAATACCACAAAGATAGGTGGTTAACAATAAGTTTCCAATTGTGGGAACTCAAATCATCCAGGCAAGAAGGTTGTGAAGATTTATGTCCTTTTGAAACAACATAAATCCCTATAGAAATTGCATAATGATGATTAAATGTTTTCATGATAAACCTATTGGAGTGAGGTAGTGTAGAGAGTAAGTGTGAGAAACATTCATTTGGTTTTTCTAAAATTTTTTGGTACAAAAGAATTCTTGCCGATCTAAAGTTTGTTTAGTGAAAGTACTACAAGGTTTACCATTCTAAACAAAAGTAATGATATATTGAGAAATAATTTTTTTGGCCTTAATGCTTGATCAAATGGTGCAAATTTCAAGTTCAAATATTTTCATACTTCAATTCTTTCAAACTTTAGGTCAACTTAAGAAAACTGATGAGGAGACATTAGTTTGGGTTCAAAATTATATGGAGGAATTTCAAAGAGCAAATTGTGGTGGTTATTGATTTACATTTATTATGAATGTGATCGAATTTATGTTTCCTGTTACGCTAGTAGACAATATTAAATAGGGGAATGGCTATAATATTCTTAAAAAGTTATTCCTTTCTACTCTCAAGTGGGTTATTTGAGCTTGTTTAGTATTAATGCTTGGTGATTGAAAGTTTGGTTTGATCTTTGATGAGGTAGTAGCGACCATTGGGGAAGGGAAAGAAATAGAATATGGAGAAAGTGGAACAATCAGAATCAACTCCCAAGATTAGACTTAAATGTAGTCATCTTTATGCATCATTTGAATTAGGGGCTTGTGATAATGGATGAAACTATAATTTGCACAGCCACAACAATCATATTATTTCTGGATATAAATCCAAATGACATTTTGTTCTCAATTATAACAAATACAAAAATATGGTGAAATAGTGGTTGGAAAAGAGAAAAAAGAAAATAATTGAGATGATGAATATGGGAAATGGAAGGTATATCGCATAGAGGAGGAGGCAAGACAAATTATACAGGGCATACTCCATGTGGTTTGTGAACTTCACTCTCATGGTTCTTCTCATGGATTTTTGTACCATCCTGAAAATTTTGCAATCCAAGATAAAGACTTAGCGATTGGAAGTGATCACAAGAAGGCTCCTACATAAAGAAGAGTACTCTTCTTGTAATTACCCCAAATCACTAAATCTTTATCTTGGATTGCAAAATTTTCAAGATGGGACAAAAATCCATGAGAAGAACCATGAGAGTGAAGCTCACAAACCATATGGAGTATGCCTTGTATAATTTGTTTGGCCTCCTCCTCTGGGCAACATATCTTCCATTTTCCATATTCATCATCCCAATTATTTTCCTTTTCCTTTTTCTTTTCTCTTCTCTAACCATTGTTTCAATGTAATCTCGTACTTATTATGATTGAGAATAGAATGCCATTAGGATTATGTCTAAAAATGACATGATTGCTGTGGCTATGCATATTCGACTTCAAATTATAGTTCCATCCATTATCACAAATCCCTGATTCAGATGATGCATAAGGATGACTACATTTAAGTTTCGACTTCAAATTATAGTTCCATCCATTATCACAAGTCCCTGATTCAGATGATGCATAAGGATGACTACATTTAAGTCTAATTTTGGAAGTTAATTCTGATTGTCCCACTTTTAGTATTAATACTTTCAATCACCAAGTATTAATACTAAACAAGCTCAGATAACTTTTAAAAATTCAAGTTTCTAACATAAATTCATAGTTAATCATGAACTATAACATAAAAAATCAATACCCAATCCATTTGAGAGCAAAAGGAATAAATTTTTAAGAATATTCAAGCTATTTCCCTCCTTAATATTGTCTACTAACAAGTAACAACCTAACATGGGACATTAATTCGATCACATTTATAATAAATGTAAATCAATAACCACCATAATTTGCTCTTTGAAATTCATTCATATAATTCTGAACCCAAGTTGTTCCCTCACCAATTTTCTTAAATTGACCTAAAGTTTGAAAGTATTGAAGAATAAAAATCTTTGAACTTGAAATTTGCACCATTTGATCACTGTTAGAAGCATTGAGGCCAAAAAAATTTATTTTTCAACATATTATTACTTTTGTTTAGAATGGTAAATCTTGTGGTACTTTCACTAAACAGGCTTTAAATCGGCAAGAATTCTTTTGTACCAAAAAATTTATTTCCCAAAAATTTTAGAAAACCAAATGAATGTTTCTCACACTTACTCACTACACCACCTCACTCCAATAGGTTTACCATGAAAGCATTTAATCATCATTATGCAACCTCTATAAGAATTTATGTTGTTTCAAAATGACATAAATTTTCACAACCTTCTTGTCTGGATGATTTGAGTTTCCATGATTGGAAACTTATTGTTAATCACCCATCTTTGTGGCATTGGAAATCAAGATTTAGTTACCTTAAACATGTTTGAATGTATTATGTGAATGCTAGTCGAACATCTTATGTGTATAAACACATGAAAAATGGACTTGAAAACATGTATCGGGTTGGAGAAATAACATTTCAATTAATTCCCCCTAGGGAGCGTGTAAAATTTCAACACTTACGGAGACCGAGCAATAGATCTATTGCATTATCTTAGGAATATTCGAGACCATTATAAAGATCATATGGCAAGACATTCTTATGATAAGGTATTCTTCAATCCACAATTTGTTGAACTAAAGATTATTGAAGTTTCCAAACTCTTTTTGGTGGATCTGTATAGCTTGATTTCCCTAAAGAATATTGAGACCTAAAGGAT